>CM066727.1:114884433-116134433 GCA_033961575.1 Aselliscus stoliczkanus | reverse complement strand
ACATCAATAAAGAAACGGTGCCTGCAATGTCCAGGTAGACTCTAATTTGCTTGCACCAATTCCTCAAGTCTGATTTAAATAAAAAAGAAGCCATGTTGTTTCTATGGACCTAGATACAATTGCCCAGCCGAGTCACCAGGGATATTCGTCCTGTTTTCTGTAGTCGCTACCAACAATTACTTAAACTATGAGATTCAATTTCCCAATCTACAAAATACTACCTCTTGTGGCATGGTTTATGGCAATTAATTAGGGGTTATGGGCTAGTGTACGACACTGGGTTGGCTCAAAGAACTGTGTGGGCATACACAGCTACAGGTATCCCTGCTCCATGGCAAGCCTTTACAAGGGGATCCTAGCCACTAATATTAAGGTCTGAGCAGCTATGGGCTGCAGAGCCCCACTCCCAATCTGGACTCCACATCACAAAAACTGTCAACTCAAAGTTGTATTGAGGTCACTCTCCAGAGCTGCGTTTTTATTCCATAAGGATGATGGAAAGTTTGCTCAACTAGCTATGACAAGACCCTGGCTCGTAAATTTTAGAATCATTAATCATAACTAAATGCACAACAGGAAGCAACGAACTCTAAATTAGGAGATATTTTTCCCCTGTAACTTCAAGTTTGCACGTGAGATCCAGGTTTGGTTTTTTTTGGTGTTTTTTTTGTTTTGTTTTTTTAAATGGGATTTTTTTTTTTTCTTTTTGGCTTGGATGTTTATTACATAAATTTAGTCATGCTGATTCATGGTCATTTGTTTGACAGTTTGCTTGTTTGTTTGTTTAACAAATCAGTCCAGCCTGACCTCACTTGGGCCTCAGTATGTCCATGGGACTCAGAGAGCCCACAAGGTCTAAGTGAGTAGTCTCCCCATTGGAGGCTCCTCACCATTTCCCAGAGCAGAGCCTGTCTCACGGAAGAGCAGGCATGAGGATCAGGAGTGCCAGGGCAGGGAGCACGTTATGAGGCAGCGGAGTCTCTGCGATGCCACCCCCACCTTAGCTCAGACACTTGCCGCCCTCTGCTCCCCTGCCATGCTTCTCACACACAAATTTTGGTGACAAACACGCCGCCTGCCACACACCTTCTGAGGACCTGACTTGCCGCCAACCTATGGTCTCTTCCTCTTAGTTGTCTATTTTAGCTTCCTGTTTCCAGGATCTAGCAGAACACTTGACTCCTTACACACATTCAAAGGTTGTTACTGAATGAATGGATGGATGGATGAATATGCAATTTTGAAAAAAAGAGTATTGGGTTCAGAGACAAAAGATCTTTGAACTAGTCCTAATTATGATGGTAAAAATTACTAGAGTTTGAATAGCAGCTTGCAGAGTGATTTCATATATATTATCTCAATAACCCTCACAGGAACGTGTGTGGCTGGTTTGATTTTTCTATTTGCCTAATGAGAGAACTGGAGTTTAGAAAAGCAGAAGGTGCAGCCTACTAGGCCTGCTGTGTACAGTTCACCAACCTCCCTGAGATTCTGTTCCTTTATCGGCAAATGTCAGAATACCTGGCTCACCTACCTTGCGGGATAACTGTGGACACTGAGCCAGTGCTGGGGACGGTGGGAGGGGAGAAATCAGAGAAGGCATAGGACAACCCATCCTTCCCCGGGAGGCTGCTCTGGTTGTCTAGTAGGGTGAGGACAAGCAGAACTTCCCACGGTAGACACAGAACCCAGAAACCTCCCTGCAATCAGCCCCACCTCAGCGTCCCACCCTTGTCTTCTCCAGGGTCCAGATACACGGATAAACCTCTCTTACAAGGTCAGACCCAGATCCATTCTTGAGCCAGTGGTGATGGGAGAAAGAGAACACCGACATCTTTACCCTCAGTGTCTGGTGGCACTTGAAACATACCCTGAGGAACCAGACCCTGTCACTGAAGTGGCATAAAGGAGCCTGGGTGCTATGTACTTTCAATATGGTTCCCCTGTCTCTCCCCAAATCCTCTATTCACCCAAGTCTTGGCGCTTGAGCTTCTGCCTCATTCCCAGTGCATATCTCCCAGGCTATCATAGCCTGCTCTGGCTCTCTTAGGGGCTGAGGGCCCAGTCTGCTTAGCTGGAGCTCTCAGCTTTGGCCAGAGCCCTTCCCTGGCCAGAAGCCCTGCTCGACATGTCCCCTCCCCTACGCTGGCTGGACTAACACTTGGATAAGCAGAAGCTTACCGGGACCCGTCTCCACCCCAAGTTATCCCGACCACTTGGAACTCCCAGCATAGTGGAGCTTGGGTTGATCCCCAACACATTGGCTGCAGAGAAATTATTTTGTGGGCTTGTTCTGGAGGACAGGGGTTCACAAGGGGATGATACTAGTGAGAGTGGTTGGAATCAGTGGGAAAGTAGAAGGCAACAAACTTTCCAAAGGCTCAGGGATTCAGAAAATTGTGCCAGGTTCACTCTCACTCACCAGTTACACATGGGACAGGCAGAAAGGAAATGTGTACCAGCAGTCCTTCTGTGTAAACCACTCTGTCCTCCACCCTTAGCCCACTGGCCTCGCCTCATCTCTCAGGCCTCCGCTTCATCACCCTCTTGGCAGAGAAGGGCCCTCCCTCCAGTGCAGTGCTATTCAAATTTAACAACAGGCTCTGGGAGAGGAAAGGACTCCTGATTTGTAGTTTGCAGATGTCTATGGTGCAAATACGTCCACCATGGCCGATTTCAACTCCCTCCATGATGTCACTCTTGACAGGGCTGGGAAGAGAGACACAGAACCAGTTCCCACCGCCAGGCAGGCTGAGTGGCTCCAGCATGCCGCTGCCACCACCCAGCCGAAAGCAAATGCCTCATTCGTGTCACGCTTCTTTCTAAGTGCTTTCACAATTTTAACTCTACTGCGACGTTTGTTCTTGTGCCTTGATGTACATCTTCTCTGTGACACTGTAGGCTACATGACAGCAAAGACCTCATGTGTCCCGTTCACCAAGGACTCCCTGGCACCTTGCATGGGGCCTGGAGAGTGGCACCATAATCCCTGATGGACGAATGCAGGAAGCCCAGTCCCAACATTGTTAACGGGCTGCCTACTGAGAGGTCAGGAAAGGAAGTAGCACCCGCAAGAGCTACCGGTCCAGGATCATTAAAAACAATTAAAGCTGACTCATCTCATTTCTTCTTTTGACAGCGTTATTAGTCAAGTTAATAAATGAAACAATAATAACAATAGTTAGCATTTATTGGCTGCATCCTGCCCGCCAGTCACTGTTGCATTTGGCACGCTGATGTGCTGATGGGTACTTAACAACTTGCTAGGAAAGAAGCCCTGATTTTCGCATTTAGTGATTTATGTGGTGTAAATACTCCCACTGAGGCCAATTTCAAGCCACCAGAGTGACTTCATCCATTCCACAAATCTACCGAAAATTAAATAGTCAGTTCTCAGGAGCCTGTAGCGCCTGCTGCAGTCCACCACGGTGTTCCATACAGTAACTCTGTAATCCTCACAGTGACCCTATGAGGTTTGTGCCACTATAATTCCCATTGCACAGAGGAGGAAGCTGAGACACAGAAGGTCAGTTTGACAAGACTTGCTGCCATGGCATCCTCATGGAGGATGGTGACAAATTATTGTGTGGATTCACAACTGGCTCCCTGGGCCCAACGTGCTAATTAAAGCTTAATGTGAACCAGCCTGAAAGAGCTTTCACACTCATCCGAGGGCACCTATCAGATGCATAGGTAATACCAATAGAGAGCAATGAACCCAGGAAAGCGATGCTCTGTTTGTAAAGAGGGACCAAGGGCTGGCCGAGTGGCGCATTGGTTAAGCCCTGGTTTTGGGATGCCAGCGGCCCCGGTTCGGATCCCACGTGAGGGCCAGTGACACTGCCCTCAACAGCTAACAACAGCTCCACCTGGAGCTGGGCTGTGCGAGCCCCGGTGATGGTGTGAGCTGCAGCCCCTGCTGCAGTGGGCTGCCATAGGCTACAGTGAGTGGCCCGCAGCCAGCGTGAGCGGCTGGCAGCCAGCGTGAGCTGCCAATAGCTGCGGTGAGCGACCATCCAAAGGCCGGCGACCAATCTGCCTCATCCGGGAAGAGTGCAATGACGATACCAACAGTGAAGCAACATCCTCCGCAACTAAACTGAAGAACAAAAAGACAGCAACTTGTCTGTTCCCCTTCCCCGATTCCCCAACGCTGTTCCCCTCCACCAATTCCACAATAAAACCTTTAAAAAAAAAAACGAGGGACCAAATCTAACAACATGAAGTTTAATATAAATAAATAGTAGGACTCTGTCTGTATTCAAAACATCCACCAAGCAGAAACAGGTTAAGAACTACAACTTGGCAGTAATGCAGACAATTGTAGTTAATTCCGGCTCACACCAGTGTGACATGGCCTTTCCCACAAGTGCTATGGAAACTGGAGCTGCACTGTTACAAGTACAGCGGCTGGGCCCCTCTGGTTGCCTGGCTGTGTTTATTCTTCAGTGTTGCCCTCTAGGGTTGAGAGAGGCTCTGAGACATGGCCAGAAGAAAAGGTGACTCAAACCAATGCGAAGGGTGAAGGACCTGGGGGTGTGTAGTCTGGCAATGTGGGCAGAGATGTAAAGAGTCTGTTCACTACGTCTGGCTCCAAAGAAAAGACACAGAGCATTGGGCAGGTCTCAGGCAGGCAAAATCTACCTCAGTGCTTTCTAACAATCACGGCTCTCAGATGACTGGTGGTGAGGTCCCTGTCAGAGGAATCATCCCAGGACTTGATGATTGCAGAGCACAGAGGAATGCTGCAGGAGCAGAGAATTCCAGCATCATCTATAAAAGGCTTGGAGTGTGTGGCAAAGAAGAAGCAAAGGGTAGATAGTAAGCCTGAAAGGACCTATAGCTCGTGTTTGTTAAGCTCCTACTACACACGAGGCCCCATAGTAGGCACTCTACATATATTACCTCTAATCTCCCAGCAATCCTGCAAGCTGTGTGTTGACATATCCCCTCTACGGAGAGCAAGCAGTGCTCAGAAAAGTGTCATGATTTGGCAAAGCCCTCCCTACGTCACGTTGCAGAGGCCCCTCTGTCCATTGCCATGTGGTCAGCTACGCTCAGGCTCCTTCCATCCGTGACATGTATGCCTTAGGATGCGCACCAGTAGAAGAAGAGAAAGGAGGGATACACATTTTTTCCTTTAGTTTTCTGAGAAGTAAAGATATACCATTTTTTTGTTTCTAGGGCTATAAAAATTGTATCAATCCCTGAGCTCTCATGTCAACCCTCACAAATGAAGCTACATTTGTAAGTATCAAGTATCTCGACAGCCCACTAGCTTCCTCGGCAGGAAGAGAGGAAATAATAGTTGTCGATCCGAAGTCAAAGGAGGCTGTGAGCACGTGTGGGGGCCACGCGCGTGGAAGCAGCCATGTGAAGGCTGCACGTCCACAGCGGTGGCTCTGTGGAGGTGCGTGTCTCCATGGGAGTAATCCATCTGAGGAGCGGTATGGAGGTGGAGAGCGAGAGAGATTGATTGATTCTGGGTGGCAGGTATTTTATACCCTGTGTTGTTATTTATGTCTGTACACCTACACTCCTGAGACCCACACAAAGGCTGGCTGAAGCTGCTTTTCAAAAGCATTTCCATGGAAGCCTTCGTGCAGTCAAGCTGTCCTCTTTCCAGGACACATGCCAAGGCTGGACGAGCTGTGCAGCAGACAGGGCCCTGGACCCCACCGGTTCCACCCCACTACTGCTTCCCTACCAGGGAGGAAGAGATGAGAACAACTCTGCCTTACCAAGGCTGCAGGGCCTGGGGTTCCCTCCTCCTTGGTATAGTGTGTGTGAGGAGCAGGAAGAGGTACCAAGCATGGGGGTGAGGAGGATGGCTATTCACTTGGGGACAATGGCTTGTCCTTCTTGGGCCTTTGCCTCAGTGACAGAATCAGGTGTGAGCCATCAACATACAGGGCATGGAATAATTCCCCCCTAAAGCCATCAGGTGGCTGAGCGAGGGCCCTCCGTGCTGTCCAGGGAGAGGTGGGGTGTGGACTCCACCACAGTCCAGCGTGGGGTGTTGACACCTGAGTGGATAAGGGCAGCTCAGCACACTGCGTCCAGGCTGGAGCTGGGCAAGCAGGGTATCCCAGGTGTGGGAAGGGGGAGTCGGGGGCCCCGGAGGGCTCTGCACAGGAGGGCAGCCTGGCTCAGCCAACTGGAGCCTGAGCAAGGAGGGAGGGCGCCCCGCGGGAGGCTGCCTGGCACAGGGCGACAGAGCCCAGCACCCGGGGACAGAAGCATCTGTAAGAGGCAGGGGTGCTGACAATGGGAAATTGTTTACACACAAAAGGGTTGATCCAATACGTAAACATATTCAGAATAATAGGGGCCAGATTTTTCACAAAGAAAGGAGTCACACATGGAAAGGGAGATAAAAGCTGACATACACACTGTGGTGTTGCTTTAGAAATGGAGGTGTCACCTGAGCTCATACTTGACAACATATATAGACAGATACAGACATACATGTTAGTTAATTGTATATGTACACACACACACACACACACACACACACACACACACACACACCCTAGTTCTTCCATTGAGACAGCCTGGGAGCATCAGCACCCTAAAATCAATGAGCACACTTTGCCCAGTCTTCATTTCTCAATGCCATTGTCCACTAAATGAAATGAAGACTTGTTAGAAAAATGGCTGATTCTAGAACAGAGGCGTGGAAAGTACAAGATGAGCCCACAACATCTGTGCCAGAAGATGAGAACAGTCACAAAAAGTGAAGGAGGCACATCAAAAGGACTTAGCAACCAGCTTGAAGGCACGTCCAGTGACCCAATTAGGGACAATTTGAGAATCAAAGAAAGTACAGATAATAATAGATACAACCCATTGAATAAAATGGGAAATTAATGATGAGGAATAAAATATTTACATGGTTTCAAAGTACCGTACCCAGGAAATCTTACTAATTACAAAGGGGAAAGAGGAGCTTTACCACGGAGAAGCCTGGCAGACATCACCTGAACCACATGACCAAAGTAAATGCCACCTGTAACGGGACAAATTGTAACCACATGCCACCTACTAGTAAGCAGGGAGAACACGGTGTATGTCTCTGGTGTCCCTGCAAGGTGCATCGCCTGAACCCAAATATGAGAAAGAGTCACACAGCCGAAACTGAGGGACATCCACAGGATACTGGCCTGTGACCTTCATGTGCCAAAGGCCATGAAAGTTGAGGAAAGTCTGTTTCAGCTTGAAGAAAACTAGAGACATGACAATTAAATGCACGTGATCCAGAATGGAATCCTTTGGCTATGGAGGATGCGATGGCAACAACAGGCAAAACGTGACTAGGATCTGAGCACCAGATAAGGACAATGTATTCATGTTAACCTCCCAATTTCAATGGCTGAGCTGCGGCTATATCGGAAAATGCCCTTGTTTGTAGGAAATGTGCATTAATGTATTCAGGGATGATGGGCATCTTGTAAACAACTTGCTCTCACATGGCTCAAAATATAAAAAACAACCAGCTGTATCTACACCTGTTTTTGTAAATTGGAATGTTTCGAAGGTTAAAAGAAGAGAAAAGGGAAAGGAAGGGCAATTTAAAAAGTTATAGGGGTCTGAGGCAGGGGCAGGGAGGGGAGGCCATGAGGTGTGAACCAGAAGGAGCAATTATGGATTGTGCCATTTTTTTCCTGGCAAGCTTTCAAAGCCAAGCTGCCCTGCTCCTGAAGGTCAGGGATCTCTCCGCTGCTGTCAGCCTCCTTCCTCCGGGTCCACCCCACACTTGGCTGCCTGTGGTGCAGGGCCGTAGCCCTCTGCAAGCTAGGAGGGAGTTGATTCCGGGAGGCTGCACTCCGGACCTCAGAAGCCAGCAGCAAGAGACAGATGAAGAGTGAGGGGATGGGCAGACCCTCTGAGGGCAGGAATTATTGTGTAAGTGAGACCTGTGCAGAGGCACGAGGATGGTCTAAATGTTCTTTGAAGGCATCTCAGGACCCAGGGCTAAGATTCCATTACCCTGAGAGGAAATCTGATTCTACATCTATTTGTACCCACCATCCCCTCTAAGGATCTGAATTTTCATTTTCGGGATTGGCAGGCACTCACTGACATTCCACCTCAACATAAACACACCTTACAAGAGAGTACACAGACTAGAGCCCAAACCAAGATGCCACCCCACTTCAACTATGCTGTTTCCACAGCTGTTATTATAAATGGGGAAACCACTTGCCGTTTTGCAGTTGGGGAAAGGAAGACCGGTTAAAAATACATTAATGCCAAACTGTGTGACCCTTGCAGAGAATGAATTGCCGTTTTCTTTTTTCATCTTTAGAAGGCGAGTAGAGAGGTCACCTCTCTGCCCCTTCTGCCCAAGTCAAGTACAGAAGAGATCTGGCCCCCTCCATGAACGAGGAGAAGCAGAACACCAAGCAGAGGTTGGGGGCATCTGAGCGACATTTCCCCCACTCGGACTGGAAAGAGGTCTCGGGATCCTGGCTCTGCTCACGGTCCTCAAGGATGTTGCTCCCCCATCACCCCCAGCCTCTTTCACTATCTATCACTCCTCACCTCCACCCCCTTCATTTCCTCACTTCCTCACCCAGCTTGGAGTCCGTGGTCCATTATTGTCATAACTCTGGCTTATTGTCTCCCTCAGTTGTGTCCTCCCAGCAAAGCCCCAAGCCAGGCGGCTCTCCCCTCCACTCACACCCAAGCTGCTGAGCATGGAGAAAAATCAGACACAGAGAGAATGGAGTTCACTGCTCATCTGTGTCCACACATCTCTAACAGGTGCTGACCCCCTGCCCCCAGCCATCCTCACCAGCCCAGCCTGTTTGCTTTCCCTCCCTCTTCCCTCTAAAAGACCATTCCATTCCTTCTCATCTCCCTCCAAAACACACCCCTCTACTCCCAGCCCTGCCTGTCTCGTTCCTCATTGACAAAATTGCAGCAACAAAGCAGGAGCTTCCCAGCACCAGCCCACCTCCGCCTGCCCTTTCCAACTGTGGGTAAACTGTCCCCGCTCCAAGAGAAAGGCCAACTTTCCACCTGTGCTTTGCACCCCAGACCCTCTTACCTTCCCAAGGTCCTTGCTCCTGAATTTACATTTTCCTGTATCTGCAGTCTTGCTATTGTTTTCTAGCGGACCATTGAATCATACATGCTTGTTTTCATATTTCCTATCCTTAAAAACAAAAATCTCACTTCCTTGACCCCACATGCCCCTATAGCTACTGTTCCACTTTTCTGTTCCCCATTATAGCAAGACGACTCATTTATAGTCCTCGCTTCACAGTCTCTCCCTAACCTACTCTAACTGGACTTTGGTCCCCACTCCAACACTCACTCTGTTCTTGTTAAGAACATCAGTAACCTCCATGTGGCCAAATTCAATGGCTTCTCCTTTGTTCTTATCTTGCTTGATCCCTTAGCATTCCCTAGAGTTGACCACTTCCTCCTTCCTTTTTCCTCATGGTATCTCCCTCCTGAATGTCTACCAATCTCACTGACTGTAAATTCTCTGCCTCTCTGCTGTCCCTTCTCCTTTGTTTGACCTCCAAATGTTGAAATGCCCTACAGCCTTATCTTTGTCCCTTTTCTTTCCTTTAGCTATGCTTTATCCCTAGGTGACCTCATCCTGTGGCTTTAAATAACATCTGTATGCTGAAGACCCCTAAGTGTACATCCCATACTCTCAATCTCCCTGAAACTCTAGACTCATACACCCAAGTCTTACTCAACATGTCTACCTAGATGTCCAATGGGTATCTCAAACCTGACATGTGCTGGTGAGAACTCTTGACTCCTTTCTCCCTCCCACCATCCACCCAGTTACTCAAGGTAAGAATAAGTTAGCTCTTGCTCCTGTCTTTTTTCCCGTTCCCACATATGGTCCAAAAGCAAGTCTTCTTGCCTCTGTTTCCAAGCACTGCTGAAGCGGTCACCTCTCTCCACCTCCACTGCCACCACCCTGGTCCAGGCCACAGCACCTCTCCCTGGAGCACTAAAATAGCCTCTTAATGTGTCTCTGCCTATAATCCATTCCAATCCACCATCCAAAGGGCCTTCACCATCCTTAGAAACTTTGTTTTCTGAGTTTACAAACCCTGCATCATCTGGCCCGACTCGACACATGGCCTGGAGCTAAGCCTCATCTTGCTGACTGACAAAAGATAGTAGGAGGTCTTTTGATCAGGGACATCTGTGGGCATGAGTGTGTTCAAGATGGGTTCCAGGGGGAAGGGCTTGGGGATTGTTGCAATGCATGGGAAAGGAATAAAGAGAGGAAGGGGAAGGAATACATTTCTATAATTGGACTCTGGCTTGAAGAAGGTCCCGCTGCCAAGGGCAACCCAATTGCTAAGACAGACCCATTAGCAGCACAGCTTGTGGACAGGAGAGGACCACATTTCTCCAAAGGCAGAGACCAGGTCTGCTAGGATGCCACTGGGTGGGTGATGGGGAGAGGTAGGCCTAGGGGTTGTGGAGAAGGAAGAGGAGAAGGAAGAATAGCTGCCATTTTGCAAAACCTGGGGTCAAGCAGAGGGCATGGTGACTAAGAATTTGGCCATAGGCTGGGCTCATAAGAATTTGAGCTGGACAAATGTGCCCTTGGCTGACATGGCAGGGACGGGGAACCTCAGAGCCCCATGGGCCTCAGCTGGGCTCCAGCTCCCCAAGGCCAAGTCCTCTTCCCTCTGCTGTCAGTCTGTGCCACCCAAACAAGAAAGTGCAAGCCCCCTCACTCCCTCCATCCATGGGGCAAACACGCGGAGGTGTGTCTTACTGTTGTCCAAGTGGTTGGCCTTAATGATCTTCTCTGAGTAGTCAGAAATACTGGAGCATTCAATCTAGAAAGGGCATAGAACAAAGGAGCAAGGTGTCAAAAAAATGTCCAACACCAATGTAATGGATGGAAAAGCTGAGGCCTAGAGGCGGGCAGTAACTCACCCACAGCCATCACTGCTAATTTGTGGTAGATTAAAACCTACAACACAACCCTCCTGACTTGCTGGCAAGCAGCTCGTCCACTAAATCAGGCCATGTTTCCTGTGAGGCTGAACCCCATCCTGTGCTTTGCGATGGAAGAACCAGTGCCTGAGGTGGGGGATTTGGGAGGAGCTGGCAGGCCTCACTCTTCAGACCAGGGGAGGATGGGATGAGGAGACACAGCCACTGTCTTCCCAGGAGAGGATGCAGGCCAGGCCAGAGGTGCTGTGAGTCTCCCTCGACATTATCTTCTCCCCGTTCCCCCTCCCCCTCCAGCCCTCACTGGTTAAACTAGGAACATTCCAGGATAGGAACCACCTGGAAAAAGCCAAGTCAGGGCCCCAGGGCCAGTCTTAAGATCCCTTCCCCCATACACCTACACTCAAGTTAACTCATACCTTCTGCAGTCCCCACCTTTCAAAGAATACATTCTTTTTATTTATTTATTTTAATAATTGTTTTATTTTTCAATTACAGTTGACATACAATTTTATATTAGTTTCAGGTGTACAACATAACGACTAGAAATTTATACAACTTTAGAAGTGATCACCCCTATAAATCTAGTATCCATGCAATATCATATATAGTTATTACAATATTATTGACTACATTCCTTACACTATACATCCCCATGGCTATTTTGTAACAACCAATTTGTACATCTTAATCCCTTCTCCTTTTTCAACCACAAACCAACACCCCTCTCAGCTGGCAACCATCAAAATGTTCTCAGCATCCCTGAGTTTGCTTCTGTTCTACTGGTTTGATTGTTCCATTCTCTAGATTCCACACAAAAAAAAGTGAAATCATATAGCACTTGTCCTTCTCTGTCTGACCCACTCCTCCCAGCACAATACCCTCCGGGTCCATCCATGTTGCTGTAGATGGCAAGACTTCATTCTTTTTTATGGCTGAGTAATATTCCACTATATATATATAACACCTCTTCTTTATTCATTCATTCCACCTAGGTTGTCTCCATGTCTTGGCTATTGTAAATAATGCTGCATTGAACATATGGATGTCCCTTCGAAGTAGTGTTTTGGGTTTCTTTGGATAAGTACACAGAAGTGGGATAACTGGGTCCTTCTTTGTCTCTTGTTATAGCCTTTGTTTTAAAGTCTAGTTTGTCTTGTGTAAGTATTGCTACCCAAGCTTTTTAATTTTTTTTCTTTCCATTTTCATAAAATATATTTTTCCATCCTTTTGCTTTCTGCCTCTGTGTGTCTTTCGATCTGAAGTGAGCCTTATAGGTAGCATATGTAAGGGTCTTATTTTCTTATTCATTCAGCCACCCTATCTTTTGATTGGAGCATTTGATTCATTTACATTTAAAGTAATTGTTGATAGACATGTACTTATTGCCATTTTATTATTCATATTTTTTATCTTTTTTTTTTGTCTTATAGAAGACCCTTTAACATTTCTTGTAATACTGGTTTCGTGGTGATGAACTCCTTTAGCTTTTTCTTGTCTGGGAAGCTCTTTATCTGTCCTTGGATTCTAAATGATAACCTTGCTGGGTAGAATATTCTTGGTTAGGTCCTGCTTTTCATCACTTTAAATATTTCGTGCCGATCCCTTCTAGCCTGCAACATTTCTGTTGAGAAATCAGCTGACAATCCTACGAGAGGTCCCTTCTAGGTAACTAACTGCTTTTCTCTTGCTGCTTTTAAGATTCTTTGTCTTTAACCCTTTGCATTTTAATTATGATGTGTCTTGGTATTGGCCTCTTTGGGTTCATCTCGTTTGGGACTCTCTATGTTTCCTGGACTTGTATGTCTACTTCCTTTGTCAGGTTAGGGAAGTTTTCCATCACAATTTCTTCAAATAAGCTTTCAATTCTTTGTTCTCTCTCTTCTCCTTTTAGCACCCCTATGATGTGAATGTTGGTAGGCTTGATGTTACCCCAAAAGCTCCTTAAACTATCCTCATTTTTTTTAATTCTTTTTTTTCTTTTTGCTGTTCTGATTGGGTGTTTTCTGCAACCTTAACTTCTAAATTGCTGATTCAGTCCTGTACTTCATCTAATCTACTATTGATTCCCTCAATGCATTCTTTATTTCAGTTATTGTATTCATTTCTGACCATCTCTTTTTTATGTTTTCTATCTCTTTGTTGAAATTCTCACTGAGATCACTGAGCATCCTTATAACCAGTGCATCTATTAGATTGCTTGTCTCCATTTTTTTTTTGTCTCCATTTTATTTAGTTCTTTTTCTAGAGCTTTGTTCTGTCCTTTCATTTTGGACATGTTTCTTTATCTCCCCATTGTGGCTGGCTCCCTGTGTTTGTTTCTATGTATCAGGTAGGGCTGCTATGTGTCCTGGTCTTTGTAGAGTGGTCTTGTGTAGTAGGTGTTCTATGAGGCCCAGTGGTGCAGTCTCCCTGGTCACCTAAACCAGGTGCTCCAGGTGTGTCCCTTGTGTGGGTTGTCTGTGTCCTCCTGTTGTAATTGAGCCTTTATTGCTGTCTGAACATCACTGGGAGGGATTGATGCTCAGGCTGATTGGTTGTGAGGACTGGCCATGACTACAGTGGAGAAGCTGTGGGGCAGGGGCTGACCCTGTGGAGCAGGAATACTTTAGCAGGTCTCTGGTGCCTATCCAACCTACCCAACACTTTGGAGGCAGCTGAGTGGTGCTCCTGTTTCAGTCAAAGCTTTCCACCTGATGTGTAAGACCTGAGGTCTTCTGGGAAGGGCCCCACCACAGGCCAAGTTCAGCTGCAGCCTGTGCCTTAAGCAGGACCACCTGGCATGAGCCACAAAGCAATCCGCAGATGGCTGCCAACCGCTCTGGGTTTTGAGATGACGTGAGAGGCTAAGACTTGAACTAAGGCCAACTGCCACTAGTGCCAGGCACAGGGCTGCTCAGCACAAGGTATGGGGCAATCTGAGGCCAGATGCTGCTTGTTTGGGTTGAGTGAAATTTGAGATATTTTAGGAAAGTCCACAGCATGAGCAAAAATAGGCCATTTGTATGGAAAAGCCACTAGAAATGGCTTGGATTGGACTGTAACTTAGGTGGGGCAGGGTTTCAGGGAATCACCAGGGCATGCAAAGGGTGTTAGCCAGGTTGGTGAAGACTGAGATATGGCAGCCACCTGCGTCTGCATGCTGTGAGAGGGGAGGGCTCAACAAAGAAATAATGGCTTCTACCAGTATTTCTCTCTGGGAGAAAGCTGCCTCTTCAGCCTTCTCTCTGAAGCCAGACAACTGAGTTCCTCCATGTATATCTCTACCACCTTTTGAGCTGCTGCCCCAGCGCTAGAGCTTAGAATGAATGAGCCAGTTAGTAAGTCCATGCATGGGCCCTTTAAGAGGAGTGCCTGGGACTCCACCCACTCTCTGTCACACTCAGCCATAATCTGCTGGGTTTCACAGCCAGAAGTTATGGGGCCAGCGGGTACTGGAAACAGAGAGGCATCTGCCAAGAGCTTTTTCATTTCCTTAAGTGGACTCCCATAGAGGTTGGCGTGCACTAAGGCCCTGGGGCTCCCCTCACTCCACACTCAGACCCCACCTCAGACTACACCCAGGACCTTGATAATTGCCTAGGGACACTGAGGGGGTTGCTGACAGCCTCCATCAAAGACTTGGCGAAGGGAGGAAACCTACAGGGTCAGGAAGAGGTCACTGTGATAGAGGAGACAGACTCTAGCCAGGGCTCAGATCCCAGAGGACTACTAGCCCTTGCCAGAGCCACCAGGTGCTGTGGTCTTTGATTCTGTTGTCTGCAGGACTGTGTTTCTCTCCTCTTCTTTCCCCCTCCTCACCACATTTCTATCTGGTCTGGAAAAGGATACTGAGTTCAGTGGTGAAAAACATGGGCTCTGGAGCCAGACAGTCCGGATCCACATCTGACTTCCATCACTTTCTAACTCTGCCTCAGTTTCTTCATAAATAAAGTCACGGGTCCTATTTCACATGGTCATTGTGAGGATAGATGGAGCCAAAGCACATTAAACTCTCAGTGCACTGACAGGCTCTCCAAAAACACACAGGGTGTGTGAGGCTGCATTAGTATTCTCCTTCCTGTTTCTTTCTTCTACCATCTGCCTCTCCTTCCCTCCCTTCTTTACTCTCTCTCTTCATTTCCCCCCACTTTTCTTTGGTACTTTCTGATTTCTTTTCTTTCTCCCTCTTTTTTTGATCCCACTCCCATTCCTCTAGCTTTTCTTTGTGTCTTCCCATCCTTCCATCTGTTTCTCTCCATTTCTCTCTTCATGTCTGTTACTTTCTCTCTTGGTTTCACCATCTCCCTTTGCTGTCTCTGTCAATCCCCCACCCCCTTCTGCCATCCCATCTCCCCCACTGGAGAAGAGCAGTGGTGAAGGGGGGAGCCTGGAAAGGAGGAACTGTGAAACGAGCCATCCAGAAAGAAACCCAACTAACTGCGGCAGAGCTGTTTACAAAAGAGCTGTTATAGAAAAAGAGCAGGAGACAGACAGATTGGGACGAGTCACCACAGCTGGAAGGTGCCGTGTGGGGAGCCTCCTGACAGCTCCTTGGCTGGAGCTCCTGCCGACTTGGAAGTCAGTAATAGTCAGCCCCGCCTCTCCCTGCTCAGCCCTTGGCTCCCTGTGTGCCCAGCCGAGACCGGAGCTGAGACTGGGCCTTAGAGACAGCACTGGGAGCGAAGGCACTCAGCAATCACCACGCAGTCTCAAGTCCAGCTCTGAGGCTCTGTGAACTCATTGGACATAGAGTCTGATCCTTGACAAGAGGGCTGTACTCTGGTGAAGAGGGCCTTGTAAAGGAAAGCTGGAAGGTAGGAGGGGTAGCACCCATGACGATGACTGGACTTGACCTTGGGTATCTGGGTTGGCCCTGTATCCTCAACATGTGCCCCAGCTGAATGCATCATAACTTTCCCAGTCAAGGCTACACCAGAGGTGCCGTGAGGACAGCCTGGGTTTCCAGAAGAGCCTTATAACCAAGGCCCATGTGCTTTCCGAGTCAGGCATGGAGGAGGAATACTCCCCTGCTGGAGGCTTAGGAGCAGGCGTCTGAGGCGGGGTTGGCCAAGGAGATTTGGAAGGGAGCCTGAGGTTCTCAGGACAGGCCAGATCATGACCCAAATCAATACACAGAGAATGAAACCCCTCTGAAAGCTGCCCAGCTCTCCGTGGACCGCTGCTATGAGCTGGCTGTCTTGTGCATATGCTGAGTTTGATTGTACTGTGCCTCTAATTTGAATCAACATTAATTCCCATTTTTCCAGTCAGACCCACTGCATTTTTCAAATGTCAGCCACCAGCTCAGTGCTATCTTTTCCACAATTTCTTCCCAGCTCTGGACCCTCCCAGCCCCACTGAAAGGATGTGTGCAGCTGCATTGTGGGAGCCAGAAGAAGGCTGGGACGTTTCCCAGAGGGTCAGAGTGCACCTCTAGCCAGAGAGGCTGCAGCAGCCAGAGCAGCAGAATTTAGGTCTATCAACTTGCCCTTTCAAGACAAAGAAAGAAGGTTTTCTTGTTGTTATCTCCTAGGGCCCCATTCCAACTATATACTAATGCTGAGTATTTGTCATATGCCAGGTACTGCTCTAAACACTTTACATATGTATAAAACTCATTTACCCCTCACGATCACCTCATGAGCAAGGTACTGTTATCGCGCCCATTTTGTAGATGGGGACACTGAGGTGCAGAGAAGGGGATTGCCCACAGTCACACACCTCATGAGTGGAAGAGCAGAGACGCAAGCCAGAGTGCCCATGTGTCACCATGCTGCACTGCCTCCCAAGCTGACAGGGGAGTAAGCACTCTAAGGTAATGATGACACTGAAATGGTTTCTGAAAAGTCAAAAATCCTCTGTAAATGTCAGCAGTCATCAGGGCGAGGAGCCAGGAGCAGTGCCTAGCTGACAGGGAGCCAGGGGAGGTTGCCCTGCCTCTTGAGAGTCACACTTGACTTTCTCCTTGAGAGTGTGACCTCAGCAAGGAGATGGGCCAAGGTTTGTACTTCTAGGAGGCGCTGGAGAAGGCAGAGGGAGGACTAGCTCTGCGAAAGGCAATGTGAGGGAGACAGTGGCATACTCACCCCAAACACCTTCTTGGCCCCCGCTTTCGCAGCAAACATGGACAGGATCCCGGTACCACTGCCGACGTCCAGCACCACTTTATCTTTGAAAACGTGCTTGTTGTGGTACATGGAGTTCCGGTAAGTGAGCGTCCGCACCTCATCCTTCAGCATTTCCTGTGTGGAAAGAAAGGAAAGTCAATGTCAATGTCAATGTATTCAAGGCACCTGGCAGTGCACCAGGTTCATGGACCCCAGGAGCCTCCCACCAAATTGTTCAAGGAGCCTGATGATGTCACTAGGCAAGCCACAGAGGAGCACAGTGGGGCAGCTGGACCAGTGGCTACCTGCATCCTACAAACAATGCCAGACCCAAAACTCTACCCAAGAAAGATAGCATTGTACAATCAAAGGAGAAACTCATATCCAGACCTGGGAAAGCTCCAATTTACCAAAACACCAAAAGAAAGGATTAGTACAATGCAGCATGAGAGACTCAAGTTACACTTGCAGTGAAACTTCCCGCCTTGGTGAGAAAATTGTCATTGAACAGGTTACTGAAGGAGTCCTCTGTGTGTGTACTATTTTTGTTTTTTGGTTTTCAAGAATAGAAAACCATGTTCCTTTATCTACCATTATTTAAGTGTTTTGTGGTAGGAAAGAAACTACGTTGTCCATTACAATGGCCTCCAGCCCAAGGAGAACATGATTAATCTGTGTATGCTGGTGAGGCAGGGGTCTTCATCCATTCAAGGTTATCAACAAGCAATCTGTCTCATGGCCAACAGTACTGGGAATTTTTTGGTGTCATGTTAATATAATTTTCTTAGTATAACTTGCATGCAATAAAAAGCATAGATTTTACATGTATGGCTAGGTGTAAGAGTTTTAATAAATGCACTCCTATGTAACCACCACCATAATCAAGACAGAACATTTCTGTCACCCTAGAAAGCCTCTCATGCCTGTTTGCGGTTAATCCTCACCCCCACTGCAGACAACCACAACCTAGTTTCTACCACCAAAGCTTCCTTCTGCCAATCTTCAGACTTCATAGAAATGGAATCCCACAATATGTACACTTTTTTGTCTTTTCTTTTGCTCAGAGTTTTTGAGATTCATTGATTTTCTTACACATATCCAGGGTTTGTTCCTTTTTTTCTTGCTGCTGCTGTAGTTCTTATTCTCACTCTTGGTCATGTTGTAGACTAGTATTCCATTGCATGGACATACTACAGTGTATTTATCCCTTCATTTGTTGCTGGATATTTGGGTTGTTATGAATAAAAGCGTTACAAACATGCTGGCATAAGTCTTTTTGAGGATATAGGTCTTTTTTTCCCTTGAGTCAATACCTAGAAGTGTGTTTGTTGGGTCTTAGGGTAGGTGTTTAATTTCATTAGAAATTGCCTAACAGATTTTCAAAATAATTGTGCCATCTTATGACCCCACCAGCAATGTATGAGAGTTCAAGTTGCTTCACATGCTGGCCAGTTACTCTGATCAGTCTTTAATTTTAGTTATTCTAATGGATATTAACTGGTATCTCATTGTAATTTTAATGGTATTTCTCGGGTGGCTATTGATATAATTTTTTCATGTGTTTATTGATTATTCAAATATGTTTTTTGCAAAGTGTCTGTTTTGTGCATTTTTTTCTTGAGCTATTTGTCTTTTACTTATTGAATTATAGGAGTTTATATATTTTGAAAACAACCCCTTTGTTTCAGATATCCATATTGTGACTATCCTCTGTGATTTGCCTTTTCATTTTTTTAATGTTGTCTTTCTGAAAAGCAGGTTTTTAAAATTTTAATAAAGATCAGTTTTTCAAGGTTTTTTTTATGATTAGGATTTTTTTGTGCACTGCCTAATTTTGTCTACCCCAAGGTCACAAGACATTCTCTGATGTTTTCTTCCAGAAGTTTTATAGTTATGGTTTTTATTTTTAGATCTATGATTTGTGTCAAATTAATTTTTGTATATGGTGTAATTTAAGGATGTGAGCTCATTTTTTTCACACACAAATAGATGGCTCAAGCACTGGGGTTCATTTCCCCACTGAATTACGTAGGGGAGATCTTTGGGCACAATCTGTCCTTTGTTACAATTATCTTGCCACCTTTATCAAAAATCAATTGAATATATGTGTGTGTTCTGTCTGATTTATTCTGTTAATATACCAGTTCAACACTGACTTCATTACATTAGTTTTATATTAACTTTGAAATAAAGTAGTGTGAGTCCTCCCTCTTGTTCTTTTACATGATTATTTTGGTTTTTCTAGATCTGTTGCATTTTCATATATATAATACATTTTAGAAGCAGTTTGTTAATTCATACAGAACAGCCCTCTGGAGTTGATTGGAATTGCATTGTATCTATAGATGAATTTGGGGAGAATTGGTATCTTAGCAATACTGAGACTTACAATCCAAGATACAGTTCTTTATTTATTTAAGTCTTGTTTAATTTCTTTCTGCAATGTTCTATAGATTTCAGTACAGAGGTATTTTTTTCATTAAACTTATTCTTACCTATTAATATTTTATTTTATGGTATTGTGCATAATATTTTTAAACATTTATTTTCCAATAGCTTATGTTAGTATATATATTGACCTTGTATTTTGCAGCCTTGTTCACTTTACATATTAATTCTGTTAGGATTATTTTGTAAATTCCTTTGTCCTCCTGTATGTAAAAAAAAAAAAAAAAGTTTATTATAATTCACCAGTAAAACTATCTGGGCCTGGAGTCCTCTTTATGAGAAGATTTTAAATTATGAATTCAATTTATTTAATAGACAGAAGGCTATTTTAGTTTTCTATACACTCTTACATCAATTTTGACAAGGTGTTTTCCCAAGGAATTTATCCATTTCAGCTTAGATGTCCAATTTATGGGTATAAGTGTTTTTTTGTTTGTTTGTTTTAAGATTTTTTTAATTAGGGAATTGGGGGAGGGGAACAGCATTGGGGAATAGGGAAGGGGAACAGACAAGTTTGCTGTCCTTTTGTTCTTTAGTCTAGTTGTGGAGGACATCATTTCACTGGCCCATGTTGGTATTGTGATCATTGCACTCTTCCCGGGTGAGGCAGTTGCTCACCAGCCATTGGATGGCTGCTCACGGCAGCTCACAAAAGCACACGCCAGCTGCCAGCCAGCCCCACTGCAGCCTATGCAGTCGCCAATGATGCACGGCAGCCCAGCTCCAGGTCGAGCTGTTGTTCACCATCTTAGCTATAGAGGGTGCAGCATCACTGGCCCTCATGTGGGGTATGAACCGGGGCCCTGCTGCTCAGAGCTGGCGTCCCAAGCCAACTCTTAACCAACACACCACTCGGCCGGCCCAGTATAATATTGTTAACACATTCTCTAATCACCTTTTGGATGTCTATATGATCTGTAATGATGTCTTTGCCTTCATTTATTTATAATTTGTATTCGTTCGGATTTTTTTTTCTTGATCTGTCTATCAGTCTTTTCAAAAATCAACTTTTGGCTTTGTTGGTTTTCTTCAGTGTTTGATGTCTAGTTCATTGATTTCTGCTCTCGTTTTTATTATTTCCTTCCTTTGATTTTATTTGCTCTTCTTTCTCTATTTCATAAGGTAGAAGCTTTGGTCATTGATTTTATACCTTTGTTTTTCTCAATAAAAGCATTACAGCTGTCAGCCAGCCAAGTGGCTTAATTGGTTAAGAGGTTTGATTCCCACATGGTCCAGTGAGCTGCACCTGAGTTGAGCTGCCGCTGAGCTGCCAATAGGTGGAAGGATGGCTCAGCTGGTGACAGCACGTGCTCGTAACAACAAGGTTACTGGTTCGATTCCCACATGTGATGGTGGCTATGCCTACCCACAACTAAGATTGAACACGACACCTTGAGCTGAGTTGCCCTGAGCTGCTGACGGCCCGCCAGATGGTGACTAGACTTAGACCTGAGCTAGCTGTGTCCTCCACAACTAAGATTGAAGGACAACAACTTGGCAGTTCCCCTTCCCCAATTCCCCAACACTGTTCCCCTTCCCCAATTCCCCAATAAAATCTTTCTTAAAAAAAAAAAAAAAAAAAAAGCATTAAAGCTGTAAATTTCCCTCTAAAGACTGCTTTAATTGCATCCCACAAATTTTTATATGTTGTGTGTCTAAGTTCAGGCTGCCATACAGAATACCATAGACTGGGTGGCTTAAAAAACAAGTATTTATTTCTCACAGTTCTAGAAGCTTGGAAATCCAAGATTAAGGTGCCAGCAGATCCGTATCTGGTGAGGACCTGCTTCTTGGTTTGTGGATGGTTATCTTCTTGTATCCTCACGTGACATAGAGCAGAGTGAGAAAGCAAACCCTCCTGCCTCCTCTTAGAAGGGCACAAATCCCATTCATGTGGGCTGATGCTCATGATCTAGTTAACTCCCAAAGGTCACGCCTCCTAACACCACCACATTGGCGGGTAGGATTTCAAGATACAAAATTTGGGGTGACACCTTCAGTCCATAGCATTGTGATTTTACTATCATTCCATTTGGAATATTTTCTAATTTCTCATTATTTCTTCCTGACCCTGTTCTCAGTGCTGCTTAATTTCCAAATATTTAGAGATTTTCTCAATAATTTATTGTTTTTAGTTTCTAATCTAATTTCATTATGATAAAGAAAACACTCTGCATGATTTCAATCTTTTGAAATTCATTGAGATTTGTTTATGGCCCAGCATATGACCTATCTTAGTGAAACTTTCAATGTGTACTCAGAAAGAATGTGCATTCTGTAGACTGGGGATCCAATGTTCTATAAATGTCAATTATGTCATATTGTTTATGTCAGAAAATTGTTCAAATTTTCTACAGCTGTACTGATTGTTTTGTACATTTGTTCTATCAATTACCAAGAGAGAAGTGTTAAAACAAATCTATAACTGTGGTTGAGGATTTATATTTTTCTCCCTCCAGTTCTGTAGATTTTGTTTCATGTTTCTGAAGCTCTGTACACACATGTTGAATAGCTTTGTATAATAACATGTGACCTTGGCACCCTGAGATACATTTCACAGAATTCTTTTTCTATTATGTTTCTAGTTAGGATGAGTCATAAGGGAGACTCTTGTGAGATTTGGAAGGTATGAAGGAGGCAGGAACCACTTTATAGTGCGTCCATATCATTGCTGATGTGTTGATGCACCTCATTAGCATGAAGCAACAGCTGGATCTGTGATTGTTCTGCCTTCTCCTTCAGCTTCTCTGACCCCTGGGTCGGCTGTGTATGTTTAGCTCCATGGTGAAACACCCCAGGTTCTACAGGATATGTTCCACCAAGGTCAAAGGCAATACAATGAACACATGTTTCAGCCTGTCTTCATAGGGTTCAAGTTTGTGCCTATGGGTGCTAGGTGTTCCTAATCTCCCCATATTTTATATCCATATTCCTTTTCTGACTGCTTGTCCTGTAGACTTCAGATATATATATATATATATATATATATATATATATATATATATATATACATCCTACTGGATCTGCTTTAGAGTTTGGTACCAAGACTAGCTCCTAAAAAACAAAATCAAAGGAGGTGTCCTCTGGATTGGTTCTAAGTTTTAAAGGCACTAATAAGTCTATTGCCATTGGTAAAGAGGGCATTCGTAGTCAATAGCATGAAATGCCAAAGGAGTTACTCAAATTTTAGCTTTAGATACCTATAATGTAGCACCCATACAAGACAAGACTGGATGACCAAGTATTTGCTACCGTAGCATATTTTAGTAAAAATAAGAAGTATAATGTGATGGGCTGGTTGGTTACTACTAACTATGTTAGAAAACTTGGAGAAAGAAAATCATGAGCATGGGCATTTAAAATTCCTCGCTCAGGGTCTGTATATAGTAACTAAAACTTTCTGACTTCTCTGAAAAACAAAACAAAACTTATTTCCTACAGGTGCAGGGCCAAGATTTCTGAAAACCAAATCCAAAGTCGAATCTTGCAAATACCTGAATTATGACACAAATTGAATTTGCATACTTGCAGGGTCTCTTTTGTTAAAGTTAAGGCACCTATTGGGAAGAAATGGCACTGAACATTGGAAGGGGAGCATATGGTCAAATTCTGATGAAGCTGGGACTTCAAGTCCCTAAGTTACACAGAGTCTTCTTTGCCAGTCGAAACACCTCTACCCCTGCCTGGGGGAGCTTCCTTTTCCTGAGGATCATATTAGCCTCCCTTGGGGTACTTGCTTGCAAGGTATTGCTGATCCTCCTTTGGACCTACCTCTCACCCTCAACCTTTCCTGATGCTATCCCTACAACTAGATTCAACTCTAAGCAAACCCTGCAGGGTATAAATTGTGACTCATGGGGATGTGTGATATACACCAAAAGAAATACGTGCTGTTTCTGATTTATACAGATTGAAAGCTGGTGGACATACAGAGGGTGCCAAAAAATGTATATACATTTTAAGAAAGGAGAAAATCTGTATAATTGTAATACTCAATATATAGCAATAACAAAAGATGAACACAAGTCATGTTTGACTTCTACAATTACAAGAGGTGCTCAAAGTGGTTACCATCAGTGTCCAGACACTTCTGATTATGAAAACTGCTTGAGCATAGATAACATGTCTTAAAATGTGTATACATTTTTTTGGCACCTGTGGTATATGGAAATGTATATTAAAGGTGTGGGATCAACATGTTAGGAATATAAAGTTGGATTGGGCCAAGTTTATTGATACATGACCACCAGGCAGAGATTCTGGATTCACCATTGTAGCTCCAGGATCTTGAAATGCTTCTAACTGTTGGTTAGGTTGGCTGACTGAAACAGGGACCAAAGTTAGCCTACAAAAAAATGAAATGTCAAAAGTTTCTCAGTATGCTGAAGGGAAGGCTTAGGGAGATTGGAATGTAAGAGTGCATTTGTCATGTGAGACCTACTCACCAACAACAGAGAACCTTTCACCACAGCTGTGAGAAATAAATTTGTGAGGGGAACAACTTGAAGAACTCTGTGATTGTTCTTCTCTACCATTCAGCTATTACAAGAGGAATATCTACCATCAAACTTAGATCCCTAAGTGCAATGGGAATAATATCAAACTGGGGTCCTGAGGTTGCAGGGGCCAAATTGCAGCAGTTAATCACCAAAGATGAGTTGGGTGTCATTACTATAAAGGGCATGGGAGCCAAAGATTATTCAGAACAGTCTGAGTTGCAAAGACCTCTAGTGTTGGCCTCTCTAGGAAAGAAATAGATGGGAATCATACTAAATTCTTGTTTAGTATGTTTAAATAGAAAAGTTGTAGGTCTAGTGAACAGAAATGTGGCTTGAATCACCAAGATAGGGAGTGATAGCCCATCAGTTGATTCCCAGAGTTGAGCCAGTTCACAGACCTAGAACCCCTTAAATGAAGGAAAAGTCATGTCCTGTGGGGGAAAGTCCTGTTACATTGCCAAAAACGTATGCTGTTAATCATTCTTCCAGCCTTCCCTAAGAGGACAACTGTTTATGGATCTGTATCTATTGACTAATTTTTCTCTTGACTGTGGACCAAATTATCCTGTTTCTTCATGTCTTATAATTTTTACTTTATGCCACAGATGATGTCTAAGGAATGACACAAGCTGAAATTAGTTTTTGCTGTTATTTTCCAAAAAGTAATGTCTTTTTCTTTGTTAGGCAGCTAGAGTTATGGGCTGGTCAGTTCAATCCAATCAGGAGTTGAGCAGGTTTAGATGGGTTTGTGGCTTTAATCCCTCGGTCAGGTACTTGGAATTCAACCACAGGGCTAAAAGATCTTGTATTTGTTTTTAAACCCAGCCACTACTTCCTGTGCTGCCCCAGTGCTCATATCTTTGATCATAGGAGAAGTTGAATAAGGTAAGGGTTTGGTTAGATTGAATTCACTTTTGGCTTTAAATTATTTGAAAGTGAGCTCAAGTCTCTTTCTCCAGAAGATGTCTGGAACCAAACACTACAGGACTGCTAGACATCAAATCTGCAAGACCTGAAATCTGTCAGACCACAAGACTGCAGATGGTTTCCCCAGAACTAGGCACAGGACATAGTGCATAATCCATTCTCTGCAAATAGGAAAATAGCAGAGCACAGCGGTTATGCACACCAATTCTGGAGCCAGAGTTCCTGCATTCAAATCATAGCTCCAGTGCTTTTGAGCTCGCTGACCCAGAACACCATTTAGCGTTCTGTATCTCAATTTCCCCATCTGGAAAATGGGGTAATAAGAGCACCTACTTCGTAGGGTTTTGTGATGGTTAAATAAATATAGTAAGTGTTACATAAGTGTTAGCTCTGGCTTTTTGTGACAACTATGATTCTTTTCACCCATGGTAGAAAATTGTTGAGGGTGGCCAGAAAATGGAGGCAAAGCAACGGCAAAGCTTTCAGAAACCTCTGAATCACAGCCATGGTAAAAATTTCTCACTGCCTTTCCTGATGGAATTAGATTGGCCCAGTAGGTCTGCATAGCCTATTGTTGCCAAAGCAGAGCTGCCCAAGTGCTCCCATCACCACCATCACCACCGCAGGCTTTAATTCATTGCCTTTTGTCACTTCTTTGGCCCCTGCCTCCCTTCCTTAAGGCTCCAGACTGCAGGAGTTAGGTCCAAAGGTAGAAGCTCTGAGAGAAGAGAAGCTGTGACTTAGCAAATCTCCCCCAACTTGGACTGTCAACAGTAAAAGCTCTCCCCACTTCTACCCCTGCTTTAATCATGACTGGGAGAGAATAGCCCCAAAAGTCCCAGACATTTCAGACACAGCTTGCCACTCTTTGTTGAAAACAATTCCCAGCCCCCATCAGTGGATGACTTTGTCTCCCAGCTTTCTTGCCTATTAAACACATGACAGCACAGTGAATAATTGCTGGAAAATGAAGCCCTGAAGAATCTATTTCAAAAGAAGCTGCTGCAAGATTGTCAAAAGAAGAGAGCTGGCCAGGAGTGGGATGGGAGCCCAGGGCTTGGGGGCTGGGAACACAGCCCCACTGGCAGGCAGCTGAGGCACCAAGCCCAGGGCCTGTCAAAGACGCTGAGAATTCAGAGCTGGGATCAGGGAGGTCACGGAGCTGGCCCTCTCCACTTTGAGCAGAGCCCTCAGTAGGCACACATCTGTCACTCCTGTTCCCATTCCAGATTCCATTCTTCTCAGAGGCCCTGTGATGGAAGGCCACAGCCCTCTCCCTCGTCCCTGCCCTCTGAAGGCTGAGGACAGTGCCCTCTCTGGATGGAGCCATGGGATGGAAGAACAGAAAGTGTCCAGAATTACCTCCTGCGGTGCTCTCCAGCCCCAAACCCCAAACAGTGCCCTTCGCCAAACTCGGCATTTCTCATTTGTATTTGCAGGCTAATCAAGCCCATGTCCTCCTGCACCATGTTTCCTAAACACTCACTGATTGCTATTAATCAGCAAGCTGGCCGTGCTGCTGTCTGCCCTGTGAGCATCTTGTTAATGACAGGAGAAGACTGCCAAACAGCCAGCTCGGCTCCGGATGGTGAGATATGGGTCTTGCCCAGAGTGAGGAGGCAAAGGCATCGCTATGAGCAGTCTGGCACAGGATGGAGATCCCTGGCACAAGAAACAAGAAGTGAGCATGCCCTCTCTCTTTCAAGAACAATGTTAAGAGTCCATCCACTCGTTCCCCTCCTCTTTTCCTACCAGGTGATTTTGGAGACCTAAAACAGGGTGGAGGTAATGCTTGGGGTGAAGGAAGGCCAGCCAGCCACCCCTACATTAGAGACCTAAGCCAGGATCTAGAGCGGGCTGGCAGCAGCAAGAGGGATTTAAGCTAGGTGATCAGAAGTACTTCCCGATGTGATGGATAGCTTAAACTGTTCTAGGACAGATTACTAAGGAAAGAAATTATCTGCGACTTACAGATCCTTTATTCCAACTTAATTAGCTCAGTCTACATTGTTTATATACGTTCATGTACAGATTTGACTTTTCTATCAATACACAAAATCGAGGGAGCCTGGTGTAATATTTATTTGATGACCTTTGGTGTCCTTTCCCAGGGGAGATCATACCCTGCTGGAAGCCTGGCCATGGTCCTGACCAGGCGTCATCTGAGTGATGAGATTAGCAGCCACGTCAATAAGTCTTTGCAAATCAGATGATGTGCTAAGCCCTGAGGTAGAGGCTGGGGAACCAAGTCCTGAGGAAGTATAGAGATTAATAACAGCAACCAGAGAGCACATCCCAGGTGCCAAAGTGTGGCCCAGCAAGAACGTAGCAATTCAGAGGGAGGTGTCAGAGGAGGTTCCTTGGAGGAGTGGAGCCTGAAGGCTGGGGAGGAGTAGGCATGAGGCACACATCGTAGTTGGTTGGTTTCTGTGGGGGGTGATTTCAGGCAGGCCCAAGAGGAGGCATCTGGGGGGCCCTGGAACCGCTGCTTCTTCCTAGGAATCTGCCATGAAATAGGTGTGCAGAGCCACAGGCTTATTAGAATTTGTCGCAACCTATTCTTTAATTAGGGGTGGGGTCTTGAGGAGGGAAGCTCTTGAAGGAGTTCTTTCTGTCTCCCAGAGCCTCTCACAGGTCTAGGACAGGGCTCTGTGCACCATCCCAATGCCCACCCCCATGGGGAGCAGGGTCATGGAAGGTGCAACAGTTCACCCACCCACCCTGAAAGGGCATTTGATCCACAAGAGCTGCAAGCTCAGCTGCCCAGGTCCTCCTGGGCCAGGACCCCCAGAACTAAACACAAGGCCCAAGCTCCCCACCCCCGCCCCACTGCAGACCCCAGGCCTGAGCTTTTATATGGAAAGGAGTTCTCAGAGGGCCAGGCTGAACCCCTGAGCCTAGAAGTAACTGAGGGACCCTGCCTGTACTCTCTACCTCCACAAGGAATGACAAAGGAGCCAGCAGGAACAAAGTCGGCATTTCCAGAAAGAAAGAACTGTTTTAGAAGCTGTATGGCGTTGTAGTTAGGAATGAAGCCCCTGACCCCAAAATGTGAGGGCTTTATTTCTAGCTCTGCCATTTATTAGCTCATGACCTGGTGCACAAAGGAACCAGCAAAGATGAACAAAGGTTGAATGATGCCTAAGATCTTACTTCCTCATCTTTAATGGGGACAAATAATAATACCAACCTCATAGGGATGACTTGAGGAATAAGTGAACCAATAATATCAAATGCTTGGAACAACACCCAGCAGCATGTTGTAAGCACTCAAAAACAAAAACAAAAACTGCTGACTATTATTATTAAGCAGGTCAGAAGCACCTAACTGGAAGGGAGAGTTTCATGACTTATTTTGAAAATGCATTTGCATAGCAAGCAAACCTTTGTTCCCTTTTGAATATTTCTTCATACCATCAGGGAATAATAGAAATATTTTCTTCATAGGGTTCTCAAGAGGATTAAATAAAATGATACACACACTATGCTCGGAACAGTCAGCATCAGTTGATGTTAGTTGTTTATTGGGGTGGCTTGCAGGAGTGTTGGCGGTGATAAGGGCAGGGCGGGGGTAGAAATACATTGTGGCCCCATGACAGCGCAGACACCCCTTGTCAGGAAGCTCTGTTCTGTGCTACAGCTCACATAAATCTTCTCTGCTACGGTGTAAGACAAGCATTTACACATAAGAATTTTCTGAGAATCAATCAGGGTGTCAGACCCGGGCCAGATTTCCAAGGAAGCTTGCTGTATTTTTGTTCCCCTGGAGACACTCAATGGTCTAGGACAAACCTAAGGGTTCACGCTCATCCCTGCCTGAAGACTGGATATCGTGACCTCCAGGAGGATCTTTGGGCCTCAGGACCCTAGCTGCAAAGCACCTGAGCTCCTAGAGCAAGGACCAAGGACATCCAGTCCACCTGGATCACCTGGACTGAGGGTCGGGAAGAGACACAGGTGCGGGACCATAAAACAAAGCAGCCCTGAGCACTCCCTGCTCGCTGCTGAGAGCCACAGACACACACTTTCACCTGCTTACCCGCTCCAGGCCCGGCCCTGACTCCCTCCAACCCCTAGGACCCCACGGATGGAGAGAGGATTGGGGCCTCAGGACACTGGGAGAACTCACTGCATGGCAGTAGGGAGCTGAACACACTATGCCCTCCCAGGGAACAGCGGTGAAAGTTCAGGCCAAGCTGGCCCCATTCAGACACGGGCTCAGGGCGGTTTACCTCATGGATCCCAAAGTGGGCATAGGAGTCGAAGTAATAATCTCTCGAGGTCATCTCCTCTGGGTTCAGCAGCTTGGACATCTTGCCCCGTCCTGGACAGCTAGGTTGAGTGGACACATGGTGGACACATGGCACAGGCTTGGGTGGGATGACAGGCTGAGGGGGCTGAGAGGGGGGGCTGCTCACCTGGGGAAAAAAGGGGGCCTGGTGTTAACGTGGCAGCGAGGGCCTGCCCTGTGAGCCCTCGCCCTCCTTCCTTCCCGCTCCCTGAGCCCCGCTCCCGTCGGCCACAGCGGCCACTCCTGAGGGGCAGATGATGCCCACAAGCTTCCTGGCAGTCCCACTGATGGCTGAGGTGGCATGCTACTCAGGAACCAAACAGACCTGCATTTCACCCAGTTCTGTCTCTTACTAGTCGGGTGACCTGGGCCCAACTAGGCCCCAGTTTCCATATCTGTCAAATGGAAACAATAATACCTTTAATTAGAGGTGAATAGTAAACGTTCATTAAAGGAAAAGCTGTAGCATAACACAGTGTTACATAGCATGGTGGCTTGTCAACCAACACTCAAGTCCCAGCTTTGTCACTTACTAGCTATACAACCTTGAGCCAAATTATTAACCTTGCAGTGCCTCAGTTTCCCCATATCTAAAATGGAAATAAAACGGTCCGCATCTCCGAGAGTTGTCCTGAGGAAAAATTGGTGTTTGTAAAGTGTTTAGAAAATGGCTGAGCACATACTAAGTTTTAAACTAAAGCAAGTCCCACCTGCACCCTTAGGAAGGTCACACCCATGGGCTTCTCTCCACCCAACAGGCGGCACATGGCCCCAAAAATGCAGACCTCCTGGGTTCCGGTGTCTCACACCTGTTGTCTTGCTCTCTGGTTTCTGATTCACAGCTCTGCTCCGAACTTCAGCAGAAATTCATGCTGAACTGTGAGAGCCTCTCTGAGGGCGACCTGCCTGGGCACTACAGTCACTGCTCTTTCTGGGTCCCCCACTCCCAACACCCAGACCACATCCACACCCACATCACTGGCTGCCCCTCCTCCTCCACAAGCAGGAGGGCAGAGATGGAGGGAGGCTCAGAGAACTGCGGGCGCCTCGAAGTTCAGGCCTCACTGCAGAAACGCACTAGTGCCAGGAGAAGGAACCCCTCTCCCTGGACTGCAGAAGATCCAGATGGGCACACGCAGCAAGGCCTCAAAGCAGGGGAGCAGGTTTTAAACAACAGAGAGGCCACAGTATCCCGTAGCTGGTCGCCTGGGGCTGGCAATCAGGACTCCTGGATCCCATCCTTGCTCTAGTAAAGTTAAAAATAGATACTGAGAGGCACGCAGTACAGCACAAGAATGCAAACCCTGGGACACGCTGCCTGGCTTTGAAACCCAGCCCTGCTACTTGTTGGCTGACAAATGGGAAGTCATTTATCATCACCATGCCTCAATTTCCTCCCCTATAAAGCTGAGCTCATAATAAAAGCTACTGAGGGAATTGTCAAGAAGTTTGGATGAGTCAATATATGTAAAGAAATTACAATAGTGCCTGGCATATAGTAAGTGCTTTATTATTGTTATTATTATTATTACTATTATTATTAATCAGATTATATAAACATGTCCCTGTTCTCTGCCTCAGTTGTCTCATCTGTGACCTGGGTCAGCTCAGACTTCCTATCTCCTTTCCTGCAAAGGAAAGAGGGAGGTCCTAGGACAGAGTAAGATCAAGCAATCCCAGGGACTCCATCCCTTCCTCATGCTATGGGCACAGCCCCAAAACTGCCCTGTGTCCAGGGCCAGAAGGCAGCCAGCTGGGGGTTGTGATAGTCCCATTTTCCTAGAGAATCTAGGCTATAGCCTCTGGGAAATAAGCAGCCTTCCCAGTTTAGCAACATCACATTTCAGGTCGGCGAGATCCCTGGCTGGCTGGCCGAGTCAATCGGGGCTGCCTCATTAGAATGCAGCAGGTGTGCCCACCCTCAGCTTGGGATGTTGGTCACGGTCTCCGGGAGGCTAAAAATAGACTATGTCAATTGCACACTCCCGTGCTGGCTGCAGAGTCACCTCCAAAGCTGAAAAAAGGCTCTGTGCATGAAGCAGACCCCAGTCCTCTCTCTATTTAAATATATTAAGGAAACAGAAAGTCCTAGATGGTTCAGACAGAATATGTGGTCAAGGTCACTCCTGCACCCCTGATTCCAAGGTCCCCTTTTCCATGGGCTCCCTGAGACTCTTTTCCCAGCAGCCAGCTTACAGGTCATGGGGACAAAAGGTGACCGTGGTCCAGTCCCTGGTGCCACAGACTGTCAGCCCAGCTCAGCCTCCTGCAGAGGGGACTGCATTCGGCCCATCAGGTGATAGGTGTGCCCTGCCCCAGGAGGCTGGAAGTGGGTGGGAAACAGCAGTGGTCCATGATCCCTGGGCACTCAGGTACCTGGGTGGTGCTTATCATTCCAGAAATACCTACTGAGCAGCTGACGCAGCGAGGCTCTACCTGTGTCCGGTGGGAGGAAAAAAACGTACAGGACAGCACCCTCAAAGGACTCCGCTTTCCAGTAGGAGTGTAATATCTTTGAGGGCCCCACTAGATGATGGAATAAGGTTTGTTTTACAAGAGAATCTCAAGCAAATTGTTCTGGGGGCTCAATTTAAACAGTCAGAAAAGCCTGGGATAGCAGCAGTAAGGTAGGTGGGGAGCTTTCTGAATGGAATTTGGTAGGTGGAGATGGTCGGAGGGAATTCTAGGAGGAGGGGATGGCTTGAACAGAAAGGTAAAGTGATGGGAAAGCAGTGAACTTGTTTGGGGAACAACTTGGTGGAGATAGTGGGAGATTCGGGTGGAAGAAAATTATGGCCAGACAAAGATGTAATTAAACACAAGGCAATAGGCAGCTACTGGCAGCTCTTAACCAGCGAGTTCTGAGTTTGAGCTCTACTTTAGGAAGATCAGTGGGTGGTGGTGTACCAGAGGGACAAGGAGGAGAAAGGGAGAGCGGAGAGACTGGCAGTGGGGAGACAAGGTATGAACTTATGAAGCTATTTGCAAAGTCCAGTCATGAAATAATGGGAACCTGAAATGCTGTTGTGTAGAATCCATGGGAGTTGGCTGTGGACAGCACATCAGGAATCAAAGAGGACTCCAACAATTGAAGCCTGGGGACTAGGAAAATCGTGGTGACACAGAAATAAGCAAATCAGCAAGAAGAACAGTGTGGAACTGGGGAAAGGAACTTGAATTAGGGTATGTGAAGTGAAGATGTCATTGTGTCATAAAGAAAAGGTACCTGGGAAGCAGCCCCAGCCAATAAATATTTGGTTTATGGAAACCAAATGAAAAGGCAAATGATAAACTGAGAGTATATTTCTAACATATATGGCAGACAAAGGTTAATATCCTACCTATGGAGAGAGCTCTTACAAATCAATAAAAAAAGATAAAAATCCCCAATTTAATATTGGATAAAGGATCTTATAGCCAATTTACATAAACACAAATAGCAAATTAACATCCAACAAAAAATATTTAACTCATCTAGAAAGTAGGTAACTTTAAATTAAAACAAAAAAGTTATAATTTTTAAATACCCAATAAGCTTAATTCCCCCCAAACCTACTTAAACTTTGCATTTTTAATGGCTGAAGAAATATAAGTACTTTCATATAATTCTAGTGAGAACTTTCTGGAAGGTAGTTTGATAAAAATCCATGAAAAGCATTAAAAAAAAAAAAGCACACATATTTCAGCCCAATAATCCATTCTTTGAAATTTATCCTTAGAAAAGAATCACAATCATAAACATGTAGCTATAAGAATTTTGCGACATCACTCTTTAGAATGACAAAAAATAAGAGTCAACCAAGAGGTTCCCCAAAGCCAAAGAGATGATAGAAACTAAGGAACAGTCACACGGTACAATACTATGCAGCCTTTTACGATGTTGTGTAAGAGTGTTTAATAACACAGAAGTATCATCACGATAAACTGTGGGTTGAGGAGAACAAGTGGGAGAAGAATAGACAGTGTGATTGCATTTTGAAAATTAAAACCTATTCATGCCTGTGTGTGAGGAGGGGAGAGGTGGGAATTGTCACAGCGTGTTGGATTGTGAGCAGTTCATTCTTTCCTTCCTTGTGCTTGTTTATATTTTCTAAAATCTATGCTCCTAACACATACTACTTTTGTAAATAGCAAAAATTAATATTGGAAAAGAAAAGAAAATGTGATCCCAGAGCTCTGGAGGGAGGCTGAGGCTGGCACTCCAGACTTGCAAACCATCTGCACAGAGTGGGGCTGAGGGGTTCACTTGGGAGAGACCCACCCCCCACCAGGCAAGGAGGTAGAGGGAGGTGAGGAGGGGCCAGGGAGAGGAGCCAGAATGTCATCCTCGGAACACGTTTATACAGGACGTTTGAATTTCTCTGTGCCGGCGTATGGGACTTGTCTCCAGGTCACCCTGGAGTCCCAGCCCTGCCTGCTCTTTTCTGGTGCCTGGTTCTGGTAACTGTTTCTGCATAATCGCCTCCAGCCTTGACCTGAGGGGATGCCGGGTACCCCAATGTGTAGAACAAGACTCTTTGTTGGCACCAGGAGACCCAAGGAGAGAAACATGTCCTAGCTCTTGCAGCTCTGTGACTGCCCTTCCTCTGAGGACACGTGACCCACATGTTGCACTCTAGTGACCAGGCAAAGGCACCAAAGTAAAGACAGCTGCTGTCCAGCCTTGCATATCCAGAGAATGCTGTGCTCAGTCACCTCCAAAGCTGAAAAAGGCTCTGTGCTTGAAGCTGACCCAGTCCTCTCTCTAATTAAATCTATTAAAGAAACAGAGTCCTAGCTGGTCTAGACAGCGTGTGTGGTCAAGATCACTCCTGCAGCTCTTAGCTGCCATTCAACTCTGATTCCAAGGTCCCCTTTTCCATGGGCTCCCTGAGACTCTTTCCCAGCAGAAAACTTACAAAGTGTCTTCCATGCACCACACATTGCTTTTATGAGGCAAAGGGATGAATAGATATGGGGGGAGGGAGACATTCAGCTCAATAACCACAGGTCATGGGCACAAAAGGTGACCGTGGTCCAGTCCCTGGTGCCACAGACTGTCAGCCCAGCTCAGCCTCCTGCAGAGGGGACTGCACTCGGCCCATCAGGTGACAGCTGTGCCCTGCCCCAGGAGGCTGGGAGTGGGGTGGGAAACAGCATCCCTGGGCATTCTGGTAACTATTTCTGCATAATCGCCTCCAGCCTGACCTGGTGGCATACCTGGTACCCCAATGCGTAGGACAAACGCTGCCTTGCACTCTCCCCACCTTCTTCCAAGGGCCCCAGGCTCAGGGCACTGCTATTTGTGAAAGGCCTCCCAACGCTCTCTGCTTTTCTGATCTGCTAAAGGTCACCTCCCACTGTTAGGATATGTGACTTTTTCTTGTACTATCAGTGCCCACTGCTGCTTAGGACTCCAGGCACTCTCCTGCCTCCAGGCCTGGCCTTCCCCAGAACATTTTTTCTTCCCCAGCACAGTTTTTCTCCCCAATAAACCGTCTGTCGTTTTCCTAGTCTACCCCATTGCAATGGGGTAAACTGGCCCAGGCCCCACGAAATGCTGAGATAAGATAAAGGGCTGTGGAAACACCAAAGCTGGAGATCACAAAGAGGATGGCTTCCTAAAAAAGTGTTTGAGCTGGTCCTTGAGAGATGGGTAGGATTCCGCCAGGCAGGGGTGGGAATTCAGGGCAAGCATTTTTTGCCTAACCTCACATTTACCTGAAAATGAGGGTAGATGATCGACAGTGATGATGATCCTTGACATTGTTTGAGGACCCACTGTGCACCAGGCACTGTGCTAAGCACTTTACAAATATCATCTAATAAAATCCTCACAATAACTCAAAGGGGCACTGAAATTTACAGACAAGGAAACTGAAGCTCAAAAAAATCAGTCAATTGCTTGAACCCAGAGCTGGCAAGAAACAGAGCCAGGATGTAAACCAATATCTGACATCAAAGCCATGCTCCTGACAAGGATATCTGTTTAGCTCAGCTCAGTCCCACCAGGTTTAACTGAGCTACTGCTAGGAGCCAGGCCCTGTGCTCAAACATGGATGGTGAAGCTGACCTGGGCAGGGAGCCCAGGCCTGGAGTAAGAAGGAGGGTCAACAGGCAATACTAAACAGAGGACAGTGCAGGCCAGCCGAGTGGCTCGGTTGGTTAAGAGCTCGCTCAAGAGTGCGAGCTGAGCTCTGAGCAACAGCAGTTCAATGCCCAGCCCGAGCTGAGCTGCCGCTGAGCTGCCAACAGGTGGCAGGATGGTTCAGCTAAAAAAAAAAAAAAAAAAGTGCTGTAAACAGAGGACAGTGCCATAAAGGCGGTAGGCACATGTGGGCACCTCCCCAAGGTGACCAAGCTCAAAAGGGAGCAGATAGTTGGCCCAAGTTTGTAGGAGAAGCTGAGGCCACCCAAGGAAAGGAATCTGTCTAGGGTCACACAGACCAATCTAGACTGGAACCTTCAAGAAAATAGGAAAGCGGGCTGGCCAAGTGGCGCACTGGTTAAGAGCTGGCTTGGGATGCCAGCGGCCCCGGTTCGGATCCCACATATGGAGGCCAGTGACACTGCCCTCTACAGCTAACAACAGCTCCACTTGGAGCTGGGCTGTGCGAGCCCCGGAGACAGCATAGGCTGCAGCCCCTGCTGCAGTGGGCTGCCATAGGCTACAGTGAGTGGCCGGCAGCCAACGTGAGCTGCCAATAGCCGCGGTGAGCGACCATCCAGAGGCCAGCAACTGATCTGCCTCATCCGGGAAGAGCGCAATGATGATACCAACATGGGTCAGTGAAGCAACGTCCTCCACAACTAGACTGAAGAACAAAAAGACAGCAATTTGTCTGATCTTCTTTCCCGATTCCCCAACGCTGTTCCCCTCCCCCAATTAAGGAAGGAGAGTAGAGGTGAAGGAGATATGAGGGGGGATGTGGCCGGGGCAGAGAGAAGCCACCTCTTTCTGCACCAGGCAGCTGAAGCTAACCCAAGCCCATGGGGCTATAAATGGCTCTTACTGGCACGAGCTCAAGCTGTGAAAATGATTTTTCTGAGAATAAGAGGCTCCGCATGAGGTGCCAAATCCTGCCCTGTTCTCCAAATGTCAAGAGAACCTTTTCTAACCTGTGTCATCTGTTTTCAGCAGCAGCCTGCCTGGCCTGAGGCCCCATGGAGGGACAGATAGGGGACTGTAGGGGTGGGGGTGCCAAAGGGGGAGCAGAGAAGGGTGTGGGAAGAGGGCGGACTCCCAACCCAGGTCTCACCACATCTTTCTTCCCAGCTGCCTTCCCCTGCCTCCCAGCTACCCCACTGTCACATCTAGCTCAGCCCCAGGGTCACCACAGACACACATCACTCCCTTCCTTCCTCCCCGTGTTTCGTCACCGGATGTGGTGATCTAAACTGTGGCCCATGTAGTTGATAATCACATAAAATCAGCTCTTCAAGCACCAGCTGTCTGCTTTGAGTTACGGACCACAGCTTTGTCCAAAGGAGAACATTCCAGTGGTGGAATGTCAGGCAGCAGTGAGGCAAGCAAGGGGTCTGCTGGGCATCTATTGCCCACAAATATAGAGCTTCCATGTCTGCTTTGGCCAAAGGCATCCCTGCTTCCACCCTCATATCTGTTCTCCTGCACCCCTGTTTCCTATTGTCTGGACTAAAAGCAAAGCGATACTGAAGTCAGCCTCCCCAGAAGGAAGTGCTGTGTTAGAGTATAGAGCCCTGGTTCACTGCTTCTCACCGGAGAGTCAGAAGCCCAGGAGTGTGGGGGATGCTGTGGTCCTGGAAGATAGTGATGTCTCCCAGTGCATGGCCTCCAAGGCCCTGCGCTCGTTTGTTTGTCAGCAGGCTGCCTCATGCCCCTCGCTAGAGTTGGCTTGTTAAAGGCATAGACACTCTAGATCCGCATGGATGCATGTCACAGAGTGTCAGCTACTGTCACCCACTGAGACCCTCCTGTATCAGAGTGTCCCTGACTGTAACTCCGACTTCTCAGCAGAGCCCATCCTCACATCCTTTTTCATTACCCAAAACTCGAGCCCTTCCGAGGTGACGCTCCTGGAACCCTCTCCTTTCAGGTCCTGACACTCACCATGCTCAGTCCCCGTCCTCACACTGCCAAGAGGCCTTCCAGGACCCTTGGCGGAGCCAGGACTTACAGGGCAGTGGTTCTCAAAGTGCAGTCCCCGGACCACCAGCGTCAGCAACAGATGGGAACTTATAAGAAATGCAAATAAATTCTCAGGCCTTACCAGAAACCACCGAATCAGAATCTCTAGGGTGGGGCCCCGCAATCCATTCCAGCAAGCCTTCCATGTGATTCTGATGGATCACAAATGTGGAGAGCCACTGGGCTGCAGTTGCCCTTTTCTACATTGTATTCCACAGAATAGGTACTCCTAGGAAAGGAGTTCTGTGGTAAAGTAAGTTTGGGAAAATAAGCTAAACAGATATCTTTTCTTTTCTTTTCTTTTTTTTTTTTTTTTTGAGGGCAGTATCACTGGCCCTCACATGTGGGACCGAACTGGGGCCGCTGGCTTCCCAAGCCAGCGCTTAACCACCGCACCACTCGGCCGGTCCATCTTGTCTTTTTTTGCTTTATTGATGTATAATTGACATATAATATTGTGTAAGTTTAAGGTGTACAATGTAATGATTTGAAATACATATCTGACTATATATCTATCAATATCTATCTATCTATCTATCTATCTATCTATCTATCTATCTATCTATCTCAAAATGTAAAGAGGTTTCTTATTTGTAATCCTTTTAAGGCTTTCATTTGATAAAATGAATTGTGGATCTCCAAGAGGGAATTAGGGTGTCTGTTGCTACCAAATTTATGGCTATGGCACCCTTTTCACCTGAGAGATCTATAAACATCTCTAGAAACTAATGGGAGCTGTCTGAGAGGCTCTGACTTAGGACAGTGTTTCTCTATTACAATCTGCATCAGTCACCCTGGGGTGGGTCTCAGGCCCTAGCCCAGACCAAAGAAACCAGTGAGGTGAAACCCAACAAGCTGCATATTGAACCAGCTCCCCAGTGTTGCTTGTGAAACCCTGGTCTGGCACTGCCTCGGTGCTACTGTAATTACCAATCTCCAAGCCAGGCCAATGGCAGCTGGAAGAGGGGCAGCCACAGTTTACAAAGAGTGCCTTAGGATTGGGTGTGGGCTCTGCCACCTTCAGGCTGCGTGACCTTGGACCTGTCTCTAGGGCCATCGTGCAGCTCAACAGGCAGGGCAGGCCTCAGCAGTTAGCTTCCTGTCAGCCCCTGTCTCTTTGTGGTACAACAGCAATGCCTACTTCAAATCAGAATGGCATTGCACCCACATGGCACGCCCTCTGTCTCCTGGATCAGGAAATGCTAGGAGGGAATCCACTGGATTTGTTGGCCATGACCTATTTTTTAAATAAACTGGGGCTGTTTTCCAGCGATTAGTCACTTTTCTCCCAAGCCTCCACATATTAAATTCTCTTATATCCTCAGATATTTTGGCTGCAAGAGATGTCAGTTTAATTGGATGCTTGGCTCGTGGCTTTTTCTCCTTAATGGGCTTACAAAGCAGACTTACCCTCTTTTCCCTCCCCCTTCCCTCCCAGGGCAACAGGAGCCTTTTTCTGTGCTTTGACTTGCAGGAGGTCACCGCCCACTTGGCTTCCCTCCCTGATTTCCTTTACAGGCAGATGTGCAGAAAGACATGGACAATCCCTCACACCTGCACTGTGCCTGCAGTTGGACTAAACTCTAGTCCCAGATTTGGGTTAAGTCATCCCTGTAGGGCCTGAGCTGAGGCTTGTGACTCTCTCCCCCAGGCTGGGGTCATCGGCGGAGGCAGAGAATTCCAGGTAGCTGTCACGCAGGTAGAGCACCTGTGGATTCTGGTTTTGGTTCTCTCTTCCCCTATTCAGGCCACTGTGTAAAAGCCATGTAGCCTTGCCTACGCTGTTTGCTCTTCTGTCAAATGACAACAGTTGTGTGTCCTGCCTCTTTCACTGGCAACTATGATGACGCAAAGACGCCGAGTGTGTGAATATGTGGAGGAAATTTTGAAGTGTGGTACAGCAGTATGAGGCCTCCATCTCTGGCAATCTGACTCTGGGCCCTGAGGCTGTTTTCGGATGTTCTCTGGACCCTTCACTAACACTAGACACGGTAACTTTGGCTGACCCTAGCACTACATGCTGCTGACTGCCTGACCCTGGTCCTCACTCTCCACATTGTCTACTCTCTAGATTCTGTTCTGCCCCTTTTACTCAGAGATCTCTATGTATTATGTGATTTGCTATCTTCATGGCATCATGAAAAGTCAGTCATTTTCTCCAGCCTCTGACACCTGGTACCTCTTGCTTCTATTCTGAGCTCCTATGACATCTGCTGCTTATATTCTGTTGTTTTGTTGGGAAACGCTGTCATTCAAATTGTGTCACAATTATTTATAGGTCTTGCTTCTACAACCAAGAAACAAATTCCTTCAGACCAGTTCCTAGACCTTAGATGTCGTTGTTTCCCCCCTTAATACTTGGCCCAGAGCTGGGGCTCAATAAAAATATGCTGATTACAGTATCATTATTCTTCAGCTGAGTCAGTGTTGCCCTTCACAAATAGATTATGAAAGTGGAGTGATGGAGGCTCCTTCCACCATGCATTCAGAGACCTTTCATTCCCCTTGAGAGGGTGGGGAGGTGGCAGGAAAAAAGACAAAACTGAGAAGAATAATCAACAGAAGACTAATAATACCCAACACTCTGGAGGGTTCAGTGGTACTCCAAATGTCTTTACCAAGAAATGTCTTATCTCCTGGGATTTCTAGGGGAAGAAAACATTTTGCAGATATAGAACGCATTTATTAAGCACCCATAATCCCATCCATATAGACCGCAAGTGGCTTCAAATACAGATTCAAGTGTATTTATTAGACATTTTCCCAACCGTCTCTTCACACCCAAGCAGTGCAAGGCCAGAACTGCCAGTGATGAAGCCATGGCTCAGAGAAGCTGACTGACTAATTCATCCCATACAGCACAGCTGGGCAGGACACCAGAGCTGACCCCTCACAGAGTCTCTGGACCCATCATTTGTCCATCAAGTCAATGGCTGAAGGAAAATGAGCTACAAAGTCACGTTATAAGTAAAAAAAAAAAAAAAAAAAAATCACAGGTTGTTGGCCACACCAGCTTAATCTAGACTCTTATCTGCTTCCCATGGGCTCCTTAAGACACTTTTCTTTTAGCTCTAGCAAACCTATTTACTCCAAATAAATATATTTCCACCTGAGATTTTTAGCAGAAGTGACTAACTCTTTTAATCAGAGAGTTCAATGTAAGTATTCACTGAAAATATTGACGTTCCAGCATGAGAGGGGACAATGTCAGCCATCTGGAAATATTCAAGTCTACTCCAAGGGTGGCCTCAAATTAACCAATGACATATTCCAGGAAACTGGATTTTTAAAAGCACTCCCAGGGAATTCCAATCATCAGTTTAAAAACTGAACGAAATGTAAGAAACAACCATTTTAAGACAGGCAATGAAAAGCTGTATCCCTGAGAGATGACACACTAGCACAATAAATGCTCTGATGGCCTGACTTATTGCCTGGTGTGAGTATCTGAGTGATGGTATAGGGAGCAGGAAACCAGGCAGAGCTGGAGAAATCTCTTAGTGGAAGAGATGGAGGTGGGAATCAGGAGAGCAAAGCAGCTAGAGTTTGCAAGGCGGAATACTGGAGAGTAGAAGACTATACAGGCAGGGGCTTTGGATATCTGGATAGAGTGCCCCTCAAGTCTTCAGCTGAGACTCACCAAATCATGCATGTGAAGAAACTACCTGAAGCCAGGAAAATAATTACTGAAAAGCTAGAGGGACTAACCTATGGTACTCACAGAGGGCCAGAAATGGTTCTTGTGCCTCCAAGCCAGAGTAGAAAACCTCATAACTCATTAATTCTGAGAAGAGGTCCCCTCCCCCACCCACCCTCCAATGGTGGAAATTAGCTGGGAACTAAAGACTTCTTTGATTCCACCAAATAAAACTTGAAAGCAAGACTTGAAAGGATTAAACTCTCCAAGTGATTTAACTACATCCCAGAACAAAGCTAGAAACACAAAATATCCAAAAATAGCCAGCACCCAACAAGATCTGGATTCCACAATGTCTGGCATTCGGTCAAAAATTATCAGGCTTGCCAAAGAAGTGGGAAAATAACAGTCACTCTACATCAATCCAGAAAGGAGACAGATCATGGAATTAGTAGACAAGGTCATTAAAATTGTTATTTTGTAACTTTATTTCGTATGTCTAAGACACTAGAGGGAAGATTAATCATGTTAAGTAGAGATGTGGAAGATACAAAAAGGACCCACACTGAACTTCTACAGATAAAAACTATATGTGATGTAAAATACATTTGATTAGTTTACCAGCAGGTTAGACATTACAGAAGAAAACTTAACACAAGGCAATAAAAACTATCCAAAATAAGACACAAAGAGAAAAAAGACCGAAAAAGCTGAACAGAGCACCAGTGAGATGTGGAACAACTTCAAATGGCTTAGCACACACGTAATTATAGTACCCAAAGAAAGGGGAAACAGAAAAATATCTAAAGAAATATTGGAACGACGGCTGAAATTTTCCAAATGGATAAAAACCATATAGACTTACAGATCCAAAAAGCTCGACAAACCCTGAAGAAAAGAAATAACAGGGGGAAGAAACCTACACCAAGTTATATCATAATAAAATTGCTTAAAACCACCAATAAATAGAAAATCTTAAAAGCATCCAGAGCAGGGATAAAGACATGCTACCTATAGAGGAACTAATATAAGAATGACAGCCCATTTCTTATAAGAAATACCACAGGCCAGAAGAAAGGGCAGCAATACCTTTAAGCACTGAGAGGAAGAAAGAAAAACTGTCAACTTAGAATTCTATACGCAGTGTAAACTCTATACACAGTGTAAATATCTTCCAAAAATTAAGGCAAAGTATTTTTTGAGACATACCAAAAGTGAAAGTTTTATCTATAGGCCCACACTATAAAAATGTTAAAGGACAACGTTTGGGCAGAAGAAAAATGATACTAGATGGAGATCTGGATCTATGCCAAGAATGGAGTGCTTTGGAAATGGTAACTACCTGGGTAAATATAAAAAAACTCCTTTTTTATTGTTTAAATCTCTTTAAATGTCCATTGACTGTATAAATAAAAATATTATAACAATGTCTTGTGGGTTTATTACATATGTAGGAATAAAATATATAATTGCAATAGCACAAAGGCCAAAAGCAGAGAAATGGGAGTATATTTGTTGTAAGATTTTTATAATATATGTCGCGTGTAATATTACTTGAAGGTAGATTGTGATAAGTTCAATATGTATTCTACAAAGTCTAAAGAAGCCACTTTATAAAAGTATGTAAAGTTATAGATAACAGGGCAGCAAAGGAAATAAAATAAAATCATAAGAAATACTCAAATACTGCCCTCCCACTCAGAGGGTTTTGAAAAAGTGTAAGGGTAACAAAGAACAACAGATAAGTGATATAGACACAAATAGAAAGATGGTAGCTTTAAACCCAACAGCATCAATACAATATTTATATTTAATTACATTAAATGTAAATGGTCTAAACACCTCAATTAAAAAGAGGTTGTCATATTAGATTTTAAAAACAAACATATGCCATCTTGTTTGAGACTTAATCTAGTTGCAAAAATGTTAAAAGTAAAAGGATTACAAAATGCCATGTCAACTCTAATGAAAAAGCTAAAGTAGCTATATTAATATCAGACAGAGTATATTTTAGAGCAAATAGTATCAGGAAAAAATTTTTTCATAATGATCACTTTATCAAGAGGACATAATTCCAAATGTTTATTCATCTACTAAAAGACATGCGAAATATGAAGCAAAAACTGATACAACCAATCTTTAGGGAAATGCAAATTGAAACTACAAGGAGATAGATACCACCTCACACCCATTAGAATGGCTAGTATTAAAAATAAAAATAAAAAAGCAGAAAATAGGTGTTGGCAAGGATGTGGAGAAATTGGAACCCTACACACTCTTGATGAGAATGGAAAATAATACAGCCACTATGGAAAACAGTATCGTGCTTCCTCAAAAAATTAAAAATAGAATTACCATATTACCCATCGATTCCACTTCCAGGTATGTACTCAAAAGAATTGAAAGCAGGGTCTCAAAGAGATATTTGTACACCCATTTTCATAGCAGTACTATTCACTAAACATTTATTAGCTAAAACATGGAAGAAACCCAATTGTTCATTAATGGATGAATGGATAAGCAAAATGTGATATATAGAGATGTATAGGTATAGATATATAAAATAGAATATTATTCACCCTTTAAAAAGGAGGGAAATTCTGACACCTGCTACAACATGGATGAACACTGAGTACATTATGCTAAGTGAACTAAGCCAGTCACAAAAGGACTGTAGGATTCCACCTACATAAAGTATTTAGAGTAGTCATATCCATAGAGACAGAAAGAATGGTGGTTGCTAGGGGTTTATGGGAAGTGAGAATGGGAGTTGGTGTTTAATGGGTATAGAACTTCAGTTTTGCAAGATGAAAAGAATTCTGGAGATGAACGGTGGTGATGGCTGCACAACAAAGTGAATGTACTGAGTACCGAAGAGCTGTACACTTAAAAATAATAGTTATGATGGTAAATTTTGTTATGCTTATTTGGCCATGAAGAAAAAAACTGGAGGCAAAAAATTGATAGAACCTCAAGGAGAGAGAGAGACAAATCTGATTAATACGGTGATTTGGAAACCACTAAAATAAGCAATCCATGGACTTAAAGCCTAAGAAATCTAGATCCAGCATTTCCCATTCTCTCTTTCCTATCACTTCCAAAACTCCCAAATCAAAGACTGGGTAAACACAACACATTAAGCATTTGCTTGTCAAATCAACACCTTAGTGTGAACTCACTCATAAGTTGCCTTTACTCCTGAAAGGAGGAAGAAGGTACTGCTTTCGTTTTAATAATGATGGGAAAGAGGGAGAAGGCAAATCCAAGTGGCTGTTTTCCCAGGGAATTCCTATAGGCCCAGGAGCCTGGGAAAGGTCTTACCAGAAGCCCAGGAAAGCCACGCACTGATGGGAGAAGCAGGAAGGCCAGAGTCCAACCGCTGTCCCCTTGAGTTCTGGGATTCTTCCAAACTTTTATTCCTGAGCTCCTGCTCCCCCAACAAGCCTATAAGGCTTGCACCCCCTCCAACTCCTTCTGCTGTTCAGTCTCTGTCACCTTGGCTTTCTCTCTGCTCCTTGTACACCCCCAAATTTGTTCCCACCTAGGGTCTTTGCACCAGCGCTTTCCCCATATATTTAAATGGTTTACTCTTTCACTTCTATCAGCTCCTTATTCAAATGTCACCTTGGTAGAGTGGCCGCTCCAGACAACCCTATCTATCATAGTCTATTCCCTTACCTGTTTTATTCTTCTCCAGAATTCTTATTGGTACCTGACACTAGTTCATTCATTTTTTTCTGTCTTCCTTATAAAATGAAAACTCTATAAATGTAGGCAGCATCCAGCTCTGCTATAATCTCAGCTTACAGAACAATGCCTGATATTGAGTGGGTGTTCAATAACTATTTGTTGATGACATGAATAAATGAGCAAATGAATGAATGAATGATTCCCTGAACAAGGTGCCTGGGGGAACTATGCCAAGAACAGGGCTGAAAAGCACAGTGACAGACCAGCTGGGAGTCAATCCTGGAAGCTTACTCTCAGTTCTACACCAGGCAACTCCATCCCAGAGAGCCCCAAGGGTACACGGTGATAAAGGCCGTTTCTCTACCATCCCGCTTGACTCTGGCCCCCTCCTAGCTAGCTCTAAGATGCTCCCCCACGTGAATTGCCTGTTCCGCCCTGCTTTCTCTCAGAAGGAGGCTGAGCACTCCAGAGCCCAGGAAATCTGGGTTAGTTTTATCCATCAGGCCAAAGTATAAACTGGAGCGACCAGAGTCTGTACAGATTAGGTCCAAGTTCATTCACAAAGCCTACCATCTCCCACTCCTCATCATGGCCTAGTCCTCCGGTTCCCTCCTCAAATGCTGCTCCAGTCCTGCTGTCCTCTGTGTCCCCTTACTGCACTGTGCCTGTGCCTCCTGGCTTCAGTACCAGCTGTCCTCTCCCTAGGAACACCACTTCCTCCATCTCTACTGCCACCTGCCTGCCTAAGCCCACACGTGGACAACTCCAGTAAGTCTTCAAGGAGGCTCAGATGTCATTCTTTAGAAGTCCACTGATCACCTTCCCCCACAAAGTTAAATGCCCTGGTGAGGAGATCAGTCATAGGGCAGTTGGAGAAACTGGGCCTCAGATCTGAACAGAAGGATGGGTCCTCAGTGCTTGGTCAGGCTCCTCTCTAGGAACAGCCTTGTGAAGCTGCTAATCAGGAGGTCGCTAGGTCTCTTACTAGGGGTACTCATGGGGTTTCCCCTGCCATGAGTGTCACTGTCCCTTCCCACCTAAATGTCATGAAATTACGTCTCTTATGCAACCACCAGAGGAGGGCTTAGGTTTCATCTTTGTATAAAGGAAAGCCTGTGGTTTTGATGTGCTAAGAAATGTTAAGGAACAGAGGGAATTGAAGCAAGCAGCCTTCAGGGGGCCTGCCTTCGCCTCATTTCTTCCTGCATTGCAGTTCTTAGTAAACGGTGAAGTCTTACTTTAAGTTATGAGTCTTGTCTTTTTTCCCCAACAGCTCAATTCATAGGTGCTTCCTTGGCACCCCTCCTATTGTCTTCACCATACCACTGTAACTGCTGGTCTCCTCTCCAGCTCCTCTACCAAAGCATAAGCTCTTCAAAAACAAAGACTGTTTCTTACTCAGGTGCATCCCCAGGGCTTATCATAATGCACAGCAGGGGGTTGACACATCATATGTTCTCTAAATGGTTATTGAAGGGGCGGCTGATTGAAGGGATAGATGGGTGCATGGACAAAAAGCCCTGAAGAGGAGACTGAGACTGAAGGAGTGTAAGCGGTTACTCGCCCCCAGGTCCATGATGTCAGCGAATGGCAGAACTCAGGGTTCCCAGGCTGCCAGAGCTGGCCCGACACAGGATTGCTGAGCACTTGGAATGTCTCTTCAGAGTACAGTTTCCCCTTCAATACCCCCAGCATAGTCACAGATGACTGGGACCTATATATCATCTCAGCTCCTAGTTTAGGCCTAACTTTGATATGCAAACCAGGTTTTCTTTTTTGACTTGATCTAAGACAGGTGGGTGAGCATCTAGCGATCCTAATCAACACTCACAACCACAAGTGAAAGAGCCACCACATGTTAAGTGCATTTTCACTATTATTTCATTTCATCTTCATACCAATCTTTTGAAGAAAGAATACATGATTCCCATTTTATATGTAAGGATAATGAGGCTCCGAAAAAATAAGTAACAGGTTAAGAGCATAGAGTTAGAATTTGGAAAAACATAGAGTCAAGCCTCCATGGGTGGCTTGCCTCCCATATTGTAATAGATTCATGAGAAGCAGTGTTGCTCCAAGATCACTATCTTGAGGTCATGACAGCCCCTGTCCATTTCCCAATCAAAGTCATCCCATTTAAGGCACCATGGTGTAGCATTCTGGAATTTCTCTTAAGCACCTCAGCATTTTCCCATCTGGACACAAATATTTGTATCTCCTGAATCACCCCACCCTGGAACCCATCTCCAGCAAACCGGTGAGGGCCTTCCTTTATCCAGGCTTGTAAAAAGATCTTGAAGAGTTTCTAATTGGGCAGTTTTTGAAGACTCAGGGGTACACAGAGATCCTCAGCTTCAGGGTCAGGACCATCTGACGAGAAAAGGCCCCCATCTGGATCCCAGAGCTCTTACTTCTGGTCCCAACCTCGCCATTATCTCACTGTGCATCCTTGAGTCAGCTTTACTCTCTCTGGCCTTAGCTTCCAACTTCAGAAAGAGAAGGGACTGTATTCAATACTCTGGATCAAACCGGTATGTATAAGGGGACCAAGCAGGTGGTATGAACTAGCAGAGGAGTGGGTGTCGGTGAGGAGCCCACAGGTGGTGGCAAGGGGACTGTGGTATGCAGAGGACGGGCACCTCCTCTAAGAGGTGGCCAGCATCTCACACTAACCCAATCATGTAAAATACCAGCACACTTAGAAAAGGGCCTCCAGACATCATTTGGTCTACACTCCCATCTTGAGAGGCAGGGGTATAATCCAACTTATATTGGTGATCTCCAATGAAAGAACTGGTGCATTTGGAAAGACTCCCAGGGTGAACCACTCCTCTCCAAGCCACATCCTGCAGCCTAAAAAGCCAGTTGCACCCCAACACCAATCTGGTCACTGGTTCCAAACCCAGCCAGAATTCCGACATTGAGCCAACCGGTCACCAAGCTTAGAGGAAAGTGAACTCTTTGGCATTCTGTAGGGGACAAGAGACCACCTTGCCGGGAACAGAAGACAAGATGAATTTAGCAGAGACTGGAAAATAAACACAGCAACCCGACTCATGGGGGCTGTAAGGGTTGAGAAATCTGGCTTTGGCCTTGACAAAGTACCTCTCCTCAGAGCTTCCCACTGCAAAGGACAATCATGATCACTTCTGCCCTCTTCCTCCACCCGGCTCCTCTTGTCCTTCAGGATTTGGGACCTGGAAAAGGATTCCAAGATGTGCTAAGTCACCCTAGGCTCCTTGGAGGAAATCGCTGGAGCAATACCTGACATAACTGTGGTTATTCATTATCTAAAATTGGACAGAATGAAGTGCCATAAAATTATAATACACTACAGGGAATAGATCTGTTGAGGCAACAAATGGAATTAAAATCACTGTTATTAAACATTTCCCCCAGGCTGGTAACTTTTGATACCTTCTTTACTCATGTACTAGTTCTTATCTCCAGCTGAAAGGGACTGACGCTCTGCACTGATGCGGAAAGTGACACGGAAGAGGCAAGTTTACTAGGAAAGAGAAGATATTATGTATACTATTACATAGCACAATTACAGCCACCAAAAACTGCAATGAGAAGAGTAGAATTAACAGCTGGAAACCAGAAAAGGACCTCAATGAGTCATCAGATAAGGTGTTATTAACCAGACCCAAAGAGCGTAAGGGACTTGCTGGAGTCCCTCAGCCAGCTACTCAACTTAAATATAAAACCGCTACTACTCAAGCCAAGATATAGGGGAAAACAAACAGGAGCTGCTGCTGTTCAACAGCACACACTATACTTGGTTTGGGAGTATGAACTCTGCAAAGAGACTTCTGGAGTCCACAAGACCAAGCTCATAGTGTCAGGAGGGAAAGAAAAAGAAAGAGGCATGGAAACCCACATTAGATGGTTCTGAGAGGATTGGAAGGTGCTGGGGGAATTGAACAATGTGTCACATAAGGAGCTACCAGGACACCTCCTTATGGATTCAGCCCTTGACTATCGAAATCTTTGTCCTTTCTCCCGAAAGATAATGCTGCATGGAAAGTGCAGGGCAACTGAGAACCTCAAACTCCTTGATTCTTGATTTTGCAGTGTTCTCAGTGTCAAATACAGCCTCAGAAAAGACCTGTCCCATAGTAAGCAAGTTGCAGAGCCTAGACTATATCAACCAGGTCTCCTGAATCCCACGAACTTTGTCCTAAATTTATGTAATACCCAAGCATCTCCACTAAGGCCAAATGAGGTACAGAATGGTGGTCCCTGGTGTTAACTCACAACGACAATCAGCTGCAGAATAACCACCCTGCATTGCTCCTCTGACCACAACTCATTCATCACTCACTCATTCATTCATTCACTCATCCCACCAACACCTACTGAGCCTTTCTGTAGTCCAGGCAGTGTACTGCAGTGTAGAGAATGGACTGGCAAGGAGAAGAGCAGAGGCTGGGAAGCCAGCTGCAGGAGCCCAGAGATAATGAGGGTCTGATCTAAGGCAGTGGGGAGAAGGAGAAAGAGAAGGAGATGGAATTAACTGATGTTAAGAAAGTAGAATTTGCAAGATTTTAATATAAATTATCTGGGACTGGGGTAGGAGATGTGACAGTCAGGGAGGCCTGTAATATGGTTCCTGATTTCTGGCTAGCGTGAAAAAGAGAATAGCAGTGCCCTTCATACAAGGTGAGGAGCCCATGAGCAAGTTTGGAAGAACGGTAAGGATCCCAGTTTTGGTTATGTTGAATGTGAAGTGCCTGAGGAGCACTGAGGAAGAGAAATCCAGCCAGAAGTGCAGGTCTGGGTGTCACAAGTCATGGAAAAGGATGAGATCATCCAGGAACAGGAAGCTGGAGACAGCATCATTAAGAGGTGGACAAGGAACAAGGATCCACATGAAAGTTTGAGAGAGAACAGTCATCAGAGATATGAGAGAGACAGGAGAAAGAAGGGCCTAAGATCCCAAAGGGGAGCAGGTATCAAGAAAAATGCAAGAACCAATGGTAACTGTTACCTTTGTCTGGTCAGGTGAGATGATAACCCATAGCGCTGGATAACAAGGGGTTTCCAAGACTGGTGGCAAGAGCATGTCAGAGGAAGGCAACTGCAGGGATGGCCACAGAATCACCCCTCCCTCATGTCCCCAGTGTGGAGCTTGGCTGCTGCACCAGGCATGGTACCCATAGGAATACAACACCTTGGCTAGGGCCTCTATCCTGGGAGATAAGCCGGGTCCCAACACTTTAGAAAGAATGGCCCAGCGGGTATACCAGGGAAGACAAAGAAGCATGGCTCTAACAGATTTGAAACTCAATCTTCCCTTTCTTTTTCCTTTACCCCAGTATACATTTGGAACAGGCTAGGCCTGTGACAGCTGAGTAAGGTTGTGCATCCATACCTGGTCGAACAGGTACTGAAGGACTGGATTCTCTCCAACATCCAGGCCTAGTGAGCCCAGAGCCTAGAATCTGGGGCTGCCTCTCCTGGCAGCTGAATAGTAAGCCCTTCACAGTCGCTCGCGCCTGAAAAAGAAAGAGCCATTGCTTTGAGAAGCACAGAAGCCCATGCCGGGCAAAGTGGGAGAGAAAGGAGCAGACTGAGCCAGCAGGTGGAGAGCAGAAATGAAGGCAGAGGTTTCTGGAGGAAGGTTCTGGCTTTCCCAGATAAATACTTGCCTGCCCTCACCTCCTTTGTTCAAGGCAAGGCCTAAAAGTGGTCGGCTCCCTACCAAACCCAAGTCCAGACTGATGGCTTCTTGCTTTTCCCCAAATCTGCATCTTCTATGCCATTTGCCACCTGGAGGGAAAACATCTCGCATCTTCAGGTGTACGCATTCTGCACATGTGGGCATGTCTGGAAGGGAAAGCCGTGTGGAAGAGGGTGACCAACTCGTTTCCAACTCTACTGACACCTCGCTGAGGGCGAGGAGGAACAAAGTTACACTGGGAGGCGCTTAGGAAAGGAAGGGATTGACAACAAAGTGTAAGATCTGCACATACACTTCCTTGTTCAAATGTCCTCATGCCCACTGACTCCATTTATTTCAGGCACCCCCATCAGGAGGGATAAATTAGGGTCACCTTACCCATTTTTCAGACATGTCACTGAGAATGAGAGGGCAGATGGCAACAGGAACAGGATCCTGGGCTCTGCCTTGGGTTCTCTGCTCTTTCTACACCACCTGGGATGAGCTGAGAGCTGCGGAGCTGGAGTGAATCACCAAGGAAAGGGAGGCAGGCCTTCCGTGGGGCTCAGGACAGAGGCCAGTGACCTGACCAGGTCAAGCGGGGTACCGTCCAGAGGTGGGGGACTGGACCTGACAAGTCTGAGAGTCTGGTTGCTAATGCTGAAGCAGAGCTGGAGAAGAAAGGGAGGTGGGCATGGGCTGGACAGAGCTTCAGTGGATCCCTCAAGGAATACCACCAGCTCTGGCCGTGTGGACGAAGCCTTAGCACCCTGCAGCACAGGTGGCCCAAGCCATTGGTTTGGTTTTCTTCAGGGCCTGGAATGTGGAGCATTTTATTTTTAACCTTATAAACAGTGAAAAACCTTATAAATCATGAATAGAGGAGACCTGGGCAAAGCTGGGGGCAGAGCACCCGCCTGGAGCAAGACCCCGGGGCCCTGAGTGCCTGCGGTAGGGACTCAGCTCAGCTTCCTCTCTGGGGACATCGCCCACGATGCCTCTCACTCAGATCAGCCAATGATGATGCATCAGACCAAGTGGGAAAAAAATCTATCGGCTGATCAGAACCCCAGAACGCCGCTGCCTCAGGCAAGGGTTTTCAGGGGAGCCTCCATGGTCTGCCGAGTTCCCACTGCTCCAGGCAAAGCCCTGACTCCTAGCCCTTAGTGAGACTTAGGTTGTGCCTGTTCAAGAGGGCATTAAACTTACACTGTTGTTTATCCAAAAATCTCCTCTTACCCGGTTTACACTGACTATAAAACCCCTCTCTGCAGTCTGGCTTTGTCCCCCAGCAGTGAGCAGCTAACTGGGACAGGTTAACTGCAGCCTTGCTTTGGATCAGAAAGATGATAACTATGACCACAGATGTCCTCTTACAGTGGGACCAGTGGCATTCATAGAACATGTTTCATACAGGAAAGGTGCATGCAACATCACTCATAAAACAAACAGTTTTAAACCTCTCATAGGTGCCAGGCACTGTGGTAGGTGCTGGGAGTCGACCGTGAACTGCACAGACAGAGCCCCTGCTCTCACAAAGTTTATGCTGGACTTACAGACAAGGAAACCAGCCCAGGACAGTGTGATGTGTGCCGTGACGGAGGACGCACAGGTATTAAAGGGTCACATAGGAGGGAGAACTAAGCCAGACTGGGATAAAGGGGTGGTGTCAGGGAAACCTTTCTGGAAGAGGTGACATCTAAGCTGAGACCTGAAGGAAGAGCAGGAGGTGCCCAGGTGATGAGTAGAGGGAAGCAGATGAGTGCAGCTGGAGCAGAAGGGGAGGATTTTTAGGAAATGAGGATGAAACAGGGCTCAGGGGCGTGACTGGTCAGAGCCTTATAAGGGGACCTTTCTCCTAAGGATAATGGAAAAGCCACTGAAGGGCTTTAAGGAGGAGGGGAAATATAACCAGATTTCCACTTTAGAGCATACCTTCATGCTGCTATGGGAACAGATCAAAGCCAGGAAAGGGAGGGAGGGTGTGTGGAAAGCCTCCAGGAGGTTGCTGCAGAGATCCAGGCAAGAGATGGGAGAGCATGAGCCAGGAAAACAAAAGTGGGACCAGAAAGAGGAAGATAAATTCAGGACAAAGGGGACACACCCTTGCGATGTAGAATCATCAGGCCTCCTCGCTGTGGAGAAAGGAGAGGAGAGTGGGGGCTTGTGACTTTGGTGACTCAATACTAAGCAAAGTGAGGATTGTAAGAGAGAGGCAAATCGGTGGCAGGGCACTCATAGGGCATCTGAGTGGAGAGGTGCTGGAGGCAGTCAGATATACGGGCGCGAACTCAGGAAAAATGTCTAGGGTGTAGAAAAAAAGATTCTAACAAAAAAGGAAGTTGGCATAATGTATGTCTGATATACAGGCTTACTTCCTTTATTCATTCAATAAGTATTCATCAATTTCCTACTAGATACCTGGAGGCAAGAGTTGAACTGATGCACGTTAATAGAGAACATTCCCTCATTGGGATCCTATCTACACCTCTGATGGGCTGTGATCATTTGTGTGGGACTCGCTGATTGAGGCTCCTTAGAGAAGTGCTGTCATAACTGCTCGTTAGGAGAGATGAAGTCCTTGGGTTTAACTGTCTGTAGGAACTGCAGTCTTTCATTCTCTGCCAGACCCAGGCTTAAAAGGCCACCACTTTGCTTTACTTCAGCTAACAAGAGATTATCTTCCACAATAGAGCTACAAATGGGGCCCTAATTGATGAATTTGTGACTAGCCATTCCCTTTATAGTGCCAGTAGCCCCGTTTGTTCTTAGCTATACCACCCTCGGGTCAGGCCTCACGCACTGGATATGTTCTACTGGATTTACGGCCAAAGGGACAGGGACTCTAAACATCTATTTTGCCACACGAGCCTGGGCAGTGCAATACCTTGTTCTCTCACTCTCCTTCCCCCGTCTCAGTCTCCCTCAGTGGGAACATGGGAAATGGTCACCAATCAGTCTAATGACCAACACATAAGAATTGTGCCCTTTCTAGCATCAGGGCTTAAGAGGGGCGGAGAAGACTGAGACCCTGGCTGTCTCCTCAGGAGGGCTGCAGTCTAGCATGATCGGTACTCTGCCGTCCTCCATTTCCGTCCCCCTCTCACAGTGGTACGTACTCAGTGAGGTTTCAGTTTCATTCTCTAGATGTTGAGCTCTAGATCCCACAGCTGAATATGAGCTTGGAGAGGGGTATGCCAGCCTGTGAGTCACAGAGAACCCTATTCCTCCTGTGACTGGGACACTTCACATGGGACTGGTGGCCCCTGGGTAGGACATCCGAAAGAACCCTGCCTTCAGCTGTCTTCGTGGCTCTGGCTGACTGACCTAAGAATGGTTGAATCAGTGATTCAATGTTTCAATGACCTGAATCGAAAAGGCTGTTCTGCTTCTCTGCGGGCACTGACTTGATAACGTCACCAGTAAGTGTCATTTAGTATCTGCTTCCACTTTGGGACACCCCTGGATAAGCCCAGATTATAAATAATAGCTGATCATTCTTGAGCATTTACCAAGTGCCAGATGTGTGGTTTAGGTGAAATAACTCATTTAATCCTCACAATATCTCAGTGGGATAAAGTGCTATTAGCATGGCCTAGATGAAAAAAGCAAGGCATGGACGACTGCATAACTTGTGCAAACCAGTAAGCAGCAGAGATCTGAGCCCAGGTGTGCCAGCCCCAGAGCCTGGGCCCTTAACCTCCACACAAAACTGCCTCAGGCCGAGAAGCCAGTGGCCCACACCATTTAATGGTCTGGAAGGTACTGAGAAAGTCATCATGCCTCCTGCCCTCCAGAATAGCCCTTCAAATGAGCTAGTAATGGGCTCATAATTCTACCACTAAAATAATTTCTCTGGAAGTAAATAAAGCAAATCCCCTGGGAGGCTGAGGAGGTGAAACACGGGGGTGCCGTTTCAGCCTGTCAGGCTCCAGTCAGCCATAGGCCCTTTCCCATGTATGGAGATTAATCAGTTCCTTCCCAAATCTCCCAGGGGTTGGGTGCTGGGGTGGGGCAAAGGTGGAGACCAGCTCCAGGCTGGGGATGTGGAGATAAATGGGGAGTGAGGCCCGAGTCTGTGGCAGAACACAACCCAACTCTGAGAGTGCTCCAACTTTACTTACCAGCGCTATAACCTTGGTCAAGATAACTAAGTACTGCAAGTTTCCATTTCTCCAATTGCAAAATGGGAATAATCGGAGCCACTCTGTAATCTCGTGTAAATTAAGGCAATGCTTACAAAGCACTCAACACTGTACCCCATACACAATGAGGACACTAAAATGGTCGCTTTTGTAGAATTACTGCTTACTGCTCAAGGAAAGAAAGCCTGATAAAGATGTTGTGGGTAAGGTGGGCAGCTGAGGGGCAGCAGGAAAAGGACATAAAGGAGACAGACCACCTTCATTGACTTTGTGACTACTCTGAGGCTTACCAAGCATTCATTCAGTCATTTGTCAGCCATTTTCTACTCAGATCTAGTAATCTACTATGTGCGGGCACTGTGTTGGCAGATGTTGGGAGTTGAATTAAGTCCTCAAAAAAGGTGTGCTGAAGTCCTAACCCCTGTTGCCTAAAGATATGACCTCATTTGGGAATAAGGTATTTGTAGATATAATCGAGTTAAGATGAGGTCATGCTGGATAGGGTGGTCTCTAATCCAACATGACTTGTGTCCTTATAGGAAGAAGAGATAAGACACACACACAGGGGAGAGGCCATGTGAAGACAGAGGCAGAGACTGGAGTGATGTGTCCACAAGCCAAAGAACACTGAGCATAGCTGGCTACCACTAGAAGCCAGAAAAGAGGCAAGGAACAAATTCTTCCTAAGAACTTCCAGAAGGAACCAACCCTGCTGACACCTGGATTTCAGACTTCTGGCTTCCAGAACTATGAGAAAATAAAGTTCTGTTGCTTTAAGCCACTTGGTTATAGCAGTCCTAGAAAAAAGACTACAGGTGATGAAACTACAAAGATAAATTTAAAAAACAAAGTTCCTGTACTGAAGTGTCTGCTATTCATTTCATCCTAAGAAAAATGAGATTCCGGGCTTAATATGCATGGCGTTGGGTCTAGCATCCAGAGAGGCATGTTTGATTAGATGAGAGTTTCCCCTGGTCCACCAGCTAGGACTCCAGGCCTGGCTGCATCTTAGATGAGTAGGTGGCATAGAATGAGGATCGTCCTGGCCACAGACTGCTCCAGGTACCTGTCACCCACGGGGCATAGCACGGAGGACAGTGAGAGTGAGGGTGGCAGGGTAGTGGTGGGGGGCAGGAAAAGATGACCTGGAAAGAGAAAGCTGATGTCCTCTTCTAGGTTTCTCTCAAACCCACCATTCCGCATGTCTCCTATTAATTTCTCATAGTTTGTATTTTTACTCTGGCCCTTGCGATGCCATCTCAGCATGGTACACTGGAGAAAGCATGGGTCTTGGTGGATAGAAAACCAGAGTTTGAGTCCCAGCTCCATCACTTACTAGCTGTGGGATGTTGGGCAAGTAACGCTAGCTTCCTATGCTTTGGTTTCTTCATCTGTACAGTGGGGATAACACACAACTCATAGTATTATGTATGTATGCATGGTGTGCATTATATAACATGTGTGTATGTATGCAATATACGATGGCATGCATTGAACAAGATGATAAATGCCAAAGCATTTTAAGTTTCTTAGGAAAAGGAGAGAGAGCTCATTACGCACAATTCCTAGATCTTATGTGGAGAAACACTGATATTAGATATTACATATCTGGGTACGCTAGAAAATTAGCACAAAAAATAAAATAATGAATCAGATAGATGCTACATTTAGAGGAGGCATAAATGGCATTGACCTAGGAGTAAACAAGGCCTCTAGGCTGAAGAGCTCTGTGATGTTGAGTGAGTTTTCCATCTCTTAGTTTAAAATTGATTTGAGTTTCCATCCAGCTCTAAGATTCCATGACTTTATGAAAATGTGCACATCAAGCTGCTTGCTTTTATCAAATTACACTTAAAAAGACATCTTTACTTACGGGTCACCCGTTACAAATCTGGGGAAAGCTGTGATGCTTGAAGAAACTCTAATAACAGGTGAGACAGAAAAGCCATTTGATGTGTGAAACGCCCATGGGCTGGCTAACATTGGAGAAGCAAATCTTCTCAAATCCTCCTCTCCTGGCTATTTCTATTAGAAGGCTAGTGCCAAAATACCAGAAAAAAGGCTTGGAATCACTTGGAACAAAAACTAGTCCAGGGCCGGCCGAGCGGCACGGTGGTTGGGCGCTGGCTTGGGATGCCGGCGGCCCCGGTACGGGTCCCGCATGTGAGGGCCAGTGACACTGCCCTCAAAAAAAAAAAAAAAAGAAAAGAAAAAAAACTAGTCCAGAGGGTGACATAGCCATATAGCCCCCAATGCAAAGACAACTGGCCAGGTTTCATCTCTGTTTAGAATAACAGATACAAAGGTGACTCGGATTGCAATAGAAGAGACTGAGCTCAGACTTAAGGAAGAATATCCAGATTACTGAGATGCACAAGGAATCTGGGCAAATCGCCTTCTCCAAAACTTTTCACCAAGCAGCCAACTGTGCATCCTGGGCTGAGTAAGTGTGCTCTGCAGCAGAGGCATGGATACAGTGACCGTGGGGGGCGGGGAGGAGGGGGCTCTGCTTGCCTGTGCTCTCTCTGTCCTTCCACGAAGTCAGTTCTCAACAGAACAACAATGCCTGCTTTTCACATAGCACCATTCCTCTTCCAGTTACCTTGGCACTTGACATATTGTCGTGCTGCCCATTTTTTTCCTGCTGGCACAGTAGACTCCAAGGTGTAAGTACTGTTTCTACAGATTTTTGCATGTTCCACACTGGTATGTGATAATCATTTTACAGCGTGGTTAGCAAAGAGGAGAAAATGAAGCCCACTCCTGAATGGGAGTGTTGTGTTTCACCCTGTTGACAGCCAAAAGCCAATTCTGAGCTCTCTGAAAAGCCAAATTTCCCAGGGGGGAAAAAAAAAATGTATGGGTATCTTCTTCATTCTCCTGAGCTCACTTAGGGACTGAAATCAGTGTTTGCTAAGGGAGGTAAAATGCACGTGGACTATGGTTTATGGGTTATTTCAGCAGAGACGCAAGGAAGTGGGAGAGTTCATCCAGTCTGCTATTTTTTGGGGAGACTCCCAAAAGCTAAGAGAATAATCATCATCCACACTATTGAGCACTCACCATGTCCTAAAACCTTTGCCTGAATTAATTCGCTTAATCTCACAGCAACCTCATGAGGCCCAGAGATGTTAGGTTATGTTTAACATAACAACACATCTACTAAATTCAGAGCTGGATTTTAAACCAAGCAGGCTGGTCCCAGAGCCTCCATAACCGGTTAGTTAGCCCCATGGGTGCAGGCGGTTCTCAGAGGAGTAGGCCTGAGTCCTGCCTCCTGCTGTCCTCTTCCTTCTCAATTCCCTGACCGGTTAGCTGAAAGGAACTTCCTGGGGAGAGGCATCCATTAGCTGGAACCACCAACACACACCAGGTCAGAAGTCAGTTCAGTCCTCCCTATAATGCCTAGAGCAACGCTGAGCCCTAATCTCGATGTCTTTTTGTAGGATTTTCCCAACCCATAACCATTCTCTCTCCCTGGGTCAGTAAGGCAACAGAACATTCAAAAACCAGTCTCCAAAATGACTCATCTGCTAAAACTGCTTTCTCACCCCTGGGGGCTCTCCTTTGAGGTGCTAAAACCCAATCAGGGAGTCACCACCATCAATAATGCATCAGGGTCTCTCCAAGAATCAGTAAAGCAGGCAGCACCTCACAAGGGTCCATTATCCCCCAGGGTTCCTAATTGGGCACTGTGATTAGTCCTTTTATCTTCCATTCAGAAGAGCACCACCTAGAAAGAGTCAGTAATTACTGAGTATCCAATAGGTACATGAATAACCAAAATGCATCCATGCGTTCAGTTGCTACAGCACTTGTATTCCCAAAATCTTTACTCACTTTGAGCTTTGAAGGTCCATAGTAACATAAGTGTAGCAGAGGGGTGGGAGATAGGAAGCCCAATTTCCAGAAAGCCTTGAGTAGCTGAAACCCAGGAGGCTCGTGAGGTTGTTCATAATTACATGAATCAGTTCAGTCAATAGTTATTAACATTCATTTACTGTGTGTCAGGCACAGTGTTAAGTGTTAACAAAAATGTTGGTTATCTAACTGGAGAAATACGACATACGAAAAACCAATTATCTTTAATAAGAAAAGTGAGAGATGGGTTAAGAACACATAAGAAGGAAAAGGAACACTCACTCTACATGGGGGTGGAGGATAAATGACAGATCTGGGAAGGCAGCCCAGGGGAAGTGACCTTTGAGTTGGATCTTGCAGGTTGAGGGATTTTTTTTTTTTTTTCCAGAGAGAAGGAGGAGGAAAGAGCAACCCAGACATGAAGTCAGTGGTCTATACAGAGAATTGCATGGGGCAGGTGTTAATGGACCTTGAAGCCGCTAAGGAAACTGGGCTCTATCCTATATTCTATATGCAATAGGGCAACATGGTAAGCTTTTAAAGAGATGTCTGACCATGAGCAGATGTCTGCCTCTCAAAGCCCATTGAGCAGTGAGAATGAGGCTGGATTAGGGAAGAGGGCCAACAGTGAGAGGCACTAGTGTGGGCAGAGATGAGGACCACCTGCCTAAGGTGCTTAGAGTGGACTGAAAGGGAAGGCGGGCCTGAAGGCTTTGAGGAGCAGAGACCCATCTGAGGGAGCCTGAGAAAGCAGAAATGGAACCAGCATTGCTATATGTTTACCTTGTTGGGGAGGGGAGGGGGCTATCCTTGCATTTCCTTACATCCCATGCCCACTCTATGGTTATAAGGGGAATCAGCTCAAGTTAACACACAAAGAAACCCAGGTCAAAGTGGCTCAAGAGTGAACTTAGGACCACCCAGTGCCAGCCGTGCCCACCAAGCCTGTGCCCTTGACTTCCCCACTGCCCCAGCACCAGACTTTACATGTTGAGAGAGGTTCAGCTCACAATATAAGCAGTCTTATCCTTCATTGTCTCCCTGCCAAAGGATTAGAATATCTTTCCCCATCTTTGCCTTGTGCAAGATCACCTTCTTCCTATCATCCTTGCCTACCCCCAACTTTTCATCTCTCCCTTCCAAAGTAATCCTCTCTTCCCCATTCCTCACCTACTCTCATTCACACATGGCATCTTTTTAGAATTACAAATGTAGGGCAAAGGGCAAAGAATCAGAAGTGGGATCGTGTTCCAAGGCTGATTTAGCTGACCAGGTGACTTTCAGAAATGGCTGGACTTCTCTGCCTCAGTGTCCTCACCTACAGAATGGGGATAAAAAAATGAATACTAACTGATGCTTATCTCACAGGACTATTGTGAGGATTAAAGAAGATACAAGGGCTTGCAAACAATACCAACAAAAGGCAAGAAAAGGTGCCATGGGATTATCCAGATTATCAGGCACCACCAGACTCCCTAGAGAGCAGGCTCTGGTTCTCTTCATCGTTGGGTGGGGGATACCTAATTATTCCTGGCACAGAGTCAGTGTTTGATAAAGACATGTTGAATTAAGAACTAGAACTACTACTGTGCCGCGCGCGCGCGCGCGCGCACACACACACACACACACACACACACACACACACACACACCCCACAGAGGCATTGTTGCCTCTCTCTCCCACCATCCATGCCAGCAAACCCACAATTCCTCACTTTTGGAAGTACTGCTCTAGTCCTGGCTTACTCCAAAAACAGACAGTTCCTGGAGAAAAACCAAGTGATTGTCACGCTGCCTGAATGCTTCCATTGGGCAAATGTGAACAAGTCTGAATTTCCCCCCTTCTCAGGGACGTTGCTAAGAACAGAACCCCCAGACTCACTCCCCTCCAAGGAGCCCCCACTGGGTCTGCCCCACCCACCGCCGCTGTGTGTGACGTGGTTTTTTTCTTTTTCCTTTTTTTTTTTTTTTGCTCCCAGGAGAGGAGCTCAGCGCCTCTGCTGCTGTTTTCATTGATGCCTTGAGCCGAGCTGGCATGTGCAATTGCTGAGAAGGGGGAGCGCGCAGCCGCGGGGGAAGCAAGTAAAAATAGCCTGGCGCACGTCGCTGGGCCTGCTGGACGCCTTTAACCCTGACCGAGGTGGGGAGCTTAGCAGCCACTGCTGCACACCGCGGAACCCGGCGGGGGTCTGCATTCAGACCCCGTGCAACAGCCGGGGTGCGGGGGCTAGAGACCCGAGAAAACTTTTTTTTTTTTAGAAACCGAGAGGCAGCGTAGGGGCTGTGGAGGGGGAAGCTGTTTCTTGCTTCCAGCGCTCCAGCCACCTGGCTGCAGGGACTACTACGTGCCCACCGCTAGTCCAACTCTTTACAGAAGTGCAGCTTTGACTTCGAGCTATTTTTAGAAACCTCTTCCGCTGGTGGGCGATCAGCTGGAGGAGGGTGAGGGGGTTGGGGAGGCTAGCTCTCCGCTGTGAGGCTAGGCGCCCTGCACTACACATCGTTCTGAATGTCTGCTTTCCGGTGGAGGGTGGGGCAGAGCAAATGTCCAGGGGAGCGTACGTGGGCTGTGCCCTAACTCAAAGAGACGGCATTAGCTACTGAATAACCGACTGTTTTCAAGCCCAGAGCCTGTTTGTTTGGAAATCGACAGTTGCCAGATGCATGCTGCTTCTAGCCTCTCAGAGAATGGAGTTTTTTAAAGCTTTGCTGCCTACGCTGTGGGGTAGAGGTTAGCTGCAGTTCAGACCTCGAGGGAAGAAGATCTCAAAGGGTCTCAACACCTTTTTGCATTCCAGCAAGACAGCGGGACAATTCCCGCGCCACACCTCCATCCCTGCCCCACGATGCATATGGGTAACCATATGGGAAATATACGGCAGCCCCACCAGACACCTGGCTATTAATAGAGCCCGGGAGTTTGCTCTCTGCTTTTCTCCTGCCACCGAGTAAGGGATGATCTTCACACACTTACCCCACTCCGCCCCCACCTCGGCTCACCGTTTCTCCAGGAAGGTAAGGGGACTGCCCACGCTGATCCCCTTCGTAACTACAGGTGCCCAGAACCTACGGACCAGTCCAGTTGCAATGACAGCAGGGTCAGTGCCAGGCCAGAGAACACAGCCTTCAGTGTTGGGACCTAAAATCCAGCAGGGCTCTTTGCGCGGGGGTGGGGTGGGGGCCAGAGCGACATTCAAAAGCTGCTGCGGGCCGGGTGGCTGCAGACCCATCTGTCGCTGCAGCCCTGGGCGCGCAGCCCCCACGGCCCGCACGGGCTTGGCTGCCGCAGGAGCGGACGCTGTCCCTGGTTCTGAAGGTGGCCGCGTCCCGCGTTCTCTCCCCGGGCTTAGCGTCCCGGAGGCAGCTCTGTCATTAGAGGACTGCAGACCTCTCCCCGCCCCGGATTTGGGCGGAGGGGTCTGTTGGAGGCACCCAAGTCCCACCGCTGCTAAGCTGGTCCCCCCACCCACACCCCCTCGGCCGCGCTGCGGGGACAGAGACCACAGGGACTCGAGCTTGAAGGGTAAATCTGGGGCCGCGGCTGGAGACAGTCAAGGGACTGCGGGAGCAGCCCTGGACCCAGGGTCACCCATCCCAGCTCAGCACAAAGCCGGGACTCTGGAGCCCTGACGGAGCCCAGAGGACCGGGCATGGGAGCGCAGCTGCCCGGGGTTTGGGACTTGGGGAAATGAGAAGAGAGCAGCGGGTGGCAGGACAGGGAGATGGGGTGAGCGAGACTCGTTTTGCATTTTCAAGAGGGAGGGGACCTGAGACATGCACGATCTTCCCCCCAACCCAACACACACACACACACACACACACACACACACACACACACACACACGGCCGGCGGAAGCAAGCGGAATGGAGCGGGGGAAAGTTCGGCACTGGGCGCTGAGCGGCGGCGGGGGCCGCGCGGGGCCGGGGTCGCCGGAGCCCCGAGCCCGGCCCGCTGCTCCCTTACCTCGGTGTTCTCGGCCGCGTTCTCCGCCATTTTCCTCCTCAGGAGCAGGCAGCGGGAGGAGTGTTTCATGCCCATAAGAGCCAGCAAGGGTTTGGCGGTACAGAGATAGTAGAGAAAGAGAGAGCTGGTGTAGCTTTAAAAGAGAGAGAGAAAGAAAGAGAATGGGAGGAAGAAAAAAAAAAAAAAACCCAACCCAGCCCCTCTGCTGGAGCGTCAGCAGATACAATCAACCCCGGCTGAGGCTTTCCTGCAGTCTCCACTTTTATTTTCCTCCCTTCTCATCTGCTCCGGATTCCTTCACAGTTTCAAGTTCTTCTCGCGCCCCCGAGCCCTGCCCGCCCCTCCCCACGCGCGCCGCGGGCTGAGCGGCAAGAGGCAGCCCTGGAAGGCTCCGCGGCAGCGGCTGCTGCTCGCCAAGTCCGGCGGGCCGGGCGCAGCCACCAACTCCGCTCAACTTCTGCGGATCCGCTGGGCGAGCAACACGCGTCCCGCACGTCGCTCCCAGGGGCTGAGCCGGGTGAGTGGGGGCGGGGTAGGAGGCTCGGTGGAGCAGGGCCCCCGCCGCCCCCGGGCCCGCCCCCTCCACCCGGCGGCGAGGGTCTCTTGGCCGCCTCCACTCCCCGGCGCTGCGGGCGACTTGCGTGGGGGGGGGGAGCAAGGGGTGCGCGGCCGCTGCGGGGCCACGAGGGAGGCTCGGGGAAATCAGGCTCCGGAACCGGGCTCGTGTGGGTCCTTAAACCCGAGTGTGCGCCCTCCCACCAAGGGCAAGCACTGGGCGAGATGGGGCCACCGTTACCTCTCTCCCACCCCACCCCCAACTCTTCCGCTCCTCTGCTCATTCCTGGATCCTTCCTTGGTGAATTAAGGTTTGGAGTTTGGGGAGTGAAGGGGTAGGTGTCTGGATGAGGGAGGATCCTTAACTCCTTCAACGCTTGGACAAAAAAAAAGAAAGTGTGGTATCAAGATCTCTCCTTTTTTCACACACACTCTATCCACGACACTTGGGGGCTCCAAGCCTCTCTCAGGCTGAGGATGGGGCAAAGGTTCAGCCAGAAGTGGCTTGGGAACGAGGGTGGGAGAGCGTCAAAAGGATGAGTCTTCAGTCGTGTTGCCCCTACTCTGGTTTTCCCTGGCAACTCCCTGCAGACACACTTCTCCCTCCTTACTCCTCCCCCATCGTCACCAGATTTTGAAGTCCCTTTTATGGAGAGAGGGAGGATGTCACGTACCCATTAGGATTTTCTGGATCCTTTTTTAAGAGAGTTTGGGCGGCAGCAGGGGGTGTGAATTTTTATACAATGCATTCCTGTCTTCACTTTGAGAGGTTTTTACCCGCCCTGTCTTACTGGCCATCTGTCAAGCTGGTGGGAGATAGAACAAGGGGGAGAGGACGCCCCGCTCTGTCTCTCCCATTACAATAGGCCACTCAAGCCGACTCCTTCAAACACAGATGCACTTTCAAGCTCTCAGCCCACAAATCAAGGACTGGGACCTAGAAAATGCTCCCTGAGCCTCCCAGCTCTCTTCACTTCATCCCTGTACTTACCTGCATAGATCATTCCTTCATGCATGCTGTATTTGAGAGCAGGAAGTGTGAACCTGATTGTCCTCAACCAACCCCAGAGTCCATAGAACAATGGACCAGAATCTAAGGATGCCTCCATCAACTGGTCCTAGGGGAAAGGACACATTGCAGTAAGTGGATGGGGGAGAGGAGAGAATGGGATGGAGAGTAAGAAGAGTGAAAAGAGAAAGGGCAACAGACTGGAGTTAATGGGAGTGTGTGTCTGTGTTAGGAAGGAGCAAATTGAAACGAGAGAATGACCTTAACCTCCTTAATCTTCTTCCTTCTCAGACCACAGACCTGGATTAGTGTGTGTGTGTGTGTGTGTGTGTGTGTGTGTGTGTGTGTGTGTGTGTTGGGGGTGTGTGAGCAAACAGCCTTTGACAATGCCTGGTCCTTCTTCCATTTCACATTCTGCCAACATGCAGAAAGTGTTAGGGGGATAAATGAGGTGAATCTAACGAATGACTTTACCCTCTTGAACTCTGTTTTCTCTAAGCATCTTTCTTGGAGACAAAAGACCTGACACATCTGCTCCCCTACCAAGAAAGTCTCAGTACTTGTACATCAAAGAAAATCCAAAAGAAAAGTATCCTCACAGCTTTTTAGTCCAATCCTCTCCTTTTACAAATAAGGACTCTGAGATCAGAGATAGGAGGGCATTTGTCTGTGATCCTTCATCTAGCCCCTGACTTTTAGTCGAACGTTCTCCTCTGACCCTACCCCATACCATTTCCTTCTGAGCCGCGCATCCATCCATTCTGTGACTAATCAGGGAGGAGGGGAGCTGAGACAAGCTCCCACCGAAATAGGTTGCTGCCTGAGCGTGATTATGTTGCTATGAGAACCTCAGTGGGTGTGTTTCCTCAGTTCTCTGTTGAAATCTTTTGCTTGGCTTGGCTTCTCCCCAAGCACAGACACGGCTCCCCTTGGAATGGGGAGTGGAGAGGCTGGGATGGAGAGCTGTATTCTCATGGAAAGAGTGTCCTGTTCCAACCCATTCAACCCGGAGCCAGCCTGGGGCTGTGACTGAGGAGCCCAGGTCACCACGATGTTCTCTACTAGCTGGAGGACAGGCATGAGCTGTCCGGGAAGTGGGCACTCCAATCCTGTGGTGAGCCGCTTTGGAGCAGAGAGTAGTCATCCCTGCTCCCATTTAATTACAAATTTACAAGCAAGATTGTTACTTTAAGACATTAAGTTTTAGGGTGATTTGTTGTTACACAGCAAAAGATTACCTGAATGCCCATTTCCTGGGGTTTTGAAAATGTGTGGTGCATAAAAAAATGCCTAGCATATAGTAGGCATTTTGTAGTATTATTTTCCCACCATCCGCTCCTCTCACAGGAATTCAGTCTTCTTCAACTTTCTTGCATAAATATATTAGCATAGTCTTTTACTAGGCTAACTAATTTAGTTATTCTACAAAGAACTTACAGGGCATATCTTAGATGCCTAGCTCATCAATAGGCACAGGGTTAGCAAGAAGCAATAAAAAATACGGAACTGAATATTGAGGAGCCCTTAGTCACCTTGAATGCCTTGAAATGTACAGAACTTGTGTACAAGAGCTTTGGAAAGTATTTTTTTTTTAAAGATTTTATTGGGGAGTTGGGGGAGGGGAACAGTGTTGGGGAATTGGGGGAGGGGACCAGCCAAGTTGTTCTTCAATCTTCATTGTGGAGGGCGAAAAGCCATCATCTGGCTTCCTGTTGGCAGCTCATGGCCTCTAAGCTCAAGGTGCTGTGTTCAGTCTAGTTGCAGGTGGGCGTAACTACCATCCCATGCAGGAGTTGAACCAGCAGACTTGTTAAGAGCGCACGCTCTATCCTCTGAGTCATTTGGGTGGCAGCTCAGCTCAAGGTGCCAAGTTCAATCTTTTTTTTTTAAGTTGTGAGTGGGAGTAGCCCACCATTGAACAGGCAATCTTGTTGTTACACCAGCTGAGCTATCCTGCCACCTGTTGGCAGCTCAGTGACAGCTCAGCTAGGGTGCCACGTTCACTGGCCGATGTGGGCATCGAACTGCAGCCCCGTTGCTCAGAGCACGTGCTCTAAGCCAACTCTTAACCAACTAAGCCACTCGGCTGGCCCTGGAAGGGATTTTGATGAGAGGCAAGAAGAAATATGAGATGACAAGAGGTATAGGGACGTGAGTTAAATGGGCAGTGTGGGATAACAGGTCCTACTAAGTAAAGAAGTCCTGAAGGCACATTTTGCTATGTCTCTTTTGTGGTACTAGATCTTCAATGCAACACTACTGAATAGTACATATGAAGTGCTTAGAACAATGCCTGGCTTATGCTAAGAGCACATTGTGTTCACGTTTGCTAGGCCCTGTCCTAGGTTCTGAGTCAAACTTACAGAGCACTTATTATGTGTCAGAGACTCTCCTAAGCTTAATGAGTTCCTATGCAATTTTTTCAACATTTTCAGTAGGTATTAGTATCCCCACATGACAGAGGAGGACACAAAACACAGAGAATTAACCCAAGACATAAAGTCAGGATTTGAATCTAAGATGTCTTGTTCTATACCATGACCTTCAAGAGTTTAACCAGTTTCTGGGAACAAGGTAGTGGTTCTTACCTTGGCTACAGAGCAGAAGCATCTGGGGAGCTTTAAAAATACCAGTGTTTTGGTTAAGCACTGGCTTGGGAAGCCAGCGGCCCCGGTTCGGATCCCACATATGAGGGCCAGTAACTGCCCTCAAAAAAAAAAAAAAAAAAAAAGCAGTGTTTTGGTTCTACCCCCAAAGAGTATGATTTAATGAGGCCTGGGCATCATGATTTTTTTTGTTTTTTTAGGTCCCTGGGTGATTCTAATAGACATTCATACTTGACATTGGATAAGGATATTCGGAGATGAGAAGACCAGCAGAGAAAGGAGGTCTCTAAGTTATAGAAAGGTGCCCCCAAAACTACAAGGACACACACATTATAGAAAGGTCCATTTCAAACACAAAGGTTCTTCAAAGCCACAAGGTTCTTGAGGGAAGTTGGTTGACGATTGAGCCAGCATGCAAAGGTTGAAATGAGACTCCTGGGAAAAAGTTATCCAGCTTTGTGATAGGCCACAGAGAAAGTGAATTTCCTGTCACTAGAAGGATACAGTTACACTAATTATTGAGCATAGCTGTTCCTGAAAAGCCTAAAGGCTAAGCTAGGTGCACAAGGATCCACCTGCCCTCCGCTATGACTACTTAATTGTCTCCTTTCATCTGCAAGCCCTCCAGAAGGTGAAGACTGCATGTAATAGCTCAACTTCAGTGTTGTGTTCATTTGTTTGTTTGTCTGTTTGTTTGTTTTTTAGCTGAGCCATCCTGCCACCTGTTGGCCGCTCAGCTGCAGCTCAGCTCAATCCAGGAATTGAACTGGCGACCCGGTTGCTCAGAGCTTGCACTCTTGAGCAAGCTCTTAACCAACTGAGCCACTTGGCTGGTCTCGTAGCTCAACTTCAGAAACCAACCAACATTGCCTTTGCTGCCTCCCAAAAGCCAGTGCCCAGAGTATCAGGATGCCGTTTCTCTAACCTGTAGACCAGGGCCGGCCGAGTGGCACAGTGGTTAAGCGCTGGCTTGGGACGCCAGCGGCCCTGGTTCGGGTCCCACATATGAGGGCCAGTGACACTGCCCTCAAAAAAAAAACGAAAAAAAAAACAACCTAACCTGTAGACCATACTGTCTAGGAAAGCCAGGCTCTGGCTTGTCCAAATGTGGCCTCTGCAATAAAAGGAGGTGTATGAGACATGTCATGTGACTTCCCTCTCCTCCTCCTAGGGGAAACTCACATATGGCCAGGGCTCACACATGGCTAAGACATGCTGCAGTGAATCCATGGCTCCTCAAGTCAGGCCACAGCCATTATCCATCACCACCTCCTGGCAGCTAACCTAGCCATGTGCATAATGTGTTCCGGGCCAGATGGGAGTCAGGCCAGGGCTGCAGCAGCCAGCGACCTGGATGAGCCTCCAGGAAGCCCCACACCTGGGCAGTTCTCCTGCACAAAAGGGTCCACAGTCTTAATTCTCACTAACCCAAGGCCCATTTCTTAAACTATGTTCCAAAGAACTTGCAAAAGTGCCACCAGCGTGTGCCATTCTTGGTCATTAAAACCAGAATGTTATTTCTTCCTTGCGCTGATAATATATGATTAAATTGATTTGCTGTGGTTTTGTGCTGGATATGGTACTGTTTGGTTTGATTATTTATTCTAACAATATTTGGGAGGCATTTTTTTTTTAGTAATTCTGCATTAGTAACTTAATCCATGGTGTTTTATGCCCTTAAAAAGCTGAATATTAAGACTGTTATTACCTACTTTTTTCTCAGGGTAAGAAGGACCCAAAAGACATGTGGATATTTTCTCAGTGACCTATGATGGAACCCAGACTTCTTTGGAGAAGGAGGAAGAGGGATAGCCCTAAAGATACGAAAATATATATTTTTTAATGCTGTCACAACAGAAATTAGCTTTTTATTCTTGGTGAGGGTTGTACACTTCACTCCTTTCCTCCTTTTCAAATCTTTTATTAAAGGATTACCATTTTTTCTGGGAAATCTCTCCTGAATCCCTCAAAGCCAGCTAGAATCAATTTAGTCTACTCAATATACGTTTTCTTCCATTAGTCTACATAAGGGCTATTACTGTGAGCCAAGCACTGTACGAGGCATTTTGGGTTGAAAGATGAAAAGTCATATCCCTACCTTTATGACATACCTTCCAAGAAGAGTTAGTTACAGATTCAGGTACTGGGGTCATATGGATTGGTTCTTATAGGTTAAATATAGCTATATAATCAATGGCTTATAATCAGGTAGGCCCTGTAAAAAGTATCTGTTGGTATGGACAGGCTATAGGGCCTGGGGCAGAAGTAAAATAGCTTCCAGTCGAGTAAGGCTTGGGGACATGTTTTTTAGCAAGAATATACAACTCCAAAATTTTGTAGATAAAAAGTTTTGCCGCCTCTCCCTACCACCCCCAAGTGATTACATACTGATGTCACTTGGGGCATGACAAAGAATGATCTGCCCTAGTACAGGGCTGACTTCTGGTGGTTTGGGGTAGCCTTTCTTGAAAATACACAATGAGCAGAGGAAGCTAAACAAAGCCATGTTTGATTCCATCTGTTTCCTTTCTGGACCATTTAACCACCCTCATCTCTTTCTTCTCTCCCACAGGGGTGTTACTTTTTTAAAATTTAAGCTTTGTTAGATTCTTTTTAAATTTAAAACTGTACACCTCTAGGGCAATATTAATATTTTGCTGTGTATCCTCCATTTTTTGCTCATGCAAATGTATACATACCTATAAATGTCCACTATGGCATATGTTGTGTATAAGTGGAATCATATTACATACATTACTCAGCACCCTGCTGTGTTTATTAAACAATGTATTATAGACTTCTGTTCAGGTTATTACACATAAACCCAAGTTATTATTTTTAAAAGCTGTATCATGTCTTACTGATAAACCATGCATTTTAAAACTAGCATCCTACTGATGAGCTTTCAAGTTGTTCTTAGTGTCCTGTCACTCAAAGCAATATTTCAATAAATTTTCTTTTACATATACCCTTATGAACTGGAACTTTTATTTCCACCATGATGGTTTCCCAAAAGTAGAATCATTTTCATATATATTGCCAGATCCTTACCAAAATTTGATTTCTTGAATCCTTAGAAGGCACAAATCCAACCTTTCTTCCCCTTTCCTCTTCTAATGTCAAGTACAAAAGCATCCACTGCATTCAGAGCCCTGGATCGGGCATTTGAGGAGGAAGATCTGTGAAATAAAAGACACAATCCTGTTTTAACGGTATTTCTACACCAAGAGTTTTACAATGTCTGGGAAAGCTTTCGTGAAAGATGCTGACATGCAATATTTCTCCCTGGAGGGAAACCAGATTGCTTCCAAGTGCTGGGTATCAGGGCATGAACTTGATGTTACCAAGAGGCTCTGTGGCCTGAAAAACAATAAGGATAAATAAAAAAAATTGCATCAATTATCTGTCATTCACATTGAATGGCCACAAGGGATACTCAGGCCTTTGGGGCCTCCCTGGGTCCCCTTTCTTCCAGGAGCCTGCGCCTGGGTGATGGTAGCATCCAGTGCTGCTTGTACGTAGTGCCTAATACAAACCCTACCACTTGGAAAACCATACTCTCCACTTTCCAGAAGAGTCTTATTGGCTCCCTTTTAAAACAATATTTGCTATGTTCAGACTTCCCCACCCATTACCCCTTCACCCAAGGAAACCTTACCACTTAAAACCTCCATTTGAATTATAATGGATATGTATGATATTGGGGGGTGGAGGAGTGGGGGGGTGGATTGGGGGGGTTGTCACTTTGAGGAGTAAAAAGTATAACTATTGTGCTGTGTTGTACACTTGAAACTATTTTTTTTTAAAAAATGTTTCTTTCACAATAAAAGAATTTTAAAACTAAATAATAAATAAATAAAACCTCCATTTGATAGCTATCATCAATTTAAAAAAAAGAGAAAAGGAAAACAGAACAGCAAGTGCTGGCAAGGATGTGGAGAAAAGGGAACCCTTGTGCACTGTTGGTGGGATTGCAAATTGGTGTAGCCTCTATGGAAAACAGTATGGAGGTTTCTCAAAAAATTAAAAATGAAACTACCTTATGGCCCAGCAATTCCATGTCTGGTTATTTACCTGAAGAAATCCGAAACACTAATTTGAAAATATATATGCACCCCTATGTTCACTGCAGCGCTATTTACAAGAACCCAGATATGGAAGCAACACAAGTGCCCATCAATAGATGATTGGATAAAGAAGAAGTGGTATATTTATACAACATACTATTGGGACAGCCGGTTAGCTCAGTTGGTTAGAACACGGTGCTCATAACACCGAGATTGCCAGTTCGATCCCTGGTTGGGCGTTGGAGCTGTGCCCTGCACAACTAGATTGAAGACAACAACTTGACTTGGAGCTGATGGGTCCTGGAAAACACACTGTTCCCCAATAAAATCATTTTTTTTTAAAAAGTATACAACGTACTATTACTCAACCATAAAAAAGAATGATATCTCACCATTTGAGACAACAAGAGGATATTATGCTAAATGAAATAAGTCAGACAGAGAGACAAATACCACATGATTTTACTTATATGTGGAACCTAAAAAACAACAAACAATAAATAAATAAAACCTCCCATTTGAATCTATGAGAGGGTGTTTCAAAGAGTGAGAGAGGCCAAGGTGGAAAGAGGTGACAGGGAGACACTTAGCAGTGAGTTAACCTCTCTACTGTGTAAAATGGCTTACTGGTCATCGCTCTTCAGCAGATGGGCTATGAGAATAAAATGAGCCAATGTAGATGACCCACCCAGCACAGTTTGGGGGAAACAGTGTTCTAAGAAAAGTGAGTTTCCATCCCAACAGTTCTTCATGGAAGACCATGTCTATCCACATGAGATAGAGACCTAGCGTGATGTGGAAAAAAAAGCATCACTGCAGTGGTCAGCAAGCCTGTGCCCTAGTCCTAGGCCTGTCATTCAACGCCAGGTGGCCTTGAAAAGGTCACTTTACCCTCTGAGCCCAGTACCTCTTCTTTAAAAGAAAGAGTGTGCATGAGACAAGCCCTGCACACCCTTTCTGCTTTGTCATTTTATGCGTGATATGAATTATGAGGCTAACCACACCCAGATCATCACAAAGGCTGGTTACGTGCATATCACACCAAAATTCAACTCTGATGGTCAAAACAATGGCCTCCCTCTCCTTCCCACTTGTGAGAGTGACTGAATGGAAAGCTACAGGTCAGAGATTCACAGAAGAAGCCTATAGTTCATGTTGATGATAACTTTACTCCAGCACTGGGCTGTGATTAAGGTTTTCCTAAGATCAAAAAGAGTTTCATTTTTTAAGAGTCCTGTTTGACTCTGGCAGCCTCAGAGATAGTCACCAAGCAGCCATTGTAAACAGAGGTCATTTGATTTCCCCAGTACTTGTCAGGACAGAGCTCCAATGGGGGGAACCAGTGAATTTCTGGATAACATACAATACCGGGCTGCAGTCGGCATAATCCCATCAGCTAGCTCTCAGAGCTCCATGTCGTTGCATGAATAATGCACATCAGAGATTCTCCAAAAATCACTTCCCTTTGACTCAATTCATGTATCTAGATACATGCAAATAGAATTTCTACCTGTCTAATGATTATTGGCTTCAAAATATATTCAAATTAACGTACTGTTCCATAGTACACGGATAGCCATGGGTGCTGGTCCAGGAGACGACCAGTTGGGTTACTGGACGAGCCAGACAGAGTCGTCTTCTTACTGGGAGCAACCCGCTCTCTGGCGAATTCACCTGTGGGAAAGCGAAACTCAATTATCACCCCAGCACACCTCTCAGGGGCGGGGATTGTTCAAGTTATTCCAGAAGAGTGGCTTGGATTTCTTGGACCATGCAGGTATCCATTTAATTAAAATGCACCTGTTTTTTCCAGGGGGAAGGGCTTTTCTCTCCTGGGATGGAAATACTGCTGGCAAAGCTAAGAGCGGTCTCCTGTGGATGTGGTTCTTTTCTCCTAGGGCCCACGGAAGAGAGGGAGTCTGGTGAACTCAGAATGGTGACTACAGGCCAAGTGCCCGCCCCGGGCCGGGCACTGTGTCCAGTGAATTACACACATTACCTCACTGAGCCTTCACACTAGCCCCACAGGTCAGTTGCGTTGCCATCCCCATGCCATAGATCAGGAAAGGGTGGCTCCGATAGGTTAGAGAACTTGCTCACATCAGTAAAGGACAGAACTCTACCTGAAGCCATGTCTCCCTCATTCCATCAGAGGAAGGAGCAAAGACCTCAGAACCACATAGGCCTGCTTTTAAATCCAGTCTGGTCTTTTACTGTGACTTTGGGAACATCGCTTAACTTCTCTGAGTCCAAATTTCCCCTCTGTGAAAAGGGTTGGTCTGGCCAAACTAATCTTCGGGGCTGCTGTAAAGAGCCTACCCCCGAGACAGGCTCATCGCAGACCTCGAATAATGGGGCGCTATGATAGCATGTGGCCTGTTTCTGGATGTGACCGACTTAGCTCAGCAAAACTGCACCTGCTGTTAAGTTAAACTCTCAGACACAAGTACAGGTGTGAAAGGTACACCCACTCCCAGAGGCTGAGTGTCTGTCAACCTGGCAATGGCTCTAGACAGAGTAACTCCAACTAAATGGCACCTATGAACCTATATTCTTGCTGCTGCAGCTCTTCCTGTCACATCTGCTCTAAGTGGTGTCACTCTGGGTTGCATACCATATTTGCAGGTATGAAAAACACTGATCTTTTTTTAACTTCTGGAAAACTCAGCTTCTGCAGTGGCCAAATCTGCCACATAACTACATCAGGACTTAGTTAATGCATCCTGAGCCAGTGTGGGATTCATCACAGGAGGGAAGGAAGGATTCAGCACTTGGGAGGGTGGATGGTGGAGGAAGAAGGGGTAATAATATCAAAATGATTTTGCATGTACAAGGTCTGACAATTAAGTTCCAAACTTGTTGCAGTGATGTTGATAATCTTTTTTTGACATCACGGGGATTAGTCATTATGAATTTGTACCAAGTGGATAAACAGTTAACCAAGTTTACTATTTGGAAGTACTAAAAAGGCTGTGTGAAGAAGTTAGATGAAAACGACCTGAACTTTTCGCCAACAATTCATGTCTCTTGCATCATGACAATGCACCAACTCATGTGGCACTGTCTGTGAGAGAGTTTTTAACCAGTAAACAAAACACTGTACTGGAACACCCTCCCTACTCACCTTATCTGGGCCCCAATAACCTCTTTCTTTACCCGAAGATAAAGGGAATATTGAAAAGAAGACATTTTGATGACATTCAGGACATCAAAGGTAATACGACAACAGCTCTAATGGCCATTCCAGAAAAAGAGTTCCTAAATTGCTTTGAAGGGTGAACTAGGCGTTGATATCAGTTCATAGCTATCCAAGGGGAGTCTTCCAAGGTGACCATAGTGATATTCAGCAATGAGGTATGTAGCATTTTTTTCTAGGATGACTTCGTGAACTTAATTGTCTGAACTTGGTATACCCTGACTATTTTCCAGCCTGCAAAGATGGCCTTTTCTTTTGTTTTTTAAACAAATCTATGTCTGTATCTCTTCCTCCTGGCCTCCTTCCTAAACTAGACTCTGGGAGGTTCAAGGAATGGCTCTGACTGGGAAGCTCTGGACAAATCTTGTCTTTTTCTTGTGCCTGATTTTATCGTGAGTTATTTAAGACAACAATTGGGTTTCTCCCCCCCCTTTTCTACTGATTGGATATTAGGGTTCCTGAAACTGTTCTTTTTTCTAACCTTCCCAGACTGAGTTTGGAGCAAACTTTTCTAGAGTTCTGCTAGAATCATAGCCCAAGTTTGGGTGGGTAAAGAGGAGGTAGATTGCACCAGTGAGTGCTAGACTTTCTCTAAGCAGGGCCACAGGCTCCTTTCCCTGACCCTGGCATTAGAGTCCATATTTGTCTGTTGGCATCTCAGGGAGGGTTCAGATGGTCTAAGAGAAACTCCAATATAACTAGGCCACTCCAGCCCATGTCACACTAAATAACAATTACCCAAAGTTTCTGTTCTTGACCCTCTGTGACAGAGAATCCTTTACCATCCCTCCCCCTATAAAAGCCTTCCCAAGGGTGTCTAGGAGACCCTGTAGGACCACATCATATGTACTCACATTGAGTCTTCTTCTTCGTCTTTGACTCCCCTTAGTCAATGTCCAATAACCCTGAGGTTGCTTTCAGGAGCCTATGCTGCCCACGTTGACAATCTCCTTCCTAAGGATACTGGTGGCTAGGAGAGAGCTGCTGTCTCCTGGCACACCAATGACTTCTGGATATTGAGCAGAAGCAGGGGTGGATCTTACAAGCCCCCAAGCCCACTCCTTGTGCTCCGAGTCTCATCAAGCCTCTTGGAGAAACAGGACTCTCCATGTCTGGCCCCTACCTTTCCATTCCTCTGTAAGGACACAACACCCAGTGTCAGGGTAGAATGGAACTGATGCACCATCCCTCTGTGGTTGTCTCTTCCCCATCTCCCACTCACAAAATATTATTACAACCTCTTCCCTTCTTCCATAGACGAACGTGCTCCTGCAGGTCAATTCATGCAGATGAAGCCTTGGGGGCGTTGAGGGATCCTGTTCCAGCAGTCCCCCATACCCACACACAGCAGCGGTGGGCAGGGCGCCCTCTGATGGTAGGCAGTGGGCAGCCCTGTCTTACCCTATGGAGTTCCAAACATTTGCCCATGCCTTGTGAAGGGAATTCCTTACCAGTGTATCTGGTCATGTTCTGTCTAATTTAGTTGGGCAGGTAGTCGCATTTATGGAATGTCTGCATCAGGGTGAACCTATTCTCACACGAGTAGTCCCAACTCTGTCTCCCTGTTGCAACAAGTTCCGGAATCTCTCTGCCCTGGTTTCCCCTCCACACCACTGTTAGGTAGCAGCTCTCTTGGAGAAACAGCCCTTGCAGTTTGTTAGCTATCAGCTGCTGGTGGCCTTCCCAAAGGTACTTGCATTTCAAGAGGAGGCTGGAAGCCTGCCTCACCTCCAAGTTACAAAAGAATGAATCTCTAATGGTGGAAGGTCAAGCATCAGTGTCAGGCTGGTGGGAGCTTGATTTGGGGGATGGAATTTTACCTTGCACCCTATTTAATCACTTTATACTGGTGTTTCATTCTGCTTGCTGGAAAGTCATGCCTCAGCCTACAGGCTGCCGAGAAAGCATGGAGTTCTTGGGGCTGGGGGGGCGGGGAGCACTGAATCCGAATCAGGAGACTCAAATCATTGTCCCAGCTCTGCCACGAGTTGCTGAAGATCCTGGGGTGGGAGGTGTCAAAATAGGAACCCCTCAGAAATGGGAGAGGGGTGGCTAAGGTCTGCTCTTGCCTTGGAGTCCTTCGTAGTCCTGGTTTTCATCTCTTCCTCTGTAATGTGCGGAGTTTGGACAAGCTGAATTCATGGGTCACATTTAACTCTTCCATTTTTATTGTTTTCAACACTGTGGCGCATTCAGAGTGGAGATACTGTCCCTGTCCCCAGCTCTCAGGACAAACAAGGAGGAGGAAGAGGAGGGGAAAATATTGGGAAAGCTTGTGCTTTGAGGGCTGAGGCACTTGGGCCTCAAGAATACCTAATCCTATCTATCTTAGAAGTTGTTTTCCTCTGAAAAACAAAATAAACCATGTTTTAAAATCTCCTCTTCTTGAGGAGCTCAAATGTCCATGTTCTTCTGGTAGGAATCTGTTTTAAAATATTGCATTCAAGCCAAGCTCACATAGGAGTTTATGGAGAAATATGGCAGCCAGCATTCTTCCATGATCTTGCACACGGAAGGAGCATGCTGGTGAAATGCATCTGTGAACTGGTAGCTCTGGATATCTATTTGCAAGGCAGCTGTAAACAACAAGCTGTTCCTCTACCATTATCCCCTTTGTACTTCTTACTGTCTGTCCCCACTACTGTAGTTTCCTCTAGTTCTGCTCAGCTGCTTTTAAATGGGTATTTAGTGCTTGAAGCATCAATTAGAAAATCTGAGGGTTGAACCCAACATTAACATGAAACAAAAGAAATCTATACAGCAGGTTCAAGAACTAAGAGGCCAAGATGGTGTGAGGCCATGTACAGTCAGTGCTCTTTGGAGGGTAGGAAGAGTCCTCAGGCCAACCCTTTCTAAGTCCAGTGGGTCTTCAGGGGAGTGATTTCATCTTTTTTGGCCAATAGCAAGTGAAATCCAGGGAAGCCTCCCCAACAGATGCTACAGTAGCTGCCTCTTAAGAGGAGAAGACAGTTATCTGAGGAAAATGGTTTAAATTCAGTTCTGCCTAGAGCCAGGAGGCAGAACACATGGCTTCAAGGGTCCCCTACTAGATTGCACAGTCTATGATTATAATAAAAGGACTAAAAATTGTGAGTCAAGTTCCTGGGGCTTTTCTGAAGACAGTTGAGCCTGGTTGGCTCTGGGCCTCTCTCTGCTCTAGAGAACAGGGGACAGCCATGTGACAAAGGCTCATCTGGGTGAAGGGAAGATTAAGAAGGGCTCTGTTCCACACAGGGCCAGGCCTGACCACGACAGGAGAAGCCACCAGGGAAGCACAACTGTGTGTCGGGAACATTAGCCCCGCATGGTTTTCTCAAACACAATTATGCAAAGGATAGAAATTTGAGGGGGTGAAAATTACTTTAATAACATATGAATTTTTAAAGAGCTTCCAAACCCTCCCCTGTGGAAAGGCCTGGCAAAGGATCCAAACCGCTTTCCCGCCAGAACGTGTTGTCCCCTGGCTGGACTCTGGTGACATATAGGACAGCCCCATACTCCTCTCAGCTCTGCCCAGAGGTTTCCTAAAACAGCACTTCTGGTACTTATAGCATCCTACAACAACCTTTATTTCCTTCCTTTCAAGGCTGTCAGGGCTTATTTCCACTGGGTCTTCCCCCTCCATCCAGAGAGCAGGCAGTGTCCCAAATTGCCAGAACACTGGAAAGAATTCCCAGAGGCCCAGGTCATGCTTCCCTCTGCTCAGCAGGGCATACACCTGATGTTCCGAAATCATCTAGGTCTGTCATTATACTGCTTCCAATCAAAAAAAGTCATAGAGGTGTGATTGCTGCACTTCAGAGCATCAGCTGATTTCCCAGCCTCATCCCTTCTGAACACACTCACGGATGGATTTGAGAATTAAGAAACAGTAAACATTTAATGGGATAGTGGCAACCCCAGCCAATGGATGGTAAGCTCTTCGAACCCAGAATGTCCAAAATGACTCTTATTTTACCTACATACTTGAATGACAGTTTTATTGGGTATGCAATTCCACATTCAATATCCTCCCCATTTCCACAGTTTGGTGAGTACAGTTCCACTGGCCTTTCTGCACCTAGCATTGCCAGTGAGAGATCTGCTGTCACTATCATTCTTATTCTTTTTCAGGTCACCTTTTTCCTTTTTCTCCTCTCTCTGGAAGTTTTCTTTCTTTTCTTTTTAAAGTAGTTTCCCTTTAACTTCATTATTGTGATGTATCTAATTGCAGGTCATTTCTCATTCATCCTACTTGGCACTTGGTCATCCTATTTAATCTTGGGCTTTTGTCTTATATTGTTTTTTGTCTATCTTCTGGCAAATTTTCTGGTATTTTTTTCTATTTTCTTCTCTCCATTACATCCATTCTATCCTTCTGAAGCTTCTTGTAAACAGATGCTGGAATATATGAATATGTTCTTTTCCCAACTTTTCTTTCTATATTTTCATCTCATGATCCTTTTAGACCACATACTTAAGAGATTTCCTCAGTTTTACCTTCCAGTTCACTCATTTACTCTTCATTTATGTCCACTCTGCTGGTTAAGCCCATTTGTTGGCTTTTAAATTTTTTGTGAAAATTTTAGTTTCTAAGGTTTCTGGCTGATTTTTTTTTTTACAGATCCAATGTCTGTAGTTATTCCAGAATCTCTAGAAAAGTCCTGTTCTTACACTATAAAGATTTCCTTGGGTGTGAACATTGATGTGTACACTTGGTTTACTATGATTAATCCCTCTTTTCACAGTATTGGTTTTCCAAATATTCTTGGTGAATTCTGGATACATGCTCATTTTTATATCAGAAAGTCCACATTAACCTGCTCAACAGAAGGAAAAGGTGGGATGTACTATGGGGAAGGTTTCATTTCATCCTGTCCAACATAAGTGAGGGAAGGTTCCTGGTAGAGAGTAGGGAATACACAAGTGGAAAACCTTCTGGGTAGTGTTGGCTACCTGAAGCACTGTTCCGCCTCTCTAACCCAGCCATTCATGCAGCCTCTAGCCTAGTGACTGCCCTAAAGGGGTCAGATGTAGAGGTGTGGAGGGATTCGCCTGCCTGCCTAATCTTGTTAGTAACCCCCTATTCTGTACTCCAAGAGTGAGAATGCCAATTTTGCTTAATCCCTCATCTTGAACCAAAAGACATGATATGTTCTCAATAAAAAGTTGTTGGGTAAGTGAATGTCTTGCTATATGTTTTATTCAAAATTTTTCTACATTTGAAAAATAATTGTTGATTTATTGACATAATGACTAATTTCAACATGCCCCTCCCCCAATTTTAAGAGGATGCAGAACTTGGGGTCTGATGGTAAGATCTTGGGTCCCAGTTGCATGGCTTTCCTTGCCTTTCCCTGTTTTCCAAGGATTGCTAAATTGAAAAAAGACCCTAAAAGGGATCAAATATATGGTGATGGAAGGAGAAAAGGAGAACTGACTCTGGGTGGTGAACACACAATATGATATATAGATGACGTATTACAGAATTATACACCTGAAACCTATGTAACTTTACTAACAATTGTCACCCCAATAAACTTTTAATTAAAAAAAGAAAAAAGACCCTAATGTTTTTCATTAATAACAGATGCCTATTGGTTGTTCCCGATTTCCAGTGCAAATTTGTAACCCTTCTGAGTATTAGGAAAATTTGGATTCTAGAGAAGGCAATGGTCTTTTGATAGCAAAAGAAGGATATGAAACCAATCTTCGTGTAGCCTTTGGACTACACATAAAAGTTCAGTGACACTGTCTCATTTATGTCACCTGAGAGGAAGCCAGGGTACAATTTTCTGTCCTGCAATTCACTCTCATAATCTGGGAAGCACTCACAGCCAGCAAATGCACCATGGTTCCCTGCAGTGTGTGTGTGTAGGGGGGTCAGGTGGGGGAAGCCCAGGCCTATAGAACAAATCCCTGCCTGGGCCAGTGGGGTGGATGATGGGACATAACATATCCCCTCATGAAAAGTTACATGACTAGATCATGAAGACTCTCTGATTCCAGCGGAGAGTTTGCCCTTCTCAGTAATGTGGCCACTTCCTCTCAACTCACCAAGGCCCTCTGCTATCTAAGATCTCACTAGCTGCCGGCCGAGTGGCACGGTGGTTAAGCACTGGCCTGGGAAGCCAGCAGCCCCGGTTCAGTCCCACATATGAGGGCCAGTGACACTGCCCTCAAAAAAAAAATATGGGAAATTAATATACTCAATATTAATATACTCAATAAAGCTAGATATTCATTATAAAAAAAAAAAAAGATCTCACTAGCTTTCATTTCCACGAAACCTTTCCTGGGGCCTCTCAGACCATGAGAATCTTTTTCTTTAAACTCTCACAGCATTATAGACTGTGTCACTCACTTTAACACCTCATTTTACAGAGTTTTGTCTTACTTTAGTCAAGAGATATTTCCAACAACTGTGATTATGCAGAATACATGTTAAGGGAAGGAAAACATTCTCAGAAAAGGAGAATAGCTGCCACATTGTCCATGCAACTCCAAGCCAAAGTTTATTACCCTTACGTTGAAAATAAAGTTAAGCTTGCTCTTTAAAAACAGTTCTCTCATTCCTCCAGTGCCCCTCAATTCATTATGCTTATAGCTGAATACGGTACAGTAGGAGTGAGAACAGCTAGAACTTGACATGATGAGAAATGATTGCCAGTGGTTTGAAAGAAAGAAGCATCAACAACTAGAAAAGGCTGGGGAATATCCAAGAAAAGGTCACCTTAGGACCAAACCATTAAAGACATGGAATGGTGTCTGTAAATTCTCTTTTGTAAGGCAGAAGAGGGTATCCTTTTAAAGGTCTCCATCAAAAGTGTTCAAATAAAATGTCTCAGAACTTAAAGGCTATAAAAATATCCACTGCAGGGAAACCCAGGTACATGGGCCAAACCATGTACACATCACATAATTAGAAAAACTCAAGCCACCTCCCAGTTCCGTGCTGCACAGGTGCTTAGCCACGTCCCGGCCATGCATCTCGGTTTCTCAGTTATAAGCTCCCAAAGGGCAAGGTCCTACCTTCTGTTTTGTTTCCCTCTCAATACCTCACTCAGTACTGAGCACATAGATATACTAGTTATATGAATACCAGTTATATGAATATTATACATACTAGTTACATGAATAAATGGATGGATAGATGAATGAATGAGTGAATGAATGAATGAATGAATGAACACATCTCAGTTCTGACCCCTTCCTCTAACTTTTATTTGTAAGCTCACTATCTTGCATTATTCTGGAGAAAGGTTAGGAAGCTGATATTTAAAAACCATTTTTGAACACCGAGGAAGCCCTGTTATTAAGCACTGCAGCCTCGCAGTCCCCTCTGACATCCATTCTTTAACCTCTTCACTTACAGTACAATCAGAAGCAAAATTAGTTCTCATCTATTGTCAATCACACTGCAGGCCAACCCTACAACTATACGCTTAAGTTCCTGAAAAAACAAACAAACAATACAGGATGCTGATTTCTCCAAGACCCCGAGCTTGTGGGTCCCTCCTCCCTCCACTACCCGTCAAATGGACAGACTCAAAACCCAGTCCCTATTTAGCTGACGGTTCTGGCTTTATGCTTGGATGCTCCCATCCAGAACCAGAAACAACTGCAGAAGGAGAGAGGGCTTATAAGAGGCTGCGTCAGTGCTCTGGGGGCGGGCATCCTGCACTGCCTGTTCTCATCAGCCCCACCAGAGAGGACTCTGCTTGGGGAGGTTTTTATGCAAAGACTTACTCAATCTGCCTTGTTTCATGACTTCCCTGCACAGCATTGAGCAAAACCCTTGCCCGAGAGAGGTGAGGGAGGGAGAGAGGGGATGTGTACTACTGAGACAGGGATGAGGCTCTTGTTTAAAAGCCTTGAGCACCTGTGGGCCTTCCACATAAATGCAAACAAACTCTCAGGCACTTCTCTGGTTTACTGTTTATATACCCGCCAATCCACAACCTAATTCAAAAGCAGAGAATCAGACTTGAAAGAAATGGTTTACCTGAGACCAGCCAGTTTAGTCTCCCATGGCCCAACAGGCCCAGCTCTCTGTCACTCTACATGAATGAGAGCTCATCCTTTTTTAGAGGTCTTTAGAGAAGCAGTTAAACCTTTCCCACTCCTAGCAAGAAGCGGTGATATGTGTTTAACCGAAACCACGCCCCTCTTATAGCTGGAACCCCCTTGAGGTAGGTTGACTCCCAATAGGGCCAAAAAATGTTGGGGCCTCTGCGCTGGAAAATCACAATCTTTGGAGGAAAGATAAAGGACTTTCATTAAAGTTGGTCTTAGGATCAGTGATGCCAACAAGGTCTTCCCTCTATAAAGATGCTTAGATTCTTAGTACTATTACATGACTCCTAAAACTTTGTTGAGCACCCAGCCCAACCTCATTTCTGAGCAAATCATCAGAAATTCAACTTTAAAAGCTCTGACATGGAAAAGGGTGTCTAAAATAAGAACTTTAGACACAAAACTCATCACCGTTCAGCCCCTAATCCTACATATACGTCATATATTCAAAGGATGTGGAAGAGAGTGAGATTAACAAACACGAGTATTCTGGGGTGCCAGGCTCCCCCGGAAGGTGAACACAGTAGCTGTCTGCCCGCACCCCACCCCCCTGGGGAATCGGCTGCACCAGACCCCAGCTGCTCAGACCTGGGAGGGAGGGAAGTGTGTCTTACCAGTATGGCCAAAGGAAAAAGTCACTGCTTGGGCTCTTCCTGCAGGACAACAAATGGAGGCTGGGTCTGCGGATCGCTTGCGATCTATCTCCACTTCTATTACAGTTCAAAACCAATGAACACCCTGGTAGTGCCTAACTCAGGACATGGTAGCATTGTACAGACATAAGGACGCACAGGGCAGAGGACTGGGAATCTAGCTCAACCCAGGTCATTTGGCAGACAAAATCCCCAAGAACCCCTTTAACTAAAGACAGGCAGGTTTGCTTGTGGATGATGGGAAGTGACTTTCAGAGACCTCTGACCCCGCCTGAAAACGGATTTTAAAACAAAAGCTAAAACTAGTTTGGTGATAAACTTCAGTCCTTTCCTGATAGTGTCCTGGGGAAAATGTCCACAATTCTCCCAGTGAAGCAGAATAAGAAACCATGCATTTCCTTCCAGACTTTGCTCCACACCACCCCTCTCAAATTTCCTTTGCCCCTGCCCCTAATGCCACATTTCATGATCATCACTGTCCTGGTACCTCAGAGACAGCCCGGGACCCTCCAGGGTCACTAGGCTTGATGTGCACAACGTAAAATGAGGCCCCTGTCTCCTCATATCAGATTTCCCTTCTGTCAGAGGCCAGGCAGTCATCCATACGTGATGACAGTCACCTGCATGCTAATTCTGAGGGAACCACTCTGCCAGGGACCCTGCCCTCAGGGAGCTTACAATCTGACTGGCTGACAGCCCCTACTTCAGAGAGAAACAGAAAAATGAACAAGAATAAGAGTGTTGTAAACAAATCAATAATGTGAGAAACAATTTGAATATCACCTGGATAGAATTCCATGTTTAAATGCTCATTTGGCAAATGTTTATTGACAGCCTGGCATTCCTGAGAGCCTGTGTTAGGTCCTAGGGATATAAAGATAAATAAGACATGATTCCTACCCTCAAGATGCCTGGCATAGGGGAGAATGCTTGAGAGAGAAGGTAATTGCAAGGCGATGAAGAGAGTGCCTTGATGGGAGTGTGAAAGGTCTGTTCCAGAAAAAGGTGCAGCAACTAGTCATGGAGTGCTTGGGAGAAACTTCCAGCAGGTCATTCCTGAGAAGAATCCTCAACAGTTATGAGGAGTTAGTCACACAAAGAGGAGGAAGACGAGGTGGACACAGGGGCTGCAGACAGTATAAACAGGCTGGAGATAAAGGAGTGTAGGTCTCCGGGGAAGAACAGCAGCTCAGGCATAAGGAGCAGGGGCATGGCTCAGGTGACACTGACAGCCAAGCGACAGTGTGAAGTGGTGCACGGAGGGGACTGGCTGCATGCCTGTACTGAGCAAGGCAACTTGCTAGGGGTAAAGAGACAAATACAGAAACTAAGACATGTATATGTTACTTCAGTTTTCCTCACAGCACCCTGTGAAGTAGGCATATTACCCTCATTATATACATAAGGACAGGCTCATAGAGGTTAAATAAGTTACTCAAAGTCACACAGCAGAAATGCTGCCAGGATTTAAACCCAAGTCTTTCCGGGTCATACTCATTATTACCCTGGGATATGAAGGGTCTTGGACACGGTGCTAAGGAGTTTGGACTTTATCCCAAAGGCATCGGGGAAGCCCTGAGAAGTTTAGGCAGAAAAATGGTGTGAGCAGAACTGCATTTTTGGAAGCTTGTTCTGGCAGCCATGTGGAGAATGAGTGAGAGGGGTTCACAGACAAGGCAGAGAGAACAGCGGGCTGCTGCGCAGGCCCCAGCAGGGGACGATGGGGGCTGGAGGGCGGCCATGGCAGAGGAGATGCAGACAAGGATGAGCTCCACCGACAGGAAGAGTACAATCAGCAGAACTAGGTGACAGATTGGATTGGGATCTAAAGGAGAATGAACCATCAGAGATAAGTAGGAGGAGCCGTTGGATTGAGTCAGAGTTGGGCCTCATGTAATGGTTATATTAGCCAGTTGAGTGGTTGGAGACAATAGTTACCAAGATAAGGAATAAAGGAAAAAGAGCAGATTGGGAGTGAGGGAAGGAATTCAGTTTGGGGAGTAGCAAGAGGAGATATTCAGCTGACAAGTGGCTATACAGATCACGAAAGACCCTGGCTGCGCTTCATTCCAGTGGGCACTTGTCAGCATCACAACAGCACTTGAACCCTTGAAGAGAGTCAGCTCACCCAAGGAGAACGTGATGATTGGAAGCTGCAGAAAGTACACATAGAACTCTGGAAAAACCCCAATCTGTAGGTCATTGAACAGAGGAAGAGGATCTCAAGAAGAAGCCTGGGAAAGGCCAGTGAGAGAGACAGGAGAACCAGGAGACATCACTGTCAGGGAAGACGAGGCAGGAGAGTTTCTTGGGGGAAGGGGGGGCGGTGATCAATGGCATCACACGGAAGAGCCTTCAAGGTTGAACATTACGGAAAGTGGTGTTCACTGGGCTCCATGGTCCCAAGGTCAGGAGTGATTTCAGCCAGACGGGTTGCAAGGAAAGCTCATGGAAGGCGGAGTCTGTGAAAGTCAGGTTGCCGGGGTTGAGGCATGGACGTAGGGGATGCCATAGAGACAATAAATGAATGCAATACTTTCAAGAGCGTTGACTATAAGGAGAAGCAGTAATGAGGCCATAGTTTCATAGGGACCCAGGTTTGGTTGTAATTTTTATTGAAAGGGCCAGGAGCATTTTTAAATGCTAATGGGAAAGAGCTGGTGGTGAGGAAAGGCTTTAGGCTATGAGAAAAGGACCATAGGTGGGATAAGGCCCCTCGGGACCAGGGCGGGGCTGGGCTCAGAGCTGGGGGAAGTATTAGCTATCCCCAAAAGGGAGAGCCCTTACCATTGTTCTGGGAGGACAGCTGCCAGGAAGAGTGGGCGGGAGTGTGAGAAAGATCCTCCCAGGTATTGAACTTGACTTTTGCCTTGAAATAGAAGGTGAGATTGCTGGGAGTTGGGGTTAGAGACAGTTGAGTTAGTAGGAAAGGAAGCTGAAGGGGAGGGTTCCCCATGGCTATTGTGGAGGCAGGACGAGAAGCTGGCCAGGGACGGGGGAAGGGCTGTGGGGCAGCACCAAGGATGAAGCACAGGGAGGAAGGCCAGTGCTGGCCAAAGTCCACAAGCTTGGGTGTTCTTCAGCAGCTCTCAGACTGCCCAAGTAGGAGCAAAGGAGACATCCAGCTAAGGCTGAGTCAAGGTCAGTTCCACCAATAGCCTAAATAGGCAGACAACACGGCCAAGATGAAATACTGCAGGAGGGCTTGACAGGATGGGTCATAAAGGAGCAAGGGACAACACAAGGGGACTCACTGGGAATTTTAGGAGAAAATGGAAAGGCTAAATCCTTGATGTTGGGTGAGACCTCAAGGTCACTAGGCAGAGAACTACAAGGACAAGATATTGGAATGGAAGAGACACTTGCTGATCAGCTTTAAGAGGTGGAGCAGTGCTAGATATGGAAGAGGAAGCAGGTGATTTTTTTCTGCATGACAGGTTCTTAACTAGGGCACCATTGTCTCTACCAGCACATAAGCAGGCAGCAGTCACATTCAGCAAGGTGTCATCACTGGAGCCTGTCTGGGGACTTAGTGTCTTCCTCCCCCAGAACCCCCCTTTCACACATCCCTGTCCACACTGCATCACAGACTCAGACCATAAAAACCTGCTTGGCAACAGCTGGCACATGCTGGACTCCAGATGGGTGAGGGGCAGACATGAAGGAAACGCTCCCAGCCTCCAGTCAGAGGTCGCCCTCCCAGCAACATGGCAGCCTCCCCGGCCTGTCCCTGGGCTCCTTGTTCTCAGATCCTGCTGGCTTCTGGCCTTTGCCTCCATACTGACCCACAGGCTTGGTCCCTGACTCTGTGTCTTCATTTCCCCTGGTAGATTTTGAAACTGTTGCTGTTACCCTCGTATTCGATCCTGGTCTTGCCTAGCTCTTTCCCAGGGCTCCAAGGGTGGGCTTGGGACACAGCCCTGCCTGCTGGACTTGTAGCTTAATCCTCATGGGAACTGGTACTTTATTCCCAGCATGGCGGCCTCGCTAACTGATAAAGGTTAAGATGACACAAGCAGAAAAGGATGGGCCTGCCCTTCGTGTCCCGTCTCCATGACCACAGTCCAGCAGTTAATTCCCAGTGGACCTGTACACCCATGTCCACGTGTGGTGAAGGAGTTGCATCTACCTCCCGGTCCCCACGAGCCAGCCTAATAATCCCACCTCTCAAAACTTGGGCACTCTGTGTTAGACACTATGCTAGGAAATACAGTCACTTGGACTCCCCAAAGGACTTTGAAGGGAGTATTATCCTAACGTTACAGTTGAAGAAAGGGAGGCTCAGAGAAGTTAAGTAACTTATGTCACACAGCTGGCAAGTGGCAGAGCCTGGGTTTAAAGTTAGGCCCTTCTTCCACCAAAGCACCTCAGCCTTCTCCTAGCCTTCCTGGAAGGGCTGATGGCAAATTCATGTTTTCATTCATTCATCTATTCATTTACTTATCAAACATTTAAGCACTTACTAGGCTCCAAATACGACTTCAAAATTTAGAAATGTTAAGTTTAGCATAAAAAGAAAAGGTTCGAATGAGCTGAGCTGTCAGGTACACAGAGGCAGTGAAACCCATGTCTTAGGGCAACATGCAGACCCTATCCTGTAGCCATAAAGAGCTCTGTCACCGTTCCAGTCACCTTTTCTTGTTCTCACTTACAGAACCACAAAAAGGCAGAGAGAGAGAGAGAGAGAGAGAGAGAGAAAGAGAGAGAGAGAGAGAGAGAGAGAGAGAGAGAGAGAGAAGTAATAAGGCCATACCTTCCAAGCCCCTCCACTCTGCAATTGCAGTGGGAGATCGGACTCCAGATTATCAGTGCTGTGGGCGTTGACGCCTCTCCCATGCACACTGTAGAGGCCTTTGGAACCTTTCTAAGGACCCTCCAGTGCTTCATAGCTTTTATTGTTGGGGTAAAACTTCAGACAAATAAGTCTTAAATGTGCTATTCCCTTATTCAACCCCCACCACACACATACCCTATCACCAACACAAATAGACATCTTCCACGTAGGAAAGAAGGCTGCCATTTGCTCTCCTGTAATCCAAGCTGCATGATTGGATGGCATCAGACTTAAGGGCAGCCCATTTATTGGCCAGCCAGTGGCCCAGGAGTGGCTACTAACATGGGCCATGGTGACAATGGTCTAATGATATTCTCTCAAGAAGTTTGAATGTGAGACAAAAGGCAGCTGGTAGCTTGTCTAGAAACAAAAAGCCACAAGCAAGCAGCAGCCATGAATAAGCAGAAGACACATGCTGGCAAAGAGCGGCAGGATCGGCAGAGGCCGAGATGGGCAGGAAAACCAAGCCGTATGGTTGCAGAACCTCACCGGGCCATTGAGGGGATGAGATGACCAGACCCCGCTGCTGCTGCAGATCTAGAATCCTGTCCAAAAGCCCTAGAAGGCAATCTGCCCTCCCTGAGGCTTGGTGTCCTCCCAATTTCCAGAAACATCCTTACTGTAAACCCCCATTACTGAAGGTACTCTGAGAAGGTCTCTTGAAACCTATAGGGGTTCACAAGCAGAGGATGGATGGGGGCTGTGAGAAGGTTGAGTCACAGACTACACACTCAACTTAGTTCCAGTTTCCCAGAACTCAAGACACACGTCACTGTTTCTTCGTTTTCAAGACCTGGACTTCACCAAGGGTGGCCCCAGTGGAAAGCCACTGCGTTAACGCGGAGGTCTCCCCTTTACATGTATCTTTTCCAGTAACAGGTTTGATCTCATATCTTTGAAAAACTCCTAAATGTTTGTTTTAAAAAGAAGGCCTTGTGTCCCAACACCTGTGGCAAGTCGGAACCCAGAGTCCCTTGAAGTAGCCTGAGTATGGAAATGGAGATCGAGTGCTCAGGAACTTTTCCAAAACCAGCAGTTGATGTTCAGCTGAGAGAGGGCTTCAGTTCTTCTCGCCCTCTACCCTCAGGCTCCCCCTTCTGCCAGCCCTGAGCACAGCTGTCCACAACTGTGCATAGTTCCTACATTCTGAGATTCCAGTTCTAAGATGGGCGCTCACTTCACACCTGCCCCATTTCTAGAAAACGCCAGTGGATAAGTTTCTGTCAGCAGTGGTTCCCCAGCCATACTATGGAGGCAAGGCACACACATACCTGCCACTCACTAAGTTAACAAGCTAATGACCAAGAGCCTGTTGGAAGGGGCCAGGTTGAATCAGGCCTCCTCTGACCTGCTTCTAACCACAGCCCTTCCTCACGCGGCCCCTTTCCCTCCACAGTAGCTTTAGTGCTGTTCTTAGACCTCTCAGTAAAAGGAACATCAAGACTTACAAAAATACCAAATTTAGCATAATTGGTGCAGTCACCTTGGGATCCCAGATGCCCAGGAGACTGGCAGATTTGAAATACTCTGAATCACCTGCTTCCTGGGGCCACCGAGGTGTGTGGGGACGTTTGCAACACCTCATTTGCTGGCTTCTCTGGGAAATGAGCTGTTCCACATGCATTCTCTTTCTAGCTAACTGAAATTTGACACCAGAGGTTTTACTAGTTCTTTAAAAGCTTAGTGATTTTGATAGAAAAAAAATCATTTTTTTATAAATTTATTCCCTGTGCCCCACTCCTCTGCCTTCTGAAACGAAGCATTTTGAAAATAATGGGACCCTGTCAGGATGACTCGTTGGGGTCACTTGTACAAGCGCCCATTGTTGAGCGGAGGTGTAATTCCTCCAGAGTGCAGGGACCGTGTCTTGGTCGTCTTTGCACCCCTCAGCACCTAGGGCGGCATGTGGCTCAGGAGGGACACCGCACTCATGTGTGGCATTGCACTGATGAACGCACTATGACAGAGGTCACACATCATGAGGCAGGCAGAGCTTGCCGCTCCTGGGTAAAGCTTCCCTTAGTACCAGAATCTTCTCTTGCTATCAGGTACCAGGTTGTCAGATGCTCTTTTTTTTTCACATTTTTAAATTGAGATATAGTTCACATGTCATAAAATTTACCCTTTTAAGTTAGTTTTTAAGTATATTTGCAAAGTCATGCAACCATCACCACTATCTAATTCTAAACATTTTCCTCACCCCCAGAAAGAAATCCCATACCCTTTAATTGTCACTCCCCACACACTAATGCCGTAGCCCCTGGCAACCACTAACATGCTTTTGTCTCTCTGGATTTGCCTGTCCTGGATATTTTTACAAATGGACTCAAACACTCTGTTATCTCTCTTCTTTTATTTGATACACGGTCTTAAAGGCCCATCCATGTATCAGGACTCGTTGCTTCTCTTCTTACTCCGCTTCTGCATATTCCCTCACCTTCTCTACTGCATTTTAATCTTCCGTGTGCATGATAAAATGTATTGGAAAAGTGCAAAATGGAGCAGCTAGATTTATAAACTGTGGGGCATTGGGGGCTTTGATTTCAGCTGCACAGAAGTGTTGCCTGCTTGCTTCCACTTTCCTGGCTGTTTTCTCAATGGCCAAAACTTCTGGATAAGTGGGTCCCAGAGAAGACAAGTATCAATATAAGAAATGTTCACTTCATTTCCATGGTGCTGTATATTTTAACAAATCCTTTCATAAGTATTCTCTGTTTGAGCCCCCCAGCACAGCCAAAGAATTGGTATGCATAGGTACGAAAGAGAAGAGCACCCCTGATGTCCAGGGACCGGCCTGATGCTCCCAACCAAGCCTCACTGTCAGGAGCTGGCTGGGGCACGAGGTCACGGTGTTGCCTTGGATGTAATCTCACAGAACACCAACACTGAACACAGCCACTCTGTGACCACAAGGGAGACGAAAACCAAGACTACTCCATAACCTTGTCTAAGCACAGACAAAAATAAGGTCACTGTGCAAATGACAAAAATATCAAGCATCTCCCCATCCTAGCTAATATTAAGTGAGTGCTGATTCTTTACCAGCCACAACTTGAGCCTTGCTTCATTCTTCCCACCTCCTAGGTACTTATTAAGATGCACACTCATAGTATTACCCCACTTACTGATAATATTCAACCCTGAAAAAGTCCCTGCCTTCCTAAACCCTCCCCAAAATCACCAGACACAAGCTCAAATTCCTTAAGTTCTTTACTAGTGCATATTCTTCCTTCTTGCAACAAATCATAAACCCAACTTGGTTCGACGACGGGCATGTTCTTATTGGGTTTTTAACTGGAAGATGTTGGCTACAGTGAAGTTCTCACCAGGAGTCAGCAGAAACCCTCACTTCCTTGAACCAAGAGACCCACACACACACACACACACTATGGTGTACACATCTTAAATCTCTTAAATCACTGCCTGTTTGGGCACAACGTTGCCCAGAGCTAGGAGGTAGATGCAGGGCAAATTGAGTTCCAGTATTTCCTTGAGGCCCTGCAGTTTTCTGCTCATTTTGTTTTCCTAGGAATCACGTGCTGTGAGACTTCATGATTATCTGTTAAAATTTGGATTGCTCCCTGGTGAAATTGTTGTCTAGCCTTCTAATAACTGCTCCTATGTCTGTCTGTCTGTTTAATGTCTTACGTATTGCCCGTAGGTAGAAAAGTGGATGAAAACAGCACAGACACAGCCCCAAGAAGTCCATCCTTGAGCTGGTCTCTGGGGTAGAGGAATTCAGGAGATCCCCTCATAGCAGCATCCTTGGTGACAAACTTAACCCCATGTCACCATTTCAAAACCTTACAAAGGCTTCTTCCCCAACTTTGTCTTCGTGTTGTTCCAGGGAGCAGCTTTCTCTACACTTCCAGCTGCCTGGAATCGGGAGGAATGAGAAGCCATCAGCCTTTGGCCTTTCACGCTCCACACACAGTTTCCTTACAGAACGCACTGGTCCTCGTGGAGTCTCCTTAATCTAAAACAACACTCTTCTGGGCCAAACATTGGCTGCTTTCCTATTTTCTGTCGTGTCAACTCATCCCTTTATTTCTCTAACACAATTGAAGAGATCGTTTGGAATTGCAGTGGCCACTTGGGGGAATTTGACATGAACATGATTGTTCATTCCAGCTGTCACCATGCAGATGGCGAAGAAACCCTCATGAAGAGCTCGTCTTGTCTAAAAGAGAGGCCCTTTCGTTTAATGTGGGAGACACAACTCCTCCCTTGTTTCCTTACTCTGGGGATTCATAAGGGCTGTTTTGTTTTGTTTTTTATCATACTGCTTGATAAAACTGTCAAGGGCCCAAGTTATTGTCTAAAAACAGCATAAGGCACTCTCTTTCCAGTGTACATGTCAAAATCTGTTTTTGTATTATCTAACACCTTGTTTACCTCACCTTGCGGAAAGAACCTCATTAGCCTTATAGTGATAAATTTCATACTTATTGGAAGCCAACTCCCTCTAATTTCTTTTTGTGTCTATTCCTCTATTTTCCCCTCTCTTGGGAAACTGTAAAGGTAACTGATCAAAACCATCATTCATTTGTTGTATGTGCATTCCAGGACTATCTAGAGTGGAGATAAACTGTCAAAAATGTCTGAAAAGGAATTTATTCAATTGTGTTTCTTCAGTTTCTCAGTGGACACTGAGAAGTTTTTCTTTACTGCATTTCTGAGATAATAAGAAAAAGTTTTAGCTCCAAGAGAGAGAGTCTTGGGCTTGATTCAGAGTCTTTAAAAAATTATTTTACCATGTTCAAATAATATCAGTACAATATATTGCTCTGACCAAGTCATAGTTAAAAGTTATCATGATTCAAACTTCCTAAATTTTCTATATTGGTTTTGTGATGTAAGTTATATTGTTTCCATAACATATTTAAAACAAAAATTATATATACATATATGTGAAATTATATTCAACTAAATAGAATCATGATATTGGCTCATTTGGGGGATGGGTACAGGGCCTCGAGATTCTGGTTCGGGTGCGTGTCATCTACTGCTATTATTGTACTTTGACATATCTCTTTTCTCAGTATGAGCTCCCTTACCTTTCTCTTGTTTAGACTCCCTATGGTCTTCTGCCATTTAAGAAAAAACAAAACTTGTGTTTTTCTTCAGTCTTAGGTACTGCTATGAATTTAACTGATTTTTGACAAAATAACTCTTCTTTAAACACATAAGAAGGTAGATTTCCTTCTACAGGTCCCTTCTAGTCCTTAAGTTTCCCTCACATAATTCTAAACTTGAGTCTTTAAAAATTGAACCTGGACCCCACTTCAACAAGATGTTTCTGCTCAGGTTAGTACAACCCCATCAGCGAATCCTAGCCCATTGAGAATGGGAACCAATATTGAGGCTCTTCCAGCTACAAAAGCCAGTCTGTTCTTGCTTGTGAGAGCTATTTGACACCACTCATGGAAGCTGCCCACCTTGAGGGACAAAACACTGGCCCACTTCTATTGTGCTAAATGATACTGCCTCTCCCAACGTAGTTTGTGCCCCACGAGGGGATTGTTTCTTATGTGGACATCAGGCTTACCCCCCTGCCAACACACTGACTTCCCCTAGGTATTCAGGACAGCTGTTAGAGACTTTCAGATGCTTCAAATTACACCTCTCCCCTGGATCAAGTTTCCCTGCAAAGTATGCTCAGAACCCTCCAAAAGAGGCAGGCAGAAAGCACTCCTTGCATACTCTGAGCACTGTAGTTCTCGTGGTAGGGATGAATACAGCCAAGAAAGGTAGCCCAGACTTCTCTCTGACCCAAATAGATATCACAAATGACAGCTACTTCTGCTCTAGAAATGCAGCAGATCAGTTTAAACTTCATTAGCCAGAGTTGGCTAATCACCGATAATCACATAGCCCTGAATTTCTTCTCAGGCAGTCAGAGAGAAATTTATATTATAGCAAACATGTCTTGCTATCCCCGTGCCAGTGCTACAGGACAAGTAGGACAATGTGTGACTAGGTAAAGAGAAAGCCACTTGGCTCCCTAAAGGAGACCCAGATGGCTTCTCAGACATGTTTTCATTGTCTGAGTTTTAGAATCTAGGCTCCTCATCTTTGAGACCTATTGCAAGAACTAATCATCCTTTTGTCTCTAATGATTGTCTATGTTGCAATTGGTTGGTATATTTCGCCCAGGGTCTTTGATGCTACTGTGCAACCATTGTCAGGTCACAGGAGCCAACAACTCATCTTGCAACAAATGAAGACTGGCTCTTAGTCCAACTGTACCCTACATTCTCTGGACCCCTTCTGATCCTGATGAGCAAAAATTCAGCAATAGGCAAGATCTGGATGCCTCTGTCTCTGTTGGCCAAAAGGAAGAGTCTTTGGCTGCAGGGCATTGACATTTTAATTTATATTTTTTAGAAAAGGAAACAGAGGTTCATAAAGGTTAAGTGGCTTGCCCAAGTTCACATGCTAACCTATAGCCAGGCCAGAACTCGGAACTCATGTTGTAAGACTTGACCAAAATAACCAGGGACCTGAACCAAAGTGCATCCTGTTGAGTTGCCTCCCTCAGCATCCACGAGAAAGAAGAGAAACTTGAGGATCATCACTCTTGCCATGCCAGAGCAACCAGCTGCCTCATTCCATGAACCCACAGAATGTCAGAGCTCGAAGAAACTTTCAAGACCATCCAGTCTAACCTCTCATTTTGACAGGTGAGGCAAATCAGGCCCTGAGAAGAAAAGTGACTTGTCCAAAGTCACATAGCAAATTAGTGACAACATCCAGACTGAACTGAGATCACTATATCGATGCACTGCAACCTCCTGCCCTCCTCAGTGCAGGCGTAGCCACGCTTCCTGGTTGCTGGGGCTTGTCTTTGTGTTCTGCTTCAGGGCCCTTTCTCTTGGGAAAAAACATCTCCAGACTGGGGATGCCAGTGCCTCCCTTTCCCCATATGGAATTTCTCTCTTGGCTACAAGCATCCTGTGGATTTCTTAAGTGTATGAGGCTATCTTGGCCACAGAGATGAATTATGAAACAATGCAACTCTCCTGTGTGCCTAGTTCTCCATGCTAAATAGCGAGTGGGAAAGCAGCAAATTCGACATTAGCAGGAGGGTAAGCCAAGACTGCTGTTCCCTTTTTAACAGCCTCAAATCAGCCTTAAATCCACCCATACAATCCTCTTCTAAGTTCATTCTCAAAACTGAAATTCCAAATTTCATGATCTATTTATAGCTAGAAAACCACGCTACTTCCTTGCTCAAGAAAACAACCCAAAAAACCACTTCAATTATTTCTTATGCCTTCAAAATAAAGTCACATCCTTAATTTATTATCCAAAGCTACCTGTGATCTGGTTTAAATCTACCCCTAGTGCTGACACCCACTATTTCCTCTTCAGGCACTCACAGTCTACCTCCCACAGATCAGATACAAAGGAAATAACCACTTCTCTTTCTGAACCCCCACCCAGCATGTTAGCTCTCTCTTGACAAAGCACTCACTTTCAACCCAAATACAGATACCGAGGTATATGTCTTTTCTTCCCTAGAGGGCAAGCTCTCTTGTTTTGTTATCCCCACCTAGCAGGGAGCCTGGCATATGATAGCTCTTAATACATATTCAGTAAATGAATGAGTGTGTGCTTAGAAAAATTACATTTATCCTCCCCTGGAGCCTGGGAAGAATCAGCTCCTACTGAAGAGGAAACAGATAATGTCTTGAGATTTTTCTCAACAGAGTATAAGCATAAAGCTCAAATGGGATAAAATGTTGAAGAAAGCTTGACACTACTTTAGTTTTAGGATTTCTTTTTCTTAAAGAAGTACACTAAAGAGTAAGAAACACATTACATTAGGAGTTGAGGAGATGCTATCTGTGGTTTTGTGTACTTTTTAACCGGGATTAGTGGCTGAGGAAACAAAAGAACGTCTTTGCCTGTGTAATTTTGTTCCCTTCCTTTATTGCTTTAAATAGGCAAGATGTGATTTGCATTCTTTTCACTGCTAATGTTTGTTTTGTGTTCCTGAACAAAAATAACTTGCCATTCATATTGCTCTGAAAGCTTGTTAAAGATCCCTTTGCTGCTATGCATCCCGCTCATTTGTAGCCAAGGTCTTGAGTGCTGCTAACAGAGGCTCCTCTGCCCCATATCTTCTGGGATAGGGCAGCAAGTGGTTGGGTCAGGCTGTGTTAAACACCAAGCGGTAGGGGCATCCTGTAGCCTTACTCTGAGGATCCTAACACTACGATTGCCTAAGCATGCAGTCACCTTGGACAAGAAAGTGCACCGACATCCCAGGGGTATGAACACCACCACCACCTCCTTACTTTACACTTCACATAGCTTTTTCCTGGTTATTCTCCCTTGGAATCATTAACAGCACCCTGGCAAGATAGGTGTTACTCTCTAGAGTGCAGCCAAAAATGTTAGATGGCTTGTCCTAGAGCATACAGCTTGGAAGGGCCAAGATTAAAATGTAAATTCCAACGTTTTTTCCTCTATGCTGCAGCAAACCCTCACTAGAGTGTTCTGGAAATCCAACTTCTTGACAACACGGAGAAAAGGCAACTATAACCTTTCTTGATATTCTGACTTGGCCAACAATCTTCAGCCCAGAGAAAATCTTCCAAAAGTTCCAAACAGACAGGCCATGTGCATACCTATATGTGTATACACCCTCACCCATCAATCATAACCTTAAATCTGAAGCCAGAAACTAGAAATTCTCAGGGTAACATTGTTTCAGTCGTGAACTCTCCCCTTCAAGGCTACTTTTGATTTGGATTTGTCTCCATCCTCCCAGATGTCTCTGATTTTACTATAACCAAACCCTGAATCCTGGGGCTCTCTTCTGCTAATTTCACTCTTTGTATACACACTTTCCAGGCACCTCCACCACTCACCGCCCTCCAATAGGTACTGATCCCTAGACTTGTGCTGTGATTAATGCTTTCCATGTCTTTTCCATTTGCCTGCAGCTATGTCACAAGATCTCAGTGGAAAGGACTAGCCAAGTCTGTCTAACAAATACATTTGTGTGATGCAACTGACTTCTACCAGTGCAGCCCACAGTTCCAGTGCTTTCTGATGTTGGTTGCAGTCAGAGGACTGCTGACCCTGGGCTTTGCCCCTTCTCCTTGACTTCTATCTGTGCCTGCCAGCAGCTCTTCATAGATACTCATGTTGAAACACATAAGGGGACTCCACCTAAAAAGAATAAATGGATTGGCCTCAACTCCCTTCTCTTCTGAAACTTAGACTGTACATGAGAGGACTTCCTGTCCAATAAAAGAGGGAAGTGATCTCAGAAGAAAGAGGAACTCGTGTCTGCTAAGGATGAGGTTCTGTCCAATGAGATCAGGGCAGGGCTGTTGGCAGCTTCCGTTAATTCAGTTGGGGCAAGCAACTGGCAGTTAGTTCTAAGGTTGAGCTGAGGATGCTGGGGCGGGTTTTTGAATCAACAGTTGGCCCTCACATCATGAGCCTAGTTTGTGCCCAAGGAAATGGAATAGCAGGGAGAAGGGAGATTCGCAAATAATGCCAAAACCTCTTGCTAGTCTTTGACTTCCATATCCTTCCCAAGCACTAAGCAGCCCAACTTTCCATCTCTTCCCCATTCCTTCATGCTAGACGTTCCTGTTGGTAAAGCAATAGCTGAGAAGTGGGAAAGGTAAAGGGCTATAAAAATTGCCCTAGCTAATCTACAAGAAGCTTTGTTGGAATTAGGTTATGGATCTCTGAACTTTGAGCTAGGTTTGTTGGATCCGTGACCTCGCTGACTTATTACCTCGAAATTGACGGGGTAGGCGGTGTTTATTAAATGCTTGTTGGATGGATAAATAAACAGCTGAATGAAATTTTATCTGAGCCTAAAAATCGCCTTTATCAGCACAAAAGTTAAGAAAATCCCAGCATCCTCAGGACACACATGCTGGAAAAATGCCCATCTGTCAGCTCCAGGGGAAAGTGGGCAAGAAAGAGGCAAGCCCTAATACAGGGAAATTTCCTCTTCCACTTCTTCCTCTCACTTTCACTGTGGTGCTAAAAATCCCATCAAGGCCAGTCATCAAAAGAGCAACAGCAGGATAGAAAAGACTCATTCTTTGCTAAAGTCATTTAGAAGTTTTCTGAAAACCTGGATTTCTCCCCACACTGCTGCCCCATGAGTGTGGAGGTGACAAACTTGGGCTCTGAAACCAGGAAGCCCCAAATTTGAGTCTGGATTCCCCTTCTTATTAGATGTGAGACTTTGGGCAAATTACTTAACCTCTCTAAACCTCAATTTCCTCAACCTGTAAAATGGGGATAATATTGGGTAAATCACTAAGCATAATGTCGGGAATATTGTTAGTGCTCAATAAGTATTTGTTTTTACTGCTCTTGCACCCCACTCTACCATTCCCTTCTTTCTCTTTTTCTCCTTAACTTCTAATCATATCATTGCCTATGAATAGCCAGAGAGTGGAGTGATCAGAGAACCTAAGTAGTTTTGGACAGCCCGGAAGCTATTGACAAGCCTAAGGGCAACCACTGCAGCCTGACCCACTGCCTGTTCTTCTGAAAAGCACAATCAGAAGATGGTGATGTCCATAAGCCCACAAAATTGCTAAGAATGACAGAGATGTATATTCATAAAGCAACTCAGGACCCTTTAAAAGAAGGCAAGTATTATTTGGACCCAGGATATCTCAAACAACAGCTAGACTTCCAAGAACCTGCTGTTAAATCAGGAAGGTCACCCAGAGAGGTGCATGACAATCTAGGTCTATGAACTGGGATACGCCACTTTATTCATTAGTGTCTTAGTTCCCTCATATGTAAAATGAAGGGGTTGGACTAGAAGCTCACCAAAAGCACCTTCAAGTTTTAAGACTTAAGGTTTAAATGGTTCTATGATAGAGGGGGAATGCAAAAAAGTAAAATACACAAAGTTCCACTGCCCAGAGAAACAATAAAAAGATGTTAATTTGAAGTGAACTCTAAAGGGGTGTAGTTTAATGAAAATGTAATGGCTTGCGGAAATCAGAGGGTTCGGCCCTCTCAATCTCTTTCTCAGCACCAGACGTAGCATCTGGAACAATCTGAGGGAAGCCTAGGAAATTCCAGCCCTACTCCAGCTCTGAAGGTGCCTCCATAGTGAGAAGGAGAAATGGAGCCCCCAACTCTCTCTGCCCCTTCCCTGGCCCCTCCCAAACTGGAAGGCATAGGAGATGGGAAACTCTGAAGTCTTCCTTCTTGGCTGCAGACAACAACCAAGCCCCTGCCTCCTCTCCTCAGCTTGGACTCTCACCTGTACCCCCACATCAGTCTCCCACCAGGTATTAAGACTTGGCTGCCGTTCCGGCAAAAGGTCCTTTGCCAATTTTTGTCACAGACTTGTGCATATGATTTGCATAAAATTTGCAGGTAGGGTTCAAAAGGCCCTGATTTCAATTGCACAAGAGAAAACAATGACTGCCTTTGCAGTCAAAGAAGGCTTTCAGGAGAGCTCGCCTGATTTGTTATGGAGCCCTGGGAAAGGCTCGCTACCCTATGTTAGGCTGGAATGCCCACACGCCCCGCCCTACCCCACAACACTGAGGTCCAGGAAATTGGAGCTCTTTCAATGTTGGCTTGAAGTCGTGCCTAATGGGGTTAGAAAAAGCTTTGCCCTGTCATGGAGAAAGAATGGGAAGGTGGGGAGGGGTGCAGGTCTCATTCCATCAAAGAGGAAGCATTGAAGGACAGCTGAGACCCCAAATCCAGAGCTGTTCACTCCAAATAGTGAATGTTTGGTAACTACCTAGAAATTCTTATATTTCTACTCCGTCAAACCAGGCTCTGATTTCCAAAATAACTGATCAGTCAGGAAATTAAGGTATCTGACTGAAATATGAAAGTTGGAACAGTTGCCCCTGCCATAAGCTCTCGGACCACCTTAATAAAAGTAAATTACTATGCTCATTCATACCATACACATACATAATTTAAGAGAAGAAAAATTCCCAACTAGAAAAGCAAGTGGATGAGCACCAACCAAATAGGGCCAGTCAGGTTCACGTGGAGACCCCTTGAGCAAGTTGATAAATAAACCAGGCCTTGACTTTCTCCCAGGAGGCTTAGGAAAAACTCCTGTGATGACCGCACAGGAAGACAGAGTTCAGATTACAACCTGGAAAGGAAGTATCCACTGACCACAGGGATAAATGGAGTGAGACCCACAACAAGGAAACATGCACAGAGACCAACAAAGTGGCCTAAAGCAGACACTGAGTTTATTATTTGCCAAACAAGGGGAGAGTCCCATTTTTATTAAGAATGGTCAAGAAGACTGTCCAAACTGAAGGGGAATCAGACAGAAATGGTGTGGACAAGAGGAAGTTTTGCCCAAACATCTGATTGGCTCCAAAAGCACATTGTAAACTGTCTGTTGGAGTTATCTGTTGTTCCTATTTTGTCTCATAGAGGCATGGTCTGGACAGAGATCCTGGTGGATCTGTCATGCATGGCCCTAGCTGGCTGGTGGATGTACCTGCTCCCATCTCAGTGACACTGTTGACTACTTTTGTAGGAGCCCTGGGGTCCCATCAGCTGCTGTGTGGCTTTGTGCCCATTATCCTTCCTGCCCATGATGGATGGGCATGCCTCCCTCATGGCTAACTAGATGAAATAACCACGGAAAGCATTGGGTAATTTTGTTAGCAGGAAATTTTGTTAGTTGGGTAATTTTCTAAACAGGAAAAGTGAGGCACAGGGCCTCATGCCCCAGTAAGTTGGGGAATATATGATTAAAATGCTGCTGAATAGTGGGAGGAAAAGCCTATCTGGAAAGACCTAACCAAAGGGTAACAGTGCTTAACTCTGGGTGGTGAGATTACGGATGATTTTTATTTTATTTTCTGTATTGGTTTAATATATTATTCTTAACTGTAATGGTGTTCTATCTTCTCAATTTTTCTATGTGTGGTTTTCAAATCATATTTTTGAAAAAAAATTTTGATGTAACAAGGATGAGCTCAAGGGTCAAGGTGGCTGTAAAATGTGTGCTTGGAAAAACTGGAACATTCTCCTGGAACGGGAGTTGAGATTCTGAACTCACAGCTCAGTCTGGCACCCCCACACTGGCCAGCACCAGGGGCTCCATTGAAACTGGGTAGGCCTGTCCTCTGCCCTCCCACAGCTCCAGTGTGGCTATGCTGGCTGGGGCTCAAAATCCCCATCTGCCCTTGCAGCGCACTCAGAGGTGGAACAAAGACACCGAAAGCATCTCGTTTTATGAGACGCCTCCTCTGCCAAAAAAGAAAAGAAAAGAAAAAAACAAACAAACCAAAAAGCTTAGACGAGGGCTCCTTTGTTCTCTAAAACTGGTGTTGGCACAATCCCACAGGGACTCTATTTCTCTGGCCTTAGTGTTTCCATGGCAGGTATGGTCAGCGAGGCCAGTTCACCTCACATGGTTACGGCTTGAGCCACACCAAGAAAATATGAGTCTGTCCTACTTTTTAAAAGCCTTTATGTGGAATCTAAAGAACTGAATAAATGAGCAAAGTAAACAGAAATAGTCTCAGAGATATAGAGGAAAAACTGATGGTTGCTAGATGGGAGTGGGTTGGGGATGAGGGAGAAGAGGAAGGGATTACACAGCATAAATAGGCAACTACAATATCATCACAGGGATATGAGACACTTTGGGGAATATAAATCCATAATGTGAATGCTTTGTGGAGTGTCAGATGGTCACATGTCTTGTTGGGAACACCACTTCATGGATGGAGTAGAGGCTTGATCATTGCACTGTACACCTGAAGCTGATGCTGTATAATATTGAATATTAACTGTGATTGAATTATATATATATATATATATATATATATATATATATATATATATATATAGTCATGGGATATGGAGTATAGTGTGGAAGTGGGGTCAGGGGAGTTGTAATAGATATTATGATATGGGGGGAGTGGGGCAGCGGATTGGGGGAAGGGGATTATCACCTTGTGAGGGGTGAAATATATAACTATCACATTGTTTTGTACACCTGAAACTAAAAAAAAACAAAACAAAAAAAAACTCTGAGTTAAGAGAGCCCATGGCTTCTGTTCTGTTGTTTACTTACTTTCACTACTAGAGGGTTTCAAGTCTTTCGATCTGATAACATTCCTTTATATATATTTTCTCTCTCTCATTCAGTCCTTATTCAAGCGAAAAGAAGTAGGGTAGCAGCCACCATCAGTTTTTCGGTCCCTTATCATCTTGTCATCACTACTCTCTTCTCCAAGCCAAGCCAACTCCATCCTCCTTCTGGAGTCACCTTCTCAGACATCAGCTCACATTTCTTGACTTTTTATTCCTGCCTCATTGGATGGATTCAGAAGGAGCATCCTGATCACTCCATGAGGGAAAGACTGTTTATGGATTGGGGAGCAAGTGGGCTACTCAGCAAATCACTCATGATGCTGAATTTATGCCTCCATGTCCTGATTTTTCAAGAGAAGTTTTGCATGTGGCTTCAAGAGATCCTGGTATTGGGTGGGTGTGTGGTTGTTATTTTTTTCTTGGGATGGGGTTCCATAGCTTTCATTAGCTTCTCAAAAAGGTCCATGATCCAGAAAAATGTCAAGAACACTTCATCTAATGGCTCAGTCCCCTAGGTTAGACAGAGATCCCAGCAGAAATTGTAGCTCGGGCCAGAGAGGATGGTGAAGCCAGAGGCAGGACATTCAAGGGGAGGTTGCCACATCCTAGGGGGTGGCATGGGGCATGACAGCCCTAGCATACTTTGACATGATCATTGGGAACTGTGGTTCAAAGAAGGAAGGAAACCCAACATTTACTGAGCACCTAGTTCATGGCCAGGAGCTGGACCAGCTTCCATACATTTTCTTGCTTCATCCTCGCACATTCTCTGTGAGGTGAAACTTATTATCCTCATTTTACAGATGAGGGGACAGACTCAGAGAAGTTAAGGAACTTCACCTATGTCACATAGCTAGCAAGAGATAGTACTGGATTCAAAGCTAAGGCCGCATGGTCAACGTTCTTGCTCTTTTCACTATATTCTGCAGCCTTGTCACATCTCTTGTGCCCCTAGTGGGGTGTGGGGAGGACACAGACATGTCACCTAAGCTCTTGAAGATTCAAGTTCTCGTATGTGCAAATTGGAAATTCAGTCTGGCCTTCCTCCCCATCCACCGGCCTGGCTATTTGTCCAAAAGCAATTAAAGGGATCCGGTCCGAAGGACCTAGCCAAATTCTCTTTAGCAGGCTCGGCTCTGCCATCCCTCCCCTGACCCTCCATCACCGTAAGAGTGGCTGAAGGTTAAGGACATTGGCCAGGTATGCCCTCTGTAAGCACAGAGCCCAGATGTCACTTACCTCCTCTCTGTAAATTGGGGTGGTGTTCAGATACAAATGAGGAGAAAGGCCCCTGATTGCAAGGTGGAATGCTACACTAATGCGCCCACGGAACGGCCCTCATGTGGCATGCGTGAAAGCCGCCTCCCTGCTAAGTGAGCAGCAATCTTTTTGTTTAGGGTGCCAGGACAAAGGGGAATGAGGGAGAGCAGAAGCAGAAGTAAGAGTAGCACCCCACCTTTCAACAGCTCACCCACTCCCTCTGTCCTGTCTGAGGGTCCTCATTCTCTCCTGCTTTACATCCCCCAGCCCCAGGCTTGGAGGCACCTTGCACCAACCACCTCCATCCTCCACTTCCAGCCTGCCAGCCACAAGGAGTGAGGCTCCTAATGCTTTGGGAGCCATTTGTTCCCCTGAAACTTAGTTCCTTACTTGAGAAATGTCAAATGTTTTCCTCCCCCTTTCCTTCCTGAGCCCCTGTCCTCCCCTCTCCTCAAATGCTAAGCCATGAATGACTTCCTTTGTGGTGGGCTTCTCTTCCTTCCAGCCCCCTTCACCCGCCCCTCTAAAGCACTTTCACACAATGTGGGCTTTCATTAAGATCAGTGATTCATTTCCCATCAAACTTTAAATATTCCCCTCTGAAATGAGTAATTCTGACTTTGAAGGGAGCCATGCCGTGACAGCCTCGCCTCTATCTGGTTCCCGCTCCTCCTGCCACCCCCATACAAGGTCTTAAAAGGCAAGTGGGAGAAGCCCCAGTAAGTGAGGCCATAGCTGAATCGAGAGCCAGAGTTGGGGGGTGGGGGGACTTGATGCAGGCATTTGGGTCCAGGAAGCTCTGAGTACCCATCCTCAGCTGGAGGCAGTACAACATGGGTCGGGGAGGGGGAGAGGGGGAGTGTTACTGCATGTGGCGACTCTGCAATCCTTTCCAGCTCCAGCTTTTGGGAGTCTGTAAAGGGCCCTTGGTGGGCATGTGTGAGGACCCCTCCTAGCATGTGGGGAAGTGTCCTGAGGCTTTTCTACACCCTAGCAGAGAGATGTATGTGGACTTGGTGGAGGTTATGAGAAGAGCTTCAGACAGGGTATGCACACTAACTGGACCTTTGACCTCGGGTGGTTTTGGCCCAAGGTCACAGCTCTCTCACCATGCCTGTGAGTATGCTTTTCTTAAAGCCTCTCAAGTGCACACTCAGATCTGAAGAAAGTAGCCACAGGACTTTCCTTACACACTGGTCACCATGCTTTGTACCCTGTGACACCACCACCCTGGCTGCAAATGTTTGGGCCTGGGATTATTAGCGCCTGAGCCAACAGTGGTTCCCTTGGGGCTAAAAGACAGCCCTTGTGGTGGCTGTGCTGGGGACCCTGCCCTGAGCGCCCTCCCTCGTAAGGAGTTAGAAGAAACTTAAGAGATATTGACAGGAGAGCAAAGAAGCTACAAAGTACACTGGGGGAAGCATTAAAAGCTATATGAAATTAAAGAGATGGCAAGTGTTAGAAGCAGAAAGAGACCAAACTCATGGTTAGAGTTGGTGTTCGGCCACTGGGGCCCTTTTGGGCTCCCGCGATGGTCCAGTTCCCTAAGAGGCTATGAGTTAGAGTGTTGCCCACATTGGCTTCTCCTTCTGTATCCTTAAAATAAGCCCCATGGCCTGAGGTAGCCTGTGTAGATCGCTGCTTCTTGATGCCTGTAACAGCCTACCATAAATTTTCTGTGAGAAACACATGAGCCAATGCATGTCAAGTACTCAAGACAATACTCCTCTAGAGGCTAGAATTACACTTGGTGGCTGGGGTGAAGCAAGTGCAGAAGGTACTAGACCTGAGAAATGGACTCACATGGACAACAGTACAAGGGTACCAACGATTGGGCTACATCAGGACCCAGATCACAGGGGGCCTGATGTGAGATGTGTGGGTGAATAGACCCGAGTGCCTGAGCCCCAGCACCCAGCTGAAGTTCAGGGGCTCAGCTCCTGGGCCAGTCAGACCCAGGCACAGCACCCTCTGAGTGAGCTGGCTTAGGCCCAGGCCTCCCTGACTGGGGACGGGTGAGCTCAGGGAAGGGAGTTCACCTTCGAAGGGCATCCCTTAACCCTGTGCCCCCCAGTTCTTGGCACAGACACATCATCCTCCACTCCACTCCATGGCCACATTGGCATGTAGGGTGCAGCCTCTGGAACTTCCCAGTAGCAAGCAAAGTCTTTGAGGTCAGAAACCATATCCAACGCCTCTTCATAGCCCAAGCAGCAGTACCCTCCAAAGAACCCAGGCCTTGACTTAGGAGTCTCTATTTCCATCAAGCCTCTGTTGCTCTTCCTAATACCCAGCCAACATGTGCAAACCGCCACCCTTCAGGACCCGGAGCCAGGCCCACCACCTAGTCAGAGCTCAATAAACAAGCATGAGGCATGAGGCATGGGGCCTGGGGAGTACGGGATGTGTTAAAATATGATCCCATCTGGAGTTTTTACTTCTTTCCCCTATCAGATTGTAAGCTCTGAACAGGCAGGTGTGTGCTTTGGTTTGGATTTTTTTTTTTTTTTAAATGCCAACTAAACTGCCATTTTACCTACTGACATATGGGGCTTGCTGAGCAATCCTCTGATTGACCTTTCTCATCTCCCCATCCCCCATCCCACACTTCCCCCAGAGGCCTTACTTCTCAGGTCTTCAGGTGTTTCTATAGCAGCCTCCAGGGATGCCAGCACTTTGCCAAGGCGACCAGGGCTGTGCTTTAACTCTCTCCTGCCCTTCATTAAGCAGTTTTGCATTCCAGGCTTCACCATTTGGGAGGCCTGCCCCACCAGGGGCCCAACCTGGAGAGGCTGGAGTCCTAGTAAGAGGCCCAGGAGACAGCAGATCTCACTCCTAAGCCTGGGGGATCTGGGTGACAGCATGGGAGGGAAGACTGCAGCAGGGGTGTTTGTGAAACAAGCGACTTCCAGGCCACATAGCTGCCACTCATGCTACAATCCTTGATGTGGACCCTTACTATGGTAGAAGGAGCAGAGTGCTGGAAGCGACTGCCTGCTCTAGGCCCTGTGCAGGAGAACCCAGCCCAGGGCAGCTTCTGAGGACATCACTCACAATATTAGCTCTTGGATCTACTTGGTGGGAAAAGACAAGAAAAATGTGGCTAGAAATAATTTTCCAATTCAGTATCAGACTGTTCTTTTAAATCTTCTGTGCTCTTGCATTTTGTCAATATGTTCTTTCTTCATGGTGTTTGAATGCAGCCTAAAAGAAAGGGTCCCCATATTCTCAGCTCAGCTGTCTGAAAGCCAAGCAGGCCTGGCACTTTCTTCTTAAGAAAAATTGCAGGTCACTGGGAAGAGGCTTTCCTCCTCACTGTCATGAATAATTTTGACTTGGTGTTCTGCAGCTTATTTATGTGGAGAGGCAACATCATCTCTACTCCCCAGTGCCAGACAGAGAAAAATGGCCACCGTTTTCTTCTGAAATTCCAGAAGGCACATTAGATCAAAGTGATTACAGGGATCAAGGAAATTAGCAATGTCAAGGCAACCCAGTTAAGGTGGTTCCCGTGGAAAATGTTTTAAGTCAGCCAAGGTGCAGGTGGAAACTTGGAGTTCTTAAGCAATCACAAATTGTGATGTGGCCTAATTGGAAAAATCCACCGCTTTCTCTTGATTAGCCAGCTCTACTGGAGGTCTAACTGTTGGAGCACAAAGGCATAACTAAGCACCTCTGTATACCTGGGAGCCAATTAAAATAATTGTAGGCCAAGCAACTTGGGAAAATAGGCAGCTTCCTGAAAGGTGGCTGGGCAAAAATGCATTTACTCATAAGCGAAGATAGTAAAACTTTCTTCATCCTGAGTATAACAAGGTTCTTTTTGCAGGTGGACGTGTACTTGAGAACAGTGGGGTGTGGTAGAAAACGCGCTGGACTGGGAATCAGAAGACCTGGTTTCTGGGTCTGGTTCTGCCACAGCTGGGCAAGTCACTTCCCCTTCCTGTGCCTAGGGGACGCTCATCTACATGCTACAGGGGCTAGATTAGACCATCTGCAAGGACCCTTCCAGCCCAAAACTTCGAATCCATGACGATTTCCTTGGCAGTTCACGAGCTCATCACATAAATAGAGCTACTGTTCTCCCAAGGCTGTTGCTTGCAGCAGTTTCATTTCATGATGAAAGTAAAACAAACTGGTGTAGACCAGCAATGTGGTCTGCTCACCCCTGGGGTCCCAAAGCCCTTCCAGCGTCAGCAATAACACAACTGTTTTCATAATAAAACTGAGATGCTATTTGCCTTTGTGGACACTTGTGCTGATGGAGCAGAAGCAGTGGTATGTGAACTTCTGAGCCTGGGCCCACCCAGCAGGGCTGACCACTGCGTTCCTCATGCTGGGGGTCTGCAAAAGGAAAAGAAGCCGGTTCAACTTGGCAATGTCCTCGATGAAGCAGTACATTAATTCCATTAAACCTCAGCTCCTGAGTATACTTTCTAAAATATTCTGTGACAAAAAGGGGAAGTACACGTAAAGCACTTCTAGTTGCATGTCAGAATAAGGTGGTTGTCTTGAGGAAAAACACCTATATGATTGTGTGCTACAGGCTGCACTAGCCACTTTTTAGGGACATCACTTGTACTTAAAAGAACAATTTAGAGTCTATGATTATGTAGACATTGGTATTTGTCAGCCATTTTTTTCCAAACTAAGTGAGCCAGTCACTTCAAAGAAAACAATTCAGAGTATTTTTGCCAGTGACAAAATTTGAGCTTTCAAGAGGAAATTTGAATTTTGGAAAACTCACATCAGACTTTGATAGCTTCCCAGTACTTAAACTTTTTTTCTAATAAGATTAATAGTAACAAATATAATTTCTTTTATATTGGATAATGAGGTGAATCAATATAGAAAAGACCTGCATAAACATTTTCCAAATAAGTAATGTATAATGTTACAAAAACCTCACATGGGTGAAAGAGCCATTCAAAGTTTAAGATAAACTAATATATTTTAGTGTTGCAGACTAGAAAGAGTTCATTAATGTGGTTTCAGATTCCACATTATCATTGATGTTCAAGAAACCACTTTTTTGGTTGAGTTTTGTTGTAGTATCGAAGACAATGCACAATTATTCTTAAAAGTTATTAAAATATTTCTCCCTTTTCTACCTACATATCTGTGTAAGGCTGTAATTTCATCCTATACTTCAACCAAAACAACATATCACAACAGACAGAATGCAGACACAGATGTAAGAATCCAGCTGTCTTCTATTATGACATTAAAAATAGAAGTATAAAATGGTGGTTCTCAACCAGGGTGATGTTGCCCTCTCGTCCACCCCTAGTGAAACATTGGGAAACATTTTGGTTGTCATAAGTGGGAAGAGGGAGTGTACCAACATCTAGTGGGTAAAAGCCAGAGATGCTGCTAAACATCCTTCAAGGCACAGGAAAAGCCCCTGAAACAAAAACTTATCTGGTCCAAGATTTCAATAGTGCCAAGGTTGAGAAACCCTAGTATAAAATAGTGTCACTCTTACTAAGCTTTTCTGTTTCAAAAATATTTGTGTTAGCATGTAGTGGGCTTATTATTTTTATTTTAAGTGATTCAATTTTTTTAAATTTCACAGTCTTAATTTATAATTCAGTAACTATCAATTAAGATATAACCCACATAAACAAAAGCCCTTTGGTGTCCTCAATGATTTGTAAGATTATAAAGGGATCTGAGGGCCAGCCGAGTGGCGCGGTGGTTAAGTGCTGGCTTGGGAAGCCAGCGACCCCGGTTCGGGTCCAACATATGAGGGCCAATGACACTGCCCTCAAAAAAAAAAAAAAGAAAAAGAAACAGTATAAAGGGATTCTGAGACCAAAAGGTTTTAGAACTCCTGATATAGCAATAGAACGTATAGATTACAAAACTAAATTTGTTGAGCGGTCTTACACATTAGCTACTCTACAGATAAGTATGTGTCATGGCAGGTGTGCCCAAGGACATGTAGTTCCTTTTTAAGAAAGGAAGGTATCTAGAGTGAAGCAAAGTAAAGAGGTCAGCACAGGGGAAACAATACCAATTAAAGCCTCTCTATATGTGTCAGGGTTTGCGATCACTGCTAGGAATGCAATCATGACTAAAATGCAGTCACTGTTCCCAAAAAGCTTACTGTCTAGAAGGGAAGAGAGACACAGTAACTGAAATTTTATTTGAAATACGACTAGAAAGAAGAAAAATATATGCATGAGGTGTGTGAGATCAGTGGGGATGAGCCTTAGGTTAGAGGTGGGGTGGGGTGGGGGTGGGGGTTGAGACACAGAGGGATCCCTGGGGGAAGTGAAGTCTGAGTTGAATCTTGAAGGATGAGTAGGAATGTGGTTACTGAGAGTGGGAGGACATTAAAGGAGAAGGCGGTGTTCCAGGCAGTGGAAACAGCATAAGCAAGGCATAGTTATGAAATAGCATGGTAGGTCTGGAGAAGAAATCAAAAGGGGGTAGACAAAATGAAAACCACACTAGATAGGCCCACCAACAAAATAAATTTAATGCCCAAAATAAAATTAAGATGTTTTAAAATCAAGAACTAACAGCTAAGATAACATCAAATTATACCTATTTTTAGAAGACAGCTGGGTCATAATTCAGGTATACTAATATAAAGTACCTGTTTAGGAAACAAAAAATGAGACACTGCTCATTTATCTTAATACAACGTGAAATGCTCCAGCCACTTCTCCCCTTTTTGCCCCTCTCTGTCTCCATACTGTATCTCTGGCTCACGAGAACTTCCCAGAAGGTTCATAGTGGGTCAGCAGATTCTGCTGAGAAAGGCTGAGAAAAGCCCGTGTTCTCATGGCTCATTACCATGAGTCCCCCAGGAATTCACTCCACATTTTCCAGAAAGGATCCATGTGTTTAGTTCATGCAAAGACATGTGAAATTGTTTTTCCTACCAAAGAAGTTGGTCAAGGTGGTGGAATTCCAACGTTTCTAGGACCAGTGCACTGTACTAATACCCACTGGGGTGGAAGGAGGCCCTTCTAGTTAGGTAATGTGAGAGAGGAGAAGGAAAAGGAACGTTTCCTCATAGCAATTGCTGCTCTGCTCAATTATTCCCATCACAGCCTTCATCAAAGTTTGGATGGATCCAAAGGACACTCTGGCATTTGCCCAGGGTCCCAGGAGATAGTCTGACCTTTCCAACAGGCATTGGTAAGCTGCAGATGAAGCCTATTTGACACACATCTGGAACTCTGCTTCCAATAAAGGACAGATTGATACCCCTTGCATTGAAGAGAACTAGCCAAGACCCCAGCCTAGGGCCTTGGCTGCCAGAACCCCCTCAGGGGGCCCGTGCAGGCTGGCATCAGGGTGGCCTATGGAGGTCAAACTAGGATGGGTGTCTTCCCACAACAGTGTGCAATGTTTTCCCAGGCAGTACAGCCAGGGTGAGACTGTGCATGGTGGTCAGGATAGGCAACGGTGGAAGGGGTGGCTTAGGTCTGTCTAGGGGTAGAGGTGATTCTACAAACAGGAGTAAAAACTATCAAGAGAGGCAGGATGGACAGGGGCAGGTGGAGATTAAAATATCGGAGCAGATTGGGGCAAACAACAAAGGAGTGAGGATACCAGTGGTGAGTGAGTGAGTGAGTGAGTGAGCTGGTCAGTCCTTAAAAGCTATGTGACTCAGGGGTAGGTAACCCAACTAAAAAGATCTCATCCTTAGAGGTCATGGCTTACTATCCCTCTTGCCAGTAGTTCAGTGGTAGAGAGTCACTCCTGGACTTTATGAATATCTATAGGTGAAGGCCGAAGGGTCAGTGAGTGAGACTGAGGAGCTGAGCATGCTTGATGAGGTGAGAAATTAGCAGTATGCTGTGTGTCCCCAGGGGGGCCTTAGCCTTCCCTTCTTCCTGGTCCAGGATGCAAGTCTAGAGAGAAGGCTTATCAATCAAGTCTCCAAATCCCAGTGGAGTCATATGGGCACCTCCATTAATGGCTCTCCTAAGTGGAGTAACAGGCCTCATGCCCAACCCCTGCAAAACTGCCCTGGTGTTACTCCACCATTGCAAACCAGTAGGCTGCTGCTTCACTGGCAGATGTGCAACTTATACACATCCTACAGGGCATGCATGTGTATTGGAGCCATTGCTAAAGGAAGACACTAGGCTGCAGAGAAGTTCATTTAGAGAATATACCAATGTCAGATGTTAAGTCAGTACAAAGCACTCTGTGCACCAGCTGCAATGTCCATTTTTCCTCCCCCATGCCTGTTAAACCCACCAGACCACGTAAGCGAGCTGAACCGGTGGATCAGCATTGCCCTAATCCCCCTAGATCATTAACCCCCTGAAGTGTTTGATCACACAGGCTATTAGAATTCAGAAACACCATAGCTGCATTAATAATAACAATTATTATTAAAACAATAGCTGACAGTGTCAGGTACTGTTCTAAGCTCTTCACAAACATTAACTCATTTAACTAGCCATAGTTGATAGGGCACTTTATTAACAAAGTGAATTTACCTGAGTTTGGTGACTTATAATCAAAGGGTCATGGCATCCATTTTCCAGTCAAGATGGCAGAGCAGGTAAACACTGTGCTCACCTCCTCTCACAGCCACAATAAAATCAGAACTAAACTACAGAACAACCACCATTGACAATTGCCTGAAGTCTAGCTGAACCGAAGCCCTACAATTAAGGATATACAGAAGAAGCCACCGTGAGATTGTTTAGAAGTGCAAAGATGTGGAATGGGCTGGTCCCATACCTGCATGTGACCATTAAAAATTGGGAGGGAGGGGCCGGCCGAGTGGCGCATTGGTTGGGCGCTGGTTTTGGGATGCCAGCGGCCCCGGTTCGGATCCCACATGAGGGCCAGTGACACTGCCCTCTGCAGCTGGCGGCAGCTCCACCTGGAGCTGGGCTGTGCGAGCCCCGGTGATGGTGTGGGCTGCGGCCCCTGCTGCAGTGGGTTGCCATAGGCTGCAGTGAGTGGCCCACAGCCAGCGTGAGCGGCTGGCAGCCAGCGTGAGCTGCCAATAGCCGCGATGAGCGACATCCAGAGGCCAGCGACCGATCTGCCTCATCCGGGAAAAGCAATGACGATACCAACCGTGAAGCAACATCCTCCGCAACTAAAACTGAAGAACAAGAAGACGGCAACTTGTCTGTTCCCCTTCCCCGATTCCCCAACGCTGTTCCCCTCCACCAATTCCCCAATAAAATCTTTAAAAAAAAAAAAAAAAAAAAATTGGGAGGGAGGGCCAGCCGAGTGACTCAGTTGGTTAGAGTGCAAGCTCTGAGCAACAGGGTCACTGGTTTGATTCCTACATGAGCAAGCCAGTGAGCTGTGCTTGAGCAGAGCTGCCTCTGAGCTGGTGAGAGTGCATGCTCTTAACAACAAGGTTGTCGGTTCAAGTCCTGCATGGGATGATGGACTACACTCCACCCCACCTCACCCCCGCAACTAAATTGAAAGCTACAACTGGACTTGGAGCTGAGCTTGCACCCCCCACAACTAAGACTGAAGGACAAAAAACTTAAAATTTGACTTGGAGCTGATGGGTCCTGGAAAAAAATAACAAAAACCCCACAATATTCCCCTTCCCCAATACTCGAACACTGTTCCCCTCCCCAATTTCCCAGTAAAATCTTTATAATGAATAAACCCTCTGATATCAAAAAGATTTAGCAACATTGCTGCAACAAGTTTGCGAACTTAATGGTCAGGCCTCATATTGATGGTTGCCATATGGGAGGGAGGCTGGAGGGGTTGGTGGAAAAGGGGAAGGGATTAAGTACAAATTGGTTGTTACCAAGTAATCATGGGGATGTAGGGTATAGCATAAGGACTATAGTCAATAATATTGTAATACATGTTTATGGTGTCAGATGAGTACTAGGTTTATTGAAGTAATAGATGGGGGGTTGGGAATAAGGTGAAAAGGTGAAGGGATTAAGAAATATAAACTGTTATTTACAAAACAGTCATGGGGATATAAAGTATGGCATAGAGAATATAGTCAATGATGTGGTAATAACCATGTATAGTGAGTGCCAGGTGAGTACTAGACTAGTCAGGGGGATCACTTCTTAAACCATAGAAATGTCTAACCACTATGCTGTACACCTAAAATTAATATAATATTGAATGTCAACTGTAATTGAAAAAAAAGGAGGGAAAAGGTGAAAAGGCCCAAATTTTCAGGTATGAAACAAGTCATGGGGATGTAATGTACAGCATAGAGAATGTAGTCAATAATACTGAGACAACATGGTACGGTGTCAGATGGTTGCTGGACTTATCATGCTGATCATTTCTTCAGATACATAAACATTGAAAAACTATGGTGTCCCCTGAAACTGATACAATGTTGTATGTTAGCTATATTTTAATAATAATTTTTATTAAAATTGCCGCTCACTACCCTGAGTGGCCCCACCGTTACCAGGCAGGAGACTGCCTGGATTATCCCACCCAGGTCTCCTTTCCAGGTCACCAGCAAGAAACTGCTTTCGATGCTTGCTTTGTTTTAGCAGTGATGTCAATGAGAACACATGAGACAATGTGGTTGTAGCTCTGGATTTACTATTTACACTCCTGATCTGATTAAAAGCAGGAGTTGGGGGTCAGCACCCACCTATCCACCCCCAGTACCACATAGCTCTGCTACGCTTCACTAAAAATTTCCCTTTCCCTTCAATCCTTCATTTCTATGGAACACATATTCCCCTCCCCATCTTCTCTAACCTTCCTCAAAAGGAACTAGGGGCACCACAGGTGGCTGTGCTTTGAGAAACATGTGTTTTGTTCACCCATGTTCTTTTCCTTCCAATATCACAGCACTTGGTGGGGTCACCATGCGAGGGCAGGTGTGGGCAGCTGCAGCTCACCTTTTGCCCACCATGTTGGTCCCCTATACATGCCATTGGAAGAAGGCAAGCCCACCACTGAGCTGCCAGGGTTTCTCTTTGCTCTCTTGTCCCATGAGTTCTAAGGAACCTATAGATTCCTTAAATGTACCAGCCTAGTTCCTTTAATCGAAATTGTGCTCATGGCAAAATTTTGATGCCTTTCCTTCCCTCTCACATAGATTTCATCTCAAAATGTCCCCTCTGACCAAGACTTTCACTAAACATTTACTGATCACACACAAAAAAATGTCTAGAGACAACTGAGAACATGATTAGAAAATCAGGTTTTGCCAAAAGACTAAAAGTGGGTGACTTTGGAAGATGTTGCTGTAGGAAGGCTAGCTCCAGAGCTGCCTGACACAGAGGTCCCAAGACTGTTATTTGGACCACGTGTCCTTCCCCTTTCCCCCACCTCCTCAGAGATTCACAGGCCAAAATAATACAAAAAGTAGGAAGGCAGAGCCAGAAAGGAGAAAATATCTGAGAGGGTCATCACCAGTTTAGAGGCATGAGGTCCAGGGAGGCACTGCACACAGGATAGGAGTGTTTCCCAGCATCCTTGATATAGAATAGCTGAAAATAGGCTTCATAGCACATCTGATAAGAAAGGAAATTAAAATCCTTATCTGGGTTCCAGATTAGGAAGGAATAGGACAATGAACCTCTTGGTACTGGCCACTTCCACAGATGTATGGAAATGCATGGAGACTTTTAGACAGGGATTTAGAATTTAACAGTGAAACATGATAAGGTGAATGGAGGGGGTGTGTGAATTGGGTTTAAAGTCATGATGTTTAAACTGGAATCTGATGATTAAAAGAATTCAGTCCTAAGAAGATTTGGGGGTGTGCACTGAGGAAAGGCAGCTAATGCAAGTCTCTAAGGTAGGAACAAACCTGGGGGGACACAAAAAACGGGGGCCACGTGGCTGGAGCATATTGTGTGACGGGGGACATTGGTAGAGGCTGACACTGAAGGGATCGGCAGGGGCTAGGGAAAGCGGTCTGGGTTTTGTCACAAATATGAAGAACAGCCCTTGCAAAATTTCCACCAGGAGGATGATGAAGTGGGTCAGTTTACATTGAGAAAATAATTCTAGATGGTCCATGAGAAAAAAGCGGCAAGGTGATTACCCTGTGAGACACGGCTGCAGAACTCTCCAAGCAAGAAACGATGGTGCCCTTGACCAGGATGGAAGAAGTGGGGAGACAGACAGCCAGAGAGGTTTGGGAAATGTTTCAGAGGCAGACTTGACAAGATTTCATTGGAGGTTGGATGCGAGTCAGGGAGGAGAGAGGAATCAATGATGACCTCTAGGGTTCTGGCTGGAGTAACTCAAGGCAGACGGTGAGACCGTTTAGTTAGATGGAGAGAGACGTGAAGCAGGTCTGGGAGTTTGTCGTTAAGAACTCTGGTTTGGGCCGGCCGAGTGGCACATTGGTTAAGAGCTGGTTTGGGGATGCCAGCGGCCCCGTTTCGGATCCCACATATGAGGGCCAATGACACTACCCTCTACAGCTAACAATAGCTCCACCTGGAGCTGGGCTGTGTGAGTCCAGACGACGGTGTAGGCTGTAGCCCCTGCTGCAGTGGGCTGCCATAGGCTACAGTGAGTAGCCAGCAGCCAGCGTGAGCTGCCAATAGTCGCGGTGAGCAACCATCCAGAGGCCGGCGACCGATCTGCCTCATCTGGGAAGAGCGCAATGATGATACCAACATGGGCCAGAGAAGCAACATCCTCCGCAACTAGACTGAAGAACAAAAAGACAGCAACTTGTCTGTTCCCCTTCCCCGATTCCCCAACGCTGTTCCCCTCCCCCAATTCCCTAATAAAATCTAAAAAAAAAAAAAACAAACTCTGGTTTGGACATGTTGAATTTTGAGAATTAATAGCTTATTAAAAGTAATGCTAAACTAGGACCTGTAACGCCTCCCTGTAGCTGCGGCTTTGTCCAGGTGGTTTAAGAGCCCACAGGGGTTCTTTTGTCATTCTCAAGGTTAGCAAACAATGGCTTTGTCCTTGGCCCATTCATTCATTCATTCATTCATCCATCCATCCATCCATCCCAGAAGGAAGGTCTGCATGCTCCTCACTCTTCATAATAATCCATCTTCTAGCAGCTATTAGAGGCAGAATCAACCATTTTCCTTTTTGAAAATTATCTTTCTTGGTATATATAGGCATAGAAAAGTACAAATAGGGCCACAGCAGGGCCTCCTGACCCCCAGTAAAGGATGTAGCCAAGGGGCAACCCCAACCTGAGCCACCTGAATTCACACCAGCCCCAGGCCCAGCCCCAGGCCTAGCCCCAGGGTCTTGGCCACGTTGTGGCCTAGATGGGAATTTCCTTTTTCCCTGTTCCCAGGAAATCAGGCGGTCTAATGCCAGGAGGGACCGGGCTGTTTCCAGGGGTGGTGACAAGTCGGGGGTTGGAGTGGACTCAGAAGCGCAGGCCGGAAGTGCCACCAGCTCTCCATCTCTATAACCTCCCTGTACAGCGTTCTGGGACGTAGGTTCTGAAATATCATTTTCCTCTATGATTTTGTTTTTCTCATGTAAAATTTTGTATTTCTGCCTTCTATGTTTATCAGAAAAAATAGCCACCCTATAATTAGCTCATTGATTATTTTATCAATTCTTTAGATTTTCCATGTTCTAAAACATTCTGTTTCAATGTTATTTCCATTGCTCTACTTTCCTTGTGTCTCTTTTTTCCATTTCTTTTTTAGCTAATAATATATGCTCTGTTGTTCAATTCATTTCCACACTTTTATTTTCATTTAAGTATTAAATCTTAGGAATTTTCCTCTTTGAATAACATTAGCTCTATTCCACAGATTTCAATAGTGTTTTCACTGTAATATTTTTGAAATTATTGTGCAGCTTGGGTTTTGTGATTTTCTGATTCGGAGTTTCTTCAGGAGCTTTGAGGTTTCCATAGTTTTTTTGTTTTTTTGAGGGCAACGTCACTGGCGCTCACAATTGGGACCCGAACCGGGGCCACTGGCTTCCCAAGCCAGCGCTTAACCACCCCGCCACTCGGCCGGCCCTCCATAGTTTTTTTTACTTTGATTTTTGTTACTTGTTTCTAAATTTACTGAAATGTCATGATAGAAAGTGATCTCCATCAGAGAATTAATTTTTTCAAACAATTTTGAGATTGTCTCTATAGTTAAAGGGTGAATTTTGAGGATTGATTCCTGGTCACCATTTGTTGAACATTTGTTAAATATTTTCAATTGCATTATGCAGATATTTGACACCCATGGAAGTTTTAAACTCTCCAAATAGAACCACCTGCTGATTGATAAGCCTGTGAAAATTGATGGAGGAGTCTAATTTGCATAAATCCTCAGGGATTGCTGGGATATCAAAGGAGACCACCAGGGATGCATTTGTCTGATGGCCCCAGAGCTTCCTGAGAGAAACAGTGAAAAGGCTCTGGGACTTCTCAACTGGCCCCTGGACCCTAAAATGAAGAGGTCCTGCAAGAAAACCATGTCAACATCTTGTTAGGGTGGGGGGTAGGAGCCTGCCTGTGAACACAGGTCTCTGGGGAGAATGTCCTGCTGTGAAGCCTGATTTGTAGGATGCAGGGGGCTGACAACCAGGCTGTACATGTTCTAAGTTCTTCAACAGAGGAGGTTGACAGCACAAGACTAGCTTTATGGCACTTGAGAATGATAATCACTAAGAATCGAGGCCATGTAGATAAATGATCACAGCCCTTAAGAAGAACTTCCAATGGCTCTAGTTATTCACATAGGTGGTGGCAGTGGCTGCAGCAGCAGGAGGAACCATCCTGCCACATGGCAGAGCACAGGGTGTCTGACACCATGATTAGGCTGGAGAGAGTCCTTGCATGAGGTCCTTGCATAAGACCCCTCCACTTTTCTGAACACAACACACCCACCTAGGGTGACTGAGACCCTCAGAGGAGTGCAGCTTACAGGGCAGAGATAAGAGACCCTCCTCCTTCCTGGGGCCTCCCATGGACTCCCCCAGCCTCCCCCCGCCTCCCCCCGTCAGAGGAGACTTTGTCTTTATTTGCAGATATTGGCATAGCTGGAATTGCATTTCTCCAATGACCTCCTCCCTAGAGTCCCAGCCTGGTAGAGTCCTCTCCTTAAATTATAGCAGTGAGAATTCTGACAAAACAGAGGAAGAGGTCCAAAACCAGAGCTACCACTAACCTTTATTGGGCACTTCTGTGTGCCAGGCCCCTTTTATAAGCACTTGATGTGGATCATCTCATTTGATCTTCACCACATCATTTTAAACTGTTTGCTGCCCCCATTTTGCAGTTGAAGATATTGAGGCTAGAGGAGCTTGGAGAACACCCACAAGGTCATACAGCAAATGCAAAGCTGGAATTCAAACCCAGGACTGTCTACTCCCAAAGCCTCTGTTTTAGCCACATTATACTTCCAGAAAGAGCATCTGAGAGCAAAAAAACTAGAAACAACCAAATGTACACCAGAAGGGAAATGATTAAATTAATTATGCAATACACATACTGATGAGACAAGTAAAGAAGTAATGGGAGTGGGCTTGTGAGCTGGCAGGATGGGACAGGCAAAGAGTTAACAGAAGTGAGCTTGTGAGCAGGAACGAGCCTAAACATTAACCACTAGGCTCTGAATCCCCTGGCCAGCGCTGCACCTGCAGGCTGACGAGCACCTTACATCCATCAGGTAAGAACAGGACAGTTCCCAATGGCAACGGCAAGCTGACATTCATCATAGATGGAACAGGACAGTTCCCAGGAGAAGACAATTGTAACGGCAGCCCTCCTGCAAGATGACAAGCACCCTACATCCTGCTTAGAAAAATATAAAACTCAAGCTGAAAAGAAACCCACCGCAGCTGTCCCTCTCAGACTCTGCCCTGGCAAAACACCTTTTGCCAGTTCCAAACAGAACTCTCTCTTTTTGATTTTCAATAAATCTTTCCTTACTCTGATAGAGTCTCATGAATGCTTTCACAGTCTGCGAATGACCAGGAGTTAATGCTATGCCAAGACTCATACTATATAATTGTGTGCCACTATTGAAAAGAAATGAGCTAGATTTATACAGAGGGTGCCAAAAAAATGTATACACATTTTAAGAAAGGTGTTTTTTTTTTAAAGATTTTATTGGGGAATTGGGGGAAGGGAAAAGACAAGTTGCTGTCTTTTTGTTCTTCAGTCTAGTTGCAGAGGACATTGCTTCATTGGCCCATGTTGGTATCATCATTGCGCTCTTCCCGGTGAGGCAGATCAGTCGCAGGCCTCTGGATGGTTGCTCACCGCGGCTATTGGCAGCTCACGCTGGCTGCCGGCCACTCACTGTAGCCTATGGCAGCCCACTGCAGCAGGGGCTGCAGCCTACACCATCGCCGGGGCTCGCAGCCCAGCTCCAGGTGGAGCTATTGTTCACCATCCTAGCTGTAGAGGGCAGCGTCACTGGCCTTCATTTGTGGTATCCGAACCGGAGCCGCTGGCATCCCAAGCCAGCTCTTAACCAATGCGCCACTCAGCCAGCCCAAGAAAGGTTTTTTTTTAATTGAATTAATTGTAATACTCAACATATACCAATAACAAAAGATGAATACAAGTCATGTTTGATTTCTGCAATTACAAGAGGTGCTCAAAGTGGTTACCGTCAGTGTCCAGACACTTCTGATTACAGTGAACTACTGCTTGAGTATAGATAACACCTCTTAAAATATGTATACATTTTTTTGGCACCCCCGGTATGTATTCACCTAGAAACTTGCTATGTTATATGGCTAAGTGGAAAAAAGGAAGTTGCAGAAATTATATTGGGTTGTCGGAAAAGTCATGACATATTTTTTTTCTACGTTTTTCGGTGCAAAAATGCATCATGACTTTTCTGACAACCCAATATATTGCATTATGCCATTTTTGTTTGGATAATATTCCTACACATCTGATTATGTTTATGGAAGCATAGAAAATGTATGGAAGCATATAATGCCAACTCAACATTGGGCACCTCAAAGAAGCGGGGATAAGGGCAGAGGGTGACCTTTTAGCTTGTCATTTGAATTGTTAGAACAAGAATATTTAATATTCATACGTTTATAAAACAGAAGAATTTTGTTTTTGTGTACTTTGGGCACACAGTAGGAGTTGAGTAAATGTTTGCTGAATTGAATCAAATTAAACCAAATGAACCCTCTGTCTGCTGGTACTCCACTCCTGAAACGGAGGCCTCCCCAAGCAGAAACTTGGAGTCTGTCCTTCCAAACATAAAGACATGAGCACGGGTGGAGAGAAAAGCAACCTTGCCTGCTAAATCCATCTCTCCTGTCACCCAGGCTCAGTGCTGCTGGGGAGATGCTGCAATTGATCTCCTGGAAATAACTTTGATGTTTAACTGACTCATGTCTTTTGCATTTCCAGGCAACACAATCATATTAGCAGCTCCATAATCTCCATACCCAATTATGGCCATGCACCCAGTCAAAACTTCTCAATGCAATAGGGATGGGCTAAGCCTGGTTGGCTGCATTACTGCCTCCTCTCAGAAAATCACTGGCAGCATGAAATCTTTGGTCTATTAATAGAGATCTCCTGCACTCTGACAATAGCAGCTCATAAAAGGAGAAAGTGGTTTCCGGAGTTCTGATGGATGGAACCGGAATTTTGTCAAAATAGCTCAGCCCATGGTTTACCTGTGGCTGCTGGCATTGAAAAGGTGGAGAGCTTTTGTCTTTCAAAGGCATGAACTTGAAAGTAACCCAGCATTCCAGGGGTAAATGTATGAAGGTGTTTTAAAAGCAAGTGAGTGTCAGAGACAAATGTGATGCAGATGTGTGACAAGAAAAGCCAAGTATTTCTCCAGGACTTGGAGATGAATTCAGTGCATAATTGGATCCTTCCCATCCTCACCAAGTTGTGACTTTTTTTTTTACAGATGGGTAAATGAGGACTCAAAGGGCCCAGCAGCCTTCACTCAAAGTCAGAGGGAAACCAAGGCCAAGTCTTAAGTCAACCTCCCCACAAGTGTGGACTCTCCGATCTTCACCCATACAATCACCACCCCACCTTCCAACAAACATCACGTCCCCTAAGAAGGAATCAATCAGACATTGAGCCTTGGTTGCCTTGCTGACATGCGGTGTCATCTGGGACCAATTCTGGTCCTAACCCCCAACTAGGACTTAGAAAGGATCTGTGAGTCTGTGAGGTTCTGAGAAGGTGCAGATGGAAACACATGATGTTTTCACAGGAAGAAGTAAAAAATCATTCTCTATGGCTATACGGCCCCTTCATGGTTTTGAAAGCATTTTTCAGGTTGAGCCTCATGAACTTCGTACACCATGCCCCTTTCCTTGAGAGGTGCAACTGGCCTAATGATTCCTGTGTAATTCATGAAGAAACTCTCACACAGCTCGAGACAGGCAGAGCCAAGACCAGAAACTCTTCTATTCCCCAGCCCGCTGCTCTTTCAGCAGTACTTAAAAAGTAGAGCAAAGAAAACCTCTCTCGAGATGTCTCTATCTGTGACACTTTTGCTGGCCCTGAGGGAGGAATCCTACCAGCCATAGCAACCGAGCACTGAGTGAACCGTCTCCTACAAGGGGCCTTCAGTAAGCCCTGCCCTTTCATCATGGCTCCAGGTAAACCCTCAGACCCTGTGGGAATCTCAGCTGGAGTGTGAATTGTAGGGGAAAAAAAATTGATGGAGCTTTATCCATGTTCACCATCCTCCCCAACACACCACCACTACCACCACCACCACCACCAGTGTCTAGATTTTCTGGGAAGCTCCTTCCATGACTTGATATATCAGCGATTTCCCTCTGTGAGAAGGGAAAACACCGATGAAATGGTAGGGAGTCTGGAAGCGGCGCCATTTTATGTGTGTGTGTTGCGGGGCGGGGCAGCGAGCGACTTTAAATAGTTTTTGCTCCCTAAATTCATGTTCCCAAGGGTTTTGTTAAAATTAGTATGTCCAGGAAATAGCAGTGAAGAAAGGTGGCCCAGAAACCTTTTTAGACAGCAAGGAGAACGTTGGCCTGGTTTTAATTTTATGCATGTGGATAAACTACAAAGGCAATGGCAACTGACAAAATGTTGATTTCCCTATCTTTTCTTGCTTGTGCCTAGTAGCCCTCGGTGAATGGCATCAATGTAAGGGCCTCGCTGGAGGACCTCCACGTCAGCCTTCTTTCTAAGCTACATTGTCCTTGGTTCCTCAACTGTCCCAAATGGGATTTAATGGCAGTGGTTTCCTTTTTAACGTCTGGACCTCTGGTTCACAGAGTCCATCATCCTCTCCAAATCAAGACACATGATCATTGTTGTGTGCAAGGCCACTCATTTGATCTCTCATCCCTCCTCTTTGCTCCCACCTATAGGGACCCACTCAAATATCTTTGGACATAGATTCTTCTACTGAAGGATACCTATATTTTTGGAGAATATATGTATCTTATTTTATAAGAGTGGTATTGTGTTACGCAGCTCACTTTTCACTCAGCACTGTGCATTTAAGATTTTGTGACTAAATCTACTTCACGGTTTGTGACTACCACAGAGCATCCCACTATATTGACCTGCTACCTCCTGGCTCTTTCACTTACTAGCTGTGTGATCTTGGGCAAATTATTTAACTGCTCAGTTTCCTAATATATAAACTGACATACTAGCAGTACCTAAATCACAGGGTGGCTATGAGGATTAGATGAGTTTTTGGTGTATCTTGAAGAGCTTTGAAACATGTTTGGACTGGAACATAGTAAGTGCTCAAAAAACAAAAAAAGCCAGCTAGCTAATACTATTGTTATCATTTATCACTTCCCCATACCCTGGTGAAGGGCATGTTGATTAGACAGCTCTCTGCTACCATTAACAATGCTTCAATGGGCATCCTTGTTCATGTTTCTTCCTAGGCTTGTCCATAAATTTCTCCGGGGCATATACCCCAGAATGGGATTGCTGAATACGGCGTATGAGGTTTGCCAATTAAGTTTGTGAACTTGCCACCATGCACTTACATTGGCAGCACTGTAAAAACAGCTCAGTAAGGTTTCATAACCTTGGTATATCAGTGTCTCATAACTGTGTTTGTGTCGACGTGGGGCTGTGTCTTGCTGAGAGGCGTTCATTATCGTTGTAGCGTGTTTTTGTGTGCCATCGCGAGAATGTCTGAGCTTGAATTAGAGCAATGAACAAGCACTAAATTTCTTGTTAAACTTGGGAAGAGTGGAAGTGAAATCAGGGACACGTTAGTACAAGTTTATGGGAATAATGCCATGAAGAAAAATGGCAGTTTTTCTGAGGGGAGAGAATGCATCACTGATGAGATAGGCCAGGGTGGCCAGTAATGAACAGAACTGATGAAAACATTGCAAAAATTCATTGAATTGTGTGTCAAAATCATCAGCTGACTGCGAAAAGCATAGCAGACCAAGTAAACATTGATAGAGAAACAGTTAGGAAAATCTTTCTTTTTTTTTAAATTAAAGTTTATTGGGGTGACAATTGTTAGCAAAGTTACATAGAAAATCTTAACTGGAAATCTTGGTAGAAAAAAGGTGTGTGCAAAAATGGTCCCAAAGGAGCTCACTGATGAACAAAAGCAAAGGAGAGTCAAAGTTTGCCAAGACCTTTTGGAGAGGCAAGATGATGTTTTGGGCTGTGTTGTCACTGGTGATGAAACATGGTGTATCAGTACAACTCTTAAACAAAGCGTCAAAGTGCACAATGGAAGTCAGCCAGTTCTCCATGACCAAAAAGGGTTGCTAGTTGGGAGGGGGATGGGAATAAGGTAGAAGGGGAAGGGATTAGACAGCATAAATAGATAACTACAATATTGCCACAGGAATATGAAACACAGTTCAGGGAATATAATAATGTTGTAAAAATTTTGTGGTGTAAAAATTTTGTGGTGTATCAGATGGTCACATGTCTTGTTAGGGAGACCACTTCATGGATGGAGTAGAGGCTTGATCACTGCACTGTATACCTGAAGCTGATGTTGTATAATATTGTATGCCAACTGTAATTGAATATATAGATAGTCACGGGATGTGGAGTATACTGTGAAAGGGAGTCAAAGGAATTGTAATAGATGTGTATGATATGGGGGGAGGGAGTGGGGTGGTGAACTGGGGGAGGGAGCTTGTCACTTTGAGGGGTAAATGGGATAACTATTGCACTGTGTTGTACACCTGAAGCTAATTTTTTTAAAAATGTTTATTTCACAATAAAAGAATTTAAAGAAAAAGTTGCAAACATTTTCTTTTTTTTTGTTTTTGTTTTTTCACATGTCATTTGTTTAATGGGGAATAATTAAAATGTTATGTAAACAGTCCAGTAAATAAATTTTTACTATTTATGTTTCAGAGGATATCATTTTTCTTTGAAGTATACATAGTCTTGTGACATTTTCAAACCTAGAGATTGATGTAGACTTGAGGAGAAGATCTATAGGATTCACACTTAAATTCAGCTGCAGCTTCTTTTAGTTCTCTAGTTATTTTTTTCCCAGGTCCTGCTGCATCTTAGTCAAGTAATGAGTGCTGAGTAAAGATCTGTTCTTTTTCTTCAAGAGAAGTTTGGTACTGATCTTTGCTAGCCTCTCTTTAGTCTTGTTTAGTTTATTTGCAAATGATGTTCTAACTTTTAACTCCTCTAGGTAAAGTTGCTTGTATTTTTTCAGTGCTATTTTATCAGAAACTTTCTGAGAAGTTTTCGTTTTGGAAATTTCAGATTTCAGACCTTTAATCAGCCTGAGGGTCAATCTCACCCACTGATGTGCCAAATCAAGGCTCAACTACAACAGGAGGGCACACACAACCCACATAAGAGACACTCCTGGAGCACCCGTAACAGGTGACCAGGGAGATTGTACTCCACAGGACCCCTACTACATAAAGCCACTTGGCAAGACTGGGAGACACAGCAGCCCTGCCTAACACATAGAAACAAACATAAAGAGGCAGCCAAAATGAGGAAACAAATGTGTCTCAAGTGAAAGAACAGAAGAAAACTCCAGAAAAAGAACTAAATTAAATGGAGGCAAGCAATCTACCAGATACAAAGGTCAAAACAATGGTTATATAGATGCTCAAGTAACTTAATGAGAACTTCAACAAAGAGATAGCAAGCATAAAAAAAAAAGGTATAGAAACCATAAAAAACAAGTCACAGTGAAGAATATATAATTGAAATGAAAAATGAACTGGAAGGAATCACCAGCAGCCTAGATGAAGCAGCGGATCAAATTGCAATTTGGAAGACAGATAGCAGAAAATATACAGTAGGAGCTGCAAAAAGAAAAAGGAATCCTAAAAAATGAGGATAGTTTAAGAGACCTCCGGAACAAAATCAAGTGTAACAACATTCACATCACAGAGGTACCAGAAGGAGAACAGAAAAAGCAAGGGATTGAGAATCTATTTGAAGAAATAATGACTGAAAACTTTCCTAACCTGGTGAAGAAAATAGACATACAAATCCAGGAAGTGCAGAGAGTGCCAAACAAAATGAACACAAACAGACCCACACCAAGATAGGCAGGGATTGAAGGACAGGGTGAAAAAGGTGAAGGGATTAAGAAGTATAAATTTGCAGTTACAAAATAGTCATGGATATGTAAAGTAAAAGATAGGGAATATAGGCAAGGATACGGTAATCACTATGTATAGTGCCAGGTGGGTACTAGACTAGTCAGGGGGGTCGTTTTATTTTTTTGTTTTAGATTTTATTGGGGAATTGGGGAAGGGAACAGCATTGGGGAGTCGGGGAAGGGGAACAGACAAGTTCCTGTCCTTTTGTTCTTCAGTCTAGTTGTGGAGGACATCACTTCACTGGACCATGTTGGTATTGTGATCACTGCACTGTTCCCGGGTGAGGCAGTCGCTCACCAGCCATTGGATGGCTGCTCACGGCAGCTCACAAAAGCTCACGCCAGCTGCCGGACAGCCCCACTGCAGCCTACGCCATCGCCAGCAACTCACGGCAGCCCAGCTCCAGGTCAAGCTGTTGTTCACCATCTTGGTTGTAGAGGGTGCAGCATCACTGGCTCTCATGTGGGATCCTAACCAGGGCCCTGCTGCTCAGAGTTGGCATCCCAAGCCAACTCTTAATCAACGTGCCACTCGGCCAGCCCAGGGGGATCGCTTCTTAAATTATACAAATGTCTAACCACTATGCTGTATACCTGAAATTAACATAAAATAATATTGAATATCAACTGTAATTGAAAAATTAAAAAGGGGGAAAGGTGAAGGGGAAATAGTGGTCCAAATTTTCAGGCATAAAACAAATAAGTCATGGGGATACAGCACAGGGAATATAGTCAATAATATTGTGATAGTGTGTTATGGTGTCAGATAATGATCAGTTCTTTAGGTATATAAATGTTGAATAACTATGGTGTACACCTAAAATTAACATAATATTATATGCTAGCTATATTTTTAATAAAAATCTTTTAAAAAACAGAAACAAAATACATCTGCAGAAACGAAGGACTTTAGAAAAAAAATGCCTGTCTATTCTGTTGCTGAAACACCGATTGACAATATACTTCAACTAATCAAGAGTTACATTGACAGTAACAGCCCAAATATAGAAAATCTGTATATAAAACAATTTCAGATTTCCAAAAACAAATTATCAACACTCATAGCTTATCAAAATTTTTTTAAGGAGAAAGATTTTAATAACCATACCTATTTGAATGCACCAGGTGAAAAAAAATAGTTTCTCTCTTGATTTTGTTTGATTTCCTACATAAATTATCATATCATCTACAAATGACTTTGTCCATTTCTTCTCTATCCTTAGTCTTTTTATTCATTTTTAATGTATTATTATATTGGCCAGGACCTCAGTAGTAAATTAAACAGTAACAATGGTTTGTAGGTACCTTGTTTAGTAATTAATAGTTTTTCTGTTAACATGTATGTTTTCAGTAAATTCTTGGTATTTATCCTTTATCAAATCAAACTTTTTTTCGTTGTTTTTTTGTTGGTTGGTTGGTTGGTTGGTTGGTTGGTTGGTTGGTTGGTTGGTTTTTTTAGCTGAGTCATCCTGCCACCTGTTGGCAGCTCAACAGCAGCTCAGCTCAGGCTGGGCATCAAAATGCTGTTGCTCAGAGCTGAGCTCACACTCTTGAGCGAGCTCTTAACCAACTGAGCCACTTGGCCAGCCTCTCAGACAAGTTTTATTTCTAATTTTATGGCCATTTACTTTGATGGATTTTATGGTTTCTAACTATCCTTACATTTTTGAAGTAAATCTACTTGTTCATTTTACATTTTTAAATATATTCTTGGATTCAGTGAGTTAATATTTAATTAAGAAATCCAAATTAAGTAGAACTATAACTTTTAAAAAAATGTTATTGTCTTGTCTGGTCTTGGAGTCAGGGATATATACTAGCATCATAAAAATGAGTCAAGCAAAGTTCTCCAGTTTTTAAATTTTCTGAAACAACTTGTATAAGAAAGAGTCTTGGTTCTTTCAATTAAAATTTAGTAAAACTAGCCTGTAATACTGTGGATGTAGGCCTTTCTTGGTTTTGATTACTTTTTATTTCCTTTAGTGAGTACAACTCTGTTCAAATTTTCTATGTCTTGTGTAATTGAATGCATATAAATTATATATGTACACACACATATAATTTACAAAGCATCAAATTCATTTAGGATTTCAAATTTTTGGCTTCCTATTTCATTTCATATATATATAAAAAAAAAAATATATATATATATATATATATATATAATATATATATATATTATATATATTTCAGTTACTTAGGCAGTTATTTCCCCTTTCTAAGCCTTCGTTTTGTTGACATATCTTCTTTATCATTTTGCCAGAGATTTACTTTTCAAAAAAAAAGCTTTAGTTTTGTTAATCATTTCTGTTGTTGCTGTTCTGTATTTAAATTGATTTATGTCCTCATCTTTATTATTTTATTTTATATTATTTTATCTGCTAACTCTATTGTTTGCTTTTTGCCTAAATACCTCAGTCTATTTCTTGATTCATTTGTTTTCCATCTTTTTGGCTGGGTGATAAATGTATTATTTAAAACCCCACATTTTCTGCTAGGTACTGCTTTAGCTACATCTCTCAAATTTCAACTGCCAGTACTTTAATTACTGTTCATCACTATTATGTATTTTTTCATATCTGTTCCTCTTTAAATAGGGATTTTTTTTCCAGATAGGTAGGAATTTGTTAAGCTACAACTTTATTAGTAATTACCAATTGCATGGCATTCTGATCAGAAAACAGTCTCTTCAATTCCACACAACCATGTAACATCTTGCACAGTTGTAGTATTAATTACTACAGCTAGACCTCTATATTCTAAGTTCCTTTTAACACTTTGAAAATACTATTCTCTGTTCTTCTTTAAAAAGAAGAATTTTTTTCCTTTCTTTTTTTTTTTTTTTTTTTTTTTTTTTTTTTTTAGAGGGCAGTGTCACTGGCCCTTATATGTGGGATCCAAACCGGGGTCACTGGTGTCGCAAACCAGCTCTTAACCACCGCACCACTCGGCCGGCCCTTTTCCTTTTTTTTTTTTACCTTATTGAGAAGATGGATGTCAGTATCATTCTTGTTCTTTTGTAGGGGGCTTTTCTTCTCTCTCTGAAAATTTTGATGCTCTTAAATTTAATCATAGATGTATCTATTACAGTGGTGATTTATTAATTTTTATATTTCAACCTATATTGTCCAGTATTCTAAATAAATTTTCCATTTCTTCCTAACTGCTTGTATCTGCCTCAGGCTTACAACATCTTCTCATATTTTCTTGAAGATACCATGTTTATTTGAAATTCTTGTTCACTTGATATATTAATTCTATCCCATTCAGCATAGTTTGTTCAACTTGTTAAACCTTTTCCTCTAAACATTATTCATTCTCTTTGGACACCCTGGTAATTTGCCCTAGAAGTTAGTATTTCCTTAAGACTATCAACTATTTAGGCAAGTAATATAAACTTCCATGGAAGGGGTAGAGCCCTTTTGTCCCTGCTGGTGAACCAGTGAACATAAGGAGGACAGCTTTGCTTCAGGGCACAGAGCCTCCAGCAAGACATCAGGGCTCAGACTGCCTCTCCCAGCCTAGCCAGAGGGCCCTGCCCCCTGAGGAATGTCTTGGTTGGGCATTTGTCTTTTTAAGAGCTGCTTTGCCCCCTTGCTGTGATCGTGCAGCCCAGTGACCCCGAGAGGGGAGAAGGCCACCCTTAGATAGGTTTTAACAATCACCTGTACCTTTTACCTTCACTCGAGCCCAGCCCGGCTTCATCTCTGCCCCAATGATAGCCTCCCTCCTCTGCTGCATTCGGATGTGCTGTTTCCCAGCCTTGCGGCTAAGCAGTGGGCAACGATCCATCCAAGGCAACAACAGGGCGACATGAGGACTCCTCTGGAAAGTCTCTTCCTTCCCCCAGTATATTCCCTGTCAATGACATCTGGCCACCTCCTTTCCAACCAACCACCATTTTCCACTTCTTCCCCAACTGAGATCCAGTTTCTTTCTGTCTCCCTCAAAATTTCTTGGACCCACCAACCTCCCCCTGGTTTCAACAGCATCTCCACGTTAGTTCTGGGACAAGAGGCCAGCACCTCTGCTGGTTGGTCATTTCTTCTGGGAGTTGAATGATTCCTCTGTCCAGTTGACTCAGTCTTTCTACTCTACTCTTCTTTTGATATATCTTCATGCATTCACCACCTTACTTCATGGCTGAATTGCTTAAAACAAACAAACAAAAAAAAAAAAACAAGACACCTTCCCTGGAGTTAGAGCTCAATTGGGGTCATGAGAGCAGGCTCGAAGATGAGGACCTAGAATGGAAAGCCAAGAAGGCCCTGAGTCATGCAGACTCCATCAGAAGAGCCTTTCTCGCCCTTTCTATTGATACTCTCCAGTCCCATTACCTCCTAAGCAGTTTCCCTGCCTCCAGCCCTTCCAGCTCAGGGCTGCCTTGGGCTTAGGTGCAGATGTGTGTCACTAGGTACAAATGCATTTCTTCTGCATCTGACCCTGTTCTTATCTTTCCCCTGGACTGCACCATACATTGCTTAAAAGAGTTATTTCAAAGTTTTCATTCTGTACTAACAAGATGGAAAGACTTTGAGAGCAGGTCTTACTCTGTGGTTGGCCAACACATAGAATGCCAGAATTACAGTCCAAAAATACCTTAACAGGTTACAGTGATGATAGGCTGACTTCTGCTTTCTTACAAACAAAGTGGAACCAAAGGAAAACCAGGAGTCCAAACTGGTAGTAAATGAGTGACCCTGTCACTCCTGCCACTGCCATCATCTCAGTCACCTTAGGCCTATACCCAAAGCCCTCTTCAACCTGTGCCTTCCACTTCAATGGGGTGCATTCTCTGACACCCTGAGGATGTCACCCCCCCTCTGATGCCTGCCACGGGCACTCACACCACAGGATGGGAAGGAAGCTTCCACATTCTTTAAATTCTATAGCTCATTCCAAACCCTTCTACCCTTGTGTGGAAATTCCTGCTCCTTTAATGCCCACACTACTTGCCAAGAACATTCTCTCCCTCCTGGTTGCTGCCAGGAGCAACCTGCTGGTCACTCTCATTTCTCCTGGTTGCTCCCCAAATACATCCATATTCTCCAGCCCCCTTTTCTGCCCCCACCTCAGCTAGTTTCTATGAGCACCCCATCACCATGACTCACTTGCTCTTGAGAGACAAGCTTCTTGAAAGAACAGACTGCAAATTTCTCCACTTGCTCATCCCCCCATTCACTCTACAACTGTTGGCTCAGACTCTCCACTGGTAATCTTGACTTTGATCATTTAACATTTTTCAGCCCTAATCTTGCTCGACTACAGCTTTCGATACTATGTACCGTCCATTCTTGAAGGCTGATCTATCCTTGATCTCTGGGACATGATTCCCCCAGAGGTTTAAAATCCTCTCCACCCCACTCCCACCTGCCAACCCTTAAATGTGAGTGTTTTCTAAGTTCCAGACTTGGCCCTGCTGCGAGGCCTTGATCCTGACCTCCTAAGCTCTTCATCATGGTGAATGACATCACCTGACACCCAGACTGGGAGGCCTCTGCCTTCTGGAGGTCTTTCTGAGTCTTCACTCTGCTCCACATTTATGTTATTTATTTATTTATTTATTTATTTATTTGATTTTATTGGAGAATTGGGGAAGGGGAACAACCAAGTTGTTGTCCTTCAGTCTTAGTTGTGGAGGGCGCAGCTAGCTCAACTCCAAGTCCAGTTACCATCTGGCAGCCCATCAGCAGCTCGTGGCTGCACAGCTCAAAGTGCCGTGTTCAATCTTAGTTGTGGGTCAGTGTAGCTTAAGACCCACATTTAAATGGTCATCAAGAGCAAGTGATTCCACCTTCATACCCTCACTGAAGTTGGCCCCTCTCTCCATGCCCCCGTCACTGCTTTGATCAAGCACACATTCTTTTCAAGAAGAACCACTGCTGTGACTTCCCAGCTGGTCTCACTGTCTCCAGTCTTGCTTTCTCTCAAACTGTTCTCTGAAATGCAGGCAAAGAGATATTTCTAGAACAAAAATCTATGTTAGTGCTCTGTTTAAGGCTACCCATTGACTTCAAATTCAAATCTAAATTCCTTAGCATGGCAAACAGGCCCTGCAGGACCTGGGAACATTCCTTGTCACTAAGGCCTCAAATCTCTCTAACTCATCCCTCAAGAGTCAAACATCCCTGCCTCTAGGACATCTCTCCTGTACCACCCCTACTTCTGGCTAAGAGCTCTTCCCTCAGCTCCAAAAGGCCACCTTGGCTCACCGCTTTCTAGTTTCTAATGCTGTGTTGAATTGTCTCCGCCACTAAGTTATAAACTCATTGTCTTTTGCTTCTATGTTTTTCAGTATTTGTCACAGTGCCTGGGCCCTAGCAGTTGCTCTGAAAATGTTGGATGTCTGGATGTCTGGATGTCTGGATGTCTGGATGTCTGGATGTCTGGATATCTGGATGGATGGATGGATGGATGGATGGATGGATGGATGGATGGATGGATGTGTGGAGGGAGGGAGAGATGTCTGAAGGGAGGGAGGGATGTCTGGAGGGAGGGAGGGAAGGAGGGAGGGAGGGAGGGAGGGAGGGAGGGAGGGAGGGAAGGATGGAGGGAGGGATGGATGTTCTATTCTCTGGGAGTCAAATCCTGCCTCAGATATATTATATTATGGTTACTTTTTGGTGCCAAACTGGAAAGGTTTAGATAATGTCAACCAGTGTAATGAAGTGACTTGAAATTATGTCACTTGACAAATTTTAAAATGGTGAGGAGTAAGGTGAGCAAAAGGAAACTAATTTTTATTAGGTAGATAGTTATCACTTCTTAGTGGGCATTTTAAAAACATATTATCACATTTAATCTCCATAAGAATAGTCTGAAATCAATATTATCTTCATTTTATAGATCCAGAGTTAAGGCACAGAAAAATTAACTTCGCTGAGGCCACCCCACTAAATGGCAAATCCCAAATTTAAACACAGGTCTCTGCTTCCCAGACCTATGTTCTCTCCAGCACACTTTGCCCACAGACTGCCCAGGTAATGGTGAAGGTTGGAAGTCAGGGGGAGGAGGCAGAGAGACCAGGGTTAAGACTACTGTGACTGTCCTCATAAGAGCTGCCCAAATCTGAGCTAGGCCCGTGATAGTGGGAATGTGGACATAGACATGCATTTCATAGGCTCCTATGAGGGAGCATTACACAACCTGATGTTCAGTTGGATATGCAGGTGAGATGGAAGAGTAAGCATGATTTCTGGGGCAACGGGGTGGATGAAGGTGTCATTGCAAAGAGAGATTTATTTTCCTTGACCTTTACAGGGATGTGACAGTGAATCTAATGTATGCTTTCTACACGGAAGGGCTTTCTGGCCAAGATGAAAGGGGATGCTTACAGAAATGGAGACCAGCTCAGTGCCCTTGGCAAGGATGGTGAAACAGTGGGGTACACGCATCAGTAAGAGGGTGACTAAACGGAGAGCCTCAATAGGTACATCCTTTCCTACAAGTCCATGGTATGGTTCACTTGAATGGGTGTTGAATGGGTAACAAAAACAATGCTTTTTCTTCATCTTTTTCTCAACCTGCACAAAGGTAACAGGATGTGAAGGTGTGGAGATTAATGCAGTTTGAGAGGATGGATGTGAAAGTTGAACTCCCAGATCTCAGGCAAACATGACTGACTTCTTTCCCCTTTATTGCCACTATCCGTCTGTCACCAACAACATGCTTGTCTGGCATTTGCTTAGAAGGAAACATACATTTTCATGTTACCTTCCTTTAAATTCAATGGTACTCTCTGCGCAATCAAATGAACTTATTTGGTTCAAATGGGATATTTTTGGAACAGCTTCTAGGGTTTTTGTTTCTGCACTTATTTTTTTTTTTTTTCAAGGATTCAAATCTCCCTTCTCTTCTGCCTTGCACTTGGATGGTCTGAAGTCTGGTATCCACAGACAGTGTGACTTGGCCTGGTGCTCTCATCCACGGGGTCTTTGATAACAGCAGGTGGAACAACCGGCTTTCCCTGTTTATTACCAAGATAAACCCATGTAATTCCAGGGATGGGACACTTGTCCAGTGACCTGTGGGGAACAGCAGCTTTTACACATGTTAATGACTGATAAAGGAGAGAAGGACTGGCCTGAACCTCAGAACCACAGCCCAGCAGCCTTGTGGCACGTCACAGGCTTGTGGAAAATATAGACCTGCCAAAGAAAAGCTGGAATTAGAAATGAGCTCGACAGTCATTGGGTCTTAGTCATTTTACAGGCGAGGAAACTGAGGTCCAAAGAGCTAAAGGGAGTGGTGGTGCTGGGCTGCGCCCTAACTCCAGGTGGGCACATACCACCTCCAGCACCCCAACTCAGACCCTGTCTCCCCACAGCCCATCAACCCATTGCCCCAAAGACCCAGGAGGCTCATGCAGACTTTGAGAAAGCAGTGAGGAAGGAAAGCCACACAGGCCTGAGCCAACACCCACCCCGCCCTGCCATCGGCTCTATGTCTCTGAAGAGGCCAGAGAGAGGCTGCAGGCTCCCCTCAGCAGCAGCCCTGGCCTGGGTCCCTTTGGTTATTGCACTTAGTTCTTGTGAAGTTAACGGCTCTGCTTTCACATATGTTGTCTGACAACTTGCTCTTTCAAAATGCAAAGAAAAATTTTAAATACACTGTAATTAAGTACGGTGTATTCAACGTGCCTCTTTTCCAAAGATGGCAGTTAAGGAGGATGGGTCCCAGGGACAGGGGATCAATAGTGTGTCCTTTCTGTCCCCAGGGGCATGTGTCAGGCTCTTGTGCCTAAATGTTTTTTAAAATGAAGGAAACAGCAGCCCTTGGGCAACGGGAGCATAAAATTACATTTTTTGTGTCCAGCCCAGACTGGAAAAATCTCCTAGAGCCTGGCCTCACACTGGCCCTGGGGCCTGCTCTGGGGACCCAGAACCCAAACCATCAGATGTGAGCTCAGGGATTCTCCCAGGCAGGGTGGGGAGGACTGAGATGAAGTTAATCAGGGGCTGCCCACCAAGGTTTCCACCCCGAGAGAAAGCCTGGTCTCACACCTCGCAAGGGTGTCTTTCTGGCCTTCTCCATCCCGATAGAAATGACAGAAGAGGCTGCCAAAACTGGACTCTCAATCCTGTGTGACATGGTGCAGAAAATAAATGTCTGCTCCTAGATGCTCATAGTCTACTGAAATGGACCTGTGCCTTTCTCCATTTTTTTTTTTGAACAATTATGTTTTTAAGCTAAATTTAAGACATAGAGGAGGAGGTGTGGGAGGGCTGGCTCTCTGTTGATAAGATAAGGAGAATATCTCACATTTTCTTTGATCTTTACAAAGCATAGTCACAATATCTGATCCCCAGAATGATATTTGATGTGATTCTGACCACTGTAATTTCAGGTTTTTTTAAAGCATGTATGCTGTAGACACCATTATCCCCATCTCATGCCCTCCCCACTCCCTCTACACTGAGATGTACTCCAATTTCAATGAAGCAGTACCATCTAAATGTCCTGCTTTGTCCCAACTGTCCTATGAAATGAAGGAGGTGAGATTTTTAGCTCAGACTCTTATTTCCAGCCACAGAAAGAGACAGGCCAACTGAATAGAATGAATGGAATTTACCAGGAGGAGACAGGGCAGCTCCAGGAATGGACTAGATGGCACAAAAGAAAGGAACTATGTTAATGTTGCAAGGAGGGTCTGGTCTGGACATGCTGGTGACCACCTGCACCGTCATTATCACGGCTACTCCACAGCCTCTGCTGGAATGACTCTCAGCTGTGCCTGCACTTCTGCATTATCCTCCAAAAAGGAGCCTCTCACTCCCTGGCTGACAGGTCAGTCACTCTATATGGCCTTTCAGCTTCCCAAGTGGGAGGCAGGCCCCTTCCTCACTAGAAGGTTCACATAGTAGAGGATTCCCCAAAATAAGAAGGCAGCTTATATGCTTTGCAGTAAAAAAAAAAAAAAAAAAAAAAAAAATGCTTTTAAACATCCCCACAGTAGGACAGCTGTGGGGATCCATTTTATAGGTGAGGAAACTGAGGCTCACAGCCTCATTACATTAAGTGCCTAGCTCAGTGTCACATAGCCAGTAAGAAATGTCAGTCCTCTTAAGAATCACTGTACTTTGCTCACCAAACCACAACATGCTGTTTGGAGAGAAAGGGCTTCAAGTTTGCAGTCCTGCTCTGATAGATCCTACCCACCTCTGAGTCTGATGACTGTGCTCTGCAGGCTGAGATCATCCCATACAAAGAAGGTACTTCCATGCTGGCCAATGGTTCAGTAAAGCCCCGATCCCGGCTCTAAGTCTTCCTCTCCCTCTCTCCCTACCTATTCCTGTGAACTTCCTCTGTCTCCTGGCGCCATCACTGAAGTACCCACAGTATAACGAGCTCAGAGAACACAAATTTGTACTGGCTGGAGAGGAGAATGTGAGACAAAGCAGTGGACAAGCCTAGAGATATGGCAGTGGCCTTGTGATAAGGAGTTAAGGTTTTATCCTGAGGTCAATGGGAACCTTAGAAAGGTTTTCAGCCAGGGAGAGACCAGAAGAAGTTTTAGGAAGTAGGGGAATGGATACAAGAAAATAAAGAGCGGGTGAAAGAGGCTAATTAGTAAGCTGATAAGGTAGACAGGTGGTTGGAGTGGGGATGTAGAGAAATAGAGGGAGTCAAGAAATATTAAACAGATGGGATTTAAAAGTCTTGGTGATTGATTGACTAAACACAAGGTGGGTGGGGAGTGAGCAAAAGGGAAAAGCCAAATTGCTTGACCAACTTAGCGGTCAGTGGTCTCAGTCTCCAAGAGAGAGGACACTGGTGGATGAGCAGGTAAAAGCCAGCCATAGGCTTCAGGGGCTGAGGACCCAGGTGAGAGTTTGGGAAGCTGAAAGGTCAAATACAGCCTCTCAGTTGGTCAATGTGGATCGTGGCCCTTTCCACCCCGGTCCTGTATCTGAAGGCCATGACCAATCAGCATCAGCGCTCCTCATTGGACACTGAAAGGTAAGTTGACCAAGCACAGTGAGAGTCTTATAGGTAGCAATGCAATGCAAGGGGATCTGGGATATCCTGTCAGCTTCTCGGCAAACTACTTTTGTGACCCTGAACAAATCTCTTGTCATCCCCGATCTTGGTTTCCTGGCCATCACTTACCCTCCAGGGTTTTGTGGATGAATATTTGAGGAGGTGAAATGTTATGTAAATGTTTACTGCTAGTAACAAACCATCCATAATATGTCTACCTATCGCCTGGGCAACCCAACAGCTTTAAAAATCTTAAGTGGTTCTTGTTCTTCTGATTCATCACATTCTATGCATTTAACTTCCAGAACAAATTTAGCCCTCAAAATATCTTAGTACATTTTCTACCCACCCCTTAACATTTAAATCCTCCATCTTCTATGGCACTTCACCATTTCTGCATCACTTTTTTTCCCAGCACACCCTCATCTTGTTCCTCTTCCAGCAAAGAGCCCAACCCCATCCACCCACTGTCCACAGGAGACAGAAGCCACCAGAGACACTGCCTCACTGGGTCTGCTCCAGACCAAAGAGAAACCAGCAGGGCATCTACACAAGAAAGACCAGGGGAGAGAAGGGGAGGTTAGGACCCAGTGAAGGGAGGGGCAGGGGAATTAGATTCACACTTAGAGTACACACACACACACACACACACACACACACACACACACACACACACAAATCCATGGTAGGCCTGAAGGCTCAGAATCAAGGGAAGGCTCTGCAGGGTGCCAATTTCAGCATCCATTTCGAACACTTCTGGTCACTGGCTAGAACACCAGCATCATCAGTAACGGCGCTACACCAGCCTGGAGTTCTAGCCCATCTTATCACTCATTTGGGCCAGAAGCTCATCAAGAAAGAACCAGAACCAAGGTTTGCACTCTTCTGTCCGAAGCATTTATCTTAACCACACTCAGTTCACGCTGTCTTTTTTTAAAGCAAATGTTGCTTCTAAAGCATCCTTTGACACCACCACCCTAAACACAGGGTTGTAGAAGGCACCATGAAGGGAGCTAGGATTGCAGTGTGGTTCCACAACCCTCTCGTTAGCTGATGACTGAACCTGATGTGCAAGTTTTTGTTCCCAGGGAACTTCTCTTAAAAATCCCTTGGCCCAGTCTCCCTTATCCTGTGACTTACTGGCTTATTTTCCCTCTTCTGATACTTACCTCATGTCCCCACATTAGTTCTTCATTCACAAGGGCAGGTGAGTATTTCAAAGGGTTTGCAGTTGAGAAATGGAGAATTCAAAAACAAATGTCGGCCTCCTCTCGCAGTCTTAGTGTGGGCTCCTTTGCACTTGACTGGGATCTAGATGGGAAATTCCTTAGAACAGCAGGTGCCATCATGCGAAAAACTAATAAGAATAAAGGTGGAAACATTTACTGAGTGCTTACATTGTGCCAGAAACTGTCCTAAGTATTTTACATGCATGAACTCATTTAATCCTCGCAACAACACTATAAACCAAATACTATTATTATCTTCATTTTACAGATGGGGAAATTGAAGTTAATTAACTAGGCCCAGTCCCCCAGCTAGGAAGCAGCAGAGCTGGGATTTGAAACCAGGCGGGTAGCTTCCAATAAGGTCCCTGAAAACAAAGCACATCCAACGCTACTCTCAAGGCAAAAGAAGTACGTGGAATTTTTATCCTACTCTCACCTCTCCTCTTTCCAGGTGTTGCTTGAAGCCCCTTGGATGATAGGAAGAGAGATTCTGTAAGCCTCCTTCAAGTAAAATAGGGTGATAAAAGGGAATGAATACCTGATGGTGAAATTTCAAGTACTGTGGCTTCTTTTTTTTTGAGGGCAGTGTCACTGGCCCTCATATGTGGGACCGAACCAGGGCCGCGGGCTTCCCAAGCCAGCGCTTAACCACCGCGCCACTCGGCTGGCCCTCAAGCACTGTGGCTTTTGAGCACAGGCTGGGGTCAAATTATCAGCCACCTTTAAATTAAGCTACTTCAATGATTTACAGAGGGTGCCAAAAACATGTATACACATTTTAAGAAAGGAAAAAAACTGTATTAAAAATGTAATAGTCAATATATACCAATAACAAAAGAGGAATACAAGTCATGTGTATACGTTTCTTTGGCACCCGCAGTATAAAGTTCATCCTGCCCTAGCACCTTTTCCCTCACCCTCCCCAAACATATCACCAAAATGAAACCCTTTGGCTGCCCTAAAAAGCTACTTCTGAAACCAATAGGGGCTTGTTTGTTTGTAAGTAACATGAGATCTGGAAGCTCGTCTGCATCCCAGTAATTTTTGAATGAATGAGCTTGTTTCGTGACTGGTTTTCTGAAAGTTGCTCCTTTGAGCCTCGCCCCTGAGAATTGTCAAGATAAAGCCAAGATAAAGACAAGATTCCCTCTCTCACCCTATCCCCAGGTTACAGCCTGAAATTTGATTGTTGCATCAGCTAACTTTAACGTGAAAGATTTCAAATCCTTTCCTCCCAATAAGTCTCAGTACTACAAAGAAGAGACCCCAAGGTTTATGAACTCCAAATCTTTCAGTCTCCTAGACTTCTCATTCAGTTACATACCTCTGTTCAAGTACTTAATGGAAGCCATTAAAAACTTGAAAACACTCTGGTTTCAGACCAATATAACAGTTCCTTTAATAAGGCTCCTTCTGCAAAAGAACTAGAAGATCCTCCTCTCCCACACCCAAACACATTGGCCTGTCATTATTATTTGCCACCCAAACTATTAGATGCTGCATGTTCTCTGCACAAACTCATACTCCAATTCTTTGTTCATGAGGCCAGCCCACCCATACCCGAGAAAAACGTGTTCAAACTTCAGGGCCCAGTCTCTCTCCAAGCAGTTGCCCATCTCTCCAGACCTGACTTCTCCTACATTGCTCCCTCTTTAGATTATCTTTACCTCAAACAGCACAACTTGTTTTTCTCCTTTCCATATTCGTTGCCTCCCGACTCAGGACCCTCTTACATCTTTCTGAAACTGACACCTGAATCAAGGAAGCCAAGGACAACCAGCAGAAAGCCTGTGACAGGCTCTGATACTGAGCTCTATGCCAGTGGTCTCTCTCCTGGCTGCCCATCGAAGTTCTTTGTCAGTTCCTTGTAGATCTGCCCCAGCCTCTCACAAGCATGTTCTGTCAAACAGCTCACCACTTGCTCCACCAGTATTTCCTGAAGTGCCCACCTCATGCAGACCCTGACTTCTGTACCAGGGAGGATGCCGGGATACAGAAGGATTGCTTCCTACCTCTCAGACCTTCAAGTCTCAATAAGGAGACTTGACAATTAATGAAAGAAAATGCAAAACCTTGAGAATCCTTTCCAAATGTACTGGTTGAAGAAGTTGAGGGGCGGAGTTCAACCTATAGGTAGGTAGATTTAGGATAGGAGAAGGACATTAGGGGATCAGGTGAGCAAAAACCCAAACATACCCGGGAACAGTAATTCCACTACTCAGCATGGAATGACCAGAATAGGGTCATGGGCGTTAGAGGAATCCTACAAGAGGCAGAGAAGCATATGGAGTAGAGAGGCCTAGATGGACTAAGAAGCCTTTTGAATGTGAAGCTAAGAAATGTGTCGTGTAGACAAGTGCCATCCCTTGTTGAAGCTCACCATTCACCAACAAAATAAAAATAAAACAAGAGGAAAGGTGACATGGCCCTGGCAATTCTTCTGCCTGAGAAGGTCCAGCTGAGCCAGGCTGACTTCTTCACATTGGCCCCAGGCCCAGGCTAGTCTGGATCCTGCGGGGGAGAACCGCCTAGGACTCTGTGCACCCACATTTACTCCACAAACTGCTCGAAAAGAGGGCTAGCTGACCAGTGTTGTCGCTAACTAGGAAGCATGTTGCCTCCTGAGCCTTGGTTTCCTCATCTGTACAATGAGGAGTTTGAGTAAGATGAGCTAAGTCCTTCCAGCTCTGAGGTGCTATTCTGCAGTCTCTGTAGCCCCACCTTTATTCTCCCACTGTTCTATGGGTCTCATGGGTGATCTTATTATTCAGTCTGTGGGGTATTGTCTTCTTTTCCTCTAACTTTCTTCCTTCTTCTGCCTAATATTTTGGGCTGTTGTCTTTCTCAAAAATAGCATCTTTGTAAATATGAAAAAACTCATTTATTATAGAAAATTTGGAAAATACAGAAAAGCACAAAGACAAAATGAAAATCATCTATAATCCAATCACCCAGAGAGACCCACCATTAGCAACTCCATCTATGTCCTCTGGTCTTTCTTGCCATATACATACATATTCACATGCTTTCATTTCTAACCAAGTTTACACCATACAGCACATGCAGTTTTTGAAAACCGCTTTTCTTTTTCACTTAAAAAAATATATGGTTGAGAGTCCCACACTATCATTGATTGACAAGATTAGGTTTGGCCTGATTCTCCCACGGGAAACTAGAAAAGCTGGACAACATATAATAAAATCTGTTTGACAGCATCTGAGAGATTATCAAGGCAGTGAAATTTTGTAGTGCTGCAATCTGGAAGAATAAAGAAATCAAGAATGAATCCAGATTTGGGCCTCTAGCTCTCAAAGCAAGAGTTAGATTCCCTAGGCAAAAATAGTGACTGGGTGGCTGAGAAATCAGTAAGCTTTCAGCAATCTCATGGGGCTGGTATAACCAGAATGGAGTTCAGGCTCCACTGGGGAAGACGGGACCTGGTAAATGCCCCAGGAATTCAGATGGGACCCCAAAGGTCTGTGCTCCAGTCACAAGAGTAAACCAGCCCTCCAAAACACTGACGCCTAGATTCTAATCATGTCAATTCCTGATAGAATCAAGGAGATGTACCCCGAGCTTAGCTAACAACCAGAAGCAAGCCTATATCTTCTCTAGAGGAACATAACATCATCCAGAACCTCAAATTATCTCTATAATTTTTCAAAACACAATGTTGGACATTCAAATATATATGATAATGAGGCCTAGAGGACTTTTGCTACCTGGAAGGATGTAATAGTTGTGACATGCCCTGTAGAGTGCAATTAGAAAAGAAGATAAAATGCAAACACCTTATTTAAAGGCAACAGAGAGCCTGTGGGCCGATAAGGACCATTCAGAACGTGATTCCAGGGACAGGGGAACTACAGAGAGAAGGCTGATGACCTGCAGCTGCTGCTTCTCTGGGGCCTTGTCAGGTCTGGGCACAGGGAAGAAGCTGAGAATGTTTGCCTAGGTGGTGGGTCACGGCCAGTGGACTGAGAAGCCATCAGCACTTCGTAAGTCTCATGGGATATAAGTAAAAAAACTGGAGACCTGAGGAACCTCAAAAATACGCCTGATTTTTGCATATATACATCTGTCATATTCTGTAACTACACAGGGCAGAGGCTAAAATTCCAAACAGAATTTCTGGTGGTTTTATGGTGCTGAGGAGACAGAGATAAGATTTCAGGATCTGCCAAGGAAAAGGGTCCCAGTGACCATTCCAGAGGTTCAGTGGGAAGCCTTGGGGTCTCTGCCCCAGGGCCAGGAGCTAACCAGAGGTAAACACTCAGTGCAGCCATGACTCAGCCTCGTCCGGAACTGCCTGCAGTGGTCAGCTCCCACTCTATCCTCCTGAGAGGAAAGGCCACGCCCTCCCCAATGTTAACTTCTGGAGTCTCTAAAAAATGTTATACACAATAATCCAGAATTAATCAAAAATTTATAAGGCATGACCAGAAATAGGGCCATAGGACCAAAAGCCATGAATAAAAACAAATGAAAGAAACAGATCTACAATTACCCTGATATTAAAGGAAACCAACAGGACCATAAAATAAGTATGATTAGTATCTTTAGAGAAACAGAGGGAAAGATGGTGAAAATACTGAAAGGACAACGAATTTCAACTGAGCACTGGAATCTATTTTTTTTTAAAGAATCAAATAGAAGTTATAAAACTGAAAACTACAATACCTGAAATTATTAACTCAATGTCTGATATGAAGGACTCAAGCTATTTTTCTTTAATTCTTTTATTGCTAAATAAACATTTTTTAAAATTAGTTTCAGGTGTACAACACAGTACAATAGTTATACTTTTTACCTCTCAAAGTGACAACCCCCTCCCCCAATTCACCACCCCACTCCCCCCCATATCATACATATCTATTACAATTCCCTTGACTCCACTCCACACTATACTCCATAAAGCATGACTATATATATATATATATATATATATTCAATTTTAGTTGGCATACAATATTATACAACATCAGCTTCAGGTGTACAGTGCAGTGATCAAGTCTCTACTCCATCCATGAAGTGGTCTCCCTAACAAGACGTGTGACCATCTGACACCCACAAAATATTTACATTATTAATTATATTTCCCGAACTGTCATATCCCTGTGGCAATATTGTAGTTACCTATTTATGCTGTCTAATCCCTTCGCCTTCTCCCTCATTCCCACCCTTCTCCCCACTAGCAACTATCAGTTTTTCCTCTATATCTATGAGACTGTTTCTGTTTACTTTGCTCGTTCATTTCGTTTTTCAGATTCCACATATAAGTGAGATCATATGGTATTTTTCTTTCTCTGGCTGACTTATTTCACTTAACATAATAGTCTCTAGGTCCATCCATATTGTTGCAAATGGTACAATTTCATTCTTCTTTATAGTAGAGTAATATTCCATTGTATAAATGTACCACAGTTTCTTAATCCAGCCGTCTACCGATGGGCATTTTGATTGTTTCCAAGTCTTGGCTATTGCACATAGCGCTGCAGTAAACATAGGGGTGCATATATTTTTCGAATTAGCATCTTGGTGGTCTCTGGGTAGATAACCAAGAGTGGAATTGCTGGGTCATCCATTTCCAGTTTTTTGAGATACCTTCATACTGATTTCCATAATGGCTGCACCAATCTGCAAGGACTCAAGCTTTTTAACAGCAATTCCGACACAGAAGATTAAGGATATGGGCTTAAAGACACGTCAATAGAAAATATCTAAACAAGATAAGTTTAATAATGAAAAATGTGCTAAGGAGCGTAAAAGACTAGCAGTTGTAGTCAAAAGATTTGACATACATGAAAACGGACCCTCATGTTGAAAACAATTTTTGAAAACATAATGGCCAAGAATTTTCCAGAACTGATAAAGAATATCAACGTACAGAACCAAGAAGATCTATGAACCCCAAGCAGTATAAGTATAAATAAAATGCTATCTAGTGCACCACAGGAAACCTACTGAAAACAAAAGAGAAAAAAAAAATCTTAAAAGCAGTCAGAGGAAAACAGACACATTACCTGAAAAGGAGCAACCATAAGATTTTGTTTGACTTCCCACAGAGATGGTGGAAGCCACAAGGCAATAGAATGCTAGCTTTAGGGCTAAAATGAAATAACTGCCAATCTAGAAATCTATACACACCAAAACTCATCCTCAAAAATGAAGGCAACATAAAGACATTTCAGGAAAACAAAAACAGGGAATTTGTCACCATCTGACCTGCCTTAAAAGAAATATGAAAGAAACTTATTCAGGCAAAAGAAAGATGATCCAGGGTGAAAATACAGAAATGTGAGAAGGTAAGCAGAATAAGAGAAGAGGTAAAAATGTGGGAAAATATAAATTAATATTGACTTTACAAAACAAAATAATATTAACATATAACGGGGTTTAAAGTATTAATATATGTAGATTAAAATGCATGAAAACAACAACACAAAAGGTAGGAAAGAGTAGACATAGATAAAATATTCTAAGGTCTAGTATTAGTAGGGAAGTGGTGAAAATAGTTTGTATTAGACTGTAACTAAATCAAGAATGCATATTTTCTAGAGTAATCACTAAAAGAACAGTAAAAGAATATATAACAATCACAAAATACAAGGGGAAAAAAATGAAAGAATCAAAATATTTGCTTACTCAAAACTATAGCATAAAAAGAAAGAAAGGGGAATATAAAACAGGTAGGTCAAATAGAAAACAAATATATAAATGGCAGATTTGAACCCAAATATTCAATAATTTCATTACATGTAAATGAGCAGAATACTAAATATAAATACATCAAATGTAAAAATAAATGTAGTAGGTTATAAAAATGAAATTTTAAAATCCAACTATATGCTGTTTTACAAGAGGCACTCTTTAAATACAAGCATACAGAAAGGATGGAAATAAAAGAGTGGAAAAACAACAACCGAATGAAAGCTAGTGTAGATATCCTAATAGCAGAGAAAGTAAACTTTAAGTCACAAACATTACTGGATAAAGAGGGGCACTTACCAGAAAGCTATCACAATTCTAAATCTATACACATGCAGTAACATAGCTTTAAAATATTTAAATCTAAAATTGCATAATTAAAAATAGAAACAACAGGACCGGCCGAGTGGCGCGGAGGTTAAGCGCTAGCTTGGGAAGCCAGCAGCCCCGGTTCTGTCCCACATAAGAGGGCCAGTGACACTGCCCTCAAAAAAAAAAAAAAAAAATAGAAACAACAAACCCATATGCATAGTGAGTTTCATATATCTCTCTCAATAGCTGATAGTGGAGCCAAAAATATCAGGAAGAAAAGAGAAGATCCGAACAACACAATTAACAAATGAACTAATTGGTGAGTGTAGTTTCCTTTTATATAATTTTCAAAAACGGGCAAAATAATGTTATTAAAAATCGTGACAGTGGCTTCAGAGAGGGAAAAAAAGCATAGTTGTTGGTAATTGGCATAAGGGAATGTTTCTGGGTTACAGTTAATGCTATCTCTTGACCTGGGTGGTAATTAGATGGGTGTATTCACTTAGAGATAGCTCTTTGAACTGTTCTAATTTCCATGTTTAGAGTTATTAAATACATTTGTGTAGTTCGAATACTACATAAAAGCAATAAAAAACAATTTCATCTATGTACATCAAAATGGGTGAATCTTGAAAATTGTGTTGAGTGCAAACAGCACATTACAGGAGGTTAAAATGTTTGTAAATTATTTTAAAATGCTCTATATTTTCTGAGAAGATCTATATGTCTGTGGGTATAAGAAGTATAATTTCTGGATGGGAAAGGCACATACTAATTTCAGAAAAATGGTTATCTCTGAGGAGGTAGGGAAGAGAAGAATACAAAAGAAGCCTCAACTCTATTTGTTACATTTGCTGTAATTTTCTATATAAAAGGTTTTCATAATTTTTTTTTTTAAAGATTTGATTGGGGAATTGGGGGAGGGGAACAGCATTGGGGAATCGGGGAAGGGGAACAGACAAGTTGCTGTCTTTTTGTTCTTCAGTCTAGTTGTGGAGGACGTCGCTTCACTGGCCCATGTTGGTATCCTCATTGAGCTCTTCCCGGATGAGGCAGATCGGTCGCAGGCCTCTGGATGGTCGCTCACCGTGGCTATTGGCAGCTCACGCTGGCTGCCGGCCACTCACTGTAGCCTATGGCAGCCTACGCCGTCAATAGGACTCGTGCAGCCGAGCTCCAGGTGGAGCTGTTGTTCACCATCTTAGCTGTAGAGGGCAGTGTCACTGGCCCTCATATGTGGGATCTGAACCAGGGCCACTGGCGTCCCAAGCCAGCTTTTAACCAATGCACCACTCGGCTGGCCCTCATAATTTTTTTAAAGCTTTAAAAATTGTAAATATGTTCTCATGTCATCAAATATTCTGAAAACGCAGTTTTAATGGCTGTGGTTTTTACTATTAGGAATTGCATTGTGATAAACATCCTTATCTTAAATACTTGTGGTATCTCTGATTTCTTTGGAGACATTCCTAGATGTTGGATTCTTAGCTCAGGGGTTATGAGCGTTTTGAAAACTTTGAATAGATACTGACAGTCATCCATTAATATTTACAGAAGAGTGGAAACCAAAAGAAAATCAATTCTCTGTGGGCCCGGGGTATATAGTCAGAGACCCAGCCTCCATCTTATTCAGCTGCCTGAACCTGTGCCTCCCCAAATCCTCTTAGCTTAGTTCATATCTGAACTCATGGTGAGCCTGCTACTGGGGGGCCTGGATGCAAATACGGAAGAGCCAGCTCAGTTCACCCCCAAGGGATACATGCAGCACGTGGCTGATGAGCCTGGGTCATCAAAGGACTTCCCAAGAGAATGAGCAGGGAGGCACCATAGTGGCCGTTCCTGGCTACAGTGTGAGGAACAGTTCACAGCCTTCCCTTTGCCTGGACTCATCATTTCAGGTGGAGTTTGCTCCTCACAGGGTCTCCCGCATGTAGCATGTAGGAGGCCGTGAGGTCCCTGGGCCAGCGCCCTTCCACCATGGCGTTTCAGCCACTACAGGGGAATCCACTGTTTTCCTGCCCTGAGGGCAGTTGAAAGGAAACTGGAAATCACCGGGACAAGTTTATTCCTCCACTTTCCCAAATTCCTAGTTTCTTACTTAAACTCCCTGAAAGCTTAATACTGGCGTTTGTCTGAACCACTCCACTCCTGCCCCTGCCCCAATGCCCCCACCCCTGACTGGGAAAGCTATGTGCTGTTCTGCACATGTGTTCTGTGGTTCCATGAAACCTAAGTGGTGCATACAGGCACCATTACAGACCATACCCCGAGGTTGAAAACACACTGGGAGCTGTGCTCAGCCTTGCTCCATGACAAAGCTGTGCAAGTAAGGGGGCAGTGGCGGGGGGTGGGGGGCGGGCAGGGAGCCCTGCCAGTTAGCCTGGAGAGACTAAGGTGGGGTGAAGAGGGGCAGGGTGGGACAGCCTGGGGGTAGTGTAGCGTCAGGGCAGGAAGGTGGGAGCCTCAGACTCCAACCTGGGGAAGAGCCCACCCCCTCCAAGGAATGACTGACAAACCTCACACTGACATAGACTTGCATCTCCATTTTAAAAGGGCCTCCCAGCGGCCATTTCCCCACCAGCAGCAGCACCCCGGCCACATAGTTAGAAGCCAGAATGGCTCAAGGCCTGCACCATCCGATGGCTGCCTTGGTGTTCCCTCCCTGGTGAGAGTCGGAGCCTCACCTCCTCCTGCTAGGATTGCCTGTCATTGTGACTGATCCTTTACTCCAGGACTAGAGAGTGGAGCAGCTGCACGCCATGTCAGGCAGGCCGTGTGAACTCTGCCGGCCTCCTCTAGCACAGGAGGAGAAATTCAGCAACCCCAGAGCCTATGGCTGACTGATTTCACACAAGGAGGTTGGATGAGCAGCAGATGAAATCATAGCTCGCCCTGAGTTGAACACAGGCGCCTATTGGAGCACACCTGAGTAAACTGCTAAATCCTTCATTGTGTGAGGTCAGAGGGCTCCACAGAGGGACCCTTTTCTCTGCACCAGACAGTATTTCTACAGATTCTGCACACTCTCTAATGCTACACTGTGGCTGCAACATGAGGCATTACCTGCCCACCATACACCACTTAAGCACCGCCAGCTGCCCCCTTTTGTGGTAAGCCAAGGCTGAGCTCACAGCCAGAACCTAATGGGCTGAATCTCATCCTCCAAACGAACACACACCTATAGAATCCTGCAGTGGCTCCCCATGGCCTGCAGTACGACGTTCCAGCTCGTTAGCCTGATGTGCGGCCATTCCAGGATCGGGCCCCAGTCTGTGATTCTGGCCTCCCACCCCGCTGCGCACCTGCTCTCACCTGTGCTCCAGAACGTTTGTCTCTTTGATGTTTTCTCCATTTGCCCTGTACCTCTGCTCCCGTTCCTTGCTCGATCTAATATACTCTTTTCTCTCTATCAATGAAAGGGCTTCTCATACGTCTAGACCTAGACCAAAAGGCACCTGCTCCCTAAAACATCCCTCATTCCTCTGTTCAAAATATCTTTGTCCTTCTTCTGGGCCTCCATCTGCACCCCAGTTTAGCGTGTTTCATTTTGCTTCGTATTTCTCATGTGCTTACTTATTTGATATGCACGTATTGAAACATCTGCTATGTGCCAGGCACCATGTCAGCAATGGGAACACATACACGGTCACTGCTTTGAGAGGCTCACAGTCTAGACAGGAGATAGACATGTGTGCAGCCACATTACAGGACACAGAGAGTCAGATATGTCCCTCTTCTGCCCAGATCCTTCAAAGGTTCCCATCTCACTCTGACCTAGAAACCCTTACATAGGCTAGCTCCCTTACTTCTCTCAACTCTTCTACCTTCACTCACCCACCACTCACTACAGTGACCTCTGACCTCTCCATTGTTCTTCTGACATCCAGCATGGTTTTGCCCCAGGACATTTGCACTTGCTATTCCCTCTGCCTGGAAAGCACCTCACTGTGGTGTTTGCATGGCTTGCCTCCTCCCTACTTCCTTCCTCTTTTGTCAAATGTCACCTTCTCAATGAGGTCTTTACTGGCACCTGTCTAAAATTTTCACCCCCTTCCTGACACTTCATATCCCCCTTCCTAAGCATGTATTCCATTGTACATTCTGTGCATTTTACTTATTTCTTATTATTGTTTGTCTTCTCCAGTGGGTGCAAGGTCCATATGGGAAGGAATTTTTATCTGCTTTGTTCACTGCTCTGCCTGGAACAGTATCTGGCACAGGTGTGTTCCTTAAATATCCACTAAATCAATTAATGAAACAATGAGTGCATGGTATAGGAGATGAGAGCAAGGGCAAAGAAAGGAACAACTCCCCAAAACTGTTCCCAGAACCAGATAGCTCATGTAACAGAAATACAGATCCAGAGAAAGACTGATATTCATTGGTTTCTCCTGATAGTGTCAATCAGCAAAAATATAAAATAGGCTAGGTGGCCTGAGCTACTCATTCAGCACAAAAGATGTATTAAACATCTATTATGTGCCAAGGAAGGTGCCAGGTTTTGGGGGCCCAGTGATGAATAAAATAGGCTGTTCCCTAACCTCATGGAGTTTATCACCTAATGAACAACCACAAAGTGAATGGACAACATAGTTATACATTGTAGCAAGTACTGGAAGTCCTGCCCAAATTGTGTCCACCTGGGACTAAGAGGCAAAGTGGCCCAGTGGGCAGGAGGGTGGCTTAGACATTGCAATGCCTGAGTCAGTCCTAGTTGTACTATTTATTAGCTGTGTGACCTTGGGCGAGTTACTTGCCCTCTCTGAGCTTCAGTTTCTTCCTATGCAAAACTGAAATCTTAGTACTGCCTAATATTTGGGCTACTGTGAGGATTAAAGAGCTAATCCCCATAATTTAAACAGTCTGGCCCAGTGAAATGCCATTTAATTGTCGCTGTTGCTGCTGGCTGTTGCTAAGGGAAGAAGGCTCACTTGAGAGGTCCAGCACAGCCCAAGACCACGCTGTATGAAGTCATTGCATCAACTCGCTGATGTATTTCAGCAGCTGTTTCCTAAATGGCCTCAATTGTGCAATTTCTGTCAGCGGCAGCAGCAGAAAAAAGCATCCAGAACTTTTCTTAGCCTGTGTATGCACTGGTCTAATCAGCACCAAACTCCTTCCTTCCTTCCAGCTTGTGATGTGATTATGCCCTTGTGTAGAATAAGGTTCAGCCTCAGTTTAGATCCCATAACTAAGTGTCCGTTATGCAGTGTGCTGAGCAGCAAGCGGGAAGATCATAGGGCCTCCCACAGCTGAAGCTGCAAGGAGTACCCTCGGGCAGCTGTTTTCCTGCCTCTTGGTGTCCTCACATGGTCTTCACCACTTCCTCCCTGGCCCCCTGCCCCTGGGCTTCTCCCTGGCCTCATCCCCCGGGCCTCCTCCCCGTGGCCTCCTCCCCCAGGCCTACAGACACAAAGGGCTCTGGACACTAGGCAGCCATGGAGCAAGCTGGACCTCCTGTCCAAACCTTTGAACGGGGCTGAGCCATTAAGCAGCTCTAATCCCGCATGGCAGCCGCAGCCGCCCCAGCCTCACCAATTACTCCTGAGTCTGTGAGAGGCTGTATTTCCGGGTCCTTCCCAGAATCCTCTCATCACACATCTAGCAAGCTCTGCCCTGTCCTTCTTCCCCCACTCTCCCCATACTTTCTTCCCCTTCCTTTCAAGGCCCCACCTTCCCCAGCAAACCCCACACACCCATGTAATTCCAATGCATCCTTCCCTTTTCTGTGTCCCAAGAGCTCTAGATGAGCACGGTCACTCTAGTACTTAGCACACATATCATGGTTGGTTGTATTACCCCCACCTGACAGGCTGACACTGTGTTTCTTTTTGCTGTGTCCCCCTGTTCCTGGCACATGATCTGGCACACAGCAGGAATGAATGAACCAATGAAGGAAAGAAAGAAAGAATGAGCAAAGGCCTTCCAAAGGGAAGGCTGGGAAAGGGCAGCAGACAGACTAAGGGCTAAGTAAGCTGGGAGAGTTGGCCCCAGGCAAGGGGAGGCTGGAGCAGGACCTTAGTGATCTGAGGAAATAATCCACATAGAATCCCTGGTTGCAGCCCCATATCTGTAGGTCACCTGCTGACCTTCAGGCAGTCCACTTACCACTCTAGGGCTCACTTACTTCATCTACAAAAGAAGGGATGGGGCTAGGTGATCTCTTCTAGTTTTAATATATTATGATTTTTAATTCATTCTCTGGAAAATTTGACTGTAATCGAAAAATAGATCCCTCACCCCCACCTCAAGACCCCACAAGTCCCCCTTTATGAAAGAATCCAGAGAGAAGTTCATTTTAATGATCTCTATGGATTAACGTCATGGTCTTTCTCACACTTGAATGGACCATTACCAAACGTAATTGCATCGGTCACAGTATGGTACTGGCAAGCAGTCAGGGTCCACGGCACCCTGGGATCAAACCAAAGTAGAACTCCATAGTCCAGGGATAAAGGCTGGACAAAACCATAACGTACTCACCACATTTCAGGTTAACAGTCAGAGCAAGGTGAATTCAGAGGCATCAGGCGTCAACAACAAAAAAAGGGGTTAAGGAATAAAAAAGGAGGAGAATCAGGAGTTGGAAGAAATTGTATCTTATATGATCTTAGATATCATTTTTTCTTGTCTTGCCTGGAGCAAAAGCAATGACATACGTACTTCAGGTAGTATCGTGGACTCAGTTGTAAGACCAGAAACATAAGAGACAGCCAGACCGGGTCGAAAGTCCAGTTCTATCCCTTACTAGCTGTGGGACCTTGAGCAAGTTGCTTTCTCTTTCTAAGAAAACAGTTTCCCCATTGTAAAAATCTGGGTGATAATAGCGCCTGGGTTGTTATGCGAGTTTTAAAAAATAAGGTACAATTATCATCAATGGGTGAAAGGCTAATGGGAAATTCACACAACCTCAACATATTACCCTACAGATTACTTAGCAATTACAAAGAAATGGTATCCCTGCAATTTAGAATTCAGGCATACACTACTTAACCATCACCAATGACAGGACAAACTGACGTTTCATGTTCCCTGACATGATGAACTGAGAAGCACACAGCATTACTTATGTAATTATTCTGGCTAACAATATTTACCCCAAATCTTTCCATGAGGAAACGTCAAACAAATCCAAAATTGCGAGCCACTTTGCAAAATAACTAGCTTGGGCTCTTCAAAACTATCAATGACATGAAGGGAGAAAGTCTGAGAAAACGTTCTAGATTAAAGGAGACTAATGAAGTATGGAAAGTAAAAGCAATGCACAATCCTTGTTGAGAGATGGGATTGAAAGAAGCACGAAAGGAAGAATTATTATTAGGAAAATTGGGAAAATTTGAATAATGGCTCTAGAATAGATAAAGGAATTGTTTTAAGGTTAAATTTCCTCAGTGTGATAACTGTGTTTTAGTTACATAGAAATGCTCCTGTTCTGAGGAGATAAATGCAGAGATATTTATGAATGGAAAGTAACAGTGTCTTTCTGTAACTCTCAAATGGTTCAGAGAGAGAAAGAGAGAGAGAAATAAAGCAAAAATGGGAAACTAGGTATAAGAAACTAGATGTAAGCAATTAGTGAAACTTGATGTTTCATTGTATATTTTTACAATTTTTTGTAGGTTTGAAATTTTTTCTTAATAAAGGTTTTGGGGAAAAGATAAGCATATAAAGTTCTTGGCACTTAATAGGAACTCAACAAATCATAAATATGATACGCAGGTGATGATAATCTCTTGATTTGATTGAAAATATTAACATCTAAAAATCCCTATTCTGTTCCTACATCTCAGCTCTTGACACTTGCCATGGCTAGAAGGCTCAAGCCACTAGGCCATCCTGGGGTTCGGTTTTCTCATCTATAAAGGAGAGACATCATATCCATATGTGGAATGCCAAAGAGAAAAGGGTTGCTGAAAGACAATAAAGATTATACATATAATGACTCAATCAAATTCCTCTCAGTTTGGGAAGCATCAATCATGTTACTGCAGTCATAATGGTGATTCTGTCTGATAATTTGTATGAATTTTATTTTTCTCTTTTGCATTCTCTTTCAGATTCTGATCAAATTAATGTCTCTCTATGCTTTTTAAATATCCTATGAAAATCTTAAAAGGGGAAAAAAAATGCCTGTTTAAGAAGGCTTGAAGAGAAGGCACTACGGAATGGACAGTGATATAATCATCCAGGTAAACCTATTCTGAATCAAGAGGATTATAGCACCTTCAGTAAGAGCAGCAACAAACATCACTAAGCATGCAACACGCTGCAGCCTCTATTCAGCCTGGAGATGCAAAAACAGTAGGACATTGTCCTTGGCCTCAGGGGCCCACAGCCTGGTAGCAAGGTCTATGCTACAGATTTTCCTGTTCTGACCCACAGAAGTAAAAGTTGAAGGACAGGAGAAGATCAATCTGAAACTATCTCTTAGGTGTAAGTTTTTATGAACATTGTGTAGCATGTAAAACATAGTAGGGTCATAGTAATTAGACAATTTAATAATTCCCTGTGGGATGAAAGGATAGCTCAGTGGTTGGATGGATGGATGGATGGATGGATGGATGGATGGATGGATGGACAAACAGACAAAAGAATCGAGAGGTCAGTCATGAATAATCTCAATGCGGGCAAAGCAGAAATGCCCAGGGAATTGCCTCCTATAGGATGTGTCTACACCAAAGTTGCTGGTGGCAGTTTTGGTTCCTGGAAGCCTTGCACAGGCCAAATAGCTTTATAATGCCTAGAATCACTTAGAAAATGTAAAAAAGTAATGAAAGCCAAAGCTTAGATAAGGAGTACTTGAAAACAATACTTGAGTGAGACAGCTTATATTCACTGCCATATTTTAATTTTGTCCTAGTCATCTCTTTTCTTAAGAACTGTAAACCCTAGTTTATAATTAAGACGTAACCTAATAGTTAAACTGTTGTTTTAATAAGGAGTTTTCTTTTTAGAAAAAACAAAATAATATGACTAAATCATGTTCTTCATCTCTTACCCTTTCTCAGTCATACACAACTGGAGTAAATTTATTCATCTTCCCTCTACATTTACTCCAATGATAGGGAGGCACCGAAATTGTTGGCACAATCTAAGATGAATTACCTGGTCTTTGGGTAATGTCTTGCTAATCTACCCAGAAGAAATAACAGCAAAATGCAACAAAGGGTTATTTTACTAGGGAAGTGATATGGTAGCAGCTAATCATGCCAATTCTGGGATCAGAACTTGGGCAACTTCCTTAATCTTTCTAAGCCTCAACTTTTTTTGTGTTTCTTTTTTTTTTTTTTTTTTTGAGGGCAGTGTCACTGGCCCTCATATGTGGGACAGAACTGGGGCTGCTGGCTTCCCAAGCCAGCGCTTAACCACCGCACCACTCGACCGGCCCTTAAGCCTCAACTTCTGAATCTGTAAATGGGGACAATAAGAGTATATATCTCATAAGGTTGTTATAAAGATTAAAATGAAAAATTATATGTCCGTAGTACACTATGTTTTATAGTAAGGACCCAATAAATATTATTTATCACTGAGAGAGAAGAATAAAAGAAAAACTGATAATTGGGAATGTTATATGTAGTCCTCAGCTGAGCCAGTCCTGGCGTATTCACTCTCTAACTGACCTTGAGCAAATCACTTCACCATTCTGGGCTTCAGTATCTTCATCTATAAAATAATTTTCATGATCTCAAAGGTCCCTCCCATGCTAAGATTGTCTATTATGAGAACAAGATCCCAGAGAGAAAAGGAAATAAGCATGGTTAAAAATAAGCTCCCTCTCCCATTGCAATCTCTCACCATATGGCCAGAGTTGGTGGGAAATCCGGACTCATGTTGCTAACTTGGAGGTACCTGATGGCAGAAAAAGTAAGTCCCACTGGATTTGGAGGCCCTGGGAGAGATGTTGGGGCCCCTCTGGATCCAAGTGTATTTCTGGTTTCACTTGAAAATGCTTCTTCCCTTCCAACAGCTGGCTGACAGTGTTGGCTTTCTACTCAACAGCCATTTCCTCCTTCTTCTTTTCGATATTATAAGGTAAAAATGGAGCCAACCCCTGGGAGTGAATCACAATTGGTCTAAACAACGGCTGTCAATGAGAAGTGGTATTGCCCACCAGAGGAGGTTTGAAAGAAGTTGTCACACGGTGACTTGAGCATTCCACTGGCATCTAATAAGTGAGGGTCAGAGATGCTAAATATTCTGCAGTGAGAAGGAAATTTCTGTACAACAATAAATTAACCAAAATGCCAAAAGTACCCCCACTAAGAAGTACAGCATTCAATTATTCATAGGAATTCCATTTCCCTTTACATTCCTTTTGCCAGATTAGTTTGGGGTTAAACATGGGCCTATTTTGGTCACAAGACATAAAAGCCTGTTCATTTTCTGAGAAAGATTTTCCTCATGATAAAAAGAACAGACCACCCCTAACTTCCTGCCTACCTTTTGACACTAAGAGCCTCAGCAGCCAACTTGCAAGTCTTGAGAGGAAAGCCAAGAGAATAGCAGAGAACACACACAGAATCCTGACATTTCTGACTTCCCGAATTAGCCAATCTTCAAACTGCCAACTTTCAGAGATCCTGTTCAGAGAAAGAATACATTTATTTTTAATATAATCAAAATTTAAACTGGTTTAATATGTTACTTACAGCCCAAAGCATCCTAAATTATTATTTGGCCTAAAAACAATTAAAGAAGAAAAGTCACATGATCATATCAATTGATGCAAAAAAGCATTTGACAAAAGTCGACACCTATTCATGATTTAAAACAAACAAAAAAAGGAACTCTCAGGAAAAATAGAAAAAGAGGGAAACTTCCTCTACCTGATACAAATCATCTGCAAAAATATCTACAACTAACATTATCCTTAGTGGTGAAAGACTAAATATTTTCTCCTTCAGGTCAGGAACAAGACAAGGGTGTCCTCTCTCACTACTCTTATTCACCATAATACTCAGAGTTCTATTCAGTGCAATAAGACAAGAATAGGAAATAAAAGAATAAAGTTGGACCTTTACTTAACACCGTATACAAAAATTAACTCAAAATGGATCAGGGGTCTAAATCTAAAACCTAAAACAATAAAACTCTTAAAGAAAACATAAGACAAAAGCTTCACAACATTGGGTTTGGCAATGTCTTAGATATAACACCAAAAGCACAGGTAACAAAAGAAAAAATATACAAATTAAGCTTCATGAAAATTTTCACATTTTTTAATATCAAAAGACACTAGGGCCGGCCAAGTGGCGCATTCATTAAGAGCTGGTTTGGGATGCCAGCAGCTCCGGTTCGGATCCCACATATGAGGGACAGTGACACTGCCCTCTACAGCTAACAACAGCTCCACCTGGAGCTGGGCTGTGCGAGCCCCGGTGATGGTGTAGGCTGCAGCCCCTGCTGCAGTGGGCTGCCATAGGCTACAGTGAGTGGCCGGCAGCCAGCGTGAGCGGCTGGCAGCCAGTGTGAGCTGCCAATAGCTGCGCTGAGGACCATCGGGAGGCCGGCGACTGATCTGCCTCATCCGGGAAGAGTGCAATGATGATACCAACGTGGGCCAGTGAAGCAACATCCTCTGCAACTAGACTGAAGAACAAAAAGACAGCAACTTGTCTGTTCCCCTTCCCCAATTCCCCAATGCTGTTCCCCTTCCCCAATTCCCCAATTAAAAAAAAAAAAATCTAAAAGAAAAAAATAGACACTATCCACAGAGTAAAAAGGCAACCCATAGAATGGAGAAAATATTTCTAAATCATATATCTTGTAAGGGACTAATATCCAGGATATATAGAGGATTTCTGAAACTTAACCACAAAAGAATATACAACTCGATACAAAAATGGGCAAAGGAGTTGAATAAACATTTATCCAAAAAAAATACACAAATGGCCAATAAGTACATGAAAAGATGATCAACATCACTAATCATTAGGGAAATGCAAATCAAAACTACAATGAGATACCACCTCGCACCATTAGGATGACTACTATCCAAAAGCAAACAAAAACAAAAAAACCAGAAAACAGGTGTTAGTGAGAATGTGGATAAACTGCTGTGCAAAACAGTATAGTTTCCTTAAAAAAAATTAAAAACAGGGCCGGCCGAATGGCACGGTGGTTAAGCGCTGGCTTGGGAAGCCAGCGGCCCCAGTTCGGGTCCCACATATGACGGCCAGTGACACTGCCCTCCAAAAAAAAAAAAAAATTAAAAACAGAATTACCATATGACCCTGCAATTCCACTTCTGGGTATATACTCAAAAGAATTGAAAGCAGGATCTCTAAAAGATATTTTGTACATCATGCATCATTTACAATAGCTGAAATGTGGAAGAAACCCAAGTTTCTATCAACCAGAGGAATGGATAAGCAAAATGCAGTATATATATACAATGAAATGTTATTCTGCCATAAAAAAAGGAAGGAAATTCTGCAATGAGAGTATTATTCTAAGTGAAATAAATCAGGCATAAAAAAACATACTGTACGATTCTACTTATGTGAGGTACTTAGATCATAAAGACAGAAAGTAAATAGGAGGAGGGCAGAATGGGGAGTTATTGTTTAGTAGGTTATAGTGTTTCAGTTTTACAAGATGGAAAGAGCTATGGGAATGGATGGTGGTGATGGCTGCACAACAGTGTGAAATGTATTTTTAATACCACAAAAATGTACACTGGTGCAGGTGGTAAATTTTATGTTGTGTTTTTGAACACAATTTTAAAAAGGGGTGGGGGGAACGACATACAGACTGGAAAGAAAACTCTCCCCATTTCATATGCCATGGTTTTCTATGTAGAAAATTCCAAAGAATATACAAAGAAAAAAAAGAAAAATCACTAAAACTAGTAAGTGTGTTGAGCAATATTGCAATATATACAATAAACAACAAAAATCAATTATATTTCTATATACTAGCAATGAACATAGACACCAAAAGTTAAAATGCATTACCATTTCACACACAAAAAAAGGTGAAATATTTGGGTTTCAATCTAACAAAACATGTACAGGACGTGTATGTTGAAAGCTACAAAACACTGTGGAAAGAAATCAAAGATCTAAATAAATGAAGAGACATACTGTGTTCTTGATTTTGAAGACTCAACATAATAAATGTCAATTATTCCTCAAGTTTACATACAGGTTTAACAAAATTCCTATCAAAAATTCAGCAAGATTTTTATAGTTATAGATAAGATTATTTTAAATTTTATCTGGAAAGGCAAAGAATCTAGAATAGTTAAAACAATGTTTGAAATGGAAATATACAGTGGGAGGAGTCAGTCTACTCAATTTCAAGACACTGTATCATAATATATGACCATAGTAAACAAGACTGGATGGTACTGGTGAAGGGACAGACACAGAGCACTGGAACAGTAGAGAGCCCGGAAATAGACTTGTACAAATATGCCTAAGGAATTTTTTACAAATATACAAAAGCTATTCAAGGGAGAAAAGATAGCCCTTTTTTACCAAATGGTGTTAGAGCAATTGGACATTTACAGGCCAAAAAACAATTTTTTAAAGTATCTTGCCCTAACTCTGATATGGCATACAAAAATTAACTCAAAATGTATTACAGACGTAAATGTAAATCTATAAACCTTTTAGAAAAACCACAGGAGAAAATCTTTGGGATCTAGAGTTAGGCAAGTGTTCTTAGACTTGACACCAAAAGCGTGATCCGTAAGAGGGAAAACTGATAAATTGGACTTCATCAAAACTTAAAACTTTTGCTCTACAAAAGACCTTATTAAGAGGATGAAAAAACAACCCACAAACAGGGAGAAAATCTTTGCAAACCACATATCAATGGACTAGTTTTTTTTGAAAGTGTAAGACCTCTTAAAGCTCAACAGTAAAACACAAACGATCCTATTTGAAAATAGGCAAAAGATATGAACAAAACATTTCAACAAAGAGGATATACGAATGGCAAACAAGCACATGAAAAGACATTCAACACCACTGGTGATGAGGGAAATGCAAATTTAAGTCACATTAAGATATCATATGCACTTACTGGAATGACTACAATAAAAAGTAGTGGCAACTTCAAAAGCAGGTGAAGTTGCAGAGAAATGATCTCTCAGACATTGCCAGTAGGCGTGCAAAATGGTAATCACTCTGGAAGACAGCTTGGTCGTTTTTTAAAAAACTAAATATGCAACTACCATATGACCCAGCAATTGCACTCCTGGGCATTTATCCCATAGAAATGAAAACTTATGTTGACACAAAAACCTACACACCACTGTTCATAGCAGCTTTATTCAAAATAGCCAAAAATTGAAAGCAATGCAGATGTCCTTCAACGAGTGAATGGGTAAATGCAGTGGTGCATCCATACCACGGAATACTGCTCAGCAATAAAGAAGAACTATTGATACATGCAACAACTTGGACGAATCTCCAGAGAATATTGCTGAGTGAAACAAAATAATCCAATCCCAAAAGTTATATACTATATTATTGTATTTATATAGCTTTCTTTTTTTTTCTTAAGATTTTACTGGGGAATTGGGGGAGGGGAACAGCGTTGGGGAATCGGAACAGACAAGTTGCTGTCTTTTTTGTTCTTCAGTCTAGTTAAGGAGGACATCACTTCACTGGCCTATGTTGGTATTATCATTGCGCTCTTCCCCGGTGAGGCAGATCGGTCGCTGGCCTCTGCATGGCCGCTCACAGCAGCTCACACCAGCTGCCAGCAGCTCACGCTGGCTGCCCGCCACTCACTGTAGCTTATGGCAGCCCACTGCCACCAGGGGATGCAGCCTACATCCTTACATGGACTCATGGCAGCCCAGCTCCAGGCTGAGCTGTTGTTCACCAAATTAGATGTAGAGGGCAGTGTCACTGGCCCTCATATGTGGGATCCAAACCGGGGCCCTGCTGCTCAGCGCTGGCATCCCAAGCCAACTCCTAACCAACGCGCCACTCAGCCGGCCCTACATAGCTTTCTTGAAGTGACAAAATTATACAATCAAAAAAGAGATCAGTGGTCACCAAGGATAAAGGGAGGGTGATGATAGGAGGAAGGCATGTGCATGTACCTGGGAAAGAGCAACATCAGAGGTTCTCGTGGTGGAAAAGTTCTATATCTTGAATGTACCAATGTCAATATCCTGGCTATGATACTGTACTAGAGTTTTGCAGGATGTGGGAACAGATATATGAAATTTCTCTTTATTATTTCTTACAACTGCATGTGTATCCACAATTAGCTCAAAAAAAGTTTTTATTTTTTAAAAATTGCACTAGTGTGGCCCGGCCGAGTGGCGCATTGGTTAAGAGCTGGTTTGGGGATGCCAGTGGCCCCGGTTCGGATCCCACATATGAGGGCCAGTGACACTGCCCTCTACAGCTAACAACAGCTCCATCTGAAGCTGGGCTGTGAGCTCCGGCGATGGTGTAGGCTGCAGCCCCTGCTCAGTAGGCTGCCATAGGCTACAGTGAGTGGCCAGCAGCCAGTGTGAGTGGCTGGCAGCCAGGGTGAGCTGCCGGTAGCCGCGATGAGTGACCATCCAGAGGCCGGCGACCGATCTGCCTCATCCAGGAAGAACGCAATGACAATACCAACATGAGCCAGTGAAGCAACGTCCTCAGCAACTAGACTGAGGAACAAAAAGACAGCAACTTGTCTGTTCCCCTTCCCCGATTCCCCAACGCTGTTCGCCTTCCAATTCCCCAATAAAATCTTTAAAAAAAAAAAAAATTGCACTAGTGTGTAGTCAACAAAATCCATTGAGCCAGGAAACCCATAGCGTGTGGAGGATACTGGAACCAGGCCCCGCAGTACAATAAGAGGAAAGAGCCAATAGCCTCACATGGGGTCAAGATAAATGTGCGCTGATATTGCACTTGCAGAAAGAAGAAAGGAAAAGGCATTACCATACAGGCCGATTTACAAAAGAAACCTCTCTCGGCCAGAATCCATCTGAAGCCAAGAGGCTCCACTCACCCTGGCCCACATTCAAATAGCAAGTCCGCCCCACACCCCGGTGCAAACATCAGGCGCTCCAACACAGGCGCAGTGATTTGATTCATTTACACCGAGTCAGCATTTCGGACATGTGTTTGCAATCTGAGGCTTCCTGTGAGGTACGTAGGCCCTAAATAACATCTCTTACGGGAACTCTGTGATTTGGGATGCCAGGTCAGGCTGGAGCTGGACCGAAGCTGTGGTTGTGCATAAACAAGAGTTTTAAAGGTCAGTTGTCCAGCCAGCAGGCTGGGCTGTGTGGACCTTGGGGTTAGGGTGGGGGAGCGGCTCTCAAAGCGCTTTCTCAGAAAAAGATCACTTGCATGTGTTCCCCTCACGTCAGAGAAGAAAAGTCCCATAGGACTTTTCCACCTCTTCACTCCTGCTTCCACTGGGAGCCAGATGAGATGGCACAAGGCCCCCACCCCGCCCTCCGCCCAGTCCTCCCATCCAGCACTGAGAGATTGCATGCGTGCATGGCCACACATGAAGCAAAGGGCTGCCCCTCCTCCTGCCCCTCCCGGGCTGGGGTACTGTGCTCACCCTGGCTTTTTCGTGGAGTCTGTTTTACAGAGTCACTCCCAAAGGAGCAATCTGCTTCCTAATATGCTTCATAGGCATTTCCAGTGATTCCATAAACAACACACTAAAAAATAATGTTCTAATGTATTTGTTTGACCGATATCCCATTTCATTTGCCCCTACTGTTCTCAACTAATTTTACCCATCAGATAGCAGTGAGCTGGAAAAGCCTGTTTTCTCTTACTTAACACTAACAATCTTTCCACAATTTCTTCTCCTTCTGTTTTAGGAAACAAAAATCAGACTTCGGAAAGAACACTTCCTTGAGCTACAAGACAGACACTGCCTCTGTCTGTGACCTTTGTCCAGTCCCCAACCCTCCTGTCCCCCATCCCTCCTCTCCAAGTGCTTGTCCTCAAAGCCCAGGTTCAAGACCAAGGAAAGCTGACTGACTGATTTGCCAGAGGCTCTTGACCAGGGATTCCTCTCCTGCAGACTTCTTCTATCCCAGGTGGCCTCCTGGGCCCCACCTACGAGAGGCCTGTAGGCTAATAGGAAATCAGCAGCAAACCAGGGAGAGTGTGAATGTGCAAGCCTTCCAGAGATCCACTGAGCTTTCTCATGTCCTGTGCTTGTATTCAATAGAAGATGAGGAGGGGCATAGAGAGAAGAAAAGCAAGAACCTGGACAGAAAATAAACTGCCTAAATGACTCAGAAACCTTGTGCCAGAGGGATTGCCAACTCTGTGGTCTTGGCTCCCAGCTCACATGATCAGATTTCGTGTCCTGGAGAGCTACAGGGCAGTGTCCTCAGGAGCAGGGAGTGAGAGTGTAGCTGCAGAGCTGCTAACCATCCCTCAGGGCTGTGCCACAAAGGCCACATAAAAGGCAGGAAGAATGGTGCAGCAGGTCAGGGACAGGGTCAAGTACAGCCCATGTGGGCACCCACCCACCCCCAAAAGTGGGCTCAGCGCTCCTTTCAAGTGCTCTAAAGCCCATCTCCCTCTTACGCCTCCATTTCCTCATTAATAAGTCAGATGTTAATACCCATCTCAGGAGGTGATTGTGAGGAGGGATCAACGTTAGAAATGTGTTTTTCTGTAAATAACAAAAAGCCCAACCACCAAGCCTAAAGGCAGGAGTTCGTTGCTCTCACATAAGGCTAGAGGCAGACATTCCAGGGCTCAGATACCTACTCAATTCTCATTGATTCGAAGACTCATGTGATTTTATGTTTTTGTTTCTTCTCCACATTTTAACATCTTGGGGAGCTGTTTAGGCTATAGTTTAATCAGCAGCATTGTATCTTTCCTAATGGTACCTAAATAAAGGCGTGTCTTATAATACTGACCATTTCTAATGAAAGGCAAGATGTCATCAGGGGCTAGACTCTTAGCCTGGTGGCTTTCACCCTCATGGTTGCAAGATGGCCGGTGCACGTCCAAGCATCATATCCATGTTACAGGCAGGAGCAAAGGAGAAGTGGGAAGGAGATAATGGGTTTTCTCGTCTCTCCAACAAATTTCCACTTACATGTTACTGGGCAGAACTATGTCACATGGCCATCTGCAGAGTGCTCAGAAGTTGAGTTCTAGGTTCCCAGGCCTTATCACACAAAGGCAGGGGAGGAGGGAGGTGACTGGGTGACTGGGTGCTGAGCGAGCCAACCTGCTGTGTCTGCTATGGGGCGCCCAGTAGAGGCTCATCAAATGGCAGCTCTTTACCTCCACACGCAAGCAAGAATGTGAGTGCTTTGTGTTGGGATAAGCCAGCCCCCAAACAACTTCATTTCTTGGAACACTATAGTTAACACTCTCTAGGAATGCAAATGAGGCTTGTCCAGGAAAGAGTTGTAAACACACTTCTCTCCTTTCTAGTTCTGCAGAGTCATCTCCGTAGGCTTACACACCAGAAGTTTCTGGTGCAAAATAAATAAACAAGCTAGGCTAATAGGAAATCAGCAGCAAGCCAGGGAGAGTATGAATATGCAAATCTTCCAGAGATCCACTGAGCTTTCTCGTGTCCTCTGCTTTTATTCAATAGGGAATGAGGAAGGGCACAGAGAGAAGAAAAGCAAAAATAGTTTTTGCAATTCTCACAAATGAGTTTTTTTTCCGTTTTCCTTCCCCAAGCTAAGCTCATCTCCTATTTTCACCGTTCGGCTGTCACAGCCCTGCAGCCGTGGTGGCTTCTATGAGAACAACCTGCAGGCTGGCATCCGTAATCCAGGCACTGGGCCATTCCCCTGGACACACTCAGGCTTTCTCAACTGATGGGGATGGAGCTGACCTCTATCTGTTTCTCATATGTTAACTCATGCAACCCTTGCAGCAAATCTGCAAACAAGGTATAAGCATTCCTATTTGCCAAAACTACGGCTCAGAGAAATCAGGAAAATGTTCAAGGTCATCCAGCTGGTAAGAAGGAGCTGAAGCTCACACCCAAGTCCTTCAAGAGCCAGTACCCTTTCCAGTACAACAGCCTCCAGAAGCATTGCTGGCTGTTTCACTCTCATTGTGAGGCCAAAAGAAGTCAGGCGTCTCTTCCAACATCAGGAGCCCATGGAAAGCGGGGGTGTTGCAGCTGCAGCTTCCCCAAGACCTCTGGTCCTCCTGGAAGCTGGTTTCTGATGGTGTGCTTGAAGGGTGGGGCATTGAAGTCACAAAGGACACCAGGTGTGACTTCAGAGATCACCCATTCGGATTCCTTCACAGGACAGAGGAAGAAACAGGCCCTGGGGAAGAAGTCAGTGGTAACCATCAGAAAAGGGTCTAGGGGGCCGGCCGAGTGGCGCATTGGTTAAGCGCTGGTTTTGGGATGCCAGCGGCCCCAGTTCGGATCCCACATGAGGGCCAGTGACACTGCCCTCTACAGCTAACAACAGCTCCACCTGGAGCTGGGCTGTGCGAGCCCCGGTGATGGTGTGGGGCTGGCTGCAGTGGGCTGCCATAGGCTACAGTGAGTGGCCCGCAGCCAGCGTGAGCGGCTGGCAGCCAGTGTGAGCTGCCAATAGCCGCGGTGAGCGACATCCAGAGGCCAGCGACCGATCTGCCTCATCCGGGAAGAGCACAATGACGATACCAACAGTGAAGCAACATCCTCCGCAACTAAACTGAAGAACAAAAAGACAGCAACTTGTCTGTTCCCCTTCCCCGATTCCCCAATGCAGTTCCCCTCCGCCAATTCCCCAATAAAATCTTTAAAAAAAAAGAAAAGAAAAGAAAAGGGTCTAGGACTCAGGCCACTCACTTCTAGGCCTTTTGTTTTTCCAAAATAACAGGCTCCTAGTGGTTTTCAGGCCCTCAGGTGGACACTCCTGGTCACCTGCAGGCCAGGTTGGGAAGCCATGCCACCAATTCTGCCTTGTAGGTTTTCATCTGCTCATCTAACAGATATTTCTGTAGTGCTTCCCATGGTCCTGGTACTGTTCTGAGCACTGGGAATGCAGCTGAGAACAACAAAGATAATGGCCCACTTCTCATGGAGCTTATGTTGTCTCGGGCAGACAGAGGGTAAGTGGGAGAAACAAGAAAATATCAGGTATCAGATAGTGAGGAGTTCTGCGGAAAGAAAAGTACAAAGATGTTATGGAGAGTGACGGCGGGGTGGGGGGGACAGGGGGTCTTTAGAGCTGGGGCCAGGGAAGAGCTCTCCTAGGAGGTGACATGTAAGCCAGGGCTGAAAGATGAGGGAAAGGCAGCTGGGCAGAGGGCAAATGGGCGCAGCCTCCGAAGGGGGAAAGCGCTTGGCTGCGTGAGGAGGAAACAGGGCCGAGCCCACTGAGCAACAGAAAGAAAAGTGACAAGGCAGGAGAGGCAGGCCAAGGGCGATCCTACAAGGGCGATCGCTGGGTAGGCCAGTGAGAGGGGTTTCGGTTTTGCTCTAAGTGCAATGCTCCTGTTTAGGCTTTGAAAAGATCGTTCTGGATGCTGTGGAAAGAACAGAAAAGGGGCAAGAATACAGAGAGCTGAGTCGTCAAGCAGTGCTAGCAGTCCTCTAGGTTGCATCCCTAAACCGGGGGGTTCACAAGGCTGCTCCTGCGAGCGGCTGTGCAAGCTGGGCCCTGCCCGCCTCCAGGGCCGCCTGTCACCTAAACTACAATATGAGCGTCCTCTGAGGCTGTGCAGAGCAGCCTGGTCATGTCAGTCCCTTAGGATCCTCAAACACACCTACAACTCTCTGTACTCGTGTCAAAGCTGCAAAGTAAACACTCCTTTAACGACATTTTTCTACACGAGAGTAAGACAGACAAACTATAAGTCCCTATGTCTAAGACGGTGTTATGAATTATGCAGTGCAGAAAGTATGAGGAATAAGAGAATCGACAATGATCTTGTACCTTTAGTTATCTCATGTCTGTTGGAAAATATACTCATCCCTTGGTTATCTGCCCCAGCATTTAGGAAAAGAATCATGGATGGTGCAAAAAATCATGTGTATAATTTATATTTGGTTTAAACACCTAGTGCTGAGCTCTGTCGGAGATAAGTTGCAGCTATTCAGTCTTCAGTGGTATTTCAGTTCATATCATTGTCCAAACTGAATCATGAATGTTTAAAAAGCAAAACCAAAAATACATCTTCATTCATTCTCTCATCAATTATTTTTTGCATGCCTGCTATTATTATACATACGACAGTGCTGGGTCTTGGAGCAATCAAGCAATATGCCCCCTGCCTTCATGGACCTCACAGTCTCATGGCCTGGACAGACACTGAACAAGAAAAAAAACACACAAAGAAATAAGCAGTTGCAACTTGTAATAAGGCCTATAGTAGAAAAGAACAGACAAAATAATGGCCTGGGGTGCCATATTTTGATTGTGAGGGTCAGGGAGTGCATCTCGGATGAACCTTTAGGATAGCCAAAGGCCACCATGGCTGTTGGCATACTTCCATTTCTCTGCCACCTCATTGTCCTCTATCTCTCTTCAAACAAATTTTTGCCCAGGGACTCTCTCCTTGACCCCATTATCCCTCCCTCCCAAACCATTGCCCTCCAAGCTCTATGACCATGAGTATATAAGTAGAAGACACTCTGAGCCAGCATCTCTAATCAAGGGAAGTCCTAGGCACCCAATAGAGAGCAGCACGGAACCCCTTGGTCTGGTTCTCACAATGGGTCTCCTTTTATGACCTTTGGGAATTGCTTCCTCTCTCCAGAAGTCTCAGTGTCCCCCATCTGTCAAGTGGAAGGAAACACCTAGTACCTGGAGTGCCCACATGAGCCCCCAGAGATTGAATCTGCTGCCCCAGAGTCCTTGGAAGTTCTCACAGCAGGCTGGCAGACTCCATGCCAAACTGGGAGAAACCCTACCCCTGCCAGACCCCCTATAAGACCTCAGCCTTGGGCAGGGCCAAACACCATGCACAGGCTCCAAATAGACTTTTTTTTTACAAAGGCTGCTACTTACCCCACATTATTCCTCTCAAAGCTTCAGAAACAAACACTGAGATGAGATGAGGAACGTGGTAAGAATTACGTGATTGAAGAAGGTAAGGTGTATGGGGCCGGTCGAGTGGCACATTGCTTAACAGCTGGCTTGGAACGCCAGCTCTGAGCAGCAGGGCCCTGGTTTGGATCCCACATATGAGGGCCAGTGACACTGCGCCCTCTACAGCTAAGATGGTGAACAACAGCTCAACCTGGAGCTGGGCTGCCATGAGTTGCCAGCGACGGCATAAGCTGCCGTGGGCTGCCATAAGCTACAGTGAGCGGCCAGCAGCTGGCATGGGCTGCCAAGAGCCACCATGAGCGGCTGTCCAGAGGCCGGTGACCGATCTGCCTCACCCGGGAAGAGTGCAATGATCACAATACCAACGTGGGCCAGTGAAGCGACGTCTCCACAACTACACTGAAGAACAAAAGGACAGCAACTTGTCTGTTCCCTTTCCCCGATTCCCCAATGCTGTTCCCTCCCCCAATTCCCCAATAAAATCTTTAAAAAAAAAGAAGGTGTATGGACCTTATTTCTATATGCTGCACTTAACTTAAAGCCATATGTTAGTAAGTCAGTCACCACACTATGCTTGTCATTTGCAGTCCCTTCACTCAGACAACCTTCACCCCCAGACTCCATCCTATGAGAGTCTGGCCAAAGCCCTGCAGTGTCAGTGTGATGTCTCCACACGGAGGCCCAGGCCAGCTCTGGGCACTTCCAGAAGAGAAGGTCATCATGTTGCCATTTCCTATTCCCACCATTCCTTGGGCTGGGCTCTGTTTTCTCTTAGAGGAAGGTTATGGAATGACAAAGGATCTCAGCTCATGGGAGGTGTGGTGGGCAGGGGGAGACTGCTATGGACCTGAACAACAGCGCGAGAAGGCATACACACAACTTGCAGGCGGGAGGTGGTCTTAACCTGGGTTCTAGTTGCTGTTCCACCAACTGGCTGTCTGAAAGCACATCCCTCTCTAAGTCTCAGTCTCACTGTGAATGAAATTGAACTAGGTGATCTCTAAACTCTTCCAGCTCTACGAATTTAAAGTTCTCAGTGGGTGTTAATTTATAACGCTGTGCTCAGCACATATGTGCTATGCAGGAAATGGGGCTGGGGGAGTGACGGCGGGGCTTCCTGTTTGGTCAGAAGGAAGTGCATTGGTGCAGCACCTCCCAGCCTTTCTTTCTCCATCAGCACACTTGATGAATGATGACTAAGAGCTCGACACACTCCCAGCACAGATGTGAAGGACCCAGGGCTCAGCGTGATGCTTGGCAGCTGGAGTGGGGGCAGCTGTAACTTCACCACATCACACCAGTGTTTCCAACACCGTCCCAGCAGACCAGATTTGGGAAATTTATGTTAATAATGTTTTAGACTAGGCCCATATCATGTTGCATGCTATCGGCAGAGTCTCTTGATTGTTTTATAATTTAGTCCACATGTACTAAGGTTTGTTATCGTCCAGCACTGTGCTAAGTGCTGGAGAAGTAAAGATGAATAGAACTGCTGTAGTGCGCTGGGGTGTCCTGGGCCAGAGCACCCATTCTTCCACGTGGTACTTTTTGCACACATTAGGGAAAGGGACTCCTTCTGTACAGGTCTGGTGGGCACACAGTCTGTTGAGCAGATGACAGCTGGCCATTGGTCTCCATTGGCCCCTTCAGCAGAGCACGCTGGCACAGCAAACAATCTACACAATTGATCCTGGTGGTCCTGATGGGCTGCCAAATTTTAATCAATGTCTAACATATATTTTTGCTCTAATGGAACACATATGCTAGCAATGTCTGTCAAATGAAACACAGGCCCAAAAAGTCACGCGACAGTGCAGAGTGGAATAAGCCAGCCAACTTGGTGTTTCTTATGTGTTGGAACATAAGAAAATGCAATATGTGTGATATACAAGAGCACGTATTCAGAACAGCACACTAGTATTAAAGGGAGACAGGGTGATAGTGTGGTAACAGCAGATGCCTTTCCAGTCACTGAGACTCAGTTATACTGCAGCAGCAATTTGCATTGTAATTATTCTTCCCTTGTTTAATGTGCTTTAGTATTTTAATGCTTTCAAGTGTGCTGCACACAGAAAAGGTTGGAAACCACTGATCTAGTGGAAAAGAGGTGTATGAGAATTCCAGCTCCGATTAAATTCCCACCAGAGACATGAGAGCAATAAGAGCAAGGCACTTAGTACAACCTCGAGAGTTTTAGGAGAGCTTTCTAAAGGAGGTGACGGCTAAAACAAGCGTTGGAGATCGAGTACAAGTTCGCTAGTATACAGGGTGGGAAAGTGTATTGGAAGCAATGGAGACCATGTGTACAAAAGTGTGGTAGAAAGAACAAGATTTGTGGACTGAACTACAAGCTGTAATATGGCTGGAGAAAAAAGTGCAAGTAAAAGAGTGTCAAGAGGTGAAGGTGAAACAGTTCACAACAGAACACTAGTGGGCATGGCTGTGGTCATGCTCTTTTCCCCCAAATTCAAACCCCGCCCCTCCCACACACACAGAAAAGGTGAGATTATTATGAAGATACACATGATGGGTCTTTCTTTGGACTCAGCAAAATGCCACAGCCTTAATCTTTTAATTTGGGTGGAAAATGCATAACACTAAGTATTTCTGCAGAAATATCAAGGACCAGGCTCTGCTGAGTGAAAACATATATTCAGGATCAGTCATGCAGTTTGTGCGGCCCAGTGCAAAATGAAAATGTGACTTAAGAATTTCAAGATATCAATAGCAGAGCGTTAAATGAAGTGCCAGCCCCTTTTAAGCATGGGGCTTGTGTGACTACACAGTTTGCACACCCATAAAGCCGGCCCTGAAGTTGAAGGAGACCAGAAGGCCTTGTTATTGGAACTGGATTTATTTCTTTGGATAAGAGAGGAAGACAAGGGCTGGCCAAGTGTCTCAGTTGATTAAGAGTTGGTTTAGAGTGTGAACGCTGAGCAACAGGGCCGCCTGTTCAATTCCCACATGAGCCAGTGATGCTGCGCCCGAGCTGAGTTGTCGCTGAGCTGCCAACAGGTGGCAGGATGGCTCAGCTGGTGTAACAAGATGGCCTGTTCGATGGTGGGCTATGCCCACCCACAACTAAGACTGAACATGGCACCTTGAGCTGAGCTGCCGTCCAGATGGTTCAGTGGATAGAGCATGCACTCTTAACAACAAGGCTGCTGGTTCGACTCCCGTATGGGATGGTGGCTATGCCCACCCACAACTAAGACTGAATTCAGCAACCTTGAGCTGAGCTGCTGCCCAGATGGCTCAGTGGCTAGGGTGTGCTCCTAACAACAAGGCTGCTGGTTCGACTCCCACGTGCGATGGTGGCCACGCCCACCCACAACTAAGATGGAACACAGCACCTTGAGCTTAGAGGCCATCCACTGCCAAAGGAAAGCCAGATGGCGACTGGCGCCCTCCACAACGAAGATTGAAGAACAACAACTTGGCTGGTCCCCTCCCCCAATTCCCCAATACTGTTGCCCTCCCCCAATTCCCCAATAAAATCTTTTAAAAAAAAAGAGAGAGAGGAATATGAGGTGGAGGTGGAGGTGGGGGGAGGGGTATAAAGAGAAAGAGAGAGGGAGAGAGAGGCACCAATTTGTGGCAGTCAAAATCCTTGTTTTAGCTCAACTTTTAAAATTTTGTCCTCCAAAGTAACCCCAATAACAACAGTGATCTGGGGTATAGCAATTCCCAACAAGCATATCATTTCTTTATGAGTTCCCATGTCAGAGAAAAATGCATCCATATTTTGCATTCTTCTTAATGATATATCAGTGTTTATATTAATATGGAAAATGTATTTTGTAAGGTGACTTGTTACGAGACAAATATACAAAAATTGACAGTTGGTGATAGGATCAAGATGTCAGACCGACTGGATACCAGCCTCTATATCCCCACCTCCTCAAAGTCCCATGAAATAACATAAATATTTTGAAAAAGAAATAGATGTATAATGTTACTGGAAACCAAAGAAGGGTGCCACCTGTAGACTAGAAATATTAAGGATGATTTTTTTAAAGAAGAATTGGATTGATGAAGAAACAAGAATTTTAAAAATTTCAAGCCAAACATGAGTGGGAAAAACTACTCAAAGTAAGCATAGATCTCCGAGCTCCGGGCGACCAAGTCCATGTGGAGGAGAGGCTGGGTCCCTCCTCAGGGTTACAAGCTGAGTAATTCAGAACAGCTGGCCAGGCAGGCCTGCTCCTTCCAGTCCTCCACAAACAAGAACAGGTCCCCCAGAAGTAAAGCTGTCATCACCGCTCTCTGCAAGGGGAGTTCTGACACAACAAATCCTGTGAACTGGGGCCAAGAGGCAGGGTAGGACCTCAGGTAACGTGGGCTCCCGATAGAGACGATAGAGACGGAGATGCCTCACCATGAGGGGCTTGCCACCCACAGATCCACCCTACACAGACACCTCCCTGCAGTCACAGGGAGGGCAAGAGCACTGGGACAAGGCAACGAGGATTTCCTGGGCATGTGAAAAAGCACCATGGTTAGATAGCAGCCTGTTTAGACATTTTTGAGATCTTCATGTAGCTACTAGGTAATTGATCAATTTATTTATAAAGGTTGCATGAATTTTTGAAAAGAGTGTAAAGTCTCTGAGAGGTCAGAACACTCCCTTTATATATCTATTAGTCCATACTTATTATTTGCATTTTTCAATTCTTCTTCAATGCTGTGCAATAGAAATATAATGTGAGCCACATACATTTTTTAAATTTTCTATAGCCATGTTAAAATTAGTAAAAAGAAACTGGTGAGAGTAATTACAATCTTTATTTAACCGAGTATGTCTAAAATACAACCTTTTCAACATGTAATCAATATTTTTAAATACTAGTGAGATATTTTACATGAGTTTTCATACGAAGTCTTTGAAATTCAATATATGTTTTATACACACGGCGCATCTCAGCTTGGGCCAGCCATGTTTTATATCCTCAGTTGCCTAGTGACTGCTGGCATGCGACCAGTTCTGACATTTAAGTTCATGAACTCATCCTAAAAAAAGTGCTACCTACCTCATTGCTGAATATCACTATGGTCACCTTCGAAGTACTCCCCTTGGGAAGCTATGCACCGACACCAGCGCCTAGTCCACCCTTCAAAGCAATTTTGGAACTCTTTTTCTGGAATGGCCGTTAGAGCTGTCGTTGTATTACCCTTGATGTCCTGAACGTCATCAAAATGTCTTCCTTTCAATATTTCCTTTATATTTGGAGAAAGAAGTCATTGGGGGCCAGATCAGTTGAGTAGGGAGGATGTTCCAATACAGTTTTTTCTTTACTTGCTAAAAACTCCCTCACAGACAGTGCCATGTGAGCTGGTGTATTGTCGTGATGCAAGAGCCATGAATTGGCCGAATGTTCAGGTTGTCTAACTTTTTCACGCAGCCTTTTCCGCACTTCCAAATAGTAAACGTGGTTAACTGTTTGTCTAGTTGTACAAATTCATAATGAATAATCCCTCTGATATCAAAAAAGATTAGCAACATCGTTTCAACAAGTTAGCGAACTTAATTGTATGTGGTTAGTGGCTACTACAGTTCAGTTATAAATCCTTGGTTATTTTTGTCTACCTGAGCTATCATTTTTCCTTATACATTTTGAAACTGTGCACAGAGATACAGGAACGGAAAAGAACAAAACCAAGAAACTGCTTTTTGGACCATTACTTCTCTGGGCTTTGAAATCCATTTTATCTTATATTAATATCGGCACACCTGCTACTTGGGTTAGCATTTCCTTCGTTAATACATCTTTTCCATTGCTTTGTTTGCAAATTTCTGTGTCTTGGATTTTTATGTGTTCCCTTTAAACAACACATAACTGACTTTTGTTTTCCAATATGAGAGTTGCTATATTTGATGGGGACTTTACCAAATCACAGTAATTGTGAGCATTGGTATATTTGGACTTATTTCATCCATATACTTGTACTTCCTGTTTACTATACTTTCTTGTTTCTTTTTTCCATTTCTTACTTTTGTTGGATTAATCAAGCTTTTAGGTATTGTGTTTCCTTTTTTTTTTGCTTTTAGCAGTTTACAATTTACATACTATCCTTTTCTAGCCTTCTAGTATTTACCTTTAATTTTGTTTCTCAGAAGAAGGTGGACAGTTTTATCTCCAATGATGTGTGACTGTCAGCTGATAACTGTTACTTCATCTTCTCCCTTTTTGCTGGTGTTACCTATAATTTTAACTAATTTTAAGTTACATGGATATTTTCTCCTTGTGAAACACTAAAATGTTACAGATTTCGTGAAATTGCTCTTTGATTATATCCTTAATCTCAGTCCCCTCTCAAGAAATAAATAACTATATTAAGCATAAAAGACTGAATATAAGTCATTTTAATATAATGACTTAAGATGAATGACTATTAAATTTCAAACATATTCTTCCAACTTTTTCTATGCATTGTTTTATATACATATAAACATATGGTATTTATATAAATATATATGATATTGTCTATGATTCCATTTCCAGAAATTTTTTTATGAAGAAATAGTTGAATAAGTAGACGAAGATATATGTGAAAAAAATGTTTCATAACCACATTGTATTGGGTTGTCGGAAAAGTCATGATGCATTTTTGCAACAAAAAACATAGAAAAAATATGTCATGACTTTTCCGACAACCCAATAAAATATTTTTTTGAATTGAAAACATCCTAAATGTCCATCAACAGGGGATTGGTTAAATAAGTTATAGTATGTCCACCTATTAATCAAAAATGATTAATATGTTCTTAAATCCATTGACATAAAAAGATGACTAGAATATAAAGTGATATAAATCAGGTCACACACACACTCACACACAGACACACACACACATACGACTGAAAGGGTATACACTAAAACAATATAGTGATTTTCTCTGATAGCTAAGGTTTCAGGTGATTTTACTTTCTTCTTTAATATTTGATAAAGATAGAATTTTCTATAATGAGATATATAGATGTTATACTTTTGCAAATATTAAAAACCTTATTCCCAAAATATAAACCTTAAATAACACAGATGCTCCAGAAAACTCACCATATTTATCCAAAGGCTTCTCTTCCTCCCTAGCAAGTGACCTTGGACCCTGGGAAAGCCTATGCCCCAGTTATAGAAGCAGGTTCTGGAAAACTTCTTAGAGAAGAAGGAAGAGATTAATAGTGTGTATTACACATACCAAAACATCCCAGCTGTAAATATTGGTGTTATTTTGCATATTATTTATATATTTGTTCAGCTGCCTATACTTATGTTTTCTGTACCCTAAATGTGTTTTTCTGTTTTGCCTTGAATAATGTTCTCCTGGGAAAGAACCAGTTTATAATGTTTTCATGTAGAATGCCAAGAGAGTATGACAAACAATTGGACAACCAAACAATGCTTTTGACATTGTTAATGAAGATTATTTCAAGCACTAATTAGTGCAACTCATGTTCATGTCATTAGAAGAATGCCTCACAACAGTTGAAAAACTCCTACTTCTAGAAACATCTTTTTCACGGGAATTACACCTGAGACGGTGAGGTTCAATTTCACAACCATTTCTTAACTATCTCCTATTAGGCACCAGGTACTGTTGCAAAAATGAGTAAGTTCATAGTTAAATGCAAGTTGAGTTCAAGCTAACGTTAACTGATTAATATTTAACATATGGTCATTTCCCAAACCCCTGGAATAGGGAAAGGTGCTGACCAGAAGCTGTTTAGTTCTATTTTTCACAAGGATGAAAGAATTAAGGGCGGTTTTCACTCTCTAAGATGATAGAAAAAAATCTCATGAGTTTCTCCCCATTTCAAAGATGGAGAAACAGGCTGAGTCAGACAAGCTATGTGATGTGTATGTGGAGGGACTGCTTTCTACCTGAGTGTTTCTACCTCCAAGAACATAGCCGTTCTTCCTGGGAATGGCTCAGAGTCTATGCGAAGAGTGCTTATCAGGGCCACATCAGGATGGCAGTTATACCAAGCAGGAGTGTCAGGAGGCAGGGGAAGAGGTTGCAACCCTCCTAGGTAGTGGCTGGAAATTGATTTGAAAGATAGGCTCAATACTCAGGGGATGGAGAAATCTAAGTCTCACATTTCCTGACCTGTGAGGGTTTAGGGTACAACCTGAATGCCATATATCCTGGGCATGTCAACAATACCAGATCATATTCATCAGTGTCACGCACGTATATGTGTGTCTGTGTGTGCAAGCATCCACCCAAAAAGTGGTATTTCTGTGCCTCCATTTCTAGGAATTTCTATAGATACTGTTGCTGGAGAGCAAGGCTATCAGGACTGATGTGGAGATCCACCAGGCACCCACAAATAACAGACATGGGTCTTTGCAGAGCAAAGAAAGGAAGTCTAAGTGTTGTTATTACTCTCTTCACATCTTAAAAAGGAGTCTCGGCGACTTCCATCACTCCAGCATGCCATGATGAATCTATCAGGTGTAAGGCAGGCAAATGGTGCCGGAATGTGGACTAAGAGCAGAAGCCGCCACCCCCAGCGGGACAGACACGTATCACTGGCTGGGTGAGGAGCACAGGTCCCCTAATCTGAAACTCACACTCCTCCTTCACTGCAGCTTTATAATTGAGACTTTGCCAGTCCAGCCTATTTTGTTCCCAAATAAGGGATTACTCTCCCCACTTTGCAGATGGCAGGAAATGAAGCCCAGACTTAGCGGCCACACCCAAATGTTTGTGACTCAGAAGACGCTGTGAATCAAGGGGAACCACTAACATGGGAGCTCACGCCAACCGGAGTTGTCTTGTGCACTATCCGTTCAATCTCTGGAGCACCCAGCTCAGCAAAGAAACCACCACATTCCTCATGTGAATACGGAATAACAATCAGGATGAAATGCTTCCAACTTATATCTCACTTTCCTCACTCCTCATCCAGTCCAAGCCAAACCCCCATTTTGCTCCCCACAGAAGTTGGATTTCCAACCTTCTCCCTCATCTTCTTCAAGTACGTTCTGTGAAATAAAATGGAACCGATTAGGATCTTGTTAGTGGAGCAGCACTTGGGTGGTGGCCAGGGATCCATTTTTTTATAGAAAGTGAGGACAAAACAAAGACAAAAATCCAAAAGTCTAAGAATACATATCCTAGACTGGTGTTGTCTGGCCTGGTAGCCACTAGCCATGTGGTTACTGAGGATGTGAGATATGCTACGTGCAACTGAAGGACTCAATTTTTTAATTTAAATTAATTTTAATTAATGTAAACTTAAATTTAAAAACTGATCATTTGATTCAGTATAAGTACGTATGCAGCTACTTAGGTTTGTAAATTTATACCTTCAACCATAAATGTTATGAAATATAAATACAGATCAGGTGTTTCGTGAAAATTTCATATCTGAGCTCAGATGTGCTGTGAGTGTAAAATGCACACCCAGGATGGGAGATTTGTAGGAAGAAAATGTAAAATGTCTCATTAATAATTGTCTATATTGATGCATATTAAAATGATCATATTTTAGATATATTGTGTTAAATAAAAATGTATCCTTAAAATTAATTTCACCTGTTTCTTTTTTTGCATTTTTAAATGTGGTTACTGGGAAATTTTTAATTACTTATCATATTTCTGTTGGTTCACTGCTCTAGGTGTTTAATGTTACTGGGACTAGTGCAGAGTATCCTGATCCAGAGGTTCATCTATCACTTGCCCTCTCATATTGCTAAAAGGTCCCTCCAGAACATTTTCAACTCTCTCTTTCCTAATTACTGCTTTGGTATTACTAACTTTAGAGAACACGCACTTCCCTCATCCTTCCCCCACCTACAGCATTATCCTCTTTCTAAAGGTCTGCCCCACTCTTCTCTCCTCTACCCATCCTTTGAAAATCCATATTCTCCCACAAGGTCTGACAATAAATTCATGAACCCATCCTAGAAAAAGTGCTACATACCTCGTTGCTGAATATCAATCACTAAGGTCACCTTCGAAGTACTCCCCTTGGGAAGCTATGCACCGACACCAGTGCCTGGTCCACCCTTCAAAGCGATATTTCTGGAATGGCCATCAGAGCCGTCATCATATTACCTTTGATGTCCTGAATGTCATCAAAATGTCTCTTTTAATATTTCCTTTACCTTTAGGTAAAGAAAGCAGTTATTGGGGGCCAGATCAGGTGAGTAGGGAGGGTGTTCCAATACAGTTATTTGTTTACTGGCTAAAAACTCCCTCACAGACAGTGCTGTGTGAGCTGGTGCATTGTCGTAATGCAAGAGCCATGAATTGTTGGAGAAAAGTTCAGGTAATTTTCATCTAACTTTTTCACGCAGCCTTTTTAGCACTTCCAAATAGTAAACTTGGTAAACTCTTTGTCCAGTTGGTACAAATTCATAATGAATAATCCCTCTGATATCAAAAAAGGTTAGCAACATTGTTGCAACAAATTTGAAAACTTAATTGTCAAGCCTGGTATGAGTAACTCTAGCTCTCCATTACTCAGTCTTTTCCTTCAGCACTACTTTCTCTTGACTTTTTCTGACTATCTGTCTCTTGAAGCTGCTTCACAGAGGTCAAGGTCTGCATTAGAGGTCTTGCAGGAAGGTCAGAGGGATACCATGTCCTGTGCTTGCTCAGGTCCCTCTCCCACCATGTTGCTTTGTCTTCTGTCCCTAATGCTCGTGTGGATGTTCATGCCATCTTCTTTACCACCATCCACTTTTTCTTTTCTTATGTTCTTTTTTAAAATTTATTTTTAATTATAGTTGACACACACTATTGTATTAGTTTTGGGTGTACAACATAGTGATTCAACCGGTCACCGCAGAAGTCTAGTAACCATCCTACCTTTTCTTTTTCCCACTCTCCCTTTTCTTAGTGACCTTATATCTCAGGTTGGATTTCTGGGAAACAGACTCTGCATGGAAATTGAGATCTGCATGTAGGAGGTCTATTGGGAGGTACGCAGACACAACGCCTGTGAGAAAGGGAGGAAATAGGATTGGGCAGACGCAGTTTCCACAGAAGCCTCAGCTGATCCCTTGCAAAGCCCTGGAGCTGGGATGGCCCTTTAGGATCCTCCAGAATGGAAGCAAGGGGGTGTATCTTTGGATCCCTTCATGAATCGATTGGTCCAGATGCCTGCAAAGAGGGGCAATCCAGCTTATACTCTCCACCACTGAAATAATTCTCTCAAAAGTCACCAAAGCTCTTCTGTCTTCTTGGCACCCTGAGCAGGCCCCTTTCTCCTGAGTTCTGGCGCCCTACACAGTGCCGGCCTCCTGGATGGTCTTAGTTTCTTTCATTGGCTCCTTTGGCCTCTTAGACCTGGGTTCTCTCCTCTGCCCCGCCCTCTCTATCTTGTCTATACTCCCTCTCCATCTCATCTTCTCTCAGCTTTCTCCAGGACCCCCTCCAGATTCTAGGCCCACAGCACCACCGTGGCCCTCTTTCTTGAGACCCCGTTTCTGCCCCTCCTACAGCACCACAGGCAGCTCTGCCTACCCCTCTGCTGCATCTTCCATTGCAGGTCTTCCTCTCACAGAGACTATTGCAATCATCTTTTGAGAGCTTGGCTTCACATCCTCTGCTAATCTTTTCTCAGCAGCCCTGGTTATTTAATGGCTAGTGCCCCAGTGCCCTGCCTCTGTCAGCTCTCCGTCTCCCCAGTGGCTTCCCTGACCCAGCAACCTGGTAAATGGGTAACCTCACTCAGTGCAGTCAAGTTTCAAGAGAACATGGTTGGATAAGCACAGGCCTTTGTTGTTTTGGGAAAAAAGGCATGCCCCACTGTTAGATCACAGCCAGTTACAGGCAGCTTTGCCCCAGCTCCCCACCAGGGCACTAGGCGACCTCTCTGCCTAGTCTTCATTTTTCTCCAGCCTAGGAAGAGATTTTGATTCTCCCTGAGCCCAGGAAATGTAAGGCTGATGGTCAGCAGGACTCTCAGAGGGAGAGGGCCTGACAGGAATCTTCCTTGTGTATGGGGCTGGCGGGGAGAAGGGGCAGAGGGAAAGCTCTTTGTGATCACAGGCTTGTCTTGAGAGTCCCCAGGAGCCAACTTCTCCCGGGACCCAGCCCTTTTTTCCTTTTTCCTTTTCCACTATGGGCTTAAGCCACCAAGGGGGCAAGGAGACCTCAGAGAGGCCTGGGGTGGGGGGAGGAGGCAACGGGCAGACAGGGATGTTGTGTAAGCCGCCCCACCCCCAGTCCATCCCCACCCTCTCCTAGCAAGATCCCCGGGCAACTGTACAGCTGCCCCTAACTCCGACTTAATTCTCTCTGTGTGCTGTGAATTGAAAAAAAGCCAACTCCCAAACAAAGACGCGGCCAGGGCTTCTGGGGAGGCCCGCTGGCCGGCTAGGAGAGAGCGAGCCTGGGAACTGGAGAGAGCGCGGAGGGGGCGCGGAGGAGAGGGGAGGAGAGGGGAGGGTGGGCGCCGGGGAAGCGGGTGGGGCGGGGTGAGGCGCTGGCCGGCAGGAAGTGCCCACGGGCGCCGGGCGGGGAGCAGGGTGCCTGCACCCTGACCCTCTCAGGGTTGGAGGCTAGGAGCGGAGCGAGGCGTGCGGACAGGGGGCGGCCCTGGGAGCCGCTGCTCCGCCTCTAGGCTCTGCTGCCCTGGCTGCAAACGGAGCCCTGCGGCCCACAGCCGGTAAGTGCAGCGCTCGGAGCTCTGCAGGGCCCGCGGGGGCGGGGGGCCGACAAAAGGAAGGGGACCCGCGAGGCCGGCGGGTCGCAGGGAGGAGGTGCCCCCACTGTCCCTGCTTGGTACCCAGAGCTGGACCGCGCGGGGTTCCGGTGGGCCGGAGCAAGCTGACTTCGGATGAGGAATGGGGGCGGGAATCCTGGGAACAGTCAAGACGGAGGTGTGTACGCACTAGTGTCTATGGGGTCCCCAGCATTCGCGCCCGTAACGATGTTCCTGATTTCTGCCCCAGGGTTTTGGGAGAGAGTTCTGGGCCTCTCAGTGCTGTCCAGAGTGCTCAGTGTATGTCTGACCCTCTTCAAAATGTCATTCTCTTTGTCCACCCTGAGTTCTAGTTGCTGGCTCTTAAGCATAAGCCTGAGGTGACAGGTCCAGAGTGATCCTAGCTAAAATTGTACAATCCTTGGCTCTGTTCCCCGTGCAAACAGGGTTTGCTAAATGCTGGCAGCTGGTGTGTCTCGTGCATGCACATGATTGTTCTCAGCGGGTCTGCCTGCCTGTGCAGAGTTGTCCACGAGTCCCATGGGCACAGCTGTGGATTTGGGGGAGCATGGTTCTCCAGGCCCTGTTACCTGTGTTTGCCTGCCAATTCCTACACGTGCAGTTGGCAAGTTTGGTGTGGAAAAGAAGAAAGTGTGGAAGGTTCCAGAGTGTATTGTCTTCACCAGTGATAGGTGCTGTGTCCACATGCGTGAGTCGGCTAGAAAACATGAGAAGGAGGAGGGCTCAGTTGGGTTGGGCTGGAGAGCATCTCAACTTGGGTGTGATTTGCTGTACAGGAGTCAGTGCTACAGCCGTCTCCAGGACACTGGCACACATTGTGAGGCAGGGGTGTTGTGGAAAGGAGAGGCAGCTTCTGGAAAAATTCTTAAGTATGCTCTAGGACAGAGGGTAGAGGTGGAACGGTGGAGAAGAGAATGAGGCCAGAGTGAGTGGCCTGTGTTTAATTTGTGGGCAGCTGGATGATAGTGGAAAGACTGCAGTTGGAGTCTGGAGACCTGGGTTTGAACCAAAATTTAGTGGGTCTTACAATGTCAGTAGCAGTTACTCTGCACAGGTCACACTGGGGTTCAGTTGCCTCATGTGCAAAATGGGACTGATAACCACTGTCCTGCGTCCATTCTGATGTGGCCAGAAGCTCAAGTTAGTTAATGCCTAGAGAGTGCTTGGCCTGCGGTAAGGCTCTGAGGCAGCAGAGCCAACACTGGGCCCACGGGTGCCCATGGGAAGTGTGGGGAACACTTGGGGGCCTGGAACTGTTTGGTTTGTGAGTCCTAGAGGGGGTCATTTGCATACTGCTTCCTGTGATATTCAGCATAATGGAAGTGTCTTCCTTTGATGCTTGGTGTGTGAGGTGTGGACAGGTCTGTGTGCTGTGTGTAGCTTCTGTCTGAATGCCTTCTGCAGCGCAGGGGGATGTGGTGTGGCTTACAAGTCCTGGCCCTAGAGAGCCTGACTATCCAGAGAGCCTTCCTCCAGGTGATCCAGGAGGCTTTGTACCCACAGTCTTGCTTTTATCCTCATGCCAACAATGGAAGCAGCATGGAGCCCTCTCCACAGTCAGCAGCCAGGGAGATAAGAGAGGAGGAAGCTTTCCTAACCAAGGTACAAGGTCACGGGTCAGGGATGTCAACTGCATGGTGCTGTCTTCTGGTTACAGACCCCAGACTGTAAGCAGCTGAGGAGGGCTGGGAGGCGTCCAGAGTCATGACAGACAGCCCCAAACGCCAGCAAGTGTTTGCTGGTTTGTCAGCCCCTGGGCATCACCTGTCACCGAGACATCTTTGAATGTAGTAGCTGTTTGGCAAACATTGTGAAAGAAAAGAGCGCTGGCCAGGAAGCCTGGAAACCCAGGGTCAAGTCCAGCTTGGCCTCCTACCCGCTGTGTGACCTGGGGAAAAGTCACTTCACTTCTTTGTGCCTGCTTCCTCACTGGTCAGAATCAAGGCATCTTTCCAATGGTACTCCTGCTCTCAGTTCATGTTTCACTTCCTCAGAAAGACCTTTACTGACCCCCAGTCTAAAGTAGCCACCTCCTGGTCACCGTCATGTCCCTGACCTATCTCCTGCATAGCACTTACTACTGTCTAAATGAACTTCTGAGCTTTGGGAGAACGGGTGTTCCTCCCTCATCCTGTTACCTGGTGGCTCCCCAGCACCTGGAACACAGTAGGTGCTTGAGAAAGGTTGTGTTAGTGAGTGAAGGACTTAATATTGGGGGAATGGCTGCATGTTTTTCAAATTGTGCTTCTAGGAGCCTCTGAGGGAGGCGCAAGTTCCATAGGCAGGGCCCTGGGTCCCTCACACCAACAGCTCAGGGTCAGTCTGAGTTACTGGTTGGCTTCCAGGTAGGATTTGCTTTGAAGAAAATACCCTCCCACTAACATAAAACTAGAAAACCATTGTATCAGAAGACGATAGGGCCTCTTCAACTGCAAGTTGAAATAGTAGTGCTCCAACTGGAAGTCATGCACACCCGCACTCAAGGAGGACCAAAGGCAGGGAGTCAGACCCTGGAAGGGGTTACTCCACAGGTCACCCCTGCTTGGCCATAGGCTTCATTGTAGGGGTGTTTTTCTGCTTTAATTTACTGGGTTTTTGATCCAAATTAATATGAAAATGATTTTGCACAAAATAAAGCCATGAGGGGTCTTAACAGGTCTCCTCTGTCAGTAGGGGACTCTGATGCCCACGGGAGATGAGCATGAGACCTGGAGGACACACTGAATATGCGCAGACTGGCTAAGCCACATGCTGATAGACGAGAGCTGCCTATTCAGCGTGACTCTGTCTGTCACCGCCCTCCCTTGGGTGTGGTCCCAGGCTAAGGGCCCAGACGTGCCTCCTGCCCAGGAGACGTCCACTCAGCATCGTTTTTCTTGAGTAGTTAGCAGTGAAAAGGAACCCTTCTCTCTGAGTGATTCCTGGGCCTAGAGGACAGCACCGTGATGGCTCACCCTGACCCACACGGCCAGCAGCCACGTCAGCCTCATGGAAAACATCTCTTGTGTTGTCTCTTCCTATAAATACATTTGCAGATAGCAGAGAGACTCCTGTGTCCAGCACTGGGCCCAGGTTTGGAGAACAGAATATTTGTTTACTACCACCTTTACTAAACCTCATGGCAGTTAGTCTATCCCATGTATACTACAAGAGAGTTATATAATACATAAACTTATACATTATTTAGATATAAAATTCTATACTAATAGTATACCCACGGATGGAGAAGGTTTGGCTGTTGCATTGGGTTGTTCAGGTGGTTAGTTAGGTAGGGGCAGTGGAGGGGAGTAGAGAGAAGAGGCATGAGTACAGATCAGAATCCTCGTCAATGCCTTCGGACTGCTGACTGCTGTTCTGCCTGCCCTGCTCTGGCTGGCTCTTGTGGGTTCCGGGGCCCATAAGGCATGCACGTACAAGACAGCACAGCGCAGAGCAGACAGAATTTGGAGAGGGAATCAATATACACTTATCCACCCCCTGCCTGCTCAAAGCCTTGACTGTTCAGGCCTGAGAAATACATGAAGGCCCATTCCTTGACCTCCAAGAATCTAGTTGTTGGAGAGATTAAAGTCACTCCCAGGAAGAGATGGAAAAACCGTGCAAACTGTGTGGCGCTCACCCCAGCCACAGCTGGAGTTCAGAGAAGGCAAGTGAAATGAGTGTTGGCTGTGGGCAGAGAGCCCAGCTCTGGGTCAGACAGTCCAGCCCGGAATCCAGACTCTGCCGCTGCCTCCCGTGTGGCCTTGAGTGTGTTACGTGACCTCACTAAGCTTCAGTTTCCTCATCCTATAAACCGAGGAAATGATCTGTAACTCCCAGCCTGGTGTACAGATGCCTAAGGTAAGCCTGGAAAGCTCAGCTCAGTAGAGGGGCATGGAGCACCCAAGTGTCCAGTGACAACAGTGAACGGCTTAGAAAAGGCTCATAGTGCGAAGGGGCCTGGAGGATGGTGCCTGCTGTTTGCTGTGTCTAAACACACGTCTCCTGTCAGTGTCAGGGGTAAGTACGTGGCTTCCTGCTGGTAACGCCCTAGGCCAGAGAGCACTCCTTCCCCTTTGGGTGCCTTTCCAGCCCACAGCTGTGGAGAGGGATACAGCCGTATCTGAACAGCTTCTCCCTTTGGTTTTCACTGCCCTCTCTTGAAGGCTGAGGAGCTTTACTATAAAACACCAAGAGTTCAATAATTGAGGATATTCCAGAGGCTCAGGAAATGTTAAGGGAAATTGCTCTGATGGGTCCTTGGTCTGTTTTGAAGTAGTTCCCTGACTATCTTTGATGGCAGAGGGGGTGACCCACAGTGGTTCTCACCCTTGTCCTGACGTATGGATTCTTTTCTTTTTCAAAAAGAATCTCATGTTTTGAAAGATTTTTGTCAGCTACTATACTTCACTATAAATGAAAATTTGTTGCTCCACTGAAAAAAATAATCAAAGACCATCCAGCTGATAGTGACTTCACTGTCCAGTGTCCACTTGCTGCTTTACATCGTTCACATTTTTCGATGGAATTCTGTGCTCACGGGCATCATGAACGCTAGGTCAAATGAGGCAGCACAGAACGGGGACACACGGAGTACCTCTCCTTTGCTCACATCCGTGACACCAAGATGCCATCAGCAGGGCATTAAGTCAGCAGGGCGCTGCTCAGCGTGGGGCCTGCCATGGACCCAGCGAGGCTCCCCACCCCCCCGCCCGGCCTCCTGTTTTGGTCACATTTTTGGATGGTGGCCCAGTTAGGGCAGAACAAGTCCTTTAGACGTGTGCCTTCAGTGCCCTCAGATTCCATTTAGCCACATGTGCTCCGAAGACGGCAGAGGCTTCCATTTCCTCATCCAGTCCTCCACCCTTCTGCTTTAAATCATTTACTTTTAAAAGTCAGCTTAGGTCATTTACTAACAGGTTCTAGTGTGTTGAAAAGGCTCAGAAGAAAAGAACAGAGGACAGGGGCAGAGGTGGGTGTTGTCCATTTTGTCTGCGGTTTGAAACAGAATGAAAACAAAAAGCTTCTAGGAGTTCTTAGTCCTGTTCAAAGACACTGGCGAGCTGCCCTGGGTCTGAACCTTTTTATCCTGGAGCCCAGCAGATAGGAGGGATGGGGAAGGAGCGCTTTCTGGGCTGGAGAGAAGACAGGCTAGTGCAGGGGTGGGCAAACGGCGGCTCGCGAGCCACACGCGGCTCTTTGGGTATGTACATGTGGCTCTGAACTAAAATTGAAAACCAAAATAGGAGCCGGCCGAGTGGGGCAGTGGTTAAGCGCTGGTTTGGGAAGCCAGTGGCTCTGGTTCGGGTCCCACATACGAGGGCCAGTGACACTGCCCTCAAAAAAGAAAATGAAAATAAAACTATCACGGTTTCATTATAAAATTTTTAAAGGATATTATTCACATAATGGTGATTTCATTTGTTTTATGGCTCTCGAATAATTTTTAAATTGTTGTGGGGACAAGATTGGCTCTTCCTTCTCAAAAGTTTGCCAACCCCTGGACTAGAGGAAGGGGCTGTGTGAAAGTGCCATGTGACTCCATATTTTGAGGTGCTTTTTGCACACACTGCGCCTTAGGGAAGCCAGGCCCCCCAGAAGAGATCAACTCTCCCTATGGGGAGAGAAGGTGAGAGGCGAAGTTAGGACTAGAAGCACTGGGAGATAATAGAATACTCAGAAGGCAATTAACACTTTTTGATAGCACTGGGCAGATAGCTGAGGGTTTTTAACTCCTAAAGTTCCAAGCAAACACTAGGAAACAAGTGTAGTAAGTCCTCTTTGATAGGTCCCGAGACTTAAGGCAAAAGGACTCCTAACGAAATTCAATTTTGCCAAAATCAATTTTGCCTTAGGCTAATTGTTATAAACAAGTGTTAAGTTCCTATGGCATCTCCACTTTATAACCGACATTGAAGGAAACTACATTATCTGAAGACCTGCTGTACTAGTACGGTGAACTAGAAAAGGAGGGTGGAAAGAAGCACCCCTACGCACATCTTTTTTTAATGTTTAGAGGAAAGTGTTAGGAGAAGCAGTTATAAATAGCAGAGAAGCCACATTTACTTTGCACCTTTAATTCCTCTTAATTAATCTACATGCTACCTTGGTTTTAACTTATTGTATAAATAACGCTAATTGTGAATTGCTGTTTTCATCATTAAATGTGAAAGTTCATGACTGGCTTTTCTCCAGGGGTTCATGAGCTGTTTTTGTATGACTCGCAAGCTGAGATCTCATTTTTAAAAGGTTGAAACAAACAAGCAAAACCCCAAAAAGAATATGCAGCAGAGGCCATGTGGGCTGCAAGCCTGAAATATTTGCTCACTGGTTCTTTACAGAAACAGCTTGCTGAGCCCTAATCCATCCAGCATCGGCCTGTGATTATCGATTATGGACAGCTCAGCGACCCCAAGACACTGAACTCAGGCACAGTGGCAAGAGGGAAGCTCAGCCTCGGAACCAGGGCCTCTCCTGGGCTGCCTTCTGAGAGCCCATTTAATTCACCTGGGGTGCAGCCTGGGAACTGGGACTTTTAATTCCTCAGGGAGTTCCAGTGCTGCTAAGTTTGCAAAGCTCTGACCTAACGCAGTAGTCCCCAAAGTGAGGTCCCGGAGATTCAACAATCCCGAGCTGGTCAGAAATGCAAAATCTCAGGCCCCATCCCACCTGCTAGCTCAGAACTCTGGGGTGGACCCAGCACCTGTGTTTTAATAAACACTCCAGGGGATTCTGATGCATCTGAAGTGTGAGAACACTACGGTGCGGTGCGTCTTGGCCTTTCAAACCTGCACTTCACAGATGGGCTGGGTGGACAGAGCAGGAGGAAAGGGGCATACTGGCAAGGGGGAACAACAAGGTCTGAAATCTCAATTGTTATTTTCCACTCACCTGAGGCCCTGGGAGGTGATGTAAGCTACAAAAATTAGAACTTGGGGCTAGAATAACACCACCAACAAGAACAATAATGAACTCTTCCCTAATAAAAGTTACCATTAATAATAATTTTAGAGGGCCGGCCGAGTGGCGCGGTGGTTAAGCGCTGGCCTGGGAAGCCAGCGGCCCTGGTTCGGTCCCACATATGAGGGCCAGTGACACTGCTCTCAAAAAATAATAATAATAATAATAATAATTTTAGCTTTGGCCTCTACTTTTCATTACTACATATATGTTTGTCTTTAGTATATTAACTTCCAGAAGGTACCCATTTGGTAAACATGTGGGTTTAAGTACAACTTCTGATCTAGCTTGAAATAATTTAAATAAACGTGATACATGCCTGGGAAGTAGGAAAGCTGTGTTGCTGACCTTCACCTCATAACTGATAGGTGAATTCTGTTCTCCCAACCACCCCTCCCCACCTACCCCGGAGGACAGGTCCCCACAGAGTACTTTGCCCCATTGCCTACCCTCCAGCAGCATAGCATGTGGGGCATTTATGAGAATGTAATAGGATTTATGATCTGTTGCCAGCCTACTATGTGCCAGACATTTTGTGAGCCATTTAGCAGACATTATCTCCTATAATCACCACAGCCCTATTAAAAAAAAAGATCAGTGCTATTATCCCCATTTTACAGTTGTGAATGTTGAGGCACAGAGAGGCTAAAGACCTTCCCCAAATCCCACAGCTAACAAATGGCAGAGCTGAGATTCAAATCCAGGGAACTTGGGCCTCAAAAGCGGTGGAAGTGGAGGTGGATAAGCTTCGCTATGATCAGGCACAACGTGACATTTCAGTAAATCTAAATTGCTTGAGCTTGTGAACATGTAAAGCAGTTATTCCCAGCTCTTCCAAGCCTAGCCCAGTGTCCTGTGCGTCCTTAGCAGGCGTAAGCCATACCATCTAAAGGATGGATTGCTGTGTGCCATCTTAGAAAGAATTCAAGGACCAGAGGCACACAGGGCAACCAGAGATAAAGATTCTATCTAAGTTGTCAAGACTATAGCTGCAGGCCGGCCAAGTGGCACTTTGGTTAAGAACTGGCTTGGGATGCCAGCTCTGTGCAGCAGGGCCCCGGTTTGGATCCCACATGAGGACCAGTGACCCTGCCCTCTACAGCTAAGATGGCGAACAACAGTTCAACCTGGAGCTGGGCTCTCCAGGCGACAGCGTCTACATGAGTCTTTTGCGACGGTGTAGGCTGCAGTGGGGCTGCAGTAGATAGCGGGCAGCCAGCATGAGCGGCCGGCAGCCAGCGTGAGCTGCCAAGAGCCGCCATGAGTGGCCATCCAGAGGCCGGCAACCGATCTGCCTCACCCAGGAAGAGCGCAATAACGATACCAACATGGGCCAGTGAAGCAATGTCCTCCACAACTAGACTGAAAAACAAAAGGACAGCAACTTGTCTGTTCCCCTTCTCTGATTCCCCAGTGCTGTTCCCCTCCTCCAATTCCCCAATTGTAAAAAAAAAAAAAAAAAAGAATACAGCTGCTACCCACAGAGCTGGCTTGGTCTCTAAATTCTGCCTTTCTCATTTTGGAAGTTAGCAGGCAAAGTGGTGTATAAATATATTCCATATATTACATAATATGTAGTATAAATATTACATATTATCATCAATAATAACAACATATCCTTTCAGAGCTCTTCATGTCTCCAAAGCACCATAAGCTCTTTATTTAGCTCCTGATGTCGTAGCATTGTTGGCCTTGGTGACAACCAGAGGCGTTGGGAGCTGAGAGATCATGCCCATCAGTAGCACTCTGAGTCTGCAGCCCCCTCAAACCCGGAGCCCTGGGCTGAGATATAAGGGTTTGAGTTGCAACTCTTCTCAGCCTTGCTCAGTGAGAATAGAGAAATGGCACCCACCCTCTGGGTCTCTCTGGCCAACATATGGGAGTGACTGATTTCTAAGCTTCCTTCTCCATCTGCAAGTTGTGGCTCCCCAAACCTTGGGAACAATGAGTGGTGATGATCATGCTGATGATATAATTAGTACATGGTTAGGGAGCCAATGTGGGAACATCTAGGATGCTCTGATGCCAAGTCCGTTTCTATAACATCCTCCCTCTATAACTCATGGAACCACAGTATTCATGTTGAGAAAGAATTAAGGTAACAGAGCAGAGTTATTGGTTAGTTGCCATGTGAGTGCATTATTTCCTTGCCCAGAAAGGTCAAGTATCTTTAAAAAGACAAGTATCTAATATTTTCCAAGGGGGTTCTAAGTCTCTAGAAAATACGTTTTTACAGACCTGAGATGAGGAAACATGGTTTATTTATCAGGGAGCTTAGCGGCTTCCAAATGCTCTTCAGTAAATTACATCACCTCCTGGACTTAAGACCTAACAGATTTACATCCAAGTCCCACAGTGAAAATTGGAATTTAAATTTGGATGCATGAGTGTTCGTTTCCTCACCCTTATATACATGTGCACAGGCCTGTACTCTGCGTGCTGAGATAGAAAGCAAGCTAAACAGGGGGTCTGCATACCCCGATACCTGGCTTTCAGCCCCCTGCTCTGCCTCTCCTGGCTTCCCTGGGTCCCCAGAGTCTCTGAACCTATGTCTATGACATGAATCGATAGTCTGGGCCTCATCTGTAACTACACAAAAGGAGCCTTACCTTTTTCTTAGGGGGATGTTATAAACCCCTTCAGGCATCTGCTAAAACCTATGACACCCTGGCACATATAGGGTAACATTTTTCAGGGCCACCCAAATTATAAGTCCTTGGAAGAAATAGTCCTTTAGACTTACTGCTAAGCCACCGTGTCCTGCTCCAGAGACATGACAGATACTATTTTGAAAACAAATGAGAAATTGTACAAATCCTCCTCTCTGGGAAAGGAGATGAGTTTTTGTGTCATTCAGGCTTTTTTTTTTTTTAATTTCCTGCTGCCCGGGAGGAATGTCTGCACCTTTTTGATTCCCAGCAAGCAGGCTGTGAAAGCACTTAAGGACGAAGTAATCTGCTCCATAATGAAGGCTTCTGTGGGGGAGCCCTCCTCCCACCCTGAGCACCTCTCCCCAGCCTGGCTGATCCCTGCCATTGTTCCCAGGAAGTGGGCAGTCTGTGAGGCCAGCCAGCACTTACAGGCCTTCACGGTCATTTTCTGGGGCTCCTTGCCCTCTTATTGTATATTAGATGACCCACCCCAAGTCAAACAGCCAGTATGAGTGACACTTTTCTCTTCATGTATGTGACTGCCCAAACCAAAATGAGAAGACCAGACTCACATTCTTACGTTGTGTTGGAGTGTTGTCATCCATGTGTCTGTCTCCCCAGCTGAGAGCTCATTGAGGTCGGGGACTGTTTCATTCTTTCCTTTATTTTTTGTTCATCCTTTTTGTTTTGCATCTCCAGCATAGATGCCACATAGTGATGTCTCAAATGTTCAATGAATTAGTAGATTAATTAGTTAGTTACTCTAAGAAGGGAAAACAGATATATGAACAACCAATCAGGCCACTGCCTCAGTAAATGAGGGGTGGACCTATGGCTGGGAGGTAGTAGTGAGAAAAGCAGAATGAGTGGGTTCATAAGATGTCTGTGAGAGCTGCAGGAGGGGACACCTTGATGAAGTATTCAGTACTGTGAGAAATGGTGACATTGAGAACGAGTTGAACATAATCCTGAAGGTTGTCCAGTAGACAGGTGGATGGATGGAGTCTCATTAGGATTAGGAATACAGGATAGTTGGGTTGGTGGAGGAAGGTGGACTTAGTTTTGGACTTGCTGAATGTTAGGGATTCATAGCCATGTGAGTGAGCCTACAGCTCAGCAGGCTTTTGAGAGTCATCAGCTTGTTAGACTTGGGTGCAATTGGGCATAAGTGAGGTTGAAAAGGGAGAGCCAAGAGGCTCAATGTAAAGAATGGTCTCCATCTTACCCTGGACGGAATGCCAACCTTAAAGAGAAGAACCAAGAAGAGGACCCAGTTGATGACATTGATGAAGAGAGAACAAAGTCAGAGACTTGGTGGTATGATGTTCAGACCAAGACAAATTGGAGATACTGGAGAATGATCAGAAGAGAGTGGTACCTTGAAATCAGCAGTGGAGAGAGAGAGCATCAAAAGGAAGGTGTGATTAATGGTTTCAAATTCAGCAGAGGTGAAGCAGGATGAGGTTTGAAAAGTCGTCTTTGGCTTTTGCAATTAGAAGTGACTTTGGGATGAGTGGAGTGGTGGACGAGGCCACACCGTGTTGGGCTGCAGAATGGCTGGACAAGGAAATAAAGCTTCAGACTTGGGTGGTGGAGAGAAGAAGGATCTGGTAACAATACCTTGAGAAGGAGACAGGATCCAGAGAAATGTAAGACTTGGGATGACAATTAGATCGAGCTTGGGAATCTTATACCTGAGAGTGTATCCTGGCTCTTGTACTAGTCTGATTAATGACTAATTTATTGCTCCTAGAGATGGAGCTAGAATAGGGTTTCCTCCTCCTCCTCCTCCTCCTCCTCCTCCTCCTCCTCCTCCTCCTCCTCCTCCTCCTCCTCCTCTTCTTCTTCTTCTTCTTCTTCTTCTTCTTCTTCTTCTTCTTCTTTTCTTTTTTCTTTCTTCTTCTTTCTTCTTTTTTCTTTCTTCTTCTTTCTTTTATTCTTTTTCAATGCGACATTATGTAGAGAAGACTCTGACTCCCAGAGATATGATTCAGTTAGACACAAGGCTGAGCTACTGTATCAAAGACCCAATAGGACAGTGCTTTAAAGAACAAAGTTTCTTTCTCTTCAGGGTAGGTAAGCTATTCTCCTCCACACAGTCACACAGGGATCCAGGTTCATGCCACCTTGTTTCTCTTCTATCCCCAAGGGAAGTGTGTGGCTTCCAGGAGATGCTGATGCTGCTGGTCTAGGAAATATACTGGAAATGCAGATTCTCAGGTGCTACCCCAGACCTGCTGAATCAGAACCTCCGGGGGTGGGGTATTCGTGTTTGTAAAAGTCATCCAAGTGATCCTAAGGTCCCCTAAAGTTAGAGAACCATTCCTCTGAGATGCTGTCTTTGCATGATCGAAGCTGAATTTCAGGCACATCTAATGGTCCAGCTCTCAGGAAGGGGAAAGATTGTGGCGATGTGCAGAGGCAATTTTTTTTAATACTTTTATTTTTCAATTATAGTTGACATACAATATTATATTAGTTTCAGGTGTGCAACATCTGATTAGACACTTATATAACTTATGAAGTGATCACCCCGATAAATCTAGTACCCATCTGACACCATACATAGTTATTACAATATTATTGACTATATTCCCTGTGCAATATTTTACATCCCCATGACCATTTTGTAATTACCAATTTTGCAATTACCTCATCTCTCCCCCAAATACCCTCCCATCTGGCAACTATCAAAATGTTCACTATAAGGGCTGGCCAAGTGGCTCAGTTGGTTAAAAGCTTGCTCAAGAGTGCAAGCTCTGAGCAACAGGATCACCGGTTCAGTTCCCACATAGGCCTGAACTGAGCTGCTGCTGAGCTGCCAACAGGTGGCAGGATGGCTCAGCTAAAAAAAAAAAAAGTTCACTGTATCTATGAGTTTGTTTCTATTTTGTTTCTTCATTTGTTTTTCTAGATTCCACATATAAGTGAAATCATATGGTATTTGTCTTTCTCTGTCTAACTTACTTCACTTCGCATAATATCCTCTAGGTCCATCCATGTTGTTGCAGATGGCAAGATTTCATTCTTTTTAATGGCTGAGTGATATCCCATTGTACCACTTATTCTTTATCCATTTATCTATTGATGGATACTTAGGTTGCTTCCCTATCTTGGCTATTGTAAATACTGCTGCAGTGTACATATGGATACGTATGTCTTTTCAAATTGATGTTTTGGGTTTCTTTAGATAAATACCCAGAAGTAGATTTACTGGATCCTTCTTTGTCTCTTGTTATAGCTTTTTAGTCTACTTTGTCTAGTATAAGTGTTGCTACCCAAGCTTTTTTCCATTTTCATGGAATATCTTTTCCATCCTTTAACTTTCAATCTGTGTGTCTTTCCATCTGAAGTGAGTCTCTTGTAGGCAGTATATATAAAGGTTGTGTTTTCTTATCCATTCAACCACCCTAATTGGAGCATTTAATATATTTACATTTAAAGTAACTGTTAATAGATATGTAATGATTGCCATTTTATTCAAATTTTTTATCTTTCTTTTTTTCATCTTAAAAAAGTCCCTCTTGGGCCGGCCGTTAAGCGTGGCGGTTAAGCGCTGGCTTGGGAAGCCAGCGGCCCCGGTTCGGTCCCACATATGAGGGCCAGTGACACTGCCCTCAAAAAAAAAAAAAAAAAATTAAAAAAAAAAGTCCCTCTAACATTCCTTGTAATACTGGTTTTGTGCTGATGAATCCCTTTAGCTTTTTCTTGCCTGCACAACTCTTTATCTGTCCTTCTGGATTCTAAATGATAGCTTTGCTGGGTGGGGTAATCTTGGTTAGGTCCTGGCTTTTCATAACTTTGAATATTTCCTGTCAATCTCTTCTGGCCTTTAAAGTTTCTGTTGAAAAATCAGCTGACAGTCTTATGGGAACAGCCTTGTAGGTCGCTGAATGCCTTTCTCTTTCTGCTTTTAAGATTCTTTCTTTGTCTTTTTTATTTATTTATGTATTTATTTAATTGATTTTTTATTTATTTTTTATTTTTACAACACAACGCAATAGTTATACTTTTTACCCTTCAAAGTGACAATCTCCCTCCCCCAATCCACTGCCCCACTCCCCCGCCATATCATACATATCTATTACAATTCCCTTAACTCCACTCCCACACTGTACTCCACCACCCGTGATTATATATATACATTTAATCAGAGTTAACATACAATATTATACAACATCAGCTTCTGGTGTACAGTGCAGCGATCAAGCCTCTACACCATCCCTGAAGTGGTCTCCCCAACAAGACATGCGACCATTTGACACCCTACAAAATATTCATGACATTATTAATTATATTCCCAGAACTGCCTTTTATATCCCTGTGGCAATATTGTAGTTACCTGTTTATGCTATCTAATCCCTTCCCCTTCTCCCTCCTCCTCACCCCCCTCCCAGCTAGCAACCATCAGTTTTTCCTCTATCATATCAGATGCTTGATATGATTTCAGTCTTCTTAAATTTACTGAGACTTATTTTGTGGCCTAACATGTGGTCTATTTTGGAAAATGTTCCATGTGCACTTGAGAAGAATGTATATTCTGTTGCTTTGGGGTGAAATGCTCTAAAAATATTGATGAAATCCAGCTGGTCTAAAGTGTCATTTAAGACTACTATTTCCATGTTTATTTTCTATCTGGAGGATCTGTCCATTGGTGACAACAGGGTGTTGAAGTCCCCTACTACGATAGTGTTACTGTTGATCTCTGTCTTTATGTCTGTTAAAATCTGTTTTATATATTTAGGAGCTCCTATGTTGAGTGCATAGATGTTTACTAGGGTTATGTCCTCTTGTTGAATTGATCCCTGTATTATTATTATTGCCCTTCTTTGTCTTTTATTGTAGTCTTCATTTTAAAGTTTATTTTGTCCGAAATAAGTATTGCTACTCCAGCTTTTTTCTCATTTCCATTTGCATGAAATATCTTATTCCATCCCTTTACTTTCAGTCTGTGTGTGTCTTTTGCCCTGAGATGAGTCTCTTGTAGACAGCATATGCATGGGTCCTGTTTTCTTATCCACTCAGCCACTCTATGTCTTTTGATTGGAGCATTTAACCCATTTACACTTAAAGTGATTATTGATAGGTGTGTATGGATTGCCATTTTGTTATTTGTATTTCTTGTCTTCCTAGGTTAGCTTGTTTACCCCTTCTGTTTAGAAAAGCCCTTTTAATATTTCCCGCAATGCTGGCTGGGTGGTAATGAATTCCTTAAGCTTATTCTTTTCTGAGAAGCTCTTTATTTCTCCTTCAGTTTTAAGTGATAGCCGTGATGGGTAGAGCAATCTTGGTTGTAGGCCTTTATTTTGTGTCCCTTTGAATATCTCCTGCCATTCCCTTCTGGCCTGCAGAGTTTCTGAAGACAAGTCAGTTGTTAGTCTTGTAAGAGTTCCTTTGTATGTAACCTGCTGTCTTTCTCGTGCTACTTTTAGAATTCTGTTTTTGTCTTTAGTTTTGCCATTTTAACTATGATGTGTCTTGGTGTGGACCTGTTTGGGTTCAGCTTGTTTGGAACCCTCTGCACTTCCTGGGCATGTATGTTGATTTCCTTCACCAGGATAAGGAAGTTCTCAGTCATTATTTTTTCAAATACATTCTCGACCCATTGCATCTTCTCTTCTCCTTCTGGTATTCCTATAGTGGTAATGTTGTGCTTGATGTTGTCCCACAGGTCTCTCAAACTATTTTCATTGCTTTTTATTCTTTTGTCTTTTTGTTTTTCCAACTGGGTGATTTCTGCTATTTTGTCTTCTAAATCACTGATCCGATCCTCAGCTTCATCTGATCTACTGGTGATTCCTTCGAGTGTGTTCCTCATTTCAGTTATTGTATTCCTTAGTTTTAACTGGTTGTTTTTTTTATGATTTCTCTATCCTTCTTTATGTCCTCGCTAAGTTCCTTAAACATTCTTATCATCACTGTTCTAAACTCTGTCTCTGAAAAGTTGGATACCTCTGTTTCATTTCATTCCATGTCTAAATGTTTCTTCTGATATTTTACTTGTGACATGTTTCTTTGTTTCCTCATTCTGGCTGTCGCTCTGGGATTGCTTTGATGTATTAGATAGATCACCAGGAAAGCCCCAGCATGATCATGCAGGCGCACAGCTCACAGCCCAAAACTCCCAGGAAAACTCCCAGTCTCAGCGTTTCCCAATCAGCCATTCGCAGATCAGCCAGACAACCAATCACCAGCCTGGCAACTCTGCACGCTCGCTCAGTGTGGAGAGCAGAGAGCGGGGACCCGAGGCGGCTCGTGCACTCCCACGTCTCAATGAACAGCCTGTTGGAGCCAGAGCACGCCTGCCAGGCATTTCCCTGGCAACACAGCACAAGCAGTGCGGAGGATAGGGATCCAAGGCAGCATGCGCACATGCACACTTGCACTCCTGCGCCAATTCCACCAGACCAATGCGATCCCAGACCTGACCTTCTGTGTCATTTAATCTACTGTTATTCCCTCTAATGTATTCTGTACTTCAGTTATTGTATTCTTCATTTGTGACTGGGTTTTTTTTTATGTTTTCCATCTCCGTTTTTATGTTTGCCATCTCTTTGCTGAAGTTCTCATTGAGATCACTGAGCACCTTTATAACTAGTATTTTGAATTCTGCGTCTGGTGGATTCTTGTCTCCATTTTGTTTAGTTCTTTTTTCTAGACCTTTGTTCTGTTCTTTTCTATGGGACATGTTTCTTTGTATCCCCATTTTGGCTGCCTCCCTGCGTTTGTTTCTATGTATTAGATAGAACTGTTGCGTTTCCTAGTCTTGATAGAGTGACCAAATGTAGTAGGTTTCCTGTGGGGTCCAGTGGTGCAGTCTCTCTGGTCACCTGAGCCAGATACTCCAGGTGTGTCACTTTTGTAGGTTGTGTGTGCCCTTCTGTTGCAGTTGAGTTTTGGTTGCTGTTTGCACATCAATGGAAGGGGTTGATTCTCAGACTGATTGGTTGTGAGGACTGGCCATGACCACAATAGAGGAGCTGTTGTGCAGGGGCTAAGGTGAGAATGACCTGCATCCCTTGGATCTGGCATTTGTTTATTCAATCAGCTACTTTCAGACCCAGAGCGCACACACACTCCATCTCTCACAGCTGGGCAGCCTGTGATTCTGGATGTCTGCGGGAGGTGGGAGAGAAAGACACTTATGTTTCTCAGCACTGATCCCACTCAGATGGGCTTTAGGGCTCTGGCTTTCCCAGCCTCTGCTGGGAACCATCTTTAAGTACGGGAGCAAGGAAAAGAGGATGTGGGGCTCAGAGAAGGGGCAGACACATGTTCATTGTCAATACCTGTCAAAGCTGCCCCTCCTGTGTGATTCCTTCAGAGATCTGACTCCTCTAGGAAGCACCTGACTGTGCCCCAGGCATTTCCCACCAGTGCAACTGTCCTGTTCTCCTTTGTGCCTCATTTGGACTATTTCCAAAAGGATTTTCTCTTTGATGTACATTGATATAGGTCTGTGTTTTTCACCTGAGGCTAGAATTGGAAGACAAGGGGAAAGAAAAGACGATGTGGAGAGGACAGAAAAAGCTCTGGGGAGAAAAAGGCAAGAGGAGTTTCTGGGGCTGACTTGTGCAAGACCTTCTGGGAGGCTCTGTGGGGGAATTGCGGACACCTGTGCTAAACCATCCACACAGAACTGTTCACACAAGTTCAGGGCATAGAAGTTATTAGCTTTGCTTTTCTCCTTTTCATCATCTTTGACTTAGGTGTCCTGGGAACTGTATGAGAAATATCTGCATAACTCTTAAAGAGCACGGGTGCTTTTTCACATGGCTCTTTAGTGCATATGTTCATCTGTTCATTCATTCACTCAGCATCTATTGACACCCATTCATCAGATGCTATGGTAGATGTTCAGGATATAGAACTGAACTCACATTTTAGCAAATGATGTAGTTAAGGCAAATTCCTTAGGCTTAATTAATGGGAATTGATGACACCCTGTGTAAGAACATGAAATGGGTGGGTGTAACCTATAGCCTGTGGAGGGGATAGGGCAGAAAGATTCAGAGGCTTGAGGAACATGTTGACAAACAATATAACAGAACCAGGAGAACATCCAAACCAAGATATTTTTAAGTGAAAAGGGGCACTATAATAATCATGCCAAGACAACAGGTGTAAATTGGGACTGTCCTGGAGAAACTGGCATTGTGGGCAAACTGGAACACATGGTCCTCTGCAAAGAGTCAGGGGGACTTTGAAACCAGACTGCCTGATGCAGAAGTGGTCAGCAATTACTTTGCTATTGCTAACTCCTGGAACGGAGTCACATCTTTACCCAATCCAGCAAGGAAGATAGATTCATTATAGTTTTATAGATAAGAGAAATTGAGGCTCAAAGTCACAGAGCAAGTTAGAAACAGAAGTGGAACTAGAACCCAGGTCTCTAGGTACAAGTCTAGCCCTCCTTAAGTCAGGACAGAGGAGGAAAGGGTAGGGGTGACATCCATCACCCGTGCGATTAATGACTTCATTAGCCCTGCTTTGATGGCAGAGGCCCTGAAATTCAGCCCCATGGAGTCCCACCCAGGGGCCTTTGAGCACCTCCTCCCACCCCACTGCTCCTTTAGATGAGGTGCTTACTGTTCATGATAACTCTTGCCTTCCCCCCTTTTTATCTTTTTTTTTTCAGTAGGAATATGTGTTTTAATAATGTGATTAACAAAAAGAATACACACTCTTTTCAATGTACATGGGTTCACTGAAATAAACTATTTTCTGGACCATAAAACAAGACTCAACAAATTTCAAAGGACTGGAATCATACAGAGTATATTGTCTAGCCACAGTAGAATCAAGCCAGAAATCAACAAGAAAAAGACAACTAAAACATTCCCAAAATGTTTAAAAATCAAGCAATACACATATAATCTTAGATTAAAAAATAGATTGCAATGGGAATTAGAAAATACATTGAAATGAATAGTGAAAATACAACAGATCATAATGTTCAGAAAACAGCCAAAGCAGTACTCAGAGGGAAATACATAGCCTTAAATGGATATATTCTTTAAAAGAGACCATTAAGCTGTATACTTAAGATATCTGTACTTTACTGCAGTGTTATTCAACTTTAATTTTAAAAGGTTAGATAAACAGGAAATCATCTGTTTTAATTCACACCCAAATACAAATGAATGATAATATTCAGCTACATCTACCTTTCAAGAAAGATTTATCTAACTAAAGTGATTTTTGTCACACTTTCAAGCAAGATGCCATTACAAACTAGAAAATTTCAGGCAGTCAATATAGGAGAGTTTAGAAGCCTTTCAAATTGACCATGGACCAGGCCGGCCAAGTGGCTCAATTGGTTAAGAACTCGCTCAAGAGTGCGAGCTGAGCTCTGAGCAACAGCAGTTCGATGCCCAGCCCGAGCTGAGCTGCTGCTAAGCTGCCAACAGGTGACAGGATGACTCAGCTAAAAAACAAAACAAAAAACAAATTGACCATGGACCAACACATCCCACAGGAGTTTATACCAAATTGAAATTTAGTGACATTTTAGGTGAATCAGAACTTAGAAAGTGAGATGCTGATGGATGAAAAGAAAGAGAAGATTAGGAAAAATAATGTCTGAATATATTTTCATAGGTTCAGACTTAAACATAGTAAGTAGAAACTTAGGGGGCTCTTTACTGGTGTCAACTGCACTGCTTCTAGAATAACCCTTGGAAAAGTTCTTCAACTGTCAGTTGCCTTCCAATGTATAATGCAAATTTATTACTCTGTAATTCTATAGAGAATATAATTCTGTACAATTTTTACCTAGCCTCCTTCCACCACTGGTTATTTGATAGGTTCTCATGATTTTAAAGCTTATCTTAGTATTAACCTTAGTTACATATTATTAATATTTGTACCCCCCCTTCTTTTAAAATGACTTTCCTATTTGAACCAATCTACTTCGTTAAGCTTTCTGCAGGTGGATTCTTCATGGTCACCTGTGGTGGACATCTGGGTGGAGTCCACTAGTAGGAGGTAGATGGTGTCCCCAGCTATCAGACACGTGGCATATGGCTTATGGATTCTATAGGGTTACCCATGTATTGTCCTGCATTTGAAAAGCTCTTAGGAAGCTCGTTGTAATAACCCTTTCACCCTTGCATGACACTAAGGCTGTAAAATTATAGTGCAAACAGTTCTTGCAAATTCTCCACCCCTCACAAACCACCTTGCAAGAGAGACAAACCTGGGCCTCCATCAGCTCCATTATACAGAGCAGGAAGCTGAGGCCTGAGAGGTCATGTGACTTGCCCAGGGTCACATCACTGTAGGAGACAGCTAGTATTCATACCCAAATCTTCTAACCTGCTGACTAATACTGTTTCGTTTGTTCATTGATTCTTGTTATAAGCACTGGAAGAGTCCTCATTTCCCGGGTCAGATTGCAATTTAAAAACAGGACCGAGGGAAAACATAGCAAAGGGTGATACCCATCTACAGGCAGAACCTTCCAAGACTCTGTGCATGTATAGATGCAGAGAATAAGGAGAAAGCCACGCCACCTGCCAAAGGTTATGAATGGAACCCTGAGACTAATCCATATAATGCATGTTGGCACTTGCAAATAAAGGAAAAAAGTAGAATCAGGTATTTAGGAAAACATATCTCAGGGCATAAAGACTAGGAATTCTTAGTGCTGGGATTGTAAGTTTTGCCTGGGATTGTAAGTAAGCACCATCCACATGATACTATAGTTAGCAATCTAACCCTACATTTGGTCCAAAAGAGTTGTCTGCATTCGTGTACCCGCACACAACAAATACACTGACATAAAAGAAGAAGCTGGTGTCTCCCAGAGGCTACAGGCCAGCCCGTGTTTCCCTACAGCACCAGCGGCTGCCAGATCCCTGGCCTCAAAGTCAAGGAGCTGGAGGACAAGGGAGAAAAGTGTGGTCCCCCCAGAGGGCTCCCCCAGCAGTGCGGTGTGTTGGTGGTGACAGCCACCGTCTTCCTGCCGACCCAGGATCCTGCCAGGATCAGAGAGCACTGGATCTGCTGCCTCCTGCAGGGCTCTGGGTTCTCTGGCCAGGGAAGTTTCCCTCATTCTTAGCTTCAACCAAAGGCCACGAAGCTGAAGGAAATTTACAAGAAGCCCAAAGAACTGCCCAGAGAAAAGTAAAACATCTACGCCCATTCTGCACATCTCTCTCCAGTTTCTAGTTTTGTGCCTCAATTTCCTCTTCTGTAAAAGGGGTAATAATCCCATCATGGGATTATGTTAAGCATTAAATTAATTTAATGCACATAGCTCAGTGCCTATTTACATTTAATAAGTCATCATTGTTGCTGGTATTACATCAGCCAATCAAAATCTTGGTGGCTGTGGAGACAAGACACCAGGTCCCTGACCTGCCACTAATCTGCAATGTGACTCTGGCCTCAGAGGGACTCCTCCCACCCCCCAGGCTCGGCTCCCTCAGTTCTCCACGGGCGATCTAGGGATCCTTTGGCTCCTTCCAGCTGTGCCATTCAGAGGGTCTGAGGAAGTCCCACTTTTCTGACTGCTTAGAGGGGCTGCCCACCCAGCAGGCAATTTGGAAATTAAATAAGAGGGAGATGAGGATAAAGAAAGATGAGACAGTCTGTCGGGGGGAAGGAACTACACCATGCGGGACTGCCAACAGGTTTCATTAGGAGCCTAAATTAAGTCATTAATTAAGTCACTTAGACTGTTGCCTTGCCAGCTGTTGGTGACATCATGCAGCGGGGCTCTCATTGGCCAAGAACCAAGAGGTGGAAGCTGGCACTTCTTTAACTGAAGGGGTGGAGCTAGGGTGGGTTTGGTTTTGACTTTAGTTTAGAATTACCAAGCTCCCCAGGAGCTCACCCGGGTATGGGGTGCTCTCACCTTAGGGAGTGGAGAGTCAAGGGACCCCCAACCTGAGCTCTTGCTCATGGGAGCAGATAGAGAATAAGAGGCTGGTGAGGTCCCGAGAGCAGAGCATGTGGGAAAGGGGAGGCCACAACTACATGGGGCCAACCTGGTTTTTCAGCCTTCCTGCAGCCCAGGCCACTGAGCCCAGTTGTGCCTCCCTCCTTTTCTGCCTGTCCTCAAGGACCAAGTTAAATGCCCCTCTCTCCCCTCACCCCTCATCCCAATCGGGCAGAATTAATGCTACTTCCTATGCTGCCATCAGGGTTCGGAGGTTATCTATATGCCTGTGCCCCACCCCCATGGTTGCTGTGAACTCCTTCAGGACAAACTCCAGTGTTCTAAGTACAGCTGACACAATGTGGGGATTCAATGCATGTTTGTTGAATGAGTGAAGGATGCAAGTGGCCTAGGGCCAACAGTGCCTCGTATTTACGTGCAGTGTGTACAGTCAGTTCCCAAGCACTCCTCGCCTGCCCCCTGCCACCCATGACCATGAAAAGACCAGCTCTGCTCCCACCCATCTCCTGGTGTGGTCCACTCTGCTCCCAGACACTCCCCCTGGCTGAGCCCTGCCCTGCTCACCAGCAAGTCTGGCCAGCCAGCTGGACTCTTTCTGCATGTCCCTCATCTCTGCACTTCGAGTCTCATTCAGTTCACTTGGGGGCGGGGGCAGTAGACGAGACAATAATGCCCCAGTCCCACAGCCCATGACTGACCGTCCAGCCTGGATGAACGTTCCCCCAAATCCCTCACTTCAGCATGAAGGCATTTGCGGTTGCTTTTCTGAGCTGTCCCATTGCGTGGGACCTGACTATGCCCTCAGCAGCACCAGGCTGGCTGCCCTGAATCCCAGCTTTGTTCTGCAGTCCGGACCTTGGCCTGGAGGGGCCTGCGCCCTGGGGCTGCGTTACTGGGCTGTCTGGGAAATCGTAGGCATTTCAACAGGAACTGTCTGAAATGTGTATTTATGTGAGAGGACGTCTCCCCTGGTGCTCCGCCCCCTCCCCCACTCAGTGATGTCTACTCAGATGCTCAGATGCTGATTGATTCAAAGTGTAGTCCGGAGACCCCCAGTCGTGGCAGCGTCTGGGCGTAGCACCCCAGTTTGCCTGGAATTATCCGGGTTTAGCACTGGAAGTCCCGCATTCATAGAAATCCCTCAGTCCTGGGCGAATCGTATGGTTGGTCACCCTGCCTGGGAATACATCCTCCAGGGTCCCTCCTGAAACCTAATGAATCTGAAACCCTGGGGTTGAGGCTGAACAAGCTGTTTAAACCAGCGCTCCAGACAATTGTGACGCTCGCCTGGGAGAACCACTCCCTACCCTACAGATGGGAACACCCAGAGCAGGGAAATAACTTGCCTAAGTGCAAGGAGCAGTTAGGGGGCAGAGCCAGGAGAGTGCCCGTGCCCACTGTGCAGCACAGCTGCCCCGCTCGATCAGCACTCAGAGCAGATACACCAGAGTCCGTCAGGCAGCCTGTTAGAAGAAAGAAAAAATACTGAAAAGGACCCAAACAGATTGCTGTCATCAGTGGATACTGGGGTCAAGCAGGGAGGGTGGGGAGGCCACCTTCAGAGAGGGGGAACCCTGCTGAGCCTGGAGCACTGGCCAGGCAGCAGGGCGCGGGCCCTTCAGATGCAGACGCAGGCCTCAGAGGAGCACAGGCCAGGGGAAGCTGCCACCGGTCTGTTGAGGGCCAAAGAAGAGATCAGCTTGGCTGCAGTGGCACAGCCACCTCTTCTTTGAACTCACAGGCTTGTCCAGGACCCCGTGGGGTGGGGATGGGGCGGGTCTCTGCCTGGCCTACCCCTCACTGCCTGCCTCTTGCCCCTTAAGGACACTTCCTCCATTCGTTCAGGAAGTCCAACTCCCATCCTCCCCACAGAACTGGACAGAATAGAACCCACTTAGGAAAGTCAGTGTGTTTCCCAGAAACCATAAGACACTCCTCAGAGCTCGGTAAAAATGGGAAATTATCTGGAGCCCTGGTTCCTCCGTTCACTGGCAGGGGAGGTATGGCCAGTCAAGCAGCCTGTGTTTGCTTTTCCTGTCTCCAGGCGCTGCTTTGGCCAGCCCACCCCCACTCCCTCTGTCCCTTCCCCACCCCCCAGTATTACTCTCTCACCACAGGGGAGTACTTCGGTCCCATCTGGGCCCCCCTGGGGGTGTTGCTGCGTCACCCCTCAGCCCTCTCCAGTGACCCCTGGCACCAGGTAGTGAAAGTGCTCAGGCTGTAGAATCTTTTCCAGGGAAAGGGGTGTGTGAAAGTCTCCCTTCTTTACAATGCATACAGGCTCCTTTGCCCTAGGCCTTTGCCTCACTGCTCCCCTAGCCTCCTTTGAAAATATCCACCCCAGGTCACCATTTCCTGCCCTCTCCCTAATCCCTAACCACAGCCATCCTCCACGGATACTGCTCTGCCCAGGTTGGCCCTTGCTAGTCCTTTTGTGACTCGGATCTCTGGGCAGCATGGAGCACTGGGGACTGCCCCTCTTCCCAGCATGGTGACACATGTGCCCCTGCTCTCCTCCTGTCCCCTCTGCGTCTGTCTCCTGCATGGTTTCCCCTCCTTCCTCCTTGGGGGTCTTTCCTCCGCTGCCTCTTAATTGTCCACGCTGCCTGTCTATCGGTGTCGGTCCCCTGCTGTCCGTGCCCGCTGCCACTGGCTGGTTTAGACCTTGCCGTCTCTTTCCTTAACTTTAGCACCGACTTCCTAACTGGTCCTCAGGCCTCAGCCGGCCCCAGCCTTTTTCTGCGCTTGCCAGAGGATTCTCTGAAATGCAAGTCCCATCAAGGAACTGCCTCTCTGAACACTTCCTGTGGTTGTGCGTCACCGTCAGGCCATGAATCCAAGTTCCTGAGCTTTGCCGCTCTTGACCTGACCCCTACTTTTCTGTACACCTTCAGCTCTCACCCCTCCATTCCCACTCTGCACCAGTCAGCCCCAGAGTGGAGACAGAAAACCTACTTAGAATCCCTTTTCCCAATTATTTTTATTTTTTAATAAATTAAGCTTTGAAGATATTTACAAATAGATTGACAGTAGTACATGAATAAAATGTGTAAATAAATATACAGATAATATGGGATGTGCTTAAAACATTTTAGTGATGGAGTGTGTGGTTGAAAGAGCTTAGCAGCCACTGCCCACCATGGCCCCCTGGTCTTACTGCCCTATGTGTAGTGCCCCTGCATAGCATACTCCCGAATACCTCTCACCCACTACTCCCTCTACCATATCAGGGCGAAGTTAGCTGTGGGCGACAAAATATTCGAATATGTACCTTAAAGAAGCTACAAATTTGTTGTTCCTCATATGAGCTAAGTCTAGAGGTGAGCAGCCCAAGTGAGCTACAAAATCATCTGAGATCCAGGCTCTTCAAACTGATTTCCGTGCCCTTTTCAACTCATGGTTTACGGCTCATGGTTCAAAATGGCTGCTTCATCGCCAGCCATTACCTCAGCATTCCAACCAACAGGAAAAAGGAAAGGGTGAATAGAAACATGCCCCCTCCTCACCTTAAGGAAATTTCTGGTTACTAGAGATAAAGCATGACATCTATTACTGACAAAGGCATCGACTCACCAGGATGATATCACAATTCCAAATCTGTATGCACTCCATAAAGTTGTTGCAAAGGATATAAAGCAAAAGTGCACAAAATTAAGGAAGGATAGGCAAATTCCTGGTCATAGTGGGAGTCTGTAATATACCTTATTCAACAGACAATAAAACAAGAAGACACAAAATCAGTAAGGATATAGGTGTGAAAAGTACAGTTAACAATTTTGACCTAATTGACACATGGAGAATTCTGCACCCTACAATGACAGGAATCACATTATTTTCAAGTACATATGAAACACACCAAAAAAAAAGATACCTCGAAGAAGCTGCAGATGCCACTTCTGCTTACATGCCATTTGCCTACACCTAGCAGGAAGGGGTGCTGGGAAGTGTCATCTGCTCCAAGTGGCCAAGTCTCTAAAACTGAGAAATTCTAGTCTTAAGAGGAAAGCAAATATTAGGGAAGCTCGCAGTGTCTGTCCCTCCACTCCGCCCCTCCCCTGGCAGCTCTGGTCCTGAGAGCATTGCGCAGCAGGTAAAAGTTTGAGTGAAGTCAGAAGCTCCTCATTCTAGCCTCGCCTTGCCACTTGTTGCTATATGACTTGAGGCAGGTTATTTGACCTGTCTAAACCTCAATTTCCTTATCTTGCCAAATGGGAATAACCCTACTTCATAGTACTGTTGGAAAGGTGGAACAATATAACACGTCTTATGTCCCACACATAAGTGCTCAATAAATGTTAGTGGCACTGAAATTAAGTAACTTGGCAAAGGTCACACAGGGAAATGATAAAGCTGGCTTTGATTCAGGCATCTGGTTCCAAGCTAGCACTGACACTTCTTTGGGGCCTCTGCCACCCCCCAGCACAGGGTCCCACATACAATGGAAGGGTGCTGTGAGGGAAAGAGCACTAAACAATGGGGATAGGAAACTGCCACCGCCAATTAGCCTGTGACTTCAGAGAGATCATTTAAAAAATGTATGTCTTACCTCAGGCATGTTAATTTCCTCATTCCTTCTGCAAAGGTTTGAATTAAAGTGAGCCCAAAGGTTTCCCCTAATCCTGACATTCTGTGGTTATACCACTTGTACTGCTAATGGGTGGGATTTTACCATTAGAAATGTGTTTCTTTTTGTTAAATCCTGTCTTGTGCCTGAACTCTTTTTTTAAACAATACAGTTTTCCTTTAGAGGGTCCTGACCTCTCGGTTTGCAGGTCTAGAGAAGGTCCTGTGGCATGAGTCCAGCACTGGGAGGGAAGAGGAGGGGCTGGCCAAGGGAGGAGAGAGTGTGGACTGGAAGGCTGGGCCCCAGACAGTCAGTTCCCTCATTAGGAGGAAATTCATGTGGCCTGGAGGAGCTCTTGTCAGGGCCTCCTGCAGAATGACCATATAACAGCTCCCATTCCAGTCACCTGGCTGAACCCATCTGTCACCATTTTTATAGGCTTTTTCCCCCTCCTTTTTTTAATTTTTGTCCACCACCCTGAGTCTCAGACGAAATCGGAGAAAAATGGGTTTTGTCTTTTTTTAATGAAAAGACTAAAAGTCTTAAATTACTTTCTTCAAGGTCTGCAAATAGAAATCCCAAATAAGACAGTCCCCGTTCTTTTCTCTCTTCCTCTCTCCCTGTGCCCGGAGCCCATGAGCTTCAAGTAAAAGGCAGAGCAGTAGCTCAGGAGGAATTGGTCTGGGCTGGACCCAGCACCAGCCCAGGAGAAGGAGCAGGCCACGGTGGGGAGGCCTGGTTGGAGGTGGGGAGTGAGGGAGAAAGAGGTGGAGATGAGCCACGCAATGCCTCACTGCTTATGGTTCTAGAATAAAAGAGGTGCCCTAAAGGGGACGGTTTCTTAAGGAGCCACTCTGCTGTGAGTGTGCAGTGTGTGTACATGTTCCAGAGGCCAGACAGCCCGAGGAGAAGAGGACACCACACCAGTGGTTCCGACTTACTGGGAAGCAAATGGGATTCCCAGGCACAGTGATCCTTCTCCACCTTTGTCACCCAGTGATGTCACAGTTCCCAGAGAGACCTGAGTGGGCATCAAGGCAAGGAGAGGGAGCATGGTTCTGGGTCAAAGACTAGGAGTTTTAGGACTAAAGTCATGGTTTCTAATCCCTGCTACATGTAGTAATAATAGCTAACATTTATTGAGTACTTATTATGCGCCCTGGATTATGCTAAACATCTCGCATAGATTATCCCATTTGATCTTTAAAACAACCCTGCAATGTAGGTATCATTATTATCCCCATTTACAGATAAGGACACTGAGGAATAGAACTTGTCCTAAGTCTCACACATCTTATGACAGATGTGGGTTTGGTCCCAGGGAGTCCGACTCCAGAGCTTTTGTACTTCTTCCTGCCAACCCATCAGGCCTGCTGACCTGCTTCCTCATTTGGAAAGTCAAGGTGCAGGGAGAGCTGGGCGATTGTCAAGGTCCTTTCCAGCACAGACACAGTGTTTGGGGCTCATGCCTCACCCATGTATGCAGAGGTCCTGTTCAAATGATGCAGAGTGCAGGGCTCCAGTGCAAAGCAGGTATGCCGTGTGTGTGTGTAGGACAAGTAAACTTCTGTCCTGCACACCTGATGAGATGGGAAGAAAATAAGAACACAAGGAGGCCAGTGCAAAGTCTTTAGGAAGACTTGTAAGTTAGACCTATGTCAAAGGACAAAACTGAGATCCAGAGGTCTTGAAAATCCTGCCCAACTCACCTCCATTGTGTCAGTAGCCTTTGTATTCCCTGCTCTTTGCTCCAGGTTGCACACCCACAGCCTCAGACCCACCTGGCTAGACAGGCTAGTAAGCCCTTTGGAGAGCACTTTTGCTCTGGGAAGGGCAAGGTGGCTCTCCATGGACCCTCCAACCCAGCACGTGTCTTCTTTGCAGGCCCAGCGACCATGGCCCATTACAAGGTCGAGCAGGATGACTGGCTGATTGTCTACCTGAAGTACTTACTCTTTGTCTTCAACTTCTTCTTCTGGGTAAGTGAATTCTGCACACACATACTCCTCCACAGCACTGAATGAGTCAAGCCACTTTTGCTTTTTATGAGTCACGACTCTGAGGTTGATTTCTTCCAAATCAAAGACCACCCATGGGCAAATTCTGCCTACTTTAAAGCAAATATGTACATTTGCTACTAAGGGGAAAGAAAAGAATCCAGCCTGCGGGTTGGCATGGAGTCCGTACCACATGGCATCTGAATAGAAGATGTATAAACGTAACAATGAGCTTTGTGTTCCCACCGATTGTACAAAGGGTCGGGCTCTTTCTTCCCTGCTAACTTATTGCACCAGGGCCTTGTGGGAAATGTGACGCCTGAAATAATTGCTTGTTTTCCACTGAAGCCCATTTGCCTTTCATGATTCCCATTCTCAGGCCTGGGTAGAGAAACAGGAGCCCTGGGGCCTCTGCATGTGGTGGGAATGGTTTCTATAGCGACTCCCCTCAGGGTACCCGCCGGGTGTGGTCTTCCGAGAGGAGTGGAATCTGTCCACTTGAGGCAATATTCAGAATAATTGGGAGCAGAATACTGTTAGCTGCCCAAAAGAGCCAGACACTGGAGTATGTGTATTTTGTATTAGAGTCTCACTAAATTTGGAGAGGCAGAGTCCTCAGAGTACAGGCTTTGCAGCCAGCCAGATGTATGCTGTACAGGTACTAACAGTGTGGTCTTGGGCACACCACTATTATTGATTCAGTCTGTTTCCCCAGCTACAAAATGACAATCATTTCTAACCTGGGGTTTGTTACAAACAAGACAGTATTCCCAAAGTGGAGTCGCTTATGCTAAGCCCTATGTCACCAAACTGAGTCTTAATTATAGTTTTGGATCTCCCAGAAATCTTCATTTCTAAAACCAGTCAACCAGGAATCACCTGATCAGCACTAGGTAGGCCATCTGCCTGATAGGGCCCTGCCATCCCCTGAAGGAAAGTAACCTTATAATGACCAACCCCTTTTTTTTTGCCTGGTGTAACTTCCTTGTTCTGGTTCTCTTCTGCCGACAAAAGTTTTTCATTTTGTATGCTCCTCAGAGCTCCTTTTTGTTTGCTAGATTCGATGCTGCCTGATTTGAATCTACAAAGTGTGATCCAACAATATAGTGAATGTTTAAATTAAAAAATAATTATTACAGTAAAAGACACATTGCCATTAATCCCCCTCAAAATACTCCCTCTTGCTTTGAACACACTTATCCCATCATTCTTGCCACTTTCTGAAGCTGTGCTGGAAGTCCTCTTTCCTGAGTGTCTTTAGTTGAGCTGTTGTGGCTGCCTCGATTTCCTGAATCATTTTGACTTTGGGTAAGAGCCATAAGTTGCATGGTGCCAGATCCGGTGAATAAGTTGGATGAGGACACCGTAATGTTTTTATTGGACAGAAATTGCCATACCAGAAGCGATGTGTGACACAGAGCCTTTCTGTTGTGATCACAAAATACAGTGAATGCTGCCGCTGAGTGCCATCCTACGGAAAGGCAGGGGTCTTCAATATGGAAAGCAGACCATCGAACCTTAATAACAGCATGTGACAAGCTTCAACTTATTCCTTGCAGTCAGTCGGGTGTGAGCTACAGTTGAGAGAAGGTGTGTTTTAAAGTGTGCCATAAATCATCCTCCATCATGACAACGCTCCATGTGACTCATCGCTTCTGGTACAACAACTTCTATGAAATAAAAACATCATGGTGTGTCCTCATCCACCTTATTCACCAGATCTGGCACTGTGTGACTTCTGGCTCTTCCCGAAAGTTAAAATGATTCGGACATCGAGGCAGCCATGACAGCACAACTAAAGACACTCACAAAAGAAGACGTCCAGCGCTGCATCAAAAAGTGGCAAGAACAATGGGATAAGTGTGTTGGAAGCTAGGTGCAGTATTTTGAGGGGTATTAATGGCAATGTGTCTTTTACTGTAATAATTTTTTTTAATTTAAGCATTCACCACATTGTTTGATCACACCTCATATTTTGCTCCATTAAACTCTTAAAATATTTACTATGCCTCAGTTTATTTTTTAACAGTTAATTTAGCAGATACCCTGAAATGGTATATGTTAAGTGCTTAGCTCAGTCTCTGACACGTAAGACATTCAATAAATGCAATATTTTGGATATATTCGGTATAAAAGGCCTGAAAATACCACCAAATCAATCTGCTGGTGAGGCAGAGCTGTGATGCCTGCTGACCATAGGAAGGGGGACACCCCTGGACAGAGCCTTAGAAGATCTCAGAAAGGCAAAGGCATTTTCAGGGTCTTTCATTAAGATTAATGAAATTGCTTAAGATCGGGAAGGATCATGGTATAGTAGTTTCGGATTGGTGGACACAGCAAGACAAGGGCTCCAAAGAATCTTGGAGAGTAGACAGTCATTTGATGCTATGAAAAAGTTAAATAATTTGATTTTGTTTAAATGTCTCTTGGAATGTTCCTGAAATGAATAATAAACTTATTTTGTTTTCAATGTGTATCTTTCTGAGAAAGAGTTTCCTGGAATAGTGAAGTGTTGATGAAGACAGTGGAATAATAGAGCCATGTTGATGTGATCAGTAAGCTGTGTGGGTGTAGATAGTTTCGATTCTCAGACATAAATCCAATAGGGTGTTAAGGATTCTCGCTGTGTGAGGATTATTTTAAAGAATAAGTATGTTCTTCCTGATTGTAAAAGTCATATGTGTACACTACAGATAATCTCTAAAATACTGAAACATAATAAGAAAATAAAAATTTCCCATATCTCACTGTATTAAGTTCCTAGGGCTGCCATAACAAAGTACCATAAACCAGGTGACTTTAACAACAGAAATGTATTCTCTCAGAGCTCTGGGTGCCAGAAGTCCATCATGAAGATGTCAGCAGGGCTATGCTCCCTCCAAGACTCTGGGTAGAATCTTCTCTCATCTCTTCCTGACTTCTGGTATTGGCGGGCAATTCCGGGCATTCCTTGGCTTGCAGCTGCATTGTTCTAATCTCTGCCTTTGTCATCACATGCTGTTTTTCCTGTGTCTCTGTCTTCATGTGGCATTTTTTTCATCATTAGGCCCACTCTAATAACCTCATTGTAACTTGATTACATCTGCATAGATCCTAATTTCCAAATAAGGTCACATGGTAGGACTTCAGATCTTTTGTGGGACATAATTCAACCCATAAAACTCACCATCCCAGGAATGGCCACTGTTGATGTTCCCTCTCGAATTTGCCCTGATTAGGACAAGAGATGGTGGCGATCTGCACTATGGGAGTGACAGTGGGGATAGAAATATTTGGCGAGAGTCAAGGGATTTAGGAGGCAAAAATGGACAAGATTAGGTCGTTAATTGGAGGGGACAGGTGTTTAAAATATGTAATTCCTAGGTTGATGGTGGAGCTCTTCATTGCAATAAGAGACCAGAAAGGTGAGCCATTAGAGTCAAACAACAGGTCAGATGTAGGCAAGGTGAGTTTGAGTTGCCAGAAGACAGCTGAGCAGAGGTGCTCAGTGGGCAGTTAACTCATGGCTCTGGATCTCAGACGGGGATTGTCCCCACACAGATGGTGGTTGAAGCCAATGGGAGAGTACCCTCTAGGAGAGCACGGACTCTGAGAAGAGAACAGGCAAGAGTGAGACATGGAGCATCCCAACTGGGCAGGGTGCGTCTGGGCTCAGCAGTGATCCCAGTTTGCCCTGAAGAGCTCAGCTGTGGCACTTCTAGGGCTAAAACCAGGATAGCCGCAGGCAAGCCGGAACCCCACCCTAGAGGAGCTGGAGGTGGAGCAGGCTCAGCAGCAGGAAGGAAACCAGGAGAAACAGTGTCGTAGAAGCTGGAGGTCTGGGAGGGGTCAGCGGTATGAAAGAAAAGGACACGTCAGCATTTTTAGGCCTAGAAAGTACCTGCTTGGTTTAGCCACACAGAGTTCACTGGTGGCTGTGGGGAGAGCACTCTCAGGACAGTGGCGGTGCAGAGGTCAAGGATGTACACACCCAGCATAGACAACACCCGCGGGGCACAAGGAGAAGAGGGGAGGGCAGGAGCTGGGGCCTGAGGGCTGTCGTGAGGTCCTCAGCCAAAATACCTGTGGTAGGGGTGGGTGAGAGGTGTGGTGAGCACCCTCCGGGTCCCTTATACTCAGATTGGACTCAGAGTCTGTCTGTTGAGTGTTTGCATTCCTTTGGGAGTGGTGAGAAGACGAACGAGTGGGTGGCAGTGCAGGCAGATGGGCAGCAAGCATCTTACCAGAGCAGCTACCACCAGTGAGGGGCACTTTCCCATAATAGATCTCCCTGTTTCGAGTTAAAAATACCCCTGCCTGGGGCCTGGCTGGACATGGGCCAGCTTCCTAGGCACCCATTCAGCCAAGCCTCATCCTCCTTTGGGGGCATGGTCGATTTCTGAAGGCGCAAGCCTCCGTCTCCAGACCCAGCTTCCCAGTGTCTGTGCCCTGGACCTGCTGTGATCTCCTCAGTAGATGTGGACAGAGCGATGGCCCACCTCTCCCACGGCAGAGCTCAATGCCACACATTCTGCAGTGTACAAAGGCCCTGAGAATTTACCAGGGATCAATGAGGACCTTTCCATCCCTCCCACAGGAGCTGCTGGTCCTCCCCCCAGCTGCTCTTGTAAGACGCGTAACAGTGCAGGCGTCCACACTGGTGAGTCCTGCCCCAGCCCCGCATGGTCCCCACCCTTCTGCCTCCCCACAGAATTGTAACGCAGGGCCAGCCTGCTGTTCGTTCACACGACCCCACTTTCTGCAACCTCGTGCAGCAAGTGAGCCTGGACAGCAGAGGTGGGTTGCCCTGGCTTGTATGATTGGGGTGAACCCTCCAATTTCCTTTCTCCCCCAGAACAGTGTTCCTTCACTGTATACCGCCTTGCCATACTCTCTGAAAATGCGGCACAGAGAGGCTGGGAAGCCCAGGTCTTCCTTGCAGTAGTTATGATGCCCAGCATTTGTGAGGCTCTGCTGGACTAGCTCATGTGACCCTACATCAACCTTGATGGTCAGTGTCACTATTATCCTCATTTTACAGACAGGGAATAGGCTTGCCTGGTTCAGAATTTTGCCCAGCGTATTATAGTGATAGCAAAGCTGTCAACTGACAAACCAGGTGTTCTGCTCATTAACAATGACAGTTGAAAACTACATTCTACACTGTTTATTAAGCACGTACTAAGTGCCAAGCACTGTTCTAGGCACTTGGAATACATCAGTGGACAGAGTCCCAGCTTTCACGGAGCTTTCATAGGCCTCCCCTGTGCTTGGCCTTCCACTTGCATCATCCTATTGAATCCTCTCGGCACCCCGACGCTGTGAACAGCCGATTAGAGCCCCTTTTTACAGAGTGGAAAGCAAAACCCCTGAGCTGGAGCCCAGCGCCCTCTGACCTCTAAGCCTGTGTGCTTGGCCACCAGGCTCTGTTTCCTCCAGTGCCATGTCCAAGACTTTCCCGCAGTGTCTTTGGGGGCGCACATGGATGAGTGAGGCAGCAGAGCATGCTGGGAGGACTGGGACTCCAGTTTGGATTCAAATGCAGACCCCAGCATTTATTTGCCATGGGACATTAGGTGCTGTGGACTGAATTGTGACCCCTCAGAATTCATATATGCAAATCCTAACCCCCAATGTATTTGGAGCTAGGGCTTTCAGAGGTAACTAAGGGTAAATGAGGTCATAAAGGTGGGGTCATAATCCAATAGGATTGGTGGCCTTACAAGTAGAGGAAGAGAGACCCCTCTCTCTAAGCATGCAGGGAGAAAGGCCATGTGAGGACACAGGAAGCAGGCCGCCGCCTGTCAGCAAGGAAGAGGCTCCTCAACCAAACCGAATCAGCCAGCACCTTAGCTTGGGGCCTCTATCCTCCAGAATTGTGACAATAAGAAATAAATTTCTGTTGTTTAAGTCACCCAGCTGTGGTATTTTATTATGGGCAACCTCAGCAGACTAAAACATTAGGCAAATCACTTAATCTCATGAGCCTCACTTTTTTCATACTTTTAATAGGAATGTCAATATCCATAAGAATTAAAGATGAATATTTAGAAAAACATTTAGCATAGTTTCTGGCACATACTTCATACACAGCTATTATGATTAGACTGAGGAGTGTGCCTCATCTCCAAAGCTTTCTCTGTCTGTAGCACTGGCTTTAAGACTTTAAAGGATCATGACCCATGTGAGAAATGCATGGAAGCCCAAGAAATGCTTACATGAAGCATTCATTGTTCACGAAGTTGAGCTTATCCTCACTGTGTGCCATGCACTCTGACATTTTCTCTTCTATTTTGTGGTATTTGTTTTGTGGGTTTTTTTATATTTTAGTGCAGGTTCCCACATGATTTCACAGCCCTGATGGGTTGCATTCCAAAGTTTGAAAAACTCAGAGCAATAGAATGGTCGTCACCTCCACCCCAAGGTGGGCAGGACTCAGGTGCCAGTGGCCGTGTACCAGGCCAGGTGGTTTTGATGAGACTTTAAACCAAGTTTAAATCCACCAGCTGCCATTGTACCACAATTTGAGGGTTATAAATCATTTTACACTCCAAATTCATTCTCACAGCCACTCTGTAATTATCTTTATTCCCATTTTGTAGATGATAAGACTGAGGCTCAGGTGATTGGCAAAGTTCTGTATCAATTCCTGGTTTTTGACTCAAAGTCTGGTGCTTTTCCCGTCTCCACAGACCACTGACTCATAATCATAGCCTTTGACCCACTGTCCTAGTGCTTACTTGGAATCCAAACTGTCCCCAAGGTTCAAGATTGAGCCTGGGTTGGATATTCTGATGGTAGGGGCATTCAGACATGTAGAGTATGAAAAATATAAGCAAGACTTAAGCAGTGTCACAATAAGACACCCACACCTTGTACCTAAGCTCTACCACACCTCTGGATCCCCACCCTCAGGCCTGACCCCCACCCTTCACCATCACCCTACCTTTGACTCCCATCCCACACACCTCACATTTCACTTAGCCCAGTGTTGATCATGCCCATTTCAATGAGCAGGGCAGGCTCCCTTGGATGTAGCTCTGGGTCAGAAACCAGAAGTGCCAACATTCTCATGCCTCCCCATGACCCTAGAAAGAAAATGTGACCAGGCTTTCCTACATGGCTGCCTAGAAAATGCTTTTCTTCCCACTTCCATTTCCTACACAGCTCCCTACAGCTCCCATCACTCCTGCAATGTTGTTCTCTAATTTATTATTTTAATTAGCTGCTTGGCTGTGTTAATAATCAAAAAATTTCCAGCTTCCAGGAGCTATGCCAGGCTGAGGGAGAACTGGGGAGGCAGCAGCCACCTTGCCTGGAGCAGCTCTTCTGCTCCCGAAACTCAGTGCTGCCTGGGGTGTCGGCTGAGGCATCAGTGCTTTCCTTGGGGGCCAGTAGGGCTCAGCCCCCAGGGTACCCCTGAGACCCCTTAAGGGGGAGGCAGAGGTGCTGGAGGACTCGTGCCTGACCAGGGAGGGAGAGGCTGGATGTGTGAGTACACATCCCTCCAAGCCCCCCAGGGTGCTGGGACAGAGGAGTCCCTGCCGGCTTCCTTCCCAGGGTAGAAAGCCCTTCACTTGTCCCAGGCCTCCCATGGCACATGGCCTCTGCCGCATCCCCAGGTGTGGCATCTGAGAAAGAACGGGCGAGGGCCTTGGGGTTGGTGCTTCTGCTGCGCCCCTTTTTAGGTGCTGAAGTCATGGTGTTCAGGGCACCTCTGCCTCTGTGTTGTCAGGATCTGCGGTGGGTAGGCTTGTACTTGAGGAGCACACACATTAGGTCTGCATAGGGCCATTGCAGATGAGATCCATCAGGGATGAAGCCTGTGGGGACAGCTCTGAGAGGCCCCCGCTGTACTCAGGAACTCCAGGCCTGGCTGGGGCCCAGACACCAGGTGGCTTGCTTCATGGGCAAAGGAGCTTTGTGTGGGTCAGCAGCCCAGCTGGTAAAACAGGTATAAACTGACGTTAGGGCTCTGAGTTTTAGTCCCTACCGTCCCTCCAGCTAGTAATAGGACCTTGTAACAGCCGCCTCTCACTGAGCCTTAGCTTCTTCATCCAGAATAGAAAAGGGGTTAGACATGATTCTTCCCTCCCTCCTCCCGCCTTCCTTCGTTCCGCCCTTCCTTCTTTCCTTCTCTCCTTCCTCCTTCCATAGGGAGTTACATGTGAGCACTCTGCTGGGAATGCTAAAATGAATGAGATTTAACCAAGAGGCTAAAAGGGGAGACAAAGTAACAAATACAACAAACATGCTGTGATGAGTGTAACCATAGAAACCTGTACAAGGCGTGGAGCCAGCAGGGAGGACAGGATGATCTGCAGGGCTTGGGGGCAGCGACACACAAGGCGGCTCCCTCGGGGGTCTGAGCTGGGTCGGAGAGAGTAACAGGTGATCCCAGCTGCTTCCCAAGGAGTAAGACCCAAGAGATCTGCTCTTGTTATACAGGTAGACCGGTTTGGGGGAGGGAGGGGAACAGTGCTCTGATTTATTTTATCAGGGGCTCTTTAGAGTCAAGAGCCAAGAAAAGAATGCCTTGCAGTGGCAAGAGGCCTTTAGCATGACAAGCTTATCCTTGAAGATTCAGCTCAAACAGGACTGGCGCCAAGGCCACAGGAATGTGGGGCAAGCTGGGAGAAATGCTTGCCAGGTGCTGGCAGCTGTTGCTCATTAATAAGGTGACAGCAGTCCCTGACACAAACTCACCTGTGCCCCGGGTAGAGAGTTGGTGGGAAGGGTGAAATGCAGTCTCCTCACCCTGCCAGCACCTGCCAGCAGGGAGCTCAGTGTGCACCAAGGGACTACTGCCCTGGATCAGCTGAGTGGATTTGGGAACAGGAGCCATTCTTTAGCAGGGACCCAGCCAGCCCCAGGGCACTGAGCCTTGCTCAGATCCTGTCTGCAGGCCTCTCCCTGAGCCCCCACCTCTCCTTCACAAGGAGAATCACCTTGTGATTAGTTGGGGTCTTCCCACCCAGTCACCTGCTGGCAGCATGGGGCAGGGACAGTGTCAGGCTTGAGTCCCGCTACTGGCCCTGAGCCTGGTCAGAGAGATGTGCACAGTGGATGCCATTGAAAGAAAAAGAATAGTGAAGCATTAGGGTGGCATTACGAACCCGTGGGTGTAACCTCTGGCCATTCCCGGGGCTCCCTAGTGCCCTTGAGAGAAGTCCATTTCCTTCTGGGACTCAGCCTCTGCTGAAATTAAAAATTGCCAGGAAGCAGGGGAAAGAATAAAAAAGTTGCCTCAGGAACCCAGCACACAGAAGCAGCAAGGGCAGCATGTGGCATATTTCCCTGGCCCCCTGCACAAGCCCCACCCCCACTGTGGTGGCTGCCATGTGCGGGCCATGTGCAGGGCTGAAGAGTCTGAGGGGTGCAGGGGTGGCTCTGCTTCATGCTGAGAGTTATGCTGCAGTGCAGGAGACTGAGGAACTTCCTGGCTTGGAAAAGCCAGAGGCGGAAGAGGAAGCAGAGAGACCAGTATGAGAAAGGTGGGGTTGCCGGGAGAGATGAGAGAGCTGAGGCACAAAGAAGCCTGTAACTTGTCCAGATTCACACAGACAGCAGGGGAGCTGGGATTCCGACGCTGGCAGTTGGCCTCTTCACCCTACTTTATTACCGTGATTATTTGGCACCTGCAGTGTTTTCAGGAAAAGCAAGTATGTAGTTCATAGTAACTAAAGTGCATGTGTGCAGGAAGACGGAGCCGAAGACGGAGCCGAAAATCAGGCTAAGGCCAGATGTTGAAGGGCCTCGAGGCCATGCTTGGGTCGGGCTTGGTGTTCTGAGTGCTGGGAGCTGGAAGCCATTTTTCAGCGGAAAGCAGGTGGCTCTGCACTTGGGGCAAGCTGGCCTCTGGGTTGAGCAGAGACTGGGAGACAGGTATGGAGGGGTGAGGGTGGGGGCAGCCAAAGCTGGGGCAGTCATGGGTGTTGCGATGGAGCTCGGTGGGCATGAGAACTGGTGGGGATTGGCACTTGAGCGTCCCTGAGTGGAGAGGAGGGAGTCCATGGTGACTCTGGAGTTTTGATCTGGGTGGGCGGTGGTACTGTTGATGAGACCGACCGGAGGAGGAGCGAAGATGACAAGTGTGGTTGTAAATGGGTGAACACATCCGGCCCAGAAGCCTTTCAGCCCAGCATAGTGCTTGGCACCCAGAAGGCGCCCAGCAAACACTGGCATGAGAGAGCCTCACTGCCACCCTGTGCCTCCCCATGGCGTGGGCTCCCCTCCCAGTGAAGGCGGAGAACTCTCCTGGGGGGCCGGAGGGGGGGGAGCGGCTCTTCCCTTATAGGAAGCCCCATGGCTCTGGCCCCTGCTCCCCATCCACAACCAATCCTTCCCCCAGATCCCAGCACAGAAACCCTTCAGTAGCCTGACAAAGAAAAATTCCGTGATTACTTTTAGGCCTCTGCCTGCTTTCCTTCCAGTCTGCTGCCTGATGTCTATCAGGACCCAGGCTTGTGTGCCTGCTCAGGCTAATCCTTCTCCCCGTAATGACACGAGCAACTTTTTGGCAAGGTTTCTTTTCTATAATGGGAAGTTCCTAAAATTACACGGCATGAGTGACCTGCCCTGCCCTTCCTGTGTCCTCATTGGGAAGAAGGCCAGCTTCACCCTCTGCATGGTTTTCTGGCTAATCGGCGATAGGCTATGATTTTGAAAACTGTAGTTAACATTCCACAGAAAACCAACCCAGTTTCTGTAAAGAGCCCAATACTGTTGAATCAACTCTATGCAAATAGCCGTTGAAACAGCTCATTGGGGTCAGCTCCCTCCCCTCCCCACGCCCTCCCCCTCCCAGTTCCCCTTTCACTGCTCTTTCTGCTGACCTAGGTCATCTTCACACAACTTCGTGACAGCCATGAGCCACCGGTCCAGAAGCATCTCGTTGGAGGTGTATTGTCAGAAGGCTGTCTCCTGGTAGTAATAGGGACATTTTACCCACATGAGAGGACCACAGCGATCGTCCCACCCAGCACCGCCATTTTACAGATGAAGAAACTGAGGCTTAGAGAGGCGAAGTGTCTGGCACAGTTACTTGGGTAGTGAGCCTGCCCCGACTTCTGCCCTCCCAAGGACCCCATCCCCCGCTGCCCGTGAACCATTCTGATATTTAGCAGCTTTCCTTTTCCTGTCCAGAGGAAAGACTGTTTTCTAAAGAGCTGGCCAAGTCCCAGAAGACCCTCTGAAGGACTTGAGCCCCTCTTGCTCCTGATGGCAAACCCCACTGGTGTCCCCTGCAGACACTAACTTCTCCAACCAGACGCGACACACAGGGGAGGGGAGAGGTCCCCACTGATTCAGACTTACCTTTCATTCTTCCTGGACATCAGAACAAGTGTAGATTTGTTGTTGCCTAGACCTTAATCGGGGCAGTGTGTCCCTCCAGATCCCTCCCAAACCCTCCCCTGTGTCCAGGACCCTGGTGTCACCCTGGCTGACCTGCAGGCGCTGCCTGTTTGCAAGATTCCAGCCCTTTCTATGACTGGCAAGCGCTCTGGAAGACAGCAGCCCTCCTCTAGTGGGGTCAGTACTGCTGCTCTCCTGGGGCTGCATTTCTCAGAGCCTCCCGCTCCTGCCTGGGGAGCCGTGTATTTTTTTCTCCCTCTTATAATCTGATTTTCAGTACCTCACCTTCTGCCCCAAAGCTCCGACCAAAGCAAACACCCTAACACAGACAAGGAACAGGATGGAGTTCAAGTCTTGAACAAATGTCAAGAGTGCCCTCAGCATCTGCCCCCAGGGCAAGGGGCCCAAAGCGTCCAGGAAGCAGGGTGATCTGTGAGGTTCAGCACAGCACCGCCTACTGGGGGAGGGGAGCAGCACACTTTGACCCTGTTAAATATGTCGTCTAAATCGTGGTGCTCAACCAGTACCACCTGGGAACTTAAAATATTCATGCCTGAGTCCCGCTCTCAGGGAATCCAACTGGCCTTGCGTATGGCTGGGCTTTTCAGAGCTCCCCAGGTGACTGTGCAGCCAGGCTGAGAAACACTGCCTGAGAGAGGTGACAGGTGGAGGAGGCCTTAGAGACCATCTACACCAGGGCTCACTGCATGGTACAGGCTAGACCCCAGCCCCGGAACCCAAATGCGTTATTTCATACGGATGACCATTTTTTCTGGACTGCATCCAAAGCTTCTTATCAGATTCTCAGTGTGTTCCATGTCCCCCAGCAGATTAAGTGTCTTCAGTCCAGCCCAAACATGCCCCTTTGGGTAGTCCCACGTCCAGTGCTCAGCTGCGGGTTTGACAAGCCTAATGGGTAGTTTGCAGATTTCTATAGACTTCCACCACGAAAAATTAGGGCAGCTCAATGTGGTCACATTGACTATTTTGTGCTGCTCAAAATCTCTTCCTGGCACTATCATGTGCCTTTGATTAATAAAAAATGAGAAATTTTTTACTTATTAAAAATTATTAATTAATGCACTGTTTGGTAGGCAAAACCCTTCAAAATATAAGACCCGTGGGAGAAAGTAATCAAGGTGACTACAGATTGGGGACCACTGGTCTAATACAACACTCTTATTTGAGAGATGAAGAAACTTAGGCCAGAGAGGATAAGGGACCATCTTTAGGTCACACGGCTAGTTATACGAAGTCTCCCAGGCGTGCTGTAGGGGGCAGAGAGAATGTGTGCAGGATGTTTTGCTGGAAACTCTCACTTGACACAATTCCGTGGACCCAGACTCAGGAAGTTCCTCACTGGTCATGGAGGTTGTGTGGGTCAGAAATAGGACCCGCTCACAGAGAGGTTAAAAACCGCTTGTAGTCTAAGATGTCATCCAAGCTAAGATGCCATCGATTGTAAGATACTCCACTGTTATCTGTACCACTAAGAGAAAGTGCTGCCAAATATAATTGTAAGATGCCATCAATCATAAGATGCATGTCAATTTTAGAGATGTTAAAATGTGAGGAAAAAATGTGCACATGGAACTCAAGAAATGTAACGGATTAGCCTCTCCCATTTTGTTTGGAGATGGCCTTCCCCTGGTCTTCTTACCCACTTGAGGTACTCAGGGGAAGAAAATGGCACTTAGAAGAAAACAGATTGTTGAAAAGCAGAGATCAGTAGCGGAGCAGACCCAGCCCATCTGGGAACCGAGGACAAAGTGCTGGATCGGTCCTCAAGACCTAGGTTTGAACCTCAATTCCGAAACTTCCCAGGGTGTCATCTTGAGCGGGTTCTTATTCTCTCCAAGACTCAATTTCTTCATGTGCAAAGCAGAGCTAATACATGCCCAACCCCCCTTGCCCTGTCCTCACAGGAGCATTGCGAAGCTCAGAAGAGAAAATGGTAGTTGAGTAATGTGGGTGCCTAGTGCACATCAGTTGCTAAGAACCTCCTTCCATTTGTTCACCAGATGCCTGTGACTGCCCAGAATAGAGAACTCTGAGATGACAATGTGGGTCATGCAGAGTCTTTCTGGGGCCAACACGAGCCCTGTGGGGCTTCTCTCCCTTTGACCACACTCAGGCTTCTAGAGGGGGCATTCTTCACCCATCTGAGGAAGGGGACTCATCCTTAAATGAGGCAGGCAGACTGGCGGCAAGACAAAAGTAAGCCTTCCCCGAAACACATGGCAGCAATTGTCAGAGGTGCCCCACCCAAACCCTGGGCAGACACCCTACTATTCCTCCTCTGGCACCTTGAGGACATGTGCACACACTTACGCTGAGCTTAATAGTCACAGAAAGAGTTGGTTAGCCTCAGGCAAGAAGCCACCCAGCTGTATTGCCAGGTAAGGATGCACGCCCTGCCCTGCCAATCAGCAGTGTCCTGTCCCTGCCCCCTTCTCAGGGCTGAAAGGGAATCAGACAGTCAGCAAAGAAGAGACCTCTCGGCCTGCTCAGCCCTCCTGCAGCCCCAGAGGGACCCAGCTGTGGAGCACGTGTCCTTTTGGCCCTGGAGGCTGCATGCTGCGTTCCCACCTGGCTGGCCCCTAATTACCCCTAAGCAGAGGCAGGCCCTCTGGCAATTCACCATTCTTCTCAGGCCTTCATTTCTCCTTCTGTAGAATAAAGATGAGCAACCCAGTGGCGTGCTGCCCCCCTACCCCCACCCCCACCATGGGCAACCATAGGATGAACAGGGCGAGGGCATGGGGCGGCTGGGAATCAGGGAGAAAAAGGCGCCCACACACAGTGGGTTTCCCACGATTGCAGTCGTCTCCCCTGCTTCATGGGGCGAGGATGCACAGCCATTGTGGTGAGAAGCACGGAGTTGGGAGTCACCCCTGGGTTCAGAATCTGCCTCTGGAACTCACTTAGGCGCGTGACCATGGGCAGGTCTTCCAGCCTCTCCAACCCTCCTCTTCCTCATTGTTGTTGAGGACCACACTCTCCTCACAGGCTCTTTGAAGGGTTAAATGAGGTGATACATAAAAAGCGCCTGGGATGTAGTGGGCGCCCAGTGAAAGGTAGCTGTGGCACCCCAGCGGCTACCTGCTCTGATGTGGAGCTTCCTGCAGGTGGGTGGGGCCGCCGTCCTGGCCGTGGGCGTCTGGACCCTGGTGGAGAAGAGCGGCCACCTCAGCGTCCTGGCCTCCAGCACCTTCGCCGCCTCTGCCTACATCCTCATCTTCGCAGGCGCCCTCGTCATGGTCACTGGCTTCCTGGGCTTCGGAGCCATCATCCGGGAGGACAAGAGCTGCCTCTCCACAGTGAGTGCCACCTGCCCCACTCTGCCCGGCGCTGTGGTTGCAAGAAGGGGAGCCTGCCCCGGCCTCGGGGAGCCAGGCGGAGCCCCTCAGCACCCAGCCCACGCTCAGTCAGGCTCTTGCGCTGAGAGCCCCGCCAGTGATCGTGGCCCCAGCCTGGACCTGAGGCCTGTGGAGGGCTGGGCGGGGCGGCTGCGCTGGGGGCGGCTGTGAGCCGCAGTCCCCAGGTTCTTAGGATCTAAGCCAGGAGGGCAGCCTCAGTCCTGGTGGCGGCCGCCAGCTCCCCCCTTCGCCTTCCTCTTTCTCTTCCTCCTCTCCTTCCAGAGGTTTTCATGGCGATTTTCAAAGCTATACAAAAATGAAAAGAATGTCATGATGAAGGTCCCTGTCCCATCACGCAGGCTCAACAGCCATCCTGTCAGAGCCACTTCTGTGTCACCCAGCACCTCCCCCACCCTGACTCCCAGGCAGCTCATTGTCTGCAAATATTTTAGGGTGTACCTCGAAAACTTAAGGGTCCTTTTTCACATAATATGACAATATCATCATCACACATTGGGTTAATTGTAAACCCAATTAACAGTACTTCCTTAATATCATGAAATAACCAAGGAGTTTCGCATTTTCCCGGTTGACCCATAAACGGTTGTTTTTTAAGTTTGTTTGAATCAGAATCTAATGTACTTCAGTTGGTCACTTTCTCTCCTAGGTCTCTGTTAGTCTCTGAGCTCCCCCATCAATCTCTCTTTATTGTCCCTTGCAGTTTGTTGAAGGGACCAAGTCATTTGTCCTATACTTTCTCCCGGTCTGACTTTTGTGATTACATCCCTGTGATGTTATTGAACGTGTGCTCCTGGTGGTTGCAAGCTTCTGGTGGAAGCTTGATCAGCTCTGGTTTGAGTGCTTGGGAAGGGTACTTCGTGGGTGGTGGTGTGGGCTGCACGGATTCCTTGACAGGCTTCCTCTGGGAAGCTGGCTGTCGTCACCTGGCTGAGAGCGGCGGGAGAGGGGGCCAGGGCCGACTTCCGGGGGCGGGAGCCAGAGTCCAGCCGGGAGTCGCCTAATTCCCCGGCACCTGTTGCCAGGGCAGGCTCCCCCGCCCTCTCCTCCTGAGGGCCAAGGCCAGTGTGGGCAGGGGAGGCTACAAAACACCAGGACTTAGCAAGGCAGGGCCACGGCCAGCACCAGTCCAGTCTCAACAAGAAATCAGGCTGCGCCTGAAAGGAGCCGGGCAGCAGGGGGAAGCCCTGAAGGGCTGTGCCCTCCCTCCCCTGGGTGGACTTTCCCATGCCCACCATTGACTCGGCAGCCTTGGCTATTGCACGTTCAACTAGGGAACAGGAGGCAACGGATGGGCCGTCCCCTGGAGCCTCTCACCAGCAGTGACCTAGTTTGTTTAGCTCTGGATACAAAAGTGCCTGTGTCCAAGCTCAGCAGGATGGCTCTCCCCTGCCTGGAAAAATTCCTTAACATCTGCTCTGAGGGATATGGTCCACAGCCAAGGCACCGGCCACATGGATGGCGGCACACTGGCAGGGTGAAGTCCCATAAGGGACCAACCATCAGAGCATAGGTTTTGACATGAGCTGTGTTTCCAGCAGTGGGACAGGTGTGCCCGAGCCAGCCTATCCCTGCCAGCCATCCCTCTCGTGCCCTAGCCTGAGTCCTTGCCAGTCTGTTGGACATTCTCAACCTGACCAGTGTTAGCTGGATGACACAGGGCGTGCCTGAGTGTGTGGGACATGTGGTGTGGCCAGGGCAGAGGTTCCAAGCGTTATGGGGAGTGAGACTCGCAGGAACCAGTGCTCCCGTCCCCTGCATTGTCTGGGACCCCACCTTTGCCGTGCTCAGCCCTGGTCCCTTCAGAAGAGGGGTCTTCACTAGGCCCTGGGCTTCAGGCTAAGCCCTCTGGCCCACAGAGGCAGGCCACTGAGCTGTGTGCCTGCGGCTGCCCCTTCCTTCCGCCAGGTAACCTTGTGGGAAGACAGGACTCACCTCTACAGCCCAAGAAGGAAGGCAGAGGCCCTCACTTTGGAACCTTCCTTCTCACTCAGAATCATCTCTTTTGGTTCTGAAGGAACCTTAAGACCAGTGGCCCCTGCAGCACCAGGAAACAGCCCCTGCTTTCCACCAGGGGCACAATTATAGCACAAATGGGCACCACTCACTGAGCCACTCCCTCCTTCCTGACAGCTGCAGCCCTGCAAAGTCACAATAACCATGAACTCTGTGTGCCAAGCGCTGTTCCAAACATGCATGTTAACTTGCGTAACCCGCACCAACCCTAAGAGGTGTGCATTTCCCAGTGAGGAGGCTGGGGTGCGGAAAGGTTAAGCAATCTGCTGCAGGTCACACTGCATGTGAGTGGCAGGCAGTCGGGCCCCAGGCCCATGCTCCGATGCTGCGACCCACCACGCTGTGCCACTCCCCAAAGGCATTATTCACCCCTCTGTACAATGAGAACTCTGACTAGGAGATGTGGGGCGCAGAAGTGCTGGAGCTGGATTCCAGTATGTTAGAATCACCTCCAAGAATCTGCGTCCCCTGGGGAGGCCCAGCATGACAGACGGCCGAGGGACAGAGGCCACACGGGATAGTGTGTGCAGAGGGACGCACTGTTCTCCATCTTTGTGGATGTCAGCGCAGCAGCTGCTTCCGAGATCTGGATGGGAACAGGCGAGGGCTCCCTGCAGGGCCCAGCGAGAGCCCTGGGGCAGGAGACTGGGGGTGGGGGGGTGGGGCCTAGGAGCTCCTTGCTTTCCAGTATGGAAATAACAGTGCACGTGGGCAGAGACCGCCCAGTTCAGAAGGGAACTGGAGGGTCATTGGGACCAACCGCCCATCTAAAGGTTTCCAGGCTGAAGGACACGGGGTGGTGAGAGTGTGGGTCATCCAGGTATGCATGAAGGATAGCCAGCATTACTGACTCCTGGGGAACAGTCTCGCATAAGAGCCCCTCACCTTGGCAGCCTCAAAGAGCAGAAGGAAAGCCTGAGGTTCCGTCACTGATAGCCCTCTGCTCTCCCACCCGCCGATCACAGCCTCCCCCTCCTCACTCCCCTCTCACGGGATCCAAGACCTAGCCCATCATCTAGGCCAAGCCATTATGAAAACAGTCTACTCCAGCCTCTCCAGTCCCAGCCTGACAGGTCCGTGGTCTGAGGTCTGTTTCCAGGGCTGCACAGGGGAAGAGTGGCCGCGGGCTGCCGGCAGGCCTGGTGCATACCACTCGCCCCTGCTTCAGAGGGGCGGCAAACAGAGGGGCCTTCTCCTCCCACTAAACCTTGAGGCAGTGCTGGGGGCGCAGGGGCTGCTGGACAGGCGAAATCCCTCCCTTCCTCTCAGCGCCACTTGACCCCCTGCCTGCATTCACTTCCATCCCACACAGAACTGAAGTACTCTCTGATCCATCATCACAAACCAAACACATCAGAGAGGCGCCAGCTCAAAAGTGAGGTCAGGAAAACGTGCACGCATGCACACCCCCATGCACACAGCCAGCAGCCCAGGAGTGTGGGCCCAGGGGGCTAACAACAAGCCTGGAAGCGGCTTCCTTTGCCTTCCCCTGCCCACCCCCCCAAAGAAGCCAAGACTGAACGGGCCCAAGGGCAGGACACAGGTGAAGCAGCAGGTGCTAAGTAGCCCTCATCCCATCCTGTCAGCCCTGAATACTGAGCATGTCATTGGTTAAGGAGGTGGCTCTAAGACCTTTCTTGAGCTGACACAAGTAGGGCTTTTAAAACGCAGGCTCCAATTTAGAGGCAAGTGGTGTGGTTAAGGCAGTTTACAAGTGGTCTATGCTTCCTGGAGGTTTCTTCCTGGTCTCACTGCATTCTCTTCGATCCCTGTCTTAACTTCCTTTTGAAATCTTTAATAAGCTCAAGGCTGGAGGAAACTCCAGAGGAGAAATGCAGTGAGTCTAGCTCCGTAACCTCTATACACAGTGGTCCCCCAAAAGGTGAGGAAAGATGAAAGACATTCGTCTGGATGGTGTGCATCCAGCTTGCACCAGGAAGAGGGGGAGGCCTGGCATCAAAAGTTCCGGAGAACCACCAGAGGGGGCAGCCCGGCTCCCACAGGCCCTTCCTCCTAGCACACCTGCAGCCCCTCAAAGTCACTTTCCCAGGAGGAACTGTTCATCAGGGACAGGAATAGCACATCTTAGCTGGTGCTGAGATGAGGATCAGAGTGGCATCGGAAATCTGCAAAGGGGGAAAGAGAAGGGGGTTTTAATTATTCACACCAGCTCTTCTTTTTCAGTGAAGGCTGCATGAGAGAGCCCGATAATTCAGGCCATCTAAGCAGAAGGCCGGTGACCAGGCCGGATGCCTCCCTGATCAAAAGAAAGGGATATTTTTAGAGCTTTGAGTGTGGGCCCTGAAAACGTTTATATCTTAGCCAGATGACAATTATAATGGATGGTTCAGGCAAAACTGGGTCTTTGTCAGGGGCTCTTTTGTATTCGTGGGATGGATTTAACAGTAAGAAGTTCTAGAACCAGTTTCTGAAAATGAGGGGACCCCACGTAGCAGTACCTCCATCAGATACACCCAGGCTTGGTTAACCATAGCAGTAAGGTCTAGAACCAAGGCCTAGGGCTCCAGAGCAGGCTGTGCGGTAGCTTGCCCAATGTGCTCTGTGACCTGAGGAAAGCCACTCGGCCGCTCCTGGCCACGTTGGTATCCCCACCTTTAAACAGGGTGTGAGGTGTAAGAATAATGAGGAAGTACTTTGGGTCTTAGGAGAAGAGTCACCACATTATATAGAAATCATAAATTGTGGCTATGATTATCATTCACATCATCATCACCATGACCAAGCTGCTTTGAGAAGGAACCTATATAAGTGGAATTATTCTTAGGGCCGCACTCCTAGGGTCCCCACAGCTTGGGCTGGGCCTCTTCCTCTGTTGAAGCTGGTGCTCTAGAAAGGATGGAGGGGGCTGGGTCCCCATGCCAAGGGGGTTTGTGCCCTCCCCAGGGCTCATCTCTCACCACACATTACTTTGTCGTTACCCCAGCAGCCACCTAGCCAGGGTAGGTATAGCCTCATCTGTTTGGTGGCACTCTGACCATTGGGTCAGCTGCCCACTTGCTCCAAAGGTGTGCACCCAGGGCTTTGAGAAGCCCGGCTCATCTCCACTGGGATGAAAGGACTGTCTTCACCTGGCATGGTTTGGGACATGAAAAAGATGACTATTTGCAGGCTCTGCTGCAAGCAGGAGACAAGTATCCCCAGGAGCCAGCCTTGAGATGGCTGCACAAGAGCCTGTGCATGACCTCTCCCAGTGGGGTCCTGCTGAGGTCATTCGGGAAAGGCTTTGGGCTGAAATTGGTCCTGTTACTACACCAGGACAATCACAAAACTGCCTGATGGGACACGGCCCCTCCTCCTGTAAGACCCCGGGAAATGTCTCCATCAGCCTCTTTCTCGTTGGCCTCACTTAGTTCAGGTGCTGTGTGGGGCAGGGTCTGCCAGGCGGCCTAGACATGAGCGCCTCACCCCCTCACTAGCCCTAGAGAGAAAGAACTTTGCCTATGGTCACGTAGCCAGGAGCTGACAGAGCCTGGCCAGCACTCAAGGCTTGGTCCAGGGCCTTCCCCACCTTGTGCCGCCTCTGAGTGCCTCCAACACAGGGAATGAGGCTCGCCTTTCTTGTGACTCAGGACCCATGGTTTGCATGCCAGCTGCATGAAGGCCTGAGGGAAGAATCGAGGGTCAATGACCTGGCTGCCTGCCACCTGATTCACTCAAAAGGGAGCTCAAGCTTCCAGGTGCTGGCAGTGGAGCAGAAACCAGCTCTGTTAGTGCACCAAAGAAAGCGTTTGGGCCTAGCCGGGGGAAAGTCCAACTCGGTTATATGTGGGTGGATGACCACCCGTAGGGAGCAGGCTGCCTCCCTACCCTCAGCCAGGGTCCTGAGCAAGTCTCAGAGCAGGGCTGACCCAGTAGGATCAGGGTGTGTGTGTGTGTGTGTGTGTGTGTGTGTGTGTGTGTGTGTACGCATGCGTATATCTATACGTACGAGGTATGACAAGGTCGCGAACTCTTCCTAGAAAAAGTGCTACATACCTCATTACTGCATATCACTACTGTCACCTTCAAAGTGCTCCCCTTGGGAAGCTATGTACAGTCACCAGTGCCTAGTCCACCCTTCAAAATGATTTTGGAACTCTTTTTCTGGAATGGCCATCAGAACTGTCGTCATATTACCCTTGATGTCCTGAATGTCATCAAAATGTCCCTTTCAATATTTCCTTTATCTTTGGGTAAAGAAAGAAGTCATTGGGGACCAGATGAGGTGAGTAGGGAGAATGTTCCAATATAGTAATTTGTTTACTGGCCAAAAACTCCCTCACAGACAGTGCCATGTGAGCTGGTGCATTGTCATGATGCAAGAGCCATGAATTGTTGGTGAAAAGTTCAGGTCGTCTAACTTTTTCAACGCAGCCTTTTCAGCACTTCCAAATAGTGAACTTGGTTAACTGTTTGTCCAGTTGGTACAAATTCATAATGAATAATCCCTCTGATATCAAAAAAGGTTAGCAACATTGTTGGAATAAGTTCGTGAACTTAATTGTCAGGCCTCGTATGTATCTGTGTATCTCTGTGTGTGTCTGTATGTGTGTGTGTCTATGTTTATGTATATGTGTGTGTGTTGCAGGAATGCAGGCGATGAAGGATGAAGGGATGCTTGGTAAGCAACATCTGTTTGTATCCCCAATCCAAGAGTTTATTTGGGGGTTACAGACTGCCTTTCCATCATTCAGCTTTCTGCTTCCTTTCCTTGGTGGATTCTGGATTTAACTACATAACTGGATATGATGTGCTATAGTTCCTGTCACTGAATGAGGCACAATGGCCAGTGCCCTGATAACTGAGCCTCTTGAGAGAGGGGAGCCTCGGAATAAATGGTCTGAACAGCAGACAGTCCTTCAGCTAATTATTGGGAAGCCTGTGTGCCGAGGCAGATGTTTTTCCTTCCTGGTGATGTTACAGGTCCCCACAGGCTGCACCACATCTCTCCTGCTGATGTTAAAACGAACCTTGGGCTGGCCGAGTGGCGCGGTGGTTAAGCACCAGCGACCCTGGTTCAGGTCCCACATATGAGGGCTAGTGACACTACCCTCAAAAACAAAAAACGAACCTTATCGCATGAGCACACACTCACTAAGGATGGCCCGGAAGTGGGCTGGCAGTTGAGGAACTTGATCTGGGTGGAAATCTCCTGAGGCCCCACATAAGGACTGTCGCAGTTGTTGAGAGTGGCTGGTTCTGCTACTCTACTCTCATGGGCTGGAAGGAGGAAAGGGCTTGTGAGGACTCATCAGTCACGTAAGAATCAGTGCACTTCCCCACTTTGCTTAGCGCTCCTCACCAGGGAGCCGGAGTTGGCTGTATTCCCTGTCCAGGGCCACAGCACAGGAGAGGGCAGGAGCCTCCTTCCTTCTCATCCGATCCACACTCATTCCCACCTGGCAGCGGCCTCGGAGCCACAGGTCCCCCCAACCCGCGTGGGAGCAGGCTGGGAGTGTGGCTGAACAGCTGTCCAGCAGGACTCCTCTCACGCCAGGTCCTGATCCTGGCTTTGGAAAGCTGTGCCTCCATGCTGACACTCAGCACCCTGCTCGATCGCGCTGCACCTCACAATGAGGTTTTAGGGGAGCTTAACATCAAATGAAAAATAAGATCCAGGAAACAGAGAGAAGGCGGTCAGAGGTCATCTTTATTATGAATGCAGCTGATTGGAGTGTGTGGCTTTATCTCAGCAGCCAAAAGCCTTAGTAACTCTTCAGCTCTGGCTGAGATAAGGACAAGACTGGGTACCTCACTAAAAACTGCCTCACTGAACTCATTGCATGTGGAGAGCAGAGAATATGGCATCCTGAGGACAGGCTGTCTTGAGCAAGGGAGGGAGGGAAAGGAAGAAGGAAGTGAGGCCCTCCCACCGAACAGATAAGAAGAGCAGTAAGTAAGGAAAGGGGAGAAGCCAGATGTTTCTCTAGACATCCCTGCATGGAAGCAGGAGGCCAGGAGAGAGGAGGCTGGGTCCTGACAATGAAGACCAAAGAACCAGCAGCACCAAGACATTCTTCCCATCTAAACCCTACATTTTACACAGAAGGCCCAGAGAGGGTGAGTGATTCACCCAGGGTCACACAGCATCTTCACAGAGGTAAGCTGGGCCCAGACTCCCAGGTGATCTCACCCTTTTCTCTGACCAACACCATTCTGGGTTCAAGATGCATCTTTCTCAGGTTGCAGGGATGCACCTGATCACAGCCCACCTGTAGCAGCAGATTCTCTATACGCAGCAGTTTTTACAGCCAGTTAATTTGCACCACCTCCTCCTTCAATTTTTTGCATTTCATGCTCTATGATACACTGATGAGGCTGCTTAATTCTTGGACCTCACCAAGCATTTCCAACAGATTACCCGAATTTCTTGCTCTGTGGGACACAAGACAGGGTGAGAAGGGGAGGGAACACAGAACGGAGGAAGACTAGGCTCTTGGCTTGGGGTCTAAAGAGGAAGGCAAGTCACCTGTATTAAAAGACAAAGGACTGTCTGGGGTTAAATTCCTGTTTGGATTTGGGCAGAGCTCTGGCCTCTCTGAGCCCCAGGACTTCTCCTAACCTCCAGGCATGGTAGCAGTTTCTCCTGCTCAGCCTTCCCTGTCCCTCTGTAGACAATCCTGTCCCAGAATTGCCATCAGCTGTCCCATCCTGGAGTCCCTGCCACTATCTTTTCTCCTCCCCTGGCCCATGCACAATCCCTTCTGTGCCAAGCATGCACACAGGTGCCTGCAGGCTACACCACATCTCTCTGCAGCCTGTGAGAAGGCAGCCGGCAGGAACGTCCAGGCCCTTCCTGGGGGCTAGCAGGCAGCCATCAGCCACTCCCCACCCTACCCCCATGCATAAATCTACTGACAGAAGCCTCTTCCAAGTTCCCTGGGCTGTGTCCCCAGTGACATCTGGTGGTCACCCCTCAGCCAAGGCCCTGCTGTCCACTCTGGAGGCTGCTGTCTCATACTGGACTCAGCAGTCCCGCCTTGCTATCCAATGGACGCCTGTCTTTGCCTTATAGTTCTCCTCCCGTGACACACCCTCCCTCCCCCCAGTGTGATCTTTGGACCACGAAACCTTAGGCTTGGATTTTGGATGTCCTCAGCTGCATTCTTTTGGTGAATCTCTTGAATATCCCCTGCCTCCCCGCAGCCTGGTTTGCTCCTCCCCGGCCTTCTTCCAGCTTTTCCTCACTTGGCTGATGAGCTTTCCTCACCCCAGCCCTGGTCCTCTTCTCTGCCCCCAGCCCCTTGGGCCAGAACTGGATATTAGCATCAGCCATCAGTCATCCGCCAGGGCATGCCCTGGAGTCCTCCCGTAGAGCAGCCCCAGGTGGAATGACTGAGTCCCAGCATCTGGCATGGCTGTGTCTTGACGGCTGGTGCGGTGCGCCCTGGCTGAGGCCAGAAGTGCGTTGAGGTCACCTTCATCTTTCCAACAGTGACATCTTGTTGCAGGAATGGATGAAGGCTCCCAAATCCACATCCTGTCTTTTCTGCACTAACAGGCCAGACAGCTGCGCCTCTGAGCCCTGACTGCCTCCAGCCAGGGGTTAATTGCCAGAAAATAATGCTCCCTGAGGTCATCACTTCTTAGACAGCTGGCTTCATCTTTTCCTGTTTGGCCTTGGTTATTCTGAGCTCCCTGGCCCTCCCTTGCCTCTGTAATCCTCTCACAGCCAAGCGGGGAGCCACACGCTGCACTCCTTCCTGCATCTTGACCTTGGCAGCATCTCAGCTCTCCTCTTGCCTCCCTCACTGCTGCCATGCTGCCCTGACTGCTCCCGCGCCCCACCGCCTGGACACCCAGCCTGGATTTTCCGACTGTGGCTCGATTTCCGTCTCTAATTGTGCAGAATGCTGGAGGAGCCCGAAGGAAAGCTTCTGCAAACCTCCTTCTTTGTGGCAGAATCGGTCCAATGGAGAAATTCTGAGTCCAATTGTATAAAGTGCTTAAACCTCACCTCAAGGGTGCTGCCAGCTGGTGCGACTCTGCCTAGAAACCATACCTGGCGCTCAGCCTGCCCCATGCAGCGGAAGTCCATCGAAAGACCCGATTTCTGATTAGTCACCGTGATGTCACAGCTTTCCCTCAGAGCCTCACGTTAAGGAAAGTATCGGTTTGGTTCAGAGAGCACTGTGTTGTTCCAGCTTCATTTTGGATTATAGTTTCAGAAATTATCCAACTTTGTTTCTATAGTTCAAACTGCTCCATTGAAGAATTAAAGGGGAAAAAACTTTGGTAGATGGTATGGGGGGAGATAACTGTTTGGGTCCCATTCTGTACTTACCAAACTGGTTCCTTCTATGTTTGGGGTCCAGTTTGGCATATTTTGAAATGGCATTGTTGTTATGGAGGGCTCTAGGGGCAGATTCCACAAGAGCTTTCTTTAAAATCCTCATTGCTGGTTTCTGTCAGACCACGACTCAGGTGGTCACTTCTGGAAGGACCGGGGCAGCCCTGAGCGCAAGGGCAGACCAGGACAAAAGCCTGAGTGGGCTGGAGGTCAGGGAGGTGCGGAGTGGGGCGGGTTCCGCTCGCACCCAGGCACGGGGCCTGTGGACACAGAACAAGGCACAGGCAGAGCAGGAGGGCACACGAGGGCCAGAGAGTGCGCAGTGCCCGGAGCGGGGCCAGCGTGAGACCAGCGAGTCAGGTCGTGGCTGAGAAAGATGACAGCAGTGAGGCCACAGCCAGGAGCTTCTGGCTCGGGGCGGGTTTGTGGGGCCTTGCCCGAGCTGAGGCGTGATAGCGAACAGTTGCGGAGCACAGCCGTAGTCGGAGCAGCGGACCCCAGGCAGGTGGCATGGAGCGGGCAGGGGCCTGGAGGTCGAGGCCTCGCATGTGTTCAGGGTGCTGTGCGCACACAGGAGGTGTTGCCCAGCTTGTGCCGACAGTTTCTAGACTCTGAGATAAGAGGTGGGGTGACCAAAGCGAAGGGCACAGAGGGTCCGTGGCTGTGACCCAGGCTGGAGCAGCACCAAGCAGGCTGAAGCCCCTGGTGGAGGAGGGCAGCCTGGCCAGGAGGGGCCCCCTGGGGCATGCCTGGTCCACCCCACTGGCACTGAGGAATGGGGACTGAGTGGGGGCCTGCATCGGGGTTGAGGAGTCTCTGGATTTCCCCTTTGTCTCCCTGTCACCACCTTGTCATTCCTCTCCTGACACCCCGTATCCACCCAAGCCTGCTGCACCCATCCTAAGGAGCCAGCTTGGGGAGCTCACCCCACCCATCGGCTGTTGGGAGGACAGCAGCACACAGCAGGTAAGCGCACGAGGTCCTACAGCCAGAATCACTGGGTTCAGTTCCAGCCTCAGCCATGTTCTTGCCAAGTGACCTCAGACAAGCTGCTTTACCTCTCCACGCATGTGTGCTCGTGGATCCAGTGAGGCTGATGCTGCGCTAACGTGGCAGTGTGATGAGCGATGCAGCGCTCATCTCTGAGGGTGGCTGGGAGCGGGCAAGGGAAGCGCTCACAGAGGCACCTGGGGAGAGCTGGCACGAGGCTCACTGTCCTGGACCACCCACTGTGTGCACCTGGGGGCCACTCGGGTGAATAATGCACTGACTCTCCCGGAATTAATTATTATTATTACCAGAGATGCCAAAAAAATGGGCACAGGTGGGCACTTTGGTCAGCATTACTCAAGCAGTAGTTCGCCGTAATCAGAAGTGTCTGGACGCTGATGGTAACCACTTTGAGTACCTCTTGTAATTGCAGAAGTCAAACGTGACTTGTATTTGTCTTTTGTTATCAGTATATATTGAGTATTACAATTTTAATACAGCTTTCCTTAAAAAAGTGCATACATGTTTCTGGCACACTGTGTAGTTATTATGTTTGTGTGGAAAGGACAACTTTCCGCCACTCGCTCTATAGAAAAGCTGCATTTCTTGGCTTCTCCTGCTCGGTTTTGAGACACAAGGCTAGCGCACCTGAGCTGGGCTATCACCTCCTAAGCCACAGGCCAGGGAGATGCACTCTGGGCCCCTCTAGGGAACGGTGGGCTCTGTGGGGGGAGCACGGGCCCTCCCCGGGCATGGTTAGCAGGGAGAAGCGGGATGGCATGGGGCCCAGTCAATGCTGACATTGAAATATGACTGCTTGAATTATACACAAAGTACCTTAGAACTTTTTACTGACTTTTGTTTAATAATTCAAAACGGGGCCGGCCGAGTGGTGCATTGGTTAAGCGCTGGTTTTGGGATGCCAGCGGCCCCGGTTCGGATCCCACTTGAGGGCCAGTGACACTGCCCTCTACAGCTAACAACAGCTCCAGCTGGAGCTGGGCTGTGCGAGCCCCGGTGATGGTGTGGGCTGCAGCCCCTGCTGCAGTGGGCTGCCATAGGCTACAGTGAGTGGCCCGCAGCCAGCGTGAGCGGCTGGCAGCCAAGCGTGAGCTGCCAGTAGCCGCGGTGAGCGACATCCAGAGGCCAGCGACCGATCTGCCTCATCCGGGAAGAGCGCAATGATGATACCAACAGTGAAGCAACATCCTCCGCAACTAAAAACAAGAACTAAAAGACAGCAACTTGTCTGTTCCCCTTCCCCGATTCCCCAATGCTGTTCCCCTCTGCCAATTCCCCAATAAAAATAAAAATAAAAAAGATAGTTCAAAACCAATTCCAAGCCAGACTTAAAGAAGGCAAAAGGTAGCTCCAAAACCTTCTTCATGCTTCCGAGTCAACCTACTATACAACCCCAATGGCAGCTCACACCTCGCTGCCTAGCTCATTAGGGGCAGCCGGAGGGATCTTGGGCTGCTTCAGAAAACTGTCCCCAGGGAAGCACCCAGAGCTCTCGGGCAGTACCTGGACTAGTGGCATTCCCTCCACGGATCCTTCCTTGTGTTAGGGCATGCAACTTCCGGCTGCAAAGAGGCCCTCCCAAGCAGGTTCAGAGCAAAACCCCCCACGTGCCTCTGTGTTCAGAGGCTTCTCAGGAACTAGGTAACCTTCCTTAAATCATCTGTGCCTCCCATTTTGCATAGGGGCACATATGCAAATCAGGTCCCAGCATCAGCCCTAGACTCTGAGAATTCTTTGCCAGGGGGCTGTCCTGGCACTATAGGATATACAGCGGATGCCAGGTACCCACGAGATGCCAGGAGCTCTCCTCCCAGTTGTGACAGCAAAATCATGTCTCCAGACATTGCCAGATGTCCCCTGGGGGCAAAATTGTGCCGGGTTGAGAACCTCTGCAATAAATTAAACTGAAGTAACAATTCTGTGCTACCCACAGTCAGAAAAAAGATTAGGCTCCTGCCCCAAAGCCTGGACTGGCATGCTCTGGCCAGTCCCAGTGTGTCACAGGTGCTCTGAGATGGGCACTCAGCATCTTAAAGCGGGGATGTTAGGCGGGCACGCAACCAGACCCAGCAGTGCACTGAGGAGGGGGTGGAAGAGCCTATGACATGGCCCCTGGGCCCCAGAAGCTCAGTCATTCTGGAGAGCAGAGGGGGAACCCTTGAAACGGTAGCCACTTCTACGGAGCAGTGGCTAAAGTTATGTCAATCTCCAGCCAAGGCCTGCCGGGAACTGTCGCATGGGGAACAGCATGGCAGGCAGGCGAAGGACACAGAGGCAGACGCGAGTCTGGTGAAGGAGGGAAGGAGTAAAGGAGAAAGTCCTGGGCCGGCCGAGTGGCACATTGGTTAAGCGCTGGTTTTGGGATGCCGGCGGCCCCGGTTCGGATCCCACATGAGGGCCAGTGACACTGCCCTCTACAGCTAACAACAGCTCCACCTGGAGCTGGGCTGTGCGAGCCCCGGTGATGGTGTGGGCTGCAGCCCCTGCTGCAGTGGGCTGCCATAGGCTACAGTGAGTGGCCCGCAGCCAGCGTGAGCGGCTGGCAGCCAGCGTGAGCTGCCAATAGACGCAGTGAGCGACCATCCAGAGGCCAGCGACCGATCTGCCTCATCCGGGAAGAGCGCAATGACGATACCAACAGTGAAGCAACATCCTCCGCAACTGGACTGAAGAACAAAAAGACAGCAACTTGTCTGTTCCCCTTCCCCGATTCCCCAACACTGTTCCCCTCCACCAATTCCCCAATAAAATCTTTAAAAAAAAAAAAAAAAAAAGTCCTTGTGTGGGGACATGGAGGCAGATGAAACACTGGAGGCATTGGGGCTGAGGCGGGGGCAGGCGACAACCACTGTGGGCCATGAGCAAGCTGAGACAGGCAGGCACCGGAAGTCCAGGCAAGGGAGCAGCGAGCGCAAAGGCATGGAGGCTTGGAAGGCTTGGCCTCTGTAAGGAGCTGTGTGCAGGAACAGAAGGAATGCTTTGCAGATCTGCCCTAGGAATCCTGAGATGATTCTGGACTGAGGGAGTCAGGAAAGGCTTGGCCAAGCAAAGGGCGGAGCGGCACACGTGAGGCATTTGTTGGAGCTCATGGCCTCACATGGCCAACCCCCCTCCGCAGCCTGGCCTGGTTGCACAGACTCCAGCCAGCCAGCTTCAGGGCAGGGCTGCCAGGCTCCTCTGCACAGGCTCCCAGGAAGCATGACCTGCCTCTCTCTCAGGGACTGTCACACAAAAGCCGTGATTCAGGGCCTCCCCCACGCAGGTGAGTCACACACCTGCAGCCCTCCCCCCACCGAAGCTGCTGCCTGGAGCCAGCAGCCGTGCCCACAGAGCACCCAGCACGTCCACTCCCTGGCACCCCACCCTCAGTACCCCCAGGGTCCCAACCTGACCTGACTTTCCCCTCAGGGCATCATTAGAGCTGGGGCTGCTGGTGGGAAGGGTTCTCTTCCCCCCTCCTGCCTATTCGTCAGGTTGGAGAGCATGTTTGATGCCTGGGAACCTTTCTGAGGGGCTGGCATGTACTAATTTAGCCTGCCATTAAATCACTGATGTGGGGCTCCCTTCCCATCACCCCACCTCCCCAGCCAGGTTTTTTTGTTTTGTTTTGTTTTGTTTCCTAAAGATTTTATTGGGGAATTGGGGGAGGGGAACAGCATTGGGGATTCAGGGAAGGGGAACAGACAAGTTGCTGTCTTTTTGTTCTTCAGTCTAGTTGCGGAGGACGTTGCTTCACTGGCCCATGTTGGTATCGTCATTGCGCTCTTCGCGGATGAGGCAGATCGGTCGCCAGCCTCTGGATGTTGCTCACCGTGGCTATTGGCAGCTCACGCTTGGCTGCCAGCCACTCACGCTGGCTGCCGGCCACTCACTGTAGCCTATGGCAGCCCACTGCAGCAGGGGCTGCAGCCTACACCATCACCGGAGCTCGCACAGCCCAGCTCCAGGTGGAGCTGTTAACTGTAGGGGGCAGTGTCACTGGCCCTCACATGTGGGATCCGAACTGGGGCCGCTGGCATCCCAAGCCAGCTCTTAACCAATGCGCCACTCGGCCGGCCCCCAGCCAGGTTTTAGTAGCAGCTGTGGCAGGGACTTCCCAGAGACCAGCATGACACTGTCACGTCCTCAGGGCCACCATCCGTGCCTGACTCATGCCTGACAGCAATGATAGAGAGAGAGGCATCTCGTGCCCACCCCCACCATCACCGCCCACCCCCCCTCAGAAGGAAGGTGGCAAGATGCTGCCCTCCCAGCTGGCAGGGGACTTCACCCTCCCATTCGGCTACGAGCACCCCATCACCTCTTGCTCCCATGCCACAGAGGGCACACGGTGTGCATCCAGGAAGCCTGGGGAGTGACTGGCAGCCACTGAACATAGGGTCCTGTGGCAGAATGACAGCTGGCTTCAGAGTATGGAGGCAGGGCGGGGGCGTGGGGATCAATTTGGAGCCAGCAGAAATGGCAGCTGTGTCAGAGAGGAGCTGCGGGCCAAGCAGGTCCCCAAGACGATGCGGTGCACATGCTAAGGAGGACCTCCTCCTGGGTGGGTGTCAGTGCAGCCATGTCCTGTCCAGCGGGCTGGGTGGCTCCCAGGAGGGCAAGGACCTGGACTGGGCAACTGTGTCGGCCACTGGCTAACAAGCTCGGCTCACCTCGTGCTGCCACCCATGAACTCTGGGAGCAGAAAGCAGGTTGGATGGCTATGCAGCACAATTCCCTTCCTGCTGGGTGCCCCTAGGGGTGGGCAGGGCAGGATGCAGCCATACATTGGCTCAGTCCCACAGGCAGGGCCATCATGTATGGCCCTGGAGGTTGCATCTGATACAAGGATCCAGGGAGGGCTGAAATCCGGCTCGCCCAACTCACTGTGCTGCATTTTTCTCATTGGAGCACATTGCTCTAATTCACACCGAGGTGCCAGTGGTCACCCAGCCAGAGCTAGCAAGTGGTGCAGCCTGGACTCAAACCCAAGACAGCTGATGTTCCACCACCGTTCTTTGGGTTTTCAGGGCCTGTTCAGACAGAGAGCTTCCTCAAGCAGAGAGGGCCCACCCACAGGCCCCTTGTCAGCCTCCTGCCTGGGATGGGTAACACGAAGCACCTTCCAAACACCCAGGCACACACGGCCTTGCTGGGGACCCCATGCACCACCCCCTTCATCCAAACCCTTCCCCATGGCAGAAAAAGTCCATGGGGCCCAGGCAATGTGCCCTCATGGAAACTGCTTCTCCCTTCCCCACTTCTAGACGTCATCCCCGGTGCCCAGGAGCTTGGAATGCCCTGTGCAGGCCGCCTGAGCCTCCAGTTAGAGCCTGCACAGCCTCCTGAGGCCGTTGTGCTCTCCACACCCCACCACACCCAGCCTCCTTCACATCCTCACGAGGGATGGAGGGTCTGGTCCTGGGGGAGGAATGGACAGAGAGGGAGAGACATGCAGGCCGGAGGCCTTTCCTGGTGCAGCGCAGAGCCTGGGGCAGGAAGGGAGGGGGACCGGGGCCCTCCAGTGTCATTTGCCATGGGCCCCACAAGTGATGGGGGCAGGCCCGCCACCATTTTTAAGAGACTGGCCGGCTTCCCTGCCTCCTTGCTGGTGCTCAGCTATGATGCTGGGAGACAATGGGTTCAATAAAATGGCTGAGGGAGAGGTGGGCAATTCACTCAACTTGAAAGGAAGCCTTGCTCTTGGGTCAAAGGTCTTTTTTCCTTGAAATGTCCTCTCCCCTGGGTTGTTTAAACCCTGCCTTTGCCGAGCCTCCTGCTGGGCTTTGGGAGCCAGTGGGACAAGGCCTACAGGTCCATCGCCTGGTACTGTCTCTGAACTGGCCAGACAGCCCTGCCCTCCTTGCTGTCCCCACCCTGTGGGCCCTCAGGACCCCTGCCAGCCTCCCTCCAGCTCACCTACCCTCCTGCCCACATTCTTGCCCTCTTAATGAGCCCTGGCATTTCAGAGCTCACCCATAGGCTGGGCCCTCCCTGTAATCCTGGGCTGCTGCCCTCGTGTGGCCAGGCAGATGGGCAGTGCCTGGAGGGAGGAGGAGGCATCACCACCAGCCAGGGCTCAGGAGTAGGGGCTGTGCTTCCCCGGGAGCGGGGGAGGGGCGGTGCATTTTCAGGCAACAGTACTCCCCTCTCCTCCTTCTCTTCTTCCTCCTCTCTCCTCCCTGCTTTTTTCCCTGTTGCCTGCCTCAGATCCCTCACCCTGTCCTCGCCCAGCCACATGGGCCGACATGCATTTCTGCCCTGTTACCTCCTGCAAGAGGCCACTGGGATCCAGCAGTGTGCCGAGCCTCCCAGATTGTAAAACCAGGTGGGAGTGGGGATGGGGTGCAAACCTGTCATAGCCGAGAGTGCAGCCAGGAAAGCAGCCGGCAGCAGCAGCAGCAGCAGCAGCAGCAGGGCTGTGAAGCCTGCAGAGCAGCCCCGAGCCTGGAGGAGGCCAGGCGGTGGTGAGGGTGCTTAGAACCCTGACAATGCACTCTGCGGGGTCTCTGCCTATGCTTTCCCAGAGGCCTGGTTGCTGCTGCCCAGCCAGCCGGCCCTTCCACTCCGGCCATACCTGTTCTCCATTTGCTGAGCTCACACACCCCATGCTCTCTGCACCCTCCAGGGTTCACACATGCTCTCCCCTCTGCCTGGCATGCACTTTCCTCCTCCGCCTGGCACATGCTACTCATCCTTAAAGATGCCACGCAGGTGTTGCCTCCTCCAGGAAGCCTTCTCTGGCTGCCCTCCCCCACCAGGGGCCTCCCATCATTGCTAGGGCAGGCCCCATTGTAGCATTTATAACACATCATTATAATCACTTACTTATCTGTTCCCCTACCACCAATAACTTTGAGGGCAACAACTGTCTGACTTATGATACCTGGCATATAGTAGGTGTTTAATAAATATTGGGTGGGTAGATGGATTAACAAGCTGACAACAGACCCATGATTGAAGGGATGAATGGGGGAATCCGTGCCAGCAGCCAGCAAAGGCGAGTACGTCCGGAGCAACTGGGAAGAGGAGGAAGGTGGTAGGGATGGTGGAGGTCCCTGACAGGTAGCCCCCACCCCCCTCACTGCTTTAGGAAAACATTTGTGGTAGAGGTCCTGAAGTGTCTTCTGCCTCCCCAGGCCCACCTGGTGGTGACCGCCCTCTCTCCTTGCTCCTAGTATTTCTGCCTGTTGCTGGTGATCTTCCTCGTTGAGCTGGTGGCGGGCGTCCTGGCCCATGTGTACTACCAGAGGGTGAGTGGAAGTTTTCCCTTCTATGTTCCCCATCAGCGCCCCCAGGAGGCAACAGCAGGGGTGCAGAGTGGTGGGGAGGCGGAGGCAGCGACACTCAGGGGAGGTCCTGTTTCCCAGACCCCTGCATCCTCGGCACATGGGTCCTGCTTCTTGTCCCAGTTCCAGTAATTCTCTCCTCCATCTGTTGATACTGATGTCTTCACACGGGAGCCGGGGGTTGGGGGAGCTTCCGTGGGAGGTGGGTGGTCCCTCTCCCCCGCCAAGGAGAGGTGGAGCACGGACCCGGCTGTCAGCCATCCAAGGGGAATGAAAGCCTTAGGCCCAGGAGGCTACATGCCAGGCTATGAAGACAGCACCAGGCTGCGCCTGCCTGCACTGGACAGGATCAAGGGGCCATTCAGATCCCGCCCCCTGTGAACCAGGTGCCCCGTGAATCAGGAGTTCAAGGGCATGACCAGGCTGATATTTGGCTGGGAGGGGCAGGCTGGTTGTTTCAAGCCAGTGTCCATAGGAATTGTGGGTACCCACAGGATAATGATTATAAATATTTTGAATACCTCATAATCAAAATGAAAATCAACAAATATTCAAAAGTACCCCTCTGCCTAAAAACTAGCTCCTCCCTCTGTTTGCCCAGCTTTTGCTGCTTCATTCCCGTGAACTTGGTCTTCTGTGCAGCCTCCCACTGAGCACGCCATTATACTGTTTGGGAAACTCCCACATCGCACCATTCACAGTAACACGGTGCTCTAGTTAGCTGGTGTGGTTCGGGAGCAGGCCTGGGGACCAGGATGGGGGGCTCTGCTGATGCCGCCTTCCCTCTCCACCCTCCAGCTGAGTGATGAACTGAAGCAGCACTTGACCCAGACCTTGTCTGAGAACTATGGGCAGCCCGGAGCCTCGGAGATCACCACCTCAGTGGACCGTCTACAGCAGGATGTAAGTAAGCCCTCCCCATGGGCATGAAGGCCACACAGACATGGGTTCAAATCCTGACTCTGCCCCTTTCTGTCTGTGTGGGCTTGGGCAAGATTCAACGTCAGCTGCTCACAGGCTGTGTGAGCGTTAGGATGTGTATGGATGTAGAAGCCCCGCTCACCATGAAAAGTGCTCGTTTAGTCCTGCTCGTTCCTCCTTCCTCCTCTGCACTCACCTGCACCGTGGCTTGCCCGGCTGTTTCCTCCAGATCCCACTACCCTGCTGCCTTCCCCTCCAGGTACCCTGTACACAGGAAGCTGGCCGTCCCAGGAGAACTCCGTCTCCTGGCTCCTTCCATTATCAGAGCTGCCTTCTTTCCCTGGGACGGAGCGGGGTGGCTGACAGCTGAGGCCCCATAAGAGTGAGCTGCAACAGGCAGAGGTGTTTCAGTTAAGCTGCTACAAGAACCCCCCAGTTTTGCACCGTCAGGAGGAACACTGGGAGGCAGCAAGGTGGTCTCTCCTTTCCAAGAAGAGACTCAGCAGATGTCTCCAGTGAGGCCCCAGGCCCTGCCAGTGGCAGGGGGTGGAGGGTGGGGGGCAAAAGGACCTCAGATCTGGGCAGTCCCAAACAGCAGCCACTAGCCACATGTGACTATTAACACTTAACATAAAGTTCAGTTCCTTGGTCACACTAGCCTCGTTTCAGGTTCTGCATAGCCGTGCGTGGCCAGTGGCCACCCAATTGGATAGCACAGATAGTGGGCATTTTGGTCATCACAGAAAGTTCTACTGAACAGCTTGACTCCAGAATCCTGATGATTCTGTGGCTGAAAATTTGAGGCAGCACCACCTGCCCCTTCTTCCTGGTCTCTGCTCCATCCTATATCTACAGTCCTGAGCTGAGGCCTTGGTCTTTTGGTGGGAACACCAGGCAAGGAGAGGGAGTAAAGGGTGGTGGGCCCTGAACCTTCCCCACCTCCCCAAGACTGGCTTATCCAGCTCCCAGTTAGCTCCACATGTAGGGATTGCTTGTCCTCTGAAATAGGGGCCAGAGTCACCTGTGTACTCAAACGCACAAGTGCATCCACACCAGTATGCTTAGGCCACACACACCCTGCTGGTCAGCCCGTCTGAAACTCAGTCCACACTTGTTGGGCCTCCCACATCAGTAACTGTGCCCAAACCTCCGCCCTCAGGGCAACAGGCAACATGCAGTCAGAGCTAGGCTGTGGAGACCCTCAGAGCGGGGAGCATGGGTTCGGGAGGCCGACAGAAGGTGCCGAGAAGGAGGGCGTGGCTTTGCCCAGGTGGGGAGAATGGGAGAGGCAGGCTGGGAACAGAGCAGCACGAGGTAAGGCTGTGCTGGCGCCGGCGGCCTCCGTGGGCACCGCAGTGCATGGCGTAGGCCCGCTCACCTGCCAGGAACAGTGAGGCCCAAGGGCATGACCCACCATGGGCCTGAGCCTTAGGCATGAGGAAGCTGAGTCCTGAGAAGGCAGGGGCTTCAAGCCAGTGCCAGCAGTGCCAGCACCTGGGCCCCAGCCTCACCTCTTGTATGTGAATGGCACCTGTGTGCCTGTGTTCATACAGCTATGACAAGATAGTTAGTAGGTGTCTTACTAAGTGCAGACCCTGGGCAGGACTCTCTCCCAAGTGCTTTCCGTGAACCGCCTCTCAGTCCTCACAGAAACCAGACTGGAGATACTCTGTTATCTCCATTTTACAGGTGATGAAAGTGAAGCCCAGAAAGGCTAAACTACCCGTCCAGGTGACACACACGCAGACACACAGATGCACAATCCCACGTGATTCCTAGCACATCCCTGCCGTTCCCGGCTCTGTCTGTGTGCTGTTCCATCCTGCCTGACTCCTCGGGCGCCTCCTCTCCTTTGATCTCTCCTGGCCAGTGAGCAGAGCCCGTAGCCCCGTCCACCCCTGTGCCACATGCAGGCTCCTGTTGTCTCTCCTACTAGACGATGGGAAAGGACAAGCTTCGGAAGGACAGGAGCCATATGACTTACATTTGAGCTCAGTGCCTAGCTTCACTCCTGGCACATAGTAGGTGCCTAACAAACATTATTAACTGGACTAAATGCACCTCCCACCCCACCTGCACTTCAGAGACCAGAAACAGCACCAAAAGAGCCATGTTCGTGGCCCATGTAGGAACGCCAAGTCTCAGTGCCCATCTCACAAGGGCGAGAAATGACCAGTTTCCTGCCCTGGGCGGTGCAGAGTCCTACTCAGCACACATACCAGGCCCCTCTGGTCACTGCTGAGCCACCAGCTCCATGGCCTCTGGGGTGCCTTCTGTGTCCTGAGGCTTGAAGGCTTGAATGGGGGCCTGGGAACCTCTGGCAAGGCTGGGTCCCTGTCCCTGGGGCCCTGCCTTCCTAGATGACCAGGAAGCCACCCCTGGTGGTTTTGGCCCTGCCCAGAGCTCTGCCACCCAATAGTATACAGTCCCACACTCTAGGGGACCCACCTGCATCTGTCACCCTACCCATCTTCTCATAGACCCTCCCTCTCCCCAGCATCATCTCCTTAAAGGTCTTGGGTGGATGTTTAAGGCAGCAAACAGGTGACCTGCAGGCAAATTCTGGTCCCAAAGAGACCAGCCCCCTGATCCAAACAGGGGAAGGGGAGAATCCTGGGGAGAACAAAATAGGTTTGAATAATGTGTCCTGCGCCCTGTAACCCAGGGGCTGGCGGAGGCTCGTGCAAGTTCCTCACCTCCAGGCTCTGCCTCTCTCTCCAGTTCAAGTGCTGTGGAAGCAACAGCTCGGCCGACTGGCAGCACAGTGCCTACATCCTGTCTCCGGAGGCCGAGGGACGCCAGGTGCCCGACAGCTGCTGCAAGACGGTGGTGGCCCGCTGTGGCCAGAGGGCCCACCCCTCCAACATCTACAAGGTGGAGGTGAGCACCCGCGCTCCAGCTGGGGCCTGCTGAGGGCCCGACGGCCATCCAGCGGCCCCCGATAGGTAGGCTCAGGCGACAGGCTGGGGGAAGCAGAGCCCACTTATTCACTGGCGAGGAGACAACAGTGCTGGGCCTTTAAAGGTCCCACAAAGCCTGGGGGACAAACAGCTGCTACTGGGAGAGACTGCGACATCACAGCAACCCCGCTCCATCACCCAAGAAGCCTGTGGACAGTTGAAAGGCTGAACCAGGTCCTGTAAGCGCGGCCTTCCCTCGGCCAGTTAGGTGCAGCACCACAGCCAGCCCCTCCCTCCCTATCCTCGCCCGTTTCCAGGTCAAGGTATGCTGACCTGCTGTTGCCTTACAGGGAGGCTGCATCACCAAGCTGGAGCAGTTCCTGGCCAACCACCTGCTGCTCATGGGGGCGGTGGGCATCGGGGTGGCCTGCCTGCAGGTGAGTTGAGTAGGGGATTAGGGGAGGGGTCTGTCTAGAGGAGCTCTGAGCCCCTCTCCCATTGGCTGAGATCTCATACCATTGACCCTTTGCACAATGACCGTGCCCTGCCCTGCCCTTCTCTCCTCTCCCCTTCCGTTTGCAGCCAAGGGTGAGTCCCATGGTCACTGTCTTCCCCAGAAACAGGAAGGAAAATGCCTGGGGCCTGAGGCCCAGCTTGAACTTGTAAGGAAGAGACCTGGGAGGAGTATGAGTGTGGACTCAGGTATGTGCATGCACCCTCTGTGTGTGCACATGTGGGTGGGTGTGTGTGCAGCCTGCTGTGGTGTGTGCGGGGCCATGAGTGTGTCCGCATGCATTGTGGTGGGGGTTGTGTGCACGTGTGTTTAGGTGTGCTTGTGCATGCGTGTATGTGCATGTGTGTGCACGCCTGTGGATATGTGCTCCCGGTGTACACCCAGCTCTCTGCTCTGAGCATGAGCCATGCCCTCTGCTCTGGTTCACTGCTTTATGCCTCGCCCAATCACCATGCAGGAAGTCAGCGTTACTCTCATGGGTCACTCTAGTCAAGGGTCAGGGGGAGAGGAGTCAGGAGGGGCACCCCAAGGGGCGGGGGCAGATCCAGCGAGTAAGTGCCCTGGCCGTCCTGCTTTGGCCCAGCAGTTCCTAGGGGAGCGCAGTCTTTCCCCGCCCCTCCCACTCCCATACTATAATATAAGCTCCACCTGGGGGCGGGGCGGGTGAGAGCAGGGGCTGCGGCGTCAGAGGACCTAGGTCCGATCCTGCCTCTGCTCCTGTGCGACCCTGAGTAGTTACGTCCATGCCCCTCAACTTCATCCACAAATGGGCATCATTTCCCCAGCCTCGCAAGGGCTAGGTAAGGGTGCAGGGGTGGGTGCCACTCCGGCAGCGCCTGGGACATATGGAGGCCTCCGTAAGCAGAAACTGCCTGTACCCTTCAGAGTGGCTTCAGATACCTTCTCTCATTGGATCCCCACAACCTGAGACCCAGGCCAGGCGAGTAATGTTATCCTCCCTGTGTGACACATCAAAAAGCAGAGACCCAGAGAAGTGACTTACCGAGGGTCTCATCCTGAACCAGCACCCAGGTCTGCTGGCCCCCAATCCTTTGCTTTCCCAGACTCCCTCCCCCAACACAGACAGCCATGGAGAGAAACAGGAGTGGTCGCGGCAGCTGGCCTGGGGAGCCTCCGGGTAGGGCCCCTTCCAGGCCGCCATGCCGCTGGCCCACGTCAGTGCAGCCCAGCCCGCTGGGCCTGAGCCTCTGGAGGGAGACAGGCTGCTTATTTCCTCTCTGAGCCATCATCCTTATATGTAAAATGGGGCTCATTTTGCCTAGATTGGTGACTAGTGAGGATTAGCAATATACATGTAAATCACATAACTCGTTGCCAAGCGGACAGCAGGTGTTCACTAAACGGTCCCCATTGTTATTTTTATCATTTCCACATGGCATATTGTGTCCAAAAAGCCCTAGATGGTTCCAGGCCAGACCAGCCTGCCCCTCACCTCCACTCAAGAGCAAGCCCTGGGAGCCCCATGTGGCATTAGCATTGTTCCCCTTATACTTCCCAGGGCAGGCCTTCTACCCCATATACTGAACCCCAGAGAGCTGCCAGTGGGGTCTGGTGAAGGGGCCGCTTTGTATCCCAGCTCCTGGCTCAGCTGAGGTTTCTGGAAACCTGCTCTCTACTGCAGGTATTACTGCAGGGGAGTTCGCCTTGCACAGACACTCACCAGGCCCAGACAGTACTTGCCATCTACTTCTTCCTGACCTCTCTGGCCTGGAGAACCTGTAGGAGCTGAAGGCAAGGGCAGTGAGGCCAAGGGCAGTGAATGGGATTACCAGTGCCCCAAGCCTAAGTAACACCTGTGGGAGTAACATCCAAGTTGTTGGGTGGGGAGCCTGCAGGCCCACAGATGCCTCCCCCACTCACGCCCCCACCGTGACCAGCACTGGTCCAGCTCACTGTGGAGTTGCTCATGGTGTCCCTCAGAGAACGCTTCTCCTGGCCAGCACTGTGGACCCCAACACCTCGCCCAGTTTCTCCCCTCAATTCTGAGGCCGGCCCTGCGGGAGCCAAGCCTCGGGTTACAGCTCCCTCTTCTGGCCAGTGCTGGAACTAAGGTGCCTAAATCCCTGTCAGCCACCAGCCTTGAAAGAGGGCTCAGACTAGCCTGTCCCCAGGCTCAGTCACCCTCCTGCTGGAGCAGGCACCAGGCACCATCCCCCCACACACACACCCCCAATGGCACTTCGAAGACCCCCAAGGTTCAGGACCCCCAAGGTCATGATGGTATCATAATATTTCTGTGGTCCCCAGGAACTGGAGGAAATCTTGACGTCAGAAGTTTTCCTATTGGAGAGGGATCTGAGGCTCAGAGGGGATGCAACTATACCCGAGGTCCCATAGCCCCAGGTAGCAGTTAGCCCACTACCACCCTGACATTCCCACACTGCAGGATAGAAACATGTTACAGAGCCCAGAAAACTCACAAGATGGTGAGGTTGGGAACTGCAAGGCATTAAAAGGGAAACCAAAGATCATAGTGGAGTGGCTTCCTGGGGCCCCTCACCCTTCCTCAGTGCTGCTGATGACAGCCAGGTGCTTGCTCACAAACCTCAAAAGAAGCAGAAAGCATGACAGCCTCCCTGTTGAAAATGCCCATGTGTGGGCTACATCCAGGCAGGCTCTCCAAAGGGGACCCCATGTCCCATGTAGGCTGGGCACAGGCAGCCTGTCCAGACCCCTCATCTGCCATCTCCCACTCCTGTGGTCAACTTGTGTGTTTTCTCTGCTTACCCCAGTGCTGACTTCTCGAGTGTCTGCCCTGATTTCTCCACTTCCTCTGTCAGGAAGGAGACACTACTGCTCCCTTGGGGATCTGATAGTAAGCGTCCATTGCCCTTCTGCATGAACCTGGATGGTATGTGTGCACGTCTGTGTGCACACGTGTGTGCACGCGCATGTGTGTGTGCACGCACTTGTGTGCATGCACACATGTGTGTACACGTGTGTGTGTGTGCATGTGCCCATGCCAATGAGTGCTTCCATTACCCCTCTGCACTGCATGCATCAGGGTGAGGTGTGTGTGTGTGTGTGTGTGTGTGTGTGTGTGTGTGTCTGCACTGATGGGATTCTGGCCAGCACAACTTTACCCTCACTGTGCCTTCCCTGGGAGGCACCCTAGGAACATACATCTCATACGAAAGCATGCGTGCCCGGGAGCTCAGCCCTCCGTCCTCCCCTGGCATGAGATGTGCACTGTAGCAGATGCAGCCACAAGTCCGTGCTGGTCCACCTGCTCCCTTCTGGCTTCCCCCTTAGCAAGGACCAGAAAGATCCAGAGAACTCCACAGGACCGGCCATCAAATCATTCGGGGATGGGGGGGGGAGGGAGGAGGAAGAGGGCATGCCATATGACCCCTGGGTGGAATGGCTGTGACAGCCGCCTGCTTAAAGCCAGTGGGAGACAAGGTAACCTCTTAAGCCTCCTTTTTTTCAGCCTGTGGCTCTGAGTCCCCTTAGCACTACTCTCAGCACCAAGTCTGAAGGCTGAAAACTGTGTTCCTGGGGCTCCACTGTCCTCCCACATGGGGATGGGAGGAGGGAGGGAGGGAGGGAGGGAAAAGGTGAGACGAGCGTCCCTAAGTGCCTTGCCTCCCCAGGAACCGAGAGCTCACCAGCCCGTAGGCTGTCTTCACCAGTCGGTCCTACTCCCATTTGTCAGCAGCAGCTATTGGGAAGTTTGGGGATGATGGGCCATTGTTCCTATATTTGGGGACATATAGCTTTGCCCATGTCCACGGGACGGGTATGGGGCTGCCCTGGCAGTGACTCCTGTCCAGCAGAGGCAGGGAGTTGGGGTCCAGGGGCATCATCATCAGGAGCGGGATCACAGGCGGGGGCCACCTTGGTCTGCCACATCTTTGTCCTGTCCTGGAGGAATCCTGGGCTGGGAGGAGGAGAGGAAGAGGAGGAAGTAGAGGGGAAAATGAAGAGCAGAGCCTGGGAATAAAGGCCTCTGCATTCCAGAGACAGGAAAGTGAGACCAGGAAGAAGTGGCTTCCCAGCCCCGTCCTGCCCTGGGCAGGGTGCTCTGCCCCCTCAGGGGCAGGTAGCGGACACGACCGAGAGGCTGTCGCGCAGGCTCCTAGGGCCTGGTTTGGTGCTGAGTTCCAAGCTGCTTTATAGGATGAGCTGGTGACAGCTCTGGGTGCTCCTCCCAAGCCTCAGTTTCCCCAGTGGCTCCTGTACATCAGCCAAAGAGTCCACTGTGGCCCTTGGTTTGGCTCTAGAGTCCGAGCAGGGTACAGACTCTCTCCTAGAGAAGGGCTGCTCAGGCAGCAATCGGGCCATCTCTGGAGAGGCTCTGGGCCACAGGCAGCAGCACTGTCTGGGAGCTTCTCAGCAATGCACTCTCAGCCCCCACCCAGGCCCACAGAAGTGTAAGCTGCCCTATAACGAGGCCTCCAGGTGATTCGTGCCCATTAAAGTGTGAGAAATTCTGCTCTTGGATAGTAGTTCCCAAACAGCGTTCCTCCCTCCACCCCAGCATCGCCGGGAGCTTGTTAGGACTGCAGACTCTCGGGCCCCTCCCAGGCCTCCTGAGTGGGAGTCAGCCCTTTATCAGGTCCCCAGATGTATGCTCAGTGTGAGAAGCCCCACTGCGGGGCGCTGCCCGCCTGCAGCCCGCGGGGGCCCTGATCTCTCTGCCCCTCTGCTCTCTCCACCTGGCAGACCTGCGGAATGGTTCTCACCTGCTGCTTGCACCGGAGGCTCCAGCTTCATTTTCACTAATGGCCAACCGTGTCCCCCTCTGACTGCCCCTTACAAGGACAGGCGCCCAAATCCCATCTGCCCGGCCTGCGGAGTCAGCACCAGCTCACCTAGGAACTCCCAGGAAGTCCCTGTCACCTGTGCCAGCCCCCTTCCAACCCACCAAGTGGCCAAGACCATGGCTCCTGCGGTTCTCACCCTGGTCGGGGACCCTTGGTCCCTCCCTCCTGTTTGAGTGTTCACTGCCCACATCTCTGGGCTGAGGACCAACTCTTTGGGGGTACAATAGCCAGAGCCTCTAACCAGACACCGGCCTCCTGCGGACCACAGGAGGGTAAGAGAGAGCTGGGCTCTGTGCTCCCTCCCAGCTCCTGAACCTAGAGCGAGGGGCTACAAACCTTGACCCTCTGGGACTCCTGCATTCAGTGTGACCCCCACCGGCGCTGAGCCCTCCTTGTGCCTCTGCCATAGGCTGTGAGTGCTTTGCCCTCCCCTCCCGGAACTGTATTGGGGTGGGACAGCTAAGGTTATCTCTGCCCCCAGAAGACTCAGCCCTTCTATCTGCCCACCCCCAATGCCCACTCACCAGGAAAGGAGTGTCCTGATGGACTGGTTCCTTCCTGTAGGGCCTGGGAGTGGAGAGGGCTGAGGTGAGGCAGGCAGCAGTGAGGGTTGGGCAGTGGTAGGCCTGGAGCACGTAAGAATGAGACATGAGACGCCAAGATGGGGGGCGCTGACTGCACCAGGACCTGCTGCACCAGGACCTGCACCCACTGCAGACCTTCCCCAGGACAGGGACCCCTGGGAGACACGGGTCCAAGCCTCAGCCTCCAATAATCTGCCCCTCAGAGTCTCCTAGATAGGTCTCCTGGCCTGATTCTTAGGAATGCGAGGGTTTTAAAACCATCTTCAGCTCTTAAAGTGGGTGTGTGTAAAACTCCTTCTGATTAGACCAAACCGCAGACCCTGCGAAGTTGGAGACACTGAGAAAGTGGAGTTCCAAGTAGCGGGGTGCTCTCTCCTGGACCCACACTCCCTGACCAGACGCCACCACCATGTAGCCTCCCAGGGCCTCTCCCTGCTTCCCAGAGTGAATACATTCCCTTCCTTCAGTTCTTTCTCGCATCTCTGTATCAGGCAGGGAATTTTCAGGAAGAAATGTCTCAAATACTGAGGGAGAACAGAAAGCGAATCCTAGGAAATGCAGAGTGTAGATGCTGGCAGTTTTCCAAAGAACAGGTGTCAACTCCTAAGACTCCCCACCCTCCAAAAAAATGGCTGTGACAAGTGGGCAGCTCTAACAAGAGAACCTCACACTGGCTTCTACACCTGCCTGGTCCTGCACTCCCATCCTGGGGACCCTCTTATGTCCCACCCATTAAGGAGGCCCCTTGTTATGCCAAGACTGAGGCTAAGAAAGGTCCTCCCTTATCTCCCTGCTCATCCCAGTCCCCAGTCTGATGAGCTCAGCTCTGGCTGACCTGGGTCAGTCCTGGGTGAAGGGCATTCCCTCTCCCATAGAGGTCACTGCTGTCCCCAACATAGCCCTCAACTGCACAGAAACTGCACACCCTCAGAGCAGGGATTGCCCCGTGCACAGAGGGGAGATTGCCCACCCTGCCTTGGGGACTCCCCAGAGGCTATGGGAACGCCAGCTGGCATAGTTCCTGCACCCAGAGAGCCTTGGGGTGGCCGCTGCAAATGCATTAAAAGGGAGACCAGCTTTCCCAGCCATCCCAGACTGCATGGAGGACTAAAGAAACAGTGGTGTGATCGTCTTTTCTGCCTTCTAACTTCCAGGATTTGTGCAGATAAATCAAAAATGATCATAACCCCTAAGCTCTGTGCAGAGCTAGACATCAGACTGACAAGGCTCACCAAGGGAGGGCCCAGAAAGAGAGAGCCATGCCCTTCCTGCTGAGGCGCCCCAGGGCGGCGGCAGTGGGCAGGGGGGTGCTGTGGGCTGGACATGTCTGCCCATAGCAGGGCCCTCATTCATCACTGAGTCAGCCAGGTCTACAGCGATGGGGACGGGGGCAACCGGAGGTTATCACTTACTTGCTCAGCTTTATCACTAGGAGAGGCACAGGAGAACCCGACTTGTCTGCCACAGCCCCTGTTTTGAGTTAGGCCTGAATAGCAGAGGGCAGGATGACCTGCTCTGGGCATCGTTCTGTCCAGACTGCTACAAGAGGATGACCGGTGCAGGCTGCAGAGCGGGAGAAACAGCCCAGAGCTCCTAAAATTGTGCACCCCTCGTCCATGCATACAGTCTGTTCGATGAGACAAGGTTAGAGGAAACAAAGGTCTAGGATGTGGCAGCTTCCCCTAGGGGGCGGTCCAAGGGCTGCAGCAGTGCCAGCAGGCAGTTCACAGCCAGCCACGAAAGTGCCTCTCCTGCTGTGCGTTCTTGCAGCTCCTGCCTGCCCTCTGAGTGGGATTCAAAGTGGGGTGCCCTGAGTGGGTCTGTGACCTTGGCTGGGACACCTGGTGCCTGTGCACTCTTCCCGGGAGGGGACAGGATTACGGTCCAGCCCCGTTTTGCCACCATCTTCTGTGTACCTTGGGAGACCCCCGCTCCATTCTTGGTGCCCCATCTTCTCTTTCAGCCAATGCGCAGCCCTGTCCTCCCTCCTTCAGCCTCCCGCGTGCCTCTCCCCCTTCTGCTTACACACCAGAGACGCCCAGAGCAAGTGCCACAAGTGTTTCCAGGCAGCCCAATATTAGTGAGGCCAGATGGGCTCCCGGAACCAGCTGGCCCGTGGACATGGGTTGTCACAATATTCTAGAAACAGAGAAGTTGCCTTAACCTACTGCGCACGGAGAAGTTGCCCTAGTTGTTAACACGCCCGCCTCCTTAGCTGGCCACAGCGTAAGCCCAGCTGCATATGCTAGCGGGCATGATAATAAAGGAACTCTATCCAGAACTGCCCTCTGTTGCTGTTTTTCCTCCTCTGCAGAGAAATCCCAAGCCATCAGTTCATCAGGTGTCTGTGACCCACTCTACAGGCTGAAGCGGGTTCTAGTCTTGGGGGGGAGGGAGAAGAGGGGGGCGCTGTTAGGAACCCACTGATCAGGGTCTTGCTTGCCCTTCCTCTCTCAACACCCACGTTTATTGTTTGCACTGACCTCACCTGCCTACGAGGGTCATTAGCTCTGGGCTAAGTGAGAGTCAGGCTCAAATAAGCGTGCTTGAGTTGTGTTCCTCTTAAAGCTCTCTGCCCCTGATCAGCCAGCATTGCCACTCCACTGACCGTGATGCCCAGCCTGCCTCTGTTAATGAGCCTGTGGTTCGCTCATCCTGCTGTGGGCATCACCCTGGCTGCCTGCAGCCGATGCAGGGTGTGGGGAGAGGTCAGGAGCGAGGGGCCCCTCTGGCATCTGGTCCCAGCCAAGCGTTTCGAGCTGAGACACACCCCCTACTGCTCCTTGGACCCCCAAACCATCTCCCACCTAGTGCTAGTGTCTCCCCACCTGGAGCACTGATTTGTCCTCATCCTCAAACCAGAGTGAGGCACTTTTTCATCCCAATGCAAAAAGACTTCAGTCTTAGGATTCAGAGGAGCTGAGGGCACCAGGTTGTCAAGTGAGGAGCTAAAAAGGAAGTAAATGCTTTGCCTTTTATGACATAAAGCACTCATTCTATTTCATTCGCTATTCTGTCTAGAAAATGTGCTTGAGGTGAGGTGGGTCTTCTGGTGAGGTACTCCAGGGGGCCTGAAGAGTACCTGGGTAAGCTAAGCTGGACTCGGGGGATCCCAAGACAGAGGGACCTGGGGTGGGGTGGGGTTTGGGCGGCAGGCTGGGAGCCACCATCTGGTGTGAACCTGAAGGGGGCGTGATTCCTTGCTGTGTAAGCAAATCCAGAGGCGTCCACCCAGGTGGCGCTCACCTTGCAGGGGATCTACAGCCCCTGGCCCCTCCCTGTTTCTCCCTCCTGTTTGGTCAAGCTCATTCAGTGCACAATCACCGTGGCAGTCCCCGATGCTTGGAGCTCAGATGGGATGACTCAGTCTGGGGCACGTCCGCGGTCATCTATCTGACTGGGCTCTGATGTCTGTTCACCTCCACCATCGCTGAGTGTGAGTGTGAGTGCGTGTGTACGCACAAGCACACCGCATGCTCAAGGAGGGACAAGCATCCCTCCAGGCCCCTTCCTGCCGCACAAGGGCAGTGCCGTGGGTGGCTGCCCTTGCCGTCTAAATGGCCCCTGCTGCCCATGGGGGCCTAGTCAGGGGCCGGGCAGTGGAAGCCACCACTGAAGCTGTCCCCACTGGCTGCCACCAGCCTGTCAGCTGCCACTACTTCCCAGCAGGTGCTGATGCCTCCTGCTGCAGCAGGGTGAGGTGCGGCAAGTTGGGTGGGACTCTGGCTCCCACTCCCTGTTCCTCACTGAGAATACAGAGGCTGCCAGTGGGTGGGGGAGACGCAGGGCCAGAAGCCAAGGTCATTCCACCTACTGTCTTCTTAAAAACATCCATGAGGGCCGCCGAGTGGCGTGGCGCATTGGTTGAGCTGGTTTGGGATGCCAGCGGCCCTGGTTCGGATCCCACATATGAGGGCCAGTGACACTGCCCTCTACAGCTAACAACAGCTCCACCTGGAGCTGGGTTGCTGTGAGTCCCCGGGACGGCATAGCTGCAGCCCCTGCTGCAGGGGGCTGCCATAGGCTACAGTGAGTAGCCGGCAGCCAGTGAGTGGCCAGCAGCCAGTGTGAGCTGCCAATAGCCGCGGTGAGCGACCATCCAGAGGCCGGTGATGGATCTGCCTCATCTGGGAAGACAACGTCCTCCACAACTAGACTGAAGAACAAAAAGACAGCAACTTGTCTGTTCCCCTTCCCCGATTCCCCAACGCTGTTCCCCTCCCCCAATTCCCCAATAAAATCTTAAAAAAAAAAAAAAAAACATCCATGAGAACCCCCTGGTTCCCTTCTCCTGCTTCCTTCGCTGGCTGGACCCCTGTCTGGCAGTGACAGAGCAGGAAGGAGAGGGCACTGCAGGGGTCCAGTGGGATCCTTTAGCTCAGACCAGCAGTGAACAGGGCAGTGAGGAAAGCTTGAATCTGACCCTTTCCACAGCCAGGTACAACCCATGTCACTGCACTGAGGACAGAGCCAGGCCAGCCACAGCTGACAGGGTTGATGTCCCGTTAGCCTGGGCACTCTGTGAAGAGGTCATGGACAGTTTCCACCAGACTTTCCAAACATCTAAGTAGCTCATGGAGCCCTACTTGGGGCTGAGAGGACCTCAAGTTGGGGGCCAGAAATCAAATTCAATATGCTTTCCCTGAGTTGCCAAACAGGTCTCTTGACAGAGGAAAAGAAATATGTTGAGACTATATTAGGACTGCAGGAATTCAGTAGGGGAGAGTTAGAGTGGGAGGAGGGGGGCAAAGGGCAAGGAGCTTCCTGATGCCGTTAAGTGACAGTACATGGGCTCACCTTGCCCACAGGTTGCTTCGGCCCTGCCCTGGATGATGGGCGCGGCTAGGTCCCAGAACTCTGCAGCTGCCATTGGAAAAATCTCAGGCAACAGGCTCTAGCTCCAGACCCAGCCACAGAGCATGACGTGGCCATGCTATACCTGCTCTCCTCTGCATAAACGGACACCTGGGGGACCTGGGCAGCGCCCCAGGGGGGTCCCAGCAGCTCTCCACTACCTGGCAGTCTCTAGGACCCCAGAAGGGAAACCAGCTTCAGTCAAAGAGCCTGACAAGTGTGTCCTGTAGAGTGTTGCTTTTCTTTTTGTTAGGTTAAGGAGGCACAATAATAGTCCATCTCCACTGCTGTCATTAAACCCAGCAAAATGAGACAGCTAAATCAATAGCCTCCCAATCTTGAATGAATGCTGTAAGAAGGAACCATTGCAATGCCAATATTTTTGTGCCCCAAATGACATTCATTAAACCTGACTCCCCTCTTGCTTCCCTGGATAACTGAGCACAATCGAGGCATGGGAGGAGCTTGCCCACCGAGCCCGCCCACACATCTCCTTTTGACAGCGCACTCCCCAGACACAACACCTCCCCCTTCCAGATCACTCCCCTGTAACCCGGCTTTCAGCCAGGAAGAATGTTCTTCCTTGGACACCCCTGAGAACCCAGATTTGACCACTTTCTTGCCAAGCACCTAGCCTGGTCCAGGAACAAGCTGGTTGTCCTTACATACATGCTTTTAGGTAATCCTCACAGCAAGTCTGTAAAATAGGTATTACCCTCATTTTGCAGATGACAAAACCAAGTTCAATGACTGACAAGGCTCACGTGGACACCAGCTGCAGGGTGGAAATTTACCCAGGCCCTCCAACTCCCAAACCAGTGCTCTTCCCATCCAGACCTGGGATATCTCTAACGGTGAAAGTCCAGGCACACCGACAGCTGATAACATAGCTGTGGTCGGGAGAAACCTAGATAATGTCTACAAAGGCATTTTGCAAGCCATGATGCTCAATACAGACCAAAGGAGAGAGATAGTTACCCCACGCTGGTCTCTGCCTGTCTCCTGCCCCTGAGCACTGAGCCCAGTCATCCTCCATTTGGTGCGAAACAATTAGCCACCTGTCCAGGGTGAGGCACGTCATGCCACGTGAACAGCCAGAATGCTCCTTTCCCCACAGTAAGTCTAAGTAGTCACCCAAGTTTGTCAGTTCTGTGTGTCTCTCCACTCTGGTTTTGCTTTTGTTTTCTCTTTTTTCCCCATCCCACTGGCGCTTCCCTGTGGGCTCCATCATCTCTCGCGTACATACTGGAGCAGTCTCTCCTTGATGTCCCTGCACCCGCCCTGTCGCCTCTAACCATTCTCCCCTCCACAGCCAGAGGGATGGTTCTCACGGGTGGATCTGAGCCATCACACTGGGCTTCAGCCTCTCAGCAGCTCCCAAGATGACCAACTTGTCATCTGCCACCGCTCTCTCCAGACACCCCTTCATCTCTGCGTGCCAGCCCCAATGACCTCCACAGGACATAGCTCCTTCCACTCCTTGCTAGGCTAACTCCTCCTGTCTGCAGCTCTCAGCTTCAGCATCACTTCCCCAGGAGGCCTGGCCCTCCCTGAGTTGGGGTCAGTGCCTCTCCCACCCAGTGACGTTGCTGTCACAGCACTGAGCTGCAATCCCATTTACTCCTCCATGGCCCCATCTGTGAGCACAGGGATTGGGTCTGGGCTGCTCACCACTGTATTCGAGCTGCTTGGCACAGTTAGTATTCAGGGCGTCTTAGTGATAAGTGCCTTGTCTCTGTAAGCCCTGGATGGGCTGTTCTGAGGGAGTTCTTGTACCTACACCAAGCCTGTTCTGCGGTAGCTCGCAAACCATCCTTTCTTGCTTGCCCTTTGCTGAGTGCCACTGGGAGGCAGCTCTTCCACCACCTCTCACAAGAATGGGGAAGCAAGGGAGGGGCCCTCAGGGTCATCTCAGCCACCCCATCCCATGGACTGTAGAGTCCAGGACCCATTCCAAAAGGCCCTAGCCTAGTCATTAGAAGTTCCCAGGGAAAAAATATGCCTAGCTCTGTCCTCACATGGATATCTCCTCTCCTGCCCAGCCAGGGTGGCCTGTCTTTCACAGCTTAGTTCATCTGATGAGTCCAGTGGTAACAGTTAACAGTTAGTGCATCCCAGTGCCTTGGGGGCCAATGGATGTCACAGAAGCAAACAGCACAGGGCCCCAGGTGTGTCTGTCCTCAGGCTGGAGGACAGGAGTGGGAGCAAGAACAGGCAGAGAGGAAGTGGCTTCCACCCACGTTCCTAGGACTTGGTTGGTCCTCAGAGAAAGATGGAGACTCACCGGTCCCTCAACCATGACAACTCCTGATGCCACAGCCGCCGGGCCTCCTCTGGTAAACCTCCTTGTGGACGCCCTCAGGGCCACCTCAGACTCAATCCTCAGCAAATCCTTGGAGGCTTTGGGAACAACAGCTGCACGGTGGGCCCCCAAAGGATGCCGCTCTGGGACAATGCCAGGCCACGCTGGCGTCTCCCCTGGGGAGGAGGTGGGGAGCCACACCCACTCGTGTTGAGGTTTAGAGATGCCCCTCCTGCTACCACTGCACCCACGCTGCACATTGGCCCTTCATTCTCGCCTCCAGTCCCCTGGCCTGGTATATGAGGTAGAGCAATGGCCCAGGGCAGGATGACATCTGAGCTTGTCACTGCGACTATGGCAGCCGAGGAAAACACACAAACCAGGACCCAAACCAAGGAAGCTGGGGGGCTTCTCCTGGGGTGAGGTGGCACAATCAGTGGCTCCCCTGGTTTTCGGTCCCTCCTTCCTTCCCCGCTGACCATCTCATACTGACTTGGTGTTTCTGTGCCCACCTGAGGCCATCTCAGAGCCACCTAAGAGTGTAGCCTGGGCAAGTCACATCGCAAGGTTCCCACTCCTAGAAGACATTAAATGAGCCCCAGGAACATCAGAGGGACTGACAGCCCCTATCGCCACAGAAAGCCGTGAGAACTCGCTACCTGCCCCGCCCCCAGCCCACTATGGGCCTGGCCCACAAGACTGGTGGCAGGTGACAGCGACAAGCATGCAGGTGGGAGCTGGCCTCTCCCACAGAGCACTTGGCCCACTTGGGCTGGCCCCTGACCAAACCTGCCTCAGGTCACCAGGCACAGGGAGTGTTAGGATTCCTCAGTCACTCACAGAGAGGACGCCCCCCGACACACTCCCAGATCGGGAACCTGGGTCTGAGAGGGGAGATGAGGTTCTGACTGTGGCGTGAATCTTGGACAAAGGACAGGACTGGTGCCTGACCCCTCTGATCCCTCACACCAACCACGACATGAAGTCAGTCATGACTGATGAACAAACACACCACAAAGGAACAGCCTGCTTGTGCTTTTGACACATTATCAGTTTTTATTTAAAAACATGCTAAAAACATGGTGTTCAATAAAGCCAGGACCAGGATGAAGGAAACGCAGATACGGCATTGCAAGCAGAAAAGTGCATTTGAAACCAACAGGGGTGCTCCATGCCCTCCCGGGCTGCCCCAGGGCTGGGCAGGGTGTGGGCACCAGCCCAGGGCCTCACCCTCAGAGCGCCCTTCCAGGCGGGGAGGCCAGGTCCTGCCCTGACTGCCGCCTCACTGGGGTCAGGCGGGGTGGCAGGAACGACAGGCTGGACGCTGAAGGGCCAAGGGACAAAGAGCAGACCCCACACGTGGCCCAGCTCCCATCCTGCGCCAGGTCCCTGCTAGTTAGCACCTCCACCAGTGGGTGGGCAGGGGGCCGGAGAGCCGGGACAGTCGTTTCTGTCCATCTGGACTGCTCTTTGGCCACTAAAGCAAGGAGGGATGGCGACCTCATTCCAAGTCAGACTGGAATATCTGTGTGAGCGTCTGGGATGGGCTGAAGATGCAGGCCCATGCCTCGGGGAGCGGGGCGACAGTGCTCCAGCTGGGGGTGCAGGGAGTGACATGTTCCCCGCCACCTGCTGCCGCCCTCGGGAGCAGTTCTCAGCCCCTGCTCACCCACAGTCCCTGCGAGAGGGCTGCAGAGAGCGGCCAGGGCAGGCACTCCCTTAGTCATCTACAGGACCTTGACCTTCTGAGTCAAGTCTATAAACTGCCCACATCAGACCTGATTAAAATACCTCTGACTTTGGGGAGGACAGCCACAAGTGAGGCCTTCTGTGCGGGTGAGACCACTCTGCAGGCCGGGCAGGGGCTTGAAAGAGCACCCCTGGCCCACGCACGGCGCCTGCCACCCATTGTAGACTCCACCAGCTGACGGAACCACCAAGCAGAGGGTGAGGCAAGAAGGCAGCTCGGGAACTGTGGACAAGGCTCTGCGAACAGATGGATGAGGTGGGGAGCTGGCAGGAGGGGGCTGTGGCCAGGGCTCCAGGGCCAGAGGGTGCCCTGAAGCTCCAGAGAGGCTGCACACCCCCCCAAGGTGCTAGGCTTTTGCTGTGGGTTTTAACAAAAATTAAAAATTGCATTGATAGGCATAAACAAACCTGCCCACCCCCACCCCCAGCATAAATTCATTATGCACTAGGTCCCACTGTGCGCCTTGAATGCTTGTTTGCTGAGTGTCTCTCCTCAGTGGCATGGTGGTAACACGTCTGTCTGCTCTGAGCTCTGCAGGTTAGGATTCCCGGGGAGGTGGCTGAAACTCCTTACCAGGAAGACGGGCCAAAGGACCCAGAAGGCAGCTTTGCTCAGATGTGTGCTTGTCCGTCCTCCACCCCAGGCCCCACCTTCCCAGCTTTCCCATTAGCACCAGTGTTCCCATTCCAGGGAGGGGCTTCACTCTGCCCAGCCCACTGAGGCCATTAGGATCCTGAACTCACCAAAAGCTCAGTGCTCCTGGCCCCCACTGCTCTGCATTTAGAGTGAGTGGAGAGGTTGCTGGTGCGTGGCCAGGTCTCAGCTCTTGGAACAGATAGGTAGAGGCTGGAGAGGAGACGTGGGCCCAGTGGGAAACCAAGGTATCAGGAAACGGTGTTAGGAAAGGCGGCCTCCCCATGCGAGGCCCCGCCTACGGAAGTACATCGGATCCTAGCTGGCTTGTGGGGAAACTTTTCAAGCTCTACCCCATGGATTCTTGACTTTTTTCTTTAACTGCAAAACGCTAGCTTAGACTTAGAGCAGCAGCCGTTCTGTGGGTGCTCCGCTGGTCAGATGCCCCACGCGCCTGCTCACCCCCCAGGGCCTAACTCAGCCTGCTTTCATCCTGGGCCACTTCACAAGCTGCAGTCTGACCTCGCTGGGTTTTATGTACTTTGCCTTGGGGTCCTAGGGGACGGACATGCTGCCACCCACCCCAGCATCCAGGAGCCCCGAGTAAGGAGAGGAGGGGCCTGGGACCCAATGGACTTCTCTCCCTCCCTCCCAGCTGGGAATCGGCAGCCTGGCGAATCGGGCTGGAATGATCATGGGCACCACTTCTATCTGCCTCTCCTGACTGGCATGGGTCCTCTACCACCGTCTGAGCAGCAAAACCTAAGGACTGCTTCCCCTTCCAGAAGCAATGTGAGAAAGTGAGCAGCAGCTGAACTAGAGAGGTATGTGTCCGAGAGTTTCTAGCAGGAATGTCTGTGAAATTGCTGGGGTCTGCAGGACCTGATGCGGGAAAGCCCCTGTGTGGCAGGGGAGCCTCCGCGCCAGCAGCGACAAGAGGAAGGAAGGAGGGAAGAAAGAACAGCTGCTCATCAGTGATGTGTAAGGAAGGACCCACGACGGCTCCAGCCACGTTCCTAGCAGAGCACTTTGCCAGCCCCCCAGGAACCCCTATGCCCTGGCCTCTTGCACCAGCACTATTAGCAAACACGCCGCCCCCACATTGCTTCCTGCGCCTCCATTTCACCTCCTCTTTCAGGCTTCTGGGCCATAGACACCCGGCCGTGGACAGCAGTCCTGGCCAAGCCCTCCATTCAATGCTTCCTGAACGCCGGCGCACCCCACCCGAGAGCCTCCTGAGGGTTGCACAGTGGTTTGTCCTGATTGAAACCCACAGACGTCCTCTTTCCCCACCCATCTCCCCACCTCAGGGGAAAAAAAAAAAAAAATCAAACCGTTACAGAAATCAACACAGTAAAAAGTTATAAATCAGAAAGCTAACCCTAAACTTATCTGAGATAATATTCCTGAATAATCATAATCAGAGTAAAATAAAATAAAAAAGTTACACTGTAAGGTATAAAAAGCCTGGGCAAGGCGCTCCCTGGGGCTGGGTCAGAGGCGGTCTCCCCCATGCTCACACAGGGTGGCCTCCGCTGGGCAGTCTCTCCACCAGGGGGGAGCAGTCTGCTGCATCCCGACTCAGGGACAGCGTCCGTGGGAGGAGGGCAGGGTCGGCGCCATCAGCGCTGGGGCCTCCTGGAGCAGCACATCCCCTGGCCCACCCTGTCTTCTTTGGCAAATACACAGATGCAGGAATCCAGGCGCCCCAGCACCCCAAGGTCTCCATGCCTCCTCCTCCCTGGCCCTCCACCCCAAGAAGGCTGAGGCAGGATGGGTGGGGAGGGCGGCTGGGGGCGGTGGGGCAGGGGTCAGCAGTCCGGAGTGCAGGCAGGCAACACAAAGCTCAAATCTCCTTCCCTGGCACAGTGTCCACTGGGGGTTGGGACTCCCGCCAGACGCTCAGGCATCATACTTTTTCCCAGTCCGGTGGATGTGCTGGAAGAGGGTCATGGAGAAGGCCATGCCCAGAATCTGAAAGACATGGGGACAGGGCCTTAGACAGACTCCCCACAGCTGGGGTCTGACAGTCCCCCCAGACCAAGCTGTACAACCACTTGTGTGCTGGAAAAACACTGCTGGAAGGAAGACAATGGTGAACAGAGGAGGACACCTGGTGACGAGCTCAGGGTCGCATAGATGAGCCCGGCCCCTCAGAGCTGCTGGTACAGTGTCATCGAGCCTCTCCAAGACGTGGTAACCCCGTGAATTCAGAACGTGTGGTGAGGCCTGAATGCACCAAGGACCTGACCCTAAATGGTAGCTAATAAGGAAGTGAGGACGGGGAGAGAAACATGAAAAACCAGGCTCGGAGTCATTTCTGTTTGGTTCTGGAATATGCGACGTGATGTCTTTGGCTGGAGCAGACGTGTCTTACCAATGATGCTATACTTAGGACAACATTAATGCTTGTTTGTGTTTCCTCAACTCCTGAATCCTGCCTGGGCGGGGATGGCCCAGAGCAGTGCCAGAGGCAGGAGGAAGCCAGCCTGTGGCCCCACAGTCATCACCGAGACTGTGCCATGTGCATAGGCCATAGAGCAGGTGACACAGAGCCTCCCACCGCTCCTGCCCTTGTGGCTTAGGCATGATGACGGAGGCTGTGGCTGGTGAGCCCAGCTCGGGTGTCCTGGTCCAGGTCCCGGCCTGAGCACAGGCAGACCTGAGATGAGCCCGAGTCTCCGTACGAAATATTGGATTCTCGGAAAAGTCATGACGTATTTTGTCTATATTTTTCAAAGGTCATTTATTTATTTAGATAAAGAACAAAGATCAGGGACGTCCGCTCCACCTCTGTGCAGAGAGACTCCCTAGTGTGGGGCTTCACAGTTTTTGGTTTTCTGTGCTTCGGGACCCAAGACCCCTGCCGCAACCATGCTGTACCAAATCCTCAGTCAGGCCAAGAAACATCCGAGCTTGATCCCCCTCTTTGTATTTATTGGAGCTGGAGGTACCGGAGCAGCGCTGTATGTCATGCGCCTGGCGTTGTTCAATCCAGATGTCTCTTGGGATAAAAAGAATAACCCAGAACACTGGAACAAACTGGGTCCCAATGAGCAATACAAGTTCTACTCAGTGAATGTAGATTACAGCAAACTGAAGAAAGACGGTCCAGACTTCTAAATGAAATGTTTCTATAAAGCTGCTTAGAATGAAGGACTTCCAGAAGCTGTCCGCACAATTTTCCACTTAACCAGGAATATTCCCCCTCCAAATGCAACAAAATCATGCTGGTGTGTTATGTTGGGGCTTACACTGATTAATAAATACCTGAAACTTGAAAAAAAAAAAAAAACAAATATCAGTCAATGATATATTGTCCAATTTGTTCGATAACCTTTTGCCATCTTTCAGTGAGCTTCATAATTCCTCGTTCATAGAAGGATCTGTCTTTTTTTGCAAAAAACTGAAAAAGGTGCTGATTTACAGCCTCATCTGAATTGAACATTATACCACACAAGGAGTTTTGAAGAGAGAGAAACAAGTGGAAGTGTGATGGCGCAAGGTCAGGCGAGAATGGTGGGTGTGGCAGCACATTCCATCCAAGCTCCAATAATTTTTGACAGGTGATCAAACTTGTGTGTGATCTTGCGTTGTTGCGATGGAACACAACTCCTTTACAATTAACACGCTCTGGACATTTCTGGATGATGGATTCATTCAAACTGTCCAATTGCCGACAGTACACATTCGAATTTGGTTCCTTGGTAGGAGCTCGAAAAACACAACACCTTTAAAATCCCACCACACGGAGAGCATAACCTTCCTCTGATGAATGTCTGCTGTTGATGTCTTTTGAGGCGAATCATCACGTCAGGACCAAGACCATTTCGGCACCACATTGTAAACAATCCACTTCTCATTACCAGTTATCAGTTGCTTCAAAAAAGGATCGTTTTTCTCACATTTAATGAGCACATTGCAGATGTTTATATGCGCCGTCAAATAAATGAACTTTGAGTTCATGCAGAACCCAAATATCAAGCTTGCTTACCAGCTTCTTCAGGTGGTCGTGAATGCTTGAATGATGGATGTTCAATGTTTCTGCAATCTCTCGTGTCATGTAACATGGGTTTGACTCTATCAATGCCTTTATTTTGTCGTCATCAACCTCGGTGGGCTTCCCTGACTGAGGAGCATCATTGAGATCAAAATCACCAGCACGGAATTTTGTGAACCATCGTTGGCACTGATGTTCTTGTAGAGCACTGTCACTGTAAACTTTATGCAACTTTTCACAAGCTTGACACATGTTCTTCCTTTTATGGAAGTAAAACAGTAAAATATGGCAAAAATGCACAGTTTGATCTTCCATCTTCAACTTGTTGTAAAATCTCTAAAACTCAACCAAATCGCTCAATTTTTTTTTTGGAATGATGCTAGAACTGTCAGCTGTCAAATGACATAGCAATAACATAGATGCGAATGACTCTCGTACTTCCACAAATGAACTAGCGCCATCTGTTGCAAACATGTGTCATGACTTTTCCAACAACCCAGTAGAACCTTACTCCCTGTGAGCGCATCTCACATCCGAGCTCTGCAACAATGACAATGAGCTCGCCTCTAAGCTCACAGGCGCTAAGGTTGATCAGACATGATCAGACCCCAGGCCCCAGAGTATAAGGTAAGAAAGATCACTTCATGCAGGATGTCAGCCATCTTCCTATGGACCAACCGGTCAAGTTCAAGTGCTCCGAGAGGAGTCAGGCACTGAAGACTCCTGCTCCCCAGGGGTAAGAGCCATGTACAAGTGGGCACAGGAGGGAGCCCAGGAAATGCTCAGCCCCAGAAAGGTCGGGGGGCACTTGCTCCCGGCCAGCTGTGTCAGCCTCAACTTCAAGACGGGAGGCAAGGATCACCCCTCCTCCTCCCTTCTCCATCATCTTTGCTAGGCCTTACACAGAACGACTGTCATTAGTGCTTGCTCATTACCGCTAACGTTGGTGGGGCACTTCCTATGTGCATGGTACTGCTCTTTGCCCTGTTAGACGGAATAAACTCACTTCAGGCTAAGAAGTGACATGATGGTCATGCCCATTATACTGATGTGGAAATTAAGGCACAGAAGCTCAGCAGTGTGCCCAGGTCAGGTCATATATATATATATATATATATATCAGATGGTGAGGCCAGAAGTGACGCCTGCGGAGTCTGGCCCAGGAGCTGTGCTCACCATCATTACTTAGGACTCGGGTTTCAGCCAGTTCAGTCACAGGTAAAGGTCTGTACGGAGTGGGGACAGGTGTGTTCACTAGCAAACCCTCTCAGGGGCTCCATGCAGTGCCAGCACCAGGCCCAGGGCTCAAATGGAATGCAAAGAAGCAGTGCCCTGTGGTGCCTGCAGGGCTGGGACAGGCATGGAAAGAGAGGCCTCAGAGCGGGCAGAGCAGCAGCCTCACGGCCACCAGCTGCCTGGGGCAGTGGTTTAACCTGGGGCAGTTTCCTCCAGCTGGGGTGCAGCGAGGCTCGGAGGCTCACCTGCATGATAAGGATGCACATTCCCACCGTGCCGAGCACATGCTTGTTGTCATCAAACCACATCTTCACCTTTTCATAGCAGCCCTAGGGATCAAGGACCACAAGGTTGAGGCCCGGTGTGACTAGGCGTCCCCTCACACCTGTCCCTGCCCTTTCCTCCTGCCCCGCCTGCCCCTCAGCCTGGCCCTCCTGCCTCTGAGCAGGCCCTGTCCTGCCCATGGTTCCACCCAGGAGGCCCACTGCACAGCCTCAGACCCCATTCAACCTCCCACCCCAGGACGCTCCCGGCTGTGGGTCCAGGCCCCCGATTCCCCCCTGCCTTTTGGCTCCCATGGTGTGTGCCCCCCGCCCCGTGTGATGCCCATTCCTCGGTGTCCTCCTGCCAGACCATCCACCGCACAGGCTCCTGGAGGAGGAGCGGGAGGCGGCCTTGGGCCTCACCGTTCGCCACAGCGGGGTGGTGCTGTTGCGCCCACAGCCCTGGGAGTTCTCCATGCAGCACCGGTCGGGCACCGTGTTCTCGCCCAGCACCGGGTACCAGTCTGTGTAGTCGGTGACACCACAGCAGCGCATCTGTGGGTGGGGACACAGAGTCAGACATGCCACAGCCCACTGTCCTTCTCTGGGCCTTCCGCTGCCCAGGCCAACCCAGCCCACAAAGCTGCCGCCCTGGAGCTCAGAGAAGGAGACCAAGGCCTGCTTCTTGATCCTACTTTTGGCATCGGCTAAAAGTGAGTGCTCCTTCCAGAGCAGGAAGACGGGAATGCTGCCTGCCCCTCGGCACAGGGCCCTGGGCAGGAGCGCTCAGCCCTCCGTTCCCCGCCAGCACCTCTGGCTCTGCGCTCGGCGGACTGGCCCCTCCCAGGGCTTAGCACGGGGCTGGCGGGCCGTACTGACTTGTTTTCCTTTTACCATCAGAGCCTCCTCGCCTGAGCCATGACCAGGGAGCATATCTTTTGCTAAAATAAATTCTGTAATTCATTCCAAATCTTCATAAAAGGATTTGGATGGTCTGTCCTTCTCCGTTATCCGTCCTTCTGGTTTTCTGTGCCCACCTGGCCACTCATACGGCTCCCTCAGGCCTGTCCGCTCCTGCATCCAGGCCCTGCACACCCTCCTTCACTCACCACCTCATCCCTCTCCAGCTGTAGCCTAATGCATGGCATCACCCAGCAGCTCTCAGTTGAAATCCAGAAAGCACAGGGGTCCATCTCGGCTACCTGGGTGGGTCTGAGGCCCAGTCGCCAGCCCTCTTTCCCTCCCGGCCCGGCCCCTGCTATGGGCAGTGGGCAGAGCTGTCAGCCCCTCACCTCGGCCTGGATGATGTTCCAGGCATTCTTCAGCCCCACGTTGTTCTCTGTGTTGTACAGCAGGAGGCCTTCCTTCAGGTCCTTCTTGGCGTTTTCATTTACCTGTCAGGTTGAGGAACACACAGGATGGTTGAGACAGGGAGGCAACCAGCCCAGATCACCTAGGACTGCTGGCCACTGCTCCTGCAGACCGGGGGAGGGCCCTAGGAGTAGGCTCTGCTGGGGTCAGGGGAGGGTCTGTGTGCACCCGCTGACTGCCAGGTCAGCTAAAGTCTGCGGGCCGGGGCTGTAACACTCAGAGGCAGAGAGGTAGGCTACACACACGGGGCACTCGGCCACCCCACCCATACCACCTTCCCCTATGCCGCCCTGTCCAAACACACCCTGGGAACCAGATGGTGGCAGATTAGTCATTTTGATCTTAGGTCCACCTCTCACTAGCAAGTAACTTCTCCTCTCTTCCCTCTGCTTTATCTGTAATATTACCTCTGGGGTTGTTGTGAGAATTAAAGGAACCAGTTTTTATAAAAAGCCAAGCACAGGGCTAGCACAGAGTGATCTCAGTATTATTATTTCTTCCCTTTCTTAAATGCAAAATAATCCTAATAGGGACTCTGCCTTTCAGTGTGGGGCAAGTTCTTGAAGAATCCTGGAACAAACAGCTACTTGGTCCCTGGGAACGGTGCACCCAAAGAGCCCTGAGACACTGAGTGCTGGGCCAGCCATTCTTGGGAGTACCAAGAAGTTCTCCAATGTGACTGGGAACTCTCTAGTCTGGCGAGGTTGCCAGGGGACTCCCCCACCACCATCCTCCTGAACCCCGCGGTGCAGCCTGGGAGCAGCCACTCTGTCCTCAGAGCTCTCTGGAAAAGGAAATATGGCTACCCTCCACTGTTAGCTCTACTCATGGTGTCACCTGCAAAGTTCCTCCGTATTTCCAGTGGGTTATCCTCAAATCACCCAGTCCAACCACCTAGTGAGATCTGAGTCCCTTCTCCCAGTGGCCAAGACAAGTATGCTTGAATGCTCCCAGTGATGGGGAGCTCACTAATGCAGAGGCAGCCCATGGCATGCCTATGTGCCTTACAGGACTCCACTTCCTAAGACAACACAAGGTAATAAACCATCCCAAACTCGCCTTCCCATGCTGCCCCCACCTAGTTCTGGTTCCATTCGCCTTTCCTCACCAGTACTACCTGTCAGCACTTTTCCTCTGGCTTGCCCCAGCTTGACCCAACCCCAAGGGCACTGAAATTCCATAAGCCCCTCACTTCCTATAAGGCTTACCTTGTCCATGTAGACAAAGAAGAGGATAAGTAAGATCAGCTCTGCTAGGAGGATGATCAACAGGACGATGAAAAACTGCAAAGGAAGGTCCGGGTATGGGCACGTGGTAGTGGCCACGGCCCGGGATGGGGTGCAAACAAGAAGGATGGCAGGGAGGCAGGGTCAGGCAGCACCTAGACAGGGCTTCCCAGGTATAGGGCAGGCCACCTACTACTTCTGAGAAAACCCAGAGAGGTAGAGAAGGGAGTCAAAGTAGACAGCCAGTCAAGGAGTGGGAGGGATAACTAGGGCAGGAAGAGCCAATCATGAGGAAGAGCAGTGTGACTGGACAAAGAACATTCTAGAAGCAATTTCCCTGGGCTCAGTTAGCTAGCTGATGTCCCCAGGCCTTTCCTGTCTGTGTGGCCCAAATGTAGGGTGGTCCAGAGTTCAGAGGGTTGGGGATATGGGGTCCAACTTACACTGAGGAGGAGGCACTTGTTTTCCTTGATGGCCCCCAGGCAGCCGAGGAAGCCCGTCACCATGACAATGGTGCCCATGGCGATGACGAGGTTGGCTGCGGACAGCGAGGGGAAGCTGGGGGAGAAGGTGGCAAAGTTGCCTTGGGACACGGAGAGCCAAATGCCCACTCCAAGCAGCCCACAGCCACAGAGCTGGAGAGAAAGGAAAGCCTGTTAGATGGGCACTGCTCTGCATCCATCGCCATGGAGCTCAAACGACCCCACGTCCCCACCCCCAACTGAGACACAGAAAGGATGAGAACTGGCCTACTGGTCAGATATGGCCACAGCCTCAAATCATGTCCTTTGTGTGACCCAGACAAATCCCTTCATCCTCTCTGTGTCTCAATGTCACCATCTGGCAAATGGGATTACACTAGCATCAAGGACCCCATAGGGTCACTCTGAGGATCAAATGAAGTAAGATACAGGCAAAATCATGGGACCAATATTGCAGGTCCTAGATGCATATGAGTAGTTGCAGTTTTTCCACTTGGCGGAGAAGAGGCCTGGTGGTCAGGAAGGAGTCCAGGGGAGGGGCACGCGGTGGTCATGGGGAGCAAGTCAGGACTTGCCTCTCTGGCCGGGAAGAGAATCTCAGAGTCCAGTTTCTCAGAGCCAGGCTTTCAGTGACCTGTGACCTGCTGCCCTGACCAGAGGGGCCACTCGTCCAGTGACCTCAGGAGCCTGAGGAACGAATTTCCCACGGATGGGAAAATAAAAGGACTGAGGCTGGCTGAGGGGCTGGCTGAGGTGCTAGCCGGCATGTAGGACATAGGAGCCCATCGCTGCCTCCGCCATCCATCTGGTAAACCAGCAACCAGCACTAGGGGCTCGAGACGCCGACTCCTCAACAGCACCCCTGGGCCACCGACACCACCAGCTCCACCAGGACAGCTTCAGTTTCACTGGCTGCGAACCTCCATGTCTGCCTTATTTTATGCTTGATGTAGCTGATACCCTGGCCCAGGGAGCTCAGAGGAAGTCTGCTGAGTCTGAGGAGCCAATCCATCAGTCCACTGAGGCTTACTGAGCACCCACAGCATGCAGCGCCCTGTGCCAGGACAGCTACCAGCACTTCAGAGACCTGCCTTCCCCAGGCCTCTGCTCGGGCTGGACGGGAGCGACCATAAAGCAACACCTGCCCCTGGCAGTATACACTGATGCCACAAAAATGGTACAGGAGTTCAGAGGAGACCATCACTGTCCTGGTCCGAGATGCCAGTTGGAGGTGGCCGCCCCTCACCGTTGGTGGATGTGGGGCAGGCGGAGGGCAAGAACCTTCACAGGCAGGGTGAAAGTACAGGCGTAAAAGTGATACCCAGCTCCAGCTTGTCCTGGTTGTATGACCTTGCAAAAACTCCTTTTATGCCAAATGAGAAGAATAGCACCTTCCTTTTAGATTGTTGTAAGAATTTAAGTGGAAGCAAGCATGGGGAGTGGGCCAGTACCCGGCCCTAGCTGAGCGGATCCTATGTGCCGGGAGCTGTGCTGTGACCCCCAGGACGCGAGCATGGGCCTGCCCGTAAGCTGCTCTTACTCAGAGAAGGGACGCGGATGTACCAGTGAGGACAGGGAGCCAGCAAACTCAGACTGAGCCCCTACTTAATAAGCTGGCCCCTTCTGAGAGCTGGGGGGCCAGTAAACAGCACCCATAAAGGCTCCCCCTCATGAAGAGGGAATCCCCACACAAGACACCGATGTTACATGAGCAAACATATGGAATTTCAGGTCTGGCATGTGCTGTGAAGAAAAATAAAGATGGCTAAGGAGTCAGGAAGTAACTTGGGACAGAGTGGTCAGGGAAGACCTCTCGGACAGGTGGCACCTGAGCAGGGGAAGTCAGTCTCAAAATACCTGGGGGAAGGCAAATGCCCCGGGTGTGGATGAGCCAGGACAGCCATAGAGGAACAAGGCACCATGTGGCTCCAACAGGGTGAAGGAAGTGACACGTGGTAGGGGACCCACAGGTGGGCTGGCAGGAGACAGATGAGACAGCACCTCGCGGGCATCGGGAAAGAAAACGTGGATGCTATGCTTAGTGGGATGGGAAGCTTCCAGAGCAGGAGAGTGGCGTGAGTTATGTTTTCAACAGATTGCTCTGGCTGCTGTTTGGAGAACAGACCACAGTGGGCAAAGCGGGAAGCCGGGGAGCAGAGCAGTGACCAGGCTAGCGGCGACCCACACTTGGTGCATATGGGGGTGGCGGGAAATGGTCTGATCTGAGATCTATTTGGAAGGTAGTGTTGACAGGGCTTGCTGGGCTCCAATGAATGAGCAGGATTTTGATAAATGGGGGAACAAAGGTGGTCCAGGCTGGGCATGACAAAAGAAGAGGGGATACTTCCATGTATTACTAAACCAACAACCTCAGAGGAGCAGCAGGGGGATGGAGTTAGGTAAGTGGAGCAGCTGCCTGGGTCCCCACACTTGCAGGGGTTCCCTGAACCTCAGATACCCTGCAGCAGCCCCAGGTAGCACTAGGGCAAGGCCCCCAAGGTTTGGGCACACTCGCCCAGATCATCCATCCACCCAAAGGGGCATCTCTAAGCTTTGCTGCAGGGAATGACCCCCTGCAACCACTAGGTGGCGCTCCATGCCAGGTCAGGAGCTCGAGGTTTGCCAGCGAGGAGCGGAAACTTTCATCCAACTTGTCACTGACTTTCTTCAATCTGATCAGTTTCTATGCTGCCGGCTCAATTTTTCTTTCATTAATCATACCATGGAAATTCATGATCTTCATGTTGAAGATTTGTGGCTCTAAAAGCCAGAACCTGGAATGAATACGAGGAAAACCCGTTGCTGCCCAGTCACTCCCTACAGGTAAAGAGAACTGGCCTTGGACCCCAAGAGCCTCAGGATGCCACCACCATCCTGCAGCTGGAGATGCCAGTGCCCCCCGAGACCCTCCCCAGAGAGTCCAGCTTTTCTAAGAAGCCAGTTCCCACTGGGAGTAGGCCTGGTGGGGTCCCCTCTGTGGTCACTTCCCTTACAACTGCTTCTCTGACTTCGTACTGCATGTTCTTTGATTTGGTCTGCAAGCTTCCCAAAGATCCGCCGGGAGCCTCCCTCCATCACCTTGAGAGAAAGGTGTGCCAAACTGCTTCCCTCCTCACTTCCAGTCAGAGGTCCTGCCGTGCCCCAGGCTAGACCCCAGGGAACATCTGCTGCCTCCAGGTAGGGCAACCCCACCAGCAGCCGGTACCTAAGTCTGAGGTGGGGAGAAAGGCATCATCCACAATGTCTACTAAGGGCATGAGGGCAACGAGGGGTTACCGCACACCCCACTGCCACTCTGGCATGTCCCCAGGGGCCTCTGCTGCGATGGACCATGTGCTTCCATCTCACAGAACCAGCAGAGCCTCCAGGCAAGAAGAAAACACAAACATCAGGCCCTAAGTTTACAGATAAGGACTCTGCGGCTGTCACACTGCCAGGATGGGCTCAGAACCTGGTCTCCTGGCATCCGGAACAGAGTCCCTTCCACACTGCCACCCCTAGGAGACGGTGAGTGCGTCCTGAGCCCCAGCCCCAGGTGAAGGGCACCAAGACCCCCACCTTAGCCCCAGCTCACGCCCAGATCCCAGCCATGCTCCCCCTTCCTGCCTCTGGCCTGTTTTTCAGCCCAGCTTTCATTGAGCCATCTGAATCCTTTTTCTAAAGTGCCTCTTTCATCAGACTGCTCTCCTAGGTGACCTTGAGATTCTTTAGCTCTCTGAGGCCCAATTTCCTTTAAAATGTGGGATTTGGACTACAGAATTCTCGGGTCCATTCCAGCACAGGTTTAGCCAAGCCTGGGACATGGTGCTTTTATCTCCTAGTCCAGTGCTTCTCAGCCCGGAGCAGCTCTGCTCCCCGGGGGACTTCACTTCTGGCCATGTCTGCAGACATTTTGGGTTGACACAATGTGAGGAGGCGGGTGCTACTGGCATCTTAGTGAGTAGAAGTCAGGGGTGCTGCTACACATCCAACAATGCATAGGGCAGCCCCCCATAATAAAGAGCTATCCAGCCCCAAATGTTAGTAGAGGTTGAGAAATCCTGCCCTAGCCCCATGGCAGGTGTCCACCCTCTGGCTCTCAAATCCCTGCCACGACACCATCTGAGGAAAAACCTGGTGTGTTCCCTCCCAGGGTGGGGCAGCGTCCTGCTCTGAGAGGGTCGGCACAGCATGAGAGGAGAAAAGTGCGGGGAAGGCTCTATCTGGGGAGCTGGGGAGAGCCGGGGCAGGGGCAGGTAGGAGGCCAACATCTGGTGTGTGGCAATGGGCATGAGGGAGAGCTGGCAGCAGAAAAGGTTTGCTGGGCAGGAGGGCAAAAAGACAGGAAGCCAATCTCTGTAGGCAGAGCAGGGGGCAAGGCAGGAATGGGAGAGGGGAGGACCAGAAATGGGAGGTGCCCCCTGCGGAGGGTGCCAAGCACAGGAAGGAGGCAAGGCCTACAGTGGCACAGCCAAACCTCAGTGCCGGAGAGCTTAGCTGGTGGCATTCAGGAAAATTCCCTTCCAAAACTAGAGGGTTGTCTCAGCTGAGATGACTGAGCTATAGTCAGCCCCGGGCAGGAAGAGACCGGGTGAGGAGGGTGACTCAGGGGCCAGGACCCAGCCCACGCCAGCACCAGCCGACCCGCGGTCACCAGTGGGGCCTACTTGGCACCCTTCTCTCAGCAGGGGCTGGCCCAGACACCACCCCAACTATCAAGCCTCCCCCACCTTTTACTCCCTCCCACCAACAAATGAGAGCATTTTAAAATGTTTTCAATTCAGGGCTCCAAATAAATCACGTGAAAACTTGAGAAAACGAGTTCCTACCCTTGCGTTTACCCATGGCCTTGATCTCTATTAGGGCTGGGATTCGGGTCTGTTTTGTTCATCGCTAAATACCCAGAGCCAGGAACAGCGCCTGACCCTTGGCAATGCGGTTGGGTCTCCTTCCTACAGGGCTGTCCTGTCTGGGCCCCTGCAGAGGGCTGTCTCAAAAGCAGCCCGCACCCTTGGGCCCATCCACCAGATGCACAGCAAGTAAGCTGAGGCCCAGGGGGCTACGCCGTGTAGTGAACAAGCACTCCAGACTTATCTCACTTATGAAGCCTGCTGTAATTAGCCAATATCTCCATGGCATTTTCCCCCCATCTTCAGTTTGAACATATTGATTTGTAGTTTTAATATATGCATCTGCCATGTATCCTTATGTATTTTTCATGCAGGCATCCCATTTCTCTGGGGTGAGGCCCATAATTTCCCCTTCAAACCAACCTCCCTCTTGAGCATCTACCCCAACTGGCACACTGCTTAGAGCTCAAGGACAGCCACTCCCTGTGTCCCCTCCTAACTGCCAACAGCCTCTCCCCTGTGTGGCGGTGGCCCTCTGGGGGCCTGACCTTCTGTGTCGGGGCTGTACCCAGAGCTGAGCACCTCAGGACCTGCCCAGCTTTCTGTGTGGACTGCTGCCCACCCTCATTAAAGCACCAGCACTTCCAGGGCCAAGTTCACATCCCTGTTTCTCTTCTGCTGGAGGGCCCAGAACACGCTACATAAATATTGGTTGGATGGATGGATAGCAGGCCACATCCTGGGAACAGGACCAGACCCAGACATGCAAGTCCACCTGAAAAAGAAGCCACCTATGCATCCCTTCTTCCCCACTCCTAGAACTCCCAGTGCCCCCAAGCTACCCCCAATGCACTCCCCCAGCCCCCTCAGAGCCCATCACACCCTCTGGCTACTTCCTTCCTGCAGCCTCATGTATGAGTCCCTGCAGAGCCCCCCAACCCGGCCCCTGGCCCTCCACCCAACCTCATCCCCTTGGCTTTGCAGGAGCTTTCCCTAGCGCTCTCTGTGAGCCACAGCAAGTGCAATGTTCAATGGCATTTAATAAATTAGTGGATCTAGAGAATAAAAGAGAAAGTGACTTCAATTTCATAGCCTGACATGCGGCTGGTAATGACCCTGCCTGGCCCGGGAGAAGCAGCCTGCCAGGAACCTCATCACTGGGAGACAGGACAATAGGTCAGTGCAGGAGTGGGGCGCTGCTCTCCGTTTCAGACCCGATTGCCTCCAAGGGGCTCCTGCAGCTCCCTCATGGGCGTACCTATGGGGGCGGGGAGGGTGTCGGGCAGCGCTTCTGATTCTAATTCTTCAGGGAGTGAAAGGAAAGTCCCAAAGCTGTCTTTGAGGAAGTCACCCAGCAGGCTGGAGGAGGAGAGCAGGGAGGAGGCGCACTCAGTGAGGACTGTGCTCAGTGAGGACTCTCCCCTGTGCGCTGTCCCTGGCCGCAGGCCCTCTGGCCTCTGCTTGAGCACCCCCAGGGGCCCAGTGCACACCATCCCACAATATGCTCCGTTCCATTTCTGCACAACTCTGACTAGTCACCAATTCTTTCTTCTTAATTCAAGGATCTACTTTCCTGTGGCTAACAGCCTCAGTCCCTGTTCTGCCCAAGAAGCGCACCCAGAATAAGCATGCCAGGCCATTAGATATTTAAAGGCTGGCAGCTAACTTCTTTCCAGAGTCTTCTCCTGGCCTATGGAAGGGTTTTTAGATCTCTCACCTCTGAGTCACCCTCCACCACTCCTCTCTGTTCCAGACTGCAAGTTACATTCCAGCCATGGAGGCACCAGCGCAGAGTATAAACGTACCACTCTCCCCTCCTACACTCGGAGCTCTATATTTCTAGTAATCCAGCCTAAGCCTCCAACAGCTTGGCTGGGAGCCACAGCACAATTTTGACTCACATTGAATTTGCATATAATTTAAAGCTAAACGGCATGATTCCTCAGTCATTCTTTTTTTGACCTCACACTCTCTCAAAACCCCCAATTTCTTCACAACTTCACTTCACAGCCCCCAATATCACCAGCTTGCACAGGTGATAGGGAGATCACACCCATATTTCTGAGCTGAACTGTCCTCCAAATAACCATCACATAAAGTATTTGCATGACTAGAACCCAATTACATTCTGATGACTGCAGCATGAGGTTATTCCCTGTCTAAGGAGGGTCTAAGGGAGAGGATTTCAACATGGCCAAATGGAAGGGATGTGTTTGGGAACTGCAAGTCTCCGGTTAATAAAGCTCTGAAATTCCATGTTTCCAGAGTCCAATTCTCTCCAGCGAACTTTGTAGAGACATTGCGAGCACGGCAAAGCCCACCCCCACAATTCACCAGAACACCCCATCTGTTGAGAGTGGGTCCCATTACAATACCTCTCACAGTCTAAAACGCTAAAAAGCCCATGGGGATGAGAGTCCGTGATACAGGGGGATCCCCTCTGAGACTCCGAGGGCAGCCCCTTGCTACTGTCCCATGGGTTGAGGGCCCAGCGGATAATGTCCAGTCCCCAACAGTCCCGGCCCAGCGGACTACCCAAAGAACCTGGTGTCTCTGGTCCCGGTGGGGCGAGAGGGTGGATGGGGAGAGCAGGTTGCTGAAGCGCTGGCCAGGGGCTCACTCCAGCCAAGGTATCTGTGGGACCCAGGATGACACAACTCTGGGGGCAAGGAGAGTCTGGGTCTGTCCCTGAGCTTCAAAGCCAGGGCAAGGGTGCCGGGATCAGGCCCAGTCCCCAACACAGCTGATGGCCATGGGGAGCAGAGGGGGCGCCCACCTGTGCTCTCCTGACATGGTCCTTCTCAACTCCTGTCTCCAGAACCCCTCCTGTCTGGGAGAAAGGCCACTCAGCTCCCTCACCTCCACCTGCACCCCAGTTCCCAGACCATCAGGACTCCTCAAATGCGCCAGCAGGTCCCAGATCAACTTTCTCAGATGCCACCTTCTCAAGCTGACCCACAGGCCTGCTCACTCCGTGGGGAAATAGAAAAAGAGGTGGAGACAGCTCAGAACCCTGCAAAGGGGCCCGAAGTGCGACTGAGGCTGCTGGAAGGAACAAAGCCGGAGGAACAGCCCCCAGAAGGACCACAGAATGACGTGTGGCTGGGGTGCCAAAGAGCAGCAGATGACACAAAGCACCTGCCAGCCTTGTGAAGAAGGAGCGATCACTCACCCGTGCATAAACATCAACTCACACCACCGCCGCAGCCCTTCCGGGCCAGGCCTGGACAGCTGGCAGAACTGCACTTTCTTCCCGTCAAGCACATCCCAGGTCAGGGTGGGGGGTTGGGTGAGGGGAGGAGGGGAGCACGTGTAACCCAGCGTCCCCAAGCTCAGTCAGCCCGTCCCGTCCCCCGGCTCACTGCTGGCCATGGGAGATGGAGGCCCCGACAGTGGGATTCTGCTCAAGGGCGTGGACAGATCACGCACGGGTGAGCACACAGCTGTTCTCCATCCCTGCGCGGACACACAGAGGAAACGGGCTAAAACGCTGAGGGGGCAGGGGGCAGGCCAGGAAGAGCTTCCCCCGAGGGAGGCTGACAATCCCCTGGCCTGACCCCGCTGCAGGTTCTGTTCCTTGACCTAGTGGGAGCACTACCCTTTGCTGGGAGTGTGGGGAGATGACCCTTGGACTTATCTTTCCCCAAACTCCAGAATTTGTCAACACTCAACAGGAAACAGCTTGGAGTCTCGGGCCACCCACGCCAGTAACTCTCAGGCAGGGTGCTAGCTGGAAGGGGTGCTCTTTACACTGGGGTGATGGGGGCGGTACATACGCGCGTATAGCTTTCCTTACCTGTGCCCGCCCCAGCCATGGCTCCTGAGCTCCTGGGCCCAGGGAGGAGCCCTGGGGAGACAGCCTGGGACCTCAGTGGGAGGCTGGCTGAGCTCCCAAGGTCGCTGGAAATTGGAAGGGAAGGTGCCAAGGACTCGGAATAGCTTGTCAGAGGAGTCTGCAGAAAGGATTTTCCAATCACCAGCATATTTTTTTCCTTCCCGCACTTGTTTTACTTTGTGCATCTGGGGAGAAAGACATTTCTGACAGCATCAAAGCCCAGAGTACTATGTGAAGCCGGGGCTGCCGCAGGAGGCAGACATGGGCTTAGGAAACCAACCTTCACGGATCGCGTTGACACTGGGGCCACCTGGGCTTCCTCGGGAAGGCAGAGCTGGAGCCTGGGGGACAGGGGTGTGCTTTGTGGCTCCATGAGCCACTCAGCCTTCCTGAGCTGCTTCTCCGCTAGAAGACGGAGGCGGGAAGGGCACCTGCCCAGCACTCGGGGACACCGAGAGGTGAACAGGATTCTGCCAGCCGAGCACTTTGTGCTCCTCAGAATATAAACATCACACAAGGTTTTGTGCTATTATTCAAACTCCTTGGAAAAGGCAAGGGGAACAGGGCAAGGATACCCTTGAATTCACATCACATCTTTCTGGCAAAGAGCTCAAACGATCTGGGAGACTATAACTCATCCTACAGAAAGGGTAAAGGTGGGGCCCATTTTCCCTAACTGAGAAGGGGGGGGCCCCCTAGAGATGAAGAAAAGTCACAGCGTGAAAATCCGTCCATTGCTGGGTGCCTCTCCTCAGACAGGCTGCCTGCATCCCACCCATCACAGGATGGAGGCCCTTTAATAATGAAACGAGGACCATCTCCTGTGGCTTGAGTTTAGCAAATCTACATATTACACACATAGATACGAGAAAAGATTACGTACGGCTGGTAACCAGCTGCATCTCTGGCCCAGGACAGCCACACACACACACCTTTGCTGTAGCCCTTGAACGACGTCAGTATGGACTGGCCTTCTCTCTAGGGAGCCTGTGCCCACGAACCGATTATTTACGCTGCCAGCCAGGAGCCATGTCCACCCATGCCAGGATTTGGCATTTCAGACATGCTTTGTGGGGGGCACAGGCTGGTTAAGTTCAGGTGTCTCCGCCAGAGATGGTCTCAGCACCAACTTAATGACAACCTGGATCCCTCCCCACCCTGCGACAAGCTCTGTCCATCTCTTCATCCTCTGGGTAGAGCGGGGAGACCACAGCCCACCCTCTACCATTCGACATGTGCCCACAATTCTGCTACTCTGCTGAAAGCTGCTTGTGTACAGTCTCGCCAGCTGAACTTGTGCAAGATCACAGAGCTTGTGAATGGAGGATCCTCCTCACCCCTACCCACCACGGCCCAGCTCCCTGTCTTAACTCCCCGCTGCTGTGCTGCCTGCTAGGGACAGTTAAAGCACTGCTACTCGTGAGCACTGACCATGTGCCAGCATGGTCCTGAGAGCTTCGCCTCTTCTGCCTCATTTAATCCTCCCAGCCCAACGGCGGGGCTGGGAACAGATTATTTTTGTCCTCATTTATGAGATAATAGAGGTTCAGTGGTGAGGGAACACAGGCAGCCTGGCTGCAAAACCGTGTGCTGACCCACCATGCTCCGCTGCTTAGATCTAGGTTGCCTCAAATAAGCCAGACGTGTCCTGCTTGGAAAAAGGCGTGATGGGGGAGTGAGGCTCTGTGGCCAGGAAGCCTACGTGCAGACTAGAGGAGCAGGAAAATAAAGCCTGGGATGGAAATAATAATGGTGGTGGGGACGCAGTGATGATGAGGGCGCCAGTGATGATGAAGCTGGCATTTACTGAGCCCATGTTACATGCCAGGGGCTGTGCCAACCCCTTCCCACAAAAACCACATGAGGTAGTTACTATTATTTTCCCCCACCTTGCAAAGGGGACAACTAAAGGACCGGAGGATAAGTATGTTGTCTAAACTCACATGTGGAGTCGGCAGACCCGGGATTTTAATCCAGTTTGCTGTGACTCCAAATCCTCTGATTGTAACCTCTCCGTGCCTCTTACAGACCTAAGAAAACAAATCCCAAACCTCATTTTATTAAACGTTTTCCAACAGCTTTCTAGCGCAGTCTGAGTTGAAGGAGATAGGGATGCCTGCCCAAGAGTGCAGGGCCCAGAAACGCAGTCCAGCATGAGGCGAGAAGCACAGCCCCAGCTGGGAGGCGGGCAGGGTCTCGGCCTCGGGTGCCTGGCTGGTGGTGATGGCGGGAATGGCAGTACCGGAGGGCAGAGACGGTGGGCAAGGACAGGACACGTGTTAGGGAGGGCATGTCGTCTGTGGGGAGGGGTGTATGTCTGGGTGTACATATGTTGGGGGGGAGGCCAGCCAAGGTAGTACATACTTCACTGATTTTACCAGAGGTGTGAAAACTGCTGGCTACTGCTCTGCATGAAGCAGCAAGAAGGAACAAAATAAACTAAGTTGGTGCTCAATGGACATTTCGAAACAGCAAAGGAGCTTGTGGAAATGATCACGGAAATGATCAGGATCAGGAAATGATCCTGAGCGTCAGGTTTCTGGTGAGTGCTTTCACGTGCCGCGTCTCAGGCGCACGGTCCCAACACTCGCGTGAGCTGCGCCCCACTGTATACATGAGGATGTGGCAGCTCAGAGGATCCGAGCCCACGCCCCCTTCGTGCCTGTGAGAAACCCATGTGGCAAGCGGGGACACAAGGAATGTCCACATTGGACCCACCAGGAAATGGAGCTTCAGAGGAACGCACAAAAGCGACTCAAAGACTTCCCACTTTTCAGAAAGGAGCAACAAGGAAGGCTCCTTGGCCCCTTCAGCCGTCAGTCTCTCAGCAGGCACCTCAGAGGTCCCCGCCCTGAGCTGGCACTGTGGGACCACAATGCCACATGAAGCAGGACATGGGGGCCATGCTCCAGACATCCAAGTCAACCAGACCAGCAGTTCCACGCAAAAGGCAGCAGCCACAACGCAGAAGAGCACATGGCTGGAGCTGAGTGGCCGTGTCAGGGAAGGCAGGGGGCGACACTGGCATTGGAACTAGGTAGGTATGCTCAAGTCCTCGGGTCCCTCGTTCACCAGCCAGGGGGCTCCTGCAAAACAATTTCTCCAGTGCTGGTTTTTTAAAGGGTACCTACCACATGGAGTTGCCGTCGGGATTACATGAGATTCATGAAAATAAACTGGCTAGCACAGCGCCTTGGACAAAGCCATAAATGGGAGTCGTTGTTAGTATTTACAGCCTGCAGTCCTCACTCGCCCAGGTTGCTGAGAACAGGCGGAGCACCTGGGCACCAGGAGCCGGCGGCTGGAGAGGCCCAGCTGTCCCCAGCCCACGCCCACGCCCCTCCGTGGCCATGCAGCACGCACCCATCCACCCAGACACACTTTACTCACTCTGCATCTTCCCATTCCCCAGCCACCCATCTCCGGGAGCCAGCTCACTTTCCCGATTTGCGAGCCTGCTTTCTTTTGGCAGGGAGCTGCTGCCGTCTGTGCTCTGGACCGTAAAACGAGTTTTCATCAATAAATTAAGATAAGCGGAAAGCCAGCTCCAGAGGAGGCAGACTGAGGCAGGCAGGCAGGTGGGCGAGAAGTGGCTCTGTGACCCAGAAGGGACCACGGAGAATCCAAAGCAAGACAGGCTCACCAGCTCCTCTCCCCGGACCCCAAGGCCCCACTGGACCTGCGCTTCTCAGAGAGGGGGGCTTGGGGAGTCATTGTGCCCCTCGGGTCCCATTCCATCCTCAGGGCCAGTTAGCAAGTGTCAGTCACAGGTAGAGTCAGGTCTCAACAAGGCTCTGGGCCAAAATCACGATCCCAACCCGTGTTAGACGAGCTAAACCGAATCAGACACCTCCTTGCCTGCCCCATCACTAACACTGGCGAGCAGCTCCTGCAATAAATCCGTTCTCACAGAGCGTGCCCGCTCCTCCGTGTGGGGCTTCAGGCCTTTCAAATACACTTTCCACATCTCCGCCTCCACGCCTTGCTCACAGCATCTCCCATAACCCAAAAGGTCTTCCTCTTTCCACCTTTCTCAATCCGACTCAGGTCCTTCAAGGCCCCTGACGCCCACCTCCTCTTCCAGGCCAGCCGGCCCCGCCCTGACCCCACCTAACACGCAGTCTGCGGAGGCTCTGTCTGACCCCTCATCAGCCCTAGAAGCTTCTCCCGCTTGGCTAGCACCAATCTTTGCTGGTGTGTGTCCAGCCTGCAAATGGCTGCACAGGGCAGGCCTGTCCCTTCACCCCTCTCTGTGTACTTCCCTGGCATGGAGCTCAGTGTTGGCCACGGAGAGGCCCTTGTTTATCAACAGCCAGGTATCGGTTCCATGAGCCCAGGTGACGGAGGGATGTGGGCTATGAAGCCAGGCAGGTTTTCGGCTCAGCCACAGGCGTGCCTCCCCACCCTGGTGCTTGGCCCCCTTCAGTCCCTGAGGCTCATAAACAGGCCGGAGCATATGGCAGCAGAAGGGCCATCTGTCCGTCCATCACCACACACCGAGAGGTGTGTGGCTCCGCATATGTTTATGAGTCAATGGACAGAGCGGCGTGATGAACCCCAAACAGGACAGCACACTGACCACGTGCTGCTAACGGCCAGGAGCCTTGGGCAAGTTGATCGATTCACTCCTCTGTGCCTCAGTTTCCCTGCCTATAAAACAAAAGGTTGAACCTAATATGCCAAGCCCCCTCCAGGCCCAAGGTCCTAGGGTTTCGCTTCTGCTCAGTCCTTGCCCTGGAAGTGTGAGATAGGTAAGATGACTGCAATTGGTCCTCTTTATGGTGAAGCGGCTGAGTGAGCTTCCCAAAGCTGGGGAGCTGGTGCCTGTCTCACTAAGAGTGGCCCCACTTCTCTCAGGGGAGGGAGAGGGAGGGAAAGTGCCAGGCGCTGAGCCAGGCCTGAGGAGTCCCCTATGATTTACCCTCATGATCCAAGTTCCCCAGGTGAGGAAGGGAGGCTCGGAGATGAGACTCCTCAGGGCCCCGTGGTCGAGGGCCCTGTCTGATGCCGGCCAATTCAGCACCCTACCACAGGAATCGCCATTAAAATCCACCCAAACAGAGAGGGGCAGATGGCAACGTGTCAGGCCGCAATGACATTAAATCAAGACTGCTAATTATACCCCAACCTGGATATAAATCGGAATCGACTCCTTCTAAGTCCAGGCACTTCCCGTAGCTGGGAGGACAGCAATGTGAGGGCTTTGATCAAGTCCAGGGGGGCCGGGGTCTAAAGTACATCCCAGGGGCCTCCTCACCGCCCATCTGACGGCTGCACCATGCTCCCTCACACACATCCTCACACACACCCACACACGCCCTCACACACTCCCTCACACACACACACACACACCCTCACACTCTCACTCTCACACACACACACCCCACACACACAGACACAAACACACACACACCCTCACACCCCCACACCCTCACCCCCACACACACCCTCACACTCACACACCCCCACACACATCCTCACACACACCCCTCACACACCCTCACATACACACACACACTCACACACACACCCTCACCCTCACACACTCACACTCACACACCCTCACACTCACACACCCTCACACTCACACAGACACACACACAATCTCATACATTCCCTCACACACACTCACACACACACCCTCACACACACACCCTCAACACACACACCCTCACACTCCCTCTCACACACACACACACCCATACACTCCCTCACACACACACACCCTCACACACACACCTACACACACCCTCACACACACACCCTCACACCCCCCTCACACACACTCCCTCACACATACACCCACACACACCCTCACACACACAAACACTCCCTCACACACACACACAGACACAAACACACACACACCCTCACACACCCTCACCCTCACACACCCTCACCCTCACACACACACACACTCACACTCACATACACTCACACACACAGACACACTCACACCCTCACACACACTCTCATACACACACCCTCACACACACACCCCACACACTCTCACACACCCTCACACACACCCTCACACACACACCTTCACACACACACCCTCACACACACCCTCACTCTCACACACACCCTCACACACACACACCCTCACACACACCCTCACTCTCACACACACACCCTCACACACACACATCCCACACACACCCTCACACTCACAGCCCCACACACTCCCTCACACAGACACCCTCACACACACACACATCCACACCCTCACACACACACACCCTCACATACACCCCCCCACACACATACTCACACACACCCTCACACTCACACACACCCACACACACACACACACACACAAACACACACACCCCACCCCCACCCCACACACACCCTCACACACACACACCCTCACACACACACACCCCACACACACCCTCACACACACACACCCCACACACACCCTCACACTCTCACTCTCACCCCCACACCCCCACACACTCCCTCACACACACACACCCTCACACACACCCACACACACCCTCACACACACACTCACACACCCTCACACTCTCACTCTCACCCCCACACCCCCACACACTCCCTCACACTCACACACACCCTCACACTCACACACATATACACACTCACATACACACTCACAGACACACACACTCACACACACACTCATATACTCCCTCACACTCACACACCCTCACACACACACACCCCACACTCACACACACCCTCACACACACTCTCACACACACACCCTCACACACACACCCCACACACTCTCACACACCCCACACACACCCTCACACACACACCTTCACCCACACACCCACACACACACCATCACTCTCACACACACCCTCACACACACACACCCTCACACACACCCTCACTCTCACACACACACCCTCACACACACACATCCCACACACACCCTCACACTCACAGCCCCACATACTCCCTCACACAGACCCCCTCACACACACACACATCCAAACCCTCCCACACACACAACCTCACATACACCCCCCCACACACATACTCACACACACCCTCACTCTCACACACACCCTCACTCTCACACACACCCTCACACACACACACCCTCACACACACACCCCACACACACCCTCACACACACACACCCTCACACACACACACCCCACACACACCCTCACACACACACACCCCACACACACCCTCACACTCTCACTCTCACCCCCACACCCCCACACACTCCCTCACACACACACACCCTCACACACACCCACACACACCCTCACACACACACTCACACACCCTCACACTCTCACTCTCACCCCCACACCCCCACACACTCCCTCACACTCACACACACCCTCACACTCACACACATATACACACTCACATACACACTCACAGACACACACACTCACACACACACTCATATACTCCCTCACACTCACACACCCTCACACACACACACCCCACACCCACACACACCCTCACACACACATTCCCTCACACACCCTCACACACACACTCCCTCACACACACCCTCACTCTCACACACACCCTCACTCACACACACACCCTCATACACACACCCTCACACTCACCCTCACACACACCCTCACTCACACACACACCCTCATACACACACCCTCACACTCACCCTCACACACACCCTCACTCTCACACTCCCACACACACACCCTCACACACACCCTCACACACACACACCCCACACACACCCTCACACACACACACCACACACACACCCTCACACTCTCACTCTCACACCCCCACACCCCCACACACTCCCTCACACACACACACCCCCTCACACACACCCACACACACCTTCACACACACTCACACACCCTCACACACACCCTCACACACACACCTTCACATATACACACCCTCACACACACACCCTCACACTCACACACATATACACACTCACATACACTCACAGACACACACACCCTCACACACACTCATATACTCCCACACTCACCCTCACACACACAACCCCCACACCCACACACACCCTCACACACATTCCCTCACACACACACCCTCACACACACACTCCCTCACACACACACCCTCACACACACACTCCCTCACACACACACCCTCACACACACCCTCACTCTCACACACACCCTCACTCACACACACACCCTCATACACACACCCTCACACTCACCCTCACACACACCCTCACTCACACACACACCCTCATACACACACCCTCACACACACCCTCACTCTCACACATACACTCTCACACACACACCCTCACACACCCTCACACACACCCTCACACACACACACCCTCACACTCTCACACACACACATCCTCACACACCCTCACACACACCCTCACACATCCTCACACATCCTCACACACACACACTCACACCTTCACACACACTCACACATACCCTCACATACACACTCACACATACCTTCACTCACACATCCTCACACACACACACTGACACCTTCACACACACATACACACTCACACACATCCTCACATACACACACACACCACACACACACAGATAAGCACTCCCTCTCCCAAGACCTAGAGGGGAAAATGATGCCATTTTATGAAGGGCAAACAGGGGGAAATAGCCTATATGTTAAATTGTGGGCTGGCAGGAGGAGCTGAAAACAAAGTTCAATGAATGGAACAAAAACATATGGACAAGAGCAAAAAGAAACAATTACTACGCATTTTCATACGAGATCCTGAGGAATAAATTTGCTCTTACTTTTGCTTATTCAACAGAAAAAGAAAAAAAAAAGAGCAGTCACCAGGGAGGGATGGGGACAGAGCAGAATGCAGACGCTGCACTTCATGGCTCCACACCTCCCCTAAGCTCCCAAAGAGCGCTTTCTGAGATGCAGGCTGACACAGGAGTCAGAGACACAAGAAACTACACTGGAGTGGAGATTTAGGGTGCTGCCGCCACAAAAGAGACACCCTCAAATTTACAGGGAGACGTGCCACTCTCATCCACCTGGTAGTTTTGCATTTTTGGAAATAGAAGTTACTAAAAAGAAAGAGAAAGAAAAAAGACTTTACTTGGAGGTGGAACCTTTAAGATTCATGGCACCAGCTGCTCAGGGGAGCTGGAGGCTACCTTCACTTCAGGAAAACTCTGCCCTCTTGCAAAAGTGAGCCTCTGAGACAGTCCAACAGATCCTGCTGCTTCTGCAGCTGGGGCTGGGACCGCTGCCGTGGGAGAGCGCACAATTCCACGTCGGAGGCTCACCTGCCTTGCAGAGCAGCGTGTCACGGGTCCGTGGGCCTGACACTGTGAACGCTGGAGACTCAGGGCTCGGGTGGGGATCTTGCCACCTGCGGCAGGTGCACCAGGAAGGACAGTGGTCACGGTCCACCACCCAGGCGCCCACACTGCCCCTCAAGGCACAAAACGCCCGAGGCCCTTTCCTTGCACTGAAAGTCATTTCTTTCCCATGGTGTCATATACTCTCTGAAGGACGCCACCTGGACTGGGGTGTCTGTCCAGTATCCTGAAAATGTGCTTCTCCACCATGTCCCCTATCTTGGGGACCTGTTCCTCTATTTTTCTTCCAGCCAGGAAGCAACACTTGGCTCTGTGGCCAGCAGTTAAGAGCACAGACTCTGGAGGGGACGTCTGGGGTCTGAATCCCAGTTCTGTCCCTTCCCAAACAGAATGTTGGGCCAGATGACCTCTGTGACACTGACTCCTCCTCTGCAATCTCCCCAAAATACACGTAAGTTCTGACCTTACAAGGTTGTTGTGAGGATTAAATAGGATAAAACTGCTAAAGCTCTTAGAACAAGAACAGGCCCTCACATCATACATGTTTACTATCACCGTCATCATGGCGACGCTTCTGCATCTCATCCATCTCAAATCCTTTGGCCCTATTCCCACAAACTCCCTGCATCCACCTCGTCCTCTCCACTCCCACAGTGCAGCTCTTGGCCTCCTGTCTTTGGCCTAAATACTGGGAAGCATCCCTGTTGGTCACCACCCCTTCCCCCCGCCGCCATCACCACCACAATCAAAGTGCCCCCCTGAGGCACGTCAGGCGTCCTCTTGCAGCCCTCAAGACATGGCTGGAACCCCTCAGCATGGTGTTCCTTGGAGACCCAGAGGTCACCACTCTGTGATCAGCATGCCACTATCCTCTGCAATCCGGGGTGCTCGCCCCTGTGATGGGCCCCACGCCTTGGCCTACAGGCCTCTCCTCCAGCTCCTGCCTCACCAACGGGCCCCTCCCTTCGCCCCCACACTCAGAATGCCTAGACTTCCCATGAAGGGTCTCTGACCTCCCCCGCCTTTCTTTCCACCTCGCTGCATCAGGAGCACCTGCCCCCTTCCTCTCAGCACCCAATGCACGGTGCCCCGACACAGTTCGTTCCTTGCTGGTTTGGCTTAAGTCATCTTGTTTCCATCCCCTACAGAGCCTCGTGCAGAGCAGGCTCCCAGGAGATAGTTTTCAAATTGAACTGTTTTCACACAGGCAAGCACCCAGCAGCATGGGACTGAGACGATACAGCTTGTTCTGTGCGGCACCCAGCTGGTGCCCTGGGGAAGAGGGTGCCCCTGTCAAGGACAATAAGGGTCAAGCAGGCGCCACCTCCATGAGCACTCAGGACATCCAAATTCTTCAGTGGGACAGAAATGTTGTCATATCAAACGCAGCTACATCCCCATCCCAAGGCACGTGATCACAGGGACTGCTTATGTGCTCCTGTGTGGCTCATTCATGCCATCATCACGCTTTCGTTCCATAGTCAGGACTAAGCACAAACTATGCCAAGAATTACATGTATATGTAGCGGTGCTGGAACCCCACAGGACCACAGAGTGTTCTGAGGGGCCACTCCACCTGACTGCCACCAGGCGCCTGCCCGGTCTCTCGGCTCAAGGCGTGTGCATACACTTGCTTTCCTGGTATCTCCACTTGGCTGCCTCACAGGCATCTTACATTTAAAGGTTCACAACAGAAATGCTGATGCTCAAGCCACAGAACTCGAGAGTCACCGGTAGCTCTGCCCTCCTTCATGTTCCACGTCATCCACCAGCAAGTCCTGCCAGTTCTCTCTAAAATTTCTGTCTCCAGTCCGTCCATTTCTCTCTATCTCCACTGCTGCCACCGTCTCTTCTCTGAACCTCTGCAATTATTTTCTTTTCCCAGCTTGCCCTTGCCCTTCGACAGCCCATTCTCACAGAGTAGCCACAATGGCCCTTGTTCAAATTTCCTTGGTTCCCCTCTTGCAGCCTTAGTAAGTGGGGGACAAGGGGGCTAAGAACCAGCTTGACTGACATCTTGGTCTCAAATACCAGATAGCAGGTCATGATCCAGGGGCAGGGACAAGTCTCCCTCTGCCCTTAGTCATTCCCTGAAGGTGATGACAAGCTACACTGCCCAGCCAGGGATGCTCCCTCCAGGCACCTAGCGCCTGCATCTGCCTCCCATCCCAACGGAGAGCACACCGGGGAGATTTCAGGCCCGAGTGTATCTCCCAGTCCCACAGCACTCAGGCACAAGCTGAATCTTGCCCAGGCTCTCCCTTCTCCCACCGCCAAAGCCTGTGGGCTGACACCAGGGCCCAGAGCCCGCACCAGGCAGGGTCAAGCTGCACCTGCAGATAGCTCCGCTCCCAACTAGCCCACGAGACCCTGTCCTTGCCAACACCACCCCAGCACCCCTCTCCTCTCTGCCCTTCAATTATTCCTTCTAAAGCTGCTTGTACCCTGCCATTTCTGTACTCAGGAGCTGCACTGGCTCCCCACTGCCCACAGGAGGAGTCCCAAACCCTCTGGCCTGACAGTCAAGGTCTCCCATGAGCTGAGCACATACTCATCTCCCAGCACGCCCCAGTGTGAGCCATTTCATTCCACAAAATGGAGCAGCGAGTCCCATTATCACCAAATATTCCCTTGCTCCTGCCCAGCCTGTCTGGAAGATGTTCTTCCGACTCCCAATTCACCCTGCAAGATCAGCTACGATCTTCCCCTTAGAGGCATCGTTCTCTGGTGAAGAGCATTTAAAAACCCCACGGAATAGAATCCAATACTCTCCATTTCTGGGCACCCACAGCCTAAATCCTCTATCGGAAGTCTCCTGACATGTCACACTTGGTGGTCAGAGAGGAGCTGTGGCAGCAGGTAAAAAGGGCACTCGGAAGGGGATAGAGAGCAGGCTGGCTCCAGAATCCCTGCCGGGATACCAGCAGTGGGGGGAGGGGAGGCAGCAGTGGAGGGGCCTGGCTTTTAACAGGAGAGCTCGTTGGGGATAATTTATTCCCACAGTGTCTCAGTGGGTTTCAGCCAGTTGAGTTTATAATGGAACAAGCAGTCACTGTTGTTCTTGGATGCCACGGCTCCGTGACGGGGAGTGAGCGCAGCAGAGAGACAGCAGCCATAAAGCAGAGGACAGCCCATCAGGGTGGCGACACTCCGCAGGGACCAAGTTTTACAGTCCTGGAGAGGGGAGGTTCCAAGAAACCCATGAGTGTGAACTATAAATCACAGTGGGAACCAGAGTGGGGCTCCCAGCTCAGGGAAGGGAAGGGTCAGACGTCGTGGAGAAGGCCAGGCCAGAAACCCAGGCACATGAAGCGGGGGAACAAGCCCCTGGCGGCTGCCCCCAGGGACCCCTGGTGGGTAAGCAGGGATACAAACCTCCCCTTACTCTGCAAAAAGGGTGAGGTTTTATGCTTCCAGCAAACTACAGTGACAGCAGGAATCCCCCAAATCCAGTGAACTGCAGAGGGGGAACTCTCTGCTTCCATTTGCAAGAGTCATTGGAGCCTTGGTGGGGCAGTCTCCTAACTGGGACCATGGAGGAAGTTGACAGATGGGACTGGTAGAAGGAACCCAACCTTCAATGTCACCTGCTTAGCACCTGTCACCCAGCTCACCCCTGAGACTCAGCAAAGCCAGGTTCCCCTGGGCCTAAGTAAGCTATTTCCTGGGAGAAGTCGCTTCTTTCTTCATTAACTACGGGGATGTCCCAGAGCAGTCCTCCCTGTGGGACGGCCTTGTCGGAGAGACACCCACACAGCAGAGTCCAGTTTGTATTTCAGGAACCGGCCCTCCTTGGATGGATCCACTTGAAATCTAGCTCTGTGAGGGCCGCTGCTCTGTTTCAGGCAATGTGGAGTAGTCACGACTTTGGGGTTCTTTTGCTGTCCCCCTGGAAGAGTTAACATGGCCTCAAAGTCAAGATCAGGGGCGCCGCTGGGAAGCTTATCTGACCTCCTGAAGGGATTAGCACCCTGCTCAAGAAATGCCAATCAGCCAACAGGGCCGAATTTAACCTCAGCCATTCCTCCCAACCCTCGCCAGGGCACTCTCAAAATCGACAATTACGCGAGAGGCAGCTTGTGCTGCAGCCCGTCATTGGCTATTTATAACCCACTCGCCTTTTGGGGGGAACCAGATACCTCCCGTCACAGTGAGGTGCTGAGCGCCAGGCCTGTGGCCTTGGCCTCAGGGACACCGCCACACGGGGCTGCTCCTGCTAGCACCCCTGCAGGGGTGCCTTCCCCAGATTCCCAGTGACCCTGCTGCATCATCTCAGGAACTGAGTGCCATGCTCAGCAGGGCCTGACGCTTCCTGGGCAGATCCCTGTGGGAAGACCCCAGACCTACAATTGGATGTGGCTGGGCTCCTGTGGCCCCTCTCACCGGCTCACTGATGGGTCCCCCCTGCTCCAGCCACTGGCTCCTCCAACTGCTCTCTTCCCTCTTTCTCATTCCTGCATCACCTCCCTGGCTCCTATAACCCAACAAATCTGAAGAAAGGGCAAACCAACAAAAGGTGCGAGAGTGGGGACACTTATACAAACGAGCCTTGAACCGGGGACAGATCTAGTCCTGGGTACAGATCTCCCCACATTCTGTAAAGAGGTAAATGAATAATAAACTGAGGTCCATCCAGACAATGGAATAGTGTTCAATACTAAACAGAAATGAGCTTTTGAACCATGCAAAGTCACGCAGGGGCCTTAAATGCATATTACTAAGTGAAAGAGGCCAGCCTGATAAGGCTACATACTGCACAATTCCAACCGTATGACACTCTGGAAAAGGCAAAACTATGGAGACAGTGAAAGGATTAGTGGTGGCCAGGGGTGGGGGGATGACTAGGAGAGCACAGGGGATTTTGAAGGCAATGAAAATACTCTGTGATACTATAATGGTGGGTACATGCCATTAGACATTTGTCCAAACCCACAGAATCCACAGGAAGAGTGAGCCCTAAGGACAACTGTGGACTCTGGGTTATGATGTGTCAGTGCAGGTTCATCCTTGGTTAAAAAAATGTACCACTCTGGTGAGTGATATTGATAATGGGGGAGGCTGGGCATGTGCGGGGCTGGGGGTACATGGGGAATCTCTGCACCTTCCTCTCAGTTTTGTTATAAGCCTAAAACTGCTCAAAAAAAAAAAAAAGCTCTTAAAAAACAATAAAAAGGGGTAGGTGACCAGCCAACAGTTCTGCCCACAAGGATGTAACTGCAAGAGAAAGGATGTGCTTCAGCTCGAGGAAACTGACATAAGCAGATACCCGCCCCTCGGAGACACTGAGGGGCGTCCAGCTTTGCTCCTGCACGGTCTGCACCTCCACTGGACCTTACCCTCATCGCTGACCCCGTGAGGTCGCTGGCCTCACAGCACTGCAGACTCTCAAGGGCTCACTGATTTGCCTGCACAAAGACTTCATCTAAAGCATGTCCGTCTAAAAGATACTCGCCTTATTCTAAGGGTAACCTGAAAGGAAAGATTCTCTGGCTTTTGGGTAATAGGCCAGATGCCCCAAGAAGTTCCTTCTGAAAAGTAGTCGTTCTTCTGCCACCCAAAAAGGGAAATCCCATTAGTGATTCTATGCAACTAAAACAGGCCCCCGGTTATCTTCCCTAGACCAGCTCTCAGTGGCCACAACCCGTTGGGGTGGAACAGGGACAATCGCACAAATATGGTGGCAAAGGGCTGAGTGGGGAGAAAGCGCTAGAGAAAAGTTTAATAATAGAGCTGGGTTGGGCAGAGCCCGGTTCCTTTTTCAGTTGCCCTGACCGGCTGCTCCCGTTACGCGATGTGGCTGTGGGCAGGGCGAGTCAGCTGCTATGGAGGCTCAAACCCAGGTCAGCCCAGGAGCCACGTCTCCTCAGGCCACCTCTGCGATGGGTCCGCATGGCGCGCTCAGACGAGGCCCATGCACAAATTCACCGGGCCCACCTAACAACGCAGCCTCTCTATAAAAAGCCCCGAGCTGGCGGGGTAGGCAGCCCCAAGGTGGACTGTCCTGCACCCACTGGCCCTCTAGCCCAGCCACGTGCCTTGCTCCTCATTGTCTCGTTGACTATAGGCTGATGTTCTGAGCTCTGGGGGACAAAGGGGAGTTGATGACTACAGCAGAAGCCCACATGGTCAGCAGGTTGGCGCCAGGTCAGCTCTCCTGTCAATGGGTCAGCTGCTGCCCTCTCTCTGGCCTCTCCCAACCCTGGAAACCAACAAATACAATTCGCCCAACAGTTAACACATATGAGTACATGGGGCATCCACCCCATACAGTGGTTACAGGCTGTGGAGAGAAATGTCCACATGAAAATATGTGGTACCTGCTTGTCACCATCAATGGGCTGTTAATGGAAACTGATTTGGAATCCATATTAAAGGACAGGATTGGGGAAAGGCAAGCTTGAAAGCATTGCCAGAGGCTATGCACAGGTCATCTGCAACTCATTTTTCCTATCTGTCAAATGAGTTTACTAACAGTACCTCCTTCAGGGTTGTCATGAAGCTAAAATACATTAATGTACAATGAGCACTGAAAACAGTGCCTGGTCCCTAGTAAATGTTCGAATGGCACTAGATAATGTCATCCTCATCGTCGTCAGCGTCGGCGTCATCGTCGTCATCATCATCATCATCATCATCATCATCATCAGGATAGACAAGACAGGACCCACGACATTCACATTAGCTCTCTTTTCGGTAGAGAAAAGTGTTGAGCATTTAGTCTGGGGCCTGGGACTCGGGCACAGCCTGGTTTAGAAGGTGCCTACAAACCGGACCCAGGTGGAGGACAAAGCCGGGCACCAGGGACCAATGCTCGGTGGACCTGCAGATCATCTTCCCCTGCTTTCTGACTCTACTCCCCTGGGGGTCATCAGAATAACCCGGAAGGTTTCTGACATTGCGGATGCCCAGGCCCCACCCTGGACCTGCTGTACCTCAGGATCTCCAGAGCTGTCACCTCCCATCTGCCCAGCCAGAGGTGGGCTCCACTAGGCTGAGTGAGGCACAGCGGACAGGAAACTCCCCAGGGACACGCTGCCCTTGGAGGCCTGACAGGTTGTGGCCCCTCCCGACTTCTCCTCAGGAATGAACACCCTGTCACCACTCTCACTAGCATCCTACCCTCATCATAGGGCTCCTGGAGGCAGTGACAAGGTTCCAATCCCAACCTGGTGCCCTGCGGACCTTTACTATACAGTGACTATCCTCCACCTCAGCTGATCCTAGGCCGATCAGTGGCCTATCCTCTCTGGGCTCAGCATCACTACAGGTACAGTCTGTCCATGATGATATTCTGTGAACTCTACATGGGCTATGAAAGTCACAGGCAGTGCTTGTTGCAGTGGACAAGCTCATTAAGCACTTACTGTGGCAGGTCCCCATGCTTTGGACCATTACCTTATGGCACCCCCACTGCAGCTGACGAGGTGGGTATCATTATTATCCCCACTCACAGATGAGAAACTGAGGCTCAGAGAGATTAAGGAGCTTGCTCAGTGAGAGGCCTGGCAAGTCCAATCCAGGATCCAAGATCTTAAGCACCAAGTTTCACTGGATCCTTCACAAGTGATCATTATTACTTTATCCATTGAGGCAGCAGGCAGCATCGTACATAACTGAAGAGCCTTCCCGCCGATTTCTATCATCTTTTTAGTTGGTTTTCTTGGGAACTTGTGTCTGCTCGCGCAGAATAGGCGTGCCTAGTGGGAAGACTGACGTGAGCCAAGCAAGACAAGAGGGGCTCGGGGATGTCCCAGGCGAGCTGAGAACCACTCTCTGGGTCAGGGGAGCACTCTGAGAGGCAGGACAAATCTACAAGAGCCCCCGTTTTCCAGGCGGGGACAATAAACAAGGGGTTTCATACAACCATAGCAACGCCAAGGGGGAGTGGGACACGCCGGTCTCCAAGCCCATTCAGAGCCCACCATGTAACTGTGAAAACCCTCCTCCGCATTGCCCTGAAACAGCCCTGTCTTCCAGCTCGTGCCCTCCTCGCAAAACAGGTGTCCACTGGCCTGGTCTGTGGAGAGACAAAGGGACAAGCCCCAGCAGCCCCACACAGTCCCAGAAGGGAAGGGTCCTCAGCTCAGCCCGAGAGGCACCTCTCCACTCCCTTCAGTTTAAAATAGGCCATGAGGACGCCTGCCAAGATCCAGTGCTCTTGGCAAACAGGACGGTTATATTTCTGGCTGCGCAACGTGAAACACTGGACTGGGGAAGGCTTCCCAAACCAACAGCTGACTCCGGCTGTGATGACAAGACGATCCTGAGAGAGTCGGCCCGGGGCCCATCTAGCAGCAGGCTCCCCGCATGAGTACAGTAGGGGAGGGGGGGTTCTGAGAGCACACTCTGGGGACTGCTATATAAGGGCATGGGGCTGGGGGGAGCCCAGGGGGCTGGGGTTTCTCCCTGGCCTCAGCAAAAGCTCACACTCGCACAGGCATGTACGCACACCTGCCCCGGATGAACATTCCTGCATGCCATTCCCTGGCCTGGAATGGGCTTCCCCATCTCGCTGCCATCGCCATACCCTCCCAGCGCTGTTCTCATCTCACCTGTTCCAGGAAGCCTTGCCAGAGGCTCGACCTCTCTCCAGCCACACCAGCACCAAAGGGTGTGAAAATCATGTTGCCCTCAGGGGTGGGTGTGGGAACTGGAGGTATTTGGCCTGAGAGTGCTTGTGGGGCATGGCAAGGAACATGGGTGCAAGTTTTCAGTACGAAAAGGACTGCCATGGTTCACGGTGTCTCTTGGTACTTATTCCATGAGGCTCTGGAGGGCAGAACAGGGGCCCCAAGGCTCAGAACCTACGAGGTGAAAAATGACCCTTCAGTCTCACTCACTCAGAGACCCAGAGCTGACCAATATGGCGGCTGCCACTAGAAGGATGGGCGGAGACCACATGGCCTCCTTGCAGGAACCTCTGCTTTTGGGCAGGGGCTGTCCCAGCCATTTTCTGCTCTGTGTTTCCACATTGCACTGACACTCCTTGAAAACAAGGTCCTTTTTCCAGGTCAGCTTTCCCACTCGGAGCCCAATGGGTACTCAAACATGGTGCTGAGTGGCTTTCCCAGGGCCAGCCAACTCAGGCTAACGGTCAAAGTGGGAGGCCCCAGGCAGGGTTGGGGTGAGGAGTTTCCTCTGCATCCTTCTATTCTTTATAACTAAAGGTGTCCTTTGCAACAAAAGACTCTCCTCTCACATACACACCTAGAAACTCATCAAATGGTGGACAGTGGTTATCTCTGGACAAAGGCATTATGCATAATTTTAATTTATGCTCTTTTTTTATTACCTCTCTATTCTTTGTAATGCTCTCCAATGACCATATATTAGTTTTATAATCAGAAATAAATTTTTTAGAAAGAAGAACCAGTTTCCCCTCTAAGACACCCCATCATTAGTCAAGACCAGCCACTCAGAAACCTCTATATTCCCGTTTCCCATTTCCCTGGGACAGTCACTTACACCAGGGGAGAATGGCATAATGCAGCTTCTAGGGTAACGCATCCTGGTAAAGTAACAGCATTTCAGCTCCCTGTTTTTCAGGTGCTGGAAGCCTGTATGACAGCATGTGGCACACAGTAGCCACATACTGAATGTTATTTTCCTTCCCAAGGTCCCAGTGGTCTCTGCTGTTGCTCTTCATTCTGCCAAGGCTCCCTAACCACTCCAAAGACAGCCTTCAATCTTTAACATACCTGCAGCCTCCTTAAGGAACCCATGATGGTACAAAGCCAACAATCAGGAGATCCTTCAGAATTCTGATCTTGGGATGGGTCAGCACTAGGTCACTGTGACAACTCCCAAAACATGGGGAAGGACAAAGAGAATGATGAGGAAGAAATGGGATGAGAAGGAAGGGAAGGCTGAAATGCGATGAGTGTGTGTCTGTGAACCAGGGTACAGTGCCATCCCCACAAGTCACTTTGTCCACTTGACTCTACCTTCAATCCCTCCCAGCTCCAAGCCTCTTCTTCAGGGCAGGTGGACGTGCCCATCGTGGCCATTACCCTGCTGTCCCAGGCCTGGCAACTTATGATCGGCACAGAAGTCCAAGAGCCAAGCTCTGCATGCCTCCAGCACTCCGTCATAGCACCAGGAGAGGGTTCTCATGTCACAGACACGATGCCTGGGCCAGCTAACCTGGGATGGGCCATATCTGTGGCTGCTCAGAAGCTGACCTCAGCATGAGTGGCTGGGCCTCAGGGTGGGAACAGACAGGATTTCTTGTGGTGCATCTGTGCAATGAGAGGTTCTCCTGTGTGTGTCAGCTATGGCAGAGCTAGAAAAGGGGCATAATGGCCCTGCCCTTGGGGTGCCCCAGCTCCAATGGGGAGACTCACTCTCACACAGCAAACACACCAGACACCCAAGAGGCAAGTGAGAAAGTGATATATGTGAGCTGACGCCTAAAAAGCTATGAACTCCTCATTCTGGAAAAACAAAGCTGAAAGGGAATTTGATCAAAGTTTGCAAAATCATGAAAGACAACGATAGAGCCAACACAGGCCTACCCGACAGATCCTGAAATAGAACCTCAGGCATCCCTTGAAGCTTGAAAGACATTATCTGAGGACAAATAAAAGGCACTTCAGCTTTGCACAATGGGCAGGGGCAAGGGACTCCCTGCTGGGCAGGTGGCACAGGATAAAAACACAGCTAAGATCAAGACAGGTAAACTCATGGATGCAGGGCCATGTGGACCATTAAAGGAAGCAGGGATGTTGGGGCACTGGTGACCATCACAGACAGTCGGCTCTGTGGCAAACACCGAGAGATGGGCTGCTCACCTAGCACGGTATCCCTGTCCATGGGCCATGTGAGAGGAGGAGCAATCACAGGGACGGGGTGAGGAGAGCATGCAGGATTTGGACTCAGACATCCGGGGGCCAATTCTTAGCTCCATTCCTCACTTGAAGGCCTGAGTAAATGACATAACCTCTCTGGGGCTATTCCCGCATTTGTAAAATGAAGGTAGGGATGACTTCCGTGTTGAGATGATCTGAGGATGACACCAAGTAACACATGTGAACCCCGGGATAGGGCCTGTTATGTGGGAAGAACACAGCAAATGGCCACTAACCACCCATCCACATTCACGTTCTAGATAAATCAGGATTTAGGAACATCAGACACGCACATAAATAACCGAGGCATAAAACTACTTACTAAGAATTGTAGGAGAGAGACAAAGTGGAAGAGGAGCTCAGAGATTCTGCCTTGAAGATTAGAGATGGCTCCATGGAAGAAGTGGCACTTGAGATAGAATCTTCAATGAAAAGGGAAGAGGGCCCGTAATGCGCACATGTCATTGCTATGGAAAGAATCCTCGGCAGGAAGGAAAGTGTGAGCACACAGCAACATGGAAAGGCAGTGGACCAGGAAATGACATCTGAGCACTTCCTGTGGGCCACCCAGGGAGCTGTGTGACAGGTGGCAACAGGGAACAGTGAGGGGCAGTCCTGAAGTCATTAAGAGAGTGACTTGAGGGCCGGCCGAGTGGCACACTGGTTAAGAGCTGGCTTGGGACGCCAGCGCACCAGGTTCGGATCCCACATATGAGAGCCAGTGACACTGCCCTCTACAGCTAAGATGGTGAACAACAGCTCCACCTGGAGCTGGGCTGCATGAGTCCCTGGGACGGCATAGCTGCAGCCCCTGCTGCAGTGGGCTGCCATAGGCTACAGTGAGTGGCCAGCAGCCAGCGTGAGCAGCTGGTAGCCAGTGTGAGCTGCCAATAGCCTTGGTGAGCGATCATCCAGAGGCCGGCAACTGATCTGCCTCATCCGGGAAGAGCGCAATGATGATACCAACATGGGCCAGTGAAGCAATGTCCTCCGCAACTAGACTGAAGAACAAAAAGACAGCAACTTGTCTGTTACCCTTCCCCGATTCCCCAACGCTGGTCCCTGCCCCCAATTCCCCAATAAAATCTTTAAAAAAAAGAGAGAGAGAGAGAGAGAGAGAGAGAGAGAGAGAGAGAGAGAGAGACTTGAGATTGGAAGGTCCAGGAGATGGAGACAGAGGAGCATGACTCTGCTGGTTTTTGAGTGGTGGTGGTGGTGACGGTAGTGATGATGGCAGTGGTGGTGGAATCTGGTGTGGGAATGGAGAGGACTATTAACAAGGCTGAGGGACCAGGAATCGAATGAACTAAGAGAAACTGGAAACAGGGAAGAACCTAATGAGTGGGCAAGGGGGAGTGAGTCCTGACCTAGGGAAGTGGCAATAAAAATGGACAGGCTACGGTATGAGGGGAGGGGCAGACAGAGGTTTCGAGCCTGGGAGCTGGGCAGGCAGTGGGACCCGTTCCTGAACTAAAGAACACAGGACAAAGGAGGGCTTCAGAAGCAAGAAGATGAAACTGGTGAGAAGAACCAGTGAAAGAGGCTCATGGAGAAGCCAGGATGCAGCCGGAAGTGGGCAGAGAGAGGGCTGCAGATCTGGTATCAGAAGACCCGGCTCAGCCACATCCTGCAAAGCCTCAAATTTAAATCCTTTTGGAAATGGGGTATATCCAAACAAACTGTGGCTTCATCATTCTGTGCTTCAGTTTTATCATCCCAAAAATGAGTGAACTGTCCTGTTGCACAGGCTGTTGTAAAGAGCAAATGTAATGCATGTAAAGATGCACCGTCAACTACCAAAGCACCTTATAAATGTAAGATGTTACTGTCAGAGTTCATGGCTGAAACCAGGAGGCTGCACAAGTTTGTCATGGGAGAGAGAAAAGAGTAGTGGGGAGAGGGGGACACCAAATGGGGAACGTTCACAGGCGTCAGGCCAGGGCAAGCAGCAGCCCTGGAGAAAGCAGAGAAGCAGGGAAACAAAACTAACAACCAGGAGAGCGCAACATCTTGAAAGTCAAAGAGAGGGGTCGCTCTAAAGAAGCCCCCTCGCCCACCCTGGTCTTCCCCTGCAGCCCTCACCCTGCATCCATGATGCCAGCCCTGGCCAGCACCACCCAATGGCCCACAAGGAACAACTCCCTGGGTCTGTCCTGAAAAGGAGGACAAGTGCAGAAGTAAGCAGACTATGTGCTAAGGGGAACTGCAGCACTTTGAAGGAAGTAACTATTGCAAATGTAACCATGGGGTGTAAGCGTCCCTGTGAGGGAGATCTCATCAAACTCCCAGGGGACAGATATCGTCAGCAAAGAGGCATTCAGCAGTGATTCGCTGCCTGATTACAACGAAGGGGCTGTTGCTCTGATGGGCAGAGATGGAGCAGGTCTATGAGAGAGACAGCAGGCAACCAGGCAGTCTGTCATTTGACTAAGAGGCAGTCTTTTAATCCATCATCCTCCATGCCCCACCGTGCTCCCCACTGGCACCCATGCACTCAAGGTACATACTGCCCTGTTCTGGCAGCACAAGCCAATCGGCTGCAGTGGGGGGTGGGGGAGAGTCGGAGAGAGCAGGGGGGCATCTCTGCAGGATAGTAAAGGAGCTTCTCCTGCCACCCTGTGATCTGGGAGGCCTGCACCAGGGAAGAAACAGCCCAGGGGAGGTCCACAAAGGAAGCAGTGTCCAGTGGGCTGGTACTGAGGTCCACGGAGAGGGGGCTGGGCAGGCACCAGAGGGCCGCTCACCAGGCTCTGAACCTTCCAGTATAGCCTGTCCTTGAAACCAGACGGCCAAACGGAGGAAAGGTGACAGTGGGAAATGACGCTGGCCACGTCTGCTCAGTAGGTGCTCCGGGGTTCTTCTCTATAGACTGAGAAACCCCATTTCTCCAAAGGTCTCCTCCTCCTTCACGTCTTTCGCTGGGGGGGCTTTGAGACCTTGCCATTCATTTAGGCCTAACACTCTCTCAGACCTTCCTGTGCTTTTTCCTGTCTGAAGACCTAGCAACTCGAAGCAGAAAGGACCCCCAGAGGGCCTCTGGTCCTGTCTCCCGCCTCCACGCTGGCCTATACTCCGACATCACAAATGACTGGCAACCATCAGGGTGGGTGGGCCAGCCAATCCCATCTGCCATAGCTAGAGTAACTGATGGCCCCTCTCTGACTCTGCCTGTAGTAAATTCCACAAGCCTTTGTCATGTCATTTCTGCTATAACTTCCATTGCTCGTGGCCAGGCCTAGGAGAGGCCCATTGCCATTCCCAGATGCCTTCTCAAGAAACTGAATGGCCTTCAACACAGTTCACATTTCTTGGGCAGCTTCAGTGAGACACTCTTCTACTCTGCCCTGGACAAAGCCATGCCGTTCCTCCCACCATTCCCCTAGGACCATGCTCTTTTCAGATCACTCTTCACCCAGGAGCCACAAACACACCGCAGACAACCTGCCCTGGAAGCGGCCCCACTTCGCCCAGGACTCCCACCGCCCAAAGAGCAGGCTCAGCCTTCTTCACCTGTGCCCTCAGGAGCAGAGATGCACTCCCCGCTAGCCCCAGGGCCCTCTCTGTGAGCTGTGCTGAGGGCCGGGCTGGCAGCTGTCAGAGAGGGGAGGCAGGGAAGACACCAGGGTTTTTCTAAATAGCCACCAACTCTAGTTTTGCTCCACCCTGCCCCAAATGGGGCTATTACTACGCCCAGGAATTGGAGGGTTGTGGTCAGGAAGGACGAGGGTGCACTGACCCAGATAACATGGGTTTGGAACAAGTGGGCTACTGTTCGCTGACACTGAGAAGGGAATGGTCTCAGAATCCCAAGCTTTTCAAGTGGGGTATTTTGCCAGATGTCCCTCTGCCTCCTTCCCTCTGCACCGCAGGGACCATCTCAGCAGGTAAATAGGGTCCAAGCTCTCTGCCACATGCATCCTGCACCCAGAGTGGCTACAACAAGTGCATCCTGGGTGGGGTGGCACTGGAGCAGGGAAAAGGAGAGGCAGACGGGCTCAGGGGGACAGCCCATGTTCCACACACTTTGAATACCCAAATCTGCCCGGCAGAGACTCTTCAGCGCATGAAACCAGAGTGACTCCATTGATCACAAAAGCACACAAATGAGACAGAATCGGCCCTGATCCAGCTATGTTTCCCAGCCCCACAAACCGAACCTGGGCCCCCGCCGTGAGCAGAGGATGTCTGTGGGAGGGAAATGCGGCCTAGGCCTCCATCACCACCCGTGTGACCATCTTGGTGCCTCTGGTCCCACAGCACACTTCAAGGAGGCCGAGGGAAGAGGATGGGAAACAGGCGGTCTCTCAGGCGCGTGGGGCCCAGGGGGCAGTCCACGTCATACAGCAAATCAAGGGCAGAGTGGGGCCCACCTCACTCCTCTTCCCTCCAGCACGGCTGGGCTTCCACCCCACTTGCTTCCTTCCTTTGGAACACTCTAACGAGGTTTGAGAAAAAGAAAACTGAAAAATGTTTCTCTCTCCTGGAAAGAGTCAGCTTTCCCTCTCCATTTTCTGGGTGGAAGCCCGGGAGCCGCTTCGAGGACATCCGTCTGTCCTTCCTGCGCCCCCTGGGCACATCCCTCTGGCAGCAGCCCGACAATGGGAAACGGGCCTGGCACCTTCCGGGGCTGTTCCACCGGCTGGCAGGTGCAAGAAACATGCCTTGGTCCAGGCATCTGCTCACTCACTTGGCCATCTCAGGACAGTTCAGTCAGAGTGGTGCCGAGTTCCAGAGCCAGGTGCTGCCAGCGAGAGGCGGACAAGCAGAGTCCACCTGGGGCTAGAGGTGGGTATGGATGGTGCCCTGGGACTCAGGGGGGGTCTGCTCTCCTCCCTTCACCCCAGGAACACAGCGCCTAGGTGAGCTGCGCTGCAGCACACGGGCTTGTTTTCCCCAGAAGCCTGGAAAGATTGCCCATGGCATCGTGAAGCTAAGGCAGGGAGAGGGAGAAAGGCTTGGCAGGGGTGGGTCCATGAAGCTCCAACAGTACGGTGCTGGATACAGAGAGCCAAGCTGGGGTGGCTGTCCTCAGAAAGGGGAGGGAAGAGCTAGCCACACTCACTGGGAAAAGGCCCCAGAGCCGGGCAGAGGTGGGGTAAGCTGGGTAGACCACAGACCCGCCCTCCTCTGCTGTTGAACAGCAGGATTTGGCTCCTGCTAACCCTTTCTCCTCCATTCCCTGGCTTTCACACCCATGACTAAAGAGACCATCAAGCAGATGGTCCCCTTCAGGGCAGTGGCTGGGGGCTCGCCATCTGGTGGGACCTGCTGCCGCTGATGCTCCCTGCCCACAGTGCAGGGGCCAGCAGTACACAGGGCGATGCAAGAGCACGCACTCCCAAAGCAGACATAGCCAGGCACCCTCAGAAGCCTCAGCATGTACCACCAGCAGCTTCTCCTGCCCCCATCTTTGTACCTTGTGCCATCTGGGGAAGACTGGGACCAAGCTCCAGGGTGGTGACTGGCACAGAATCAGAACCTGGCAGAGAAGTAGCAGGTGGGGCCTCCACACCACACACCTCACTTCCCGAGACAGCCACAAGCTTAAAGGGCTTTGGAAGCTCAGGGCCAGAAAGGGGGCCCAGAGTAGGAAGGAGGCTTGGGGACCAGGGTCCCTGTGGCCAGCAGTCTCGTGGAGAGGGAACACAGTTTGTGTCAAGAAAGATGAGTCAGGGCCAGCCGAGTGGCGCAGTGGTTAAGCGCTGGTTTTGGGACGCCAACGGTCCTGGTTCGGATCCCACATATGAGGGCCAGTGACACTGCCCTCTACAGCTAACATGGTGAACAACAGCTCCACCTGGAGCTGGGCTATGTGAGCCCTGGCGATGGTGTAGGCTGCAACCCCTGCTGCAGTGGGCTGCCATAGGCTGCAGTGAGTGGCCGGCAGCCAGCGTGAGCGGCCGGCAGCTGGTGTGAGCTACCAATAGCAGCAGTGAGCGACCCTCCAGAGGCCGGTGACCGATCTGCCTCATCCGGGAAGAGCGCAATGATGATACCAACATGGGCCAGTGAAGCAACGTCCTCCGCAACTAGACTGAAGAACAAAAGGGCAGCAACTTGTCTGTTCCCCTTCCCCGATTCCCCAACGCTGTTCCCCTCCCCCAATTCCCCAATAAAATCTTTAAAAAAAAAAAAAAAGGTGAGTCACAAAGACATCTCCCTGCCTCCAAGCAGACTGCTGGGGTCAAAAATAGCGTCACATGAGCATCGATAACCTTGGAGTGCATGATTTGGGGCAAAGTGCCCCAGACAGGATCTGTTACTAAAGCTCATACCCAGCAGTGCATAGTAGGCAAGCTGAGAGGGCACCGCCTTGCCCAGTGCCCAGGCATGGCAAATGAAGGCCAGGGCACTTACAGTGGCAGCCAAAGCCTGCTCAGAAAGACTTTGGTTCCCAGAGGTGCACAACCAGGGGGTATGTGGGGACAGAGGAGCCCAGGATGGCTGACAGGATAGCTCAATCAGAGAAGGCTTCCTACTGCCCATCGCAGGTCACAGGGCCGGGCTCTCTGCCGGCCTGAGAGTCTGTATCAGAGCAGACAGGAAATCAGAGGGGTTCATGTCCCTCCTCAGCCAAACCTAAGCAAGCAAACCCCAGGAGCGGGAGCCAGAGGAGGGTGGCAGAGAGGCCGGGCCTGAAGCCTTGTCCGTGACCTGGTCCAGCACTGAGCAGCTTAGCCAGCAGCCCTATCTCCTGGGCTCCAGGCTCAGCCGTCAGGGCGTGAGGGGAGCAGGGCATCCCGGTGGGAGGTGTGGGCCCTGAGCCGGACAGGCTGGTGCGACCCGAGCTACTGTGAGAGTCGAGCAAGTTACTGAGCTTCTCTGAGGCTCCTTGTGCAAAACCAAGAAGAGCAGCAGTCTCGCCGCCTGGGACTGCAGTGGAAATTCAGCGAGGTGGCAGGACGCGAGGCCGAGCGGTGTGCCTGGACCACAGGAGAGGCTCCACAAATGGTGGCTGGGACAGCAGTGCTGGAACACGATGGGGAGGACCAACAGAAAATGAGCTGGGGGACTCGGCCACTGTCCAGTGACTCAGGAAGGAAAAGAAGGTGAAAGATCTCATGGAAAACTAGGACAGGGTGGAGGGGGCCTTTGTGTTGGGTAGTCATTTCTACGATGGATGGTTAAGGCCCATCCTATGTCTTCATGCCCCCAACATATCAATCTACCTGCACCCCAACTTTCTCAGGCTAATCCAGAGGCTCTGGTAGAAGGGCTGAGACACTCTGTCCTCCCATGGAGTTCCCATTTGAATGCGCTGCCTCTAAGGACAGGCTCACGTCTAACTCTGTGTGACAGGGGACGCATGCGGGGTGTGGGGAACAGCCACCACAGAGGGACATGCAATGCCCAACAGTCAGTGTGCCTGGAAAGCCTGTGAGAAAGAAGCCAGCACAAAGGGTCCTTGGAGATCACATATATAGTCAGTGGGGATCCAGGCTCAGGAGAACTCGCCCGAAACCTCAGGAACATTTGGGGTGGAGCTGGGGCTCCCCACTCCAGCAGCTGCCCCTCTGCCAGGGGGTGGGTGGGACCAGAGGGGCCCTGGAACCCCGTGCTTATCTGCTGTACTCTCTGCACAGAGTCCTGTGTGTCTGCTGAGCACACAAAGAAGAGGCAGGACAGCCCTGGCCATCGAGCCGGCAGGCACAGGGGGAAGAAAACACCTGCCATCAAGGACTCTGCCCAGAAAGGGCTGGGAGCTGCCCTGGCTGGTAGCTAAGTATGCGTGAGTCACTGCTAGGAGTGGGTGGGAGAGGAAGCTTAGTGCCGAAAGGCAGGCTGGGTATAATCCCAGGGCGCCAGGCAAAAGGCGTGCCCAGGCCTCAGGCCTCAGCCATGCCAACCCCAACCCAGGGAAGGGCAGGTGGCAGAGCCCCTCCCCACCCTGGCTCAGGCTTTAAATGAGCAGCTCCTAGACGCTGGGGCCAAGCTCATCTTAGTCCTGCTGAGAACAAATTACAGTAATGCCGGCCCCAGGGGACCCAGGAAGCCTTGAGAAAGAGACCCTTGAAGCTGGTCTGGGGAGCCCCAGAGGTGGCAGGGGGGCGGCAAGAGGGCAGGACTGCACAATTCTCTGGCTCTTGGTCAGAACAGGGAAAAGTTCTAGGTCTTTAGGAGAATGGGGGAGCTTCTCCTCCCCCAGGACCAGCAGCCCCTACATGCTGGAGCCCCGACTCTGAGCAGCTGCCTGGCAAAGATGGTGAGGAGGGGGCAGGGGAGAGGACACGGCCCCGGCGAGCAGCATTCCGTTCTATACTGAGCTGAGTGACACACCAGGGCCCCAGGCTGGCAGTGCCCGGCTGCCTCCCCAGCCCCACTGGGCACACCCAGAAGGCCAGTCCCTCCACCCAAGGTCAGGGCCCATCACCCCCCCATGCTGACCATGACTGGGGTAAGAGCACAAGTCAGGGCGCCAGGGCCCAGCTTCACTGTGTCACAGGAAAGACGCCAATGCTCAGAAGGACATGCTCGTTTAAAAACTACTCAGCCCACTTCCCCAGGGCCATTTTGTTTGATCACCTTTCGTGACGTCCTTCCAGTCATATGCATATACCTACATATTTTTAAAATTTAGGGATTTACTATATATACACTGCAGTAAACTAGTCCCACGACTGCCTGTGTTTGTCAAACCCAGAACTAGACCCCCAAAAGAGTGAATTTTACAGTATATAAATATACTATATTGTAACCACTTTCCCCATGTCATTTCCCAAACTCACCCACAGACGTATCATGCTTTATTTAATTGTTCCCCTAATGTAGAGCTGTTTGTAATTCTTCTTCATCGCCAATTGCCCTTTAGAGAGCACCTTAACTACTTAGTGAGCAAATAACATATTTGACAGTATTTCTGATTATATGCTAAAATGGATTCTGAGAAATGCAGTTACGGCTCGGAGGTCATGGCCCGCTCGAAACCCTCGGCCACATTATTTGGTGTGAAGGTTGCGACACTGACACTCCCCCAGTGCTGTATTATAGGGTTGCATCATATTAGCAATTATCAGTTTAAAAATCTGTGTACATTGGAAAGGCAAGCAATAGCACACTGTTATTGTTATCGTTTGGATTTCTGTGATTACTAGTGATGCTATGTGTTCTTTCTTATGTTTATTGATCACTAATCATTCTTACATAAACCTAATTACAGCAATAGCTACCAAGCTGCAACTCTCAAATGTCCATGCCACTTTAGTGTTATTATTATAATATATCAAATACATATTAAATCTCAGGAGTTAATATTATGCTCGTATTTAACACCACAGTAGAGAAGACAGGAGGGGGGAGTGTAAGGAACACTAGATTGGAAGCCAGACAGCCCTGAATTTAAATGCCAACCCCGACATACCAGCTGAGTGACCTTGGGAAAGTTACTTAATCTCTCTTAGCCTGTCTCATCTGCTGTAGAACTACAAAATGGAACGATAGAAACGATTTTTCAGGGTCTCCACAAGAACCAGAACTCAGTGCAGGGCCACACACCTCTGGGCGCTGAACAACAAGCAACATTCACCATGATGGAGGCGACCAAATGGTCCACATGCAGAGCTCCCACCCTGAAAAGGGGGAGGGGGCGCCAGGGGTCCTGGGCTGCACTGCTATGATGGTGAATGACTGTGTGGCATTCAAAAGAAAGTCCTCCCACTGGATACGTGACAGACAGAGCACTTCTCCTTGAAGGGTTATCAGTGGGAAAGCAGAGGAATGGACCCAACGACCCTGGCTTTTCCTTCCCCGGAAACGAGAAGTTCAGTGTCACCATAAGATTCAAAAGGCAGCAGGGAGCTAAATGGGTCATCTCTCCCCTGCTTGGGGGTTTCAGCCCCTGTGTAGAGGACCCAGTCCTAATGGAACACAGAGAGCAGCGGGAAGGAGGGATGGCTGGGGGGTGAGGGACTAGACTGTCCCAATGGGAAAGGCTGGGCTCTTGGTGGAGGCTGGGCTGGGTGCATCTACTGCTACTGAACGAGGGAGGTCATGAAGGAAATCCCGAGACACAGCCTCATGGCTTAGATCCCTCTCCCATTCCTTCTTGAACACGTTCTGCAAACTTGAGGGCTTACTAATGTCAGGAAGCCCAGGGCCTCCCTTCTGATCCACCTCCTGCCAAGAAAGGTCATCCCTGGGGACTCCAAGCAGACAAGTCCAATCAGCCTGTACACAGGCAGGTGGGGAAAAGTGCCACCGGCCCACCCAGGCAAGAGAAGATCAGTCAAATATCCCCTTTCAGGAAGAAAATAGCCTTTTAATGGGCAAGAGAGACCCCTCTCCCAGTCAGAACACTGGGCTACCCTGAGAGCCATGATGTGGGCAGGAGAAAATGGCTCCGATGCATTTGCCTATGTTAACACCTCTAACAGGTGGTGTACCAACTCACAAGAAGGGGTTTGGGAGGCCTGAGGCTTGCATTCAAATCCTGGTGTCCATGCTGCCCAGCTGTGCAAGCTTGGGTACGTGACCTAACTTCTATGAGCCTCTGTCCCACGTCCATAAAAAGGGGACATCAACAGACTCGTCTTCCCAGGATTGTGTGAAGAGTAAGTGAGGTAAAGCAAGTGACAGGCCTAGGACAATGCCTAACATATAGCGAGCTGTTAATAGGAGCTATTGCTGGTGTCCCGCCATGGAGACGGGGGAGTGGAGATCACAGGAAGTGCCCCGGGGGGGGGGGGCTGGGCTCTGACTCCTGATGGACCATCCACTTTCCAGATGACCACCCTCCACCCAGGGCTGCCCCTCTGGCAAGAGCTGGCCGATTCTCACCTTATCCACAAAACTCACACTCACCTTAGCCTGCAGCAGGGCCTTGTGAATTCAAACACCCCCCTGAAAGGGTTTAAAAAGCAGCTATGGGTGAAATGGTAGGAGGTCTGGCATCTACTTTTAAACATTCCAGAAGAAAGTGGGGGTGGGGGGAGTAGATGAAACAAAGGAGGGGTAGGATGTCAAAGCTGGGTGATGGTTATACGGGGCTCATTCCATGATTCCATGTGCAGGTGTGAACATTTCCACAATGAGAAGTTAGAAGGAGAAAAGGAGCTCTTTCGCAACTCCTGGCCCCTCGCTTCTCAGGCCTCGTCTCTGTACCTAAGGTCTTGGGAAAGCCCTCCCTCTTCCAAACCCATAGGCAGCGTCCTTTGGCCGTTGTTCCATTCCACTATGTCCAAACCCCCAGCTGTCCTCCTCACCCCCACTCAGCCCCTTCCTTGTCTCCCTCCACAGCTCCTCTCTGTCAGATGCTATCAGAAGCTCCCGGTGGGCTAAGGCCAGGGCAGCAGCCCAGGAGCCGGGACACCTGGGTCTCGGTCCCAGTCACGCCAAGGTCTGTGCTGACCTATGCAGCTAGCCTCTCTCTTCAGACCAAATGGAAGCTCGGCAGAGCCAGCAGAGTTTTCCAACAGTCACTGCTATTGCTATTTCTAAATGGGGGGCAAAATTAAAAAAGAGCCCCTCTCTGTGAGCCTATTTGGGGCATCAGGTATGGGCACCGGAGCTGTGGTAAGGTGATTCCACGGCAGACACTCCCTGCTGCGGCCAGGGACGCAGGCACATGATCTTATTAATGAAATGAAAACCGGGGGGAGGGGGGTGGTGCATGCCCCTGCACAGGTGTGTGAGTGTGTGCCTGGCACAGCTGATAAGCCTGAGGCAATGAAAGCTATCAAATTAGTTGTGAACACATCACTTGATAAAGACTAAAAGAAATGCATACATAATCCTAGAAGAACTGTGCACTCAGATTGTCTCATATGTGAGTTTACGTTCTTTCTCCATTCTGAAGCCAACTCTGCAAATCACAGGTGATATATAAAAGGTATAAGCTATGAAAAAAAGGAAAAGATAAAGGTAGAAATCCAACCTGGAGGTTAAGACTCAAGTAGGGGACTTAGCTTTAGATCAAAAGATTAGCAAGAAACGTTTTAAGTTGGAATCGTGTTTCAGGTTTGTGTGATATATGTGCAGAATTTTAGTGATCCCTGCTTCATCCAACTTTTTTGATTACCCAATTAACTGCTCCTGATCACATCAGATAAGAGAGTTGTTATTTAAAATACTGTGTGTTTGGGTGCTTGTTATGTGCCAAGCCCTCTGCAAAATTCTGAATGTATAATCATCTCGTTCAATTCCTACAAGAGCCTTCTGGGGTATTCCTTCATCCAGGAAAAAAACAATAGCTATTTTGTAGCCTGAGTCAGGGAGGCAGTGCACTCAGTAAGGATCACCCCTGCCCCTGCTACTCCATCCCACCTGCTCCCTGGGCCCTGGGCCCAGGCTCTCTCTCTCTTCCCTTCTAGGATGATGGGGGTCAGACCCGGAAAACAGGAGGCTCCTAGGATCTCAGGAGGGGTCAGGAGTCCCTGGGTCTCATCCCAGCCACATCTGGCTGTGTGGGTGGCTGTGGGGGCGCCTCTACCCCTCCCTGGGCTGAGCAGACAGCTGGCTGACCCTCTCTAGGGGAACCTGAGAGAAAACACAGCAGGAGACCTTGGGGATGAAGGTGCTCCACAAACACAACGGGTGCGTCTCACAGCCCCCCAGGGTTAGTGTGTGCAGCCTGCGTGCCCCAGTGTTACTGGCCATCGGTAGCCCAAGGTCACCAGGAGCTAAGCACTAACTGGTCCATCTGCTGCTGCGGTCGAAATGGCCTCGGCTGACTTCTCCCAGTGTATCCGCATGCTGCCCCTCCAGGGACTGGGGTTTGAGGTGGTAATGATCTTCACCCTCATATTTTGCATGAGGAAATGAGGGCATGTGACTTTGCCCAGAACAGCGGATAAAGGATAATTGGCTTTGGGGTCTAAACCCAGGAGGCCCAACTCCCAGCCAGGGCCCTCCCCAGGAGACATGGAAGAGCTGACATGGTTTTCTGGGGAAGAGCATCATTTGGGGTTCAGTTTTCCTGCTAGCAAAGGAGAAGGAGACAGCACTGATAACTCAATAACATTCACGAAGGGCACTGTGGGAACAAACAGAAGCCATAAACCACAATTCAGCACAAAGCAGGCTGGCCCCTGGCCGCTGCAGATTGTGCTCAGCCTGACAGTTCCCAGAGTGGGGACGGAGGGGAAGGAGAGTTCCAGCCAGGAGCCTGTCCCACCAGCCAGATCAGGCAGCACAGCACAGCGAGAACAGCAAAGGGTGCAGACTCGGGATAGGGGCTGGAGGCTCAGCTTAGCTGCTTCTAACCAACAGCCTGGGCCACGTCACTGGGTCTCTCCAATCCTCCATTTTCTTACCTATAAAAGAGAATAATGCACCTTCTCTACAGGAGAGATAAAAGCGCTTTGTAAACTGTGAGCAGCATGCAAAACTGAGGGAACAGTTCTAGTCTTCCTCTCTACTCTTCCTCTCCAGGACAAGAGGAGGAGGGAAGCCAAGGGAGGGAGGAGGGGAGGAACTCAGAGGAAGGATCCCTGGTGAGGCTGAGATTTTGAAACCCAACCTGCTGGTTTTACAGCTCAGCCCTGTCATCCTCACAGGAAACCCAACCTGCAGCAAATGTACACGGAGTTCATAAACATGATTAAAAAGGTAGTTTGCAAAATCCACACAGTGGAATGAGCTGCAGATGGCGGCAGTATTGCCCTTCCACAGCAGGCAACAGCTGGCTGTGTGGACTGAGGACAGCCGGAGGGGAGCCGCGCTCACGCCCATCTTCTGCTCTGGAAGGGGCGGGGGCACGCGGACACTGCCCTCTCTGTGACTGGGGACAGGGAGACCTACAGAAAGTGAAACCCTAAGCCATAAAACTGCCATTCGTTCCAAAGAGATCAATCAGGTTTTTCAATTCCGAGGAAGGAGGGCTGGCCAAGCCAAGAGAGGGAGGAGTGGGCTGGGATGACCGTCTCCTCTGATAGAAGCCTGCCTCGGTGGGACTTGGCCAGGGGGCTCTGGCAGCCCAGCTCTGAGAGTGTCCTTGGTGAGGGAGGAAGGAAGGGGGTTAACAAATCTGAGGTCTCCCCCTGCTCTGAGGCCAACAGGGTTTCCTGGTCTGAGGAGAAGGGGTGGGAAATACAGGGACCAGAACCTTCTGTCCTGCTCATGGCTCCACAGGGTGCTTCGTAGGTCACATTTCACCTAAGTGGGCATCAGCCTGTCTGTCTTTGACAGTGAGCCCCCAGGATGCAGGGTCTCAGGACTTTGTGTCATTAGCTCCCTCTTAGAGCAGGCAACATAGGATACTTTAAAAATGTGATGAACAGGACAACGTTGGTCAGGATAATACAATGAGCCCTCAGCCCAGGTTCAACCAGTTCAAGATGCGCACTCTCTTTTGTACATCTCACTGCCTCAGCCCCTTCCCTCCCCTGGCCACACCCCACCGTGCTTTGTGCTCCAGCAGCAGCCCCACCTGTTCCAGGAAGCCTCCCAGATGAGGCTTCCATAGCAGCGTCCCTCCCTGCACTGCTCACCTGCCCCAGCTGCTGCTCCCCAACCACTTCACATGTCTGTGGGACCACCAGTTGCTCCCTATGGGAAGGGCCCCAGCTCTATGACATTTCTCAAATGTCCCCTGTAGTCTGAGGAACCCAGAGAGCGCCCAGTGTTGAGCTGTTGCACCCCCATGCCTCCACGCCTGGATCTGAGCCTGCAGAGCTCTTCACAAACGAGCAAAATGAACTGGGTCCTTGTGCATCATTCCCCATCCTCTGCCTCCTGCCGAGCTCAGAGAAGAGTCATCAGCCTGCTTCCAGAGCATGCCAAGGCCTGGACTCACAGATGATCCCCTACAAAGCTGGGGAGCACAGACTCAGGTTTACTCTTCTCTACCCCCACCCCTATTTTTTCCGGTTCCCAGAAAGCCCCAACTAATCTCTCAATAAATACCACAGGCTGTGTCAGCTTCAGATTCCAGCCAACTGTATGCCTGATACCCTTCACATATCATCTTATTTACTGAGAGAAGCAACATGGCGGTGGGGAAGAGCAGGGCACCAACTGTGTGAGCTGGGGCAAGTTACCTAACCTCTCTGAGCTACAGCTGCTCTCGGCTGTAACATGGAGGTCATGCCACCTCTCTCTCAGGTTTATTGCTGAAATAATGTTTGTAAAGTTTTACGGAGTGCCTGCACTTTTGTAAAGCACTCAATAAATGGCAGTTTACTGTCTTCTCTACCAGTGAGGAGGGTAAAACTCAGAGATGGCAGGCAACTGGTTCAGAATCACAGAGCCGCGGTTAAGGAGACAGATGTGGACCCAAACCCAGGTCTCTTGACTTTAGGTGCAGTACTGTGGGCTTGCAGAGGACACAAAAGGGGCAGAGAGGCAGCAGGGTGTGCCCTCAGCCCTGGGAGTCTCACAGCCTAAAGTCATGGGGACCGAGTGGCTCTAGGATCATGGGTAAGGTACCTCCCCACCTCCCAGAACTCAGCAGCTCCCCAAGAAACTGGAAAAAGAGGCATGGCCTTAGCAAATCTTTATTTGAGACAATTGGTTGGGCTCCCCCCAATTAAATGCTGTTGTGGCAGCTAGACAAAGCCCCCCCAAAAAAACTATTGGGTTGTTGGAAAAATCGTGACGCATTTTTGCAATGAAAAATATAGAAAAACTATGTCATAACTTTTCCGACAACCCAATAATTCGATTAACACCTGCTGTCCTCACACAGGCAAACTGGGAAGGTGACATGACTGGAGCCAGGGTCAGGCTTCACACATTCTAGCTCCATGGGAGAGCAACAGCTCAACACTGTTTGCGGTGCAAACCCAGCCTGTAGGGGCACCGCCTTTTCCACCTGCAAATAGCCAGCCATCGCCAGAGGGTGGGAGGTGGGATGCAGTGGGCGCTTCTCTAACCACACCCGCTCGATGGAGAAAATCACATACCCGCGCCCATCACGCTGTCTTGCAAATCCACTGAGACCCTGACCCTGGTCACATTAGACGTGGCCTCAAGGGGAGTAGGCACCTTCACAAACATAGCTCCTTTGGTCTTCTGGACCACCCTGGAGAAGGACATACTTTTGCCCCATTGTACAGATAAAGAAACCAAGAAAACATTAGGCAGTTTTCTTTTTAACATCACAGAAACAGAAAGGAAAATGCTAGGAATAAATAAAATGCTAGAAATAAGAGCTCCATGTATTAAGGTTCCGGGCCAGGGTCTTTTCCCCTACAGCATGCTGTTCATTTGCCCTCTCGTTCATCCATCCATCCATCCATCCATCCATCCATCCATCCTTCATTCCACTCATTCCTTCATTCACTCATCTCTACTTTTTTTCCAAAACTGCTACAGTTCATGAGCCTCCAGGTCATTTATTTACTGCTACCTTCTCTTGCTGCCTGAGAAAACCTGGGAGATTGCGATGATGTTTTCCTTCCCTGAAGACCTGCCAGGATGCCGCCTCCTCCCAGCCTTACCTGCAGAGCCTACCCAGCCATCAGCAGCACATCCATCCTCCATCCTGGCGTAAGTAGGGGGTGCAGAACAGACAGCTCCACACTTCCGTTCTGACTGCAACCCCCCTAGCATATGCACTTCCAGTGCACAATGCAGCTAAAAGCCTAGTAAAAAAAAGTGCCTGAACTTCCCAGAAATATGGTCCCGGGCATGTTATTTTTGGAGGGGTCCTGGGGTACGGAATGGGAAAGAAAGCAGCCTGCCACCCAGCTCATGGCAGGTGCATGTGGCTGGAATGCATCCAGCCAATTAATTAGTCAATTAATGATAGTATTTACTGAGTACCTACTACTGTGCCCAGTGCTGCAGAGAGCGCATGGAGCAGGAGAAAAAGGCTTTGTTCTCAAGAGTCTGGCTGCAAGAAACACACACACACACACACACACACACACACACACACGTGTGAAAAGAAAGCATCTGATCAGGCAGGAACCACCAGAATCTCAACTACAACACAGACACCAAGTGCTACTACTGAGAAACTGAGAGGCAGGAAGGTGCCTACAACTGGGGGCAGAAAGAATTCATTCAGACTGTAGAAGATAAGGTAGCTGTCAGGATAGCTAGGATTTAAATCTGGAATGCTATGGAAGGAGATGATTCGGGCTACCATGGATAATTCAAAAGATTGCCTTGACCCTTCCTTCCCTGATCTTAACAAAATATTTTACCTTTTTCTAAGGTACTTGGCAGAGGCTCCAGGACGGGAAACAGAGCAGTCAGTTAGGTCTGTGAGAGCAGCTCAGCCCCAGACACACGTGGGCTCGCACGCTCCATTTATCCCTACTCTGCTGTGACGCAACACCGCCATTCTCCACAGCTGCTGTGCGCTCGGACCGGGCTGCTGCAAAGAACCTGCTCGCGCCGCTCCACTCCGGGACTGTCCCCATGGAGTCCTGGCTGCTCATCAGGGTGGAACAGGCCCGGCCTCTCACTCCATGACTTGAGAGAAAGGCCCACCTGACCTAGCGAGGCCCGCGGGACGGCTCTTCTCTTTCTTTGAGATCGGATGTACTCCTCAGAAGATGAAAATGTCCTTGCCCCACAATCCAGCAATTCCGCTCCTAGGGAGATGCCCTTGAGAAACTCTTATACACATGTACTAAAGAAATGCCCACACTCAGGAAATCTCCCGGCAGCTTTGTCCATGAGTGCCAAAAATGGGAAACAGAAGACAAACTGTACATATTCACACAATGAAATATAAGTAGGGAAAATGAGTGATCTACAGCTACAAACAAGACATGGACCAATCTTAGAAACATAACACTGAGTACAAGAAACATGAGCCACAGAAAGCTCCATAGAGCACAATACCGCCTCATACAGTTCATAAAGGCAAGTAAAAAACTACAGAATGTTTTGTGTAGGGGTACATGTGAGTGGCAACATTATAAAACCAAAGCAAAAGAATGATAAAAATGCAATCAGGAAAGGGGTCCCCTCTTTGGGGGGAGCCCAGGGATGAGCAATAACAAAAGCAACATGTTGGTGAGGATCTGGCCTTAGGCTGGGTGGCGGGTTCTGTTATCCTTAATAACTTACATGTGTCTCCTGTGTTTAATACTACTTAATAAACTAACTTAATGTGCTGGCTACTTTGTTAAATGAGTAATTTCACATAGCTGTGGAAACTCCAGAATTCAATGAAGACAACTCACTGATGGTTACTCTGAGGCTGAAAGAGTGGGTGATGGGTGGAGTTGGCAAGAAAAGGCTGCCCTGGCTCAGCCAGCGAGTTTGGGGTTCTTGAGCCCAGAACTCCTTCCTGGGCTCTTCCCTGCGGTTTTCCTCCCTTGCTCCTGTGGCAAAGAGAAGACATCTGAAAAGCATGAGAAGGAGCAGGGGCGCTTAGGCTGGATAAGCCTGGGTGGGCTGGGAAGGCTAGCCTCAGGGAAAAGGAAGGACAATCTTGCTGTGTAACCCTAGAGAGAAAACCAGGACCAAGGAGAAAAAATTTCCCACTGCTAAACCACCCCCAGGTGGAGTGAGCAGCCCCAGGAGGCAGTGGGCATCCATCTCAGCAGCGACACTTGGAGAAGCTGGAGCTGGGCCGCCTGCACCTTACAAGGGAGAGGGCCAGGGCGGCACTACGGCACATGGACCAACTGCCACCCAAGGACCAGGGAGGGCTGGCAGTGTCAGAATCACCTGGGGTGCTGGTTAAACAAACTGATCCCCTCTTTCCACTCCTGATCAACGAAAGGCAAATCCATGGTGGACCTGTGAAGTTCGGCAAGCTTCCCAGGTGATTCTGATGCATAACTAGGCTCAAAACCAACAGATTTAATGTCCTTTAAGTTTTCTTTTGGTTCAAGATTCTGTGCACCAATGGCGGGGAGCAAGGGATGGGAAAGGGCAGGCATCGGGGCAGAGAACATGCTTCTGGTTCTCAGCACCTCTGATGACCCCCCAAATCCTTCTGGCTGAGTCCTCAACCCCACTTCCTCTTACTTATCTTTGGTGGAAAAAAAAAATTAAAATGGCTTCACATCCTCTGGTTACTGGAAGGATTTTAAAAATAAACAAGTTAATCTCGTGATAAAAAGAAAACAAAATCTTATCATGGATGACCAACAAGATCAGGAGAAAAATTGTTTGGTGAGGAGACTATGCACATTTCCCAGGATTTAGCATTATGTGCACGAGGAGCAGGTGCTTGGTTATATAAGGCACCCTGGTAGCCGGAAAATCTATGTCCACTTCACTTCTATAGCTTGCCATCCATCCATCCTCAGGCTTGTAAGAATCGTACCACAAACAAAGATCCAGGAGTGCACCTCAAGGCCAGTCAGCGACTTCTGGGGGAGCTGAGACTGAGTCCTGCAGACGCCTGGTCCCCTCCCAGGGCGCACATAACCCTGTGTTGCACTTGAGATGGGCAGGACGCTCCCAGGGAGAGGGGAGAAGCTGCCCTGGCCTGAGGCCGCTCCACGAGCGCCAGCCCCAGGCTCAGGGAGCTCACAGAGCCGGGAGTGGAGCAGCCAACTCCGCTGGCTGGCACGCACACGACAGCGGGTGAACAGGCAGTGGTGGGAGGAATCTTGGAGGCCAGACGGCCCCCAAAGTGAAAGGCCCTGGTCAGAGCCAACAAGAAACCCGACCCAGGAGGCCATCTGAAGGCACCGGCCGCCCACGGCCTGGAGCGAACCTCATCCAGGCTCCAGGGCGAACATCTGTTGCCCTGGCACGGAGGCTGGGTAATTCCACGTGAATTTCCACCTGCCCCACCCCTCCCAGCTCCAACGTTGCTCCCTGAGGTTGACCTCCTTCAGGTGGGCCTGGCATGGGGCACGGGTGAGTCAGGTTGTAAGGCGGGGCTTCGCAGCCCCCTCCTAGCCCTCCACCACAGCATCTCTCCCTGGTGAGCAGGCTGACACCAGGAACTCGGTCCCAGCCAAGGCCAGAGCAGGCCCAGCCTGGGAGCACTATCCTTGCCGACTCCCCATCTCAGAGCACGCTCTGTGTCCGCAGAGGGAGCGGCAGAACCGGGGTCATCTGCCTGAAGGGACTGAATGGTCAGTGAGCTGACAGGTACCCTGAGGCCCAACAGGGGCTGCCTGGCCCCAGATCAGAGCAGAGAGCCGTGGACTGTCCCCACTTCCCTCACTCCCGTCCGCCTCTCTCGTTTCTGCACCTGCTGTTCTGTTGCCTTCTGCAGGGATAAGAGGCTTCACAGGGCAGAGAGAGAAAGAATGTATGGCATCCCCTGGCAAGAAGTTAAAATTACTTCTAAAAACCCACAATCCTTATATACCCAGGTGCACACTTCTTGACCAAGCACTGTCCCCAATTTGAGGCGTCTTTCACCTCATGGGAAGCAGGCTGATGTAGGTCATGCTGGGCCCTGACAGCACACAGCCCTGGACACACCCCATCCCCACAGCGCCAGGCAGGGAGGGGCACACAGAGACCTCAGTGGCTTGGGGCCTCCACATGCGGGTCAGGGAAGCTCGTAGTGTCCTAAAGGGGTCTCCAGGGTGACCAAGGAACCAGCAAGCCTTCTGACACATCAGACTTCCTCAGGCAGCTGAGGACCAGGAGCATGGCTGAACAGGAAGGAGGTGGGGGTATGCTGGAGATGCGGGGAGAGGGGAGAGCTGGGGGCAGTTAGCAGGCCAGGCTGGGAGGGACTCTTAGCCCGACTGGTTCCCAGGTAGCCAGGGAAAAAACCCCAGGGTGTGAGGCAGAGACTCCAAGGGCTGAGCAACCGCTGTTCCACCCCCATTTTAGAAGACTGTATCCCGAAGTGTTCAATAGCATTCAGTAGGCACCTATTGTTTGTAGAGGCAGGTGCAAAGTAAGTGCCTCGCTGTCCAGAAACATTCAATCCCAGGGCACAAAGGGAAAGTCCCAGTGGGGGCTGTGCTGCAACAGAAATACTGCATGGTTGGTGGTGGGAGAAGGGCCAAGGAGGGAAGAAAGAGCCGGTGACATGTGGAGAGAAGAGTCAGGCCCACAGGGAGAGAGAAGCTGGCACATGGGACTAAAATCAGGGAGACACGTGCGCTTTCCCAAAGGAACCCCAGGAAGGCCTGGAAACTGACTGTGCCTCCTGACCTTCAAAACTGTTCACCCTCTCGGCCCAACAGTGATGCCACAACCCAAGGAGCCCCTGGAGCAATCCTGGGAGGAGCAGGTGGGATGCAGGTGAGCATGCTTCTGTAAGGTGCTGCAGGGCCCACAGGGCAGGCCTGGAGGAGCGGGAAGGATGGGGAGCGAGCTGAAGGAAAGAAAGGGAACCACAGTGTGCTCAGTCAGGCCTCCTCTCCTGCTCCTCCCCAAGCACGGGGTGCAGATCCAGCAGGCCCTGGCTTCCCACACGGCAGCGGGTTCCCGAGGTGTCCTTGGTGCAGCTGTGCCTGCCTGTGACAGAGGAGGACGCTGGACCAGGCCTGTGGGGCTGGCGGGGGCGGCGTCTGCACTCAGCCCAGGCAGCCCCTGGCAGGAGGGAGACGTCACCACAAGCCTGCTCCTCTCTCTCCGAATTCAGTAAAACCCAGCAGGGAAACGGCACTCAGCTCTGCCTCTAGGCAACCCCACAAAGCACCCCACCCCCATCCAGCCCACTGTACAGGCCTCCTGTTGGCCCATGGCCCTCACTACATAGACATGTCCTGGTGACAGCAAGCCCCCGAAAAGAATGCCCCAGAAGGCAGGCTAGAGGGAAAGGGAAAGTGTCTGACCACCAGAGAGGAAAAGCAGAGGAGATAAACTGGATTTGCTGGGAGGCCAAAAGAAGAGCAAAACAGTCTATGGATGCTTCCTCCAGACCCAAGGTTCCAGAGTTTACAGATGGAAGGAAAGGAGGCAGAGAGAGGGCTGCCCGCCGAAGCACAGGTTCAGAGCCAGAGGCACTCAAGGGTCAAGCCACGATGCCACAGCGTGAAGACACCCAATGCAGGGCATCAGCATCCTGGTCCTACTGGCTGTCCCTTGTTGGGAGAGCTGGCGGAGGTCCCACCACCCCCACACCTGTAATGGTACCAACTCCTGTGTCCACAGCACTGAGGATGCCCAGTGCAGTGTGGGCTGATAGGTGCATATTCTAATCCCTGGAACCTGTGAGTGTTACTCTATTTGGAAAAGGGTCCTTGCAGATATGACTAAGTTAAGGATCTTGAGATGAAGTGACTAGGTGCCGTTATGAGTGTCCTTGTAAGAGGGAAATTCAACACAGAGAATGTGAGGTTAAGCCAGAGGCTGAGGTTGGATGGCTGAAAGATGGAGAAAGATGGGAATGATGCAGCCACAAGCCAAGGAGCGCTGCAGCCACCGGAATCTGGAAGGAAGGAAGGAAGGAAGGAAGGAAGGAAGGAAGGAAGGAAGGAAGGAAGGAAGGAAGGAAAGAAGGAAGGGAGGGAGGGAGGGAGGGAAGGAGGGAGGGAGGGAGGACTCTGCCCTACGGCCTCCAGAGGGAGTGCACACCTGCCAATCCCCTCACATTGGACTTCCAGCCTCCAGAACTGTGTGAGAATAAATGCCTGTTTTAAGCCACCACGTTGGTGGTCATTTGTTCAGCAGCCACTGGAAACCAGTGCCCCTTGGAGTGAGCTATGGCAAGTTTCCACCAGGATACCGCATGGGCATCACCTCGTGCCTGGGCTGAGAGACTCCGCCACCTGGGGGCGTGGCACCTGCCTCCCAGTGGACCACGGAGGGGGCAGCTCTGGAATCCAATTGCTTCGGTATCACCTGTGTGACGTGTTAGCCAATGTCTCTTAGCTTTAGTTTTCTCACGGATCAAAAGGGACTAAATTAGCACCATGTCCCCAAGTGGCTGTGAGGAGAGAATGTTTTGATTTAAGGCATGGAAAGTATTTAGCACAGTACCTTGCATACAGTAATTGCTCAGTAAATATTAGCTGCTGTTGTTATATCCTTGAAAGGAGCGAATGAGAAATGTATATGAAGGTATCTGCTGAACAAGGAGGTGCCCCAAGTATGCCGGTTTTTAGTTCCAACTAGGCACAAGTTGAGTCCCCACCCAGCCCACATGAGTGGACCAATCATCCCTATTTATGAAGCATCCTCCCTTCTCACAGCCTCAAGCCCCCTGAGGGCACAGGACCCAGCTGAGAGAACACCCACATCCCCCTGCCTCACACAAGTCTGGCACATGGAAGACATGACTCAGATGGAACAAAGGGGCGAGTGGAGGAGCAAGTGGTGTGAAATGACATGAGAGGCAGGAGGTTGGGGGATGAGCCCGGCCCCCAGGGCAGCCTGCTGCACAGACACTCATGCACACCCTCTCCCTGCCCTCTGAAAACAGCTTGGTCCTTTCAGGCATCTGACCTTGGTGTCTCAGGGAGCCCAGAGGTGTACAGGCCACAGGAACCATGCATGAGACAGGCTGCCCCAGAGCTGCTCAGAGGCCGGCCTTGTCCAAGACCGACACAGCTCTCCAAAGCCTACCCCAGCCGTGCCAGACAGTCCAGACTGCATATCCTTGGGGGACACTCAACCCCAGAAAAACCTGGGACACATACACCAGCAGACAACTTCTAATGCTGCTCTGGGGCTCCCAGCCTCCTTGTGTTGGTTGAAATTACTGTTGGCTTCAGCTCTTGCATTTAATTTCTCACCACTAAACAATCCTTTGGATTTGCCCCCTGTGGTATTTCTTACTGGTGCACAGAGGGCGAGAAATAAGATGGTACAGGGCTCGATGCATCCCCAGGCAGAGGCCTGGGAACTAAGACTCAGGGTGGACCCTGCCAGTACCCACACATCCCGGTAAGGATGTGGGTCTCTGTCTCCTCAGTGACTATTAGCCCATGGTGGGAGGACATGGCCCCTCTCTGTTGTCAAAGCTACAGTGTGGAAACCCTCTGAGCTCCTTGGCAAGGATTCAGGTCACATGTTAGGAGGAACCCTAAAATCTGAACACACCTGGGGAGGCTTGAGGCTTTCCATCGCTAGGAAAAGAGCAGAGAGCATTCTACCCAGAGGAAGGAAATAGACTAATGACCCCTTAAGGACGCTCAGGGCCAGGGGGTCCCAGACTGGGTCCTCCTAAGGTGTGAACCTGACCTTGCAAGAGCTGATCATTCCCTGAGAAATATCCCAGCCAGTCTCCTTGAACTTGTAGACAAATTGGGAACATTCCTCCTTTCAAAGCCCAAAGACTACGAATGGAAGGTTATCTTCTCGGGGCTTTAAAGAATTATCTCCCACCTTGTGCAATTCTAAGAAAAAAATAACCTTCCCTTCTGATGCTGCCATCCGCCTCCCACCACCACCCTCTCCTCCTCACATACACATTTCAACCCCCAGTGGTCATCCACAGCAACTTCCTGGGCCCTTCTTCCCCCTACACCCCCAGTTTCCACTCTGCTCTGGTGTCCCATCCCCCTTACGGACTTCACCAGGAGAGATGCAAACCAGCCAGTAGGGCCCATCTCCGCCTGGCATTAGTCCTGGGATATTGAAGGGCCCTATGTGGTTTACTACGGTCAGAAGAAAGGAAAGCAGCCCCCAGCTGGCCCCCAGCTTGACCCAGCAGGTAGAACGAGCACAGGAGAGCTGTCCCTTTGGGTGCCCCTGGTATGGGCTGCTGCTTCCAGCTGAGTCCACCCTTCCTGGTAATTCAGTCTGATGGCCCAGGGCCAAGGAGTGGCCCTGGTCACACACCTCTGATGAGCATAACCTAGATGAAAAAAGTCCCTCCTGCTCTTTCAGACTTAAGCCAATTACTTGGCCTGTCTTCTAGTTATTGTGGAGGGGCGGGGGCTGTTTCCCCACCTTTTAAAAGCTCTGGAACCCAGCATGAATCAGGCAGTGTGCAGGGACTCATTGCTCATCTTCCTGTGAGGATGCAACAATGGCCAGCAGCCCAAAAGGGCCAGCCTGGAGCGCAGCTGCCTGCAAGCTGCCCCCAGCCCCGCGTCTGCACACACGTGACTCCTGTTCTGCTCTGAAACGCCGCATCCCATCTTCGGTGTGACATGCTTCCCACCATCTTGCCTTCACAGGTGCTGCTGAGCTCCCTGGCCTGAGACTCCCCTCACTCCTGGGCTTCTCGGCCAGGCTGGGGAGGGCTCAGGGACCTTGGAAGACAAGTTCCAGCTCTGCCGGAAGTCACTCCCCTCCCCTCACCTCGGGTGCAGAGAAAGCTTTCCCAGAGTCCCTACCCTAAGGCTGGGGGCCCCTCCTGGGGGCTCCTACAGCTTCCTGTGTTTCCCTCCATTGCAGTGCTTACCACACCATGTTCACAACTGACTCCTTATCTGTCTCTTCTGAACATAGGGGCTGTGTCCCCTCAGAGCATCTCCGTGCCGCACAGAACCAGGTAAAAGGTGACACTGGCGTGGTAGTGGCTGAGTGAAGGGCCACATGATTTCTGAAGTCCTGACCGCCACATGGAGATGAGCACCCTGCCCCAGATAGGCTGATCTGGCTAAGGCAGACCTGCTTTCAGCAAGCAGGAAATGCACGACTGGAACGAAGCTGACAGAACTGGGAAATCTGTCAGGGGGCCTGCACTGACGTCAAACCAGAACCGACAGCTGTCATTCCCTCAGCCCGTCACAAAGCCATCCTGGCACAAGGCGTGTCTGAGAGTAAGCCTGCGCTCTGGGAGGCTGGGCTGCTCAGTCATCCACACGGATCCTGCCTCCTTGGACACAGCCTCCCCAGAGAAAGGGTCCAGGAACCGCTTCTCCGCTCGGCTGCTACAGTGTGGCGAACAGCCTTGGGCAGGAGCCGGAGCCTGGGGTTCTAGTCCTGCCTCTGTCACCAACTGGCCAAGTCTCTTTCCTTCACGTGTAAACAGAACGGGCTGGACTTACTGTGTGTTCTTTCCCTCTGACATCCTACAGATCTGTGAAGCTCTAAACTCCACTTCCAGCTCATGAAAGGGCCCAGCACAGTCCCTAGCAGAGCAGCAGGATCATGCCACTCCCACCAGAAAGCCTCACTGTCCCATCTGTAAGTCAGCAAGGGTCCCAGGAGAAACAGGATGTCCCCAACGCAGACAGTGCTGCCTGGCATCAGCCATACAGAGAAATGGACAGACCAGGTACACACATTCAGCTAAGGGAGGATGAGTAGACTGAATGTGAAGCAGTAGGGATTCTGGTTAGATGGAAGGAGGAACTTCCTGCCTATGAATTAGTAAACCTTCCCTTTTGTCCAGAGATCTTTAACATTGATTAGTGTGAGTCCCATCTAAAGAAGCACAGATCCAGCTGAAGATGGGGAAATGGATTAGGCAGTAGTTTTCAACCTTGGCCACACATAAAAATTCCGTGCACAGCTTTCAATACCCAGATGCCCAGGACACACCCCAGACCAATTAGACCAGAACTTTTGAAGCTGGAACCCAGCATCAGCATTTTGTTTTATATCTACCGTGCGACTCCAATGTGCAGAGCAGACTGGGAACATCCTGATGCCTGGTCGCCCGTCAGCCCCTGGGCAAATCCTTCTCCTAACAAGCTCCTGCTGTTGCTGCCGCAAATTCATGTTCCAACGTTAAAACGCTTGGGCTCCCACTCTCTCAAGCAATACTGAAATGGAGCCTAAGCAGTGTTCTCCCCAATTTACAGGTGAGACGACGGATGGACGGATTCCAGGCACCACTGGGTAGGCAGGGGCACAGTGATGATCTGGCCTCGGGTGCACGTTTTTCCCCTAAGGCAAGACAGATACACAGATACATACAGGCACACACACATGCAGAAACACACAGTCAGCACATACTACATTCAAGTTCGCAGGGCTGGCACTCCAGGTCCAAAGCATCATGGCAGCAAACTGCATGGAAAACACGCAGCGAAAGCCAGGGGTTTGGAGCAAGCAATGAAAGAAATGAGGTCCCTGCCCCGAACTTCCAAGGAACTTCAACACTATCGTCCCCAGCCCTACTCCTGACAAATCCACACGTGACAAATCTCTGTCCAGCGCTGGCCATGCTGAAGGAGAGCTTGGCAGTGAGCTGTGTTCAAATTAGCCAAGTAGAGGGTGAGGAATTTCACTGTAATTGGTCGTGTTTGTTCCAAGGATGACGACTACGGCATATTTCTCATGTTAATATCGTCCAACTACCCATGTACCGCAATTACACCGCATCGATTTTAAAGCCGACTTAGCACAATAGAGGCTTCTAATTTGTAAGCGAAACCATGGTGGCATAAATCAAACTGTTAGAGGCAACGCCACTACTGCATGCTAATGGAGCATTAATAGACAGGGGAGGGCAGCCCGGGCACTGGGCCCCGGGCAGGTCCATCCCCCACCGGCGGGCAAGCGCTCCCTGCCCACGTGCATTTCAGGGGGCGGAAGCTCCCTGGGTTGGGATGGCCAGAGCCATGATGAAGGGTCCCCTCTGCTCTCAGCTGTAGGACAAAATCCATCATGAGAAGTGGTCAGCTGGTCCCGTGCCCTGGTATGAGGCCTAGGGGATGAGTTAAGGAGAGAGCTATAAATCATGGGAGAACAGGACTCAGAGGCCAACACTGAGCCTCTGGTCCTTGCTGCCAACTAATATTTGAGGACCCACTAGAGAAAGGGCCCTGGGTTTGGCATGCCCTTGGCAGGAATGTGGGCCTCCAGAGCCAGGACACAGGTGAGCCATCCATCACACGGGACCCCATACACAATCTGATCAGGATCACCTCCAGGCAGCATCAGGCTCAGGAGAGGCTGCCAGGCTCAGGGAACAGAGCTGTGGCTCAGAGCCAAGGCCCCTGGGACTATCCCAACGCAGCTCTGTGGGTGCTAGGACAGCCTGTTAGCCTAGAAAGGGGGAAGGCCTTGGGCCTGGAGACTTGTGCTGGTAAATGCCCAAGAAGCATTTGCTACCCTCCCTTCCCCACCATCACAGTCCTCAGCAGGGCGGCCAAGCCGGCTAGCCACTGCTGCTCCTGACTCTGGAAGGCCAAAAAGGCCTCACCTGGGATCGAGCCACTGCCGGATGTGCAGGAAGTCGGGATCCCCATTCCCACACACCCCTCTTCCCAGGGCGTATGGTCATCCTTTCCCTTCTGCATCCCGGTGCTGTGCCTTAGACATAGCAGAAGTTCAATAAACGTTTATGGAAGAACTGTCATGGAAAGACAGCAGAGATCCCTGCACAGCTCTAAGGAAATGTGTCCATAACACAGCACTGAGGCCAGCTGCTCACTTTCTTTCCAATATACTCTCATTCAGGATTCCTTAATGAACACGTTGCACAATGTGAAAAGGAGAGCTTTGATTTGAAAGGAGAGCACAGATAGCGTTGGTATTTCCCTTTAACACAAAATAATGTCTCAATATGTCAAGGCAGTCTCATCATGACAAGACAAGGATTGTATTCCATCCATTTTTGTCAGTCCCAGCATACGCAGATATTTGAAAGAATAAGTGAGTGAATGAATGAATGAACAAATGAACAAGGGAAGGAATGATAAAGGATGGGGTGAGAAACTTGAGAGTGGTCCTAACAAGAGGACCACTGGGGAGCCCCAGAAAGGCCTGATCGTGTGTTCATGGTGGTGGATACCCCATGTCCCCGAGGCTTCTCTTCCCTCCTCCACCCACCAAGAGCTAGCAAACGTGCAAAAGGTCAGCCTGATGCCAAGCCTCCAGGGCTCTCCTAGCCCAGAGCCATAAAAGGCAACTTGAAATATCTCTGCATCCTTAAAAAGGAGCAAAGGGTAAAGGATGGCTCCGAGTTGCAAACCCTCTCACAGGAAAAGGCCAGAGCACTCCTCATCCAAGACCTATGACAAGCAGGGCCCTGTCCTTTGCGAGCGGAACCCAGAAGCGGCCCCCCCTTCCCACCCGAGGCCCCTCTGCTGGCAGCAGCGTGCTTGTCCCCAGAGGGCAGGGAGCAGGTCCCATGCCATACTGAGACAGCCCCCCACCCCCAGCAGACCTGGCATACGCCATAGGCCAAAACAACAGGGGGGTAAAGTCTCTGGTCCTCCTGTCAATCCCAGGAAAACATCGATATCTGATTCTTCCACAGACCTGCCCCCAAGCTCCTCACTCCCCAGCAAATGGTCCTGTTGAGCCTGATCAACAAAAACATCACCTCTGCCGGCTCCAACGTAGCACCTCAACCAACATTCTCGGAGCTGCTCTGTGCTGCAAACTGTGCACATGCCACCGGGGGTTCCCCCCGTGCCTCCACCCACCCCTCACCCACCGGAAGACGTCTGGGACGTCCAGGGCTTTACTCCAAGTCACACTCCTTGGCTGTTACTAACCTGGGACAGAACAGGACCACACAGGGGTTAGGGTCATGGAAGGCTCTGGAATCTGACAGATGAAGTGCTCCGACCAGGGTCCAGCAGGGTGTAAGCTCCTAGAAATGGAAGCTCTGTGGGCAACTAGGACGCATGCCTCTTTCAAGAAACTGTCTAGATTTATTCCACCCTTTTTACCACCCTTTCACCTTCCTGCAGTTTCTCCCTACGCCTCTGTATTGCTTTGCTAAGTCCCAGAGTGAGGTATACAAGCAAATCTTTACAGTCTTAAAAGGGCCTCAGTTTAGAAGAGCTGTTGCCTGGCTGGTCCTTTGCTCCTGGCACAAGAGGTAGGGATACCTCTCCCTCCATTCTCCAGGAGGTCAGTCTCGGTCAGGTGCCCATCCCAACATGGGGCCATCGAGCTTGGCACCGTGACTGAGGAAATGTAGCTTCCTCAGGAGGTGCTACTCAAGAGAGGCACATAATAATAGTGACAAACTAAGCAGCAGCCATCGTTTGTTGACATTCCCTGCAGACCCTGCCACAACCCGGGGAAGGCTGTGTCACTGTCATTGTTCACAGAGGAAGCAAAGCGAGCCTAGAGAGACTCAGCAGTCATGCCAGATCACAAAGTCAAGCCTGAGAATGTCTGCCTCTGGGCCCATGCTCACAGTCACCAAGGAGCCACCACACTCCTTGTCCCACCCAACCCCAGCCTGCAGACAAGAGGGGAAAACCACCTGTAAAATCCTTGTCTCATGCACGTCACTCCACATTTAGGGCCTTCACGTCACAACAACAGACCTGGAAAGCCAGCAAGGGCAGCTGTCTGGCTGGCTGTGTGGCCCTGACAGCCAACATGTCCACCCTGGCCCCTTGGACCTCTGGACTCGTCCTTTGGGGGGTCCCAGCTATATTCCAGGGCATGGATCGCCAGAGGGGAAGGAAGAGAAGTATCAGGTTGTTTTTTAATGACCCAGATTCCAGCCAGATGCATTTGTTACTGGCAGTGGAGAGCCAGCGGAGCTAAGAATGCAGGCAGCTGGTGATGTCTTAATCACTGCAGAGAGGAAGGGACCGCAGGCTCAGCCCCGTGCGGGCTACCTGAGGCGCTCTGCCGCGGCGCCCGCCCCGCCAGCTGTCTCTGTGCCGTCTCCTCCTTTTCCCCTCCTTCCTTTTCCTCTCCTCCTCCACCCTGATCAGGTCCCGCTTTTGTCTTTCACTCCAACTCCACCTCTGCCAAGGCCTTAAGTAGGGCACACCGTCTCCAACAGACATGCCCCTCCCCATCGGCAAGGCCTGGTAGGGAGGTCACTGCCCGTCAGATCTCCTCCCCTGCCCAGGGGCCTCCTCCCAGCCTTCCTCTTGAGAGCTCAGTAAGAGGTTTCAACTTTAATCTAAACACTGAGTCCCTAGAGAGCACCCTAAAAGCACAGAACACCCCCCTTTGATTCCCTTCCCCATCTTGGCCTGAAATCTCAAAGCACTCAGCACTGGGCGCTCGCAGAACTACACAATGAGTCCCACATCCTGCTGAAGAAAAAGCCAAAACGAAGTCTAGAGGAATGAAGGCCCAGCTGTGGGTGTGGGGGGGCTGAGAACAAAAGCCAAGCACCCACACCCTAACTCTGAACTCACAATCCCCTTGTCACCCTGAGGAGCATGGCTATGCTGCCCCAGCAGGCACTGTCTGCCCACACAAATCTCACTGGGCCCCAACACACCTATTGTGTGCCATACAATGGCTGAACCCTCTTCATACAGTGTTTCAGCTACTCCTTGAACCAACCTAGAAAGTAGCTATTATTTTCCCATTTTACAGGTAAGGTCAAGGCTCAGAGAGTTAAGCACTTTGTCAGGTTTGTACAAATAAATAGTAAGTGGTGATGCCAAGAGTCAAACCCACTTGTCAGTTTCTAAAGCCAGTGCTCTTCCCATCATACCTTTCACTTGCCAAACAAGCAACCAGAGCAGCCCTGGGAGAGGAAGGGGTGGGTGATTAGATGCAGGGGACAGGGATGCAGGGTGGCACGGCCTGCTGGCAAGAGACAGCTGCAGCTGGAGGAAGGTAGCCTCTGTGTGTTCTGATGTTCTTCTCCCCCTCCCAAAGGAAAAGTGTCTCCCACTTTCCTAGAGCAAGTGAAAAGGGGAGAAATGAGTCTGCACAAGTGTGCGGTCTGGAGTGACACTCACCCCTCCCTCTTCTCAAAGACCAGGCCATTCGCCCACCCAGGGCCCCCCACTGCTGCCTCAGTGACATGGAGAGACAGACATCAGAAAAACAGGGGACCAGGCATGGGGGGGGTTTGTTCCCACTCCCCAGCTTCCTTCTCCATCACCTAGAATGCACAATCTAAATCCAACTCAAGCCAAGTCTGGGCACCTGCATCAAGGAGCCCAAGTCTGCCTCCACACCTAAGTCCCCACATTCAAGACCAGGGCCTCAAGGCCAGGGGTGCTGCGGAAGGCTCATCTCCCAGTTATCTCCTAAACAAAGGGAGGGGGAGAGAATCCAAATGGGAGACAGGCGAGAAGAGAAGTTTTGGAACACCAAACACAGAAAGAGGAAGACAAGGAAAAATAACTCCAGGAAATTAAACAGCAAGGCAGCAGGATGCCCTCTGAGAGGTGTCTCAGCTCTCCGCCTGACTCCCTCTTTCTCCCAGCCATTCCTCCAACAATGGTTCAGAGGCCCATTCTGGCAGCCCAGACTCCCCCAGGACAGTGAGCCCTTGGGGGCCTGGCCTGGCCTGGAGTTTCACAAGGGCCCAGGGAACTGTCTGTGGGCCCAGAAGGTCCCTCAGAGTCCACTGAAGCAAGGGGCTGTCTGTGTGGAAAGGCTGGAGGTCAGAGCCTTGGCAAAGAAGGTTTGCTGTTTTCTCAGGATGTATGCCTGCAGCTCTGTGGAGAAACTGGCCCAGCACAGACTTCCTTGGGAAACAGGAAAAGGGCACCAGCTAAACCCTTAGGGATCCCCAGAGCCTGGCAGCCAGGCCACCTCCTGACCACATCTAATACAAATGGGTCCATGTCCACTGGGGCACTCTCGGTTCCAGTGGGCCCACTAAAGCCACGCGGGCTATATCCATTCCCCGTGTGACCCGGACCCTCAACATAACACCTTCCCTCTCTACACCTCAGTCTCCCTAAAAGCAAAACAAGGCTGCTGACCTTCTGGTAAACCACTCTGAGACGCTTAGAGACGGTTTGAAATACTGGTCACAGGGATGGCTGAAGCTGGAAAAGCGCCCCGGCTCCTGCTGACCAGCCTGTCTCCAGACAGACTCACCAAAACAGTCTGAGTGCCAGGGTGGGTTTAACGTCTGGGGGAAGAAGACGTCTAAACGTCCTCAGTGTGGACCCAGTGATGTGGGCAAGTGTGAGAGCTCTGCTCAGGGCCCTGTCCCCAAAACCTACTTCCACGTCTCCAGGTTAGAGCAGAAACCAGTCGGCTTTATCCGTCAGACGATGATCAGCTTGGCTCAACCGTCCCCACAGGGCAAACAAACCCAAGCAAGAAATTTGCTCAAACTCCCGTCAATCAAAGTGCCAGACTCACAGGCTTGGACACCAGCCCCAGGCCGGTGAAGGAGGGCCTGCCCAGGAGGGTACTCCCAGCAAGGGATTCTGGGAGGCAGGCCAGAGCTGTGTGAGGAAGGGCAGGGTGATGGACAGGTAGATGATGGGTCAGATGGGTCAGCGACTAGGAAAATGGGGCCAGCATGAATCTGCAGTGGCATTGGGAGCTCCTACCGGGCCAACCCTCTTTCTCCCCGTGACCCAGTACGGAGCCGCAGGAATGTTGGGAGGGGCCGCGGGAGTTAAAGGAGGGTCACCTCCCACCACCACACTTCCTAGACAGTCACGAGTGGGGTTTGCCAAGGTGTCAACCACTGCGAGGTGCCTTGGCAGGCAGCCTGCAGGAACCACAATCACATACTTAGTCACACACGGTGGCTGCCTGCGTGGAGAAATAATATCTCAGGGAACCAACTGTGTGCAGCTTTATGGCCCACTCAGAAACGGGAAGACAGAAAGGTGGGATTAGAAACAGACAGACACAGGAAACAATAGGAAGTCAAAGAAGGAAAAACGGGATTGTAATCCCACTTGATATTAGGTTCCCCTATTACAGGCTTCAGAGAACTTCCATGAACACCATCTCAATGCATCCTCCTGACAAGGGGCCAGGTAAGTATTAAGGTTTACTCCCACTTTACAGATGAGAAACTGACGTCAAAGTTCCTCACAGGGAGGCCAAGGCGGAGCTGTGAGGGAGCTCACACGCCCCCATGGTCCTTCTGACAAAGTCAGAACAAGGACAGAGGCAGGGGCTCTGAGAGGAAAGGAGGCGCAGCCAGCGACGCCAGAGAGCCCTGAACGAAAAACCACCGCCTAAATGCGTGCGCGCTCTCCCGTGACGCCACCCACCCGAGGCTGATCCTCGTGCCCTCATGGAGAGGGCAGGACAGGTTCCTGAACTCACAATGAAGCAGCCCAGTGAAGGGGGAAACACCCCCAGCTCGGAGCCATGGGTTTTGTGGGGCTTGGGGGAAGCTGTTTGTCTGTCTGTTTTCTCAAAAGGCAGAAGCTGGGAGTACCAGGGGATGAGGGAGGTGGGTGGCTCAGGCTGCCCCAGACAGAAGTGGGAGGCAGAGTGGTGCCAGGGAACGGCAAAAACACTGTTTAGGGGGCTTGAGGAAAGCAGGAAGCAAAAAGAAAGCCCTTGCTAATGATGAATGCTGGAGGGCGGAACTGGAACAATCGCAATTAAGGCTTCTAACCATAGAAAGGGAGCTAGGACAGTTGTATGTGTCAAACAGGAGCTGGCCCCTCCCCCCAGTGTGAGTGCTTAATAAAGCAGCCCGCCCCCTCATTACCTGCTTCAGGGTGACAGCCCTCCCAGGCGGAGGAGGGGGCAGGCGACACCAGCTCTCTGAGAGGCTGAGTGCCAGACGAGAGAGACTCCATCTTTTCCTGCCCTGACGTGGGAAATGGGGTGCTAGGGAAGATGCTCTCCCTGTCACTGAGCACGGAACCCGAGGTCTGCGGAGTCAAGGCCCACCAGGGAGCACCAGCCGTGACCCCAGGAGCTGCTGGGCCTGCACCCAGACCCGCCACAGAGGACCTACTGCCCCCAAGGCTAGGAGCCTCCAGGCAGACAAGGATCGTGAGGTTCAGGCAGCAAGTTCTGGCACACTGAGGACACACCCAGCCCTGCCCAATGGGTCCTCCCTCACTCTGGGCCTCAGTTTCCCCACTTATGAGACATAAAGGAATCATCGCGGCCCCTCACTCTACGGAGGCTACTGTGAGGAAGATAAAGTACCTCAAAGATCACTATCTCTTTCAAAGCACAAAGAGAACAAAAGAACTGTATGAAATCACAGGATGTGAGAGCCCAAAGGGACAAGCTGGTCTTGGTCTACTTAGGTCCAGAGAGGGGAAGGAATAACTTGCTCAGGGTCCCACAGCAAGTTAGTGACACAGCGGGGACTAGAACTCAGGTCTCTGTGACCCATTCCCTGCTCTTTCCCACTCCATCACTCAGATCCCAGGCATAACTGAGAGCTAATTAGTGTATATCTTACATGAAAAGTGTGACAAATGCACTTCTAGAATGGGGCTGGGGGATGTTAGGCTACATGGGGGAGAACGTAGGCTATGTGGCTGGGCATGCGTGGATTCTGCAGGCTACTGGAGGGGCTTTCCAGCCCACAGTGTCCCACCCATCCCCAACAGGGTGTGAGGAGCCCCATGCAAGAGGGAAGGGAGAAGCAGCACTGCCGAGAAGCCTGTCAATCTTCCTCCCACAGCTCCTGGTGCAGACCACAGCCCTCCACAGAGCAGAGTGGCTTTCTGTGAAACATGCACTTTTCACACAGACTTCCCTCCTCCCAGCAGGCAGGCTGAGATAGGGGCAGAGGAAGGGGGGCTCAAGAGGAGGAGAGACAAGGGGGGCACACTTCTCTTTGGCTGCCATAAATGGTAACAAATCAAGCACCTTGTGCGCTCAGCTCTTCTGATTGCACCAGTGTTCCCCCCTCCCCCCTCCTGAGGGGCCCCCAACCTCCTCCCCCACCAAGCCCCGGAGCCCCTGAGGACCAGTCAGGATGGGTGTCCTAAATGGCTCAGACATCACACAGTTCTTGCCCAGGTCCCAGGCTCATCGGCCTGACAAGCTGTCATTCTGATCTGGGTCCGAGGAACTCTTGCCCACAGGTGGGAGGAGACTCCTTGAGTGGGTGGGGGGCACGGTCAGGCCTCGGAGCAAACACATCCTCCCAGAGACACACTGGGGGCTGCTGCTCACTGCAGGGAGCACAGAAGTCCGGGACCCTTCCTGCCAGTGACTGCCATCTCCTTAGATTCCCCTGCAAGTGGATACCCCGAGTCTGCCGGCCCAAGCCATAGCCCCCACATTCTCCAGACTTCAGGGTGTTACCTTCTACCTGGCAGTCTCTAACACCTGCCAGGGACTACCCAAAATGCCAACATTAAAGGGGTCCTGGCCAGGAGGTAGGGAGGATTTGTCTCAGGACATGAACAAATTTCAGCCCCAGCATCTGGCATTTGGGGGCAAAATGCTCCAGCGGACATCTACCGTTTATGCCCTTCCCCCTTTCAGTATCAGCACCCTTGTTTTTCTTTGGGGAATTCTCTTCTCCAGTACATATAGCCTTGTCCCATCAATCAAGGCTCTGCTCCCCGCTGGCCATGGGTGGCATGTGACCAGCCAGACCCTCTCCTGGGAAGCCAACTCTTGAACTGTGTGAGAACCAAGGGCCAAAACAACAGGAGATCATGCATCCTGAGAAAGTCAACATGACCAAACTCGTCATTAGCCCCTGACGCCTGGATCCCCAGAGCGGCCTGGCTCCTGTCTCTGCTGTGGCCGGTTGCTCAGCTTTCTTTTCTAGCCTCTAAGCTAATCTTGTACCCTTCATAGATACTGAGAGATCCCCACAGACAGAAAAACAAGAGTGCACAGACCGAGAAGAAGGGAAAAGAAAGCTGGGCCAGCAAAAACAAGTGATGTCTGCTAAAGGGATGGGCCTCCCGCATGCCAAACAGCACTGCTGAGCTTTGTCCATAGATAGAGATAAAGAGGTAGATACACATCTGTGCTCCTAAGTTAGCCATGGCTGGTATGTGCTGCTTGCAATCGAAGAGACCTAGCTTATCCAGAATCCATCTAGGAAACGGGATGCTTAAAATGAGGATGCCAGCTTATACCAAAGGTCACACACGCTGGGAGGGAGTCTAGCCAAATATACATATTCATATATAATATAAATATATACACACATACTTGGACTATTAATGTGTTTGAAAGGTTTATATATTCATACATATATACATACACATATACACGCGTTATTTATTTGTAAATACTGTATGTATGTTTACACACATATGTACACACATATATATAAATATACATAAGTATGCATGTGTGGAGTGTGGAACTCTAAGAACTTACAATTTGGGTACCCAAGGGGAAGGTGCAAGTGCAGAACCAGACCAATGGAAGGTAAGGAAATTTAAAAAAAAAAAAAAAAAAAAAAGCCTTCCAGAACTTGCCCTGCCTTCTGTGCTACCCACAAAATCTCCACAGAGACAGACACATACTGACTGCCTCCTGACCCCAGCCCATCTGGCTCTGACTGGCAAACCTGTCCACTCTGTGGCCACGGGGTCCTGTACCCTGAGGTCTGTGAAGGGCATTCCCTGCCCTGGGGGAGGATGAGCGGGAGGCAGGAGAACAAAGCACAGGCCACATGGAGCCCCTGCTTGGGCATGAGGGACTGAACCTGCCATGTGACCAAGTAAGGTTTCTTTAGGGGGTTTCTGTACTGACCAGGCTGGCCTCACCAATCATCGGGGGTGGCTGAGTGGCAACAGCTAAACCAAGGGCCTCCCAGAACCAGACCACAGAGCACCAACGGTCATTCAGAGGGCAAAACTTCAGCAGACATCTACCATTTATGTCCTTCTCTCTTTCGGTATCAGCACCCCAGTTTCTCTTTGGGGAATTCTCCTCCTCCCCAGTGCAGACAGCCTTGTCCTGTCAATCAAGGCTCTGCTCCCCGCTGGCCACGGGGGCACATGACCAGCCAGACCCTCTCCTGGGAAGCCAACTCCATGGGTCCTCAGCACCTGTGGAAACGAATGGGATGAGGTGATGGTATTTTCCAGAGTTCTTGGGGAGAGTGCAGTACGTGGCCATGAGTAGGGGGACACTCACTAGCTGGAATAAGGACAGATGGCCACAGAGCTACCTTCTAAGGCAATGAGTATGGGTGGCTACAGAGGTTCTGCTTGGCCAGCAGAATGTTCCAGTTGGAGGTCAGCATGGGTCCCCCATAGCAGGAAGCCTTTCCTTTAGATACACCCCAACCATTACTTAAAGGGTACGACCTACAAGGGTCATCCCATTATTAGCCTGCCCAGGGCCCTGACCTCTTACCTAGCATTCCTGTGCAGTTCAAGTCAGCCCATAATCACCACATATTTACTGAGCACGGATTATGAGCAAGCAAGGCAAAGGTGGTAAGACAAAGGGCCCTAACACTCACCTCCTCCTGCTCATGGCCTCGGGGGATGACGCCTCATCGACACACAGATACCAGTGCCTCTCGCAGTGTCTGTGAAACCTCAGAGTTCCGGCAAGACTGACTGTCCACTGGTCTGAGAAAGTCCCTGACCATCACTAGGTGGTCACCTCCTAACCCAGGCAGGGACTGGGGGGAGGAAGGCACAAACTGTCACGTGAGTCATACACAAACATGCGTGACTCAGGCCACACTGCACTAAACTGGGAGTACGGATCCAAGAAAAGCACCATCTGAAGTCAGCAGGGGAAGGAGCTGGAGCAGGACGACTGCCCAGAAATGGTCACTAAGAGAATATGGGCTTTGGGGTTGGACAAACCCGGGTTCAAATCCCAGCTCTGTCACTTTCCAGCTCAGTAATTTGAGGCAAAATCCCTAACCTCTCAGAGCTTCCAATCTCTCTGAGGCAAAGTGTAAACAGTGCCATATCTCCTCTTCAGGGGCTATAGAGAGTGGGTGAGGTAACGGGGTGACCGAGGGAAGCGGGTGAGGTAACGGGGTGACTGAGGGAAGTGGGTGAGGTAACGGGGTGACCGAGGGAAGCGGGTGAGATAACGGGGTGACCGAGGGAAGTGGGTGATATAACGGGGTGACCCAGGGAAGTGGGTGAGGTAACGGGGTGACCCAGGGAAGTGCCTGACAACCTGCTAGTATGGTCCTCAGCATCACCACACCTGATGAGGGGGTGGCTGGGAGGGCTGCTGGCCTGCCCGTGGCCCCCAGCCTTCTCCATCCTTGTGTGCATAGGAGTTCTGCTTAACTCGGAGGGGAGATCATGGTGGTACAAAGGATGGAAGAGCAAAAGTCTCCACATGAAAGATGTGTGAGATGTTCAGGCAGACCATTATAAAACTTTACAGAAAGACCTTAAAGAGAGTCCAGTACATGACGTATACCATGTCCATGAATAGAAACACATGACTGGAATAGAGTTTATATTCATGAATGGAAATACAGAGATAGCAATTCTCCCCAAGCCGATCAACAGATTCAGTGCAAAGCCAATCAAAATACCAACAGGGTTTGGGAGAGGGAGAGGGGTGGGGAAGGAATTGATTGATATATTGATTGATTGATTGATTGATTTTTAGTTAAACTGGACAAACTGATTCCAAAGTTTATGCAAAAGAACCAAGGGCCAAGAATAGCCAAAACATTCTTTAAAAAGCATAAGATGAGAGGATTTGCACTACTAGATGTCAAGACTTACAAAGCTGTAGTAATTAAGACAACATGACACAAGGATGGACAAATAGTTTAGTGGAAAAGACACCAGTGGCATTACACATTAGTGGGGAAAGGGGTGCTAGCCAATCAATGGAGCTAAGACGACTGATATGTATTTGCGGGGGAAAGAAATCAAGAGCCCTACCTCACACCATACACAAATATACATTCCAGATATATTAAGGGCTTAAATATAAAAAGAAAAACTTTCAGAAATAAATATAGGCACTCGTCTTTAATCATTCACAAATTCATCCAACAAGTCATGAGTGACTAGTATGCTGTGACAAGCACTGCCCTATTACCAGGGATATAAAGATGCCTGTGGGATATGCATTTGTTAAATAATACATAAAAAGTAAAACCTAACAAAGAAAAGGGACTGAAAAATTTGACTATAGTAAAATAAAGAATTTCTGTTTATCAGAAGACCCTATGAAAAAAGTGAAAAGGCATGCTATAAACTGGAAGCTATACACTGTGGTATACTTAAGAGACAACAGATTAGTATCCAAAACAAATAAAACTTGTAAAAATTAGTAGGAAAAAGCAAACAACTCAATAAAGAAATGAACAAAAACATAAACAGGCATTCACAGAAGGGAAAAAAATGGCTAATTCACCTATGAAAAGATGTTCATTATTAATCAGAGAAATGCAAATTAAAAACATAGTATAGCATTTTGTACAAACTGTATTAGACAATGCCCAAAACTTTCCATTTTCAATTAATATTCCACTGGTGGAAACATCAACTAATACAGTCATTTGTTTTAGAAAACAACAGAGCGTTACCTAGTAAAGCTGAAATTCACAAATCCTAAAATTCAGTGATGCCACTCTTTGCTACATATCCTAGAGCAGTTCTCTTCAAAATGTGGTCCATGGAAATGCTTAATGCTTAGGAACTTTTTATAGCAATTTGATATTGCCGGAACATTCAAGCGCATTATCAATGAACTCGTTTGGATGTAGGGGAGTCACCTGTGGGATGTAGGGGGCTCAGCAGAGCCACAGCTGAGACTGGAAGTAGAAAAGCTGGTCCTTCACAGGTACTTTCAGAAGCACTTTCCTGGAGAAACTCTGACATGTCTGTGCCAGGAGACTTGTAAGAGAACGTTCACAGCAGCATTTTAAAACGAAGGAAATAACCCAAATGCTTGTCACCAGAAGAATACGCTGCAACAGACCCATATACTGGACTACATGGAACAGTGAGAATAAATGCACTGTGGCCACACCTATCAACGTGAATGAATCAATAAACATAACATTGATTTTTTTTAAAATTCAGAATGATTCCATCTGTCAAAAGTTTAAAAACAAGGCAAGTGAAATGATGTGGTATTGAAGGATGCCTACAAATGTGGAAAAACCAGAAAGAGGGGCTGGCCGAGTGGCGCGGTGGTTGGGCGCTGGTTTGGGAGGCCAGCGGCCCCGGTTCGGGTCCCACATATGAGGGCCAGTGACACTGCCCTCAAAAAACAAACATAACAAACAAAAAAACAGTAAAAAAAAAAAGAAAAAGAAAAACCAGAAAGAAATACACTTCACACAAAATTTAAGGTGATGATCCTCTCTAGGGAAAACGGGGGCGTGCCCAGGGAGGAACACAGGGGCTTCACGGCTATCGCTAATGTTTGATTTCTTAAACTACATAGTGGATACATGTTCATTATGTAATTTTTAAACTATATGAATTTACACATAATATATTCCACAATTTGAAAAACATTTTTAACTGATCATTTTTCTGGTTAGCCAAGTAACCTGGACCCCCACGTGTCACCTCAGGTCACAGGCCAAGCCGCCCCACAGAGTGCAATACTGAGTATGCCAGAGAGTTGACCTGCCTTGGAAACACCCAGAGCAGAGGGCCCATGGGGACCCTGCAATATGACCACTGGCCTAGTTGGCCTGATCCTGGCCTGATCCACTGCACCAAGAACAAAGGGGGGCAGAGGAAGCGTGTGGACTGCCCCTGACAGGGGTGGCCAGAGGGTACGTAAGCACACAGCAAGGCAGGCATGGGCTCTGAGCCTACTCCTCTCCCGGATGCCTGCCACTCCATCTTCTAATTGATCTGCCTGGACCTCCCACTTCCGCATTTCTCCTACTATTCCTAAGACTAGAAGACATTCAGAACAATCTCCAGCCTAAAGAGACATCTGGGGCTGCTCCCAGGGAGGGCTCCAAAGCGCAGCCCAGCACTGTCGCTCCAGCCCCAGGGCGTCTAACTTGCTGCTACAGGGGCTACCTGTTCAGATGCTGGCACTGCAGGGAGTACAGTGATCACTGCAGGTGCCTGTCACTGCGTGCGACATGCCAGGCCTCCTGCTGAGCAGGGCACCCACACATTCCTCCATCTGGGCCCTATCACAGCCCTGAAGAGGGCCGATACTGTCGTACCCGAGGAAACCCAGGCACTGAGAGGTTAAGGAAAGCTTCAAAACAGGCCTTGTTCCTGGAGGGAGAAGTGGGAGGGGAGCGTGGCCTCTGTTCATGTCAAAAGCTGTCCGATTGAATCTACACCCTCATGAAGAACCCCTGGAGCAGGCGGAAAGCTCTCTGAAAGCAGAAGCCATGTCTCTGCTTTCTTGCCCAGTCACCCCTCATCAGCCCCTCAAACAGCGGCTCCCTACACGGTACTGATGCGGTAAGCTACCCAGCGCAGGGGAGATGACGTGACATTTTGACTCTCACCTGAAGCCCCATGCCTACTTAGAGACAGGGTGGGGGGTGACAGCCATATCTCTACCCTGGGCTGCTCCCCCAGCTGCAGATCTGCTCACCCTCCTGACCACGTGCCATTTTTAAAGTTGCTACCCCAACCCCCACCACTTTTGCTAGCAGATTAGCTTTCAAATGTGAGCAGGGACAAAGCTGGCTCAGAAGACTTAACTCTGCCCGACGGGTTTAAGCGCAGCTTCAAAGCTTCCTAACTGGAACCAAATAAGTGGCAGATTGCAGCTGGAAGGGAGAGGCAAAAGGGGGAGAGAAGGGAGGGGGGAAAGCCCCCCCCCCCCCGCCAAGCTGGTTACCTACAGCAACAGCTTGCAGCTTGAGAGGCACAGCAAGACCTGTCGTGGCAGTCACCACTGCAAAAACAAACTATGCCTTTCCTCAGAGACTGGAGACAAACTGACGAGCATCTCCAGGCCCCAGGACACACTTCACAGCAGAGTGGGGCCTCCTTGTTCTCAGAGCCCTCCCCAGACTCGGCACCCTAGGAAGACCCTCCCCGCTGGCACCATCCAGGCGGATTCCAGCCTTTGTTTCTCTGTGTTCAGCCCATTTCACACATTCAGGGGACTCTGTTGCTCCCACTGGACTACAAGCTCTCCCCCAGCACATGCTCTAAATCGTCCTGTCTCTCTGTCTGCACCGGCTTCCCTGCCTGCACCCCACCCTCATTTATCTGGCAAACTTCTATTCATCCTTCAAAATCCAAGCACCATTTGAGATACTCCATATCTTTTCTCTATTAAGCAATATTAGTGACTCTATTAAGTGGCTTTACTGAGCACCTACTGCTCAGAACTGTAATTATCTGTTCATATGTCTCACCTCTTCATGGAACTCTGAGCAGCTCAAGGACCAGGGCTCCATAAACGCACATGTGTGCATTAGCCACAGAGCATCCCATCAGCTCTTTCAGTAGAAGAAACAGAAAAGACACATAATTCACTAGTTCTCTTTTCCAAAGTAGGAAACTCCTAAAAGAAACACAATTTGTGTTTTCCTGCCATATCTGACAGAAGCAAACATCTCAGGGCGGAAGTCAGACAGCCACCCCGCAGGACTGGGGGAAAGGAAAGGACAAGTCAAGTCAGGCCACCCGGATGCTGGGGCCAGGCCTGCTGCTGCCCCTCCCTAGAGTGCTGGGGAGCAGGGAGGTGGCCCCATTCTCACCCCTCCCTTGGCAGCCCTGTGTTCAAATGCTTGTGGAGGACAAGCCAGGTGACCTCTCGATTCCACGACTTCCTGGCCCGAGAAAGCTGATCTGCCCTGTGCGAGCCCAGTCAGCCCGTCCTCACCAACTGGAGCCTCCTGTGCACGCAGCAGGCATTCAGTAAATAGTTGTGGCATGAGTGAACAGACTCAACTGGGACCCCAACAGCCCTGTAAGCCCCAGAGCCCGCCGCCAAGTTCAGCCAAGGGCATGGAGGCATGGCAGGGGGAGGGCGAGCATCCCACCCTCAGAGGAGATCTGTGGGGGTTTCTGTGCTCTTACTGCCCAGTGGGACGGTGGGACAGAGGACAGGCCTGTGGCCCTTACCTCAAGGTAGTGACCGCGCTCACTCTGATTCCGCCAAGACGTTCTCTGCTCTACCCTCTTCCTCCCTACCCCCTCTTGATTGACACCAATGCTGGCTCTGACATGATTTAAAAATAGATATTAAGACAAGGAAGTTTAATTTTTAATGCTCTGGAAAGGAAGTGAACACAGAGCCGGCATTCCCCCATGGCCAGGTTCCAGGGTCTCAGAGTGTCGGCCAGGCCCTTCATCTGCCCCTTTCCCCCCAGCAGAGCCATCCTGACCCACCCCAAAGATGGACTTCTAAGAGCCCTCTGGGAGGACAGCTTGATGGCTCCTACCTGAGCCTCTGGGAAGCCTCTGCATGCCTCCTGCTGCCCAGCTTAGCAGGGATCTCCTGTTTAAAGAGGCCAGGTCTGTAACGGTCCTGTTCAGGCCCTCAGCCCACTCACCACTTCCTTCCCAGGTAGAAGGCACTCCACAGATTCCTTATGACAGTCCAGGCCATCCAGCACCAGCTGTGCACAGACCCTGTCCTGGGCACCACAGGCCCTCAGGGAGCCAGGGAGCCCACAGAGGCCCTCAGGGCAGCCAAGCCAGTACCAAACATACGCTTCAAGTGTGGCTGCAGAGCCTTAACCCAGCTGCCTGCCCCCAGAGGGCAAGTGAACAGTCTAAGAGGGGTCGAGCCACAAAGCTCTGACCCCTTGAGGGGAGGTTAATCGGGGCCCCCTCCCAGCACCCTGCCCGTGGCAGCCCTGTGCCAACCTTTCCCCTGCTCCAGCAGGCACACCGAAACTGCCTCCTTAGCTAATTGGCCTTTATTAAGGGAGCAATCCACAAGGAACAGACTTTCCATCGGGGCCAGAGTGTCACTGCTCTGCCAGCCATAGCTTAAAGTGATGGGACAGCTCTGCTGGCAAGCATGAAAAGTGACCATTATCCTGAGTGGCAATTATGCTAGCAATCCCAGCCTTACGCCACCCCTCCATATCAGACAGGAACTGTATTTGGGCTGGGATCAGATTGGCTGTCCTGAGAAAGGGACACAGGCCCCCAGCATTCAGAGCCCATGTTATACTCTCTCCCCTACTTGGAGGGAAGAGCTCTGAGCCCCCTTTGCCCTCTGGGGAGGGCTTAGATTCACTTCATCTCTACCTGGAGTATTCCACCAGATGACCCCGGGGGGGCGAGGGGGGGGACGGGACTCGGAGATGTTCTGACTGGGAAACGCCCCAGAGGCTCCCACTGCTGGGAGAAATAACAGGGTAGATTCGATTACGAGTGAAGGGGCCCTTCAGGGTGGGCAAACTTCTGTCCCAATTCAGGCCTCCTATTTCCTTTCCACCAAGAAGCCAGCATCCTCTTGGCCCTGAGGGTCAGGGTGAGGTGTGCAGGGAAAAAGAAGAGGCGGTACTGTCAGGAATGACCACGGGCTGCCTCCCCCCAACCCCTACCATCTATATCAGGCCCTCAGCAATGCCATCCTGGGCGCCAGCCAACATGGCTAGCGCCGTCTGGGAGAAATCAGCAGTGCCAGAAGCAACCTGGATCCCCATCCCGCAGCAGGCAGGCAGGCACCCAGCATAGCTCCACCTCCCACCCTGCCCAGGGATGTCACCCAGGCCCTCACCCTAGAAACTCCACCCAGTGGCAAGGAACCAGGGACCCTCAGGCCTGTGAGGGGTTGCAATGTAAGCCAGCTGCACTGGGAACCCTCCCAGTGGGCTCTGATGTGGCAGCGGTGGGTCTAGAGAATGACCAGGCAGGCTCCGGGATCTAAGGAAAATCTCTATCATTGATTGCAGGCCTCAGATTCAACTCTAATGCCTCAGAAAAAGCCTTCTTTTAGGATCTGAGCCTTGAGACTAGAAAGAGTGGTGGCTACATAATTCCTAACAGTGGCTCTGAGTCCTTGGCTCCAACAGGGCCTGCATACCGCCTCGTACACGCCCCCCCCCCCCCGCCACTACCTCGGCTCTTTCCCTCCCTGTGTGCACTGGAGACAGCAGAGCTCTCCCAGGGGTCCTGCCCCACCTGCCTTTGGCACAAGTAGTCTCTCTTCTCATTTGGCTCCTTCCTCCGCTCCTTCTCCCTTATTGCCCAAGCATCTGACTGCAGGAAGTCTTCGAGTAAAGCTCAGTGGCCCAGCGTGCCCAGATCCTGGCCAACAGCCTGCTGCGCCTACTCTTCCAGCTCTCAATATATACTCGCCACACACACAGGCATCCATTTCCTTTTTGCTACATTTTCCATCTTTCCCAAGGTCTGTGTCTTATTTCATCATCTTATACGCTACTAGCATAAAAGAACTTTGAGCCTCAATTTTTCCCAACCTATAGCATGTCATGGGAATGCTGAAAATATTAAGTAATCAGAAAAGTCAGAAAGGAGAGAGCAACTCCTTGCCTAGTAAGAGAGTTGCGGTAGGTACCTTCTAATTAGGAACAGACAATAAGTCCTCTCACCATAGGCCATGAAGGAAGGCCACTCCATCGACCAGCTCGTTAACCTCTGCCAAGCTTTTAAGGGAAGATGGAAAGAACTGCTTGTCACCCCAGAGCTAAGGTGCTAGGAGAGCCTTCATCACAGGCAAGTCCCTGCCAGGTGGGACTTGGGATCCCTGCAACACATTAACATGTGGATTTACCACTCTGGCCCTCTGTTCATTCACTCACAAACATATAATGAGTGCCTACTAAGTGCAGGGCACAGATCAAGGTGCTGCCATGTGAGGAGGTCTCAACCAAGTTGCCACCATCCTGGAGAAGGAGCCTCAGCCGTTATATCCACACCGGCCAGCAGGTGGCAGGGTGGGGGCGGGGAGGAGCGCTGCTGAGGTACTGGCCAAGACAGGGAGCCTCCCCAGGAAGGTCTTTCTAGTAAGTGTTAGGATACACAGACTGGGGCAAGGCACAAAGAGACTAGAACAAGGACAGAAGGGAAGCTGTGCACAAAATGAAAGAGCAGTGTTCGTGTAACTCCAAAGGCACCGGAGAAAGACACACCAGGGCTTAGCTCACACTGGTACTGGCCAGTGAGTCAGAGGACCAGGAGCACTTGCGCAAAGGTGGCCACAAAATCATTCTTGACATTCCGGTACTTCTGCCCCAGTTTCCTCAAAGCTCTTGCCATAGGACAGGTAGTACACTAATAGCAGTGGCTGGAGGGCCACTCCAGACCATGGAGACATCTGGGAAAACCCAATTCAAATGATCTCAGACCAAGCTCCTTGGAAGAGAAGCAGCAGCCAGTGCCCAAGGCAGGGAACGGGCTCCCGCCCCAGAGAGAAGGCAAGGATACAAGATGTCCCATACCTAATGAGATGAGGACATGAGGGAGTCCATGATGACAGTCCCCCCCCCCATTAGACTGGAAAGGACACCCAGTCCTTAAGGGGTAACGCGATTTGGCCAAGGTCACATAAGAAGCTAACACAGAACCAAGACTAGAACCCAGTCTTCTTCCCACCCAGCCTGAGTTCTCTCCTCTGTGGGAAAAGTCACACCCCCAACACACTCAGAAAAGTTTTTCAGTCAAAGCCGGTCACTTCCCACAAGTGTCGAACACCAAAGCACAAGTGTTTCTACCCAACTTCACTGTGAATGGCTCTCCTGCCTCCAGCTCTCCTCCTGGATCCCAGGCAGCTGACAGCCTCCAGCAGGCAAGAGGACCGGCCCTGAGGCAGAGCCAAACATCTGTGCTGCCTGTGTCTGGGCTCTGGTGAAGAAAGGCGGAGGCAGCAGTTGGGATGAAGGAACAATTAGCTATGAAGTTAAGAAGTTTTCAAATTCGCCTAACTAATATTTCTTGTATGTGACTGTGTGCGCTGCATACACAGCCTCTAGAATCAGAGCACCGGGACAATTCTGAGCTGCCCCACCCACTCTAGAAAACCATCTCTCACCAAGGATGGGGTCAGTCCTAATTGTCCCCCTTTCTCCCTTCCAGTCTCTGGGGCTCCCGTAACAGGGAGTGCTGGCAGTCCATGGTGAAAGCACATGGCCAGCCCACTCCCCTGCCCTGTCCACTGCAATCTCTCAAAAGCAGCTGCCTGCCACCCGATGGCAGCATCCTCCACACCCTCCTTTTCCCCACAAGCCCTAACTCAGGGCATATCTGCAGGCCAGCAAGCGAGTCTCTTGGCTTGGGACAGGGGCTGTTCCTCCTTTTCCTGGGGATCACTGACAGGAGTAGGAGGATGTGACCTCTACCATCCCCATCTCATGCTCAGAAAATGCTGCAGATGGTATTCTCGCGTATTCTGGAGGAAACCAAGAAACTCAGAAGACCATCTACACCTGCGTCTGTCTTCAACTCAGGGTCACAGCTGTTAAAAATTCTGACCCCACGCCTATTGCTGCAGGTTATCCAGCAGGAGGCACTTCCAGAATGGGTTTCTTATAGGGGGAGGAGGTGGCTATAAACTTTGCCAGCCTCCTAGGAATAGAGTAAGTCTCTCCTGGAAGGCAGGCAAGTTGGAGTCTCCCATTCAGCCACCACAGAGAGAGAGAAAGAGGAAGATACAAGTAGGAAGGCGGAAAACGATTAAAACAAAAACACCTACCATAGTGCAGTGAGCAGAGCAATGCAGCACCGAAGAGGAAGAAGGTAGCATGCTATGGTAGGCAAAGAAGGAGAGGAGGCAAAGGGAGGGATCAGCCCAAGGACTTACCCAGAATATCAAATTGAAGAGGAACATCATGTACTTCAAGCAGCAGAGGCAGCCCCTGGCCATGTTGCACTTCTTAAATTCTAGGAGGAAAACAAAGGACAGGTCCAGGTAAAACACCACGTACTTGCTGCCTTTGGGAGCATTGTACTTGTCAGTCTTGACGCCAGCCTCGGCGCGGCTCTGGCCCCGGGAGCCCGCGGTGCCGTAGAAGGCGCCGGCCGTGAAGCCGCGGCCAAACGGGCGGCCCGAGGTGGACGGTTTGGCAAAGTCCGAGTCCTTGCTGTCCAAAGATGGACTCCGGTGGATCGAAGAATCCTCGCTACTCGACTTCTCCATGCTCACGGCGTTCCCGGGGGGCGCAAGGAGCGGGGGGCATCGCTCCCGGAGTGGGACGGAGGGGGCGCCCAAGCCGTAGCCTTGCACACCCCCTCTCTGTGCCGGGGCTCACTCTGGGTCGGGCCCGTGCACAGGGGCCTCTGCCTCTCGGAAGGCGCCCGGTTCCCGGCGGGCCAGCCCAGGAGGGCTCTGCGGCTCGGCTCCCGGCGCGCTCGCAGGCGCTCTCTGGGAACGGACTGGCCTGCGTTAACTTAGCGTCTTGGGGGAGGCTGCAATTTGATTTCTCTTTCCAGAGCGTCAGCTCGCCTCCCGGTACACTGGCGGTTTCATGCGAGACACCAGGGCTCCGGGATCCAGGCTTCCTGAGCACACCTCGCTCAGCGCAGCAGAGACGCTGAGCCCGACCACTTTGCGGGCTTTCCGCCTCCTTTCTCTCCTTGACTTTGCGGAGCTGCTCGCCAGCCCTGGGCTGGCCAGGCGCGCGGCGGGCAGTGCCGGGGGACCCGCCGCAGCTGCCACCGCTGGGCTTCCCCTGTGAAATCCCAGCCCCGACTCCCGACTCAGAAACCGACCCGAGCCCCCTGGCAGGGCCCTTGGCCCCGCCCCCTGCTTTGCATTCAACCAATGAGCGCGAGGCCTGCCGGCGAGGGGGGGCAGCCTCCCCCTCCCCAATGACACCATAGCTTTAATAGGATTAGCGTTCTGCCGTGTGCCTACACCCGTGCGCAGCGAACTCTCGCTAAATGTCAAGGGCTTGAGCTGGGCTGAACTAGTACCTTCATGGAAGGCGCTGGTCTCTTCTACCCGAGCAAAGGGGGCGGCAGAGGAGGGGAATGGCTGGAGGTACCAACCCCCCAAGGAAGCCGGAGGAAAGGAGCAAAGGGCTGGGGAGGACGGGAAAGGGAAAGAAGCGCGGCCACTGTCGCCCTGGCCGCCGCCCCCTTTGCACACAGGGGCCAGTGAGACCTGTCCGACCCGGGGTCTCCGGGCCACACACGCAAGCGCGCGCACACACACACACACACACACACACACCATGCTTTTGCACACGTGAGAGTCCGTCTACGACACAGCAAGAAGGGACCGCAGGAGCGGAGTGAGATGTGGGAAAGACGCATGGGGCCTCCGCAGGGCGCGCCGCCCTCCCCGCCCCCTCTGCGTGCACGCGCGCGCATCTCCTCGAGGCTCCTGCAGCTGCGCGAGTCCCCCTCCCCCGCCCCGCGTTCCGGGTGGGACGCCACGCGGGTAGGGGCTGTCGCCGGGCTGAGAAGAGTAGGTGGCTGAGGTGGTGGCCTGTCTATGCCAAGAGTGATGTAGGAGTGCTCCTGGACACAGGCTGGGTCCTCTCCCGTAAGGAGTACAAGAAAGTGGCTGGTCACGGAAACAGCAGGAAGAAGGCTCTTGCTAGGCGCTTGGGAACATCCAGGAGGAGACTTCATCCCACCATAAAAACACTGCGCCTGCAGGAGCGCCCCCTGGGCTTGTGCAGAAGTCTGCCCGGCCGACCTGGGCTACCACAGTTGGCAAACAAAGAAGACTAGACACTTGGGGAGCAGGAGGGGGTGGTGGTGAGGAACCCACCTCACTTTCATGCCACCATCAAGCGAGTGCTGAGAGCACCTGAGAGCAAGGCCAAGTCTTACATAGGCACTGTATCCCCAACACCTAACACCGGCCTTGGCCTGTGTCCGGCGCTCTACAGGGATGGCTGGATACAGAATTCATGCCCTCTGTGCCCTGTGAATGTGAAATGGCCGCCCCAGATGCCATCAGACCCTTATCCCATTCCTGCTTCACTGTACTAAGCACAGAGCCAGGCCCTTAAAGAAACTGATGTAAGGGGTGCCACTCTCTGCCCTTCAGACACACACAGGACCGTCACCACCAAGGCCACGCTGGCACAGAGCTACCACAACTGGCTGTGGCCAAGGGGAGGGGGACACGCACTCCCACCAGAGGGGCTTCAAACCCTCATCACAGAGCTGCTGCAGTGGCGCTGCGGTGTCCCTGCATAGGCTCCCAGGCAGGCCCACCTCAGTAGGGGGGCAGCCACTCAGGCTCTGAGGGCAGCTCAGCTTCTTCCCAGGGGCCTGCAGTGTCGGGTTGCTACTCAGAGGGCAGCCCAGCAATGAAACCAAGTCCGTGTCACAGCCACAGCATTTTGCTGTCACCTGGTTGGGCACAAGGTCCTGTGGGTGCCATCCACAGGTGGGGGCGATGTCTGGCTGGCTCCTCTCCCACAGCCCCTGACTGCAACGGCTAACCCCTTTTGTCCTCTGCAGCCTCTGCCAGCAGGCTCCTGAGGGCTCAGGTAGCCTCTTCATTCTTATAACATTGTTTCTTTGATGCAGGAAAGGTCATTTACCAGCTGGACTAGGTGTCAGGAGACCTGTTCTTCACTCTTAGCTCAGTTTGTACCTGTGTGATCAAGAGCAAGAAGGTACTTTGCCTTCCTGAGCTCCCATTTCCTTCTCTTTAAAATGGGGATTAATAAAGCCGACCCCCCCAGAGGTGTCCTGAGAATAAAGTGAGCTGGCACGTGTGGGAACAGTCCGAGGACTGTAAGTGCTGAACAAATACAAAGGGCTGTTATTACTAGCCTCAGATGGGGACTTGGTGTCAGCAAGTGCCCTCCCAGGCAGGCCCCTTCTTTCCTTGTTTTTATCTCTCTTCTTCCCAACTCACACCTCGTTCAGTGAGAATAACCTCCGCATTGTCGTTCCACCTTCATTTCTGCTTATAGATTCGTGCCAGTAACTATTTCCTCAGCAACTGAGGCCCTGGGGGCTGGGGGGTGGGGGGCAGAGAGCGAAGGACACCAGGCAGGTAAGAGAGGAGGCTGCCCAGTATAACAGTTCTGCTCCCTCCTGGTCACACTTGTGAAAAGGACACTCAAGTCCCACTCTTCAGTCCATTAACAAAGTTTCAGGGAGGTCCCATCAGGGTTCCCAATTTAGTCATTATCAGAATAACAAAAGCACCTCAGATTTATTATAAATCCTCATTATACCCCCGGCACCAGGCTTTACACGCAGTAACTCACTGACAACCCTATGAGATAGCTATGGCTATTAGCCCATTTCACAGATAAAGAAACTGTGTGTACAAAACTCACATTGTTTACTCTTTTGGGCTCTAAACCTAGTTCCCGCACTTGGGAATCTTCCAGTCTAACAGACAGACTCTAAAAGCACACAAGGAACCCAAAATCGCACATCCTTATGAGAGCTCATTAGATAAAAGGACCCTGAGTACGGGGCAAATGGGAGAAGTGTGGTCAAGGAGGGGCCACTGGACTGCTGATCAGCTAAGGTGAGTCCTCAAGGAGATGCCCTCAGTTATCTTATAGAGGGTTGGAAGAAGGAAGGGGTCTATGAAAGGAGACAGTTTGGACAAAGCTGGGAGAGGAGCCATAGGAAGGCAGGTTTAGCATCTGTCCTCCCTCCCACCATGAACAAACCATGCATTCGTAATAGATTACTCATCATGGGCAGGACACTCAGCAAGGACCCTGGAAGACACAAAGATGTGTCAGCCATAGTCGTAGGCCTCAGGGAGCTCACAAGCTAGCCGAAGGGACCAGCCTTTACCCCCATACCAAGTGAAGCGCAAAGCAGAAGTGAGATAGCAAGCATGTGCCATGTTGGGACCCCCAAAGAGCTGTCCGATGGGCCTTCCCCTTGCAGAAGGGCTCTCTGGAGAGGGTGTAGAAGAGGGAGGGCATTATCTAGGAAGGAGTGGGTATGGTCCATTCTGGGGCAATGAGAACTCAGGCCTGGCTAAAGCAGGAGAGTATGCCTGGGAGTCAAAGTGAGGGTCCGTGGGAGCTACTGCATGACATGTGACGAGTCTGGGCCTGGGCCCAGAGCTTCCCAAGCAGTGGGAGCACATGACAAAGTTGGTGCCTAGGAAGCCGGGCCTAGCAGCAGGGTGGCGGAGATGCCAGAATACCAGATGCTACGGCTTACCTCAATTTCTTAGATTTGGGTACAGAAGGAGCCACCAGAGAGAAAAGATCAGCTGAGACACCACTCTCCTGCCCCCTCCTGACCCTCAACTACTCACATGTCAGGGGAGCTGGAAGGTACAGACTGCCCTTGACGATCTCTGAGGATGTGAACAAGGCAGAGCTGCCTTCTTTCTTTCTCTTTCTCTTTCTCTTTCTCTTTCTCTCTCTCTCTCTCTCTCTCTCTCTCTCTCTCTCTCTCTCTCTCAACACAAAGTGAAGCAAGTACACAATTCCCAGAGGGGAGGAAGAGAAGTGAATACGTGAATAAGTGAAAACAACATGCAACATCTCTGCTGACTGGCAGCTGGGCAATGTGGGCTTCAGAGTAAATGCCAAGCCCTCTCTGCCTCTCACTGAATTTCTCAGGCTCGCAGTGCGAGGCAGAGCTCACTCTTGGGTCTCTCACTCACCCACACACACTCAGAGCTGAAGGGCCAACACAGATCCCTTCGGGACCTGTGCTAACTATTTCTGCATTGGGCAGTGTGTGCTGCAGATGAGGTATCCTGTACCTCTATACCTCAAACAAGGCAGCCTAACCCAGGATTTACCTTAGACACCAAGTGGCACTTGCTATCCTAAGGAATGGGTGAGATGGGCTGCCATCACAGGAGAAGGGAGACTCACACTTCACTCCAGTATTTAAACTCCAAAACTGGGATCTTCTTCAGCACTATAGAAAATACTGTAATTGCTCCGCAAGCCGTTTACCTACAGTGCCAAGAGAGGGGACTGCAGAGGTCCCTAGCAGGGGGCCCACACCCTGAGCTGTCTGCGTGCAGATCCGCTTGGCAGGGGGTGGTGAGGAGGGTCCAGAGGCAGGGGCAAGTCAGCTACGCTATGGAAATTAAACAGCCAGAACAGCATGTGTTACTGCTTGGCCAGGATTCGGGAAGGACAACAATGGTAAAAGAGTCGGGGTAGAAAAGAGCTAAAGGTAGTCTTGTTTTTCACTTGTTTAGTTTTTGTGAGCCTCGTAAGGAAAACAAACAAACAAACAAACAAACAGGGTTTGGCTGCAGTGGGAGGGTCACAGTTAGACAGAGGGATGACTTGCTCAGGATAATCTACCAGGGGTGGCCGCGTACCTCCTTCTCTGGGGAGAGGCCTGCTCCTCCCTCCTTCAGACCCCCCAGTTCTTTATTCAGGCTTCAATGACTGTTTGCCCACCTGCCTCTGCTCTGGCCACTGGGCTTCCCAAAGAAGGCAGGGACTGTATCTTAATCATTTCACCACCCAAGCCGGTGCCTGTCACGGCAACACCACAGGGCAGGTACCCAGGAAGCGCTGGGAAGCGCGGAAAAGGAAGACCACCGTGCCGAAGGCCTGCGCTGTCTCCAAGGGCAGCCAGAGAGCCCCAAGTTCATTAGCCAGAGGATGGGACCCAAGCCAGAAATCTATGGAATTGTTCCTGGAAAGCAGACTATCTGAGGGCATCAGAACCTGACGAGGGAACTCAGGAAATTTAAATGCCCAGCTACAGATGAGAGTAAATGCCATGCAGTCAACCGTTTTGTTTACAGCCATGTCTCTAGCACAGAGCCTGGAATGAACACAGAAATGAATAGACAGATAAAAAAACACTTAGGGATCACAGAACCATTTGGGAGGAAGAGTCAAGAAAGGTGGGAAGTGGGAAAAAGAGAAGGCTGAGACAGGAGCGAGACAGGACAGGCTGCTCTGGGGCCCCTGCCGGTCCTGCTGGCCACGCCTTCGGGAGCAGCTGTCAGGACAGTGAAGGCTGCCTCCAACTGAAGCACTGGTGAACTCGAGCAGGCTCCCTGCTGCTGCAGCCATGTCTCCAAGTCCAAGAGCTGGCTGTGGTCAGCCCTTGTCAGAGGTCACTCCTGGCTACTGAGAAAACAAGGCTGTGAAGAGACCCTCAGCTGTGTGCCCATGCTCCACATGTGACAGGTGAGAACGCTGATCAGAGCATGCACTGGTGAGACTGTGCAATTGGCTCGGCTCCCAGGAAACAGGGTCACAGCTATGGGCCGCCATACTACTCCTGGCCCAGCCAGAAGTACGAGAAATGAGGCTTCTAGATCATGAGGAGCCAGCTGAGAGGTGTGCATGGATCATCACAAAGCCAACGCCACTCAGCACGCACCACATGCCCTACCACTGTGGGTCAGTTGGGCCCAGCTCTGTGAGAAAGAATGGCATCTGCTCAGACACCTTCAGTGACCCCCGTCCATACCCACCATCTGACTCAACTACAACAAACAAAGTTCCGGCAAAATGATGTCATGGAAACACTGGGCTTTGGGACTAGACAAATGTATGTCTACATCCCATCTGGAATGAGTTACCCAGATGCCAGGTAACCTGTAATAACCGCTTACCTGCTGTGTATCTCAGTTTCCTAACTATAAAATGGAAGTAACAATAAACACCTTCCCAAGCAGTGTGCAAGAAAATACAGATTAGGGGTATGGAGGGAGCACAGAGAGGGTAAAGGGCGTCAAACATATGGTGACAGATGGAGACTAGACTGTGGGTGGTGAACACACACTACAATATACTGACTGATGATGCATTATAAAGTTATACACCTGAAACTTATAGCATCTTATTAACCAATGTTACCCAATAAATTTTTTTTTTTTAAATTGAGATAAAAAGTTATGAATGTAATGCACATTGCTCATGCCTGAAAATGTTCAATGAACTGAGGTGCTATTATCATTATCAACAGTAATTATCATTATAGTAAATATGGTCACAGTCCCCATCTAATGATAATGTAGTTGAGCAGAGAAAGATACAAAATAACATAATCAATACAAAGGTTTTGTGCTCACATTCTCAGGGTAAGTGCTGGCAGCCCCGCGTCCTCACCCAGGGAGTCCCTCAGCTCTGGGCCCTCTTCTCTGACATTCCTGTATTCGGTTGTCCCTTCCAGTGCTATCCACACGCTAGTGACACCTAAATGTTACCTGGGCCTGACCTGTCTTCCAAGCCCCAAGCACACATACCCAGATCTTACTTGGCATACCCACTTGGCTGTCTCAGCGGCAGCTCCAATTTCACATGCCCCAGAGGGACTGACCTTGCCTGAGCCCTGCCTCCTGCCCCCACAGCAGTGCCCTTCCTTTAGCAATAAACAGCCGAAAAACCCACCTCATTGCCTCTGCCAGAGCCTAAGAGCCATCCAAGACTCTCTTCGGTCACTTCCCCCACCTCCAGGCAAACACAAGTCCTGTCCAGTGAGCCACCTTCCACTTGTCACGGTCTCTGCAGATGTGGTCCACCCAGCCCTACACCCTCTCACCTGGCCCCTGCAGCGCCGCCCCACAGAGCTCTCTTCCTGCCCTGCCCTGAGCCCGCTGCAGCAGCGATGCCACCTTCTCACTCTTAGTGCTCTTCTACTGTAACCCCTTCCGTGGCTTCCAATTTTACCAAGATGATGATTGTGTGCATGCGTGCATACGTGTGCATGCATGTGCGTGTGTGTGTGTGTGTGTGTGCACACTATCCTCCTTTTCTATTACAACCCAAATTCCTGAAACAACATCAAAGGTCCAGCATGATTGGACCCTGCCTACCCTTCCAGCCCCATTTCCAACCAGGATCCTCTCATTATGCTACGGCCAGTGGGCTCTCGGAGCCCTTTCTCTCCTGAGAGGCTCTGTGCATGCTGCGCCCTCCGCTGGAATGCTCTTCCACAATCCACTGCCTGACTTAGTTCTACTCATGCCCGAGCTCTTATAAATTCTTCAGGAAAGTCTCTTCTGGTGTTCTGGCTATTCCCCTGCCATCTAAATGAAAGCCTCCCTCCCCATCAACACAGAGTCTCATAGCACCATTTGCCCCTTTTTCTCGTAGCGCTCAGCCCAATTTGAAAGTACAGTTGACCCTTGAACAAAATGGGTTTCAACTGTGTGGGTCCACTTATATGCATATTTTTTCAATAAATACTGTAAATGTATGATTTTCTTAATAACGTTTTCTTTTCTCTAGCTTACTTCACTGCAAGAATACAGTATGTAATACATATAACATACAAAACGTGTTAATAGACCATTTATCAGTAAGGCTACTAGTCAAGAGTAGACTGTTAGCAGTTACATTTTGGGGGAGTCAAAAGTTACACATGGAGGGCCGGCAGAGTGGTGCATTGGTTAAGAGCTGATTTTGGGATGCCAGCGGCCCCAGTTCGGATATGAGAGCCACATATGAGAGTGTCACATATGAGAGCCAGTGACACTGCCCTCTACAGCTAACAACAGCTCCACCTGGAGCTGGGCTGTGCGAGCCCCGGCGACGGTGTAGCTGCAGCCCCTGCTGCAGTGGGCTGCCATGGGCTAGTGAGTGGGCGGCAGCCAGCGTTAGCGGCGGGCAGCCAGCGTGAGCTGCCAATGGCCTGGTGAGTGACACCCAGAGACTGGAGACCGATCTGCCTCATCTGGGAAGAGCGCAATGACGATACCAACATGGGCCAGTGAAGCAACATCCTCCGCAACTAGACTGAAGAACAAAAAGACCAACTTGTCTGTTCCCCTTCCCCGATTCCCCAATTAAAAAAAAAAAAAAGTTACACATGGATTTCTGACCCCAAGGGGAGGTCTGCACCCTAAGTTCAAGGGTCCACTGTACATGTTTACTTGAGTGACAATGTGCTAATTCTCCTACTGGACCATAAGCCCCAGGGCAGTGGGATGGGGTCTGGTTTTCTAATTCCTGCATACCCAGTGCAGTGCCTGACCTGCAGCAGGGGCTCAGTGAACATGAACGAAGAGATGGAAAGGAGCTCAGCGGAGGGCATGTGCAGAGCAGCTCAGCATCATTAGGCTTCCAGCCGTGTGGTCGCCTCGGGCCTCAGGACACCAATTACCTGTGTGATCTCTAGTTCCTCAACTACAAAACCAGGAGGTTGGACTAGCTGGCTCTCTAAGGCTCCTTCCAGCCCTAAAACTCCCACCCTGAAAAACGGGACCTACCCTGGCTCTTGGAAGATGGGCAGGACAGAACAGACAGAGGGCAGGAGCAAGTATGACCTGGTAGGGGATGGCTAGGCAGAGCCAGAGGGCAGAAGGGCACCCAGGACATCTGCGGAGGGCATGTCCACACACCTAGCCAAAATAAAGCTTCCCAGAAAGTGAATTTGAGGGAAGGTGGGCTGGAGCAGAGGTGACCCTGGATGTCAGTTAAAAACCTGCCTGGGTGCTTCCCCACCCACTACTCCTCTCATCGGCCCCACCCCCAGCATCTTACTTTCCCTGTGCTCCTACCAAAATGAGCCCACATCAACGTCTTCCTCAGCCCCCAGCCTCTGCACGTGCTGCTATCTCTGCCTGCACCACCTTTCCCCACATGTCCGTTGACTGCCTGGCTTCCACAGTCCAGATGGCATCAGTGATGCTCTCGCCTCTACAGTGATGTCTGGGGAAGCTGGGTGGGGCTTCTCCTTGGAGCACCAACACACCCTAAGCCCCCCTGACCCACCACAGTGCTGCATGTTCACCCACCTCCCTGCCCCCCACCTGAGACTGTAAGCTCCTTGAGGGAAGGGCTGTGTTCATCATCTTTGTATTCCAGCCCTTGTCACAGTGTGTGTCTCACAGGAGCTTCGAAATCACCGAAAATCATGAATAAAGCTTGAGGGCCTCTGGAAGAGGCCTGAGCAGCGGAGGCTTTATGCAAACAGCAAGAAATGCCATGCCCCAAGGACAGCAGTCTCCTCTTTGAACAAATCTGCAGGGAGGGAGGGAGCAGCAGCCTCAGAGCCCTGAAAGCTCACATCCCACCCTGTGAGCTGCCCAGCCTGGGCTCTCAGACCCCTTTTTCCAGGAAACCGGCCGCATCAGCAACCCTGTCAGATCCCTAAAAAGGCATGGTTTGCGAGGCAGCCAGGGGTGCCTGCGCCCATGGGCATGTGCACACTGAGCCAACCACACCTGGGAGACAGGCTAGAAAGAAGGTATTTGTTATTAGTACTTATCAAGGAGGGCAGGAGGCTTCAGGAGGATGAGATAAGGCCAGGCCGCCTGGCACCAGGAACCATGATGAGCCTGAGGCTTATTGCCACGTACCAGCGGAAATTTACTGACCCAGCAAATCCAATATTCCTAAAGCACTCCATGGAGGGTGCTGACTGCCACGGGGACAGCACTCTCTGACCCCGCATCCAACCTGCCTGCGACACCAGCAGCCGAACAGCTGGGACCCTTCGCTGGTTCAGGAGTCGCTGCCTGCTGCATGCTGCCTCCCGGCTTCCCTCTCCCTCCGTGGAGCCTGGGCCACTACAGAAAAGGGCAGTGTGTGCTCGCACTTAGGGATGCTCTAAAGAAGATGGAGCAGGGACAGAGCCCTGGATTCCACCTACTCTGAACCCATCAGGGGAAGGGAACTGCACATGGCCTTCTCCAGCTAAAGAAAATGAGAGGTACGTGGGTGCGTTAAGGAGAGATGCATTAGGGCACCCCATTGGGTAGACTAGGGGGTCTAAGGACTCACAGTCTCATGGTGCATGACATCACTTGTGGCCCCTGAACTTCCACTGGCCACTCTATCAAGGGAGGCTGCAGCACTGGCCGTCGTCCCACTCAGCCCTTCTTCCCTCCCCCACCTCAGGCTGACCCGCGTGCATGTGGCCAAGTCATTCAAGGTGTCCCCCGCCGAGGGGCCTCAGAGGACTATCCAGTCCTTCCCAAACCTGGAGGCATCCTTCCGCTCTCAAAGTACTTGAGGTGAAAATGGTCATAAACTACACTTGTCCATCTGCTATTGGGGCTACCAAAACCCTCACTGTCCCAGAAGGTTCTTCCCAAAGTCTCTCGCAGGCCGCCCTGGCAGAAAGTCACTCCTTACCCAACCATATGTGTGCCCAGCCACGTTTCGCCCACCCAGACTTCCTCAGCAAAGCCCAGAATGAAGCCGGCATGCATATGCGCAGCCCTGCAAGCTCGGTCCTTGTCACCGCGCCCCTCCTCATGACCAACCGCCAGCTCAGCTCCTGCTACCGCCTGCTGACCTGCGTCCCTGCCTCTGGCCCTCCTCCTGCTTCACCCTACCACATGCTGCCACCATGCCCGTCCCGACAGATGCGCCACTCTGCCCCTTTCACAAGCTCGGAATCTTCACTGGCTCCCTAGGGTCCACACAAACTCTCAAGCTTGGCCTTCAAGACCTCCTGCCCTGTGCTTGGTGGGCCTTGCTCCCCACGGTCTGCTGCCTGTGCCCTGTGCTCCCAGCAGTCGGAGCGCCTCACTGTTGCTTTGACACATCCCCACTTCTCTGCCTCCACACTCTGCTCATGCACTGTGCTCCACCCACGAGGGGTCGACCACACATCTCTGTCTTTAGTAGATGGTTCAAGGCTCTTCTCAAATGCCACGCCCTCCACCAAGGGTTCCCTGATCCTAAGGATCCTACACCACTAAGAGACTCTCCTCTTCTTCCTAACTTCTCTTAGGGGCACTGATTTCACTCTGCTTTGTGTCATGGGTGTTTGCAAGTCTTCCTACAAGACTACAAGAAGCTCCTGAGGGAACGAACTCACCCGCGCTCCTCATGCAGCAATCAGCCTAGCTCGATACGTGCTGGACATTTCAGGAATCCCTCATGCAGTGCCCACAGCCCCCAGGCGTCACCCCATCTTCACCACAGATACTCACCTCACCCATGCATGGGACACCCCCGACGCTGCTCTCGGCCCATCTGGTAGGCGCTCACCTTGCGAGATCACCACCATTTGATTTGTCCTCCCCACTGGAGGCCCTCTCTGGGGACCCCACCAGATTCAGCCATCTCCTGAGCCACCGGGGAGCTCAGATATCCAGCTTGGAGCTCAGAGAATGCGGCTGGGCTCCGCGAGGCCTGATGTGTCTGGGTGACTGTGTGTCACTCATCCCCCAAACTCCAGCCCCAAGAGGCACTTCCATAGTCCAGTTGGGCATGTTGCCAGGGCACACCTGTTCTTCCCCTCCCCCACACTGCTGCCAGAGGAAATGCCAGCCCGAAGCCTCAGGAACACAGCAGGGACAGGCACTGAACACCAGCGCTGCCCCTCTCTCCCTCCACCCTGCAGGCCTGAGCTTAGACCACAGATGCACTCTCTACCTCATCTGCCTCCTGGAAAAATCGCACAAGGCAAACACACTCATACTGCAGAGAGTCAGGCAGAACGAAGGGCTGCATGACCTGGACACGAGGCTTACCGCTCTCTGAGCACAGTACACAGCTTTTGAATGGAAGAACTAACGAATGAATGAATGAATGAATGAATGAGAACACTTACATTGCTTCATCTGTAAAATGAAGCTTCCATATGATTGTGAGTGGCAGACAAGTCATTGACACGAAACTGCTTTAACAAATGGACAATATTACGCTTCAGAACCTTTATTCACACACACTGCAACCATCCTTCACATTTCATATAAGCGCGAGAGACATACAGACAAAGGACCCTGACACTGATCAATAATTGCTGAAGGTTTCCTGAGACGTCCTGGGCTTGTCACTGTAGATGGTACTGAGGAACTATCGGTCCATCTGGTGGAAGAGTGACAAAATCAAAGGGCAGCAGGTGACAGAAGCACCCAGGCACGTGCCAGAGTGGGCGGTACAAACTGAGTGCTCACAGGACCTGTCCCAGGAGGCCTGACCCATCAGGGAAGCTTCCTGGAGAACAGGGTGCGGGGGGAGGCGAGGCTGTCGTCCCAACAGCAGGAGGGCAGAGGTGAGGGTCCCAGCTGCCTGGTCACCAGGAGCAAAGGAGTGTTCACTGTGAGTCCTGCAGCTGTTCAAGGAGCTTTCACATGTGTAATCCTCATCCCACTCTCCCATGACACACAGGCAGGGGAGTCATCCCAGTTTATAAACAAGGAAACTGAGGACCAAAGAGAGGCAAGGACTAGAGGCAGAGGAGGCTGGAACCTATGCTTCCTGACTTCCCAACCAGAGATCTTTTTTTTACACCAAGTGGTTTTACTCGGACCCAGTGCAAGGCCCTGCTTTTAGGCACAAAGCTAACCTCTACTAAGGCCTGCACACAACCATCCTACAAGCACAGAAGGAGGCAGAGGAAAGGAAAAGGAAAAAGTGAGGTGAGAGAGTGCTCATGCATCAGGAAGACCCTGCCAGGAACGACGGAGAGGCTCCAGGTCACAGCACCAGGGGACAAGCCCTGTCAGTCCTGGGGAACACACCAGAAGCTCCCAACACCAGCCCGCATCACCCCCTCGGCCAACACGTCCCCCGTGCTCTTTCCTTTTCATTTCATAAACCATGAACACAGATGCTTTGCTGAATGAAAGCAAGCAGAGGCCCTGCCCTCCAAAACCACTGCCCGGGTATAGGGGAAATCACAAAACAGTGGTGGCCTGGTAAGTGTTTAACATCCAGTTCTCCAGGGGGAAAAGCCATGACTTGTAGCACTTGCCAATTGCCATGGTGTAAATACTCACACCGTGGCCAGTTTCAGGCTACCAATGGCTCAACAAGCAGCTGGCAAATTTTCTGATTATTTACTAACAGGCTCTTGAGCGCCAGTACGAGCAGGTTCCAACAAACCACTGTAACCGCCCAGATCCTGTCCCTTCAGAAGAAACTCCAAGGCAAAGAGAAGAAACCCAGCACCATCATGCCCCTCCTGGCCAGGAGAAAAATCTCATGGTTAGGATGGGGAGAATAGGAATGGAGGCTGGACAAGTCATAGGGAAAGGATGGGGCAGCCCTCTGTCTGGTCTTCTGGGGCCCCCACAGACGGCCTACAGACAGGAGAAAGACAACTGAAAATTAGCTCCTGTGCCACAGTGACCCTATAATGTAAGTCAGATCAGGTTACTGCTCTGCTCAAAAGCCTCTAATGGCTTCCCATCACTCAGAGTAAGAGACAAAGTTCTCACAAGTATCTACACAGCTCTCTCTCTCTGTCTCTCTGTCTCTCTGTCTCTCTCCCTCCCTCCCTCCCTCCCTCCCTCCCTCCCTCCCTCCCTCCCTCTCTGTCTCTCTCTCTCTGTCTCACACACACACACTCACTCTACTCCTACGATGTACACGCTAGCTGTTCCCTCTACTGGAACACTCTTCCCCTAGATCTCTGAATTAGCAATTCTCTCATCTCCTTTACACCTTCACCCAAATGCCACCTTCTCAATGAGACCTTCCCTCCCACCCATTCAAAGCTGTACCTCCCCCATCACACGCAACCTCTCCTGCCCCATCGGTTTTTTCCAGAGCACTTAGCCCCACATACACTATAATTTATGTTTTTATTAACTGATTGCTCATAACAACTCTCCCCACCAGAACTAAGCTTTATGTGGGCAAGGATTTGGGTGTGTTTCATTCACTGCCATATTTCCATGGAAGAAACATAGCTTTATGTATGGTAGGTACTCAGTATGAATGAATGCTGAAGGAAATCATGTCTGAAGCCTCCGACTCTCTCTTGGCTTCCCAAGAGCAGGCAGCTGGGAACCAAGGGGCCTGGTGCTTGGCGCCCCCCAGCCAGGGCTCGGGATGCCTGTTCTCACCCTGGCCCTGCTACCCTCCGCCCCACCTCTGTACCTCATTTTCTCTCTTCATTTAAGCTGGAGCGGGGCCCTATGTAGCTAACCCTGGGCAGTGCCACGGCCAAGGCTAGGGCTGAACAGCACCCCCAGTCCTGAGGCCTCTGAGCTCTGCAGTGGGGGGTGTTGAGGTCAGGTTCAAGGCATTCTCTTAAAGGTCTTAGGAAAGACAAGCTCTTTGCTTCCCCTCTGCACCAGCCACACCTGAGCCCCCACCCAGGCCAACCCCTATCCTCCAGCCTGAGCCTGGAAGAAACCCCCAAAGAATACTCTCCAACCCAGTGGTTAGATCCAGCGGAGCCCCGACTCCAGGCAGCTGCCCCATCACGCCTCAGGCGGGCTCCCCACATGCTAAGCGGTCAGCTCACACTGCTATTTTAAGCTCTGTGGGCCCAGCTGTAGCACGTAGCCACAGTAGGCTGGCGGCTGGTGGGGTAGGAGCAGCTCGCTCGCGAGGAGTGCAGACCTGGGGAGCTCGAAAGCGGAGACAGGGGGCGGGGGGTCATCCTCGGAGCGAAGGGGGGTGCCGTCGTGCTCAGAACTCCAGCCCTTCTCTGGAGGGAACAGAAACTCCTGTCCACACCCTCACATCCACCAGCCATGGGAAAGTGAGTCAAGAGCTGCATGGGCATGCCCAGATTCCATTTCTGAATGTGACCCCATGTGCTTCCCCATCAGAATGAGCCCTGGCCCACCCCTGCCAACCCCAGAAATGCCAACAAAGCTAGAGCTAGCCCAGCAGCCACCTTCCAGGACCCGGCGATGTAAGAATGACAGAAACCCAGACTGAAGAGAAGCCCTTTATTATGTGAGAACAGCTTACCCACTGAGTCCCTCCCAAAATCCCCTCGGCGACTTTGCACAGAGCTAGGCACACAGCCACACTCAACAAATGCTTGTTAGTTAAATGATCGTTTCTAAATGTTTTCTAAAACCAAAGATGATGACAATGGCCTCAGGACAACGTATCTTGATTACTGTGATCAGTATCATCATCACTACATACATTCCTGCTGACCTTATTGGGCACTAAAGCTGGTCACAGAGACCACAGAACCAAGGAACCAACTGAGTTCAGTAACAAAACAGGGACGCCCCATGCTGCGGCCCTTCCAGAGAGGGCCACCACGGCCCAGCCCCCAGGGGACAGCCGCACTGTGTTCCTGGGAAGCATGTCCCCTGAAGCTGTGCAACACGGAGACCCCGCTCCAACCCGCCACCCTCCAGGGGATGTCGAGCAGCCAGGAGCGATGCCTGGAACAGAAACTCTGGGTGCGAGCCATTCCCACCCCAGCCTCGCGCTGCTGGACATCAGCAAAACCACCTCAGGCAGGACAGGTCACACAGCCTGGGGCTCCCAGCAGCATCCTCCGGCTCTGATTGCTCAGTTTAAGCAACCTCAGCACCAGGGAAATAGGAAAGGAGGTCCAGAAGGCGCTGTAATTAAGGAGCTCAGGGGCCTCTGTCCTTGCTGCCGGCCTATCTCAACACTGAATCAGCCACCCACACCTTAAAGAAACAGGTTCATTCAGCGTCTGGACTGTGGGAGGGAAAGAAATCCCTTGAATTTTCTTGTCAGAGGAAGATCCCCAAAGCGATGGGTCTTCAGAGATCATTTGGTCCATTTTTCTCCTCCACCTCTTCCCCTGCTTTCGATCATCCACACAGACTCTTCTGAACATTTCTATTATAACTGTAAAAGAACAACATCAGCCTTCATTTACAGAAAAAAAAGTATACTGTTCAAAGGGCTTTCACATATGTGATCCTCGCTAACGTCCTAGAAAGTAATTGCCGTCGATGGCATTGTGTTGAAGGAGAGGTGACTTGCCCCAAGACCAGTCACTGAGTGGCCAGACCAGGTCTCCGGACCCCTAGCCCGGTGCTCTGTCCAGACGCTGGGCTCTCTCCATCACAGCGTGTCTCTCAGTGTGGCTCTCAGGCCACCTACTTTCAATTCTTGGGTGTTTGGTATTGAATGCACATTCCTGGGCCCACTCTTGCCCTATTGAATCAGGATTTCTGGAAACAAAGATATGATAATATCCGCTATTAATAAACTCCAAAATGTGCTAAAATTTGAGGGCCCCTGTGGAGGTTCTGATTGGCTCTAAATGCCTCTTCCTTTCACTACCCAAGCAGCAACTCAATTTCCACCACCTCTCACAAATCTTCCGAAGCTAGAGGCTTTGGGGGTGTAAGACTCCCACTGCTCCCTTTGGTTCGTCTCCTGGAGATACATCTGCACATAATCACCAAAGTGACCCTGAGACACTTCTGTCAGGAATCTGAAGTCACACCAGCTGGGGAGACAATCCTGGCCAAAATCTCCCCTCTCCAGCAAGGACACATCTGCCAAAACCACTCTGTCAGCCCAAGCCCATGCTCACAGAAGTGCCTGATGAAGAGGGATGTGGTGGGGAGAAGGGGAGGGAGAACAGTGTTAGGCTTAGGTCACTCCAGGGCTGCGTGCCTCTTCCATTTGCCTGTATCATCAGCAACACAGAGGTCTGCCTCTGCTTGTCCACTTTCACCCAGCAAAGCCGACAAGGCCGACGCCCAGCGTTTCCTGCAACAGCCCTTGAGATGGCTTTCAACTCAGCCTCGATCAGTGGTGCTGTCTTGGACTCAGCTCCTGTCTGGCTGTTCTAGCCTCAGGGAGCCTGGCTCAGCTCCCTGCCAGCCCACTCCAATTCTAGGCTTCAATTAGCATCCCCTCCCCTGGCATGGAGGCTCCTCATTCCCCCCACTTCCCCCCACAGACACACACACACCGACTCAGCCTGGGCAGCCCGAGGGGACAACTCTTGCTTGTCTTTGCAAATGGACTGTCGGCTGCAGGAGAGCACAAGCCCGATGTCTGCTGCGTCCCCTTAGCATCTACCACATCCTTGTCATGTGCCAGTGACTCAATAAGCACCTGTTGAATGAATGAATGAAGTCTGAAAACCTGGCCCAGCCAATTCTCCTGGTGGCATGTAGTGCAAACAATAAAAGGGAAAAAGAGAGGGAAGAAAATCTCAAGGAGAAAGAGAAAAGAGAAAGAGAGAGAGGAGCTCACTCACAGAAAGCCAAAGCAAGGCAATCAACTCAAAGGGCCACAGGCCCAAGGGAACCTGGCAGGTGTGCCGGCAGTTCCCCACCTCCCTACACCAAGGCCCCCGCCCTCTGTCAGTATAGCCAGAACTGGCAAATTAGCAGTTTCCTCATTCTGTCAACAGAGCATTTCCCAAGCAGAAAGCCTGTCTGATCTGGGTGAAGTATTATAATTAATTAATTAACTTCCCTAACCTGCTCCTTCCCAGCCCACCTTCAGAGAGGGATGGCTGCACCCAGAGGGGGCGACAAGAGGCTGGCAGAGCAGGACAGACCATTTGTCCCTCGGGATCCTGCAGCCTTCTCCACCAGCCCCAAACTGCCATAAATTCCAGCCTGTCCCACATCACACACAGACCTCCCCGCCGCCAAAGACTTCAAAGCCCCTACATGGCCCTCCAAGACACACAGGCCCCTGATACCAGAAGCGCACACACGCGTGTGCCTGTACACACACACACACACACACACACACACACACACACGCTCACTGAGAGTTGGAAACGCCTTTCAGTCAGCTTAAATGCCAGCTGTGGCTCCAGTTGTGAACTCAGGCACCCACAGAACATCGCAGGCAGTCTGTCAGAGCACAGGAGCAGGTGGAATGAATCTTGGCGAAAGACTAACGGGAACCACAGGAGGCACGGCTGCTGGAAAGGGCTGAGAGGCAGAGTGGGGCAGAAACAAGGGCACCTGGGGCAGGGTCAGGAGACCGGGTCTGAGTCCCATTTTGGCCTCTCAGGGACTGCACAACTTTGGGCAGGCCGCTTCACCCCTGTGAGCTGCAGTTTCCCTTCCTCCAGGCTGACCCGGGGTTCATGAGCCCACTGAATTACTCGCTTATGGCCAACCTCCTCCCCGCTGCAGGAAGACCCTGCACGGCCGCTGCCTGCACTCTGCCTGAATGCTGACCAGGCCGGGGAGCTTGCCGTGCAGCCTTGTCCTCATTGTGCGACACTACCTACCATAAGCTCTGCCGTAATCTGAGCCCCACCTGCCTGCCTCGACTTTCTCCCTTATAGATGTGGGTGGCACGGGGGCAGACCTGGGCCATGAACTCAGTCACATCGCCATCAAATCCCAGCTCTACCCCTTGACATGTTACTTCACTGCCCGCCTCAGTTTCCTCACCTGAATTGTGAGTACAGTAAATGCCTAACCACGCACAGTCAATGATCCGTGCTCAGTGCCTGATTCAGCGCCTGGCAAACACTCCCCTTAATAAACAGTAGATCACAGTTCTCTTAATTATCATCATCATCAGTATTCTGGCTGATAGAATTCGTTCTTCCCTCTGGAGCAGTAAGCAGAGGTCCAATTACTGTCTCCTTTCACAGTAAGAAGACAGTTTCACTGCCCTTAGCCCTCTTTTTCCCAAGCAAAACATCCCCACTTGTTGCCACTGTTACTCACACAGCAACCTCCCCACGCTGCTGCTTGCTTTTCCTGGTCTGCCAATGTGCTCCCTAAAATGCAGCCCTGAACTCCTGCATCTGATCAGTGCGGAACCTCCAGCACTCACTTCAGCACCCGGCACACAGTAGGTGCACAGAAACATCTGGTGACAGGGTATTCAGCGAGTGAGCTGAACACTACTCCATGGAATCTGAGGATTGCCATGGGCAATAGGCTGTGGTATCCCTTGCTCTGGATGCCCTGCCCCATCAGCGCAGCCTGGCACGAAACCCCTTCTCACTGAGCATCAGCCCTTGCTCACGGACAGAAGCCCTGAGCAGCACCGGGGCCTGCCTGGGTCTCGCACATCAAGCATTTTAAGACAGAGCCACCCACCCCTCTACGATATTCCTGCAGTTTTCTTAATCTCAGTATAGGACTTCAGCAAAAGGAGCAACTGTAAACATTTGCCCATTACCCTTCATCTTGTTCGCTTTGCTCCATCGTTACACATGCAAAGTCCAGATTCTATCATCCAGTGTATTCGTAAATGAGTTCTCTCAACTTTCAGAAGATCACAGAATTTTTGCACTAAAATGATGTTGCAGATTATCAGATCCAATGCCTTCCATATCCAAATGAGGAAACTGAGGGCTGGAGTAGTAAACTAACTTGCCCAAGGACACTTGTAATTTTGGGGCAAAGCTGAGATTTGAGTCCTGGGTCCTTTCTCTCAGCCCAGATTACTAACAGTAATGTTATAAAGCTTCTGAGTACCTGCCTTGTGCCACAATTTTAATATCTAGTTTCTGCAATCTTCATAACAACCTTGCAAGATAAGCACTCCCATTTGACAGATGAGGAAATTTAGGTGGCTTGTCCTGGACCATACAGGCCAGGAGTGCATGGCCAAAGCTTGGGCTGGAACCGGCTGTCTTACTCCAGGACCCCTGCCCAGGGCCCCTGAGCCTCAGAACATCTCCAGCCAGATGTGCAGCAGAGAGACAAAGCAATAGGTCTACACTAACTTCACTATCTTCCCTTCCCTGTACCTACTACCTGTTCCTCCATTGGTAGTTCCTATACTGATAATAGCATCACCACCAACTTAGTCACTTAAATCAGAAACCTAGAGAGATTCCTTTGACTCATTGTTACTTTATCTCTTGATCCCGCAGATTCGAGCGAGCCTCATGCCCTAGAACTCATCCCCCTCCCTCTCCTTCATGCATTCCCTTGGTGAAGCGTCTCACCCTATCTCTTCCTTACCAAACCTACAAAACTATTACAGCTCCCTCCACCCCCGCCTGGTTTCGCTTTCCCCAGCCCCTCTCCATTTCCTGAACACCTTTTACACTTGCCCTCACAATCATCTTTCTAAAATCAATTGATCTTATGTAGCCCCAACTTAAGCACTGTGTTGGTTCTATTCCAATTTTCTTTGAAGAGCATACCGGTTCCTTCACCACCAGCTAGCAGGCCCTTTCCCTGGAGCTCCTTCCTGTGCCTCCTGTAAGACCCAGGACACACCGCATCTCCTCCTGCCAGATCCCTGCCCTCTGGGCTTCCCTAAGGCAGCCTGTCTGACTTGGTTTTTGCAAGTGCCTCTGCTGCAGCATTGCTCACACTGTTTTTCCTTTGTGAGTCTTTCGCTCCTTTTCATGGTGAGCTCCCTGCGCACAGAAAGGTGACACCTCTGAATCCCCAGCTCCAATTCATGAATCTGCTAATTTACTCAATGTGCTAATTTACTCAACCTTGAAAACGCTCAGTAAAAGTTGTTGAGTAAGTTGGCAAACTCACAAATCACGGCTCTGTTCAGAATTTTATTGTAAAAGAATAATCCTGTGTTAACTTAAGTAAAAACCTGTGCCTTGAGTTAAGATCAAATTTATTTTAGAAAGACAACTTTAAAATACTGACTGATGGGGTCCTTGTTAAAAGAAGCACAAAATCCAAGTTTTCTGCCTGACAGGCACTTACTTCCTAGCTAATAGGCATCAATGAAAACAACAAAGAGAAAAATCTAATTTCAAGAAACAAAGAATCTGAGCTACAGTAGATGAGTGGCTATGACCCAAATGAATTAATTTGCTAATTGTTTCCATTCGCTTTAATCTGTGACAACTCCCAGATTAGTACTTTTCAAACTGCAGGTCATTACTCATTAGTGGGTTATGAAATATGTTTAGTAGGTCAGGAAGAGTATTTTAAGACGTTAAAACAAAATAGAAAATACCAGGATGTATCTCATAGAGTAATTTCACGAAACGTTTTTTGGGTGTAGTATGTGCGTCCACGAAGTTTGGGAAACATGGCCCTAGATCTCTGATGGTGACACATACAGCCCACAAGCATCTCCGAACGTGGGTTGGCTGCGCATACAAATACCCACTTTCTTGGCACAAAATTCAGAGCTGGTTACTTTCTGCCAGGGGCCACACCTGGCCAGGAAGGTTTACCCAGCTGTAAGAAATAAACTTGGATTCACCCTCCAAGATGGAAATGTGCGTAAAGGATGCCAAAAAATTACATGTACCGTGAGAAGAAACAGAGAAAGTCTCGTCATTGTGAAAATTTGTCCCTGAGTCATTTGATCCAACAACTTCATCTGCTGGGCAGAACTCTGATGTGGACATAAGGTGTTTGCCTGCACCCTGGGGAGAACAGTGCCCACCTCATGGTGGGCAAAATTTTTGAACAAAATCATTGTTCAAAGCAAAATCTCAAACGGACAACATATAACACGGACTCCTTATTCATGTATTCATCTCTTCATTGCTGAAACATCAAAGTTGGTTTAAAAATGCATGGAGTTAGCTCAGCACAGAATTATACCCTCCTAACCCATTAAACTAGGGAGAACCAATTCTAAATTGAGCCAATATTTTATCCATTACAAATTCTACCCAGCTGTCTGCCTCATGTGTCTAAAGCAGACACCACCTCCCACTGGTTCTCCAAAACAGAAGGAAAACATGCCCACATGCATTTACAGGCTCTGTGCCGAGGGTGCTGGCCTCGTGTCTTGTTTCATTTAAGGCAGAATAAGAGGAATGGGCTTAAAATGCAAGTGGAGCCTCTAGAAGAGGCTGTTAAGGACAGGGACAGGTGATGAAGCAGGTGCTAGCTACCGCCCTGGGCCGGGCGCACCCACCCCACCTGGAGCCATGTCATGTCGGGGGTCACAATGTGCTCACGTGGAAGCAGTGCAGTCCCTTCCTGCTGGATGACTTTGGGAGGTGCCTTCCTGTCTGCGGCATCCATGGTTCCAGGATGAGGCGGGATGGTGACTGTGGGGTTGCCACAAACAATCACCCCCCTGCCTGGGCCCCACAGCCTATTTCCAGCTCCTGATAGTTCCTGTCTAATGCCAACGTCAACTGAGGAATCCAGGGCATCCTGGGCCCAGCATTGTTCAAATCACACATTCCTCTGCTGAAAAAGCTACTGAATAACTCTCATTCCTCCAGCCTCCCAGGAGAAACCACATCAGAGAATGAGCAACCAGATCCCTGTGTGTGATGGGAACAAAGGGGACAGGCAGGAGCCTGAGAGTGTCTCCACCACTGTCCATCAGACCCCCTGCAGTGGATGCACAGGCCTGCACAGAAAGCTCACCGGTGGGCTCACCCAGCTTCTACCACAGTGCCCAGAGCCCCACTTGCACCCTTGGCTGGGACGCGTGGCTTCTGAAATTGCTACACCACCTGCCTCCCTGACTTTTTATGAAAACTGCAACTAAGCTCTCCGAGGAGGGAAGACAATTGGGCCATGTGTATTGAGAGGCTACATGGCAGGTGCTGGGTTTAGCACTCCAGGTCAGAAACCTCTTGATCTCTGTGGGTCACCAGCCATGCTGAAGACAGAAATACAAATGGAAGGGGAAAAAAATACAACCAATATTATGCTAACATTGTAGGGAGGGATAAGAAAGGAAGGGGAAGGAGAGGAAAGGTCTGAAGAAACATAAGAAAGACGGAGGGAAAGAAGTCTTCAGTGGGGAGGAGGAGGCTGACAGTGTCCCCGCCCCTCCATAGCACTATGTGAAAGCTGTCCTATGTCCCACAGCACTATGCCACTCAAGGAAAGAAGTCAAACAAGATGCGGGACTTGCTTTCAGCCCAAGAGGAGCTTACAATCGGCTTGGAGGCCAATCAGCAGGCAAGACCCCTTCCTGAGGCAGAGCTCACAGGACCCATCATGCCTAAACAGCACCCAGCCCACCCTTCTTACCGACTACATTTCCAACCAGTGATTTGCACTCTGTATGAATAACTTCTGCAATTCCACTACTTTGTTTTAGTTGTAAAAAACTTGGGAACATTAAATGTCATGGAAATAGAAATTAAAACAGCCAAGCTATCTATCACTGTTTACCTATAAGGTTACTAAAATATACAGGGCGGGGTGGGGGAGTCCCAAAAAAAAATGTATACAAGTGGGCACTTCGGTCAACGTTGCTCAAGCAGTAGTTCGCTGTCATCAGAAGTGTCTGGACGCTGATGGTAACCCCACTTTGAGCACCTCTTGTAATTGCAGAAGTCAAACGTGACTTGTATTCATCTTTTGCTATCAGTATATATGGAGTATTACAATTTTAATACAGTTTCCCTTTCTTAAATTGTGTATATATTTTGGGGGGCACCCACTGTGTATATATACACATGGCTACCCAATGCTGGCAGGAGTGAGGCACATCTTCTGAGGGTCTCCCCAACACCCCAGCCACCTCCCGTGTGACCGACTGCCCCGACTCCCTCTCAGACTCCCAGTCAGTCTCGCCTCATCTCCGGGGCTCTCTTAGGAGACTTGGAGCCTTCCTAACACTCACTCCTCCTCATCTCACTCACCTGTGGAAACACTTCGATGGCTCCAGTTTTATGGGGCATTTGTAGAAAGCTCTGGTGGGTCATCTGGGGAAGACTGCGAAGGGCTCAGTAGGACCTAAAAGATGCACAGTTCTCGACCAGGTGGGGGATGTAAAGATGTAAAGATGTAAAGATGGGAGAGCTGGTGTCAGTTTTTACTTGGGACTTTCTTTAACACTGAACTGACACCTTCTTCTCTGTCTGTGACTAAGTCCCAGAATGGAGCTCAACTCACCAAATGAAAAGGAAGGAAGTCTTAGTGGTGGTGAAGTTCTTCGACTATTTAGTCTTCTTTTAACCAACTCTTTCATTGTGATTGGGCTAAGAGACAAAATTTTAATCAGTCAACAGACATTGACTGAGCGTCTTCTAATACATGAGACGCTAACAGGAGGGAACAGGTGTATTAGTGGGCATGACAATCCACTGGCATATGCAGAACTCAGGTAACAGACATGATGCCTGCTCATGCCAGCCGCCTGCACACAGCAGGATGGGCACGCTTCCTCGTGTCACTGCACATTCTATTCCCCGGGTGGAATATACTCACCTCTCTTGGCCACTCTCAGTCTTCTCTCAAAAGCCTTCCCCACCCTTGGCAAAACTGGACATTCTCTTCACTCTCTGAGCACCCCTGTATGAAGACTCTCATTCTGAGAGTCTTGATGCTGAGAATGGGAAGGAGAAGGGGAGCAGGGGGCGATTTTCACGCACCGTGAATCCCAGAACCTAGCACAGTGCCTGCTGCATCTTAAGTGAAAATGAAGGCATGAAAGCGCCAGCGAACAGATGCACAGCAGACAGGGTGCCCACAGTACGCAAGGGAGACGAAGCCTACAGCAGTGGCTCCTCAGGTCCTCGGAGGGCTCAGACGGGCAGCCAGTGTTCCAGGGAGGGGAAAGGAGAGGGAAAAGGGATGAGCGGAGCCCTGGAATCCAGCACGGGTCTGTTTAATATGCAGCGTGCAGATTCCCAGAAATCAATGCTCATTTTTAAAACACTACTGCCCAGAGCCACCCTCCCTGCTTGATTTCTGGGTCGGTGTTAAGTATCTTTCTATTTATAAAGCAACTCTCACGGCAGTGGTGCAATGCCGGCCCCACACCCAGCCACAGATGTGGGGCAGAGTGGGACAGAAGGAGAAACTGAGGCCTGGAAAAAGATGCAGGGACACCCAGAGGGCTTCTGTGTCTGAGACAGATGCTCTGCCCTACCCTGAGCCCCCTGACCGGCCGGAAGGTGCTGCTCCCCTCTGGGCTCCCATGGCCACCAGCAGAGAGGCTGGCCCTTCTGCAGGGAGCCTCCTTAGCACCAAGGGAAATGAGCCCAGAGGCACAGGAAGTGCGAGGAGCTTGGCTTTCCAAGTCCAGACTTCTGGCCTCCTGGCGTCCACCAGTTCCCTATCTCCTGCCTTCTCCAAGGCAGTCACACTTCAGTTTCTGGGGTGCAGGCCCCTTGCCTGAGTGTTGGCCCCCCAGTTCCTCCTGTCTCTCCGTCTCCCCTCGCAAGCCCAGGAGCCGTCATGGTCAGGCCCAGGGAAGGTGATTCCTCTCATGCGGGGCTCCTCTCTCCAGCTCCGGCTACAGATTCTGGGGCTGCCCTGCTCCCAGTCTCACACCTGGACGAGACGCTGCCCAGCACACAGCTCCCTTGGGACCAGCACATCACATACGACGTCCTCCACTTTGCAGGGCTCAAATCCACAAGCATATGAGAAGTCAGAGACTCGCCCCCAGCACTTCCCTTCACACAAAGCACACAGCTGGTGACAAAAGCCTTCCGAGTACTCCTGGCCACCTCCTCAAAACATAAGGATGGAAAGAGGGGAGGTGGTGCAGAGGAAGGCTCAAGGTCCAGGAAGCCTTCTTTTCTACATTTTTACTCACTAGACTCACTAGATGACTTTCCTTTTATTTTTATTTTTAGGTATAAAAATAAAAGGTATAATTACACATAGGAAAATTCCCAGGCAGCCTTCTGTATCACAAAACCAGGGGCTCCTGAGGTCCTGCTCATGTCGATTAACACCACAGCTGAGCTGCCGCTGTGCACTGGGCCTGTAACCAGACACCCTGAGGAAGGCCCTGTCCCCAGGCACAGCGGGACACACATGTTCGTGAAAATGGACACATACACACGTCTCTCCATTTCTCACACATAGAATCACAGAATGTCAGAACTGGAGGGCCACCCAGGAATCACTCAGTGTATACCCTCCTTACAGCTGCAGCAAAAAAGAGCTTCCAGAGGGATGAAGCTCACCTAGGGTCATCTAGCAAGGCAGCGAAAGACCAATATGAAAAGCCACAGTTCTTGACTCTGTGATCAGTGCCTTTTCCGCTACACATTATTCAGTCAACAAACATTTATTAGGCAGAGGTCTGCCAGGCACTGTACTTGGCATATGGGGTCGATTTAAGACATAGTTGGTTCCTGTTTTCAAGAAGTTTAAAATTTAAGGAGAGAGAGAGAGAGATGGAGGGAGAGATATAAGAGTATTAAGCAAACAAGAACTTCAAAACAAACGCTTTTCAGCAGCACAAGAATGTGACAAGTGGTACAGTGCCAGTCAGGGCACAGAGAAGGTGACTACTTCTGCCAGGGGGCCCTGTGCTGGGCACACTGGGTGAGTAGGAGTCTGCCTGCCCAGCAGACAGAACAGGTGTCCCAGTCCCAGGGAGACCAAACAGTATGGGTGGCACAGAGAAGGATGTGGTAGAATCGAGAAAGGGCAAAATGGGCAGAATGGCTGGAGCACGCAGCCTGTGAGGTGACAACAGCAGGGCCACAGTCCCATGCAAAAGGCCAGCAAGGCCACACAGAGCCTCATGGGAACCACTGAAGTTAATCTACCCAGGTGCGGTGAGCGTCTTCCACGCACCAGGCACAGGTGACCAGGTCAGTGGGTGTGGCCGCTCTGTTGATTGGCAAAGGATGGCTTGGAGGGGGTTAGTTAGTAAGCTATGGTAACATTCATGTAAGATACCTGAGCACCTGACTTGGAAAAATAGGGTTGAGAGGGAGGGAAGGTGGAGACAAGAGAGCGTGGACATGGGGGTGGAGGGAAAAAGCTGAGAAGACTCCTGAGTCTCTGTAAGGGGAGGGCTGGGCTGGGTGGTAAAGTCCTCCATGGAGACCATTTTCTTCACTTAATAGACTGGCCTGCCCTGTGCACTTAGTTACCTTTCATGCCTACACGCCTTAGACACCTTTGTATTCCCCAGGGGCTCAATTAATACTTGCAGGTTGATGCCAATTACAAAGCAAGCACAATTCCAAAGCTGGAGAAAGCCTGGCCTTTAAGTGTCAGTGCTGATGGATTGAGTACACAAGCGGGTCACACATACTAGCCTGTCTCAACACCTAACTTATCACCCATCCCGCACCCTTCATTTGCAAAAAGAGGGCCGTACTGTCAGTGGCTCCTAACCAGGCAGCGAGGTTAACCAGGAGCACACAGCGGGAGCCAGGCAAAGGGAAGCGGGGCCGCTCCCACAGTGCTGGCTCTGTGCACCAGGGTGGGACTCGGCAAGCTGCTTTTCAGGTCCACAGGTGACTCAAACTCTCACTCCACACTAAGAACCACCAATGATTAAACCCTCTCATTTAAGAGATAAACAGGTCTGCGAAGCTTAGCAGTGGTCCACAGCTTTGAATGGAGAATGGCCACAAAGGGGCGACTTGCCCCAGTCCATGCTGGCTACCTGCAGAGCTGGACAGGAAGGCAGGGCAGCACCTGCATCCAAGAACCAATCTGTGTCCCTCCTCCCACAGCTGTGCGCTGCGAGCAGAGGCTGGGAGACTGGGGGGAGCGGGGACTGCTGTGATGGATGGAGCCTGTTCTGCAGGCTACTGCCGGAGGGCCAGGGAGGAAGAGGAGAAATGAAAAGCTGAGGAGATATTTTCCCCGTGATTTGTGCCGCTCGAGATGCCCTGTAGCAATATTTATCCTGCGGCTCTGTCCCACTTTCGTTTATTATCCAGCTTAGCCTGAGTTATCACAGCCAGGACAAGACCCATAAACTAGCTACCTGACACCGTAGAGACCGTGCAGCGTATTTTAAAATCTCAAGGAACAGCTTCGACCCTCCATGGAAATTTAAAGAAACAGGTGCACTCCTCTTCCTCCGGAAACCATAGCCATTCTGGAAGCAGATGCAAGGAGAACCCGTCACCCAGCTGCCACGCTCCCAGAGACGCAAGCTGGAGCTCACACCGTCCACGCACGCCCTTCCACAGCCTACCCACCGGTGCAGACCATGTCTGGTCACTGACCCATGTTCAGGCTTGTCAAACACAACTTTCAACAACCCAGATCATTTCTAGGGTTGAATTTTAATCATCTGTCAGCAGCAATTCATTCAAATATTTGTCAGTAAATGAATGAATAATGAATTTATTGAGTGTCTTCTACTACATATTAAATCTGGACTGGGCAAGGGGGGTTAGAAGTAGAAGATCAATTCCTCAATTACCTTGCTTACCAGGTCTAATCATACGATACACAGGGCTGCACAACTAACAATACAGGAGAACCAGGAGTCCAGCGTGGGGAGGGGAGAAGAGGGGAAGGGGCAGCAGGGGCAGCCAGGATGTCCGAGGCCAGTGGACCTTCAGGGCTGGGAGGGCACCTAGAGAAGCTTAACAAGAGGGTGGACAGTGCTTCCCAGACTAATGGCAAAGTTTCTAAAGATCACAGATTAGTCATGTGATCTAGTTACTACTGGGTCATTGGGAAAGTCATGACGCATTTTTGCAAAAAATACGTCATGACTTTCCCGACGACCCAATAGATTTATGGCACTGCACAAGACCAGAAGAAAAAATGACAAAAAATTCCTGCACTCATTTGGCTTACATTCTGATTTGAGGGCATGGGTACAACAACAACAAAAAAAGACAATTAAGAAGTTAAAAAATATTTGTCTGGTGTGCTGTATAGAAAATACCAATGAATACGGGAGACCAGGAATGTATAGGGGTAGGGGAAGGGCAGCTGTTTTAAAAAGGATAGTCAGGGAGGGTCTCAGTGGCACCCCTGAGCGAGGGCAGTGACAAGGAGATGACTCGGAAAGCCATGCTAATAATCTAAGCAGGAGATGATGGCAGCGGTGGATCAGAGCTGCAGCAGTGGAAGTGGAAAGAAGAGGATGGGTCCTGTTGTTCTACCAAGGAAACAGAGTGAGGGAAAGACCACAAGTGCGCTTTTCAACACATTAAGATGTATATTAGGGCTGGCCGAGTGGCGCGGTGGTTAAGCGCTGGCCTGGGAAGCCAACGGCCCCAGTTCGGTCCCACATACGAGGGCCAGTGACACTGCTCTAAAAAAAAAAAAAAAAAAAAAAAAAAAAGATGTATATTACTCATCCAAGTGGAGATGTAAACCCATAATTTTATGAGTCAAAGAACTCTAGAACCAGGAGAGACTTAGAGTGTATAACCCAGGAGTCCTCGCCCGGCCGGTAGGAACGGTGGGCCATGAAGCTGGCTTTCCCAGCAGGTGCCATGCATGTTGGTCCTTAAACTCAGCTCAAAGTCCATGTCATCATCCCCCAACACACCTGCTGGGCTCGGTGGGGTACCTGATCTGTGTGTCATCTCATTCTATACTTAATGTACTCTGAGGCCAGGAGGAGCCGAGTGACTTGTCCAAGGCCATTCCCACCGGGCAGCAGAGCAGGGCTCAGTGTTCTCTATGCTACCCAGATTCCCAAATTAGATTTTGTTTTTAGGAGGGAAAGATCTCTGCTTCTAGGAGTTTTTTCATAAAAGTTGTTTGTTGTTGTTGTTGTTTTCTAAAAGATTTTATTGGGGAATTGGGGGAAGGGAACAGCATTGGGGAATCAGGGAAGGGGGACAGACAAGTTGCTGTCTTTTTGTTCTTCAGTCTAGTTGTGGAGGATGTCGCTTCACTGGCCCATGTTGGTATTATCATTGCGCTCTTCCCCAGTGAGGCAGTTGCTCGCCAGCCTCTGGACAGCTGCTCTCAGCCACTCACGGCAGCTCACGCCAGCTGCCGGCCAGCCCCACTGCAGCCTACACCATTGCCAGCAACTCCCGGCAGCCCAGCTCCAGGTCGAGCTGTTCACCATCTTAGCTGTAGAGGGCGCAGCATCACTGGCCCTCATGTGGGATCTGAACCGGGACCCTGCTGCTTAGAGGTGGGGTTCCAAGCCAACTCCTAATCAACGTGCCACTCGGCCGGCTCCTATAAAAGTTGTTTTTGAATTCTGAGGTTTTTTTTCCCAAGAATATGTATTATCTGCAAAATCCATACTACATGATATCTGGATGCAAACTGGATGTAGGTATGGCTGACACAAGAACATAGGTATTGGCATGAAACTAGAGTGACTGCAAAGTCTGTCTCCACAGAAAGAAAGGAAAGTCCTGAGGCCTGGCATGGGCCAACATGGATGGATGTGTCAAAAGGTTCTGGAACATTCCTTGCAAACACCATAAGTGAGATGGACGGGACAGAGATTCAGATTGAAGTCACATTTATTGAGCACCTTCTATTTCTTTCGCTTCAATGTTCTTCTATGTTTTTTGCTTCCCTCAATCCTCACAGCAAGCTGGAGACAGGTAGTATAATTCCCAGAAGAAGGACATGGTAATTCGAGAGGTAAAGGGACCTGCTCAAGGTTATGGTAGCTAGAAAATGACAGAGATGGGACTTGGGACACCTAGTGCTCCCAAAATATTCTAACTCCTAAATCTGAGCTCTTCCATTGTCATGTGCCTCTCAAAAATGAGAAAAGAAGGGGTCCGTCCCACTCAAGTTCAAGGGGATGGCTTAGTCTAACTCAGGAAACTGAGCACATCTCCAGGCTCCCCCACATCCTTTATCTCCATGCTTCTCCAGGACTGGCCCCTTCCTAGACAATTACTTCTGGCCAACAGGAAGTCACCTGTCCACCATGCCTGACATAATCGTCTTCTTCCCTCCTTTAAATATTGCTCAAAGCTGCCTCCTTTATCAAGTCCTCCAGACTCACTGCCATGCCTCTGCCTCCTCCAATGAGGTAATGGACCTGGAAGGAACTCACAGTTGCCTGGCTCTGCACTGCATGACCCCGACCCTTGCATTTACATGGTTGGACAATTAAGTTCATGAACTCATCCTAGAAAAAGTGCTACACACCTCACTGCTGAATATCACTATGGTCACCTTCAAAGTACTCCCCTTGGGAAGCTATGCAGAGTCACCAGTGCCTAGTCCACCCTTCAAAGCGATTTCGGAACTCTTTTTCTGGAATGGCCATCAGAGCTGTCGTCGTATTACCCTTGATGTCCTGAATGTCATCAAAATAACCCTTTCAATATTTCCTTTATCTTCGGGTAAAGAAAGAAGTCACTGGGGGCCAGATCAGGTGAGTAGGGAGGGTGTTCCAATACAGTAATTTGTTTACTGGCTAAAAACTCCCTCACAGACAGTGCTGTGTGAGCTGGTGCATTGTCGTGATGCAAGAGCCATGAATTGTTGGTGAAAAGTTCAGGTCGTTTTAGTCTAACTTTTTCACGCAGCCTTTTTAGCACTTCCAAATAGTGAACTTGGTTAACTGTTTGTCCAGTTGGTACAAATTCATAATGAATAATCACTCTGATATCAAAAAAGGTTAGCAACATCTTTGCAACAAGTTCACGAACTTAACTGTGAGAACTCCTATAGCTCTTTCCAGCTGTAATACTCACATCCTTACTGACACCTATGGTTCTGAGTGTTTACAGTATTTATTAGTAACAATTATATTATTTGTGAAAAGCACTTTTCACTTTCAGTAGGCTGCCATACTGTTAACTTATGGTCCTTGTCATTATTACTGTGGTCGTACGGAAGGCAGGTACGCATATCACCACCACTTGACGTGTGAGGGAAATGAGATTGGGGGGGAACAAGGAACTTCTCCAAAGATATCAAACTAATTAATTTCAGAACTAGAAGTCAGAGCTTCTCATTTAGAGGCCAAAAGTCTTTCCACTAGACCAGGAGTAGACAAAGTTTTGAGATGGAAGAGCCGCCTGGGGTCAGCAAACTGTGGCTCGTGGGCCTCTAAAGTAAAATTGAAAATGAGAATAAAACAAAACTATCATAGTTTCATTTATAAAATTTTTAAAGGATATTATTCACATAATAGTGATTATGTAAAAATATATTTATGGCTCTCGAATAATTTTTAAATTGTTGTGAAAGACAGGATTGGCTCTTCTAGGGGTCGGCAAACTTTTGAGACAGAACGTACCTAAAGAGCCTCATGTGGCTTGCGAGCCACAGTTTGCCGACCACTGCACAAGACCATCTGAACTCCCTATCTGCCTTGACTTCCTAGAGTGGGTTGTCTCCCACATCTCCTCTCAGAGAGTACCAAGGTCCCCTGGGCCAACCTGTCCCTAGCCACAGAGTGCCTTCTGCTCACTAGGTGGGAAGGCAAAGCACTTACAGGGGGAGAAGGCAGCCTCATGTTGAGGGCTTTCACCCCGCTCCAATGCTGTGAGTCTAGAAGCTGGAATGGTCAGTGAAAATGCATGAGCAGGTAAAACTGGAGCCAGTTTTCTCTTTTCTGACTACACTCCAGAGAGAGTCCCATCCAGGCAGACTGCTGCCAGGGGGTCTGCAATGAGGAGAGAAATGACAGGAAGATAAGCATACACACGCTTCATGATCCCAGCTCCATTTAATGCCACATGAGATCACTACCTTGTACATTTCTCCACTGCCTTCCTCCTGAGTCACATCCAAACCTGAGCTCATCCCTCCGCTCGCCAGCCCGCTGCTGGCCAAGGGAGGAGGCAGCGGGCAACTATGCATCACATCTTACTCACTCATCCGCTCAACAAGTGCTTACTGACAGAGACACATAGAGAAGGAAGGTGGGCGTCGCCCTGGCTTTTGGAGGGACAGGGCCTGGCCTGGGAAAAGAGCTGAGATTTAAGAAATCTTCCCCACCGGGATCCCACTTCTCCCAAGTCCCTATAACCTCTCTTGAGATACCCATCAGTAGACCGGATGTAGTACTTCACAAAGTAATGATTCCTGGACAGAAAGAGGCCACAAAGACGCAGGGGAATGGGGAGTTAGGGGGAGAACAGAAAGTGGCTATGCTCTCCCTGCTTGGGCACCTCTCCCCTTAGCCCTCCGACTCTGCTTGTAGACATGTATTCTGCTGTGTGCTGAACACTGAGCAGCTGCCGGCAGGGCCCAGAGCTGGCTCACCCAGTGCCCCTAGAACCTGGCACATACATGTTGGAAAACCACACATACTGGCTCCTCTCTTGGTTTTGAATTGAAGGAGACATAAAGAAGAAGGCCGGGGGGGGGGAATTTTTATGAAGACCTTATCAACTAAATAGGTTGGAAGCATCTGGAAGGAGTTGGTGCAGCGTAGAGGGATGAGATTTTTTCTGATTACAAAAGAAGATGGTTGGGGCCAGCCAAGTGGCGCATTGGTTAAGAGCTGGCTTGGGATGCCAGTGGCCCCGGTTCAGATCCCACATATGAGGGCCAGTGACACTTCCCTCTACAGCTAAGATGATGAACAACAGCTCCACCTGGAGCTGGGCTGTGCGAGCCCTGGCGACGGTGTAGGCTGCAGCCCCTGCTGCAGTGGGCTGCCATAGGCTACAGTGAGTGGCCGGCAGCCAGCGTGAGCTGCCAATGGCCGCGGTGAGCAACCATCCAGACGCCAGCGACTGGTCTGCCTCATCCGGGAAGAGCACAATGATGATACCAACATGGGCCAGTGAAGCAACATCCTCCACAACTAGACTGAAGAACAAAAAGACAGCAACTTGTCTGTTCCCCTTCCCCGATTCCCCAAAGCTGTTCCCCTCCCCCAATTCCCCAATAAAAAATTTTTTAAAAAAAAGAAGATGGTTGATAGTAGCTAGCACTTGGTTGATGGTTTATGGTAGCCTTGCAGGGGGATGAGCTAAATTGTGTTGTGGAGTCTCCCAAACTGGGGCTTCTGTAGCACTTTGTGGTACATTATGTGTACCACATATTTCCTAGGGCTGCTCTTCCCCTGTACACTGGGCATCCCTGGAGCCATACAAGGGGAATCACCCCAGGTCGTGCCTTCATCCACAAAGGCCTTCAAACCCTGCTCACGTCGCCCCCTCCAGTGGACCTGACCCTGCAGAATCAGGCCCAGACCTCCCAAAGGAGCCAGTGGTCAGGCTCAGGGAGGTGGTCAGGCCAAGTGAGCCCCAGGCGGGTACTCTGTAGGTCCAGTGTGAGGTATGCCCTGCCCATGCCCAGCAGGACCCTGGTGGAGGACAACTCAACCTGGGGCCCTGGATTCCAGGTCAGCAGTCACATCTACCCCCCAGTAGCTCACTGCCCAAGCTTGCAGAAGAGGCCATGGGAGGCCATGCTCACAGCATTTAGACAGCAGCTGCTGGACTTGGGGCCACATTTGAGAAGCCTGTGCACATCCCAAACCCAGCCCACCAATGGGCTCCTTGCCCCACGTCCATCCCAGCACGTGTCCATCATCCCTCTCCAGCTGCACCTTGGGTGTATCCCTGCCCTCATCCTCCATGGGCACCTGCGTGCCTAGCACTGTCCAAACCACCAAAGGGGAAGGCAGGTACACAAGGCAGAACCCCAACCTCAAGGGGCTTGCAGCTGCCTGTATTTGAAGCTGACCAATGCTACACTGCAGTTACATTTGCTTCTCATCCCTGAAGTATGGCCTCGTCTCTCTGGGTCCTCACAGGCTGGCATAGAGCAACTTTTTTGATGGACGAGCTAAAAATCCCAGTCTATGCTCAAAATCCCATTCCTAGTGCTCAGCTTCACTAGTTATCAGGAAAATCAAATAAAAGCCACGGTGAAATACCACTACACATCCACCAGAATGACAAGAAAAAAAAATTCTAAGTGTCTAGATAAGCACATGCCAACCAGGGCTCTGATACACTCAGACCGACAAAACCACTGTGGGATAACCAATATCATAAGATTGAAAGTGGGATGTACCCATATTCTATGTCTCAGCAAGTCCACTCTTTCCTATAAACCAACAGAAACGGGTTTTGATTAAAAGTATGCTAGAATATTCATAGGAGGGGAAGAACTATTTAAAATAACCAAAATATGGAAACTACCAAAATGTCCATCAACAATAGAAAGGCCAAATCAATTAAGTTATAGTCCCACATGGGAAGACTATGAAACAATGAAAATTAATGAACTACAGCCACGTATGGCAATCGGACGTATCTCAGGGGGAGAAACTGTGGAAGAAGTCAGATACAAAGAGCACACACTGTATGATTCCACTGACGGGAAGTTGAAACACAACTCCATGCCGTTAGATGTCAGAGTGGTGGCTACCCTTGACTGGGGGTAGTGGCTGGGAGGGGGCATGACGGTGGCTTCTGGGGTGCTGGTAACACTCAGTTTCTTAGTCTGGGTACTGGTCCCATACTATGTTCACTTTGTAAAAGTTTGTTGAACGCTGCATTTTCATGTCTGTCTATTATACCTCACCAAAAGGTTAAATAACGTTTTCATTTCTCTCCGTTTATTATTTATTCAGTGTTTTCATATTAAGGGACAAAGTTGTTCACATAAGAGAAATCATGGGTCATCTGTGACTCTATGTAATAACTTAGTGTTTTTTCACCTCCAAAATGAAGAGCATGAGATAATCTCTAAGGAACCTTCCAGCTCTAGATAGTATGATGCTTTGATCCTATTCTTAGTAAAACCTCATTAATCAGTTACAAGAAATCCTTCCCAAATTAGCGAAAAGTTTAAAAACATGGAACATTTGTTTAGAGACGGTAATGTGAGCGCTTTTGAGAACTAAGCATATTAACAAATTAAAAAATACGTGCTCTCTAAATTGAAGTTAATGAAAACAATTATAATTTACATTAGGCTTACACTACTTAATACTGCTTGAATATTATTAAAATCCTGTGTCTCGTCCACCGATCCTTATTTCAGCCATCTGAGTCACAAGAATTCCTGAACGCCGATTTACCACATTTGCTACTACAAGTGACCGAAGTAGAGCGTTATGACGTAACACAGACCCAGGCACCCTGAACTCCCCAGCCCCGCGCGGCCCTGCCCAGCCCGGGGAGATAAAGCCTCCGTCCACACCTGGGAAAAGCTGGGCCTGGTCTGAGCCTGAGCTGACCCCACTCCTTGAGGACCATGGGCTGCCTGAGGCTGCCTCTGACCGTGGCCGACCCACAGAGCACTTAGGAGACTTAAGACACCCCTGAGAGCTCAGCAACACCACTGGGGCAGCAGATTCTAGGAGGCCGCAGGATGGGAAAGCTAGGCACCATCATAAATAAAACCTCTGCTCAGTGGCTAATCTCACAGGTGCCTCACAAATACACACACAGGTTGACTGAGGCGTACTCACAGCCGTGAGCTAACACCCAGAGGCACCTCCCTCCGACTGCCTCCAATTATAGCTTTGCTGGCGACTCTCTCTGGGCCTCAGTATCTCCTTCTGCACAATGGGGAGAAACGCTCCATGACCTTCACCTGGCTTTACAGTGGCGACAAACTAACACTTTAAATATTTCTGGACTCCCCCACCAAACAAGGGAGCATTGGGGAATAAAGCTCAAAGCAAGTAATTTCCTGGAGGCCATAATGCAAGTTCAAAGAGTGAATTAGCATCTCATAAACCTTCACTGAAAAAGGGAGTGGGGAAGCCTTGATTCCCAGCAAACTTCCCATGGACAGCTCTCCTTGCCCGCCCCCCAAAAGAGAAAGAGAGAGATGGGTTAGTGTCTAACTACTCCACTTGGGCAAGTTCTCTCACAGGGTCCAGCTTCTTTGCTCAGATCTAAACGCACTGAGGACCTGAGGCCTGAAGACCTTCATTCCATCAGGAACAAGGGCAGCTGAGTTAGGCCTCCCTTCCCCCAGCCCTGGGCTGTGAGTGAACTTCCCCTCCTCCATGCTCCACCACCTGTCTCTGGACCAAATACGGATCACAGAGAGGCATTTCCTGAGCTCTGTAAGCTTGCTGACCCTGGAGGTTAATCCTGCCTTCTGTGGCCAGGCCCCTCGGTGATGAGCCGCTCCCTCCCCACCAAGAAAACCACAGAATCCTAGAATTTCAGGGCTATAAGGGACTTGGGAAACCATTAAGTTCAAGGCTCCAAAGTGTCCAGGGATTATACCAGTATCACAAAGCAGAATGGAGAGGGCAGGATTAGGATTCAGCCAAGTTCTCTTTTACTCTACAAGGCAAAGCCTACTTGACATCCTAAATGCTGTCTTGGCCCTTGAGTGGCAGCAACCTGCAGTGTTAGGAGAAAGGTCGAGTGGGGTACAAAGAAAGAGTGCTGTGATCACTTAGCAATATCTACCTTGTGCCAAGTATTTGCCGACCTGCCACTAAGCCACGTTGACTCTCTGGACAAACACTCTCCATCACCTTATCCAGAAATCTCTGGGTGTCATTTTCCAGGCTGGGACATGTGCAAAGGCCAGGGAGAGCTAACCCTATGGGGAAGAGAAGAAACTGAGGCAAAGAATGAAAGGGACCAGAGTGAGCTGGGAGTAAAATCCAGAAAACTCACGTCAACTTTTATCTCAAATCGGCTATTCATGGAGCGCCCACTATTATTTTACTGACAAGCATGCATCATGCCCACTGGGTGTAGGTGTGGCTGGCTTCCTAACCGATGCCACAGGCCAGAGTGAGCTTCCCTCTTGTCCCTGCTACTAACTTCAGGAACAACGCACTTTCCCTTCTGCTGCTTCAACCCTGAGTCTGAAAACAGAGGTAAAAACATCTCCCACGATTGTAGTGAGACTCAAAAGTGAAAACCTGTACACAAGAACACTAGGAAACGGAAACCCCGGCTCAGTACAGGGGCCCACCATCGCTTCCTCCTCCCCTTTCTCTCATCAGGTTCTGGGCATCAGAGACCCAGCCTCCCTGCCAGTGGGTCGTCCCCACAGGCCCTCTGCAGCTGACAATCTAGGTGGCCCCTCCCTCCTGGGCCTCTGACCCCTGCTTGGCCCACCTTCCAGGTCAGTAACTGGGAGGGGAAGTGCTGCAAAGAGCAGAGAACGGAGAAAAGCTGCCTAATCAACTGCAGAGAGAGAGATGCAGCCTTTACATGAACATGGCAGGTAAGTCTCTAATATCCACAGGCAGCAACTCACACCAGAGATTTTCTGTATCCTCCAGGGCAGCGCGAGGGATTACCACTGATGTGTTATCTGCTCCAATTCTTCCTGCCCAGAGTCAAGTCTAATACTTAGCAATGCGTCGCGGCATTGATGTTCCCCACACAGAGATATGTAAATTACACGCAGTGGATGGGAACACCACACACTGACATCTGTCTCTTGCAGATACTTTCTACTCCAGGATGTGAAGCCCAGCAAAATCCTCTAGGCAGCAGAAAGATGTAGGCGGAACACGACCCTGGGGGAAGACCCAGCACCCACCATCAGGAACCCAGGCACTGTAATTAGCAGACATTATCGAGTGGCACATGTCTGTAAAATACCACGCTAGGGTGGTGGAGTAGAAGGGAGGAGCAGTGCAGTAAAATACAAAATGAGAAAGCATGTCCCTGTCCTCATGCCCTGCGTTTCAGTCCTGGGTTTCAGACACAGGTACAAGCGTCTCACCACAGGGCAGTGTGGAAAGTGGCAAAACAGAGGTGGAAACATAATGATGAGAATATAAACAAGAGACGAGGTCATCATTTTCAATTATGGGAGCAGAAAGAGGTAGCATGGACATGATATTTAAAAGCTGGACCTTGAATGGCTAATAGGCTTTAGAAGACGGCCAAAGGGCAGTGGAGAATGAGGTAAAGAACAGGTTGAGCTCAAGGTGGAAAAGCATTCACGCATGCATTCATTCATTCAACAACTGCTCATACTGCCAGACGGTTTCTATGCTGCAGACACAGAGGTGAAGAGTACAAACAAGTATGGGTGAGGTCTGCACTGACGGGAGCCGGGGCCATGGCAGAGGAGGGAAACCAGCAGGGAGAAGTGAGGTGGGGCCCTACCTGAGGGATTTACCAAGGACTAGCCAGACCCCGCCCATTCCTATCCTGTGAACAGTGGGAGGAAGTAGAAGTCCCCTGAGGATCCCACTGCCTTCCCACCGCACTCTACCCAGCAGGCTGCCAGGTGCCTGGACAGCAGCCTCAAGCTCTCATGGTGGGGAAGGCGGTGCTTTGAGTCCTGGGAGAGAAGGGACACATGTAGCCTAGAGCCTGGTATAACCACAACTTGCTTCACTGACAGCCCTTAAATCTACCGAGGGTCCTATTAGCTCTGCTGAAAAGGTGCTGAGGGGAAAGAAAATGGTTCTCCTCTGGCCTGAAAGCAGAGTTGGATTAAAAGAGCCAAAAAGCCGAAAATACCATCTTCCCTTTCCCCCAAACATCCATCACCTCTGGTCTCAGTTGTCACTATCATCTCCTCTCTCACTCATTCAAGGGCCTGCAAGGGCCCCATCAACTAGACTTTGGGGCCTCAGATCCTCTCCAGGCAGGAAGGAGAGTTGATAACTTCTGCTGTTGTTTCTAGCAGGTCTCACAAGCCAGGGCCACCAGTGCTATGATGGATGCCCACGTCCCCTTGTTCTGACCTTCACCATCACCAGAATCAATTATTTAGTATCCAGATACACAAAACACCATTCTGGAAGGTGTGGAGAGCAAGTTAAGCAAACATAGAATTATAAAATCTCAACACAAAAGGTTGTCACAGAGGAGCTGGGAGCCGTGTGTTGGTGCTGTTGTGGAAGAGAAGGCACTTTGCCCACATCAGGCTCCACACTGATTGTTCCCCACGCCCCTCCTCAGATGACGGGCTGCTCAAAGCGTCCATCCATGCCAACAAGGGGCGCTGGACATCCACATAGCCACATGCAAAGAAATGAAGTTGGGCCCATCCTTCACACCACACACAAAAATTAACTCAGATGGGATCATGGACCTAAATAAATGGAAAAGCTAAAACTATAAAACCCTTAGAAGAAAACACAGGAATAAATCTTTGTGATCTTGGGTTAAGCCATGGTTTCTCAGACACCACATGAAAAGTAAAAGTAATACAAGAAAAATTCAATAAATTGGACTTAACATTAAAAACTTTCATGCTGTCAATGATGCCACCAAGAAAATGAAGACAACTCATAAAGTATGAGAAAATATTTACAGATTCATATATCTGATAAGGAGCTTATATCTAGAATATATAAAGAACACTCACAACTTAATAATTAAAAGACAAAAGACAAATAAGTCCATTTAAAAATAGGCAAAGTATATTAATAGATATTTCTGACAAAGAAGTACATGAACAGATGCTCAACATTATTCATCATCAAAGAAATGCAAATCAAAACCACAATGAGATACCATTTCACACCCACTAGGATGGCTACAAAAAGACAGACAATAACAAGTGTCAGCAAGAGTGTGTAGAAATTGGAATCTTTTCTCTGTTGCTAGTGGGAACGTAATATGGGGCAGCCACTTTAAGAAAACAGTTTGGTGTTTCCTCAAAAAGTTAAACAAAGGGCCGGCTGAGGGGCGCGTTGGTTAAGAGCTGCTTTTGGGATGCCAGCGGGCCCCAGTTCGGATACCACATATGAGGGCCAGTGACACTGCCCTCTACAGCTAACAACAGCTCCACCTGGAGCTGCGCTATGCAAGCCCCGGTGATGGTGTGGGCTGCAGCCCCTGCTGCAGTGGGCTGCCATAGGCTACAGTGAGTGGCCGGCAGCCAGCGTGAGCGGCTGGCAACCAGTGTGAGCTGCCAATAGCTGCAGTGAGCAACCATCCAGAGGCCGGCAACCGATCTGCTTCATCCGGGAAGAGCGCAATGACGATACCAACATCGGCCAGTGAAGCGACATCCTCCGCAGCTAGACTGAAGAACAAAATGACAGCAACTTGTCTGTTCCCCTTCCCCCATTCCCCAACGCTGTTCCCCTCCCCCAATTCCCCATTTAAAAAAAAAAAAAGTTAAACAAAGAGTTATAATATGACCCAACAATTCCTCTCCTGGGTATATAACCAAGAGAAATGATAACATGTCCACACAGAAACTTGTACATAAATGTTCACTGCAGCGTTATTCATAATAGCCAAAAAACTGAAATCATCCAAATGTCCATCAGGTGGTGAGGGGATAAACAGAAGGTGGCATGCCCACACAATGGATTATTACTAGCAATGAAAAGGAATGAAGTCCTGACACATGCTACACCATTGAAAACATGTACTAAGCAAAAGAAGCCAGTTACAAAAGACCCCATATCGTATAATTCTACTTATAAGAAATGTCCTGAATAGACAAGTCCATAGAAGCAGAACATAGATTAGTGGTTGCCCAGAGCTGAAGATGGAGTGAAGCTTGGGGGGAAATGAGGAGTGACTGCTAATGGGTATGGGGTTTCTTTGGCAGGTAACAAAATGTTCAGAAAGAGATTATGGTGATGGTTATACAACTCTGTGAACATACCAAAGCACTAAGTTGTACATGAAATGGGTATATTAGTTTGCTAGGACTGCCATACGAAGTACCACAGACTGGCTTGGCTTAGACAACAGAAATTTGTCTTCTCATGATTCTGGAGGCTACAAGTTCAAGACCAAGGTGTATGTTTGGTTTCCTTCTGAGGGCTCTGTCCTTGGCTTGCAGATGACCATCTTCATGTGCCCTCACACGGCCCTTCTGCATGTCTGTGCCCTAATCTCTTCTTAAAGGACACCAGTCAGATTGGATCAGGGCCCACCACAATGACCCCACTTAACCGTAATTACCTCTTTAAAGACTTTATTTCCAAATACTATCATATTTTGAGGTACAAGGGGTTAGGACTTCAACATGTAAACTTGGGGTAGGGGAGACACAACTTAGCTTATAACAATGAGAGAACTCTATGGTATGTAAATTACATCTCAACATAGCTGTTTTTAAAAATCCCATCCACAAACGCTAGAGATTAGATAGTCCAACCCTTCGTTCTACAAACGGGGAACTGAGGCCCAGAGGAGAGCTACTTGCCCCCAATTGCAGTTGGTCAGGGGCAGTGCTGGGTGAAGAACTCACGGCTCCCATTCCAAGTCTAAAGCTCTTTCTACCACTCTCTCCTGCCGCCTTAGCTTCCAGGACTCACACTGAACAGACAATGTGGAAAAAGAAAACTTAAAAAGAAAAATGCCTAAGAAGTTAGATCATGTGCAATTAAAAAGTAAATACGCTCCACAGCTTGTGGGAAAAGGGGGACAGACAGCAAAGCTCTGAGGAGGCCGTGGAAGGGACCTGCACAGTGACAAGCAGAGTTCGTGAGTGAATTCTACACTAATTCTGAATCTGCTGTGTGCCAGGCGAAAGCAGTCAGGGTTCCTGAGCAAGGTGTGCTTCCCAGAAGAGTTGGCATTTCAGCTAATCCTAGAAGGATGGGCCTAATTCACCTGGTGAGGGCTTTCCAAGCAAAAGGAACCGGTTAAGCAAAGGCAGGTAATTTCCAGACCTGTTCAGGAAACAGCAAGTTGGCTGGTGCAGCGGTGGCATATGCTTTATACGAGGGGCAGCAGCGGGTAACGAAGCACAGGTAGGCTGAGGTCAGGTTCTGGGCAGCCTTGCATACTAGGCTCAGAAGCGTGGACTTGAGCAAAGTAACAGGGAGCCGCTGAAGGTTCTGGGGCAGAAGTGTGACATCATCAGAGCAGTGCTCAGGAAGGTGGCTCCGCCCACAGCCAGCAGTTGAACTGGGTGGCCACTTCCATAGTTCCTGTAGGAGACATTCACAGGACAGGGGAGGCTGGTAACAAACAGAGCCAGAGGGAAACAGCCAATGGGAGACAGGGAAGCAGGAAGATCCCTGCTTCTAGAGGGGCTCACAGATTTTAATTAGACTTCGGAAAGCGAGAAGTTGAGGAAAGCAAGGAGGGGAGGAATCTCTGCAAGCACTGAAAAGCCGCCAAATCCTGGGGCCCACGTAATGATCTGGTGCTGACAGCCCTTCATCTTTTCCATTTCTTTCATTTTTTTTTTAGATGATAAAGGGAGGGGCGGGGAAGGGAAGAGGAACACAATGGGGTTGCTTGGTGAACAAAAGCCCTGGTACGTTCTCGCTCATCATTTTTAACTGGGTATGTTGCTCTGTCAGCACCCTATAATCATACCTAATGCAGGGACACAGCCCGAAACTTACAATTCAGGCATAAATGCATCCAGTGCCCACCTGCCCCTTGCCAAGGGTCCACCTGATCAGGGAGTTGGGGGAAGGGCCCGGGTACACACCGCATGAGAAGTCAGGTGGCCTTAGTTCAAGACTGGCTTTCCTTTACCAGCTTCATGACCTTGAGCAAGACATTAATCTCCCTAGGCCTCAGCTTCTCAGTATGCACTGACAACAACAGCAGCGACTATTAATGACTCAGTGTCTGCTATGTGCCAAGGACCATTTTAGGTTTTTATCCTTTATAAGTCACCCCATAAGTGAGTATGTCTCCCCACTTTGCAGATGGAGAAACAGGTCCAGAGGTTAAATAGGTTAGTCAAGTTCAGAAGGCAATGCTTAAACCAGATTTGTCTAGCTTCGAAATCCCCATTCTTACTATACCATACTTATGTGAATTTAAGTGGAAATAATAAAACCTGCCCTCCCCTTCCTCACCGGCTTGCCATGAGGCTTGGTGATGAGAATTCACCCTCAGTACTGCAAGGGTATTCTTGTCCCTATCAATGATGTAGTCACTCAGGGTCAAAATGTGGTGGCCGGGCCGGCCGAGTGGCTCAGTTGGTTAAGAGCTCGCTCAAGAGTGCGAGCTGAGCTCTGAGCAACAGCTGTTCGAGGCCAGTCCGAGCTGAGTTGCCGTTGAGCTGCCAACAGGTGGCAGGATGGCTCAGCTAAAAAAAAAAAAAAAAAGAGTGAGCTGCCAATAGCCGCGGTGAGCGACATCCAGAGGCCAGCGACCGATCTGCCTCATCCGAGAAGAGCGCAATGACGATACCAACAGTGAAGCAACATCCTCCGCAACTAAACTGAAGAACAAAAAGACAGCAACTTGTCTGTTCCCCTTCCCCGATTTCCCAACGCTGTTCCCCTCCGCCAATTCCCCAATAAAATCTTTAAAAAAAAAAAAAAAAATGTGGTGGCCCTCAAGTCAGTTACATCTCACTTCAACAGGGACCCTCGCCCAAGGCCCTTCTCCTCAGAAAGCCCTACCCCTAGCCCTGTTGCCCCACCCCGCGCAGGCTGCTAATCCCCCGCTATTTCCTCCAGGGTGCTCTCAGTGCCTGGGTTCCACCAGACTCTCAGCGGCAAGGCCGAGTCTTGCCTCGATTCCACACTCCAAGAGTCTATCCCCTCAGGACACAGTATACTCCTCCATGAGCACCGTCACTCCTGGCCACTGGGCTTCCCCACCTGCGGCCCCTGCTCTCCCCAATCCTGGAAGGGTTCCAGGAGAGGATGAGATAAAGCCTCTAGCACAGAAGGCAGCTATGCTTTACTGTTATTCACAACCAGATCTGGGCCGAGACACCGCATCACCTTTCCGTTCTTCAATACTATGTTCCCTTCCTCTTGGGCAGTCATCACATGTCAAAGGCGCTCCCAGACAAACATCCTGATGCTCCTGACACAAGCTCGGAAGGACCCCAACCTGTTATTAATAGAGGAAAATTGAATCTGACATTGTCAATGATCTGAAACTTCCCAGCTGAGAAAAGCTTTGTTTTTTTAATAAATAATAAATAGCACAGGGTGTTTATTTCCTTAGCAAGTCATATTTCTTAAGTATCACTAGGCTCGTACGTCATGGCTGTCATCTGGGGAAACCACGGAGTGGTGCCGGCATCTTCAAGTCCTTTTCCTACCTGAGAACTTCAAAGCACCTCAGACAGACCTCCCTTTATCTTCTCTACAGCATTCGGGGGAAAGATAGGGATGGGAGGGGCGGTGGCAACTCTGTCCCAGTGTGCCTACAATAAATACTTGCTAACTGTCCCTGGGGGACAATTTTCCTCACTGCACAGATGGGAAAATGGAGAAAAGGCTATTTACTCAGCACCCATCTAATGCAATTTTCCCAGTTCTGACTCCATGCTTCAAGCATAGAGTCTCCCATCCAAGGCCTAGCTCTTCTCAAAGGCCTTGCCAGCGGGACTAGAAAATGAACACGTGGTCTCTTGCTCGAGACAGACAGACAGACACACGCCATCTCATCGCTGACTGGGCGGGTGTGCAGAGTCAGTACCTCCTTACGCCTCAGTGAGCTCTAACGACAGGGCAGCTTCCTCCTGATGACCTCCTAACTCCTCAGAACAAACTCAGCTGTGCCTGTGCGGGCGAGTCTACAGCAGCTTGTCCTCTGTCTCGTTTGTGTCACTGATCATGTAATGCTCCATGTGCAACTTGCTCCCCTCCCTCATAAATTTTATTTATTTTACAGCTTGATGCTCCTTTTCTACAAGCCCAAACACCCAGCATAACAATTTACCCATAATACATAAAGCAAGGGTCACAAAACTGGCACCCTAAATCACAGATCTACTTTGCTTGGTCTGCATCATGTATTCATTTTTTTTAAATTAGTTGCCAGCAATTAAAAACCAAGAGATCTTACCCCCAAATCACAAGTTTAAGCTTCCTTTGAAAAATGGAAGATCTAGCAATAGCTGGGTCCCATTTTGGTGTGACAGCAATCAGCTAGACCTGACCGGCAGGTAAGTCCTCAGATGAGGCACACGGTCTTCAGTTTGTCACAATCCACCATTTTGAGCCACTTCACTCATCTGAGTTTGCATCTTTGCATAAAGTATGGTTCAATGGAATTAAATGGGTGAGTGCGTGGTCATTTCAGACCACAAGATCCCTGACAGTGAGAGCCAGATCTATTTCTTTTGCTTTGAATGGGGTCAGATGGGGGCATGTACCAAGGGAATTAATGAATGACTTAAACATAGGAGGTGTGATCAAAAACTATGGTGAATGCTGCTGCCGAGTGCCATCCAACGGAAAGGCAGGGATCTTTAATACGAGAAGCAGTGTGTTGAACCTTAGTAACAGTGTCAAACAAGTTTCAGCTTGTTCAGCAGTCGGTCGGGTGTGAGCTATGGTTGACAGGTATGTTTTTTGTTTGTTTGTTTTTTAAAGATCTTTTTTATTGGGGAATTGGGGTAGGGGGAACAGTGTTGGGGAATCTAGGAAGGGGAACAGACAAGTTGCTGCCTTTTTTTTGTTCTTCAGTCTATTTGCGGAGGACGTTGCTTCACTGGCCCATGTTGACATCATCATTGCGTTATTCCTGGATGAGGCAGATCGGTCGCCGGCCTCTGGATGGTCACTCAATGCGGCTATTGGCAGTTCACGCTGCCTGCCAGCTGCTCATGCTGGCTGCCCGCCGTTCGCTGTAGTCTATGGCAGCCCACTGCAGCAGAGGCTGCAGCCTACACCGTCACCGGGGCTCACACAGCCCAGCTCCAGATGGAGCTTTTGTTAGCTGTAGAGGGCAGTGTCACTGGCCCTCATATGTGGGATCCGAACCGGGGCCGCTGGCATCCCAAAACCAGCTCTTAACCAATGCGCCACTCGGCTGGCCCAACAAGTTGCTGTCCTTTTGTTCTTCAGCCTAGTTGCGGAGGACATTGCTTCACTGGCCAATATTGGTATCATCATTGCACTCTTTCCGGATGAAGCAGATCGGTCGCCGGCCTCTGGATGGCGTCTCATTGTGGCTATTGGCAGCTCACACTGACTGCCAGCCACTCATGCTGGCTGCCCGCCGCTCGCTGTAGCCTGTGGCAGCCCCCTGCAGCAAGGGCTGCAGCCTACACCATCGCCGGGGCTTGCAGCCCAGCTCCAGGTGGAGCCATTGTTAGCTGTAGAGGGCAGTGTCACTGGCCTTTATATGTGGGATCCAAACCGGGGCCACTGGCGTCCCAAGCCAGCTCTTAACCAATGTGCCACTCAGCTGGTGTGTTTTAAAGTGTGCCATAGGGCCGGTCAAGTGGCACAGTGGTTAAGCACTGGCTTGGGAAGTCAGTGGCCCCGGTTTGGTCCCACATCTGAGGGTCAGTGACACTGCCCTCAAAAAAAAAAAAGATGAATTAAAGTGTGCTGTAAATCAGGCCGGTCGAGTGGTTCAGTTGGTTACGAGCTCACTCAAGAGTGCGAGCTGAGCTCTGAGCAACAGCAGTTCGATGCCCAGCCCAAGCTGAACTACCGCTGAGCTGCCAACAAGTAGCAGGATGGCTCAGCTAAAAAAATAAAAATAAAATAATAAAATAAACAAAGTGTGCTGCAAATCATCCTCCATCATGAGAACGCTCCATGTCACACATCACTTCTGGTACGGCAATTTCTGTCAAATAAGAACATTACAGTATGTCCTCATCCACCTTATTCACTGGATCTGGCACCATGCAACTTCTGGCTCTTCCCCAAAGTCAAAATGATTCAGGACAGGGCCGGCCGAGTGGTGCGGTGGTTAAGCGCTGGTTTGGGAAGCCAGCGGCCCCGGTTCAGGTCCCACATATGAGGGCCAGTGACACTGCCCTCAGAAAAAAAAAATGATTCAGGACATTGAGGCAGCCACGACAGCGCAACTAACGACACTCACAAAAGAGGACTTCCAGAACTGCTTCAGAAAGTGGCAAGAACAATGGGATAAATCTGTTCAAAGCGAGGGGGAATATTTTGAGGGGGTTTAATGACAAGTGTCTTTTACTGTAATACATTTTTTAAAATTTAAACATTCACCATATTTTTTTATCACACCTAGGTACATAGTTGAAGTCTACATACCCAGGCCAGGAGGCCTCAGAGCCGAAGCCACAACGAAACTGTGCAGTTACCAGCCTTTAAAACAGGCCCTCTGCTGCCGAACTTGCTTCCCAGGTAGCTTGTAAGGACAGACTTAGGCTGAGGTCTGAGCTAACCCTGTGGCTGCTCTCAGGCACCTGACTTCTGACTGGTATTTCCAGCCCGAATGAGCTCTTGGAAGAATGCCTGGCTTCTGATCTCATCCTAAGAAAAGAATATAAAAGGGGCAGAAAGAAAGAGACAGAAAAAGACACACACATGGACACACACATATACACATATACACATAAACACACATATTAATGCAATACTCTGTAAGGTAAGTTTTGAAAGTGTGAACTAAATGTTCGACAACAGGAAAATTGGTAAGTACTCCATGATTACTGTGCAGACATTTAAAAGTCTAATGGTGATGATTATGTAGCTTGTAGTAGAATATTAAATAAAGCAAACAGAATGCAAAATTCTATCTACATTATGGCTATAGTCATGTGAAAATTATGTTTGCAAGTAAATACATACTGAAGGCATTGTAGCAAATGGAAAGTTGATTTGTCATGCTGGCAAGTTTGTGAGGCATCTTTTTTCCTCCTATTCCTTTGATTTGTACTCTCATGGTACAGCATTATTTATACTACAAGTATTTTTTTCAATGGTGAGCAGCCCCTGACCCTAAAATAAGTTAGCACAATGCAAAACCAGATAGTGATGAGGGAGAGGTGGAAATGTCTCCTTTGCTTGAAACCTTCTTGAAGTCCCATGGGGGACAGGCACAAGGTAAAGGTTTTGTCAGAGATCATTCTGCAGACTTGGGGGCTTCAAAGAAGGCAACCTCTGTACTACGCCCACCCCACCCCCCAACACGCACACTACCAAAGGAAGTTCAGCGTTCCTCACGGAGCAGACACCTCCTGGGGCCCTGCCCTGCCCTTCACATGTGTGGCCTTCTGCTGCTGTCACGTGTGTGTGCAGTGGTCTCAGAGTCCCTGTGTTCTGATATGTGTGAGGAAAGGAGAGGAGTCTGAGGGCCTCCAGGCTGGAAGCTGCCACACCAACAGCCCTATCTTTTCCATACACATCTCACTGTGACCCCTGCAAAGACAGGAACCAGGGAAGAGGCTGCTCGCCAAGGGGGGCGAGTATCAAAGGACAGGCAACCACCGAAGCACCTTCTAAAAGGAGGGCACCCATGGCATCGGGCCTAGCACTGTGGTGGGGCCTAGGCAGGCAAGCGAGGGGCTGAGTGTCTGGGCCATTGGACTACCACAAGTCCTGGCCCCACAGTGGCCTCCTGGTGGCCAGGCGCTGAGGGCCACAAGGTGGTAGCTGCTTTATTGTAAACTGTGACAGAGTCGGTTCCTTGGAAAACAGAAAGAGAAACTTCTCACATACACTTTCCAATTGGATCAGACTCCGTAGGGAGAGATTTCCTGCTTTGAATCACACCCAAATCCAGCACAGCAGCCCATTTGCAGGGAAATTCACTTAAACTTGATTGTTGGGCTTTTACTTTTCAACTCCAAAAACTGGCTTTGTTTAAATAAATGTAAGAAGGAAGGAAGGAAGGAAGGAAGGAAGGAAGGAAGGAAGGAAGGAAGGAAGGAAGGGAGGGAGGGAGGGAGGGAGGGAGGGAGGGAGGGAGGGAGGGAGGGAGGGAAGGAAGGACATTTCATTCATTGCTGCCCTATTCTCTTAAGTATTTGTGGTTACTGAGAAAGTCCCTGGGAATGGGGCCACAGTCCAGACCAGCAAGAGTGGGAAGAGGACAGTCCAGCTGGTCAGGTCCTTAAACCCACTGAGGGGTATTTGCAACCCCCATGCCTGCCCAGCTGGTGGCATCTGCCTAGAGGGGAAGTGGCAGAGAAGGGCTGGAAAGGGCCTAGAGGGACCAAATGTGAAGGCCACTGGCCAGAGCCCACCCCTCCTCCTGTAAGCAATCCCCACCAGAGGGTTATTTCCAGGCACTTTTTCCTGTGAGAAAAGAATGGAAGGAATGCAGCCCAGCCATTACCCAAATCCACCCCACAAGGGCTCCGTGCCCAATTACGTACAGTGGGGTGCGGGGGGAGGGGAGCCCTCCAGAGCCTGTAATCAGAAAATCCGTTTAAGAAATTCAAACTGGCAGCCAGAAACTAGTGACATAGGTAATGCAATACGAGGGCGGGCCTCCCTGAAAGGCGCATGCACGCATGCGCGTGCTCACCAGCTCTGCGGGTGTGAGCGCATGTGCTGGCTGCACAGCCTCTACTAACCACACGGAAAGGTGGCCAGAAACACTCCTGGACTTTTATAGCTCTCCAGGGACCTGATCTCCAGGAAGTGCTAGCAATTGCAATCCAATTGTGTCCCTGGCTAGAGAAGCCAGCTGGAGACTGGGGACTGTGCAGGGGGAGGAAGAACTTCATTGGGAAAAAATGTTGACAGAGTTTAATGTCGAGCGGAAGGACAAAGGCTTGGATGAGGGAGCCTGACTGAAAAGTGAGGCATTCTGAGTGCTCCAGCGATTTGCATGGGGCTGTGCAGGGAGTATTGAGTTAAAAGGCACAGGAGGGGCCTGGACTCCCGGAGGCAAGGCCAGGCCCAGGGTGAGGAAGGGGTAGTGAATGAATGTTCTCCTGCAGTGCCTGGAGCTTGGCACCCTGAAATCAGCCTTTAAGTGGGAATTAGCATAAGGCAACCCCCAGCTAGGAGAGTTCAGAAAACTGAGGCCAAAAAAACACGATGTTCTCACTTAAGAGACCAAATAATATGGTGGAGAAGAAAAATTAGCATTTATTGAACAGCTTGCATGGACCAAGCATATATTTGTTATCCTAAGAACCTGCAGCAAAGTGGGTATATTATCATATTGCACACAAGAAATCTGCAAATCTAGAAGAGTCACCCTTGTCACATGACTGGAACCAAGACTGACTCCATGTCTGTGTGCACTTCCGGAGTCCAGATAGACCATATTCCATTTCGGGTGTCACTATGCAGTTTTTCCAAAAGTAAACCCTCCTTACCCCAGGCCCCTCACTCAATAACAACAAACGTAGCTCACCATGTGGCCTTAGTCTCTCTAGGCACCAGCTGTAAGAATAAGAGGTGACTGAGGTACTGCTAAGGTGCCTTTCTGTTCAAATACACATCGAAAGGGTAAATAAGTATAACTGACGCCAAAAGTAGTAGCGCGCAGTGAGTCTCTCCAACAGGCCACCTTCCAGGCTTTGCTATAAGTGTTGGTGTTCCTGTCTGTCTCCCCCACAGACTGTGCACTCCCTGAGGGTAGAACACTCCGCCTAATTCTGTCTGCACCCCTCTGCCTGGAGCCGCATCTGGCACCGTTCACTCAGTGTCAACTGGCTGAATGAATCAATGAGTGACTGCATGAACAAATGCTCCCCGGTCAGGCATGCTTGGAAAAAAGCACTTAGGAGTATCTGCTCACCAGATTTCTCCTCAAAGGTTGAAGAGCTGGACCTCCCCAAACTTAATCATCTGGAAAGCTTTTCACAATACAGATTCCTGCCCCATTCCCAGAATTTCAGACTCAGAAGGTCTGGGCTGGGGGCCCAGGAGTCTGAATTATTAAAAAGCTCCCCAGATGTCTCTAATTCAAAGCCAGATCTGGGATCACTAATGTATATTACTTGGCTAACACCCGTTCAGTCCTGCGCTGGGACCGGATGAAGCTCAGAAATAAAAACAAAACAAGTGACTCTCTCCAACAGCCTCTTTTCCAAAGAGCTCAAATCAATTTTTATACTATGATGCTGCTACCTATTAGACAGAAACAAGGTGACAATCCTTCTCCCCATTCTGTAGGTTGGCAAACTGAGGTTTGCCCAAGAAAGACTACCAATTCCTCTTTTTACCTCTCCAGAAAAATGCAGGGTATTAGAGCCTCGGCTAGATTAGAGACTCGGGGTGGGGGGGGAGAGAGAGAGAGAGAGAGAGAGACAGACAGACAGACAGACAGACAGGCCAGGCACACGTTTGGCTGCGGGCAATGCTGGTACCAGGACTGACATCTCTATGCTTCCTGCCCAGACCTGGAGGACAAAACACACTTGTTCTTTGACAGCTCAAATACTCTGAGTCTGAACTCCAAAGAGAGTCTCAACAATTTCGAATCCTCAGGCCACAAGGAACAGGTTCCCTCCTCTTCCTCCCAGGCCTGTGCCCATCTCCCTGTCCAGGAGATAGGGAAGAGCCATTCATTTATTCATTCATGAAAATTACAGCCAAGTCAACAAGTGCCAAGCAAAGGAAGGAGGGAGAGTTCGGGTCCCAAGAGGAGATGAAGGAAGAAGTTAACCACTCCTATTCTTTTCAATAAAAGAGTGGCTCTCCTGGAGGGACTAACACTGAGAGACTGAAAGCTGAGCCACCCACATCCAACCATTTACCCAGGAACTGGGCAGACACCATCCTGAGTCCCCTCCCTCAGCAACAGGAGACACCTCCTAGAGGCAGAAGCCAAAGTCACCTTGGCCGGACACGCCCAAGAGGCTCCCTCTTCCCTCATCCCCCTCTTTCCACCCAGCCTTGGATGAGATTGATGGAGCTGAACAGCTGCAGCAGTGAAGGGAGGGGTGTGGACAACAGCTGGACAGAGGGAGGGCCCTTCCCCTGACTGGGCAGAGTCCCAGCCAGAGCTGGAGAGGAAGGAGAGAGACAGGTCTCTGCGTACTTCTCTTTCAGTACTGGAATGTGAGCCTGCAGCTCTCTTCTGACCTTGATCTCTACCCCTCCTGGTCATTAGGCGGGCAGGTGTCTCTGGATTCCACAAATAGCAGGGTCACTCAGCGGTGTGGCTGCAGGCCCTGTGCTTCTAGGGCCTAGAGCAGGCAGCCCACAGTGCCACAGCCAGGCTCCGTTGCAAACATTCCACATCCCTCCACCCATGGGAGCCTAAGGCTCCACCACCACTGGCCTCCCCCAGGCCACGGACGCCAGAACAAGAAGCTCAGAGTCCTACCCCAGCCCAACATGGTGGAAGGCAACGCCATGACGTGCAGCCAAGAGTACTGGCCTGACAGCGGACAGGAGTTCTGTCACCAATTAAGCTTGTGACTCTTGACAGACTTGGGATCAATCTTGGTTCCACTAAAAAGCTTCATGACTTTGATTTCCAGTTACCTTAACTAAAGAATGAGGATGGTCATATTTGCTTTATAGGGTAGTGCTTAGCAGTGGAGGGACCAGGTCCTGGTCCATGAAAGATGCTCATGTTTCTTCATCTGTAAAATGAGCGGGCTAGGCTAGATAGTCTCTCATGTCTCCTCAAGCTCCTACAAAGCCGACTCAGCCTTCTGTCCAGTAACCCTGGGATGTATGCCCTTCATCCCTTTCCTCTAAAGAGAACAGCTGCTCAAAATACCTTCCCTGGCTCTGTAGTGTCTCCCAGATAAACAAGGCCCTTGAGACGTCTCCCGTTATTCCCCGATCCAGACCCTACACTCAATCTCCAAACGTGCCCAGACCAGACTTGCAAGAGCCAGCCCTGTATCTGCCAAGCGATACCCCTGACATATATGCAAACCATACATACAGTTCAGCGATTTCTTACCAACAGCAAATTACTCTCATACCACATCTCACACCAAAGGTGATCCAGCAGTGTGCGGCAACACTGTTGCCAAACACCGCGGCCAAACACTGTTGGTGGAGAACGGCACTGTCCAATATGGCAGCCACTAGCAACATGTGGCCACTTAAATTTACATTTTAATTAGTTAAAACGGAATAAAAATAAAAATTCAGTTCCTCAGGTGCACTAGCCACATTTTAAATGCTCAATAGCCAGATGTAATTAGTGACTACTGTACTGGACAGTGCAAAATAGAACTCTCACATCAGCACAGCCCTGGTCAGGAAGACAGGCTCTTCAGGGGCACAACAGGCCCCAGGAGGCTCAGATTGAATCTAGAAGGGGACAGGGATGGAGGGGGCAGGGGCCCTAGGGGAGGAGGGGCCATTTCCCATTGCTTCAGGGGAGACACCACCAGGACGGTGGCTCCAGCAGGCTGCTCCCCTCAGGGACGGTCTCCCTGGCCCCAACACCCAGCATGATGCAGCAGGCAGCTGTCACACCATGCTTCGTTTTTGGGATTCATGGGACGCTTGTCATTCTCTCCAGCCCCTGGCGGACTCCTGGCCTCTCGTAGCCCAAGATCTGCACCTTGTCCCAGAGCAGGAAGCACAGCCACCCTTCCGCTGCCCAGCATCTGCCAGGACTTCTACCTCCACCCAGGCTCAGACATATCTGTGTAACCCAGAGGGACAGAAGGTGAGAAAGCTAGTTTTAATCGAGCATCAACTATATTCAAGGCACCACCAAGGTACTTACGGTTTCCCACTTGGTCTCCCACAAAATGCCATAAGGTAAGTGTAGTTTAAGTTTCCAGATGAGGAAACTAAGGCTCAGAGAACGTAAGTGACTGGCACTAGCTGGTAAGGATCCCAGTCTGAACACAAACCCAGAAATGTCCGACCCCAAAGCGTACACTCTAGCAGCCCCTCAGAGGCCATGGGGCCCACCAACAGCAGGTGAGGGAAGAACAGGCACTGCCACTCTCATCCCCCAGGGATTTTCCAGACACAGAGGCACAAAGGTCAAGACCCAGGGCTTTGTGAACTTCTGGCCTGAGAAAGCCCAGAATCGTGGGAAGGCCTTGGTATTGGAGAGGCGGAGAAGCAAGGCCCTGGGCAAAGCAGTGGAGCAGGACAAGGAAGGGGAGGAGGAAGACAGGGGAGGGAACAGGGAGTAAAATCAAGGGAGAAGCACACGGAGACCTTTGAAGTTTTCCCACGTGTGATTAACTGTTCGTGCCATTGTCTGCCTGGTGCAGTGAGTCCTCAATGAGACCGTAGGTTCCTTGAAAGCAATGACCTCACCTTATTCACAGCTGTGTTCCCAGCACTAGCAAAGTGCCTGGCACACAGCAGGTTCTGAATAAATACCTGTAGGAAAGAGGATGTGTGGATGGAATGGCAGACTGTCAAGGGACTACGGAGAAAGTAAGGTCCTCTTTTCTGCCTTTTCAGGGACCATTATCTGCAAGACATCTTCCTGACCTGAGTGCCACCTCGACTCCCCAAGGGCTCTGAGACATCTGGGGACGCTGTCCTCCTCCAACGGGCCGGCATCCTGGGCCTGTCTTCCCCTCTGCCATCAGCCACAACCTCATCACCACCTCCCGGGGACCACAGGTCATTCCCTTAAGGCTATGTCAGGGCCAAGAGAGACCTCGAAGGTCGTCTGGTCCAATCAGCTCATTTCACAGATGAGGACACTGAGACCTGAGAGGGAACTGGCTTGCCTGGAGCACGGATTCAAAGTGGAGAAATTCCTCACACAATGCCAGCAGGAGCTTGACAGTGGAAGCTCCGCCAGCCCCGAGTGCCCTGTAGCTCGCTCAGAGGGCCAGGCCCAGTGCCTGCGGCCCATCTGTCCCTCCAGCCTGCCAAGAGCCCTTCCTGCCCCTGCGCCCGTGTGGATGAAACCCACCGCGGGGGATTTCAGAACACAGCACTGGGAGAGGTTTTCCTGGCCATGGTGCCGGACCTTTAATTTCCGATTTCCCAGCCTGACACCCCTAACAGTCCGAGCCCTCTCTACTCTGAGCCCCATGTGGTCATACATCACCTTGGCTGATGCCAGTCATGCCTCCCCCAGCCATCTGGACCGAAAAATGAGGAAAGAGCAAGCAGGATAATCTTGGCAGAGGGGAGCGATGGGAAGCTAAGCACACCTGACCTCGCTCTGCATGTGCAGTTGGGATTGGGGTGATGGGCACGCTTGTCTTTTTCTGGGACTCAGTTTCCCCATAAGTAGTTGGGAATCTTTACCTAAAACTCAGCAAGAGGCATTGAGATGGAGGTGCCTCTTTCCCCACATATAAAGAAGGAGAAAACCCCTAACAAACCCCAGCTGGGCACCTTCTAGGTAGAGTAGGGCTCCCGCCCTGGGAGAACTCTCAGTCAAGGCAGCAAGGCAAAACAAGTATACATACACAGATAATCTCCCCAATGAGAGCACTGCCAACTAAAGAACACAGGGCAAAGGCATAGATGAGGCCTGGAGCCAGCGCAGAAAGGCGCGTGTGATCTCAGGAGTAGAGGTGAATGCGAGATTGTGGGTGTTAGGCAGGGCAAGCAAGGTCCCCACAGAGGACCTCACAGTGGACACACACGCCATCCTCCAAGGACAGCCAGGGCTGCTGGACCTGCATGTGCCCACGTGGGGAAGCACAGGAGCGCCCAGGATGAACTTGGTGCATGAAAACAAGAACGGGTATTTTCCAGGAGGTGACCTTGAGCTACACGAGCAAGCAACGGAAGAACAAACAGACTTGAAGTAGAATTAAGTGCTATAAACACAATTTAACCATCAGATTATCCTTGTAACTAAAGGTTGGGGGGAACAGGAAAAAGAGACCAAGTATCATCATCACTGGACATTGTTCAAATCCCAGACTTTGGCGTCTTAATTTGGCTGACACACAAACTTCACTGAAGGGGACCCTGAGTACGGCGACCACGCTAATGAAACCTCCATTCTTACCTCCGTGGGTATGGCCCCAGCTCAGGGCCACCCGAGAGTGAGAGGAGGACCAACCGAGAGGCGCGTGGGAGGAGCGGTCCACGTCCACACAGAGGGCGGCAAGCAACACCCACTAGAAACTGAACTGCATACGCGTCCTGGGGCTGTCAGGAAAAGGTACCACAAACGGGGCCTCAGAACAACAGAGGTTCATCGCCTCACATTCTGGAGGCTAAAAGTCTGAAATGGAGGCCTTAGCAGGGCCACGACCCCTTCAGGGACGGGGAGAGCCCTTCCTGGCTCCTTCCTCGCAGCTGGTGGGTGTTGGCAACCCTGGTGTTCTGTGGTTTGTGGCCGTATCACAGCAGCCTCTGCCCCTATCACCACAGTGCTCTCCCTCTGGGTGTCTGGGTCCTAAATTCCCTCTTCTAAGGGTATCAGTCATCAGAGTAGGGCGCACCCTAATCCAGTATGATCTTATCTTTATTTGATTACATCCGCAAAGGCCCTACTTCCAAATAAGTCACATTCCCAGGTTCTGGGTAGACATGAATTTGGGGGCACGGGGAAAGTGCGGGGAAAGCGCTTCACCCAGTATATCCACCTACTGCCAGAATGTGCCCTTGGAATCAGAGGTGCCTGTCATAGTGGGGAGATCTTACCCCGGGCATCCAGAGTCTTGAGTTACAACCCCAAATCCACCTCTGATTGGCCAGATCACCTCAGCCAGGACGCTTCTGTCTCTCAATGATTCTCTCCTCTGTGAGGGAAGAATTTGGATTTGATTTCCCAGGTTCCTTCCAGCCCCCAAACTGCCAAATTGAAAGCAAATGAAAACCAGTACAAACTCATGATTTTTAAAATATAAACACAGGTAAATAGAAACAGAAATAAACTTAGGTATATGTGTATACATGAGCTGGCACGCATAGATTTCCTCGCTACATCCTCTGAAAGGACCTGGAAGCAATGACGGTACCCAGGAACACACCCAGTGCCTAGTTCTTGGTTTCTAAATGCCATCCTCCAGCCATGGACCCAGAGTTCCTCAGAGAAGTGCTCGATTCCAGGGCTGTGGCAGAAAAAATATGCATAACATCAGACTGGAGTATCTTGTGGTACCAGGAAGGAAGTGCTCAAAAAAAGATGGGGCTATGTCAAAGGGGCCCAAGAGCCAACCTCAAAGGGCTTCCAGTGGTCAAAGGTGGAGCAATTTAAATAATGAAACAACTATGGTATTGAATTATAAGTATAACCCATAGCATTAGAAGAACTATCTGTCCATGGTATTTATTATATATATCCATACATTTATTGCATATCATGTATTTTATAAAATATATGAATATTCATGAATCTACAATGATAAAAATAACTAAATAAATGCAGGACAAGGGCCAACTATTCCTTGCAGAAGAATTCCAATTAATAAAGGTAGAGGAAATGAGGAAAACAGACAATCCCCATTAGGCAAACACCACAATAACAGCTGTCGAAGGCCAAGAACCACTGATAAGATGCTAAAATTGATAAAAGTTTGAGGGAAAACAGGATATGTGTATAGTCTCAAAGGATCTTCCCACAAGACATTAATTAATTACCAAGAGAAGCATAATCTGTGCATGGAGAAGATACCTGGCCAGCATCACCTTCTCCAAGTGACCAAGGTGAGTTAACATCACTGGTAATGAGACAAATGGACACCATGTGCCCTTGATACGGTGCACTGAGAAGGACACAGCATCACCTGTGTGGGATTCTTGCCAAAATTGTATCACCTCAGTCTCATCAAGAGACGACATGTGAGGGACACTCTACAAAAGGACCGATTAGTACTCTTTAATACTGTAAGATCATGAAGGACAAGGGGAAAACTAAGACATTGTCACAGGTGGGAGGAGTCTAAAGAGACATGATAACTAAATGCAATGTAGGAAGTGGGATATTGGTGCAGAAAAGGGACACTAGTAGGGAAATCCAAATCGAGTCTATAGTTTGGTTAATAACATTCCACTAAAGTTAATTTCTTGGTTTTGACAGTCGTACTATGGTTATGTAAGATGTGAACAACGAGTCAAAAAGGCAAAAGAAAGAGGGTGTGTGTGCACATGTATGCCACACACATGTGTGCTCCAGGGCATGCCAGGAAGTGAGAGAGCACGGTGGGGTGAGGGGCAGGGAGGGAGGGGCATGGCCTTTATGGCCTTTGCTGTTCAGGCAGCGCCCTGAGCCTCTGAGCCTCCATCTGATTTTCACAAAAGGATTACTAGATTACATTCTTTACCACAGGCAGCTGTCCCTGTCAAATAAACAATCCTCGCCTTACATTTACATATCACCTTTCATCCCACAGCCCTCTTCCTATAGGAAGAACCAGCCTGGGAACTCACAGCCCTCCTCAGAGAAGGAGAGAAAGGAAGAAGCAGGGAGGGGGCCAGCACACTGAGCAGACCTACCTGAACCCCACTCCGTTTCTCACAAAGGGAGGGCTGGGACCCCCAGTCAGAGGGGAAGGGGAAACTCAACTGCCAAAAGGGGAGGGTGATGTACGAGGGGTGCTCCCAAATAAAAGCCAAGAAGGGGAGTGGCAGCAGCAGGCTGCCCAGAAGGGCATCTGGGCCAAGCAGCGCCCACCCAGAAGCAGCAGGGCAGAGCAGTTACCAGCTCTCAGTCTCTGAAATGCGTGTGACGTTACACAAGTTCCTCACCCATGAATAAAGTCCCTGTAACACAGGAGTCCTGTGAGCACCGATCGTGGGAAGAACTTAGCATAATACCTGGCACCAAACCTTCCTATTCACTGAGAGCCACATGGGAAGGGCCACAACAAGGGCCAGAGAAAGAAAGCAGGCCAATAGCGGGACACCTACTGGTTCCAGGAAAGAAGCCATGAGTTTTCCCAACGGGCCGATTGTCACCAGTCCACTGCTGAGCAATGTGGGGTGGGGTAGGGTCCTTGTGTGTGAGGCGTAGAAAGATGCCCACCCAGAGGGTGTGACTTGTTCTGATGTAGAGCTGTGCCTGCAAGGGGGGAAGGCAAGAGCTGCCCCGAAAGGGCCACAGAGCAGGGCTGGGCCAGGCTGGGACAGATCAGGGGGAGAGCTAAGGATGGGAACCCCACCTCAGAGAAAAGCCTTTAAACCAAGGGCCTGTGTTTCCCAGGCAGCCAGACACAACGCAGGACCACCAGTGCCTGCTTCAGGGTGCTCACCTTCTGGCTGGACAGACAGATGCACACTGAAAAGTCAGGTCAGAACACGAGAGCTGTCAGCAAGCCATAACGCAAGCCCAGAGCCAATGAGTGCACCAGGGGAAGTGCTCCAGGCACCAGAGGACAGAGAGGCCAGTCCGGGGCTGTGGGGCTCTGAGGAGCAGAGATGGGCAGCGGGAAGGGGAGAGCTGGCAGACCCAGAGCCATCGCAGCAGGCTCCAGCCGCAGACAGGACACGCATCACCGCCGTGATGGGGGGTGGGGCAGCGGGCTGGAAAGCCATTTGGAGTCAGGCTGGGAAGAGTCAGGCTTCAGGATCTACGTTAAGGCGTCCTGTGTGCTCTCCCAACATGGGCATAGCATAGCGCCCTTGTGTTGAGAGGGCTGGGGGTCTGGGGGAGAGGTTTGGGTATCAAGGAGCAAGTTTTTTGTGGGCGGGTTAAAAGATTTTTTTTCAAACACTGTCATGACACAGGGTATTTGAGAGCTGATAGAGACTGAAGGTTAGATCACTTCGTGTAGTACAAACCCCAAGCTTCCCCTGTGGAGGACCCCAAAGCCCTGTGGTCCTCATCATGCATCTCCTGACTCCCCTCTGACCTCCTGCACAGAATCCCAAACTCTCTTTTGGCCTCTGCTGTGAACCCCAACACTTCCATGGCCCTCTACCACTAAACCCCAGTGCCTTCCTTTGGCCTTCCCCAGTAAGCCCTAAATTTCTTTGACCCAATACACGTCCACATTTCCTTCTGATCTCCCAATTAAAACCCCAAATTTCTCTTCAGCCTTCCACTATAACTCTCCCAACTCCCATTGGTCCACATTACTGAACCCATTCTTCCCTTTGTTCTTTCCCAGGAACCCAATATTCCCTGTGTCATGGAACCTTAAAGAGTCATCTGTCCTCCCACAGCTGACCCCCAAACATCCCCATACCCCCCAGCACAAACTCCAACTCCCCTTTCCCTTCCCATGACAAACTACGAGTCTTCCTCACTCAAATGCCCCAGGAAGTCCTGCACTCTCCTAGAGCCGTCACCATCCAACCCCCAATTCTCCACTTCCCACTCTGAACCTAACGCTTCAGCTTCTCCCAGGAAACCTCCCAGGGACAGGAGGCACTCGTGGTGGGCCTGGGTGCCGAGGGCAGTACTTCGCAGCCAGCAAAGGTGAATGCCAGGCTTTTGATTCCAGTTCACCCACAAGTGTGAATCTCCTGGAGGTTTTAACAACATCCAAACTGGTTGTACCCTTTTTGATAAGACAAGTCCTTCAGCTTTGACTACAAATCACTGAATTTCCTTGGTTCCAACCACCACATTCCAAGACTTCCCTTAAACTCCCCCCAGGAAACAACAAAGCACCCTAAAATGTCACGGACATGTCGATGACCAGAACCCTGTCTAAATGCTTACTTCCCATTTCTGCATGTACGGCCTCCCTATCAGTCCTGGCCCACAGGCTGCCCAGGAGAAGCCTTCGCCTGGATGATGTCCCTCAGACCGTCCGGTGGTTGCCCTGAGATACCCTTTCATGGCACAAACAAAAGGCTTTCCCAGGTATGTGGATAACCAAGAGCTAAAGAGGTACGAAGCAATTCCCATGGGACCAGCCGGAATCTACTGCTGCCATGCTTCTGGGGGGCGCTGTGGGGGCAGTGGTGTGAGCCCCAGATGGGCTGATCCATCTGAGAGGGCCACAAGGACTGAGGAAAGCCCTAAGGAAGCCTGTGTGCCATGAACCCCTGAGGTGACAAATGGTCACAGGGTGTGTCAAGGAGGAGGGGTGAAGCAGGGCAGAGTGGAGGGAATCCCATTTTTCCCCAAGTTGTCCACCTATAAAAACCAGGCCCAGAGGAGAGAGGCCCTCCTACAGAATGGTAACAGGACACATGGGGTGGGGGATCCTCTGATGAGGGAGGGAGGGAGGAAAGGTGTGAACAGAAAACAGGGAAATCTGGTTTCTGTTCAGCCACCTGCTAAAAACCCAGCTCACCCAAGACTTGAACGGGAGGATCACTGACAACATTGCCAAGGGTTTCTCTCAATGCCCTCAGACAGGCGAAGGAAGGGAATACGCTGGGCCGCCATTCTTCCCTGAACCCCCAAGAGAAAAAGGCTCATGAAGCCGAAACCTGAGAAGATGCCAAGGGGCAGCGGGAGGCAATTTACAGCCAGGAAAGCTGAGCACTCTGGCCAGATGTGGGCCCTGGGGAGCAGGCTGGGGCCTAAGGTATGTGTGCAGGGAAGGGGGGGACGGGCAAGGCCCAAAAGCTCCTTCCCAGGACCACCCCAGCCTATGGCTCTGGACCCCCACCTTCCCAGAGACAGGGGAGGGGCTGGGGGGCTGCAGGGCTAGTGAATCCTAGGTTCGCCAGACGAGGGCACGGTGAGCAGTATGGAAGGAAGTGAAACCAAGGAAAGGAGGCAGATGGAGGGAAGCCGATGAAGACAGTGCGGGGGCGAGCCCAGCAGTGAGGCGCACAGGAGCAGGGCACAGCTGGACGCCAGGCTCTGCCCTCCACCGGCCCACTCACCACTGGGCTGGCTCCTGCCTCTAGCATTCGTGACTCCAGGAGGCAGGGAGAACCAGCAGGGAGACTCAGCTCATTTTCCTTCTTGGCTTGGCCTGCACTTCATTCCCCCCCGCCCCTCCCCAAGGCAGGGATCTCGTCTTCCTTGGCACTGACAGGTGTGCCAGCTTCCCAGCCTCCAGCCATACCTGCCCAACCCCACCGCAGGTGGAGGGGCCAGCCCACAGGTGGGGAAGCATGGGACAATCACCCTGAAAAGCCTGTGCCAGCCCCTCGCCACCGCAGTCCTAGATGTAGTGCTAGGCACACAGGGGAAGGGCTGAGCCCCAGCTCACAGGGCAGAGGGGAAGCCAAGCCCCGGACACGTGCCTCGCAGCCCTGGGCTCTCCCGCCCCTCAACTGCCTTCCTCCAGCCCCAGGGCCAGCATGGCCAGTTTAAGGAAACAAAGCTGCCCCTTCCCTTGAGCTTCAGGGGGGCTGGGATAGAATGCATGGAGGAAGTCAAGCCCCTAAAGAGCTAAATGCAGAAACCCGTGTGACAAGAGGTGGAATTATTTGCCCTGGAAAAAATATTAATAAAAAGCCCTCCCTTAACAGACCCCAGGGGCATCTGGCTGGAAGCTGATGTAACATAGACAGGAGAGGCCAAGGGGAACGGAGCTCCCCCCATCCACCCGCCCTCAGTAAGCCTGCTGCCCGGTAGGAGCAGGGAGGCTGCAGCTGGAGCTGGGGCATTGGGAGGGAAGAGGACACAACAGCAGGATGTTGGAGCCTGAGAAGCAGTCTTGTGGGCATCTGGCTGGAAAGCAGAAGCCTTTGAGCTGGCAACCCAGGGGCCTTTCGGCCCCAAATCCAGGCTGGCATGGACGTGGGGTACCCAGAGCAGGGCGTGTCCGAGGCAGAAGGGGGCCGTGTGTACTGGCAGAAACCACAGGATGTGAAGCCAGGGGGGTCATGGGGAGCAGGAGAGACAGTTCTGGGAGAGCAGGGAGTCAGCACCAAGACTCAGGCTCCAGGGGCAGACACATGGATTCCCCCAGTGAGGAGGGAATGGGGGCATGGGAAAGCCAGAAGCAGGTGGCCCAGGGAAGGGTAGGAAGGGCCAATGCCCATCTTCCCATCAATTCCTGTCACTCACTGGCTGCAGTTCTTACGAAGCTGATGCACCCATAATGAGCCCCACACCCCTGTCAAAAAGAAGACTCATCTTGGAGAGGAAAGAAGACCGACAGGAGCAGAGGGACCATCCCCACTGCTGCCCCGAGTGGAAAAGGCGCTGCACCCTGGAGGGTCCAACTGGAAAGTGAGTCTCAGCAAAAGCCCCCTTTCCTCAGATGAGCCCAGAGCAGCACTTGTAGCTCAAAAAGTCAACAGGAACTTGGTTCCCAGCACAAGAGCCCCCCCACACACACACACACACACACCTGGCCCATGCCTTCCTGGCACACGGCCAGTGGAAGATTCTGGCAGCTGGGGCCACGTGGCAGTTCCGCAGTGCAAAGTGTGAGCTGAGGTTATCCCAGGCCAACCTGCCCTCCACCCTGCACCTCACTCTGGACACTCGATGGCGGGGTGCTCAAAGGGAGGGGGCGGTGGCCAGGTTGCCACCTCCCAATCTCATCTGCTCTCTCCCTCCTCCAGTCCCTATTCACATACAGGCTGGGCTCCCCAGCTTTCCACAGGGCGCCTGCACATACTGCAGCAAAATGGGCTTTCTGGTGGTCACCCCAATCCTGTGACAGAGTGAGCACTTTTCCCACTCCCACCAACCCCCCAACACACAAACCTGCTTCACTATAAAGCGAGAGGCCACACAATGTGGACAAAAACAAAAACATCCCCCAGATTTGGAATCCAATGACAGGGGTCAGCACCCTGCCTTTGAAGTGTTGGACACGTCCTTGCCTTCTCTGAGCCTGCACTTCCTCATCTGTAAAAAGAGCACAGCCCAGGACCCAACGCAGGGCCATTGGGAAGGCCAAATGAAACCGCGGGGGATGGGAAGAACCACATGACCGGGAAAGCAAACTGTCAAAGGACATGTGAAGGCCTACAAATGACCGTGACCGGTGTGCAGGGCTGCTCTCCAGAGCCTGCCGCTGGAGGGGCACCTGCTGGATTCAATCCCCGCACACTACAGCTGCGTGTGAGGGGTGAGCGTTCACGCAGGGAGTGCAGGGGAGCCTCCCTGGCCCACACGAGGGCCTGTAAATGTCCACTGTCCATGCGTCGCTGTTGCTGTGGCACAGGGCAGGTCCCTGTCCCTCCACCACCACCACTGCGCTGTCAATACGTGCAGGACATGCTGCCAGGCTGGGGACTCCGCAGGGAGCAGCAGGGCTGTCCTCGTGACATTGGGCCTCAGCTTCTGGTCCCTGTAAGGCACTAACACTGAGCCTGGGACAAATGATAAGACTTTCCCAACAGTGGGAGCTCTGCTAAAAGAGTCTGGGCCACATGGAGGGCTCCTGAAAACGCACCTCCCAACTTAGGTCTGTCTGAGCTGAGAGACAGCCCTTCTCGAGAGGCTGGGCTGCCTCAGCTTCATCCCCGCCTCTCCGCATACACATCCTGGAGCCAGTGAGATGTGTTATCTGAGAGTCCCTGCGCCACCCAAGAAGATGGCTGATCCACCTAGAGCAGGGGTCGGCAAACTTTTCAGACGGGAGAGCTGCCAGGAGTCAGCAAACTGCAACTCGCGAGCCACATGTGGCTCCTTGGCTACGTACATGTGGCTTTGAAGTAAAACTGAAAAGGAAAATAAAACTATCATAGTTTCATTTATAAAATTTTTAAAGGATATTATTCACATAATGGTGATTATATAAAAATATATTTATGGCTCTCAAATAATTTTCAATTTGTTGTGAGGGACAGGATTGGCTCTTCCAGGGGTCGGCAAACTTTTGAGATGGAACGTACCCAAAGAGCTGCATGTGGCTCACAAGCCACAGTTTGCCAACCCCTAACCTAGAGCAAAGGGCTTGACCTGAATAAAATCAACATGGAAGAGAAATTAAGTTTCCTGCTGCCATCTAGTGGCCAACACAAATAAGAGCAGGCAACGAGCCAGAAGGCTATCAGTGGGTCTCAATGATCAGCAGTCAATCCTGCACACCTGGTCTAAGGCTGAGTGACAAGCTAGCTATGGGAGGCAGAACCTTACAGAAAGCAGAGGGTGCAAGAAAAATTTTCAAGTGGAAAAAAGAAAGCTGCTGGCCTGCTGGTTATCCACCAGGGACTAAGGAGGAGGAGTCTGATTCACTCATCCATGGAAGGAATAAAAACGGTGCTCCGACTCGAGGGCAGGGCACTGCACAGGCACTGAGAAGCAGCAGGTAACTCAGTGCCAGGCCTGAGCCTTCCTGTGTGGCTGCTCTGTGGGGCCCTCCACAACACCGGGACCCCATACAGCCTCCATTACTGCCTCACATCCATCCAACCCACGGCCTTGCCATACTCTCCCCATACTGTTCCTTCTCCCTTCTATACATGGCCGATCTGCCTGTGCAAACACCGCTGCCTCTTCCACACCACACGTCATCCCCCTCTCCTCACACTCCCCCACCAGACCCAGCCTGCTCTGAGCTAGCTATCACATCCACAGGGCTGCCTGGCCAGCTCCCCAGGCCCGGCCTCCTATCTTGGAAGATGCAGGGTTCTAAACCTGCCATACCAAGCCCCAGGGCCACTGTCCCCAGACCTCCCTCTATCCTTCCCAAAGGCCCATCTGTCTGCTGGCCTGTGTGTGAGCCTCCTAACACAGGCGTCCTTCCACCTGGAGGCAGCAACCCTGAGCAGAGGCGAGCAGGCCCTCAGACATTAGACTGACTGCCTCATCAGGTCAGCAGAGCACCAGACAGAATCAGGAGATCTGGGCTCCAGCCTCGACTGGCCCCTAACTGGTTGTATGACAGTCCTGGCTAGTTTCTTCCTTCCTAGAGCATTAGAATGTCCCCATTTATAGAATGAAGGTCATTTCGTGGATCCCTTACAGGTCAAAATATCTATGACACTAATTCATACTGTGTCAATGACCAATAACAGCTAATTATGTAATTGTCTCCACAATACTCTCATCTTGGTGGGGGTGAAGGGTAGCCTCAACCCATCACCCACTCATTCATACAGTAAAAATGCACTGAATCCCCCCTATGCTGGTAGTGAAGTCACTATTTTTAACAATGGGCCTTGCTTAGCTCTGCTCTCGCCACAGTGAGAAAAGCCGAGGTGAAAGCCAAGCGGGGGGTGCTGAGCTGACAAAGGCAAAGCAGAAAGAAGGCAGGCACTAGCCTGGTCCCTGACACAGCAAGGACAGAGAGCCTGACCCTTACATCCTACTTTCTGCAGGCAGTGTTTCATGTCGGAACCCCTCTCAACAATCCTAGGGGTTGACTCCCAGTAATTGGAGAAACGAGCCCAGGGAGGCTCAGTAACCTTGCACTCACCCAAAGGGGCACAGCCAGTAGTGCTGAGTGAGGAACAGAAGCTGGGCGCTGCCTAAGTCTTACATGTGTATGATGGTGGGTGATCATAATGGCCATGCCCTCTCCTGCCCGTTGTCATCCACTTTCATGGCATCTGCTTTCTAAGGTCCTCCATCCTTCTCATCAAGGTTTTCCTTCCCAGTTACCCTTCATTCAAGTCCACACGCCAGAGTGAGTTAGAGCCAGCTGAGGAGAAAAAGCCAACTGCTTGTCCGGCTTTCAAGAGGCATCATTCTGGAGCACATCTGAACTCATTTTGCTTGATACACTCAGTCTTATGGTGTTGTTTACTTTGGAGCTGCCCTTACAAGAGAGTGAAAAAAAAAAAAAGGATGAACTGGAATGGAGGCCTGGAAGGATCCAGAATCCACGCCAAGTGTTACCTGGGATTTCCCCTGGCAAGGGCTCAGGGGGTGAGGGAGGGGTGTGGGAATAGGGTCTCCCACATTTTACTCTATTACTTTTATGGTATTTTGTTTATCTCAGAAACCACATTTTCATATTCTAATTGAGTCATTCTTTTAAAGTAAACACTTTATGCGGGTAGATCAGTGGCAGAGGACCAAACCCTGCCCTTGTAAGTGAGGAGCTGAGGAGGTCGGCAGGTCTGAGCGCTGGGCCCTCGTGCAGGCTGAGCCCACATCTTTTCCGGGAAGGGTGGCGTCTCTTGCACAGCGCAGATGGTGGAGAGGTGTTTCTAGAGCACAGAGACAAACCCTCTGCCCCCCAAAATACCTCATCCATCTGCTCATCATGCCTGGAATTCCTGCATGAGGGGCAGTCTTTGATTCCTGCTCAGAAATAGGCCGGAAACCATAAACCCACCCTGGAGATGCAAAATGGTGCCTTCAAGTCACACCAGGGAGGAACGAGCTTACTCCTTCTCTGCAAGCAAGGCTTTCAGAAGCCTCCTGTGGCCAAGCAAGGACTTTCAGGCTGAGGCAGTAACAACCTGGTGGGTTATTAACTGTCCAGAGGGGAAAGAGGCATCTGTGCCAGCCTTCAGGGCAGCGTCTGTCCTCAGCCTGACTTAGGTGGGCAGAGCCCACCAGGCTGACGAGGAGTGGACAGGGCAGGACAACTGGGACCAGCTGGAATGACAGAAGCAGAATCTGAGGAGCTCCACAAGCTAGAGGAGGGGTGACGCCATCAAGGGGAGACCGGGTAAGAGAAAACAGCACAACTACTGGGTCGTCAGGGAAGTCATGACACATTTTTGCAACGAAAAACATAGAAAAAATACATTGTGACTTTTCCGACACCCCAGTGGTAAAGGGAGTCTCCTACGCCAGCCCTGGTCCCAACCTAGCTGGAGGCCTGCCCTGGGATGTGAGTGTTTTAAACAGGAGCTTCATGAATGGGGCCACATTTTGAAAAGCATTAATAGAATGGTGGAAGGCCTGAGAACTGGGTCAAGAGAAAGTGGGATGTTCAAAGTGAAGGACGCTCAGTATCATTAGTCATCAGAGAAATGCAAGTCAAAACCACAGTGAGGTGCCACTTCACACCCAACCCATTAGGATGGTCGTCATATTGTTTCATTCTTTTTTAAATGGAAAATAAGTGTTGGCAAGGATGGAGAGAAACTGGAACTCTCAGACATTGCTGAAGGGGATGTAGAATGGTAAAGGCACTAAGGAATACCGTTTGACAGATCCCCAAAATGTTAAATATAAAATTACCATATGATCCAGCAATTCCACTCTTAGGTATTACCCAAAAGAACTGAAAACAGGTTTCTAAACGAAAACTTGTACATGAATGTTCATAGCAGGTCTACTCACAATAATCAAAAGGTGGAAACAGCCTAATTGTCCATCAACAGGTGAACGGATAAACAAAATATGGCCTATAAATATCATGGAATACTATTCAGCCATAAGAAGTAATGAAGTACTGATACATGCTACAATATGGATGAATCTTGAGAACATTATGCTAAGTATTAAAATATGCCAGACATAAAAGGCCACATACTATATGATTTCATTTATACAAAATGTCCAGAATAGGCAAATCCACAGAAATCAGATTAATGGTTGCCAGGGGCCAAGGTGCAAGGCGGACTGGGGGGCGATATGTAAAGGGTGCAAGGTTTCTGTATGGGACAATGAGGGGGTTACGGAACTAGGCAGTAGTGATGGTCTTACAACACAGCCAATGTACTTGATGTCAAGTAATCGTACACTTTACAATGGTTAAAATGGTCAATTTTATGTTATGTGTATTTACCACCATAAAAAAAAATGTTGTAAAAAAGGGAGAGGACTTTGGGAGGGGCGTGGTGCCTGATGTGCAATACCCCAGGGCCTCGCCAGTAGTCAGAGGACAGAAGGAGCCTCCTGGCGTCAAGCTCTGACAGTGCGGTACACTCACCTTCCCTGAACATCCCCGCATGCCCGGCACTGTGCCAACGGCTTTATCAGCATCAGACGCTCCTGTTACCCCCATCTTCAGGCGAACAATGCAGGCCTCAGAGAAGGGAGGGGCTGGCCCACGGTCACACGGTCACACGGTAAGGGGAGGGGCTGAGCACCTCTGCGACTGGCCCCTACGCTTCCCAGGGGGGTACAGGACAAGGAGGACTAGCGCCTGCCTCCTCGAAGCCATGCAGAGAACACGGCCGTAGCTTCCCAGAGTCCATGCTTAATCAAGTCCCACTATCACCTTCCTCCATGTGATCTTTGGCTATTTACTCAGCCTCAAGGTACCTCAGTTTCCTCCTCTGTACAAAGTAGAATGCCACCACCAGACTCCAAGGCCTGCTGGGACAAGGAAATGAGATAATGAATGAGCCTAGCAGCTCCCGGCATATAAAAGGGGCCCCATAAACATTTTATTCTTCTTTTGTCCCTGAAGTGGAGACAATTACAAAGATAGAATAAACTATCTCAGCAGGTCCCTGTCAAAGAAGGTAAGGAGGTGAGGACAAGCAAAGGCCCAGCTCAGCAAGGACAGGTAACAGATGGGGACTAGCCCAGGGGACCTGGAAGCTTCTACCCTTGAAATCGGATGTGGCCACCATGTGAGGCCTTTCCCCAAGAGTGGGCTTCACTACAGCAGAGAAGGGAGCGATTCAAGGACACAGCGATCCTAGAGGAATCAGGATTGCCAAAAAAGAGAAAAGGTGTAACGAAACGGATGGCTGGGAACAGCAAAAACAAAATCTGCCAATAAAAATAGAAGTAACTTACATTTTCAGAGCATCCCCATGTGTGCCAGGCGCTAAGCTAAGCATTTTTCAGAGATCATCTCGCTGAATCCCCCCGCCTCTGTGGGGCAGACACTCAGAGCGTCCTCATCGCACCGACTAACGCTGCAAGGGGCAGGGCAGCACGCTCAAGGTCATGCAGGTAGTGAGCGCCCACTCTGCCACCGTACCACAGGCCGGTCCTGACTGACTGCCCATCTCAAGGAGCCCCGTCACCTGCCTTGAGGGGTGACTGCCTTTGGACTTCATCTGCCCAGCTCCGTCTTCTGCATCAAGGAGAAGTCTCTCCAGAGCAGAAAATTAGCCCCATACACCAGAGCCTTCTCCCACCTGCTCACGGCCAGAAAGCTGAAGCTAGAAGCTGGTGCTAAAACGAAACTGTGATGGAATCCAATAAATATTTGGGAAAATTTTGTTCAGTAGAAGGGGAAAAAAGGAGGAATTTCTGTTTTCACCAGCTCAGTCAGCTCTAGGACGAAACCACAGGCTGCCTCAAGTGGCTGCCAAATGCTCGGCGAGACCCTGCTGACGTGCTGGCTCTGCAGGACAAGAGGGGTATAGTTTCCCAAGCTGGTGGGGCAGGACCAGCCACAGGCACACGCTGACTGATGTGCTCTGCTGCAACCTGGGGAAGCCAAGCAGCTGGGAAGAGACTCGCTGGCCATCCAATAGCACCATCCTGAAGGGGCCAGAGTCAGTGTGGTGCCCAAGGCCTCCCCTGGCTGCCACTGGTCAGTGGCCCATGCACGCAAGAGACTGAAAGGGGCACTCCCTGAAAGGGGGCAGAGGCACTGTGGGGGAAGAAGGACATAGCAGTAAGCAGGGCTCTAACTCTGCCTGGCTCCACATGGCTTCCCTCTGACCCTGGGACTCCAATCCACAGGGGCAGCCATTCATCTCCCTCTTCAGCCATCTCACAAAGAACTATGAGGATAAAAGAAGCAAACTCTGAAAGGGATGTTGAGATCTTAACTTCTTCTTAGGCTAATAGTTAAGGGCTTGTGATATATCAGACACTCTGCTAGGCCCTACATGTGGATTATCTCATTTAATTTCCATAACAGCCCTGTGTGCTGGTTTTCACCATTATCACCCTTTCAGACTGAGTGCTGAGGAATTCAGTGACTTGTGCAATGGCAAATTAGTATGTGGTACAACTGGGATACAAACCCCTGTGGTCTGACCTCAGAACCACACTCTTAACCAAGATCCTTTACCACTTCCTAAAACAGACGCTCAGGAGCCAGTAAGAGGAATTATTAAACATAGTCCCTGGCCTCAGAGCATTTACAGCCTGGTGAGGGAAATGAATAAACGGATCCAATGCACAGGAAAATCACCTATGAATATACATGTATTATTACTGAAGATGTACATGCATTACTTCAATTATACAAAGCCGTGTGTGTGCATGCGTGTGTGTGTGTGTGTGTGTGTGTGTGTGCGCAAGTGCTGGAGAACCACTAGAATGACTCAAAAGGAGGACGGTGGGAATTTAATTTTAAACTATGATGATGCACAAACGCCAAAAGGTGGAAATAACCCAAATGTCCACGAAGAGATGAATGGATAAAAAAAGTATGATCTATGCATACAATGGAGTATATTACTCAGCCTAGAAAAAGGAATGACGTTCTGACACCTGCTGCAACGGGGATGAACCCTGAGGACATGCTCAGTGAATATGCCAGTCACAAAGGAACAAACGCTGCATGATTCCACTTATATGAGGGACCTAGAGTAGTCAAGTTCATCGAGAGAAAGCAGCATGGTGGTTGCCGGGGCTGGGGGGAGGTGGGAATGGGGAGTTAGCTTTGAATGGGGACAAGCTGAATGGGAACAGCTTGAAATGATGAAAAAAAGTTCCGGAGATGGATAGATGGTTATGGTTAGACAATAATGTGAATGTACTTCATGCCTCTTGTGAGGGCAAATTTTCTGTGCCAATTTGACAGGCCACAGGTTCTCAGATTAAACATTATTTCTGGGCGTGTTTGTAGGGAGTTTCTGGACAATGTCAGCATTGGAATTGGTGGACTCAGTAAGGCAGACGGCCCTCCCCAATGTCAGTGGGCTTCATCCCATCAGTTGAGGGTCTGAACAGAACAAAAAGTGGAGGAAAGAGATATTTGCCCCTTCTTCCCTGTCTCACTGTTTGACATCCCATGTCCTCCATTGTCTCCTACCTTCGGACTGGGATTTGGACTGGGATTTACACCATCGGCTCCCCCGGTTCTCAGGCCTTTGAACTTGGACCTAATTACACCACCTGGGTTTCCAGCTTGCAGACAGCAGATGGGACTTCTCAGCCTCCATAATCATGTGAGCCAATTCCTCATAAAAAATCCATATATATACACACACACACACACACACACACACACACACACATACATACAGAGGGTGCCAAAAAAAATGTATACACACTTTAAGGAAAAAAACCTGTATTAAAATTGTAATACTCAATATACGCAGATAACAAAAGATGAATACGTCATATTTGACGTTTGCAATTACAAGAGGTGCTCAAAGTGGCTACGATCAGCGTAATTTTAATACAGTTTTTCCTTTCTTAAAATGTGTATACATTTTTTTGGCACCTTTGTGTGTATATATGTGTGTGTGTGTGTGTGTGTGTGTGTGTATACACTTCCTATTGGTTTGTTTCTCTAAAGAACACATTAATACACAACTGAACTTATACACTTAAAAATGGTTAAAATGATAAATGTTATGTATTTTTGACACAATAAAAAAAATGCTGATGGTGATGCTGATAACCTGGAACTTCAAGTTTTTTGTCTTTGCTCTAACCAGTGAGGAACAGAGAGTGGCAACCCAAGTCGCCTTGTTGGGGTATGCAAGGGGAAACAAGGTAATTCTTGGGGCGATGTGGAAATTCAGCCTTGAAGATGATCTGAAAACAGGTCTTCTGTGTTTTGAAAGTTTATTCCTTCTTAAGTGCGAACAGCCAAGAAGGTAGATGAGGTTAGCTTTTGGTGTCTGCATGCCCAAAAGGACGGGTACTGGAGTCCTAAAAGCTGAACTGGGAAAAAGGAAGGGTCAGAGCTCTGGATCTCTAAGATAAGGGACCCCTAAACCCCGTCCTGGTTCTGTGTGCCATCCCACACAAGTTGAAAACCAAACAAGATGGGCGGAACCTCTCCAAAAATAACAATATTATCCTTTTACTATTAGTCGGGTATTTATTGATCCTTTCCCGAGCATTTTATCAGCGTCATCTCATTTAATCCTATAATATCGCTATGAGGTTTCAGCATTACACCCATCGTGCAGAGCGAGGCAAGCAAGGCTCCAAGAAGTTAAGGGCTCACAACCACCTCGCTGGTGAGCCAGGATCTGAACTGCTCTGATCCAAAACCGATTTTCTTCACCACTATAATAAGACAACGTTTGCTCTGTGCTCCTGAATATAACAACTCAAACGAAGTCTCCTTGTCGGGAGTGACGACTGCCACAAAGGCCAGTGTTTATCCAAACACACGTGTGGGATCTGCCTTAAATGCCAGGTGATATGCTACGTCCTGATCAATAGCCACATACAAAAAAAATAAACACATACAAAAACATTGTTCTTTTTTTTTTAAGGATGGGAAAATATTTATTGACATGGAGAAATGTTTACAATAAATAATGTTAAATAAAAAAATAAATGGAATTGGGCTGGCCGAGTGGCACAATGGTTAAGCACTGGCTTGGGAAGCCAGCGGCCCCGGTTCGGGTCCCACATATGAGAGCCAGTGACACTGTCCTCAAAAAAAATACAAAATAAATAAATAAATAAATAAATAAATGGAATATATCACATGATCCTGTTTGTAAAAATGTACATATGTGATTATACACATGCACAGATAATGCCAATGTTTAAACATCCAAATGTCAGCTGTGGCTCTCTCTGAGTGGTGTGAGTACAGGTCAGTTTTAATTTCTTTCTCTTTACTTCTCTGCATTTATTATAGTGAGCATGTTTTGGGTTTTTTCCCAGTTTTTTTAAATTTTTCAATTACAGTTGACAGTCGATGTTATATTAGTTTTGGGTGTAAAGGATACTGATTAAACATTTATATAACTCACAAAGTGATCCCCCCCAATAAGTCCAGTACCCACCTGAGCACCATATATAGTTGTTACAATATTATTGGCTATATTCCCTAAGCTGTCCTTTACATCCCCATGACTGCTTAGTAACTGCCAATTTGTACTTCTTAATCCCTTCACCTCAAAAAGCCTGTTCTTAAGCTAGGATCACAAGTGTTCTCTGGGCTCACCTGGGGATTGGTTTCAAACTTATCGTCAGCCACAAAACTTTGTTAAAACAGCAAGCTTCCCTCTCTACCATTCCTCTAGAGAAAACAGGCAGGGCTGGTATTCCTAATAGGCCAACGAGGTATCATTTTAAATTGGGCTTTCAGAGGACATTTAAGGCAGGAGCAGAAAATTCTTCTGTTTGACAAAGACCATCAGAACTACAAAGAGAAAAAAATCAATTGGGATCACATGAGTGGAAAGGAACTTAAATTAGGGTTTTCTTTTATCGTGAGAAATATAAAATGTCTCTCTTGTGACAGTATTCAGGAAACACAACCAATAAAAATACACATATTTTAAAAAATCATTCTTCAGTTATAAATTTATGGCCAATTAAGAGAGAAAACTGGAGGGGTAGAGTGTGACAGAGGGGGAAAGGAAGCACCTCCGCAGTTAACGCCACGGCGGCAGCCTCATTGTACAGGGCCCAGCGCATTATGTCCATGCAAGAAACGCCCTGCTGGCCGGGGAGACGCCTAAGATGGGCGTCCTTGTTCACTAAGGAATTTTAGAAACTACAGACGAACAAAAATCATTCATAATCACTACCATCATTAGCATTTGGGGTATATTCCCTCCAGTCATTTTCACTTGTATTTTAAAAAATTAGGATTTAGAGTATATACAATTTTTTTTTTTTTTTTTTAAAGAGGGCAGTGTCACTGGCCCTCATATGTGGGATCCGAACCCAGGCTGCTGGCGTCCCAAGCCAGCTCCTAACCACCGCGCCACTCGGCCGGCCCAATTTTATATCTTATAATTTTGCTTGACAATTTTCATAAGCATTATCTTGAGTCATCATATGTAATTTTTGAAGACACGATTTCTTTTTTTTTTAATTTTTTTTTTTGTTTTGAGGGCAGTGTCACTGGCCCTCATATGTGGGACCGAACCGGGGCCGCTGGCTTCCCAAGCCAGCGCTTAACCACCGCGCCACTCGGCTGGCCCAAGACATGATTTCTTAAGGCTGTGCAATAGGCCATCAGATGAATATATAAAAATTTACATAATAATATTCTATTGTTGGACATTTGGTATGTTTCCAACTTTTAATTGTTATAAATAATGTTATAATGGAGATATACGTATCTGTGTGTGTGTGTGTGTGTGTGTGTGTGTGTGTGTGTGTGTATGGTTACTTTCTTAGTATAAATTCCAAGGAACAGAATTACTGAGTCAGAAAAATGAGTATTTCTCAAGCTCTTGATATAAATTTCTCAATAACTGTACTAAAAATAATTCTAATTCTAAGCAATGTTGCATGTGTGCAACTCTAGACAAAAATGGCACTCTGTCTCTGTATTTTCCACATGGACCAGTTTCAATCCTGCTACCGGCTGATTCAGACCTGTGGGCCAGGAATTTCCCACTTGGGTTTTGAAGTGTCTCTTCAGCTAGCCACTCATATACCAGATGAAAATGTGGTTCCAACTCACTGGCAGCCCCATGTTAGCACCAATCACAGTGTGCCTTGCATCAGAATTAGCTGATAACATGCCAGCATCCTCCTCTCTGCTGAAACTCCGGGGGTGCAGGGACTCAGCCCAGCTCACCTTCGCATCCCTGCATAGCTTCTTTCAAACCCCTCGTCTTCCATCAGTTTCCCATACTGCTTTTCAGCTCTTCCACACACCCCATGTCCCTGCCTAGGAAGTCATATGTCACAGGACTTTGATGTGAGAAAGATCTGAGATCTTGGGCAAGCTCCTTACCCGAAGTGCCTCAGGTGACTCATCTGGAAAATGGAGGTAAGGATACCTCCCTGAGAGAGTTACTAGAAAGACTAACTTAGATAACTCATGAAAAAAAATCATAATACATAATAACAATCCCACCAAAAAATTCCTTAATCCTCTACCCACTGGAGGAGATTAAAGAATCACACAGCTGTCTTTCTCATCTGAAGCTCATCCAGGGCCTGAATGCCTGGGTAGCAGACTCAGAACCTTCAGGGACCACGCCAAACCCACTGAACCTCAAACCAAGGGCAAGGGGGGGTCTGGCAAAGCTGGACTTGGATGGCAGGCGTGCAGCTGGTCAGCACGGAGCCACAGAAGGTCTGTATCAGCTGCATACAAAGGAGGAGTGAGGACAAGCTTAGGGAAACCAAAAGGCAACAGCCTGAAATCAACCCAACAGGGCAGGACTTTGGGGCACACAGCAAGCAGGGAAATGGTTCAAGGTGCCACCCGCTCCTCCCAACTGGGCGCCTGGAAGCAGGTGACTGGTACAGCCGCTGCTCCTGAGCTGACCCTGGACAAATCTGCTATTGTTCATCCCTGACTCTGGGAGGTGAGTCAGCACGGCATTGTCCAACCGCTCTATCGGGAGGAAACAGCTGGAAAGACCAACGCCAAGTACAGGAAACCTCAGCCCCCCCCACCCAGGGCTCCCCGCGGGGCCCCGCCCTGCTCGGAAGGCCCAGCATCCTGCCTGCCTGGCCCTTGGGGACCCAGAGCAACCCTGAGGTAGCCACAGTCTGAACAGACATCCCTATGTCCTGCCTCCACTTGCCTGGAGCAAAATACAAGCACTTTGTATGGCATTTTGGCGACTCACGTAGGGGTGAAGAAGTGGGATCTCCTGGGTTCAACCTGCCAGTAAAGAGAAGCCACGGTGTAAGAAAACAGGCAGTAGACAAAAAATAATTACACTGAATGAGTTTGAAGAGGACACACCGTGTGGCAAGAAAGTGGCTTTTCCCTAGACTAAAACATGAGCTCACGGACATGCCACCTATTGCAACAGCGCTTTGGACAGGCTGGAGGCTTACACCTCTCTGAAACAGGGATTCCTGCCAACTTCCTCATCCAGAGAGGTGATGAGAGTCTCCTGTGCTCCAACGCAGGGCCCAAGAATCCCTGCTGGGATTTGGAAACAACTCAGAAAAGCAGCAGGGTGGCCAAGGCTGAAAGTCAGAGAGAGCCCAGTTTGACTCCTGCTTCTAACACAGTGGCTGTGTGACCCCGTACGTGGTGTAAGTTACAGCGCATCCTTAAGTCATGATTTGCACACTCGAGCGCCTGCAGGAGGTAGGTAGAAACTAGCCAGGTGGGTTACAGACACGGCCCACACTGTGCCTAGACAGAGGGGTCAGAGACGCACAGGCCCCATCTGAAGGTGGTGGCTGAGACTCAGATCCAGCCAACAGGTGCCACTGGGCAGCATGAGTTCAATGTAACTAAACGTTCCAGCAGTAAAAAGCCAAAAATGTCTATTTTTGTGAACCTCTTCAGTATTTAAATAATGACTCTAAGAAAACATCAACTGGGCCCAACGAAATACATCTGTGGCCCAGATCTGACCAAGGGCCGCCAGATTGCAGCCTCAGCTCTCACCCTTAGGTTCCTCGTATGTAAAATGAGTCCAAAGAAAAAAGAGTGCCTGGTGTCGGGAGGACAAGCCGGGATGAGGCCTGACAGGCACGTCCACCGCCTGACACTAGAACGCACTTGACAAAGGGTGACTGTGGACTAGACAGAGCTGAAAGGGCCTTGCGGAAGATCCACACAACCTTCTCATTTCTACTAAAGGGGAAACTTCAGAGAGGTCCTGGGCCTGACCCACCATCTTGCAAGTAAGCCAGTGGCAAGAGACAGGCTGGAACCAGATCCCGGCTCTCCCCTGAGTCCCACAGACCCTGCGGCCTCTCCCAGTTACAGTCTCAGTTTATCACAGATAGCCTTGCAACTGTCCCTCACCAGTGCTGGTCTCCCCAAGGAAAGTGTGGCATGCACACCTTTGTTACACCCTCAGAACTCAGCCTCACACCTGGCAGGTGACCGGCTCACTCTGTGTGAACTGACTGACTAGCCCATGGCAACGCCCCTCTTCCCCCACCACCCTGCAGTCGTCTATACTGAATATGTTCCATGTCCCATGGGCTGGGCCTTGTGCCAAGCTCGGTCCCTTTCCCTGTCCCAGCCCAGTCTGGGTGGTAAGGGAAGATTGGGCACCAACGGATGGGGTGACATCAACAGGTCAAGAGGATGAGGAGGGAACAGGGGAGGCCTGAGAAAAAGAAGGCAGGCCAGAGGCCAGGGAGTGAGCTTGGGGCCCATGCGGGCTGGTACAGCGGAGGACAGGGGATAAGCAGCCGGAGGGAGGGTGGCGAGTGGGCTGGGAAGGAAGGCCGTGGCCGCTGGCAGGACACGGGTCCCCAGGCTGAACTCCGGACCCGCTGGCCCATGGCGTTTCTGCCACACAGCGTGCTGATCGAGCAGCATGGGCAAGGTCTTGCCAGATTTCTGGCCGGGTCCCAAAGCACTGAACTGTGTCCCCTGAAGTAAATGAACAGCCAAGTTGGTATCCTGTCCTCAGGCCCAGGGTGATCCTGTTGGAACCCGTCCTTACTGGAAAACTTTCCAGCCTGGATGTCTCGGGGAATATGGCCCTGGAACTTCTCCTGGGTCCTTCCACAGCATACACTAAAGCTTTCCAATTAACATGAGCTGCAAAGTAAACCGTAGCTTTAAAGAGGCAACAGGGAAAAGGAAGAGAGAAGGAGCTCGGGCTCTGTAGTTCCTAATGGAGGCATCTTAAACTGTAGACTGAAAGGACCTGAGGAACCATTTGGTACAAACTCCTCCTGTTACAGCGAAGCAGAGAGGCCCAGAGTCGGGAGTGACGTGCCCAAAGTCACACAGCCAGTCAAGGCAGACTCACACAAGCTGGGGCCACCCACTGCTAGGCCTGTGCCCTTTCAGTGATGGGACAATGCCTTAGTCACCGCTTTCATCTTTTCACCCAAGCACACCTCCGGAGCCACTGTCACAATAGCTCACTCCCAAAGGGGTCTTTGAAAATCCACACTCTAACAAAAGCCCAAGGTCAGCCACAAATTTTAGCCCAGGTTTCTCTCACTTGCTAATGGCTTGCTCTCCTACCCACCTCACAGGAGATAAACTGAAAGAAGGGAGTGAAGGAAGGCATAGAGTGCCTGGCCCGCAGAGAGGCAGAGAGGCCGAGAGGCCGAGAGGCCGAGAGTCAGAGAGGCAGGTGGGGCGTGTGCACCTGGGGGAGGTTCTCAGGTAACCCTGCAGCCCTGCAGGGCCAAAGCCAGCAGGGGTGAAGGGGGGAGGAAGGGAAGGCTGTGGCTTCCAGCAGCAGAACTAACACAAACATCACATGTTTGAGCAAACATCACATGTTTGAGCGGGAGGCTTTCATAACAGTGCTCGGGAGGTCAGAGGAGAGGTCTGGGAACTCCAAGCTGCCTCGGGAGGCTCAGAACCAGGCTTCCCCACCTGGAAAGAACAGGCTTTGGAACCCCCCGATCTGAGCTTACATCCCTTCTCTGGCACATCCCACTGCATGAGTGGGGCTGGGGGAGTGAGTAATGAGCCCCTCTGGGCCTTGTTTTCCTCATTTTACAAAATAGATGCCTAGCACAGTACCTAATGCACAAAGGGAAGCAAGGAGCACTGATTATTCAAGTCCCTGAGACTTTCTTTCTGCTAGTGAACCACCCTTTACCCCTTTATAAGCATCCAGAGATCAAAAAGCAGAGCCGCTTGTCCATCTTAGGTCAGAGACTGAGGCTGGAGGACATTGGTGTGAGACTGACTTTCTAAACCGCATCCCACTTCCCCACTGTAGGCAGTATAACCCAAGGGGCATATGTTCACTGTGGAACAGCTCCCAGCACCCCAAAGAGGGTGCTCGGCTCCATTTCATCACCCCGTCAAACCACAGAGGGTCCTGAGGCCAGGACAAGCAGTCCCTTGAGCCCTTGGCCCTGTGCCCTCAGCTCTCCCATACCAGCCACCAAAGTTCTGCCTTTGTAACCTGCTTGCCATGCATGATAGATGTCACCTGACACTATTCACATCCCTGGAGGGCACTGAGAGGAAGAAAGAGGAGGGTTACCGGTGAGGAAACTGAGGCAAGGGAGTTAGACTGCCGCTGCTGCACCTGGCAGTCAGCCCACGGCTGGGCCTTATCTCAGTGGCTGGAGAAGTGAAGGTACGCTGGGCAGGTGGCAGAGAGGAGCGCTTAGGGGTCTAAGCACAAACACGGCGAGGTGGACTAGAGACCAAGGGGTTCAAACATTTGTCAGTTAATGGAACTAGGTGTCCTGTTCCATTTTAAAAAAAACAAAATAGGGATCAGGAAATCCAACAGGAAGAGAGGTGAACCATCCTCCTCATCCTCGTCACCGCCACCAACAGCAACCTAGCGCTTTCCACATGCCAGGCAGGCCCTAGATGCCTTACATATGTCAACTCACTCAATATTGACAATAACCTTGTGAAACAGGTGCTTTATGATCACCACTTTACAGAGAAGAAAAGGGTCTTAAAGAACTTTTCCAAGGTCACATGACAGGGGGGTGACAGCCGGGGTCTGAACCAAGACATGTGGCCTTAACCATTTCCTATGCTGCCTCTCACCAACCAGCTCCTCCACCCCAGGCCCACCTGCGTCACTTCCCAGCCATAAGGTGACAGCCTGGCAGGCCACCTCTGAGGCGCTAAAGTTCCAGCCCCGGTAAAACGGCCTCCCAAGGTGCCCCTCCCGACTGCAGGCACACAGGACTCAGCTCTGCGTGATGAGCTCCACCAGTGTTCCGTCCTTGGCCCCCTGCCTCCTCCGCCAGGCTGGGATGAGATACAGAGGGAGGCGGGGGCCAGAATTCTACCGTGATATGCTGCTCCCACTGACTCAGAACCCCAGAGCAGATGGACAAGGGAATTTCTGAATGAGTAACTAACCACAGAAGAAGACAGTTATGTAAATCAGCCTGGAACACAGGAAGAAATCAGGCATGGGCTTTCAAAGGACCAGGCCAAGGAAGTGGGCAAGGCCCCAAGTGTGGGCTCCATCACTGCTCCCGCCTCGGGGCAGAGCCAGACCTGTTGTGGGTGTCTAACTGTTCCAGGTTACAAAACTACAAGGCTTTACCCCACGGGCAGCAACAGAGGGATTGCTAAATACATTTAGATTTCACCCACTAATGGAAGAGATACCTTAGGATACAGAAAGCAGACAGACCAAGTGAAGCTCTAATTAGTCTCCCTTTCCTGTATTCTGTTTTTGCTGAAGTGTTTTTATCAATGGGCTGCTTGTCACCATCTCTGTCCCACAGCTTAGAAAACTGAGCCCAAGAAATGTATCAACGGTTCGGCCCCATCAGGACAGGAGGTGACAGTGGGGAAAACTCAAACTCTCCAATCGCAAACCCTTTCACAACATGAGTTGTCCCTGCTGCACCCATCAGGGAGCCAGCGGATGGAGGCAGTCTGTGTCACTTTGCCAGACTGAGCTCAAAAGGCAAGACGGGGAACTGGACAGGGTTTCACTGAAATTTTATTTTTTCCATAATTTAGAATGAAGTTATGTTTCCTGCTTGAGCACCTTCTTCCATAAAATCATCCTGCCGGTAAAGGTGAAAATTTGTCACCTTCAAAGGCTTATAACTCATTCTGGCATTCCGTCTGTGCATGTCTCCAATGGGGAGGGCTCAAGCCGAGCACAGGAAACTGCAAATGAGCTGTTTCAGGCGACAAGGCGTGATCTGGGAGACGGCTGGTGGAAGTGGAGACAGGCAGAGGGTAACTGTTGTCAAATACTCCTGGGTTGTCTTGTGGACAGGGGAGCTGGCTTGCTCTCCTGGGCTCTGCCCTTGTACCCAGGAGAAAACTGAGGCTTAGAGCATCACCACCTAGCAAGGTCAAGCAGCTGGACAGGCAGACTGGTCTGTGAAGCGGGGTGGTGCCCCAGGGCCTGCACCCTGACCACTATACTGCTCACTGTGGAGACGGCCTTTGTCTTCAGAGACCTACCTGTTAAAGAGGTAGCTGGCTGGGACCCAGTGCACCAAGTACATCACTAACAGGTATCAGGATCTGTTTTCCAAATATGCTCTAATAAGCAAGCATTGCTCTTACAAAAGAAAATAACAAAACTTACCTAGATGTTCAAGCTCAGCCCACCATCTCGCAACCAAGGTGTGTCCATTTAAGAACTCGCTGGCCAGTCAAAAAGACAGAAAAAGTTGTTCAAAAAATAAAAAATAAAGAGTTGTCTGCAAGGCTGTGGAGACACTGAAGCCCTCAAATGCTACCAGTGGGAATGTAAGATGGTGCCGCCGCTTTGGAAAACAGCCTGCCAGTTCCTTAAGAGGTTCGATATACAGTTACCATATGTCCCAGCAATTCCACTGCTAGGCATTGGTCCAAGAGAAATGAAAACAAGTACACATCAAAAATAGTACATGAATGTTCACAGCAGCATTATTTATAACAATCAAAAGGCAGAAACAACCCAAATATCTGTCAGCTGATGAATGAACAAACAAATGTGGTATGTCCATACCATGGAATACTACTCAGCCTTAAAAAGGAATGAAATCCTGACACAGGCTACAACATGGATAAACCTGGAAAATATGCTAAGTGAAAGAAGCCAGTCACAAAAGACCACATAATGTATGATTCTATTTATATAAAGTGTCCAGAATTGGCAAATCTACAGAGACACAAAGTAGATTAATAGTTGTCTAAGCTGAGGATGGGGGAGCAATTGGGATGATGACAGTAACTGCTAATGGCTACGGGGTTTCTTTTTGGGGTGATAAAAATGTTCTAAAATTCATAGTGGTGATGGTCGCACAACTAAGAACACGCTAACCACCACTGACTTGTACATTTTAAATGGGTGAATTTTATGGTATATGAGCCATATCTCAACAAAGCTGTTTATAAAAAGAACCAGTTGGCTATCTTCCTTAATTTAAACAGATTGCAGAGAATCTGATAAGAGACAGAAATTATGAAATTAAGTGAAAGAAGGCTCCCAAACACACTACTTCTGCCCAAGATGTCATTCACTCATTCTACCAATATTTACCAAGAACCCACTACAAGCCATAATTTAGGATGCACGACATCAGAGGTCAATAAACTTGGGGCTGGCCGAGTGGCACATTGGTTAAGAGCTGGCTTGGGAGCACGAGCTCTGAGCAGCAGGGCCACCAGTTCAGTTCCCACACGGACCAGTGACACTGTGCCCTCTACAGCTAAGATGGTGAACAACAGCTCCACCTGGAGCTGGGCTGCCGTGAGTCGCCGGCGGCAGCGTAGGCTGCAGTGGGGCTGCCATGAGCTATTGTGAGCGGCCGGCGGCCACTGTGAGCGGCCATCCAGAGGCCGGCCACCCATCTGCCTCACCCTGGAAGGGCGCAATGATAATCCAACATGGGCCAGTGAAGCGACGTCCTCCACAACTAGACTGAAGAACAAAAGGACAGCAACTTGTCTGTTCCCCTTTCCCGATTCCCCAACGCTGTTCCCCTCCCCCAATCCCCCAATAAAATCTTTAAATAAATAAAATTTAAAAAACTAGAGCCCAGCCCTTCCCCTTTGCCGGGCGGGGCCGGCGGCCGCGCGGGTGCGTACTTCCGGCTGCCGAGTTGGCATGAGGAAGCCGCGGCAGCTAGGGCGGCGGCAGTGGAAGCCTTGCGGCGGGGCTCCCGGCGGAGAGCGCCACGCGGCCTAGAGCGACAGACGGCAGTGGGCGGAGGAGGAGGCGCAGCGGCCGCCCTGGCCCGTCATGGAGATGGAAAAGGAGTTCGAGCCGATCGACAAGGCCGGGAGCTGGGCGGCCATTTACCAGAGCCCTCAGTGGTTGCCTATTCCTGTGATTCCCTACAGCCCTGCACCACATAACGCCGTTTCGGCCAGCGACGGACTGCTCATCCGACGGTGTGCGCCGCAGCCCAGGATATCCGACATGAAGCCAGTGACTTCCCATGTAGAGTGGCCAAGCTTCCCAAGAACAAAAACCGAAACAGGTACAGAGATGTCAGTCCCTTTGACCATAGTCGGATTAAACTGCATCAAGAAGATAATGACTACATCAATGCTAGTTTGATAAAAATGGAAGAAGCCCAAAGAAGTTCCATTCTTACCCAGGGCCCTTTGCCTAACACGTGTGGTCATTTTTGGGAGATGGTGTGGGAGCAGAAAAGCCGGGGCGTGGTCATGCTCAACAGAGTGATGGAGAAAGGATCGTTAAAATGTGCACAGTACTGGCCACAAAAAGAAGAAAAAGAAATGATCTTTGAAGATACAAATTTGAAATTAACACTGATCTCCGAGGATATTAAGTCCTATTATACAGTTCGGCAACTAGAATTGGAAAACCTCACATCTAAAGAAACTCGAGAGATCTTACATTTCCACTATACCATGTGGCCGGACTTCGGAGTCCCCGAATCGCCAGCCTCATTCCTGAACTTTCTTTTCAAAGTCCATGAGTCGGGGTCACTCAGCCAGGAGCATGGCCCCATCGTGGTGCACTGCAGCGCCGGCATCGGCAGATCGGGGACCTTCTGCCTGGCCGACACCTGTCTCCTGCTGATGGACAAAAGGAAAGACCCCTCTTCTGTTGATATCAAGAAAGTTCTGTTAGACAACAGCTCCACCTGGAGCTGGGCTGTGCGAACCCCGGTGATGGTGTGGGCTGCAGCCCCTGCTGCAGTGGGCTGCCATAGGCTGCAGTGAGTGGCCCACAGCCAGCGTGAGCGGCTGGCAGCCAAGCGTGAGCTGCCAATAGCCGCGGTGAGCGACATCCAGAGGCCAGCGACCGATCTGCCTCATCCGGGAAGAGCGCAATGACGATACCAACAGTGAAGCAACATCCTCCGCAACTAAACTGAAGAACAAGAAGACGGCAACTTGTCTGTTCCCCTTCCCCGATTCCCCAACGCTGCTCCCCTCCACCAATTCCCCAATAAAATCTTTAAAAAAAAAAAAAAAAAAGAAAGTTCTGTTACAAATGAGGAAATTTCGGATGGGACTGATCCAGACCGCAGACCAGCTCCGTTTCTCCTACCTGGCTGTGATCGAAGGTGCCAAATTCATCATGGGCGACTCGTCCGTGCAGGAGCAGTGGAAGGAGCTTTCCCACGAGGACCTGGAGCCCCCACCTGATCATGTCCCTCCACCGCCCCGGCCACCCAAACGCATCCTGGAGCCGCACAATGGGAAATGCAAGGACTTCTTCCCAAACCAACAGTGGGTGAAGGATGAGTCCGAGGAGGATAAAGACGACGATCCCATTAAGGAGGAAACTAGCACACCCCTGAGTGTCCCCTGCAGCACGCAGAGCACGGTTAAGACACTGAAGTCAGAAGGCGGGCTGTGGGGGCAAGTCCTGCCCAGGGGGAGCCGTCGCCACCCGCGGAGGAACAGGACCAGGCGCTGACTCACTGGAAGCCCTTGCTGGTCAACATGTGCATGGCCACCGTCCTCACGGCTGGCGCGTACCTCTGCTACCGGGTATGTTTCCACTGACCTACGTGCCAGCAAGACCGCGTGTACAGAGAACACTGGCCGAGCCTGGCGGTAGCATCCAGTACTGTGCAAGGATCTGAGCCAGTCTCAGAAGAAACAGATCAAAGGTCTTTAAAGTCTGGAACTGTGAAGGGCTAACGAGAGAAATAAGGATTGATGCACTGGGGTTTTAAGCAGCCCTGTGGTCCCAAGAATACAAGAGTCTAATCTCAGGGCCTTAACCTATTCAGGAGTAAGTAGAGAAAATGCCAAATACATCTCTCTCTCTTTCTTTTCTTTTTTCTTTTTTTTTTTTTGTGTTCATTTGTTTTTGGAAAAAAAAAATAGAATTACAACAACAACAACAAAAAAAACTAGAGCCCACAAGCTAAATCCAGCTCCCAGGCAAAACACACCAACCTCTGTGCAGGATGCCAGAGATGCGGGGAAGGACAGGGATGAGTGATGGCAGTCAGGGCCTCCTCCCTGTGGCGTTTACTGCCCAGTGAGGAAGACAATTGGGGTGTGAGGACCACACAGGTGAGATACAATCATCAATGGAGAGAAGTGCTGTGAAAGAAAAAACCCACAGCCTGTGAGAGCACAGAACAAGGGACGGACCGAGGCCCAGGCTCAGGGAAGGCTTTCTGGCAGATGGACTTGACTCTGAGATCTAAAGGAGCAGGAGGGAGCCACGTTTACAAAGAGGGGGTGTGGGGTGCGGGGGACGTGGCCTGGTGAAGGACCAAGGCTGCAGTGCAGAGTGGAGGGGCCTGCAGGCAGCCAGGGCTCCCCTGTCTGTGCTCCCCTGCCATCCTCACAGCCCCCATCTCTCTGGAGACTGTGGGAAGGGAGCTGAGGCCGCCTGAGAGCACTGACAGTGTACAAACCCTCCGCCAATGATCTAAGAAGACAAAAGTGGGAGAGTTCATCAACCAAAAAATGGGTGTTGATCACCTACCGAAGTGCCCATCACCTTACCCAACATCCTCCAGGACACGAAATAAGAAACCACAGTCTGACTTCAAAGGGGAAACAGGCAGTTGAGGAAACAAGCCCAAGTCCTCAGCTCTGCCACTCAAACAGAATGGCAATCCCTGTTCGCAGCACCTGGAACTTACTTCCCCAGGTCTCCCAGGGGACTGTCCCTTCGAATCTTTGAGGTCCCTATGGAATATAACTTATTTCCCTACCCACCCGCCACAAAATAACCCATTCGCCTTCTCTCCTCTTCCCTCCCCCACCTCCTCCCCTTTCGTTCCCCGCCCACACGTGCCCAGGCCTTCCCTGTGCTCTGACCTGGCTTAGTTTTCTCCATCACACTTAACTCCAGCTGTTATACATGTACTAGCTTGTTCATGACCGGCTCTTACACTAGAATATAAACCATGTGAGGGCAAGAGCTTGACTTCCTTCACTGCTGTATTCCCAGCACCAAGGCCTGAACATAGAGTCAGCTGTCAAATAAATATTGGTGGAACAAATGCAAACACAAAACACTTAAAGAAAATTTAAAGTCTAAATTCCTTGATTTACAACCTTGGGCAAGTTATTTCTTTATGGCTTAGTCTCATTTGTAAAATAAAAATAATAAAAGTATCTTCTTCGTGGCACATACATGTTTACTATGGTTATTACCATCATCTTGTGCTATGGCTCAATTTTTTGCCATGCGTTAAAGGGGGAGTTTTAAACACATATCTGTCTCATTTAATTTTCATATAAACCCCATCAGAAAGCTTTTATTACAAATTTCCTCTGGACAGATGAGGAAACGGAAGCTCAAAGAGACTAGGTAAGCTGTCCAAGGTCACACAGTGTAAACAGCAGAATTTAAATTCGAACCAGCACTATGGGCCCCTTCCTCTGCCCACCTGCACACTGAAAATGCCAATGCAGGCTCGGGGGCAGGAGACCGGCACGCCCTGGAGCAGGCGGGGCTTGCTCGGAGAGCAGCAGGGATTCACTCTGCACCCCAGGACTGAAGGGATTCAGAGTGGACGAAAGTCATTCTAGGTCAAAAACAGAAAAGGAGGTGGGGCGGTTCTTTTCCACCAAAGACTTACACTATGGTGATACAAACAAGAAAGGACAATGGTACAATCACAGGACTGGCACTTGGACGAAACCTTAGATGCATCCCGTCCAACCACTTGTGCTGCAGAGCAAGAAACTACGTGGTGAGCGGGACCTGTGAGCAGCTTGGTAGGGCAGCGGGTTGTGCCCACACAGGAGCTTCCATGCTCAACTACACGCATTCTCATTCACGTTTCTTTAACTCCTCTTCAAAAATCATAGAAGCAACACATACTCACTACAGCCAAAGAAACTAGGGCCAAATGAGGAAAAAGTGAAGTGTCCCCACTAATAGCCACAAACTATGATCAACAATTTTATATTTAACAGGGTCAGAGTCACACTCAGCGGCTTGGATATCAGCACAGAGCTGAAACCTGGGTGAACAGAGTTTCCGTCGCCATTTTTGTTTCCAAGTCTGTTTGCAGTTCATTTGTTCATTCATTCTTTCAGTCAGCGATTATAAGGACCTGGCGTGTGACTGGCACAGCTCTAGTTACTGGGATTCTGCACCAAAATAAAATGACCCTTCATGCATTTCCCACAAAGGCTGAAGAATCTGTTAACAACAGTGCGGGCAGCTAAATAACAACTTCAGCTAAATAACAACTTCGGTCTGGGCAAAGCTCTCAGGGAGAACACATTCACCTCTGCCGCCCCCACACCTCACTAACACAAGAAGACTTTTAAAGCATAAACCCACAATTTCAAAGAGAGCAGAAGGGGAGAGAACAGAATTTTAGAGTAGAGGCTGGAGAGCAGAAGGACAAGTGTTAATTGACACAGGAAACCTAAGGCTGCATTGGCATCCCAGGCCCCCCAGGGGGCTTAGAGATGATAGCAGCAGGAGGGGTTGCCAGGGGGCCTGATTAAAGTTGGCTTTAGAGTGGGCCAGCCGAGTGGCGTGGTGGTTGGTGGTTAAGAGCTGGCTTGGGAAGCCAGCGGCCCGGGTTCGGGTCCCACATATGAGGGCCAGTGATGCTGCCCTCAAAACAAACAAACAAACAAACAAACAAACAAAAAACAGAAAAAAGGTTGGCTTTAGAAAAAGTGTCATAGTTGTCCCCCCTCTCTCCCCAGGTGGCTGTCCCACCCCCACCCCAGGGGTGTGTGCTTTGGTGAAAATACAGCAGGAGGCCTCTGGGCTAAGGGACCTGAGCACAAGGAAATGCAGAGCGCCATGGTGAAAACAGAGGGTGAAGTTGACATACAGGAAGCCCAGACCCCTGCCCTCTCCCCATCAGGTTCCTGGGCACGAGGGTGAGCCTCAGATGGGTCCAAGTAGATTACAAGATTCTTCTCTAGGGAATCTTAACAGCTCAAGAGAAAACACCTACGATACCAACTTACAAGATTCCTGAATAAAACTGGCCACCCAGGTCACCCTATGTGAGGCGCAGAGTCCACAGCACTGCACACACACACACACACAGACACACACACACATGCACACACACACAGACAGACACACACGCACACACACAGACACACACGCACACACAGACACACACACAGACACACACACACAGACAGACACACACGCACAGACACAGACACACACGCACAGACACAGACACACACACACAGCTTAATACCCTGTGCAAATACAAGCGGATCACCAAGGATCACTAGACTTCTGGTGAAAGCATGTCAGAGGAAAGACAGAGGCAAAGGAACAGCAAACACACACCCTAGGAAATAATGAGAAACAATCTTTCCTCCCAAAAATAAAGCTATCATGAATAGCCTCAGAGAAATAACAGGTGATAATGCATCCATGAAACCAAAACAGGGCGCTATTTTTAAAAAGAGTATTTTTAGAAAACATAAGAACTCGTAGAAATTGAAAATATGCTAACTAAAATGAAAACCTCAACAGAAGGCTAAACGATAACTGAAAAAGTCTCCCCGAAAGGAGGCGGGGGGGGGGCGCATAGAGGAGAAAAGGTAATAAAATTATGGGACCAATCCAGGAGATTCTATATTCAAATTCTAGGCGTTCCAGAGGAAAGGAGACAGAAAATGGCAGGAGCAAAATATCGATGAAGTAATTCAAGAAAACTTTCCAGAACTAAACAGTGCGTGTTTCCAGACTGAAAGGTTCCCGAGTGCGCCGGATGGAGGTTCATCCACACTGAGGCCCGTCGTTGTTGCAATTTCAGAACACTAGACAGAGAGGGGACTTTTACATAGGACATCTGAGACTCCAGGGAGAAAAACCATGTTACCTACAAGGATTAAAATCAGAATGGCCTTCGACTTCTCCACAGTAACTCCGGAATTTAAAAGACAATGAAGCAGTGCTTTGCACACACGAAGAGATTCCTACCCTAGAATCCTACAGTGTGAGTGAAGAATGAATACTTTTTCATTTCAAGGCCTCCAGTGTGGCACAATGTGCCAGCTCTGGGACCTTTACCACACTGTGTTGTCAATGCCAGGTTGCTCACTGTCTACACCCCTAGACTCTGGGGTAGACTGTCTCACTCATCTCCACAGCCTCAGCACCCGGTGCTATGGGGTTACATAAGGAAGGCACCCAGCCCAGCCAGGGGAGCAAGGAACGCTTAGTGGACGGAAGTGACATCTAGACCGAATCCTCAAGGATAAGTAATGGACACACAGCCTGAAGTTCCAGGCAGCAGGAATACGTGCAAAGGCTTGGGGACCCCTCACAATCCATCCCACTGCTGGCCGCAGACGAGAATCCTAGTCGACAGGTGAGACTGAAGTCAGGAACAAACAAATCCATGCCCAAGTGGCACTATCAGGTATTTGGTTGGCTTTAATCATCTTTTCCAGAACAAGCTGATATAAGAATCAATAAAATGCAACCAATCTGAGCATGAAGAATGAAGACATGCAGGCAGAAGGCTGGCTCTGCATGTGACCTAAGGGTCCCTGGAGAAATCTGGCTGCCCAACAGGGCACAGGCCACCAAGAAGCCAGTGCCCTAAACAGAAAGAGGGAACCAGATCTAACAACAAGCATGCAGAGGCCTGGGGTAAAAGGTACATGGGATCCTTTGGTTGGGCTGGGGCAGGGAAGCTCTCTGCTGAGAGGCCTCTCTCCTCCCCAACCTGAGAATGCCTGAGCATTCAGCTCAGAAACCCTCAGGCCATCAGCCAAACCACTGAGATTACAAGCCAGGTCTCCAGGCCACCTCCCACCTCTTACAGTCCTGCAGGGCTGACCTCAGGTTTCCGTGCAGAATTTTCACTTGCTGGATCTCAAGGTAAGAAGAAACAGCCAAGGATGAATAACAGTCTGGCCCCTCCACCAATCTTAACTCAGATTTATGGAGGCAGCTTTCTAGATAGAGCCTCTGCCCCTCAGCGCCTCCTTTCCCCACCCCTGGAAGGAGGCAGCTGGAGGCTAAGTCTAATTGGATTCACACAGCCCCGAGATGGTCTCGTGCTTTGCAGTGGTGGCTTCTGCAGTGGCAGTGAGGTTTCTGAAATGGAAACAGTTAGGGTCTGTTCGCTTGGCTTCTGTGGCTGTTAACCTGCTGTGATCTGAGCAGCCAAGAAGGAGCCTTTCCTTCCCAACAGGGTCCTTCTCCATGCTGCCAAACCAGGGGCCACCCTCCACGGGGCCTGCCGAGGTCTGGCTCTGCTGCTAGTGTCTGTTCAGCGTCAGGGGCGTGCACTCAGCTCCTGCCCCCAGAGCAGGGCACAGGCTGGAGGGGTGCAGCCAGGGAGCCCAGCTGGAGGGGCTGTCTCCTCTAAGTTTAAGAATCTCCCCACTTCCCGCCACCTTCTGAGCTCACTTTACAGACATTTCGCATTTCACAGGTCCAACGCTTGCAGCCTGTGGCTCTCAGAACTTGAACCACCTGTGTGTTTTCAGTCTCCTCTCCTCAAGTTCTCACTCTTTACTATACAAAAGGGGAAAGCTGAGGTATGGGGTGGGGTGGGATGGTGCTGTGGAGACTGCTCTGCTGTCACAAACTCTTGTGCCAAGTCAACTGCCAGCTGGGAGTGCCCATCTCTGACACATGCAGCCCAAACGCCACACTGTGGGTGTGGGAGGGTGTGAGCATGGGTGAACTGGGCGAGCATGTGAGCAAGCGTGCATGTGTGTGAGAACATGAGCGAGAACAGCATGTAAGTCCGTGTGCAAGAGCGAGTGTGCATGCTAAGAGCGAGTGTGCATGTGTGAGGGAGAGGGTAGAGGCGACTGTCTGTGGGCAGGCACACGTGTGAACAGGAAAGTATGAACAAGCATGTGAGCGTGTGTGCTGCAAGAGTGACTATGCACTGTGTATGTGTGTGGGGGGCAGGGTGCCGGTGAGTGTGTGTGAGCAAGCTTGTGTGAGAACACGAGAGCACATATGAACACGAAATATGAGTGCGTGTGTGGACGTGAACACAGAGCAGGCCCTGTGTCCCACCAAGGCCAATTAGCAACTTGAGACAGCTCCTAGTAAAGGCAAGGGTACCGGCCCTGGCCGCCCACAAACCCAGACACCACAGCGCAGAGCAAACACAAATCCAGAATCCTCAGTGTCCCCCCTCCATCACCTCTGCCCTCCCTGCCCTGCTCAAAGCGAGCTGCCCCAACGCCTGGGCCTCTGGGTTCCCTCCCTCACTCTAGCCCAGCCTCACACTCTGACCCCAATTTTCCACCCTGCAGCAGGATTTTTAAAGACAAGGAAAAATCTCCTTACTTCCTTAGGGAACAATAAATATGAGGATTATGGAAATGACATTCTGAAACTGATCTGAGCTACTTGGAAGAAAAGGGGTCGATAAAATACAGGGCATTTTGGGCCACACATCACTAAGAGAGGGAGGTCCTGTCTCCAGGGAGGGACAGACCTTTGGCAATGGTCTCCTGCCACCTGCCTCAGGAGCACCAAGTAACAGGGCTTGTCTACTGGGCCAAACGCGAAGACACAGACAGGGTCCTCACAGGCCCAAAGAGGCTGCTGGAGAAAGGGCTCAAATGCCACACCCCAAGCGGCCTTCCCTCCTGTGAAAGCAATTTGCCCCACCCTCCACCAAACCAGCCAGTTAGGGGAGGAAGCCTGCCCCTCGCCCCTCTTCTGGGTGGCCAGCTGAGCACCTGAAAGCAGCCATAGAACAGGCACAGGATCAGCCTGACCGTCACACCCAGACGTTTGTTCACTGTCATCCTAAACAATCTCTCCCTTTGCCCCTGAATACTGGACAACTGTCAAGAGTAAAGACTTTGGAACCAGACTGACGGAAGCTGAAAGCCAGCCCTCCCAGCCAAGTCTCTACTTCCCCCTAAGTAAGATGGAGATGGAGTTTTCGAGATAAAGTCATTGAATAGGACAGGCACATGAGGGGTCTGTACTGTGCCTGGCACACAATAAGTGCCTGACAGATAAGTTATTATTGTTGCCATTGTTGCTACCTATTCTCTACATAGTGGCCACAGCGATCCTTTTTGAAATGTAGGGCAGGTCTGTCTCTCGTTGGTGAAATGCCTCCAATGGCTCCCACCTATCCCATCATAGTAGCCAAAATGGCCTTCAAGGCCCTATAGTATCTGAATCCCGTGATCTTCCCCTTGCTCATTTTACTCCAGCTACACTGGGCTTGAGCAAGCCTCCCCACTCCTAACCTCAGGGCCTTTGCACATCCTGTTTCCACTGGCCTGGGAGGCATGTCCTGCAGAGCTCGCTCCGCCATGTTCTTCCATCTCTGCTGAAATGTCACCTCCTCAGTAAGGCCTTTCCTAAGTAACCTAACCGTATGGAATCCCTGACCCCTGACCCATCCTCCATCTCTTCCCTCTTTCATTTTTGTGTGTAGCATCTGTCACCATTTGATATACCACAAATTTTAAATATTTATTTATTGTCTGTCTCCCCCACTAAAATATAAGCTCTTGAGGACCCCAGGCCTGAACAGGACCTGGCCCAGAGGAGCCTGCACAGTATTTGTGGAAGGAATGAGTCTCAGGACACTTAGGGTGAACCAAGCCGAGGCTAGGATTGGAAACCAAGTCCTGGGACCCACTCACAAGTTGCCAGTCCTTATGGCTCAGTGGCCTCCTCTGGAAAAATAATTTCAGCCACTTCTCAAGGTCACTGTCAGGACGAAAGGACAGTAAGATAAGGCCTGGGGATATGCTTTGGTACTTTCGTAGCAGGGAACCCTACAGAAAAGAAAGACCCCAAGTCTACTTCTCCAGCAGCATCCCCAGGCTGACTTTCAGTCCCGTGGTGGGTGAGGGGACCCTGAGTGCTTAGAGGATACCACAGAAAAGGGTCTGCACAAACTCCTGGAGCTAGCTGAGTCAAGTTAGAGTTCCTCAGATGGGAGGCACATCCGGTGTTATTCCCACTGAACCCCTGCTGCTGAAGACCTGCATGCAACACAGCAGGTGCTCAGTAAATACCTGGCAAACACATAAATGAGCAAATCCCATACTGATAACCAAATGGAGACTAAAAAGTTCACCCCAATGTTAAGATCCTGAATAAAGTATTAGTTGACCTAAAACAGCATAGAGACAACAGCTACAATGGATAAGACTGACAGAAACATATATTTTCATTATCTTCACATCAAGAGCAAGTGTATTCTAAGGCAGACACTACGGAATTGGTGAAGAAAGCCCCAGGGACTGGAGAACAAGTTCAGGAAACCACTTTGCAGTGAGTGCATTTCAAGAATTAGGCCAAAATATTGCAGATCGTGACAGAATGGATTCCGTCAATATTAGCTGTAATTATGTCACTGCTTTTATTATTGTCTTGGCCACCCTCCAACAGAACAAGCAGGAAACAAGGAGACAAAACACTTAGGTTTCCTATCTAACAGTAAGTGGCCTGGGCATACCGCTTCCTCGCTGAAACCCGTTTTTCTCACCTGTAAAATGGAAGGGGACAGGGTGAGTGGCACACAGTCCGGCCACATGCATGTTGGCTCTCCCTTCTCCAGGACGCTTCCATTCGGCCCCCAAATGCCTACTGCATGCCTACTTTGTGCCAGACTCCGATTCAACACTGGATGGACAGAGGACATACACACAGCAACTCCCTTCTCTCTGGGAGCACCCTTTCTAGCTGACTTTGTGGGCCAAATGCAGTCAGGCTCCATCCCTCCAAGCACATCGGTTTCCAAATAACATTCTCCTTCCTCCATGGGAGAAAGGACTCTCATTTTCCAAGGGTTCTGAGCTGTTGCTGAGGAAGAGGCTAAGTCCAGTGTTCAGGGCAGTGAACTCTGCTCTGAGAAGTCGGGGGCCTCGGACACTAAAAGGCATCCTGCAAATGAGCCCTTCCTCCAGCTCCTCAGTGAAGCCTTATTCTCCCCATTTTGCAGAGGAACAAACTGAGGCTTTGCACATGTCACACTTGTAGACAAGGAAGGATCTAGTGGACAAGACTAGGAAGACCAGAGCACCCCGAATCTCCAAGAGCACTCCTCCACATTCATGACAGTGCCTGGCTCAGCTAGCCAGAGGAGAGAGTAGCAGCACACCACCAGAGGTTCTTGGAGGCTCGGCACCCCTAGGGTGAAGCCAGGCCATTCAGCTGCTAGAAGCTCTCATCTCAAGCCCACTTTCTGCAAAGCCCTTGCCCCAGAGCCTGCCCAGCTGTGACTTATCCTCCTGGGCCCAACCAGCTGCTGCAGAACCAACGAGGGGGCAGCCAGGGAGGCACCTCAGATTTCCCTAGCAGACCCCCGAGATTTATAAGCTACCTGACAAAGGCTCTTTCACAGCAATGTTGAGCAGTAGCCTCAATGAAGCAGGAGATGGGCTGTTGACTCATAACCCCTTCTAAGTTGGCCCCTTCCACTCTCCTCCAGCAGCTGAGCTGCACACACACCTACCCCCCGGGGCGGAATCTTATTTGGAGCTCTCTGGAGGCCATCTTAAAAATGGGAAAAGGCAGGTGCTTGAAGAGTCTTTCAACGAATCTGCCAGGACCACTCTTAAAGGGCCTCTACAATGTACTGTCCTAGGCCCCGTGGGGTGACACTTCCTTAGGAGATTCCAGTCCAGAGAGAAAAGAGGCCCACCAGAGAAAGAGACGAAACTCAGAAACATGCCTGTGAACAGGTCAGGAGCAGCAGTGTCTGCTTCGAGCTCTGTGCATGGGCACCAAGAATGGCTGCAGCAAGTCTGACAGACCATGTTGTGGGAGCGGCCAACAACAATGGGCTAACCAGAGTCATCCGCTCAAAGGCACTGTGTATTCTGACACAGGAGACAATGGGACAAGGTGCTGACACAGGGGCCAGCCCAGATCAATGGGGTGCCAGTCAGGCTGAAGTCAGAATGACAGAGACAAGCACAGACATTGGGCAGCTGGCCTGCAAGGCCCGAGAATGAATCCACCATAGTTAGGCAAGGATAAAGGGGTATAAGGGGTAGCACACAACAAGTGAGGAGCGCATTCTACGTGTTTTCTGAACGTGTATGTAGGTTGGGGGTGGGGAGTTGCAAGGAAGGATGAATCCTGAGGCTCAAAGGGAGGAGTTAGACTTTGAATCACTGAGAAGGGTATCTTAGAGATTATCTCCTGCAAAATACCTAACCTTACAATCCCAAACTCAAAATCCCTGATCAATAAATATTAGTTTTTGCTTAACCTGCAGCACTGATGGAGGCTCACTACCGCACAAGACAGCCCATTCCTCTGCTGGATGGCTCTAGCCATGAGAAAGTTCTTCTTGGAACTGGACCCAAATCTCATCTCCTGGAATCCTCCACCCACAGGTCCTAGGTTTGGCCATTTGAAGCCAGAGGATGTATTTAATCCTTCCTCTTCCACATCAATCCTGAATGTGTTAGAAAACCATTGTTGTGCCCCCTTCCCATAACATTCCATAAAAATAATTTCCAGACACAATGAATATTCCCAAACCCTTCATCCATTTCCCATGTGGCACAGTTTCTACCATCTTAGGATGGTACCTCCTCTGGATGAATTCAAATCTGCCAATGTCCCAACCAGAACTAACCAAACCAGATGCTGCAGATGTGGTGTGAGCTCCCTAGAGCAGAGTCTAGTCTGCACTCCAGGGAGCTGAACGCCCTGCACAGGACGGTACTGTTCTACTTAGCAATCTCACAGCATGGTGACCTTGTATTTTCTTGCATTGATTCATTCAATCAATAAACATGAGCTGCCTACTATATGATAGGCACTGGGCTAGGTCCATGGGGTACTAAGAAAACTGCCATATCATCTTTGTGCTCAGGGAGACAGCCTACTGGGGGAGATTAGAAAACAAAAACAGATAAAACCATGGGGAAAGGAACGTGGGGTTGGGGTCTCGGGGGAGGCTGACCAGAGAAGGATGATGCGTGAGCTTTGTCTTCCAAGGTGGCAGGACTTCTGTCCACAGCCATAGGGACTGGATTTACCCTCCCCGCTTAAATAGCTAAAATGGTGGACAGAATACAGGAAACAACTTCTTCAGACATTGGACAACAGACAGCACAGAGCTATACTCCCTGAGAGAAAAAAACAAGAGTGAGTCCTATGGCTGCCCAGCTTACTGCCTAGAGGCAGACCCCACACAGCCGCATAGGCGGAGGAATCCAGATGGAGCCCAGTGGTCCCACCAAGCTGAGGAGATAGAAATTTGGGTTCACAGAGCTAGAATTTTTGGGCAGAATACTGGAGAGGAGGGGACTGCACAGAGAGGGCGCTCTGGAGGTCTGTACAAGAGCCCCCTTAAATCTCCAGCTGATCTGCATATCCACAAGACTGAGGGAGGAACCAATGAAAGGCAATAGGCCAAACAATTTGTGGAGCTCACACAAAGCCAGAAAGGGTTCACATTCCCACCCTCGGGAGTGAGGAGACCTCATAACACATGGAGCACTAGACAGAATCCCTAGAAGAGTGATGCTTTAGTGGTGACGCTAAATTAGCCCAGACTAAAGGGATCCACCTGAACACAGCTTAAAAGCAAGCTTCAAAAGTATTAAACTGATCTTAAGCAATTTAAATGAATCCCAGAAAAAAGTCCAACACTACTTAAAGAAATAAAAACAGGGGCCGGCTGAATGGCGCATTGGTTAAGCGCTGGTTTTGGGATGCCAGCGGCCCCGGTTCGGATCCCACATGAGGGCCAGTGACACTGCCCTCTACAGCTGGCAACAGCTCCACCTGGAGCTGGGCTGTGCGAGCCCCGGTGATGGTGTGGGCTGCAGCCCCTGCTGCAGTGGGCTGCCATGGGCTGCAGTGAGTGGCCCGCAGCCAGCGTGAGCAGCTGGCGGCCAAGCATGAGCTGCCAATAGCCGCGGTGAGCGACATCCAGAGGCCGGCGACCAATCTGCCTCATCCGGGAGGAGTGCAATGATGATACCAACAGTGAAGCAACATCCTCCACATCTGGACTGAGGAGCAAAGGGACAGCAACTTGTCTGTTCCCCTTCCCCGATTCCCCAATGCTGTTCCCCTCTGCCAATTCCCCAATAAAAAAAAATCTTTAAAAAAAAGAAAAAGAAATAAAACCAAATCCAGCAACATTAAATTCACAATGTTAAACATTCAATCAAAAATTAGCAGGCAGGGCCGGCCGAGTGGCGCATTGGTTAAGAGCTGGTTTGGGGATGCCAGCGGTCCCAGTTCGGATCCCACATATGAGGGCCAGTGACACTATCCTCCCTCCACAGCTAACAACAGCTCCATCTGAGCTGGGCTGTGCGAGCCCCAGCGACAGTGTAGGCTGCAGCCCCTGCTGCAGTGGGCTGCCATAGGCTACAGTGAGTGGCCAGCAGCCAGCGTGAGTGGTTGGCAGCCAGCATGAGCTGCCAAGAGCCGTGGTGTGCGATCATCCAGAGGCCGGCGACCGATCTGCCTCATCCAGGAAGAGCACAATGACGATACCAACATGGGCCAGTGAAGCAACGTCCTCCACAACCAGACTGAAGACAGCAACTTGTCTGTTCCCCTCCCCCAATTCCCCAATAAAATCTTTAAAAAAAAAAAATTAGCAAGCATTTGGGCCGGCCGATTGGCGTGTTGGTTAAGAGCTGGCTTGGGATGCCAGCGGCCCCAGTTCGGATCCCACATATGAGGGACAGTGACACTGCCCTCTACAGCTAAGATGGTGAACAACAGCTCCACCTGGAGCTGGGCTGTGCAAGCCCCAGCGATGGTGTAGGCTGCAGCCCCTGCTGCAGTGGGCAGTCATAGGCTACAGTGAGTGGCCGGCAGCCAGCGTGAGCAGCTGGCAGCCGGGTGAGCTGCCAAGAGCCACCATGAGTGGCTGTCCAATGGCCAGTGACCGATCTGCCTCAACAGGAACAGCGCAATGATCAAAATACCAACATGGGCCAGTGAAGCAACATCCTCCACAACTAGACTGAAGAACAAAAGGACAGCAACTTGTCTGTTCCCCTTCCAGGGTTCCCCAACGCTGTTCCCCTCCCCCAATTCCCCAATAAAATCTTCAAAAAAAAGTTAGCAGGCATTCAAAGAAGCAGAAAAATATGCTCCATCAACAGGAGAAAAATCAGTCAATAAAATGAGACCCCAAAATGACAGAGACCATGAACCTAGTATACAAGAATGAAAAACAACTATTATAAGTATGTTCCATATGCCCCAGAATGTAGAGGAAAACAAACATTAGGAGAGAAATGAAAGATATAAAAAATTTCAAATGGAACTTCTAGAGATGAAAAATACAATATCTGAAATGAAAAACACACTGGATGGAATTAATGTCAGATTAGACACTGCAAAAGAAAAGATCACTGTGCTTGCAGACACAACAATAGAAACTCTCCAAAATGAAGTACAGAAAGAAAAAAGACTGAAAATTAACAGAGCATCAGCATCCTACAGGACAATATCAAACAGATAATACATTTGTAATAGGAGTTCTAGCAGGAGAGGAGAGAAAAAGGGGAACAGAAAAATATTTGAAAAAATAATGGCTGAACAAATTTTCAAATTTGCTAAAACAACTCAGATAAGAGATAAAACAAGATCAGACAGGGAGAGGCCCCTCCAGCAAGGTAGGCCACACCAAGGGCAATGAGAAACAAGCCAGAATCGTGGGCAGGGGGAAGAGGGGCCACCTGTAACGTGGTGTCACAGAAACAAAAGGGACAGCGTGGCTCTTAGTGGAAAGCTGTGCGGCTGGGTGGGCAGGTGGCAGTTCACAGCAGGCCCCCCCCGCCGCACTCAGTGTTTGGACCTCATCTTGTAGACTGTGGGGGCCACCTCGTCCTGGACCAGGGCAATGATTTTCTGAACTTAAAGTCCGACTTCGCAGTCCTCCTACAGGAGGGTCCAGAGAACAGAAGGGAGGTGGGAGACTTGGCTGTGACATCTGAGCCCTCAACCTGCCTCCGTGGGGGATGACCCAGGTGAGATGTCCACCCTTGGAATCCATTTGGAACATACACCAGAGGCAACAAAAGCATCCTCCCACCTGGAAAGGTTCTTCCTGGAGCCACATAACTCCTATGCCAGGAAGGACTTCAGGGATCACAGACTCCTCACCTTACCGATGAAAAGGGTTAAGGCCCAGAGAAGTGACACGACTGGTCCAGGGCCATGTAGGTGCCCTGACTCCCAGCCGACTGCTCTTTCCACTGCCCCGCTTTGCCTGTTCCGGTCCCCACTGCCCCTACAGCAGCGTCCTGGGTGATGTTAGTGAGTCTGTGCCTGTCTCTACCTATCCACGCTAGCTCCTCAGGCCAGTGGCAGGTTCCTGGCATCACTCAGCTCCTGAACTTCCAGGAGGTAGGTGCTCCATATGTGTCCCCTTCATGTACACTGAGCAAAAGCAACTCGGCCTGACTCTGGGAAAGGGAGGAAGAGAAAGCTGCCCGAGGATCGGACACCGGAGCTGTCCTGAACCTGTCTAGGTCTGACAGAGACAGAGAGAGAGAGAGAGAGAGAGACAGCCCACCAGCCCACCAGGGACTTAGCCGGCTACCCCCAAGAGGCAGGGATGGGCTGGTGGGGGGAGGACACTCCCTGGCCTCTAAGTCCTCTCCCTTATCAGATTGGCCCTGAGTCATGCACTGTGCTTGCCACCCCAACCTCCCTAAGGGAGGAAGAGGAAATTGTCTTGAACTCTCCTTCTACCCCCTCCCCAAGGCCAGCACCCTCCCTCAGCCCCAAATTCATTGAAGGCTCTGGCTTGGGCGGCACCTCTTCACAGGGGTTAAGAATGAGCAAATTCCTGGGCTATTCCTGGAGCCTTGATTTTTATCATCCTTCCATTCTGGTCAATTCTGAGAGGCCAGTGGCCCGGAATGCCAGAGAGATCTGAGCCCGGCCCACCAAACCCAAAATAACTCCACACGTGCCTCTCTCAAGTCCTCACGGATTTGGCCATTTTGGGTGCATGTTTTTCTACAAAGCTGGGAACTCTGAGGAGCCCCTGGGTGAGAGGGGAAGATTGGAGCAGCCGGGGCGGGGGGGGGGGGGGGGGGCCGGGCGGGGACAGGGGGAGAAGAGACAGGATCCAGGGCTGGGATCAGAAAATCTGGCTCTGGGCTCCTCTGCTCAACTGCCTAGAAGTCCTAGGATAACCAGCCTCAGTTTCCTCAGCTCTGAAACTTCTAAGCAGTGGCCTCTGCTTCCCTACATCTCCCCCTCCTTGAGGGAGGCAGAGTCAGTCCCCCTCCCAGGGCTGCAGACCCTTAATAAGGAGCTCCTGCCTCTGTGCCCAGGACATTTCGAGCCCCCGTGATTATGGAGATGGATGGTTTTAAACCAAGCAAGTGCTCTAACTGTCCTGGGGAAAGGGCTAGATTAGAGACGTGGGTTTTTTTTAAATTATAAATGCAGTATTTATTCATTCAAAAACTATCTGGGTGCCCACCAGGTGCTAGGCAATGAGAAAACAGGCAAAGCATCAGTGAGAGGAAACCAAGGCCTCTGCTCTTCAGAAGGAATAAAGAGACAGAGGTGCCGTGGGGGCTGCACGTGTGCTGAGTGTGTAAGTCAGTTCTCTGGCTTGAAATCTTGAGGCGGAGGAGGGTGCAGTGGCTGCAGGGTCTCAGAAACACCAGGATCCACAGACCAATTCCTTACATTGGGTCTAGAAGCTGGCCGCACCTATACTTGGCATGAAGCAAGAATGTGTAAAAGGTCCTTGATTTAAAGCCACCACTACCACAAAATAGATAGTGCCTTCTTAGGTGTTTCTTGAAAGCTGCACCAGCCTTCCTAGGAATGCCTGTAAGAATGTTTTCGCAATAACTGGCAAGTAGTGGTGGTGGTGGGGCGGGGGGGAGTGCAAAGAAGAAAGGGCCTGCAGTCTGAAGAATCACCTTCCACCCTCCCCTTTGCCCCAGAGTCAGGATGGAGCTTACCCTCACAAGCCTACCACCCTCCCTCACCCAGCCCACAGAGACAGGGTCAAGTCCCCCCAACTCCGCTGACGGCCACAGCACCACCAGGGCCAGCTGCAATGAGGACCCAGGAAACCAGGCTGCCAGCCTGTCCCCCAGAAAAGGGGACAATTCTGTGGCTTCCCCTCTTGGCATAGCAGGTCCTGTCATCAGCATCAGCATCCCAAGCGCGAGGGGCCCCAGAAACATTCCCAGAAGCAGAAAATGTGTCTGATTCAGGACCTCCAATGCCAGGACTGCTTTCCCACGTGCATCAGACTCAGCCGGGATGTCAGAATCTGAGCTCTGTGGAGGGAGGGGCCCACCTTGCCTGCTCTGATCGCCAGCCTGCAGTGTCCAAGCCAAAAGCAAGCTCAAAGCCTCCAGCAGTGCACCCAGCCCGGGGCCTGGTGGCAGTGAGGCATAGGCATCCCTTTCTAACTTCCCCTTAGCTGGCAGAAGGCGGCCCCTCAGAGAGCCACACACATATTCCAGAGATGTGGCTGCTGCTGTTGTTTTTTAAGAACAGTCCTCAGAGCCCAAGGCATCATCCACTGAGCACTCCAGAGGACAGCCATCCTTATCCTACAGGGACACCTGGACTTGAAAAATGACAGACATTTGGTTAAGCAGTGAGGAAGGTGGAGGATAAAACTGAGGTAACATCATGTTTATGCCAAACTGGGTGTGACTAGAAGGCAGTGAAACAACCAGTCAAGGCGGGCATCTCCTCTGAGCCCTACAGAGAGGGCTCTGGCTGCACCTACCAGCAATCTCATCCCTTCCTATTTGGCCTTCAGAGCTCACTCCTAGTGCCACAGACACTGCCGGACTGAGCCCGGGGGGGGGGGGGGGGGGGGGGGCCACGGGTGAACCAGATAAAACAGAGAAGGCAGTTAGAAGCCAGGAACAGATAGGGTTTGGGGACACACCTACCCCCATCGGCTGAAGCTCTCTTATCACACTGAGCACCTGGCCCAAAAGATACCTCAGACCCTTAAAGAATCATAGTGCTCAGTAATTCCTCGTTGATGAGCTGATATTGTGACTGTCGAGCAAGCTGAAACGTGACTCAATCCTCACAGCTGTAGAAACCCAGAAATGGGGGCTGGAGGCTGGGCAGAGAAGTCTGGAGTTAGACAGGGGCCTCTTGGGTCTCACTTATGGAGATTTTAGCTACTATATGCCTCAAACTGGCAAACTTGGAGCAGGCTGAGGCCTCCATCCAGTTTTTCCAATTCCTGGGCCAAAAGGAGCTGCTAAGGTTTCTTGCCTTGCTTGTGATGCCAGATTTCTCAAAGGTTTGCAGAGTCAGCTGTGCACGTTTTCATCAGCACTAAGCGTTGGTTCGTATTAAGCCCGCGGGCCGACCAGATATCATTAACCGTGTGACAGTACCTCAGTGCTGGTCGCCAGAGTCGCCCAGATGCGCCCGGGTAGCTTCCATGGGCGGTGCCGCCACTTGCTCCCTCCCACCCACATCCTCACCAAGTCCTGGGGCTGAGCTGGGCCAGTTCTCCTACCGCCCAGGGGAGGAGAGCTGCCAAGGGGCTGAGTGAGCCATGCAGTGATGGACTGCGCTGTTTCACAAGCAGTGGGACTTTCAGCCACAAGACGTTTCTTTTCCAAGAAATGCGGAAAGAGAACAGGGAGAAAATAAAACACCAAGGGGTTTTCAAATGAAAAAGCCCACTCAGCTTTGTTCTTACTTGATGAATGCGCAAACCACCAGACAGATGACAGGCGAGAGACACTTTGTTGTGCTAGGAAAGTGTATTTCATCAGGTCTGGCCTGCGATCTCCAGGGAGAGGTAAGTTTGATGGATGATTAGTGCTCGGAGGGCTTCTCTACCAGCAGCAACACGGCAGCATCCTCTCAGCCGGGGTGAAGGATTCAGTAATGGCCCGAGGCTGGCTCTTCCCTGTCTGCTTCCTTCTGCCTCCCCATCATTTGTGATTTCACAGGAGAGAAGAGCTACCAAGCCAGGTGATAAGAAAACGATAAAACGAATACATTGTGGGAAGTCAACATGTTAAGTCCACTGTGAGTTGCCTGAGAAGGAAGAGTGACGCCTGGGTCATCGTATTTCACACCTGAAGTTACGAGGGGACGGGCAAGGTCCACAGCAGAGTAGGTGCAGTATTTGCTGGGTGAATCAGTTCCCAGCAGAGGCCTGAATCAGGAGTAACCAGCTGGATTCTTTAAAGACCTTTCGCTCACTGACTCCCATTCTTCAGAGACGCCATGACAGTTAGCAGAAGCACTGAGCAACCAGGCTCCCCGAGGGCAGGGGGGCTCCAGCTCCCCTCTGCAGCTCCGGTAGCCCTGGTGGGAGAAGCTGTCTACTACAGGGCCCAAATCCTAGCTTACCCCCAAAATCTGCCCGCATAAGCCCCGTGCAGCCACACAAACACACAGAATCCACCTCCAACACCCTCCCACCCAACAGGACAGTTAAGTGTCCGGCCCTTGCCAATGTCCCTGGTTGACACATTTGGGGCAAAGAGTGGCCTGGGAAGGGAAGGAGCCTGTGCTGTTTTCCGAAGACCTGTGAGTCTATTCCCAAATATTATGATTCTCCTCCTCCTGGGTGCATGGAGGGCTGCACGTCCACGCCCTCCCGCCCCGAGCACGCATACCTGTGGTGTGGCTTTGCCTGTCCTCCCATCAATAGCAGTCTTTCCCCCAGCCCTGGACCTCCTGGGACTTGCTCTGACCAAGCAGTAGATGGATGTTACATTGTAAGACGTCAGGACCTAGATCTCAGAGAGAGAGGTCTTGGATTCTGTTTCACCAAAAAGGCTTGTTTCCTTGAGAATGAGAAATCACATGGGGGCAGAGAGGCCCAGCTGAGAGCAGCACCCATCACCAAACAGGAGGGAGGCTCTGGGACCACCCAGACCCTGCAGGGCCACCAGCTGACTGCCACCAGCTGGCCCAAAGGGCTAACCCACAGAGCTGTGAGCAGCTAAGATGGTGGCTGTGCTAATCTACTAGATTTTGGGGTGGTTGGTAATGCAGCAATAGATAACTGACATGAAACTCACCCGGCAAGTCTATGCAGCGATTCAGGCAAATGAGGTCATTCTATTATAAGGCCTGATGTGGAAAAATGGCTAAAGAAGTCGCCAAACAGTAAGTATAATACAATTAATTCTATTTATGAAAATTGACAGGATAATAGGATGCTAGTGTATCATAAAACTACCTGACAAGAATCTGAAACAAAGTATTAACAGTGAGTATCTCTGAAGGGCAGGACTGTAGGAGATGTTTCTTTTCTAAAATTTATGTAATAGTTGAATAGTATAATGAGTTTATATTATTTTTTTGCAACCAACAGAGGTACTTTAAAAAATTTTTTTTGTTTTGAATTCTGCTACAAGCTCATTTTTCCTGAACCGTCCCCTTTCCTCCTGCCATTGCCCTGTTCAGGAACCACCACTAGCTCCCCACTGCCATCCTCCTAAAACCTGAATCTCCTCTGAGTGGCATTCAAGGTACCCTCCCCAGGGTCATCTCCAGTCCAGCTACCCAGGCCAGACCCCTCTCTACCCAGACCTCCAAGCTTGCTATCCCCACTGCAAGCACTAAGCAAACCCCTACCTTTGCTTCTAAACCCACCTGTCCCCCAAGGCCCAGCCCCACCTCCCCTGGGTTCCTCCATGGGTGCTCAGTTCTACCCAGCCCTGTCCTTGATCGGATGGTATCCTGAATTATTCTCCCTGGCCCTCAAAAGAGAGCTTCCCAGACACCCGCCAACTGGCCACCACTATCTCCAGCTTCTCTAACAGAGAGGGAGGGGCAGAGCCCAGACAGGTAGTTCCGACCCTCTCTGCTGCACGCAGCCTGGATGGTAGGTGGTAACCCTAGGCTGGCACTTCCTCCCCACCCTGTGTCTCTCCAGCACTGAGCAAGTGGGAGCCAATTTGCTAATTTAGAGTGACTCATGCCTTCAGGGATGCTCTCAGAGCTCCACCTCCTCACCCTCCAGGGCCCACAGGCTGCATACAGAGCCAAGCTCTGGCTTCAAACCTAATTGCCTTCCTGGGGGACACAGTGGCCCTTCCTCATTCAGGTCTCTGCAATTTGCATGTCCAGTTCTTAAACAAAACTGTTTAGAATCTCTTGGGATTAAGACAAGTGAAAATTGCAAGCCCAGACCTCTACTTCACTTTCTCTAAAACAAAACACGTCATTCTGCATGTTCGCACACCCCAAAACACACCCCCATTCAAACCCAGCCCATCTCTGAGCCCTTCTATAGGCCTTGGCCCAAGTGGGCGCGGGGGACTTGCTGAAGCAGAGTCTGCTCCCTGTCACTGCCCCCCAGGGCTTGCTGGGGGCTGTCAGGCCCCGAAGCTCCACACTGTGGTAGGTGGCCCGGTGAGAGGGCTTAGGCAGGGCTGCCAGGTGCTGTGTTCAAGTTTTGTACTCCCTCTGAGGGGGCATTCATGTCACCAATGTATGTTAACTATCAAAAGGGTCAGGTGGGCTCTCAGCTGAGCCCCAGAACAAAGCAGAGGCACTCTTCCCATACAAACCCATGTGGGCACACCCAGCCATGGGCAGGCTAGGGCAAGTACATATCTATCGCGCTGTCTCTCTCTCTCTCTTTCACACACACACACACACACACACACACACTCTCTCACACACGCACACATGCTCTCTCACACACACACTCTCTCACACACACACAATTTCACTCACACACACACTCTCTCACTCTCACACACACACACGCACGCACACTCACACACACTCTCACACACTCTCTCACACACATACACACTCTCACACACACTCACACACTCTCACTCACACACACTCACACTCTCTCACACATACATACACACACTCTAACTCTCACACACATACACACACACTCTCACACACACATACACACACTCACACACACACTCTCACTCACACACTCTCTCACACACACATATATTCTCTCTCTCTCTCTCTCTCTCTCTCGGCCACACCCTGCTCCAGCCTTGCTCTGACCATCCCCTGAAATCACTTCCGTCAGCTATCAACTGTTCTCAAAGGCCCATTCCCACCCCCAGGCCTTCTCCCTGACTCTGATCCTGACACGCTTTCCTCACTGGGAGCGGGAGCAGCACCAATGTGTGTGCTGCCAGCAACATGTGCACCCATGATGGTGGAGAGGGGTGTGAGCACAGGTACACATGGCCACCAGGATCCTCGATGGCTGTCCCAGGCAGGGCTGGACATTGTCCTGGTTTTACAGTAACATACTCAGATTACTTTTTCTCTTTAACCTGAGGAAGGGCCATTTTTCAAATGTGCTCAAAGATGCTGTGAGGGTTAGCAGTGGCCATAAGTTGCCAAGGCCAAGGCCCAGAGCTCCCCAAGATCCTGCCCCAGAGGTCCTGAGGAGCCCTAAGCTTCCTGCAGGAAGAGCCACAAACTCCCCAATTAGTGGGGGGATTGCAGGGTATCCTCTGAGCTGCCTGGCTCTGCAGGCCCCCAGGCTGTTCTCCATCCCCATCCTTTTCTGTACCTATCACAAGGTCAGATATTTTTTTAAATGTTAACCATTGAGCATAGAAATGGTCATGAGATTCTCAAAAAGTAAGCGAGTATTCAAAGTACAATTAATTTCCAACCACTGCAAGAGAAGCGGGAAGGAAGACAGAGGGTGGAAGGGGTGTGGTACATTCCAAAGCACAGATAATAATTAACAATGGATAATCCAAAAGTAACTGCATTTGCTCTGGAATGCGGACCAAAGCACACACGTTGGGTGACACTGACAGCCAGGGGAAGTGCCCCTTCTGGCTCCACCCACTTCTCAGGAGCCCAGTCCAGTGCAGGCTAGGTTTTTGGTCACGTATTTGGTTTCAGAGAAAGAAAACGGTTTGGAAGCTGGACTTCACTCAGGCAGACACTCTTGTTTCATTATGCTGTCGCTATAATTGAAGTTGAAATTATTAACTTGTTGGGCTGGTGTCCAGCGATGCAGCCTTCTGACTCCTAAATGTACCAGGCTGGGGGCAGGAGGCAGTTAGAAGGAAAGTAGCAGCGAGTCCTCAGGTACAGGAGGGAAGTCAGGCAGCAAGACCCTGACACTAACCAGACAGGCAACCATCTCTGTATACAACCTCCGCCCCGTCCAGCTTCTATCAGAAATCAGGGCCTCGGGTTTACTCATTAACTTCATTCTTTCTTCCTCCATCCGGCTCTAGGCCAGGGGCAGAGAGGGCACTGTATGAAGCAGAGGTAGTTGGGAAGCCCCAGAATTAGAAGCCAAAACCCAAGTACACGCCTTCGTCCCACCACTGAAACCACCTTTAACAGAGCTGGAAGGAACCTCAGCCATTGATCACCCAGCCTCCCCTTCTACAGGTGAGGAAGCCAGCCTGAAGAAAGCAAGTCACTTGCCAAAAGTCACCTAGCTGTTAGAGACAGAGGCAGGAGCCAGGATGAGAATCTCCCGGCCAGGAGCTGCTCATCATGCCAGAGGTTCAACAGCACGACAAGAAGTGGCCAAACCCAAGCCCTCGGAGGCCAAAGAACACACGTCCTTTCTGGAAAGTCCTTCACTCAGGTCGCCCTCACTGCAGGTTCAACACAGACACACAGGAGACTGCGGTCATCTGGCTAAAATAACTGTGATATCAGGCCCTGCAGGCCTCCGGGAAGCTTCCCCCCAAGTCCTGCCTGGCAGGGCCCCCCAGAATCTCTGTCCTGGGGCAGGATGTGCTGTGCAGCAGCAAGGACTCGCATGGCTTGGCTTTGGTCCTTCCCTCCCCACCACCTGACTTTCACCAGCCCAATTTCCCTGAGCCCATAGATGGTGCACCAAATCCCAGAGCAGCAAGAATGAAAGCCGACACCCACCCAGGCCCCAGGGACAGGGGGACACTTCAAATGGGAGCTCACTGTTCCTGCTGCTGTAGCTCAAGGAGGGCCCTGTGAGGATGCCCAGAGCCTGATGAAAACAGCCTGCAGCTGCGGGAGGGCGGGGGCAGCGGCAAGTCTGACCTACTCTCCACCTTAGCTGCTGCCTCTGTACAATGCGGGGGAAATGATCGCTACCTCCCAGGACTCTTGTGAAAATTAAATGAGCTTTAAATTTAGATTTAACACACTTTAAATACATTAGTTGTGGACATGTGTAGAGTCTGAAACTGTGGTACATGAGGATGGTGACAAACGTGACTACCAGCACCCTGAGTACAATGTACAAAGCATGGCAGGACAATAAGAGGTTCGTGACCACTCTGGGACACCAAATAATTTCTGCTGGAACTCACAGAGAGGGAACCTTTGGGCAGGATAAGCTCCCAGCCGGTACCATACTTCCCACCCCCACCATCCCACCACTGCTGGGCTCTTAGAAGGTAAAAAATTTACAAATCAAAAAAAAAAAAAAATTACAAATTACCCAGCAGGAGGAAGTCACAGGATAAATCCAAAATTAAAACATAAAAAGGCTCAGGAACATAAGCAGCAGCCCCAGGGAACCTGAATCAGCACCATCCACACTGGCTGCCTAGGCAGCTCCAGGCCAGCTCCACAGGGGCCTGGACCAACAAGTGCTGGGAACAAAGAAGCAATCAGCAAGACCCCAGGGGCCTGGAGGAGCAGAGAGGAGGACCTCAGTGAGGGTCCTGGCAGAGGGTGCCACCCCAGGGCTGGGCATTCCCACAGCAGCCAGGAGAGAGGAGCAGACAGGTAAAATTGGCCAGACTCCTGCAGACTCGTTTCTGCAGGGCTGGTGGGAGGCCCTCCACCCTGGCTCCCAAGCCTGCTGGGAGAAGGCAGGAAGCAGGAAATCACAAGCCTCTCCTGCTTCCCTAGGCTTCCTCTACAACCAGCGTGGCTCTCCAAGAAAGAAATGAAGCATACTGCCAGTCACCAATCAGAAACAGTGTGCGGTGTGTGGCGGGAGTTGGGGGGTGGGGGGTGGCGGGGAACCGATCTCTCCTGCCCCCAAAGCCCATTTTAAGGAGCTTATCAATTCCTAGTCAAAAGTTGGGGCAGAGACATCTAGAATATATCAGCACTCCATGCTATCCTCCTTCCCTAACCGGCAGTTAAAGGGCAAGGAGACTTTGACTTCAGACAGTTTTAACACAGACTTTCTAAGGCCCCACCAAAATGGACACTGACCTGTTTTCTTTGATTTTCCCACAAACTCTTCAGCTGCTGACAGATAAGTGAAGAACCCAGAATATTCCTGCAGGAAAATAAAAAATTAGGTCATCACTTTTCTGTGAAGCCATTCTAGGCTGAATGCTGTCCAGCAGTGGCCACTCTTTGGGGCAGCAGTCTCCCATTTAGGACCCATCATTCAACAGGTGGAGAGGCCAGAAATGACAAACTGGTTCCAGCTGCTGTGCCCATTCCGTTCAGCTGGTGGTGGGTGCCTAAAGCACTGAGAGGAACACAATCCCTGATTCAGCAGGAAAGACATCTGTGATCGATCAGTGATGTCTGCTACAGGTAGTTATGGAAGTAACACTATCATATCACATATATGTCATCCCTGGGGTCCTGGCATCCAAGGATTTAACATTTGTAATTTTGACCACTCACAAGTGACCCTCGTTTCAAAATACGTAAAAGTGTGTAACTCCACTGAGACCTGAGTTTGATTCACTTATACCTCGGAGGCTGAGGTAAAGAAGTAGGCCACTTGGTTGTTTTTTTCCTCTCTACCACATACAGAGTTATTCTTGTGGAGCAATAAAAATTTGATGGAAAATGGCCATCAAGTGAAAGAGAAAACTGTAGGACCGGCCGAGTGGCTCAGCTGGTAAGAGTGCGAGCTCTGAGCAACAGGGTCACCAGTTGGATTCCTACATGGGTCAGTGAGCTGTGCCTGAGCAGAGTTGCCACTGAGCTGCCAACAGGTGGCAGGATGGCTCAGCTGGTGGGAGCTCCTGTTCCTAACAACAAAGTTGCCAGTTCATCTCCCACAGGGGATGGCGGGCTATGCCCCACCCCTGCAACTAAGATTGAACGGGCACCTTGAGCTGAGCAGCCATGAGCTGCTGCAGGGCAGCCCGAGGGCCCAGAGTGCAACAAGGTTGCTGGTTCCATTCCCACATTGGATAGTGGACTAGGCACCGCACATCCTCATACCCCCACACACCCCCGCTCTGCAACTAGGTTGAAAACAGCAACTGGACTTGGAGCTGAGCTGTGCCCTCCACAACTAAGATTGAAGGACAACAACTTGACTTGGAGCTGAAGGGTCCTAGAAAAATACAGTGTTCCCCTTTCCTAATTCCCCAACACTATTCCCCTCCCCAATTCCCCAATAAAAAAATCTTAAAAAAAGGAAAAGAAAAAAGAGTAAATTGTAGCACAAGTTGAAAGGGTAGTTAACTTAGGGTGCAAAGATATACCCAGGAAACAATTGGCTCTCTACAAAAACATGACTCTGGAGAAAGCTAGGCCCATGTACAAATATTGCGGTGAATGCAAACCTGGGATTCTAGAAGATGCAGGATACTTTTTTTTTCTTTCTTTTGGATGGCAAAATGGATCCATATTTTTATTGCCATATAATTGGCATATAACATTACATTAGCTTCAGGTGTACAAATAATGATTTATTTGTACATATTGTAAAATGACTACCACATAAGTCTAGTTCACATTCATCAACATTACAAAAAAAATTTTCTTTTTTAAGATCTACTCTCTTAGCAACTTTCAAATATATAATACAACGTTAACTATTGTTACCATGTTGTACATTACATTCCCATGACAAGATTCATGTCCTGTCAGGGGTCCCCACTCTACCTACTCTGCATATCTCAGCGTGAGTACTGGGCCAAAGGGAACAGAGGCAATTAGAATCTATGCCCTGAAGAGGCTTACAATCTAGTTAGAAAAACTCTGATACTCACTGGCACTGCATCTTCTCAATGACCCAGCTCAGAATCCACTGCAGTCCCCCTTCATCCTTTCCTTACCAACCCCAGTCAATCAATTCAGAAATGGCCTCAATCCTACTTCCAAAATGTCTCAGGTTCAGTCCGTCCTCCCCACTCCTCACAGCTGCCCAGCCACTCTCCCCACCATGATGTCCCTTCTTCACAGACCCCAGACTCATGCTCCTAAGGCCTGTCCATGTTTCTGCAACCCCTACTCAAAAACCTGAAGAGTTCCCAGGGCCTCCCAAGGCTGACTGCTGTCTCCCCAGCACCAGTTCAGTCCCTGCAAGTGGTGAGCACTCACCTTCCCTTGAGTGAATAGATGGATGGATGGATGAAATTCCTTGGCTGGCCATTTGAAGCCACTGTCTCCCTGTTCAGCCTTTTTTCTCTCTGTTTCCCTACACACAACCCACTCACTGACTCACCTAAGCTATTCACACACCCATAGTTTCTTGGTGCCCTTCCTCGGGCTGGTCCCTCCTCTCTTCTGTTGAAATGCAAGCCACCCTTTAAAGCTCAAGTGGGACCCCAGCTGCTGCATGAGGTAGTCCTCCAGAATTAGGGTGATTTACCCTGCTGCTGAACCCACATAACATTCTCCTCTTAGGCACTCATCTTGTACTTTGAATTGTCATTTTTTTGAACCCTTTCTTAACCCTTTACTGCATTATAAGCCCCTTTTTTCATTTTTGCATCATCAGAACTTAGCACAGACTCTTGTCCTATGATACACACACACACACACACACACACACACACACACACACACACACACACACACACTAAGTGTTCGTCAAATTCACTAAAGAATTACCCCCAGGAATTATGTATATAAAAGCCAGGAGAGACAGAAAACTCCACAGGAGTTCTAAGGGAAAAAAGGTTCTTTTAGGATGGGTGGCCAGGGGAGGGTTCATGAAAGAGCTCAGGTATGAGGTGGGGTCTTGAAAGACAGGAAGGTGAAACAGTATGAACTAAGGAATAAGGGAGTGCGCAAAGCAGGCTTGGGAGGTCAGTCTGGCTGCAACCGAGTGTTCCTCAAGAGGAGCAGAGTGGGAGATAAGGCTAGAGAGGCAGGCTGGGAATGGATAGGAAGGATGTCGAGAGCCAGGCTAAGGCACTCAGATTAGATCCATTCCCTTAGTCAGTGGGGACAACAGCCTGGGCCTGACTGGTAGAAGAAAACATGTCTTGTCCTCTCTTGTTCTGAGCATATTAGTCTAGTCTCCTCAGCTAGTGCATAAATAACAACCACCATTTACTGCACACCTGCTGTGTACAGGGCCCTAAGCTCTGAGCTTCACATACATTAATTATCTCATCGCTCCTCAAAAGGCCTGAGAGCCTGGTATTGTTATCCACATTTTGCAAGCAGGAAGCTCAAGCTAAAAGAGGTGAAGGCAGTTGCCCAAGGCCTCACCCATCCACTCATTCACTTAACATTACCAGCTGGGGCTAGAGTTAGAGACTCAGGGATATCGGCCAGCTACCCCTGGCCAAGAGGAGTCCCACTTAAGCTGAGCTGCTTCTCCTTATTAATTCCTCAAGGGCAACATTTATTAAGCACATAGTAGGAGCTTAATAAAACACACTAAGTAAAATGGAGGTTGCCAAGGGTTGGGGAATTACTATTAAATGGATGTACACTGTCAGCTGTACAGATGAAAAAGTTCTAGAGATCTGTTGCAGAACAATATGAATAAACTGAATAGACTTAAAGCAATCGAACTTTACATTTAAAAATGGTTCAAGTGAGAGCCGGCCGAGTGGCTCAGCTGGTTAAGAGCTCACTCAAGAGTGTGACTGAGCTCTGAGCAACAGCAGTTTGATGCCCAGCCCGAGCTGAGCTGCTGCTGAGCTGCCAACAGGTGGCAGGATGGCTCAGCTGAAAAAAAAAAATGGCTTAAATGATAAATTCCATATTTTTTACCACAATTCAAACTTTTAAAAAATAAAGTACTCTTATTAATTGACTGATTTGCTGCCAATATGATCTTACACTGTGAATTATTTGATGCTGGAAGGGACTCTAGAAACACAGAAACAATAACCCTCCAAAACAGAGTTGGAAAGTGGAGGTGATTTGCTCAGGGTTGCACACAGGTGATGCTAAGGTTAAGATCCTCTGGCTCCATAGAGGAAAATGGCACAGCTTAATAGGAAACCACATGGTATGAGGGGTCAGAGGCCATGGGTTCAAGTTCTGCTTCTTCCACTTAATGAGTTCTGAGACCTCAGTGAAGTAATTTATGCTCTCTGAGTCTCATTTTCCCAGCCTATAAGAAGGCAATTAAAAATACCATATACTTAGGGCCAAACGAGTGGCTCAGTTGGTTAAGAGTTGGCTTAGAGCGCATGCTCTGAGTAACGGGGCTGGCGGTTTGATTCCCACATGGGTCAGTGAATGCTGTGCCCTAGCTGAGCTGCCGCTGAGCTGCCAACAGGTGGCAGTATGGCTCAGCTGGTGTAACAACAGGATTGCCTGTTCAGTGGTGGGCTACGCCCACCTGCAACTAAAGATTGAACTCAGCACCTTGAGCTGAGCCGCCGCCTGGATGGCTCAGAGGATAGGGTGTGTGCTCTGAACAACAAGGCTGCTGGTTCGACATGGGGTGGTGGCTATGCCGACTGGCAACTAAGACTGAACTCAGCACCTTGAGTTTAGAGGCCACGAGCTGCCAAAGGGAATCCAGATGGCGACTGGTGCCCTCCACAATGAAGATTGAACAACTTGGCTGGTCCCCTCCCCCGGTCCCCTCCCTGCAATTCCCCAATAAAATCTTTAAAAGAAAAACAAAACATTTACTTAAAAAAAGTAATAACATGTACTTTACAAGATTATATGTGAATCAAATACAATTATATAAAACTAATGTGCAGAGAAAGCATTTGGCCAACTACAAATTATTTTATAAACAACTAGTTATTGTTATTAATATTCAATATCAGTTCATAGATTTAAAGACTAAATTCTGGTCCACTCTCAGCTACTCGGAGCCTTGCACACAACAGGTCTTCAATGAGTGAGTGGAGAACAATTAATTACTCTTCAAGTTTTATCCACCCCTGCCCTCTTCCCTCCCTCACCCCTAACCCGTAGTCCAGCTGCATCAGCCATGCCAGAACCAGGCGCAGGCTAGGAAGCCTGTGCGAATGTCTGCCTCCCTGGCTGCATTCCTTAGCTAAATATAAATGATTTGTCCAGTCCATTGTTTGAAATTATCCATAATACCTCTCCCTCCCCTCCCCATTACTTAAGATGACAAGCTAACTGCACATCTTTATAGCAGAATGTATACACAAAACATTCTCTATGGCTATTTTTAGTAGAGAGAGGAAAGCTGGCTAGTATAAAGGGATCTGAGCATGAGTCCTCAGTTTTCTCCACTAGTCCAGGAAAGCTTCCTGGAAGAGGAAATACCTGAGTCAGAGAAGGGGACAGCTGCAGGTCAGAAGGGCCTCATATAATGAGTTTGGTTCTCTGAACCAAATGGGGGTGGGCAGGCGAGTGGCGCGGTGGTTAAGCACTGGCTTGGGAAGCCAGCGGCCCCGGTTCGGTCCCACACATGAGGGTCAGTGACCCTGCCCTCAAAAAAAAAAAAAAAAAAGTGAACCAAATGGAGGGGGGGAAGCTGCCGTCTTACCCTCGTTTTTTTGGGATGGGGGAGGAAAGGTAGACTCAGCCCAGGGGATTCCATACTACCCTAGTGCTGCAAACTTCCCCAGACAGTACAAGCATCTGGGAAAGAGGTAGAGACAAGACCAATATCTTTTTCAAAGAGAGGCGACCCAAGATTCCAGTTCGGAGATACTCAAGTACAAATACTGTACTCTCATAACAAGCCAGTTTCTTGTTTGGACTTTTTTTTTTTCACCACAGGAAGTTTTTTAAAGTCCCAAACTTGGATGCACAGATGGACTACATCTAGGACCTCGAGGTGTGCCAAAGCTTTGTCGCTCTGAGAGCCGATCTGCCAGCGGTGGCCCACGAACTGGTCAGGGGTGCGGGGGGGGGAGGGGGCAGGAGGCCTACGGGCGGGATCCCAGCTCCGCACCAGCCCCCTGGCCCTCCCTAGGGCCGCTGTATGGGTTACCCCCCAAGCCACTGGGATCCACTGGGCCACAGTCTGAAACCCATGACAGCTTCGGGCCCCCCCTTTCCGCTGCGCCCTGCAGCCCTCCCACGCCTTCGCTTGGGGTCCCGCGGTTCGCCCGGCTGCACCGCCACTTCCCAAGGTCTTCCTCCGAGCCTCTCCTTGCAGGACCCTCTTCGTCCCATTCTCGGGCCCCGCACACACCTTCCACTTCCTGCGCTGCTTCCCGGCCCTCGTAGGCGCTCAGCCCATCCCTCCCTCCCTCATCTCGCCCCACTGCCGCCCTCCTGACACCCCCTCCTCGGGGCGCTCCCGAGGCGCTCCCCCCATCTGGGGACCCGGCGAAAGGCTCGCGCGGCCCGCCCACAGACAGGCCGAGGCCCGCTAAGTCGTCCGCTCCGGAGCCCGCCGCCTGCCCGCCCCAGGCCGCACTCACCGAGCTCCCAGGAATGCGGGGTCCAGGCTCCCTCGCGCTCCCTCACCGCTGCTGCCGCTGCCTCCGCCAGCGGAAACGGGGGGCGGGGCCGGGGCTCCGGGCTGGGGGCGGGGTCTGCCAGGGAATAGTGAGGCTGCGGGGCGGGGCCGGCCGCGGGGCCGGGGCGGGGCCGGCCGCGGGGCGGGGCCGGCCGCGGGGCGGGGCCGGCCGCGGGGGCGGGGCGGGGCCGCGGAGGCCCGGGCCCGAGCACCAGGGGCGAGGTGACAGGGCTTCAAGAGGGAGCTGGAGCCGGCGCGGGAGGCGGGCCCCAGGGTGGGGAAGGGGCTGGGTCCCCTGCGTCAGAGCTGGAGGGAGCCGAAGAGCAGGGCCAGGGCCGTGTTGGTCACGGGCGTCCTCGTCCAGGCGTGGCCGCCCTGCGGGGCTCCGGAAGCCGTCTCCCTCCCCATCGCCCGGATTCTCGGATAGGCGGCCCATCAGAGGCGCTAGTGGGACGCCTTTCCCCCGCCCCACGCGCCTGGGTTGCGGCCCCAGAGTCGGGGCGGGAGGGGGCGGTGAGCCTGGGAGGTGGCGCTCCCGGGCTCGGCGCCTGCACCGCCCCGAGGGCCGTGCAGACCCAGAGCCCCGCTTCCCCGCTGGGGCCAGGCTGCCCGGCCTCGCTCACCGCCCGCACCCGCACCTAAGAACTCCCGCCCGGGTCTTTGCGGCGGACGGTTTGGGGTGTTGAGGACGCGCGTGTGCATCAGATACTGCCTGGAAGAGCGGCTACCTGTCTCCCTGACACCTGCAGGCCTCTACGTGTTGGTAAAGGGCACTGTGAACCCAGAACTAAACTGAAGCAGGAAAAATTCAAGTTAGACCTTCCCGTTGAGTGCTTCTATAGGCCTTTCCAGGCCCGGATTCTTGAAGCCAGAAGACCGGGACTCCACTGAAGTGACGACTGACAGCCGACTCTCATCATTATTGTCATCAAAATGGGTTCTGTGCTTCCCGTGTACACCATCAAGCATGATTTGAGAGGAAGTTTTTTGTTTTTTTTGAGGGCAGTGTCACTGGCCCTCACATGTGGGGCCTGAACTGGGGCCGCCGGCTTCCCAAGCCAGCGCCTAACCACAGCGCCACTCGGCAGGCCCTGAGACGAAGTTTTAAACCTGGGTGTAATCACCAGGGTGCCCTTCACCTCGCCTAATTAGACTGGCAGTTTTCACTCTTCTCCTCAGCCGGTCCCCTCATACACAGTCTTGTTTTTGTCTATTAGACTTAACCCAATGACCCATCACCTCCTGACTCTCCATTCCCTTTCTTCAAAACCTGTTCACTGCCCCCTCATACAGTCTTCCAAGGCTAGCCCCCACCAACCCGTCACTGTGACAGCCCTTTAACACATATTGGTAACTCTGCCCAGCGTTCAGAAGAAATGGAGACCCAGAGAGGGTAAGGGACTTGCTAATAGTATCTGCTGGTGGTCCTACTGTAAAAACAGCAGGAGGCAGCCTGGTGTGGTAGCAACCACAGGGCTTTGGCGCCAGACAGATCTGGAATTGAATCCTGGCTCTGCCTTTTATGGGCCATGATTTCCCTAGGCCTGTTTCCCTATTTTAGTAATACCAATGCCACAGGGTGGATGGGATGACCAAGATGATGGGGGCAAAAGCACATTTGATGCAAGGTGGTGATCAACAAATGTCAGCTTCCTCTTGCCCTTAAAAGAAGATAAGCACATTTAAAATAGGATGATAAGCCTTAGGGATGGAAGAAATGTTAGAAGAATCCCTTCAACAATAACCCAGAAAGTGGCCACACTGCTCTCCCCCCTTCCAAATATGGTGGACTCCGGGCCTCCAAAGGGTTTTACCTATGCAGGAAAAACCCATGGAGAGAAGCCATAGAGGATATGAAACTATTTAACATAAAGGAGGCACAGGTAAATTGCAGCCTGTGAGGCAGATACATACCCACCATGTCACTGAGGACAAAAAAATAAATGAGCTGACAAGGAGGCAAGTTACCCTTAGGGCAGGAACTCCCAAAGGCACGAGATCACAGCTTACTGTACCAGACTGCGGAGGAATGTCAGTGAGTTTGTGTCCTGGAGATTCTAAAATGCTGCAGAAAAACCACCCTATTTGGATGGTTTTTATCCACGTTATCGGGCACATCCCATTTACTCCTCATGTCCTGGCATAGTTATTAATAGTCCCCCTTTCACTCTCAAAATATCTTGGTTTGGACAATAAATTGTTAGGTCACGTCAACTATGAACAAAGGCCAGTACTCCAAACAGCTCCTTCCAGACCTGTATGTCAGCAATTCTGCTGGAATTTCTGGATCCCCAGAGACCTCAAACGATAGTATGTCAGTTTATCCCCTTGAAATCACCAAATCAAATCAAAAATGATAATAAGCAAAAATTAAGTTTCCAGCCAGCCATCCCCCGTCTAGTTAAGGGCTAGCTAGACGGTGCCTGCTGAATTGCGACACCTAGTGGGGAGAACTCTCACTGCTGGAGGCTGAGTTTCCAGGACACTTCATATTTGGCCAGCCACTGGTTTCTTTTCCCCTTATAAAACATCAGCTAACGTTTTCAAAATGCTTATGTGCCAGGAACAGTTCTAAATGCTTTACATGTTCTAATTCGTTTGATCCTCACAACTCCATGAGGCAGCTACTATCATCAGTCCTCCATTTTACAGTTAAGGAAATCAAGGCTCAGAAGAGTTAGGTAATCACCCCCCTACCACATACCTCCTACCCCTACCCCCCTCCATCATTTACCAAGTGAATGACTAGGCCAGGATCTAACCCCACAGGAGCTAGCCCCAGCTGCAGGGCCTGGGCACCTAATTGCTACTTCATCCAGCCTCTATCAGCTACATGTGCAAAGTTACTTCAGAGGCATCTTCCATCTAAAGTGACTTCCACCAACCCTCTGATGTGAGATGAGATGATATGAAGGGAGACTGAGAAGCTGAGTGTACTAGGTCAGCTTCCACATCTACCAATGAACAGTGGTCGTTTCTACCCGGGATTAAAATCGGGGCATGAAAGCAGACAATGCAAAGACTTATAAACCATCAGTTAAATGCACAGTCGAACTGCTAGCTTAAAGAAGCACTTTCCAGTGTGAAAAATGAAACCGTTCCTTCCCTACCCCACCTGCTTCAACAACATTTACTCAGGCAATTTGAAGAGTAGTTACTGGTTGCTGAAGCCCACTAGCTGCACCAAGGGGACCCAAACCCAGACCTCCCACCGTTGTCATGGTGAGGTAGGCAGAGGTGACTGAGGACTGACGGTTGTCCTTCTTTTCCAGGATCCCTCTTCTAGAGAATTCGGATCATCCCAAGGCCCCTCTTTCCTTCAACTTCTTTCTCTTCTAAAATTCAAAGTGCGTAGGTGTACAGGATTGAGGGGACAATAGGTATTCTGCACAAGTCTTTGTTAAAAGGTTACCATGTGAGGGGCAGCCACTTAGCTCAGGTGGTTAGAGCGCAGGCTCATAACACCAAGGTTGCTAGTTCAATTCCCACATGGGCCAGAGAGTTGTGCCCTCCACAACTAGATTGAGGACAGCTACTTGACTTGGAGCTGATGGGTCCTGGAAAAACACACTGTTTACCAATAAAAGTTCTTTAAAAAAAAAAAGGTTACCATGTGATATTTGAGATATGCTTATTCTAAAAAAAGTATTCGTCATTTATCTGAAATTCATTGCTTAGCTGAGTGTCCTGTGTTTTTAATTGCTAAATCTGGCAACTCTACTTTGTTATCAATTGTTGCTAAAACAGTTGGAAAACAGAGGCTAAATCAGGCCTATAAATTTGTTCTGTAAAGAGCCAGATACTAAATATCTTAGGCTTTGCAGGCCATATGGTCTCTGTCACAGCTACTCAGCTCTGCCACTGTAGCACAAAAGCAGCCACAGACAACCCATAAATGAATGAGCATGACTATGTTCCAGTAAAACTTTATTTACAAAAACAGACACCAGGCCATAGTTTGCCAACCCCTGGGCCAAATTAGGGCTTCAGACTCCTGGCTATTTTCAGATGTATTGCAGGGGCGAGAATGGTTCGGATCCAAGTTCTCAAGCATGAAAAACAGAGAGAGGCTGATCAAAATCATTGAGCATAATGAACACCAATCACTCCGTGTGGGTGGACACATCTGCATGTGTGACCCAAAGTTGGTCAGTGCCTGCAAAAAGCATGCATTTTTGAGGAGGGGCTGGTTTGGAGCTGCCTAGATTTTACAAAGTCTTGGTCAGACCCTGTCTGAAGAAGTACAGAGTCTATGTCTGGAATTGCTGGTGGTCAGCATGCACTCTATAAAGACAGAAATGCACAGGCAACATTGTGAAATCAGACAGAATGTACAGAGGCAAGAAAAGCAGAGCACCCCACAGAAGGCCCTCAGGAGAAGCTCAAGCTGTTGGCATTTGTCCACCTGATGCAGAGTACTCAGAAGCGCGTGGTAACTGTCTTTCTGTGTGTGTGTGTGTGTGCACGTACACCATAACTATGAGGTAAGACAATGAAGTTCGCAAACTCATTCTAGAAAAAGTGCTAATACCTTATTGCTGAATATCACTACAGTCACCTTCAAAGTGCTCCCCTTGGGCCGGCCGAGTGGTGCGGTGGTTAAGCGCTGGCTTGGGAAGCCAGCGGCCCCGGTTCGGTCCCACATATGAGGGCCAGTAACACTGCCCTCAAAAAAAAAAAAAAAGAAAATCAAAGTGCTCCCCTCAGGAAGCTATGCCAACACTTAGTCCACCCTTCAAAGCAATTTAGGAACTCTTTTTCTGGAATGGCCATCAGAGGTGTCGTCGTATTATCCTTAATGTCCTGAATGTCATCAAAATGTCTTCCTTTCAATATTTCCTTTATCTTCAGTAAAGAAAGAAGTCATTGGGGGCCAGATCAGGTGAGTAGGGAGGGTGTTCCAATACAGTTATTTGTTTACTGGCTAAAAACTCCCTCACAGACAGTGCTGTGTGAGCTGGTGCATTGTCGTGATGCAAGAGCCATGAATTGTTGGCGAAAAGTTCAGGTCGTCTACCTTTTTCACACAGCCTTATCAGCACTTCCAAATAGTGAACTTGGTTAACTGTTTGTCCAGCTGATATAAATTCATAATGAATAATCCCTCTGATATCAAAAAAGGTTAGCAACATCGCTGCAACAAGTTTGCAAACTTAATTGTCACACAGCATACACCATCTAACTGAACATGTTAGTAGCAACTAAGGAGTTTGCATGGTTGGTTGGAATCAATAAAGGTCACAATAATAGCCATATCAGCTACATTTGTATTAACTTTCTTAATGATCTTAGAATATTACTATATGCTGATAAGGCCAATTCCATGGTTTAAAAATCACACTTTAAATTCTGCCCTGCAGACTAAATGTACATGTAAAATAATTGACCAATTGAAAGCATTAAACCCAAACATGAATTTGCCAGTGCTGAAAATGTTAATGTGTCTGCAAGGGAGCTGGGGGTGAGCGGACACAATACAAGAGCAAAGAATCACATGGGCAGCAGGCTGTGCTGGGTCATGTTAAGGATGTTGACATGTACGTATGTTCTAAGATAAGCAAATCATCGTTGAAGTGTTTTAAATAAGAGAGACAGGATTAGATTTACATTTTGAGACTATCACTCTAGCTGTTGCACAAAGATCATATTGGAGGGGTGCAGGGACAACTTGGACACAGGAGGCCTTAGCAGTGCTCTAGGCACAAGATGAAGTTAGCTTGGTCTAGATTGGTGGTAGTGACAAAGGAGGGATATGGATAGATCTGGAAGTGATTCGAAAGTGAAATGTACAGATTGGCAATGGGTATAATGGATTTGGGGGGAAAGGTGTCAAGAATAACTCATCAGGTTTCTGGTCAGCCTGAGAGGATGGTTGTTAGAGCTAATCACTGAGACAGGCAATTAGGGGAAAAGGATTAGGTTGAAGGGAAAGATTGTGAGTTCAAAGAAAATGAGGCCTAATAAGTATCCAGTGGATTTAGTGAGTTTAAGGTCACTGGGGATCTTGGCAAGAGCCGTTTTTTTGTTTGTTTTTTACAATGATGGGGCAGAAACTTTGATGGAGAGAGTTAAGAAGGTAGTAGGAGCTAAGAAATGGAGATAGCGGGCCGGCCGAGTGGCGCATTGGTTAAGCACTGGTTTTGGGATGCCAGCAGCCCCGGTTCGGATCCCACATGAGGGCCAGTGACACTGCCCTCTACAGCTAACAACAGCTCCACCTGGAGCTGGGCTGTGCGAGCCCCGGTGATGGTGTGGGCTGCAGCCCCTGCTGCAGTGGGCTGCCATAGGCTACAGTGAGTGGCCCGCAGCCAGCGTGAGCAGCTGGCAGCCAGCGTGAGCTGCCAATAGCCGCGGTGAGCGACATCCAGGGACCGCGACCGATCTGCCTCACCCGGGAAGAGCGCAATGATGATACCAACAGTGAAGCAACATCCTCCGCAACTAAGGTGAAGATCAAAAAGACAGCAACTTGTCTGTTCCCCTTCCCCGATTCCCCAATGCTGTTCCCCTCCCCCAATTCCCCAATAAAATCTTTAAAAAAAAAGAAATGGAGATAGCAAGACAATTTTTTCCAAAAAAAGAGGCCGTAGATGGGAAAATACATAGGACAGATGGCTGAAGGAGATTGTAGATCAAGGGGGGGTTGGGGAATTTAAAAGGGAGGACTGAGCCTATTTAAAACCTTGTTGGAATAGTCCTATTTCTGGTATGGAGGAATAAGCTCCTAATGGACTAACCCTTCCCCGGATGATATCTATACACTCTGGACAACATACCAAAAAATGAAACAAAACAAAACAAAAACCCACCATCAACAACAACAAAAAACAAAACTTCAACTCCCTGAGGGCTCCAGAGAGTGAACAGTAGTAGATAGATTTTGGAGGGATTCAAAATGTGGAAAAAGCAACTGGCATGAGATGAGTTCTCATTTTTTGTCGCTTTTCCCTGTATTGGCCACTGTCATGGTGCAGCACAGGATGGCTAAAATTCCAATAGAAAACCCACTGTCTTCCTGGCAGAGGAACCAGAGGAGAGAGCCCAGAGTAATCAAAGTTGCTGCAGAGTGAGGGGTGAATCCTGGAAGAGGAAAAGAGAGAGCCAGAGAACAGAAACCCAAAATTCTCTCTATAAACTCTGCCTCAGTCTCTGATTCATGCCTGAACCACACATGAGCAGAATCCCAGCTAAAGATAAAAGAATCAAACTGAGACTTGAGCAATTGCCTGCTACAGGTAAGATAGAGTTTGTAGCTTGAACATAAACAAGTTAATTGCCTGACAAAAGAAAAACATCAATACTTTTCTGAGGGATAAAGTAGAATCCAGAGTCTCCTCAACTAATCCAAAATATTCAGGATATGATACAAAATTGCCCAGCATAGAAAGAACCAGGAAAATGTGACCCATCCTCAAGGGAACAGCAAACAACAAAGGCCAATTCCAAGATAACTCAGATGTTGGAATTATCAGACAAGGACTTTAAAACAGCTATTATGGGCCAGCAGAGTGGCACCCTGGTTTAGAGCTGGCTTGGGATGCCAATAGCACCAGTTCAGATCCCACATATGAGGGCCAGTGACACTGCCCTCTACAGCTAAGATGGTGAACAACAGCTTCACCTGGAGCTGTGCTGTGAGTCCCCGGGACGGCATAGCTGCAGCCCCTGCTGCAGTGGGCTGCCATAGACTATAGTGAGTGGCAGGCAGTCAGCTTGAGCAGCTGGCAGCCAGATGTGAGCTGCTAAGAGCCACTGTGAGCGGCCATCCAGAGGCTGGCGACCGATCTGCCTCACCTGAGAAGAGAGCAATGATGAGACCAACATGGGCCAGTGAAGCGACGTCCTCCACAACTAGACTGAAGAACAAAAGGACAGCAACTTGTCTGTTCCCCCTCCCCAATTCCCCAATGCTGTTCCCCTCCCCCAATGCCCCAATAAAATCTAAAAAAAAACAAAAAACCCAGCTATTATAACTGTGTTCAATGATATAAAGAAAAATACATTTATAGGGGCTGGCTGAGTGGCTCAGTTGGTTAAGAGCTCACTTAAGAGTGTGAGCTGAGCTCTGAACAACAGCAGTTTCATGCCCAGCACAAGCTGAGTTGCAGCTGAGCCACCAACAGGTGGCAAGACGGCTTAGCTAAAAAAAAAAAAAGAAAAGAAAAAAAGAAAAATACATTTATAATCAATGGACAGATAGGAAACCACAACAGAAAAATAGAAAATATTAAATAGAACCAAACAGACATTTTAGAACTAAATAGCTGGAATTTTTAAATTCACTGGATGGGCTTAATGGCCAAATAAAGAGCTCAATGGAAAGAGAAAATGAACTTGAAGATATTAATAGATCGATAGAAATTAATCAATCTGAAAGAAAAAGAGAAAAAAACATCGGAAAGAAAAAAAGATAATAGTCACAGGAACCTGTGGGACAATATCAAAATGTCTATTATGTAGGTAATTGAAATCCTAGAAGGAGAAGAAAGAGAAAATGGGACAGAAATAAAGCTTATGGGGAGGATACAGTTGAGAGAAAGAGGTTCACTATATGGGAAAGATAAGAGACCACAAATAAGTTTTTATAGAAGGAGGGAAGGGAATCGAATCCAAATTGTAAGTGTAGAGATTTGACTAAGGCAGTAAAGAGAATAGGCTTCCCATTGCAACTGGAGGGGGAAGAGGGCAGAATGGGCGCAAACACAGGCGCATTATGTCCTAGATGGGGATTTTCGCTGGGTGGCTTCTATTCTTCCAGTTAAAAAGAGTGACTGAGAGACAGAAGGTTTCTGCTGCAAGTACAGGTGTAAGGAAGAGCCAGAGCTTTGGAATTACCACTGCGGGAGAATGAATTTATCACAGACACTTAATAGGGTTCCCTGGGCATGCTGAATGCTCGTGTAAACATAGGAACCATGAATTCATGCAGAACCAATAAACCCTGTTGTGTGACTTTCCCAGAGGCTGCTTGAGTGCAAACACAGTGATTTTGGATAGTTGGTCCATCCACACCTGGAATTTTGCCAGATGGGTGTGACCAAATGACAAAGAATCAGGTTAAGATATAAACTTGAACACTACGCTTGATAAGGAGGGCAGTAAAGAAATGAGAGTGCTGATAGTATGGGGATAATAATAGAGAATAATAGTAATAGAGAAATTAATAGAGCAGAGGGGCTGACATGGGGGAAATTGGTGTAGTTGAAACAACTGAGCAAGACGCTGAAAGCAGGGGAGGAAGAGGAAGTAAAACACCAACTCAAAAATTTTGGAGTATAACAGTTTCCAGTGATGCCAAAGCCCCATTGTAACTGTGGAAGTGGGTGGCTTAGAGACAATGGAGATAGATGGTCTTCAGAGAGAAGCCAAGAAACTGACAATCCATTCAAACCAACACTGAATTTACCTTGGATGAGAGGAGGATATGAGACAGATGTTGAGATCTTTGAAGAATGAGGGACCAGGGGGTCAGTGAATGGCAGAGGCCCTCAGGAGGGGAAGAAGATGGCACAGCCATACAGCTGAGACTCAGAAAAATGGAAAGGGAAGATGGAAGTAAGGAAGACAATCTCCCAGCTTCTACATCGTGGTATAGGAGAACGTAACAAGCGACCATGTGGGAGGACCACAGCAGAAGCAGCGTCTGCAGTTGTTCTACTCTATGGCTGCAGAACAGATTACCAGACTTAGCAGCTTAAAGCAACACCCATTTGTCATCTCACAGTTTCCATGACTGAGTCCTATCACAGCTTAGCTGGGTTCTCTGCTCAGGGTCTCAAGGGGCTGCCATCAGGGTGAGGCCAGATTGTCACCTGGAGGCTCGACTGGGGAACAATCCCTGCAGCGCTCTCAGGTTCCTTGAAGCTGTATGGCTGAGGACCCCGGCTTCCTGCTGGCTGGCTGCTGTAGGCTGGACTCAGCTCTTAGAGGCCACCCTCAGGCCTAGCCAGGTGTGCTACCCCCAGCACAGCCACTCATTTCATCAAGCCAGCAGAGAAAGTCTCTAGAACAAATCTGTTAGTGAGAAGGAGTCTTAGTAATTTAATCACAGGTGTGACATCCCATCACCTTTGCCATATCCTATTCATTAGAAGCAAGTCACAGGCCCACATGCGCTGAAGTGGGGGGGGAGGGAGCATCCCACAAAGGTGTGAACACCAAGAGTTGGGGTCATGGGGACAACTTAGGGTCTGCCCTCCACTGAGGGTCGGGGATATGGGGTGCTTGCTGGTCACTAGAGGGCAGCATGGTGGGTGGAGGTGGGAGGTGGGTCAGGGCAAGGAAATGTCAGCACTTGAGGATGACGGTTTGGCAGAGGATGGATGGAGTGACAGAGGAAGGGCAAAGACGCTGGGTACAAGCTGATGGAAATTGAGTTCTCTGCTTTTCTCTGTCCTATTCACTGTGGAAAAGAAATCTGCTTACTTACAAAAACATGTTGTGTTAAATAGGTTAACACTGCCAAAAATATTTTGAGTTTGTCTTCTCTGAAAGGCTGGCCTCTTTAAAGAGCAAATGGTTGAGGCACATACACTGAGACAGCCTGAGAGGAGTCTTGAAGATAAGAGGGAGAAAAAAGGTGACAACCCATCTCCAGTATAAGAGCCGAGGAAAACCAGAAGGCAAAGCCTGCTCCAGGAGAAAGCAGGGAGCCACGCTGATGCCCTGAAACCAGAATCACGCCTAGAGAATTCAGTAGAGCTGAGTGAAATGAAATTGTGTGACTGTCAATAAAATGACCAGAGGATGACGGTTGACAGGACACACAAAGATCATAAAAGTGACAAGAGACACATTGCAGCCCCGGCCAGGACACTGGGGATCTAAGTTGATACATGTCCACTATGACACAGAAAGGTTCATCAATGTTATAATCAAAATATATATAGCGATTCAGCGGCCACCATGGCGGGACAAGAGGATCCAGTGCAGCGGGAGATTCACCAGGACTGGGCGAACCGGGAGTACATTGAGATATGTCTTGTCGTTCAAGACTCGCAACACTAAATGAGAAGTTGACAGCTCTTGAACGGAGAATAGAGTACATTGAAGCACGGGTGACAAAAGGTGAGACTCTCACCTAGAGCTGTGCCAGGCTGCTGCTGGGACGTTGCGTTACAGAACACAGGCCTACGTGGGAAAGGCCCCAGCAGCCTTCAGCTCCTTCCTCTCTCCTTAAAGAGCAGTGGGGCTTATTCTTGTGTTTCTTTCTTCAAAAATGTGGCCTTTGGGCTCTGCCATGTACATCTGGCAATGTGACGTGGCATGTGGGGAGAAGTTCCAGGGGAACTCTTGAAAACATTAGGCATTTTACCTTTTGAGTAACATTTTGTAGAACTACTTGTCAATGCATTTGAGGCACTCAGAGCCCAAAGCCTGGACCCTTGGTTAAAGTCCTCCCCACCCCTCTCTCTCTCAGACTTTCCTTAGAGCTCTCATTGCCTCTGCATTGAATCTATAAATAGTCTCTGTCTCCTCACCACCTTTGTTGGGGGGTGGGAGACACACATGCCCTGGCCAGGCGACTGCCAGAGAATGTGGTTGCCAATCCACCAGTTTTTTGTCCTTTTGGGGAGGCCAAGGCCAGGCCCCCACTTGGCTTGAAGGGACATTTTCAGAGTTTTCTTTCTGTCACTTGGGGTGTCTTTGCCTCTCACATTTCCCTAATAAACTCCTCAACTTTATCTGACTGCTGTGATTGTGGTGGGGAGAGGAGCTAGAGATGGGCTCACCTATTCTACAGAAATCTGATGTGTGGGATTATTGTTCTAACAAAATTTTCAGGTGGTAGCTCTTTGATCAAAGCTTAGGTGGCCTACCAGCTGGAGCCCCGATATTTGGACTTTGAGCTGACTAATTCATCCTGGGAATCATTTGGTCATTCAGTAGACATTTACCAAGTGCTTACTGTGTAGGTACATTATGCTTCAATAAAAGATACAGTGTTGAATCAGGAAAAAAAAAAAAATATATATATATATATAGCGTGACATGAAAGTTGTTTTTATAAAAGCAGCAGCAGCTGGGGCCGGCCGAGTGGCTCAGTTGGTTAAGAGCTCGCTCAAGAGTGCGAGCGGAGCTCTGAGCAACGGCAGTTCGATGCCAGCCTGAGCTGAGTTGCCATTGAGCTGCCAACAGGTGGCAGGATGGCTCAACTAAAAAAAAAAAAAAAAAAAAGCAGCAGCAGCTGGTAACTGAAAGCTGGTGGTTAGAAGGGGAGGAAAAAAATGAAAAGCTTTCACAGTCGACCACATATTTCTGAAGGACTTACAGTCCTTTCTATAGGACACATCACAGTGACTTCATTCTCAGGCTCTCTCATGAGGTGGGTGAGAAGTGGAGATGCCTCCAGGCCTTCCGTTCTCAAGTGGATGATCTGATTCACACCGCAGGCACAGAGATTGCTCCTTAATAACATTCACCACTTAAAGAAAGCAGGGCTCCTGGGAGAGTAGCTGATTCCATACTCAGGACAAGAAAAGTCAAACAGACCTAAGTCTGCCAGATGATGCCAGAAGCATGTTAGTTTTAAAAATGTTTGAAACAGTGTTAAGAGGAAAAGGGACACAGAAAGAAAGAGAAAAAAAGGGCCAGTGGGGAGGCACGTTGGTTAAGAGTTGGCTTGGAACGCCAGCAGCCTCGGTTTGGATCCAGGGCCAGTGACTCTGCCCTCTACAGCTAAGATGGTGAACAACAGCTCCACCTGGAGCTGGGCTGCTGTGAGTCCCTGGGGACGGCATAGCAGCAGCCCCTGCTGCAGTGGGCTGCCATAGGCTACAGTGAGTGGCAGTCAGCCAGCGTGAGCGGCTGGCAGCAACCGTGAGCTGCCAAGAGCCGCCGTGAGCGGCCATCCAGAGGCCAGCGACCGATCTGCCTCACCTGAGAAGAGCGCAATGACGATACCAACATGGGCCAGTGAAGCAATGTCCTCCACAATTAGACTGAAGAACAAAAAGGATACCAACTTGTCTGTTCCCCTTCCCTGGTTCCACAATGCTGTTCCCCTCCCCCAATTCCCCAATTAAAAAAATCTTAAAAAAAAAAAGGCAGAGTGTGTACAATCTGAGTATCAGAAAGAAAACAAAAGTCTTGTGAAAAGCCTGAATCCTTAATGATATTGAATATGGGTTAGACAATAAAAGGCACAGGTGAGGGGTGGCTGGTTAGCTCAGTTGGTTAGAGCGCAGTGCTCATTACACCAGGGTTGCAGGTTGATCCCCGCGTGGGCCACTGAGATGCGCCTTCCACACCTAGATTGAAACAACTACTTGACTTGGAGCTGCTGGGTCCTGGAAAAACACACTGTTCCCCAATAAATAAAAAATACAGGTGAGTTCCCCAAAATATCAACTATTCAATGTGTATAGGCGTGTTTTGGTTAGTCATTAAGTTGTGAATTTCTTGTGTTTATATCCAGGCAGTGTGACACCCAGGGATGAAAGATGCAATGAGTTGTATTATTTTTTAAGTGAGGGTTTTACGAATTTTGTTATTGTGGCACGCAAATTTGACTACAGGAAGCCATGCCCACAGATAATTGCCAGATTGGTAAAATTATTTTAGAAGGCAACTCCAGACCCAACCCCCAGACTCTCCCAAGCTCCTGGAGACTCTTCATGTCTGGAACAGAATGGCAGCTCCAAATATGGAGCTCAAAGCCCCAATCTTATGTACATACAAGCCCTAAATCTCCACTGTAGTCATATCAGCCCAGTGAGGCTGATTCTGCCTGCTTTATTTGGATAGAGGCTTGAAAGTTTAGATAGAAGCTTAAAAGTTTGGATTGAAGCTTGGAAATGAATATAAAGATGACAAATTGATGCAAACATCACTTTAATACTTTTGTGGTGGATTTAAGGGTAGCAGCTGCTGTACTCACTGGGTAATTTACATTTTATCTGTTCTTTTTGGTAATTTTAAAAATTTAATTTAAAATTTTAATTGTTTTAAAAATTCAGATAACACTAACCATTTTAAAGTATATAATCTTCAACTGCTTTTTAATGTGTCGGAGAAGTATAAAAGCATGTGACATTAGACTTGTGATATAATTTAATCTTAGGAGCATTAAGTTTAAAGTTTACATGCTTAAATCTGATTAGATCAGAAAGTTGAGATTTACTATGTTTTGTGAATAGTGTTTAAATTCTTAGTGTCTAAGGTTTTGTTAGATTTGTAAGTCTATTTTGTTAGATGTTTAACTGTAGTTTAAAACACCTAAGCTAATTTAATTAATCAAGTTTTTAAATGACATCAAATGTTTAAAGAATTTATCAGCTAACTGACATTAAAGAACAAGTAAAAGAGATTTAACATAAAATTATAAGCTTTATGAAAAAATAGCAAGATTTGTAAGTTGAACTTAATAAAATTAGGCTTTAAAATTTACAATTTTGATCAACTGAAAAAGATGAAATACACAAATAACTAAGTATTCCTTTCCATACATAAAAGTTCACCAGACATTAAAAACTCAATTGATAGTGACCTAGTAGTTTATAAACTAATACAAAGTAGAAAATGATATTTATGGGCCGGCCGAGTGGCACGGTGGTTAAGCGCTGGCTTAGGAAGCCGGCAGCCCCGGTTCGGGTCCCATATATGAGGGCCAGTGACACTGCCATCAAAAAAAAAAAAAAAGGTATTTATTTGTTGAATTAACAGTGGAAAGTATTACTAGTCAAATACTACAAGTCAAATTAAAAGGAAGCAGCCTCTTTTGGACTTAATTTTCTTTCCTTCTATTTTTTATGGATGCTGATTATTTTATTTACAGTAACTATTTACAAACCATGCTGACTGTGTTGCTCCAGTGCATACGTTTCCCAGGAAGGAAGCCCTCTAGAGCCCCCACGCTCCATCTTCTCCTCCAGCCCCAAGAGGAAGGATGAACACTGGTCGTGGCAGGGGGTGGGGATTTTCTCTGCACCTGGTCAGAGTCTAGCCCGTTCCTTCTCAAGCTTCCACACGTGTGGGGATCACCTGCAGACTTTGATTCTGAAGGACTGGGATGGGTGGAATGAGAATGTGCCTTCCTGTGGAGCTTCTGCCGCCCCTGCTGGGAGCCAAGCTCTGAAGCCCATGAAGTGCGCTCTGCACATGTGTGCATGTATGCGTGGGGCTCTGCCCACTGCTCCAGTTACCAGTTACCAGGGGCTGGAGTTGCCCCTCAGCCAGAGGAGACAGCCTGCACTCACGCGCATGCTTGCACTCTCTGGCGTTTTCTCCGTGGACGGAGCAAACGGTTTTGCTGTCATCCAGTAGCAGGGTGGGTGGGGTAGGGTGGTGGTCCCAGGGTGCTGCTGTCCTTGTCTATGTGGGCACTGAGGCAGCTGTCCCTCTCCCCTGCTCCTAAGTCTCACCCACCTTGTGTTGATCTCTGGTGTGAGGATGGCCTGGCCCCATCACAGAGATCAGATCCAAGATGTTTGGGTATGGCTGTGGGCGGATAAACAGAACAGGACGTAATTTTGTTTATTTTTGTGTGATTTCCCCCCACTAGATGTAAGCAATCAGAGGACCAGGATTTTTATTTTATTCACCTCTGCATCCCCAGGAGCTAGAACAGTGCTGGACACATCCTAGGTGCTCAGTAAGTGTTTATGGGATGAATGAGGCCTGTTTTGGTTCTAGGCATTCAAGCCAACCCTTCTGGAATTTGACTTTGGGGTCCAAGTCTTACCTGATAAAGACAGTGGTAAGTGCTTTCTTATCCTCTTTTGTGTGTATGTCTCCTTCGAGGGAGGGAAACTGTGGCCAAGGACAGGACCGAGGTCTTCTTATGCCCCTTGCGATAATGCCATGTCAATGCCACTTCCATCTCTGGCTCAGCTGCGGGGTTCTGCAGGCCCAGGCCAGAGGGAGAGCGCTCCTCACCCCAGGCCTCACCCCATGAAGAACACAAAATCAGAAGCAGGAACAGAGCTGAGGGCTAACAGAAAAAAAACTCTGAGGCCCAAAGAGTTGCAAGGGGAATGTGATGAGTTGCCAAACTCCAGAGAGTAGAAGCAAATATCAAAGCCAGGGACTACAGCCAGGAATCCACAATCCAGGGAGATAAACAGAAAGAGCAAGTGGGCCCCGAGGGTACTGGGGTGGGGCCGAGGCCTTTCCCTGGGGCAGGCATGTCAGGCTTGCTTTAATGTGCCTCCAGGAGCGGGGGTGGGGGTGGGTGGGGGGGTGGGGGGGTGTCCCGCAAGATTAAAGGGACCATGGGTGGGATGGACAGGATGGTATTTCCCGGGGAGCTCTTAATTTTCTAAAGTGAAACCTGGGGAGACAGCACAGTTGGGTCATCTTAGACATCACAGGCAGGCCTCAAACCCCAGCTCCCACCCACTTCCTGATTGTGTAACCTTGAGCAAGTTACCTGAGTCATCTCACCTCCGCCTGCAGTTAAGAAGGCGCAAACCCTTAATCAGCTTAAAACCTGTAGATCCCCACCAATCTCAAAATGACATCAGGCACACACCCACCACAAAGTCTCTACATCAGGATCCATAGGGATTTAGAAATTGGAAAAAAGTCAGCAAAGTAGTCACTGAAGAGGAAAGGCGGGAGAGAGTCATGCCAAACTCCCCAAGTTCTCAGCTTGGCCTGTGACGGGGAACTGCAAGAGCAGCAGGTCCCTTTGATACCAAGAAAACACTCCTATGGTCACAGGATGCTCAGCAGACCCGGCCTGAACATCTGATCGCTCCCCGATTACTTCCAAACTGGGGCTGCTCGCATGTCAGCAGGCGAACACGTTCTCCCTCCAGCCTCAGTGGCTGTCGCATTTTCACTTCCCTTTATTCTCCACAATCTCCTGTATCCCACATCACCCTGTAGATATATAGGCATTTTCCTGAAAAGCGAGAAAGCTTTGATGGCTGCAAAATAAAATAAAATAAAATAAAAATAATGATTTCTCCTTAAAACCAGTACTCTCTGGGACCTTTTGGGGCTAACTTCCAACTCCCCTGCCCAGCATCAGGCGAACTCTGGGGTGGATGCTAGTGAGTATTCATCTACCTACATTCATGAGCACCAGGACAGGAGCCAAAATATCCAGGTTGAAGTATAAGACCTGTAACTTAGTAAGTAGGTGACAGTTAGTGACTTCTCTGAGCCTCTGTTTCTTCATCTATGAGAACGTCTACAGTATCACAGTGAAGATGCAAGCATCAGGCAAGACAGTGTACTTGAAAGTGCTCTGTAAACTGGAAAGTGCCATAGTCAGCAGTGGTATTATCTTTCTTGCTGTTTTTACAGCTGTTCATGCTTCAACCACTATGCTTCTAATGTGCGTTGCCAGGTCCAATGATATATCAGTTAGAATTAAATTTGGCTACTAATTGCAAAAAACACAAAATAAAAGTGACTTGGGTCGGCCGAGTGGTGCGGTGGTTAAGCGCTGGCTTGGGAAGTCAGCGGCCCAGGTTCGGGTCCCACATATGAGGGCCAGTGACATTGCCCTCAAAAAATAAATAAATAAATAAATAAATAAATAAATAAATAAATAAATAAATAAATTTTTTTTAAAAAGTGACTTACACAAGATAGTTTATTTTTCTCTCATATAAAATGTGTCCAGAGGGCCGACCAAGTGGCGGTGGTTAAGCACTGGCTTGGGAAGCCAGCGGCCCCGGTTCAGTCCCACATGAGGGCCAGGGACACTGCCCTCAAAAAAACAAACAAACAAAAAAACCCCAAATAAAATGTGTCCAGAGCTGTTATGGTGCTCCCTGTCATCAAAGACCCAAGAGCTTGTTATCTGTTGCTTTACCACCAGTCTTCCATTTCCATGGTCATCTCATGCTCAACAAAGGCTGCAGGAAATCCAGCCATTACATCATAATCCAGTCAACTGAAAGGAAGACGAGATGAAGAACATGCCTCCTCCCTTTTAGGACACTTCTGGAAATTGTATTTTTGGGTATTGCAATTTACCATATCTAGCTGCAAGGGAGGCTAGGAAATATGGTTTTTACTCTAAGTGACCCTGTGCTTAGCTAAAATAGAGGAAGGGGGAAGGGGAGCCCAGGGAGTCTCTATCAGAAATGGTCATTTCTCCAACCTCTTCTCAAGCTACCTGCCAGTATCATTTTACCACTCCCTGTGGAAACATTTTCTTCTCTTTACTACTGAGAAGAAAACCATACTTTCCTGGGTTTCCCCCTCCTCTCTTCTACCCCTAAATGTTGGGATGACTCAGGGCAGTCCTGGGGACACCACTTTCTTCTCCATCCATACTTTCCTCCTAAGTAATCTCATTTAGTCCCAAGGATTTAAATGCCAATCCAGATGCCAATGAATTCTAAATCCAGCCCTGACCTCTCCCCTAAATTCCAGAATCATATATGCAGCTGCTATGTGACATCTCTACTTGGATGTCTAATAGGTATTCCAACCTTAACTCTTGATCTCTACCCACAGACTTGCTCCTCCCCAAAGCGTCTCCATCATAGTAAATGGCACCAATGACTTCAGCCATGAAATTGGGAGTTAATCTTTGTTTTGTTTTGTTTTTGTTTTTTTGAGGGCAGTGTCACTGGCCCTCATATGTGGGACCGAACCGGGGCCGCTGGCTTCCCAAGCCAGTGCTTAACCAATGCTCTACTCGGCCGGCCCATGGGAGTTAATCTTAATTCTTCTTTCCTACTCACCCTACACCCAAGCCATTAGGAAGTCATAACATATCTTCAAAACGTATCTCAAGGTCATCCACTTTCTTTCATCTCCACCACTATGCTCTCATCCAAAGCACCATCATCTCTCACCTAGGCCTTTGCATGACCCCTTAACTGGGTCTCCCTGCTTCCACTCCTACCCTCCTATTATCTGTCTCTACATAATGACAAGAATGATATTTTAAGTAAGTCAGGACAAAGGTGATGGGTTCAACACATCTACTTTGTTCCCTCTTGAAACCCTTCTAAGATGACCATAAAGGGATTTTTTTTTTTTAAGGTATCTCTAAAGGACAAAGAGAACAGGAGAGGAAATAATAGCAACAAAAATTCAGGGGCTGAAGGATGAGTGCCAACTGGCTTAGCAGACCCAAGAAAGCTGAACTCTAACCCAGAGACAGTGAAAAAGGAACATGACTTATACCACCAGACACCCCAGAGTCAAGAACTGGCAGCACCAGGTATCTCCGGGAATGGAAGTAAAGACGGGGGGCTGCTCAAATTGAGTCAAGGAAGAGAGATCCCAATCCTCTCCTCGACTCCATGTATCTGGGGCCGCAACCCCAGCCCAGCCAGAAGCCAGGGATTCTTTCCCCGGGAGAGGGGAGCTAGGGTGTGTCCAGGCCTGGGACACCGGGTCCAGGTGAACACAAGAGTAATGTGCAGAAAACAGGAGAGCTGGTGAAAGTCTCCACACGGAATGTTAGGACGTCCCTGACACTTTCCTCCCACGTGGCTCCCCGAATGCTAGTGGCCAGACTAGCAAGAAATGCTAGTGGCCAGACTCTCCAGCAAGAAAATGAGGGAACGCTTTCCATGGAGTCTGACCAGGCCAGGAAGAAATTCCCTACGAACATCCACCTCCTAACATACGAGCCCCGCCAGATGGCCCCGGAGCACAGCCAGCCTCTAGCGCCTGCCTACCCGGTCTGAGCCGCCCCTGGGCTTTCAGTGACCCTCGTAAGCAGAAGCAGACAATTGGGCAACACCGGGCTTCTGAGGGAAGCTCTAACACCAAGGACAAAGACCGAAACAAAGCCAAAGTAAAAGCCCCTGGGAGGAAACAGGGCAGGTTGGGGGATGAGCCCCATCCCCGAAATCACTGCTCTCCTCAGGTACGTCAGGGAAGACGCGGCCACCATGATACAGGGACAGAGCCTTCCTTCAGCCACAGTCCGGCCCTTCCTGCCTCTCAGACGCGCTGAGCTCTTGCCCACCTCAGCGTCCTCGGAGTAAAGGCTCCCTTCCCTTGATCTTCACATGGCGGCTCCTACTGTCACCTCAGAGAGGCTCTCGATGACCGCCCTCTGACGAATCCCCCTGCAGCCACTCCCCAGCACAGCCACCAGCACACTATTTCTATGAAGGGCAGGCGCGTAAGTACAGGCAGGCATACACAAGCTGCTCATGGTCCCTGTCACCAACACTTGGCTCTGCATTGCAGTGCAAAGGCAGCCACCGACAGCACAATAACACGTGACTGTGGCTACGGTCCAATGAAACGCTATTTATGGACACTGAAACCTGAATTTCGTATCATTTTCACAGGTCACAGTGTTACTCTCCTTTGATTTTTTTTCAACCACTTAAAAACATAAAAACCATTCTTAGCTCCTGGAGATAAGAAACCAGGTGGGGCGCTGGATATGGCCAAACCCTGTTCCGATACATCATCCTGTTTTGTTTTGTTTTTGTTGTTTTTTTCCCCCATTTTTTAATACATCTGTATTTGTCACCTTTTAAAGTAAAATATGACCTGGGCACAATGTTTCCATTCACAAAACTTGCTCTGGTTACTTCCCAACGTGCCTCGGTCGGCAGGCTTACAATTCTGCTACTCTAAAGAACACTTTTCTTTGGAAAACAAACCCTATGAATAGTTACTCCCATCAAGTTGGTTCAGCTTAACATACTAATTTCTAGAGGTGGGTACATGCAATTAATAACTACAGGGGGTGGAGGGGTTAAAAAGATCCTAAGAGATTAAAAGTTGGTTTAAGCAATGTTCTTTTAAACATCAGTGCAACTCAGAACTTCAGTGACAAGAGATTTGGTGTGCTAACTAGACCACAAAGGTAACGTAACATATAGGTCAGACATTTTACAACTAACATCATGTCTCTTTCTGTTAAAAGAAACCAACATGAAACAAGAAAGGAAAAACTAGCTCAGCTTTAGAGCCTAAGGTATCATCACAGTAGCACACTTAAAAGTCGAAAGAAATCTTATCTTCCCTTTAAGCACGTATTGTCATGCCATACGTTAGACTGAGCTCGGCCTGAAGAGAGGCATTGTACATGTGTTAAATACTTTACGTTCATTCCCTCCAATATGTTTTCAAGGATTTTTTTTTTTTAATTTGAAAACGTATGACATCATCCTGTTTTATTTTCATCAAAGCACCAATCAGTTCCTGCTGTTTTCTTGTTTATTTTTTTCTTGTTGCTTATTATCAGTCTTTCCTGCTAGAATAGACCTTCTATAAGAGCAAGGACTTTGGCACTCTCCCCTGGCAGCCTTAGCACCTAGGACAGTGCTTGGCACACAATATGTGCTCAATAAATGCTTACTCTGTGCTGTAATGATGGCTGTGCCACACCAGCCACCCCGCTGGCAGGGCCAGAAAGGACAAGCCTCGGGGACAACAATGGCATTCCCACACTGCTCTTCCCTCGCCCTCGCTCTTTCCTTCTTCCTTCGTTTTCTGAATCCCAAGTTGTAAGTCCGTCTGCGATGCCCAGGGCTGCCCACAAACCTGAGAGCCAAGAAGAGCCCAGTCTAAAGCCATCTGTCCTCTGCGCTCCCAGACCTCAAGTAAGGGGTGTCGGGCCGCTGAGCCTGCGACCGGCAGGCCCTGTCACCAAGCCAAGGTCTCCTGCTCACCACTCTGACAGGGAGATGGAGAAGGGTCTTTGCTCCAGGTAAACGAGGCTTTAGAACTATCCCCCTCGGGACCCCAAACAAGTACGAGTGCAGCACAGCAGCTCACCGTGTTAGGTGATCAGTAGTCTGAGGGATGCCGGCCGAGCGAATATCCTCTCGCACTGGAACTTTTCAGCGTGATGTTATGGGGCTCGTGGTTATAAAAAGGAGCCATTTCTAACCAACGTCCAGAAAAAAAGGGTTCCTTGATCTCTGTAAGGGAGAATTCAGGTCCCCAAAGTGGAGACAGGGGCAGCAACTATCAACACTGCAGGCACACAGTCCTTTCAGCTCGCCCAACAAAGCCGGAGCACACGCACAAGCCACCAGTGCATGTCATCCGGCTCCCCGGAGAGGAAAGGATGTGCTAACAAGCAGACACAGGTGTTCCCATGACCTGGGGTGGTACTGCCCAATGTGAACTAAACAAGTGGCACTTGGGCTTACCAATCACACATTTCTGACAGGTCAGCACGTCAGTCCTGTGGGTCAGGGGCTAAAATCAGGTTCCTCTGATGCCAAGCTAGGGACATCCTACCAGCCCTGCCTGAACCTTCTGCTTTGACCACTTTCAAATCCAGTGGTTTCTGTGTCCCTCTGTTGTTGAACTCCCTAATGCCATGCTTCTAAAACCGCAGTGCTCCCGGAGCCAGAACTTGCTCGCTTTGTAAGTGGTTAAGGAATTTACGTATCCCAGATGGCAGCCAAGCCACTTGCTCTCTGATAGGCCAATGACACTGGTGTGAACTGGACTCCATGTTCGCAGACACCCCCAAGTGCTTTCCATTTTCTTGGGAGGGACCGGGCTGGCAGGGCAGGTGACTCACGTGTCTGAGCTCCTGCTTCCAGGGCTTGGTTCAGTTACGGTGCCACTAGGCTCACCCGCTGCCACTGCTGCTTTTGTTGCTCTATTGACAGATGAGACTTTCTTTCCATAAAAAGAAATCACTCGCACAAAGGCCTTTGTGTACATAGCAGACTTTACTGGGGATTTGGAGAGATGAAGGAGGTTTTCATAGCAAAAATACAAAAACTTGGTTGAATATTAGACATCCATGAGCTTAAAAAGACCCTTAGCCATTTCAACTAACAAAGCCAGCCTTCTATGAAGGTACTTGCCCACCTCTCCTGGCCCTTTCTTAGGAAGTACACAAAACCGAATTCTGACAGTTTCCTATTCAGAGGCTTAGCGCACCAGTTGTCCTGTCCTTCCTCCCCTGGGGCGCTGGGGCCCCTCAGCCTTGAGGTCGCCTCCTTGCCTGATTTGAGTAGTTTTCTCTAAAACGTGTGTGTGTGTGTGTGTGTGTGTGTGTGTGTGTGTGTGTGTGTGTTAGGGGTGCGAAGGGCAGTCCGGGAAGTGGTTACACCCCGAAGTAACGAACACTCGCTGAGTTAGCAGTGGCGCTGCCCTCATACATACAATCACCTCCTCCTCCCACCAGCAACCTAAGGTTGCCCATTTTGTTTCCACTCCACAAATGGGGTTACAAAGGTTTCAAGAGAGTAAGTCACTTGTCCAAGATCATACTACTTGTAAGAAGCCAGGACAGCCCTAGATCAGCCTGGCTTCAGGGTTTAAGTCCTTAAAAACAGCTTGTATAGATTTAACTCTTTGGAGAAAAGCTTCCTGTCTTCATTCTTGGAGATGACATAACATAATGGAAGAAGGGGTCAAACGTAGTGACCACTGCGTCTAACTGCCCAAGGTAAAACCAAACACATTACACCCCGCCTCACACCTCCTCTGTGCAGGTGTGACCTGGTGGCCCAACAGAGCCCTGCAACAGGCCCAGCCCTGCAGTTGTCGGAGCTCCCTGCTGTCACCACTCCTGCTTACAAGAGACGTCAGCCCTCCGACCTCCAGCCCCGTCACCACCCTGCCCACTGTCCTCTGATCCCTGTAGTCACAGAGAGGGAGCAGGTGAGGCACGAAAGCACACAGCATGCGGGAGGCTGAAGTCAGGCCACAGCATGGCAGCCCCTGGTTCCACGCCCCCGGCTTCAGTCCTGAAAAGGGCAGAGCCCGTGTCTACACACACACACACACACACACACACCTCTACCTCCTTCAGCATGGGTCTCTCTCGTTAGATCATCCCACTCTATGAAAGTTCATTGGTGGCCACTGGGACACAGGCTACTGTCATCATCAGACCCCATAACACAGGTGATCTATTTCCACATCCCCATCTCGATGACACCGCCTGCCAGCTCTAGATCCTGGCAGGAGGGCAAAGGGCTCTATCCCAGAGGGCTTAGGGATGGACCCTCCTCACCTCCCAGGCCCAACGGGCATGGATCCCACGCCCTGTGCATAGGCACTCACTCATCACATTTGTTAGGAGCACCGCCAGGCTCCAGACGTGGTGTTTGGTCTACAGAAAGGAACAGATGAGGGAATCCATAGTCCCCACTCACAGACGCTGAGTCCAGGGGAAAAGAGACTCAGAAGCAGACACTACATGTGCTTCTCTGTAGTCCATGCAGCCCCAGCCCTGTTTTCTAAAGATCCGATCAAAAAGACTTACTCCCTTGCTGAAAACACTTTCAGGACCTCCCTTCACAGAGCAAAATCCGGAGTCCTTCCCAAGGGAGAAGGTGCCAGCCTGCAGAGGAGCGTGCTGGATCGCTGGCTCCTCCCCATCGGGACAGCTGACCTGGGCAGGACGTAGGCCCTGCCTGCCTCCACACCTCGGTCCATTCGCCTCTCTCCCTCTGTACTCCTGACACGCCCTCATCTCTGTCCCTGGGACACCCCCAGCATCTTCCTGCCTCACCCTCCCCAGGCCTCAGAGAGGCTCCCCAGGGATGCCCAACACCAGCACCCTCTCATGAACTTGACAGCACGTATCACAGTCCGCACATTTTTCCTTGCTCACTTTATCTTTCTTCCTCAGTATAACGTAAACTCCTCAAGGACCTGTCTGTCTTGGTCATCAATACACATCCTGTGCCTGGCCCAAAGCAGAAGTGAAGTAAATATATGCCACGTGAGTGATTAAATGCATGAATACTCCAAGAAAGCGAGTTCCCCCCTCATCCCCCACTCCCTTCATCTTTACCATGAGGATAGCACAGTACCTATCAGATGAGGGTTAGCAGAGATGACAGCGGTGCCTGTATCCTAGTACCACGGAGCAAGTGCTCTAACGGGTCATGAATGGGACACTTTTGCCAAGCGAGGGCAGGAGGGACGAACCCTTCTTCATGAGAAGAGGTGACTCCACACTGGCTGCTGAAGGAGTAACAGTTCTCCAGCGGGAGACGAGGACCAGGAAACATACAGTGTGGAAGCCAGCAGGACGGGGGGACACACTGGGAAGGGCGAGTGGCTCCGAGGACGCAGGCAGTGTCAGCTGCGGCTGCTGGAGAGGGGGGCCAGGTCAGGGCTCCCATCTGCCTCAAGGGTCGCAGTCTGCACTACCGCAGTGGGACAGGCACCTTGATCTCATCTGTGCCCCCCGCACGGCTGACTGAGCTGGATTTCCAGCTATGAGTCGGTGAGTTTCCATTAGGCTACTGAGGTCAGTTCCTCCAGAGAAGGGAGAACTCATAATCCACACCTGGCCCCCACAACACCTGCAGACGCCTTCGCACCCACCACACCAAAACATCATCTCCTTAACTAATGTGTCTGTCCCATGGCCAAGGGGTTGCTCACACATCCTTCACGAGCACTCATCTGAAGGTTCTCAGTGAAGCTGGCAGGGCAGACGCCATGAGCTCCTTTATCCAAACAGCCCAGGAACAGGGGAGGAGAGCAGGGAGGGGGAGGGCTGTGAGGGTGACGGGGGGAGGGGCAAGGCAGCCTTACACTGACACAACCCCTAGACATGTGAGCACATGCCGCCCGGCTCAGGGACTCAGGGCCACACAGCCCACCTCCACATCACGTCTTTTGATGAGAGCCGGCCCCCCACATATAGTGGAGTTCAGCAACTTGGCATGAAGTCTAGCAGCAATCCAGAGATGTTTGTTAAAGTTGATTTTTGATGAAGAGAGGGTGCCGGCCTATGGAGGACAGAGGGCAACTGGACAGCTGGCTTCCTTTACCCACATGGAACGCTGGCCAGCCTTCTTCCTGTCTGCTTACCTAATAATGCCTGTCCTCTAAGGGGCAGTCCTTCCCCACTGTGGCTCCGTCCCTGAGTCTTGCACAGCCTGCTCTCCACCAGCTCTGAGCTCCAACTGCTTTGAGGACCAGCCAGGCCCACTTAGAAGTGTTCCAATCGCACTCCTTAGACTGCGAGCTCCTACTATTAAAATTTATCGAACACATTTATGTGCTCGGCACTATGCTAGGCACTTTACATTACGAGGTAGGTACTATTATTACACCCATCTTACAGATGGGGAAACTGAGGCACAATGAAACTAAGTAACTTGCCCCAAGGCCACACATCTAGTCAGTAGCTGAGCTCCAGGATTCCAGTCCTAGTGGTCTGGCACCAGAGCCCTTGCTCCTAACCACCACTCTGTATCCCGTCCTAGATGCTGCCTCCCTCATCTGTGTATTCCCACACACTCGCTCGCTCCCTGAGGGCTGGGAACGCAGTAAACACCTATAGGTCGAAACCCAGGCTCCAGGGATTGCAGTTCCCATTAGGGATGATACCAAAGAGCCACTAGATGGCAGCAAAGAGCCAGACCTTCCCCAGGGAGGTAGATAAACTGGTACATTTGTTTAGTGCATCTTGCACCAGGCACTTTGTAGACAGTCTCCTCCTCACTTAGGCCTTCTAAGGACGGTGCTATCACCTGCCCCCTTTACAGGCAGCTAGGAGTAAGTCTTAGGACGAACCCGGGACTGCTGAAACCCAAAGCCCCCGCCGTTTTGCAGGGCAGCCACAGGAAACCCTTCCGTGGAAGCTTCTAGGCCTGGAGTGGGCTCCACACCTCTCCTCCTCCCTCCCCAGGGAGCACAGATATCGCTCTTTAGGGAGGGAGTGGGTGTCCTGAGCTGCTTCTGAGGCGGTCACCCCCAACAGGCATCTTGGCTGGGGGGCAATTTGGGGAAAGGCTCACAGAACGGAACTGAGTGGTCGCAGAGAGCATGGGTCCACCACAGCCCTCTGATCAGCTTCCTTGGCCTTCACCACCAAAAAGGAGGCTGCGTGACGCCAGCCTCAGCACACCTCTGCAAGCTGGCTTTGGCACTGCCCCTCCCGCCCTCAGTGTCTCGGGCTCCTCTGATCTGGAACCAGTTCCCACAACAAGCCAGCGGGGCCACACAATCCACAACTACTGGAGATGGATAAAACTATCTAAACAGCTCTGACTACGTCCCTTTCCCACAACTCAGTCACCTCCACACCTAAAATCCAGCCCCCAGGCTGAACAGGCCTCCCTGTTTGCTGTCCTGTGGCAGCGGCAGCAGAGGTGGCCAAGAAGTGAAGGACACTGACAAGGGCCAGGCCGCACATAGCAGCACGCACAGAGTGGAGAGCCCACGCGCCCATCCTCAGGCCCTTCGGGGTGGCAGTAGCGGAGTGCAGGGACTTGAGTGGCAGCTCAGGAGCCGTCCCATCTTGAGCTTCTGGCGACATTTCTGGCTGAGTCCACGGGGGCGAGACTTCATAACTGGCAGTGATGCATCTCGGGGCTGCTTCTGGCCTGCTTCCCAGACTACCCCCCTTCTCCCACTGCCCCTTCCAAGGCTCATACAGTCAGATCAGGTCCTCTGAAAATACACAAATCTTGGGTTTATTGGGGGCTTTGTAGGTTCAGGCACAGTTTGCTCCTCAGTAGGAAGAGTCACGACCTCTCAGCTCTCTTGGCACTTCGGGGGGCTGCCCCTGCCGGTCCCCGCCCCGTGTCCCTGCACACACAACATCTCTGCCCCCCTCCCTGCTCCCGAGTCTTATTCTTTCACCAGCCGGTAGATGTGGTGCTGAGCCCCGTGCTCGCTGGCTGACACCTCAAAGACATATGCGATGCACAGCAAGGTCTCCTGCGTGTCTCTGTTGGTGACCACCTGCAGGCGGGAGAGAAGACGAGGGGTAAGGCCCCAGAGGAGGGCAGGCCGTGTCCTCTACCAACCAATCCACTTCCGCCCGACACCTGCAGCTCCCCGCTGCCCCCCACCTGCAGGATGGTGAAGTTCTCCAGCACGCTGTTCATCATGTACTTCTCAGGCAGGTGCTTCAGCTTGTGGATGAAGTTGACCATGTACTCGCAGAGCGGGGAGCGGTGGATGCGGTAGGAGTAGTGGCCGTTCTCGTAGCGGGCGTACTCTGTCTGCAGGACCCGGGGACAGCGGGGCTTAGAGTCGCTTTTGATCACATCCAGCCCAGGCCCAATTGCATGGGGAAGCTCCATGACCCACTGAATCTTAAGTGGGAAGAAAGGGCAGGAAGCCTGGCGACCCTTGAGAACAGAACTCCCTCCTCTCACTGACAGGCAGAAGCTGGGTGCCAGAGAAGCAGAGCTGACAGGCAAGGCGGGGCAGATGGTGACAGAGTCCATGAAAATAACATGGAGGAAGGGTGCATGGGTATCCTTGTGGTCACGGAATCATCGTGTATTCACATCTATACCTCTGTACACACGCGCGTGTGCAAATGAGTGCGTGCAAGCCAATGAAAACTGAATCGGCTCGGTGACTACCATCAATGTCAATTTCCTGGTTGCCAATACTATACCCCAGTTATGCAAAATGTTGCCACTGGGGGAACTGGGTGAAAGGGTACATGGATTTACAATTGTATGTGGACCCACAATTACCTCAAAATAAAAATTTAACTTAAAATAAATAATCAAGAGTTTTTTACAAACAGGGCTGTGAAGTGGGGTTCAGGCCTTGGTGTGTTGCAAAAGCTCCAGTGATCTAAGGTGCAGCCAGGCTTGAGAACAGTAGGATGGGGATGTCTCCTCCCTGGTCCCAGCCCAGCATCTGGTCACTTTTGACATGAGGTGGGCTGTCAGCAACTAAGAGGCTGTGAGAGTAAGGCTTCATTAATTCAGATCAATCTGAGGCAAGATGAGGGCAGCAGTGACGACTGGCTGAAAACACTAGGAAGGTCTGGCACTCAGGCTGAACAAGCACACAGCGTGCTCCTACCTCCACTTTCTCCACCACCTGCTTGCCGAATGAGCAGACCTTGGTGGAGCAGGTGATTATCATGTTCTCAGGACTCTCGTATTGGCTGGAGACCCCATAGAAGGAGCTGCCTTCGTCCTCCATGTTGGTGTTGAGGTCTGCCTGGAGAGAGACATGGGGAAGCCACAAAACGGACAGGTAAGTTGTTAGGCACCCTGTCAGGGGCGGAGTCCAAGGGACCTCTGGGGCCACAGCCCAGGTAGGTTCCAGGGTCAGGCAGCAATCAGGAGGACTGCTTAAAAGAAACCTGCACAGCTCCTACCTTTCTCCATGGCCAGGCCTGGCATACAATCAGGTTGTGCTACCTAAATAAAGGAAAAAGAACCCTGGGGCTTGTATTAGTTACAGGGCAGAAACGTGGACCATGCCTGGAAAAAAGCTGGCAGGAAGCTCAGCTGCCTAGAAGGGCAGGCACCTGCACACGGGGACACAGAGGGGCCGGGTCAGGTCATAATATGAGGTCTCTTTACCACTGCTGGGCTCCCCATGATTATTGCTACACCCATGTGCCATCTACCATGTCCTACCATGACCCTAAAGGTTTCTTTTTTTTTTTTTGTTTTCAGATTTTTTTTTTTTAAATTGGGGAGTTGGGGGAGGGTAACAGACAAGTTGCTGTCCTTTTTGTTCTTCAGTTTAGTTGTGGAGGATGTCGCTTCACTGGCCCCATGTTGGTACTATCATTGCTCTCTTCCCGGCTGAAGCAATCAGTCGCCGGCCATTGGACGGCGGCTCATGGCAGCTCACAGCAGCTCACTGCAGCCCAGCTCCAGGTTGAGCTGCTGTTCACCATCTTAGCTGTAGAGGGCGTGCTACTGGCCCTCATGTGGGATCCAAACCGGCAGCCCTGCTGGCTCAGAGCGCGCGCTCCCAAGCCAGCTCTTAATCAATGAGCCACTCAGCTGGCCCTTAATGGTTTGTTTTAAATCAACTCATTCTTATTCCTTAACTACATTCTAAGCAATATATCCATGAAATCGGGGATTCTATTTTTCTAATATATATGAAAGTAATTACATCACTATTAAAAAAGAAATGTGTATTCATGTTCCACCTAAGAGAACCCTACACACCAGGCCTGGGGCAGGACTGGCCCAACCCACCCAGGCTCTTCCCAGTACACGCGATCTGGACATGGCTTTCACTGTCCCATGCTGGCAGGATCTGTTCAGATGGTCTTGCCCCTTCTAGATGGTAAGCACCCTAGAGGCAAAGACTAAAACTAAGCTCTCCTCAGGGCTTGGACAGTGTCCAGTACACGATGGTCTTCAGTCAAGGTCACATGTGGCTGTTCCACTTCTCACCTCTGGGTGGCGCCAGGTGAGAAGAGAGTGGTCCCTAGGTCCCAAGGAAGGACCTACGCTCTCCTGCTTAAGGGGGAGTCCTCTGAGCCCCAGCTCTGTCCCCATCTCAAACAGACTCCAAGGTTTTCTGTGACCACCTCTCACTCACCTGGCCCTTCCCATCAGTCAGTCAATCACCTATTTATCCTGCCCCAGCCCAGGTTAGGGCCAGTGGGGGCCCGAAGAGACCAAGACATTGTCTCTGCTCTCAAAGAATTTATAATTTGTGGGGGAGCTGGTTGTTCGGTGAAGGAGGAAGAGACAGGGTTTGGGGAAAGCTGATATTCCCCAAGTGACAATCCAGTTGGCCCCAGAACCTGCCCTGTGGTGATGCTGCACAAACCCAGGAGATGCCAGCCAATGATGCAGACAAAGGACCCCAGGGCACCTCATCTTGTCCTCAGTGTCCCATCCTCCTAATTATAACCCAATCCTTACTCCTTCCCACCCTGCATTCCCCCACTTTAAGCACCTTCCCCAAACAAGTTTGCTTCTCTACTTTTTCATCCTAAGAGGAAAGCTGCCCCCATAGTACCCTGAGAGGTGCCCCCACCACTTGCCCTCCTGCCCTCAGAATGCCCCCTTGTTCCCCGTCCTCCACCCTATTCATAGCTGTGGTGCGGGTGGGCAGCTCACAGGCTGTGCCTGGAACAGGTGTGGGGGATCGGGTGACGGACAGATGAGCCGGGACAGCCGCAGCTCGGGTGTGGGGGCTAGAGGGGCTCAGATTCATTGTCATGTGCTGGTATGAGCCTGGGAGAAATGTCAGGGCCCAAAAAGGGACAGCAGGCTGGGACGAGAGGACAGTCTGAGGCACTCTCTTCCCTCTATGGCCTCAGCTCAGCTCTGCCCAGCATTTTCAATTTGCAGACTGGTGTTAATGGCCATCAGTGTCCAAGAGTTCCCTTTCCTCGCACTCCCGAGGACAGAGGTGGCCTCTGCTGGTCTCACATGTTCTGGGGAGTGGGGGAGTGTCTCAGCTTCTCAGTCCTGCTCCAACCCCACCGTACAAGCCAGACGGAGCACAGCTTCACAACTCAACCACTCCTGCATCTGGATGCCACTTCCAGGAACAATCTGTCCTGGAGTCCATGCGCCTATGAGGTACCACTGCGATCCCATCAATAAGAACAGTAATTTCAGGGACAGGGGACTGGGAGGTTGGGTTGGAGACATCAAACTCCTCCTCCCACTCCAAGGAGGCTCTGACCATGCCAGGCAGGCCCGATCAGGGCCTGGGCCGCACCCAGGAAACTGCCAGGCAGGAGCTAGGAAGGCTTCAGGACGGCAGCGCTGTCTGCGTTCCTCACTGCGTGTGCCTTCCTCACAACAGCGGATGGCCAGGGAGCGGGGTCCAAGCTGCCTGTGAGGACCCTGTGTTTGACCAAAAGTCTCATGGTGAGCAAACAGGAACATTTATTTCCCCACATCACAGATTTGTGCTTCCTTGGTGCCTCTGCGAAACCCAGACAGGAGGAGAGACGAGATGACTGCCAAGGTGCCCTGGCCACAGACATGCCCCATCTCTGATGTCACTCGCCCTCCTGCCCAACCTCTGGCCTTCAGAGAGGCCCCAGCTCAGGCAGAGGGTCGAGGAGGCAGGCACACGGCCTCCCTTCACTGCCAGCTGACCCACACACACCAGGTCCTCGGAGACACAGCCTGTTGCAAGCCGGCAAGAACAACTGCTCGGCTTTCAGATGAAGAAAGAGGTCCCAAGAAGCCGAGGTTTGCTCACGACAGTCTCGAACTGAGGCTACAGCCTCTATGTCCCACCTGGGGCTCCCTGGACACGCTGGGAGGGCCTGGCTCATAGCCCACCACACTCCCCTCCAGTGGTTTCTGCCCCAGGACCCTAAGATCCACTCTGGATTCTCCACTCGGAACATGAGCCCCTGGAAAACACTGTGCCTGCACAGCTCAGGTGGTGTGCACAGCCCACGGCCAGAGTACCAAGGCCGGACCTGGAATCTGCCCAATCATGTTTCATCATCGGCCCCACTATTCCGCACCTTCTCCTCTCTCAGAGTCAGAATGATAGAGAGGACATGGGCCACGAGCAAGGTTGGACGACAGGAAGGACAACAGTCTCCCTCTAGGTAATCCCAGAAGCCCAACTGCCCAACTCCATACTGACGGCACAGAGTTAAGTCTGCTCTCCCATGCCGCCCCAATCTGCCATTCCTCAGGGACCCGGGGGTCCTTTCTCAGGCAATCCAGAGCCTTCTCCAACAGGGGCAGGGGTGCACCGGGACACTGCACGGAGAGCACCCAGGTACTTTGGAAGGGAGACACTTTAGTGTAATGGTTCCAAGCTCACATGCCGGAGCCAGGCTGCCTGGGTCTGAATCCTGGCTCTGCCGTATGAACTCGGTAACCTGGCAGGTCATTTTACCCCTTTGTGCCTGTTTGCCATGGGTGGAATGAGGCCGTCAACTCTACCGACCTTTGGGGGTGTGACGAGGATAAAACACACTAATACATGTAACGCAATGAGAGCAGTACCTGATGTAATTATTCTTTCACCGCCAGCCCTGACCCTCCTCACTGTGTGTAACAGGAACAACCATGGGAGAGAGGCCCACCTTATTTACTCAAAAGCCAGGCTCACCCCTACTTATTGGCAAAGCCAGGCCCTTCCTTACCCCATGCCTCAGTTTTCCCCATTTGTGAAACTGGAGGCCTAGGATGGTGTTCATCTGTATGGTGGCTAGAATACAGAATATTATCTAACTGAAAGGCCAGGAGTCAGTGAAAAGGGCCCCGGATATCTCTCCACTCCAAGGTGGGGTTCCCATAAATGCCTCCTGCCAAGAAGGTTTCCCTTCTCACCAGAAACCGCACCCTCAGGGCTGAGCACAGGGCTGGGCCAGTGCTGGGACAGCTGCACAAATCACCGCACCCAAGCTCTTTCCCCTGTCAAGGCTAAACCCTGACAGGTTTGCAGGTAGCGGAAGGAGGGCTCAAGAGAGGTGCAGGCTTCCCCAAAACCAAGGCCGGGAGCCCCCCAGGCACACAGCAGGAAATGGAGCTGCCACAGCTGGTACACAGAACAATGTTAACTGGTTGCTCACAGTAAAGCCTCTTGGTTCCAATTCCCACGGCCAGGGCTGGGAGGGAGAGTAGGGAGAGGAAGAAGGGAAGTGAGATTGTTTAAGCCCTTCTGGCTGAGATCCTGAGGAGGCTGCTGTCTCTCACTTGGCCTGTATCATAGCAGCCTCCTACTTCCTTCCAGTCTGGATGGCTGATTTCTCCAGCTAAGTACAGCTCTGGCCATGCCATGCCCTGTTCAAAACACTTCAATACTTCCTCATTACCTAGAGAGAAGGGACAGGAAATGTGCCACTATTGTCCCCTGCTACACCCACGACAGACATTACCAGTCAATCCAACTCTTTCTCCCTCCAGATCCTTCTCAACCCAGCATTCCAAACACTGACTACCAATCCACTGCAGGTGGCACTCAGGTTAAAAACCATTTTCCTGGCCACTTAGTTAAAATGGGAGACTGACCATTTAAATTCATTTTTCCCCTTCCAGAGAACCAACTAGAACGATAGCAAAGAACGTTTAAAAATGTGCTGCACCACAGTGGCCAGAAAATGGAGAATGGACCAAAATAACCAGAGGGTTCAAGTTCGAGAAGCCTGAAGGCTGGCCAGAACTATGATGGATTCTGTCGGGGAAAAGAAGCAGAGGGAATTACAATAAAAAAAAGTGCCTTCAGGGCCGGCTGAGTGGCATGATGGTTAAGCGCTGGCTTGGGGAGCCAGCGGCCCCGGTTCGGGTCCCACAGATGAGAGCCAGTGACACTGTCCTCAAAAAAAAAAAAAATGTGCCTTCATGGGCCAGCCGAGTGGCTCAGTTGGTTAAGAGTTGGCTTACAGTGCGTGCTCTAAGCAATGGGGCCACCAGTTCGATTCCCACATGGGCCAGTGAATGCTGTACCCTAGCTGACCTGTCGCTGAGCTGCCAACAGGTGGCAGGATGGCTCAGCTGGTGTAACAACAAGATTGCCTGTTCAATTGTGGGCTACGCCGACCCGCAACTAAGACTGAACTCAGCACCTTGAGCTTAGAGGCCACGAGCTGCCGACGGGAAGCCAGATGGCGACTGGCGCCCTCCACAACGAAGACTGAAGAACAACTTGGCTGGTCCCCTCCCCCAAATCCGCAACACTGTTCCCCTCCCCCAATTCCCCAATAAAATCTTAAAAAAAAAAAAAAAAAATGTGCCTTCAGGAAGGTGACAGATGAGAAATGAACTTGATGTACTTGAGAGAAGCCCTAAGAGGCTTGGGACTGGAGCGACCAGGACAGTGGGGCAGGACATGACACAAGGAACGGACAGAAAGACTGCACACAGGGTGGGCAGGGCTCCAGTACGACCTCGCCACCCCTCAGAAGAGGACAAGGGGTAATCATCTTCAGAGACTAAACAGGAGGACTCAGAAGAAGGGGAAGAAACAGTGATGAAAACAGGGCAATTAAGTGAAACCGACATCAGAAATGGTGGGATGCTCTAGCTCCCTCCCACTCCTAGAAGTCTACTGATCAAGTATTTCCATTCCAGGGCACAGGGGATTAAAGGAGTCTTCTCTGGGGAAACTGAATCACCTCAGGGGGGAACAAACGTCTAGGAAACATACTGACATTTATTGGTTTCTCCAATAAAAGAGCTGGTTCCGCAACCCCAATCACCTTAAAGTGAAGCCCACGGGACAAATCCTGCCTAGCACACTGAGCTCCCAGTCACCATTAAATGTGGATAAATAGCACAAGCCACAAAAGAATAAACTGGACTTCTTCAAAATGAAGAACGTTGTGCTTCAAAAGACACTATCAATAATGTTAAAAGACAAGGGCCAGCTAAGTGGCTCAGTTGGTTAAGAGTTGGCTTAGAGCACAAGCTCTGAGAAACAGGGTCACCAGTTTGATTCCCACATGGGCCAGTGATGCTGCGCCTGAGCAGAGCTGCCGCTGAGCTGCCAACAGGTGACAGGATGGCTTAGCTGGTGAGAGCATGTGCTCCTAACAACAAGGTTGCCTGTTTGATGGTGGGCTATGCCCACCCGCAACTATGACTGAATTTGGCACCTTGAGCTGAGTCATGCTAAGCCAGTCATGAAACACCACATATTATATGATTCCTTTTATATGACATGTCCCTAGAGATAGAAAGTAGATTAGTGGTTGCCTAAGGCTGCGGGAGTAGGGGTGGGAGTACAGGTTTATGTATAGGGTGATGAAAATGTTCTAAAATTGATTGGTTTCACAACTCTGTGACTATATTAAAAAACATTGAAATGTATACTTTAAGTGGGTGAAATATTTGGTAATTGAATCATATAACAATAAAGTTGTTTTTTTTTCTTTTTCTGAGGGCAGTGTCACTGGCCCTCATATGTGGGACCCAACCTGGGTCACTGGCTTCCCAAGCCAGTGCTTAACCACAGTGCCACTCGGCCAGCCCAATAAAGTTGTTTTTAAAAAATATGAGCCACAAAATATAGCCAAGGGTTATAGATATTTGAGAAAACCCTCCAACTTGAAAGACACAGACCAAAACAAACAAACAAACAAAAAAAAGGATTAAAGAGAAACAAAGACAAAGAAAGGAGAACAAAACTTAAAAAGAAAACAAAAAAACTTTCACTTCAGAGTCCCAGAAAGAAAAGAGAAAAACTATATCCATTGAACAAGATCAAGATGTAATCAAAGAACAAAAGATCTTAAAAATTAAAAAAAAAATTCATGGTGAAAATTCAATATTGGACAGAAGGTGTGACAGACAATGCCACCATATCCCATTAATCTAATTCACCATTAACTGTACAATGCACCATGATTCTATAAAACACTAAGAAAGAAAAATGCCATCAACTGATCTATGACACACCAGCAACTGAAAGACTCATCCATCTTTTTCTATATTAATAGAACGCTGATTTTATTCAGAATGGCAATTTATTCAACTAAAAGAGTACATTTCCCTGGTTCCTTTGTAGCTAGGTGCACCATACAACTAAGTATTGTGTGGGACTTCCAGGGAGGCTCCTTAAGAAGACCTCAGTGGAGCCGGCTGAGTGGCGCATTGGTTAAGAGCTGGTTTGGGATGCCAGCGGCCCCGGTTCGGATCCCACATATGTGGGCCAGTGACACCACCCTCTACAGATAACAACAGCTCCACCTGGAGCTGGGCTATGCGAGCTCCGGCAACAGTGTAGGCTGCAGCCCCTGCTGCAGTGGGCTGCCATAGGCTACAGTGAGTGGCCGGCAGCCAGCGTGAGTGGCTGGCAGCCAGTGTGAGCTGCCAATAGCCGCGGTGAGTGACCATCCAGAGGCCGGCGACTGATCTGCCTCATCCAGGAAGAGCACAATGACGATACCAACATGGGCCAGTGAAGCAACGTCCTCCACAACTAGACTGAAGAACAAAGGACAGCAACTTGTCTGTTCCCCTTCCCCGATTCCCCAACGTTGTTCCCCTCCCCCAATTCCCCAATAAAATCTTTAAAACAACAACAACAAAAAAAAAAAAAAAAAACAAAAAAAAAACAAGACCTCAGTGGGCTTCCTCCTCCCTGCTGCCTGGAATATGGACATGGGAGCTGGAACTCCATCGGCCATGACCTTGAGGATGGAGGCCACGCACTGAGGATGGCAGACAGTCAGACAGGGGGCAGGCCCCTGTTGATTTCATGGAGCTATCAGTCCAGCTCTGGACAGTCTACCTCAAGACTTAACTTTACATGAAAGAAAAACAATTTATGCTACTTTTACTTTGAGTTTTATGTGATGTGCACTCAGATATACTCTGAACTAATTCAGAAGAATTGCAAGATAAAGTTAAGGAAATCTCCCAGAAAAAGAGTTGGAAAATAAAGAAATGGTAAAATTCATAGACTATAAGTCTAGGAGATCCAACATCAGACTAAAAAGGGGTCCTCGAAAAGAAAACAGATGAAAAACAGGGAAAGAAATAATACAAGTAAATTTCCCAAAATTAACAGACTCTAATCTCACTAATTAAAAGTGCCTACCGGGCCGGCCAAGTGGTGCAGTGGTTAAGCACTGGCTTAGGAAGCCAGCGGCCCCGGTTCAGGTCCCACATATGAGGGCCAGTGACACTGCCCTCAAAAAAAAAAAAAAAAGTGCCTACGAAGTGCCTGGCTCAAAAACAGAAGTAAATAACATACCCCAAAGCTCATCAATGTGAAATTTAAGAACATCAGGGAGGGCTGGCCAAGTGGCGCATTGGTTAAGAGCTGGTTTGGAACGCCAGCACCCCCGGTTCGGATCCCACATATGAGGGCCAGTGACACTGCCCTCTACAGCTAAGATGGTGAACAACAGCTCCACCTGGAACCGGGCTGTGCGAGCCCTGGCAATGGTGTACGCTGCAGCCCCTGCTGCAATGGCCTGCCATAGGCTACAATGAGTGGCCGGCAGCCAGTGTGAGATGCCAATTGCCGTGGAGAGTGACCATCCAGAGGCCAGTGACCAATCTGCCTCATCCGGGAAGAGCACAATGACAATACCAACATAGGCCAGTGAAGCAACGTCCTCCACAACTAGACTGAAGAACAAGAAGACAGCAACTTGTCTGTTCCCCTTCCCCAACGCTGTTCCGCTCCCCAATTCCCCAATAAAATCTTAAAAAAACAAACAAACAAAAAAAACCATCAGGGATAGAGAGAAAATATAAAACTTCTGGAGACAAAAAAACAAAAACAGGAACAAAAAACCCCCACCAAAACAAGCTACATAACAAAGCATAGAGAATTAGAATGCTATCAGACTACCCCTGTTAGAAGACAATGGAGCAATGCATTAAAAAATTATTCTTGAAAATCATTTCTAGTGAAAATGATTTATGATCTAGATTCTATACCCAAACTTTCAATCAAGTACAAGAAATGTGACATTTCAAACAGACAAAGACTTAGCACATTTATCTATCATGTTATCTTCTCTTGGGAGGGTACTAGAGAATGTGTTCAAGAAAACCAAAAAAGAGAGAAATATGAGATCTAGGAACCTATAGATTCAAAACAGAAGAGCTTCAATAAAGAAGTGACGACAGGCCTGGAGAATAGACACATCCAGGAGAAAGATGTCTCGGGGTAAGGGGAAAATGATCAAGTATCTGACAGGTTTGAACATCCGGGGGAAATTTTTTAAAATTTTATATAGTAGGTACAATGGAGCAATCTATAAAATTTTAATAGTAGGTTTATTTTAAAATATGCAAGTGAGAAAGCAGTTCATTTGTAGGAAAAAACAAAGAGCTGTACAACAAATGAAATGTAATCACAATACCCCTCTTGGCTCTTTAGTGGTCAACATACATTGCCAAAAACGTAAACATTTTATTGCTCTGACTAAATTATACAACTTATTAGATATGATAATATTGGGATGGTGCGGGGAAAAGTGTAACCTAGCTAACTTTTTTATCATAAGAATAAACGTCTTTTTTGTGATATCAAGGTATAGATAGCCGTATAAACATATTATTTAGAACTAAGGAGATAAAAGCCAGAACAAGCAGTGAAAATTTATAGCTATTGTCTCTGGAGATGGGGGTTGGGAGAAGTAGGGGAAGAATCTGATGCTTGTCATTATGAGCCTTATGGTATTAATTAGTAATATAACTACGAGACTGCATTGATCTTAAAAATAAGATAAAGTGAAAGAAACGATTACCTATTTTTCATGCAGCCTAGATTAAAACCCGGACTTTTGTATGATCAGGGCCTTCCAGGATCTAACTCACCTTTGCCGTTTCATTTTCTATTATTCCCGCTCATACACCTGTACCCACGACTTTCCCCTCTAGAGCCCACTTCCTTATAGTCCCCCCACCCCCTTTCCCCACCACAGGCTGTAACAGCCTTTCCCCTTCTCTGACTTGGAGAACTTGCCCATCCCTAAGTCCCAGCAACAACTTGCACGCTGCTCACAGAACAAGCCTTCTTGCAGAGTGCAAAAATTAAGCATCTTGAAGACCGAGGCCTTGGGTCTCAGGTTCCAGCCTCTTCTGGGGAAAGCCAGCCCGTTTGGTTGTGGATAAGAGCTGGCTGGGAATTTCTAGCCAGGGGTCTGTAAGCCACCCGGAACCACACATAAAATTTTGTATGAATATGCTAATTTTAGAAAAAGTAAAGCTTTCAGATAATCAGTGGTTTGGGACTGACTAAAGGGTGAGAATCTCTGAGCAGTCTCCTGGGTGTTAACAGAACTGACTCCAGGGGGGCCAGGAAGAGGAATGTGGGCGGAGCCACCCAGGCCCAGAGTCAATGCTCTGAAATCACTCAAGGCCCCACCCCCAGGCCCAGTGTCAAAGCTCTGAAATCACTCAAGGCTCCACCCCCAAGCCCAGTGTCAAAGCTCTGAAATCAAGGCTCCACCCCCAGGCCCAGTGTCAAAGCTCTGAAATCAAGGCTCCACCCCCAGGCCCAGTGTCAAAGCTCTGAAATCAAGACTCCACCTCCAGGCCCAGTGTCAAAGCTCTGAAATCAAGGCTCCACCCCCAGGCCCAGGGTCAATGCTCTGAAATCACTCAAGGCTCCACCACCAGCCAGAAGGGTTTCCAGCACTTCCTGCTCCACATTGGTTTGCACTTGTCTGACTCTCTTCCCTGCATCCCTTTTCTGTGTGTATTGGGCCCCCTGGAAGGTAAGCGCCCAGAGCAAGTATTCATTATGCCTCCTGGTCTTGGAGGAGAGGGCTTAAGAGGGGCTCTACTCACGTAGCACCTGTCCAGGGGTGAGGTGAGGAAGGCAGCAGAGACCAAGTCTATGGGCCGAGCTGTTTGAAAAGCTGGGTGGGTTTTCTTTTGGAGTGACTTTTCTTAACTCCCCAGTTCACTTCTCCAAGCCCTGACTTGGAGACAAGCTTTTAAGGACACACTGCCCTGCTGGGGGTCCTAAAACCAATTCAGGACTTGCCATTCGAAGACCTGGGGGGGTGGGCGACGCTCTGCGCCTACACCTCAGCGTCACCTGTATGTCTTCTTCCAATGCTATGGCCTTCCAAAGGCTGAACTCCTGCCCAGGTGTTGGCTGTCATTACCACGGATCAGGTAAGGGCCTCAGACTAGCCCAGCTCTCTGGCCCCATTGGCCAGACTCTGGATCTCAGCTCCCCCACTGGGCAGCCTCCTCCCCTTGTCACTGGTCCTGCCCTGCCCACATCTCTACCATGGCAAGGGCACCTATGGGTCTTCCTCTTTTCTCCCCTCTCACATCGACATAACTAGGGGTAGGAAGGCTTACCCAGAACTTCACGAGAAAAAAGGCATTGGAAGGTCCCCGTTCAAAGAGCTCCTTGAGTCCACCCTTTTTCTCTGGGAACTTGTCATAGATCTGGCGGATGTCCACGGCTTCGAGGTAGGGGTCACTGTAGCTCGGGCTCGACTGGCCAATGTGCACAAACAGGTGCTTGTTGTACTGTGGAGAGAACAGCTGGTCTGAGGGGCAGGTGGGGGCTGCAGGGTAGACAGAACAGACCAGAGCTCAGGTCCCAGCCATGTGACCTGCAGCAAGCACCTGCACCTCTCGGGCCTCAGTTTCCCCACCAGTAAAATGAAGACAGTTAAGGGATTGAATGTAAAGCAAAGGTAATGGTTTATAAAGCACCTGATGCAGTTCCTGGCACCAAGTAGGTGCTCAACAAATTGTAGTTATTTGTTTTACTCTTAGTCCTGCCTGTCACTAACTATCCCTAGGCAAGTAGTTGTCAACCTTTGGGCCTCTCTTATCTCACCTGTGAGGTATGACCACTGACCTAGATAAGGTGTGTTCAACCTGTGCCCCAGCCCCTAGAGACGGGGGCTGAGTGCTTCTGTTGCTACAACCAAAATATATTTCTTTTGCTGTCCTTTTGTTCTTCAGTCTAGTTGTGGAGGACGCTGCTTCACTGGCCCATGTTGGTATCATCATTGCGCACTTCTCGGGTGAGACACATCAGTCGCCAGTCTCTGGATGGTGGTTCACAGCGGCTCTTGGCAGCTCACACCGGCTGCCAGCCGCTCACGCTGGCTGCCGGCTACTCACTGTAGCCTATGGCAGCCCACTGCAGCAGGGGCTGCAGCTATGCCGTCCGGGACTCAAGGCAGCCCAGCTCCAGGTGGAGCTGTTGTTCACTGTCTTAGCTGTAGAGGGCAGTGTCACTGGCCCTCATATGTGGGATCCGAACCGGGGCCGCTGGCGTCCCAAGCCAGCTCTTAAACAACGCGCCACTCGGCTGGCCCAAAATATATTTCTTTGGTTGTACACACTGGGCTCCTGAGTAAGACCTTGTTGGATTAATGGGTTTCTCAGCTGAAAACACAAGTTTGGAAATGTCAAAGTGAAATGGTCCATGAAGTCCCTGTCGGCCCAGCTTCCTCCAAAAGCCCAAGTGCTACTTTGACTTTTGCAGGTGATGCTGGTCACCCAAGACACAGGACACTGAAGGGCACAGGGTAGGGGCAGGGCTCTGCTCCCTGCTGGTCTCCCAGGCATGTGGGTCAGACACAGGAAGCTCAAGTGGAAGGAGGGAACAGCCCAAGGGTGGGGATGGATGACTCTGGACTGAAAGGTGGTTGGGTTGGGTAGAAAGAGAACAGGGAGAGAGGAATAGAGGTCAGGGAGGGAGTAGGAAAAGGAGAGGCCCTGAGAGAAAGATGGGGTGGGGCAAAGAAACTGCGGGAGGGCTTTGAGATGGGAGCAATAGCTACACAAGGGAGGGAGGGAAGGTGAAGTGAGAAAAGAAGGAGGTAGCTTGCAGAAGGAAAGGAAAAGGGGTGAGAGGGTCAAAGGGAAGGAAGGCTGGAAAGGACTGAGGAACATAAATTAAAGGGGAGTGGAGCAGAAGGGCAGGGCAAGAACACCAGAAGCAAGTGGGGAAAGAGCAGGAGAAGGCCAGGGCACTGGTGCCTCCAGGAATGAGGAAAGGGCATGAGCCGGCCAGAGGGGGCTGGGACCTACCGTATCAGGGTCTTGCTGCTGCTCCAGGAAGGCAGAGAACTCCAACATCCAGAGCTTGGAGCTGGCCACGCTGCGGCCCTGCCACGGGGGTGCTGGGGGTGCCGAGGGCGATGGGGTGGCTCCCACAGGAGACTCAAACCCTGCATGCAGTGGGAGAGGTACATGGGAGCCTGTTCACACACAACCTCCCTGCATACACCCTCTACGAGGACCCCAGGCCCAGCAGAGACCCCATGCTGGCTAGGGGATTTCCTATCTCCCCTAAAGGGGTCCCTGCAGGGGTAGTGGAGGGGCAGGCAAAGCACTGGCTAGTGTGTCCGGAAGCAGCCCTGGTGGGGAGCACTGGGACAGCTCAGTCCCCTCGGCGCCCCCCAGAGCTACACTCAAGGGCACTGCTTGCCGGATGGGGGGCCAGGTCCTGCTGGGCTGAGAGGGCTTCTAGAGCAGGCACCACCTGCTGGGTTGTCCCCTTCAGGATCTTCTGATCCAGTGGGGGAGATGACCAGACAAATCATGAATTACAGTGACCTAAGCCCATGAGAAGAAAAAGTTTCCTGTTTGGGTCATTGCTGTCTCTCCAGCACCTAGAAGAGTGCCTGGCTGGCAACAGGCACTCGATTCAGGTTTGTGAATAAAGGAAGACATGAACGGGCTAGAAATTAACAAGGTATGCTCTCAGCACCGAAGAGAAACGTCTAGTCCAACTCAGGAGCAGCCAGGAAAGGTTTTTCTGAAGAAGGTGATGCTTGAAAGAAGTTACGAAGGAGGCAGCAGATGCAGCCAGGGAAAGGGTGTTCCGAACAGAGAACATGGCAGAGGCAAAGGTTGGGGGCTGTGAGGCGCTTCCTGAGTTTAGAGGCTCAAGTCTGTGGTAGAAGTGAGAGAAGGGCAGGTGTGTGCCAGAGGCAGGAGACAAGGCTGACGAGATGGGCCGCGGTGCTACGCTAAGGATGAACTTTTTAGCCTGAGGGTTTAGGAGAGTGACTGAGGGTTTTAAGCAGGGCAGTGAAATGCTCAGATCTGCGTTTCTGAAAGATCCTGTGCCAGTTTGGAGGAAGGACTGGGCAGGGGTGAGGCAAGCCTGTACAGTCCCCATGGGACCTGAACTAAAGCAGTGACGAGGGGGGGCTGAGGAGGGACATGAGGGGAGCAAAACCCCAGGCCTTGGTGACAGATGAGATAGATGGGAGAGCAATGAGGCTGAACTGAAGGTGACACCAGGGTTCCAGGCTGGGCTGCTGGTGAACGGGGTGCGGGGTGGGGGAGCGTGTGCTGAGGCAGGAAGCTCAGGAGCGCTCAGAGGAAGGAGACAGAGAAGAAACAGTAGTCCAGAGGGGTAGCGGAGGGCCACGGGACACGTCAGCCCGAGCAACGCATCAGCTGAATCATACGCTCAGTCAAACACTGCCTGCTGAGTGCCAGACAGGATCGAGTGCACGGAACACAAATCAGTCACACACACTGCCCCATCCGCACAGGTGACAATGAAGAGTGAGGAGCCAGGTGGAGGTATGCAACTCGTAGATGCCAACAGCAGAGAGCCTAACCTGGGCAGGGGCAAGGCAGAGAAACCAGAGGGACGGGGCTGGCGGGGGGAAGCCTGAGCTACAGCCCAGAGGCAAGGGGCGAGGACGGAGGGAGGGACGGACGGAGGAGAAAGGTGAGGTCCTATCAGAGTTCCGATTGTATCCTGAAGGCACCAGGGAGCCCTTAAAGGGTTTTAAGCCTAGAAGCAACATGGTGAGATGGATGACTAGGTGAGTTACAGGGTGAAGGGAGACAGCGGGGAGCCGGTTAAGAGGCTGCTGCAGTGATCCAGGCAAGATCTAGGCAGGCCTGAGCAGAGACAGGGAGGCCAGAGAGGTGAGGCCAGACAAGGAGGGTGCAGCGCACGGGGCTGAGAGAAGGTGGCAGTCAGGAACCTAGGCGGGTGGCAGGGCTGCTCCCAGAGCAGGGAGAGCCAGGCCAGATGTAGGCACGGGGCATGCCCCAAGCCAGGAAAGGCGGTGAAGGTGAGGATCCTGTCTCACCATGCGGAGTGGAAGGCGTTAAGGGACCCTCGTGAGCAAGAGCCAGGGACAGAGCTGGTCGCCTGGGCCGTGCAAGGAGGGGACCCCCTGTGCCGGCCTTTCGCCTGCCTTACCCGTGCTCCAGGCCTCTTCCCAGGAGGGTTCCCTCAGCTAACGAGGGCTCCCTTTCCACACTGGAAAGTCTGAAGGAGAGGATTACAGAGTCACCAAGAGGGAGGCCATCTTAGGAGCTGAGGTATATGCTGCATACAGGGGCGGCAGGCAGAGCAGCTGCTCTGATTACAGGCGTTGCCTCTGAACTGTGTGTACCCCTGCACGCCTGAGCCCAGGCTAGCGGAGACAACGGGCAACCTGAGGGGCAGGAAGGGCCCTGTACATGGAAAGGTGCGCCTGCTGGGCTGGGGAATGGGGTGGAGCCAGGAGATGGATGCATGGTCTCAGCACAGGCCAGGGTGGCATCTAAGAGGGGCGGGAGGTGTCCAGCCCCAGGTCAGGGGCCTGGGGCCCAGGGGCAGGAGCTGCAGGGGTACGATGTGGGAGGGAGCCGTGCACTGCCGACCCACCTGGCAGAGGCAGCGAAGGCTGGACAGTGTAGGTTTGTTGAGAGAAAGGTTTCACACTGTAGGAGACAAGAGAGAGGGAGTGTAAGCCTTGGGCAGGGTGCAGCCCCAGAGCCTCAAGCAGCATCCATTGCTCTCTGTGTGCAGGCCCTGGTGGTCTGGCCATTAGCGGCCTTGGAGGGCTTTGGCCTCCCTCACCCCCAGTCCCCCAACCCCCCTCAGGCTCCATGACTGACCCACAGAAGCTCATCCCTCCCTACCAGGCCATCCAGAGGCCTGGCTCCTACCCGACTTCCCTTGGGTTCCCAAGCTCTGGCCCTGCTACACCCTGGGCACACTGGCATTTCGGCAAATGCCACCCAGGGCATCCACACTGCAGATTGAGCTGCTGCCCAGGGGCAGGAGGACCTGATCCCCAAGCTCAAGGCTGTCCTGAGAGATGGCCCCCAGACTGTAGCCCTGTGCCACGCTGAGGGCCAGGCTCAACGGTGTAAGTTTATGGGCTCAAGTTCCGTCCAGGAAGCAATTGGTAGCAGCCATACTCACTCATGGGATGTTCCGGCTTGGCCCGGCAAAGCTCCTTGCCAAAACTGAGGAGGCAAAAAGTGCAGAGTTAGCATAGCCCATGCGCACAGGGGCCCATGGTGTGGGGCCAGTGCAGAGGCCGCGGCTGGAGGGCAGGGCTGGAGCCTGGACCAGTGGGTGGTGGGAGAGAGTTAATACTACTGTCTAGTACTTGGCTACGGCGGCGTCCCAAAGTGCATTTCAAGGAGCCCTAGTCTCTGTGATAAGGTGCCCTGAGGAGAAACCCAGGTTTGGTACACACAGCGTCTCATATTCCTCCCCGAGAGGCTCAGTGCCCAGCGGCACACGTCAGGCTCTGAGCAGTCCTCGAGTGAGAAACCTATTCAGTCCTAAGTGCCCCAAACTTACTTCTGCACAGAATCACTTTGTGTGGTATTTACTTAGCATCCTGTAGACTAGCGCTCTCTGGAACACACTGTGAAAAGCATGCTAGGCAACAGGCTCGCCGCACAGGAGGTCTCTACCCACACCCTGAAGACCCATTTAGTCCCTACTGCCAAGAAAACGCTGCAAGGACTGAGCCTGGAAAGGAGGGGCCTTTCTGGACCATTCTGACAGTGTGACTAAGCCGGCCATGGCCGAGACATAGCAGTTTACTCGGGACCGACGGTCAGCCCTCCCGCTGGAAGGAGGGCAGCACTGCATGCTGGAAGGAGGAGTGGGGAGGAGACTGAGGGAGGGCCACGCGTGGTGCTGCCCCAAAGCCCTGGCGTCAGCCCCGGCCCTGGGACTTCAGCTTCCCCATCTGTAAACTGGGACATTTGTGTGGTTGGCTAGTGGGGGTGGCTTTGTCCCTTGTGAGACGTGTGCTGTGTCCCTGCCAAGGCCCCAGGAAGTGGTTCCAATTCCATGGGAGCCATGACCCGGCATAGCTTCTTGGTCCTTGGTCCCTCTTCCCCCGGGCTCTCCTGGCCTGAGGGCTCCAGGAAGAGAGATTTGGTCTGGCCAGTGCTCCGGCCCTGCAGACGGGGAGGAGTGAGAAGGACAGGGCTGGTGTGGCCTCTGGCTCCGGGCAGCCCCACTTACCCCTGAGACTGCTGGGCAGCCAGGGCCCCGGGCGAGGGCCATTTTACTGTGGAAGGCTGTGGCGGAGATGATCTGTGCGGACGACATGGCAGCCATGCTCTGCAGGGCCTTGTCCTTAGCTGCCTGGTCCTGGGGGAGACAGCGGAAGGGCCGGCCTCAGCTCGGTCGCGCTGGCAGGCCGAGGCGAGGCGGGGAGGGCTTGTGGTCAGGGACGCTGTCCCACGGCCAGTGGCTGGAGCCCTGGAGGACCTAGGGGACCAGGCTTAGGTCCCTGCAATGATATTGTTTTGTTTTGTGACTGTGAGCAAGTCACATGGTTTCTCGGATCAGCTTTCTCATCTGTCAAAGGGGCCTGGCACTTGCCTGCCTGTTTTATTAGAGCTTAAAGGGGCTTTGGAGACCAACTGCCAGACCATATCTCTCTTGTACGACCCACAGAGGCCTCTTGTTTATCTGTCTGTCTGTCTGTCTGTCTATCTATCTACTTACTTACTTAATGTTTCAAATTTAAAAAGTTCTTTTTATTATAGTACACGTGTCATTCCACAGTGTACTGTCATGCGTACCCCGTGTGACAGCATTTCTGTACCTCATGCTGTGATCCCCACACCCGTCTAGTCCCCACCTGTCCCCATGCAAAGTCACCACAATATCACTGACTCCATTCCCTGTGCTGTACGCTACATCCCTGTGGCTAATTTATTTTGTAACTGGGAGTTTATGCTTCTTATTTCCCTTCACCTTTTTCACCCATTCCTCGACCTTCCTCCCCTCTGGCAACCACCAGCTGAGACAGGGGCCTTTTAGTCCTTGCTCACCTCCACACCACTGGTAGCTGGCATGGCACCTGGCTCATTCATGGCAAGTGATACATAATTATTTGTCAGTTCCCCTCCGATGGGCCGGCAGGGCGGGGGGTGGGGTGGAAATGTTGTTGGTCACATGGACTGTTTGGAAGCACGGGACAAGTCTTGTAGCCCCACCTATCTCAATCGTGCTCTATGGGTCTGCCCTGCACTGGGGATGCCCAGGTCTGAATGGAAATACTAGCTGTCTGCCTGCTATGGATCCAACCTAAAGAACGGATTCATCCTGCACAGGCTCTGCACAAATAGGCACTTATGATAATGGTGATAATAATAATAATAATAATAATAATAATAATAATTTTTTATACTTGTATCAAGCCACTGGTTCCCATCCTAAGCTCCCCAATCCCAAAGGTCTTCAAAACCGATGAAATAACGTTCTATATTTCAAAAAGCCTAATGAGAATTGTGTCTCTCTCCAAGATAAGACCACATATACAGACTTCAACAGCAAGTATGATTCAGTATGTGCAGCTTTATTAGTGCTACCAGGTTAGATCATGTCAACTCAGGAGTTCTGATTTGAAATTATGTATTTTTAATGGGGAAAACTAATAGTTCATTTGGTAGACCCACACCTGTCCTGAATGAGACAAGCAGAGAACTGATGGAGGTCCTGGCAACTTATGCACAATGATCTCCCTCGGCCCCCACACGGCTCCAAGAGGTGGGCATCGCCATGTGTTAGGCTCTGAAGGGGGCGGGGGGGGGGGCAGGACCACGCTGGCACCATGTGGTTATAAAGCCAGAACACAACAGGCCCTTCCGTTCGGCCTCTCAGCAACCGTTCACACTTACGTGGCCCGAGATGACCCACAGAAGGTCAAGAACACCATCTCACTTTGATTCTGAACATCACAGCACTCCTGTGAGGCTGGCAGGACCAGTAGCACCCCCATTTTAAGATGAAGAAACTGAGGCACAGAGGATTTAGGTGACTAGGGTGCTGACGACAGCGAGCTTGGTCCAGGTTGGCGCATCAGCTCATCTCTGTGGGCCCAGAGGGGCAGAGCAAACCAGGGATGGGGGTATGTCGGGATTGGATGGCACGGGTGTCCAACACAGAGGGCACGCACAGGAGACCACTCTGAGCAATGGGGTCACGCCCAACCCACTGTCCGCGTGGGGCCAAACTTGGGCCTTGCTCTCAGAGGCTGTCTCTGATAACCAGAGGGGACTAATCAGCATAAGGTGTGCCTCTTCCCAAGGACCTGTGCCCTGTTCAGAGGGAAGAGCCAAACCCACCCAGGCCAGCTCGTCCAGGCACTCTCCATCCAGGAGGACACAAAGGACGCAGCAGGAGGGACCCCAGAAAGCCAGCAGACTCTGTGGTTACAGCTACGTTATCAGGCCAGAGAGCGCCGTCTGCTCAATGTAAGCAACCTGCGTCCCTCCCCAGACAGCTCATCTAAACAAGCCACTGGGGCTCAGGAAATCGGTGGGTGGAACAGGAATCAGGGGAAGTGGGAAGGACACTATAGGGAGTGACGACAGTGAGTGGCTAGAGAGCCAGGGAGTCAGTGATACCAGCTCAGATGCCACCTCGCTTAACCCTGTCATTTACAGATGGCGAGACTGAATGAAACTCACGGCAGGGCAGTGATTCACCCAAGCTCACACGGTACAAGGGAAGAGCCAGGCCACTCCACGCCCAAGGCCTGGAGGATTTCTACTTGACCTCACTCCGAGACCTCTTTGGGAATGACGCAATCCTCAAACCAATCTCAGCAGGGACACACAGATACGTTAAAATCTGCATAGTATTTAAGGGGTCATGGCTCCCCTTGATGTCTGTCCAGTGACCCACTGAAGGCGACCCCTATGCCCCAAGTTAGAGCCTGTGGGCAAGGGTAGGTGCAACCCCTTGAAACAGGTATGAGCCACACAGCCGGGCCCCGATACAGCTACAAGTTCCCCGGGATGACTCTGAACAGAACACTGCGAAGTCTGTTCTCTATTCTGGTCCCGCCCAGCATCCCAGTGAGTCAGAGGCAGACCAGGGACGGCAAACGAGGAGGAAGCTGGGCTCCAGCACCCACAGGGTGTCTGGAGGTACATGTGCCAGCTCAGAGGAGGGATCAGCAGCTGAGATGCAGCCAGCTGTCCTGGGACAAAGGGAGTAGCGGACAGCTGGACCAATGGCACAAGGAACAGAGCTAAGCAGGCAGTGGGGAGTGGCTTCCTAAGAGTTCCCGCCCACTCATTCAGAGCCTCCAGTGTCGGGATCATGGGACTGCTGGGGCCACACAAGACCTCTGAGGTCATCTAATCCAGGGACTGTTAAATTGGGTTCTGCGGTACTTTCAGGTTCAGGAGCCATGGGCACAGGAGGTGAACAGGAGGTGGGGGTGGTCTCGCTCCGGCCTGTTCCTCACCAACCTAGCTTTCACCACACTAGGTCCTTTGATAACACCTGGGGGTGATATTTTGTTTAGGTGAAAAACAAAAGGGCTTCCACAGCTTTAGAGAAAATGTTTATAAACTGCTGCTCTTAGTCTAATAGCCCCAAATGAGCTCTTGCTACCAAGTAGCAGGGCAGGCTCTGCTGCTCACACCTTCATGATGACAGCCCGCCCCCTCCCGTTCACCAAAGGGCCCTCTGGCTCCAGGGTCGAGCGGTCCGAGTCCTGGGGCAGCGGCCACGCAGAAGGGAATGCTGTCAGCATGTGGACCTCCCCGGAGCAGTCCCCTGTCAGGCGGCCTTCAAGGTGGGGCTAATCCAGGGAAAGGAAGAAGCTGCCAGGCCCAGAACGCAAGGCACGGGAAGGAACTCCACCTGCTCTCGCAGTAGCATCCAGCCCACCCCACAGCAGTGCCTCCCGTGCCTGACCGCCCTGGGCTCCAGATGATGGCACTAGCCAGCGGCTCAAGGAGTGGGGTCTGAAGGCAATCCCACTGTGATCTGGGGAGGGCACAGCAAGGGGAAAGGGGCTCAGCAGAAGATTAGCCTGTGCCTCCGGTGCCTGACCACCCTGCAGGCTCCAGATGATGGCACTAGCCAGCGGCTCAAGGAGTGGGGTCTGAAGGCAATCCCACTGTGATCTGGGGAGGGCACGGCAGGGAAGGGGGCTCAGCAGCAGATTAGCCCGTGGCCCCCAGGGAGCCTGGCAGCCTCCCTGCGTGGATGGGAGAGGTTACAGGTTGAACACCGCTGTCATCAACACCAAGGAGCTGGGCCCACACACAAGCCAGCAGCCCGTAAGCCCAAAGGGAAGACTCTTCCTGCTGGAAAATAAAGCTTTCAGGAGGTGGCGCCCCATGTGCCCTAGGTCCTTCCTCCCTCTGCTGCCCTTGGTCTTACCTTTAGCTTGGCCTGGATCTCACGTGCTTTGCGACGAGCCAGCACCTGGATGTGGCTGGAGACCTATGGTAGGAAGAGAGGACTCCTGTCCCTCCTTTCCAGACAGCCTGCGCTCCCCATCCTGGCTCTCTGACCCTCAGCCCTCCAGTCCTCAATCCACATCTGTGGACTGACTGACTGATGGGGTCAGTCAATGATGGGCCCTCAGTCCTGGCTAGTCCAGAGTTTGGCCATAAACAAGAGCAGAGGGCCACTGCTTTGCTTTACGTTCTCGGGTGTCCTGGAGAAGGATGCAGAGGGGGTTGCTGACTCCCCAAGAATGCAAGGGGGTTCCTCCCAGGTGATGGCAGCAGGGAAACTGAACCGTCTGTGGCACATCAGAAGAGATAACCCACCCGAGCAGGCCCCACCGAGAGCCCATGCTCGGTGCTATGGAAAGTCTGGCCCACCTCGGGAGCAGGCTGGTGCTGGCTGCCTGCCCCTGGGGCCCATGCCCATTTGCCAGGGCCCACCTGCTTCCTGGTGCGGGTCTTCCCTGTCCGGAGCTTGATATAGCGGGCGATCAGCTCGTTCCGACCTGCGGAGACACCAACAGCCATCAGCAGGAAGAGAAGGACAAAAGGCAGGCTGAGAGGTCCCTGCTTACACTCTCTGTCCACCGTATGCCCTCCTGCCATCCTTGGATCCCAGACACCTCCCAGCAGCCAGAGGCAGCTGAGGCCTTGCTAGGGGACTGATAACTGGAGAACAGGAGGTGACAGGGCCACAGGCCTCCAGCTTATGCCCAGCCTGAGAGGCGCTCACAGGGCCTCCCTCCTCATCCACACGGCCCCTTCCACACCTCTGCCCCACAGCAGCCTGGGCCCTGGCCCTTCCCTGTGCACAATTCCCACCACCTCCATAAGTGAGGAGGCCCTTACAACATGTCTTGTCTTGGGGAGCAGGGGGCCTCAGGGACATCAGGGCTGAGACACTGAGTGTCCCCAGAGAGGAGGCCTGAGGCCCTTAACTCAGATAAAGCAAACCCAGGCCAACCACATTTCCAGCTCCATGGCTCTGACTAGAGCAGTCAACAGGTGATCCTGTGCTGCCCCAGCCTCCTAGAGGCTGATGCTGTCTGAGACCCTGGAAAACTGGAAGCAGCCACCCATGTCCTCCTCTATTATAAATGAGATTATAAAAGGGGTTCCCTGTGTTCAAAGAGCTCTCACCTGGCCGAGTACAGACATACCCACGCAATGGCTCTAACGTGTGCTACATACCCACGCAATGGCTCTAACGTGTGCTACAGACAGGTAACACGCAGTGTGTTCTAAGGATGCGGGCGGGGTGGTCAAGTGAGTCTTCGGCTGGACCCTGACTGCTGTGTAGGATTTGATCATAAAGAAGGGCATTGGGTCGGGGAGAGGGGGGGGCGAGAGGGTTGGAGTGGCAGCTATCATGTCCTTGCTCCACCTCTGGGGCCAAAGGGCATGGCCACCAGCCGGTTCTGTTCTGCTGGACCTCATTGAGCCTGGGGGACTGTGGCTATGGGTAAGGAAGCTGCTGTGCAGGGAGAGGCAGGACGAGTGGGCTATCTGCCACCTATCTGGGTTGTAAAAAGAGCACAACCAAGGCCATACTGGCTCCCCAGCTGACCTCTGCCCACTGCCAAGGCCGAATTAAGAGGCCACCCTCAGGAGAGCTCATCTGCCAGAAAGCCTTGCTGGCCTGGGGTCACTGGCCTGTGTCAGGGGAAGAAGGAGTGGGGGACCAGACCCTGGGGACACCACCTGTGGGCTGGTCTGCACCTAAAACCAAGATCCAGCAGGGTGTCTCTGAATTTTCAAAGCTTTCCAGGGAAAGGGTCTCCACAGGCTCCTTTGACAGTCTAATGAAAGTCCCTACGTCTAAGCAGAGGCACTCAGGCTGCAGCTATGAAATGCTGTTTTCACTGGCAAGAGGGTCTAAGTCATCGGTGCCTGAAAACGGGTCACAGAACGAGGAGCCGGGAGGCAGTTTCTTCACACGTGATATGGGGCCTTGGCGAGCCAGTTTCCCCCACGGCCCTCCAGCCAGCCTTCACTCCTCAGATCCATGCCATTGAAAGGTTTTCCCACCAGATTTTTCCAACCTAATTTTTAGACTTAGGAAACAGACCTTAACTTTGGCTCAATGAGAGCTCTCTGTGGCTGTTTCCTTGCGGTAAACTGAACATGCCCCAGGCCCTTGTAAGCAGTCTAGTCCAGAGGCCAGTCCCGGGCTAAGGAAAAGGGCGAGGGCACAGAGACGGGTCCTGAGGGCCGGGAGGTTGCTTTCAGCGCTGACAGACGTGGCATTGAGAAGGGCGACTCGGAGGGCCTTGGGGTTGGTGGGAAAGCTGGAAGGACTGGGAAAGCAGGGGACACTTTCGTCTGGAGGGGCCTTAGGGACCACCTGGGATACGGTTCCAGTGCTGCTCCTCTAGTCACACCTTGTTCACAGGTAGCAGCTTATCAATTCTCCGTCTGTCTTTTCCTATTAGATTCTCAACACCGCAGGAGAAGGGGCCACATCTCCATTCAGGTCTGCATCTCTAATACCTGGCACCTAATTGTCCAATGAACAAATGAATGAATGAATGAATGAATGAGTCCACCAGCAATTCCTGATGGTTCTACCCTCAAACTGTATCTAGAATCCAGCCACTTCTCAGCACCTCGCCCTCCATGGCCCAAGCTCTCTGGCCTGGACTGTGATTAGTCTTCTACCCGGGTCCCCCTGCTCCCAGTCTGTTCTCAACAGTGGCCAGAGAGCCTGTGGCTCAAACGCTCTTCATGGTTTCCCACCTCCCTCAGGTCACAGTGCCTCAGCCCCTAGAGTGATCCGGAAGCCCCACAGGATCTGTTCACTGATCCCTAGCTCAGCCCCTCTCTGATCTCAGGCTGCCCACCATCAGGTCTCCTGGCTGCTCCTGGCCCACCTCAGGACCTTTGCATGTCCTGTTCTCTGCTCCAGCAGCCCATACAGCCCACTCATCACCTGCCCACCTTTTTTTTTTTTTTAATGATATTGCTTTGTTTTTATTGCATTTAGTTTTACAGTTGCCATCTCTGTAAAGTGATACCAGATTTCCACTTTTTAGTATTTGAGGCTTTAAAAAGTAAGTCAATTTAAAGAAGATATTAAGTAAATAATAATACAAGTGGTTCAGGGATATGGCAAGATCATGCATTTAGTGGACCCTGGGTTATGCACAAGGACTCGCTGATGCTCACCTTGTTTTAATACAGGATATCAGGATATTTAGAGGGCCAAGAGTCTTGCCTCCTGCCTTCTTTTTTTTTTTTTTTTTTTTCTTTTGAGGGCAGTGTCACTGGCCCTCATATGTGGGACCTGAACCAGGGCTGCTGGCTTCCCAAGCCAGCGCTTAACCACCGCGCCACTCGGCCGGCCCTGCCTCCTGCCTTCTAAGTCATGCCTGTGGTGAGCTTAAGCAGCTGCCTCCACAGAACCACAGAACCATAGCCGTACATGGTGACCGTATTGGATAGGTAGGGCCTCCCTAGGTATCTTTAAGGGGCAGACGATGCACCCACTTGTTGTCTGAGAGTGCCTGGGTTCACAACTCCTGTCTGACCCCATAGCCTCAGGGACTCACATGACTCTTCTTCTCATCCTGCAGTTTGAAGAGCTTCCTCCACTCACCACATCCACGCTGGGAGCCCTGATTCCCAAGGTATGTAAAGCAGGCGTGTCCCCTTGTCTTCAGCCTCACCCTCCTCCCAGGAGCCAGGTTGGAAGGGAAGATACTCAGCAGTAGAGTGGGGTGCTCTGACCCCGCCACCTTGGGAGGACCTGCACACCTTTGATGGCTTCTCTGCTCACATGTCATTGTTTTGGGGACATCTTCCCTGAACACCCCACTGAAAGCTGAGATCACCTCCCGTGTACCCTTTACGGCCTCCCGCCTTCACTGTTCTCCATAGCGCTTTCTAACATACCATGTGATGAACTCACTCATTTGGAGTGCTGTCTATACCCACTCCCATTGGAGGAAAGCTCCTGAGAACAGGGGTTTTTGTCTGTTTATTTACTTATTTATACCCCACACCCAAAAACTGCCAGAAACTGCCAGCACATAGTAGGCTCCCAATAAGTACTTGTTAATGAATGACAAGGGAATGATGATGAGATGTTGTCAGATGTCACATAAAGTACTTTAGCTTTCTAAGGGAAAGGTATGAGTTAAATAAAGGAAATAGCTTTTACTTCTGATTAGCCCAACAGAATTTTGAAACAGGACCAAATCCAGATTGATATGGGGCCTAAGGCATCTAAAAACTGGAAAGCTCTCTTTGAGAAAAAGAATTAAAAATACAAAATTAGGTTGAGATCATTTTAGGTTAAGATGGAGAAGGTAGCTCGCAATGATGGTGATGGCTTCATAGGCGTATATACCTGCCAAAATTTATCAGACTATCCACTTCAAATATGTATAGTTTATTGTATAGCAACTGCACTTCCATAAAACTACTTTACAAATTTAAATAAAAAGTTCAGGGACCTGAAAGGGGCCCGTGCAAGTGAGGGCCCTGAAACACAAGCCTCATTGGCTCCACAGCAAACCCACCTCCTCCCCACAGTAAGGCCGCAATGATACCTGCTTATCAGGTGAGGAAACAAGGCCAGAAAACCTCTCCCACATCATCCAGCTGCACACCAAGGCCAAACTGCCTGGGTTTGAGTCCTGGAGCAGCCAGTGCAAGTGACACATGGCTGGCCCAGAGCAGAGCTCAGTGAATGGGAACCCCACTCCCTGAGCAGACAGGTGTCCTGGCCCTCACACAGTGGTGCTTCCCCGGCAGTAGCCGAGGGGGCCCGTGCCCACCATGGGCTGAGACCCCTCCTCCAGACATTTCCGCTGACCTACCTTCTGTGCAAGGAGCCCCAGGTCATGAAGACAGAGCCCCACCCAGCCCCGCAACCACCTCTGCCCTCCGCTGCAGCATTCAGCAGCTCAGCAACCACACAGGCCATCTAGCCCTGGGCCGAAGGCCAGTGGTGGGGCCAAGGGACCAAGGGGTTGAAGGCCAGCTCTGCTGACTGCGCATGTTTCAGGACGTGCTTCTTCCCTCCCTTTCTCTGAAGCTGCACCCTCCCTCCTCTCCCTTGCTGGTTCATCTCAGATCATTTCCATCCAGTCTCATTCTGTTTATCGGAGGTGATGCCAGCAGTTGAGAATTCCTCCTGAGTGGGAATGAAATGCCGGGTTTCTGTGGGTGTGCTAAGCCAAGCAGGACCACACAGCTTCCTTCCTACAATCAGAGGTCTTCCAGAGGTCAACCTGGCCATTCTACTGCCTCGAGGCTAGCTGGCATCTAACCCGGGCTTTCCACATACACAGGGGACGGCTGTGGTTTCTCCCACTCTTACAACGGTGACAGTAATGAACATTTACTGAGCACTTACACATGCCAGGTACCGGTGCTAATAGAGTGTACACTCCAACAGCCTTATTTGCCTTCACCCTTTCAATCCTCACAACAGCTCTGTGCAGCTGGTACTGTCATCTTCACTCTACAGACAGGGAGATCAACGTATAGAGAGGTTCAGAAACTTGTTCAGGGTCACAGGCCAGCAAGTGGTTCTCATCCATGCAGTCTGGCTGCAGAGCCGACCACTCAGCCACTGCACAGTATGACTTCCATCTAACATGGGATTTGGGGCCATCTCTCTGAGAAACAGGGGCTGGACCAGCTGACCCCACAGGTCCTAAGGAAGAAGAAACTGAGATGGAGAGAGAGAAGTGATTTGTTCAAAGTCACACAGTTAGTGTGCGAGGGACCACAAAACATCCATGTCTAAGGCTTTGCGACTATTCCACAAGGACTGCTTTTCCCTGTGGTGCCCTCCCCTGGCTGGGCTGGTTGTTTCCTCGGCAGGACACCGATCTGCTCCTCTTCCCTGGGTCGACCCCGGATTCTCTAGGTCTTTGTATGAAGCCAGTCCTTGGTGATGTCTGACTGTCCCTCGCCACGACCCAGGTCAGGGAGGGAGAGCCAACTATTTGGGGAGAAAGAGCTAACAGCCTGCCGACCTGTTGGCACTCTTTCATGGACAGAGGTACCAGAGCTGATGGGAGCCAGTGGGCCCTGGATGATGTAGCCATCAGGAGGCCCAGAGTCAGTGGTAAAAGCGGAGAGAAGTGGGGAGTGTGTGCCCAGAGTCAGAGCCCTAACACCACAGAGAAAGGGCAGCCAGGGAGGCAAGGGGACCCAGGGTCTGATGGAAAATCCAGAGTCAGTGGGAAAGACAGAGACCTGGTCAAGTTGTCCCAATTCTGCCACTAGCTGTAAAAGCCCAGGCCTTCTTCTCTTGTCCGGGGGTTGAGGTCACATGTTGGGGCAGCAGCACGCCAGCATGGACCTTGGTGGAGGCCAGCTGGGCATTGCAGTGTGGCAGGTGGGGCCCGGGTGGGGCTGGGAAGGACACCCCTGCCAGACTGTGGCACATCTGTCAGGGGACATGTGTCCGTCAGCCCCCAGATCACATCTACAGCCCCACCCCACCAGGGGGAGGACTGCCGATGGAGAGGGGGCGCCTCGGCCTGACCACAGACTGAGGGTGGGGCGTTCCCAGTGCAGGGCCCACAAAGGCCCCCACCACTCTCTCACGCTGCCGGCCACCCCAGGCTTTTCCTCAGCCACATAGTACCACCGAATTGTTACCCCATCTGCAAAACCCTGTCTGGGGCCGGTCACTTCTGTAGTGCATTTCCTCTGTACTGATTCCCTCTCTACACCGGCCCTCCTTCTGGGCCACAAACATTAAAGGGCATAAAGTAAGTAAAGAACCTGCGATTTAGCAGATCAGTAAAGTCAGCTATTACTGTTCACATAGTTAATAAGGTCCTATTATAACCTATGTTATTAGTCTTAAAAACTGGAACGGGCTGAGAGCCTCCCCACCAGAGGAGAGGGGTCTGCACGCCTCACAGAGGGAGAGGGAGAGGGCCCTTTCTATGAGCTCTCCATCTCACCCCTGCAGGTTGGGACAGGGGAGGAGGCCAGTCCGTCCTCCACAACCAGCCCAATCCTAATATCCAGGAATCTGCTGAAGCTATACACACCTGCAGCTGGAGGAGGGGGCTGTTGTGGGAAAAAAACGTCTGCCGAAAGCCTGAGAGGCTGTGATGAGGCCTGACATCTGAATTGTTACCACCATTGTCCCTGGAGGGCTTGGAGGCTGCTGGTGAAAACCCACCCAGTCTTCAAGGCCACCACCCCAACAAGATGCCTGATCCCCACCCGAGTGGGTGAGCCCACTCCTGCCTCCAAGGCCCTGTGCACAGGGTCTGTGCCTTTCTGATGCCTTTGTCTAAGCCCCTCAACACATTGGGAGCTCCTGAGGGCAGGGAGCATGGCCACGCAGCTCTGCAGCCCGTGCTGGCCACTGGCTCTTCTGTGAGCTCACCCCGGCAGCAACACTAAGTGGCAGGGTCTTCTTCCAATAAACACATGACAAGGTGTTCACCATCACTAATCATTACAGAAATGCAAGTCAAAACCATGAGATGCCACTCACACCCACCAGGATGACTATTTTTTTTTAAAAAAATGGAAAATAATAAGTATTGGCAAGGATATGAAGAAATTGGAACCCTTGCGCTTTGCTGGTAAAATGGCACAGCCACTGTGAAAGACAGTCTAGCAGTTCCTCAAAAAAATTAAACATAGGGGCCGGCCGAGTAGCGTAGTGGTTAAGCGCTGGCTTGGGAAGCCAGCGGCCCCGGTTCGGGTCCCAGATATGAGGGCCAGTGACACTGCCCTCAAAAAAAAACAAAAAACAAAACAAAACATAGAATTACCATGCGATCCGACAACTCCACCTCTAGGCATGTACCCAAAAGAGTTGAAAGCAGAAACTCAGATGCCTGTACATCCACGTTCATAGCAACATTATTTACAATAGCCAAAAGGCGGAAACAATCCAAATGTCCATCAATAAATAAATGGGGAAACAAGATGTGATGCAGCCTTGCAATGGAATATTATTCAACTATTAAAAGAACAGAGTTCTCCCACCTGCTTCACCTGGACGAATCTTAAAGACCTTGTGCTCAGTGAAAGAAGCCAAAACAACAATACTGTGCGATTCTACTCCTATGAGGCACCTAGAATGGGAAATTCCTGGAGACAGAACACTGACCAGAAGTTACCAGGCTCTGGAGAGGGACTGGAGAGACGGGCTGGGCAGCTAGTGTTTAACTGGCTATGGAGTTTCTGTCAGGGAGGATGAAAAGCTCTGGAGATGGATGGGGGTGACGGCAGTGCAACAAACAGAAATGTATTTAATGCCACTGAGCTGTACACTTAAAAATGGTTAAAATGGTTCAAAAATATTTAAAATGGTAAAATGTATGTAATGTATAATTTCCCCCAGTAAAATATTTAAACATAACCATAAAATAAAAAGGTAGTATTATTATCATCCCCATTTTACAAATGAGGAGACTGATGCTAAGAAAGGTTAAACAACTTGCCTAAGGTCACACTGGCTGTTGGGACAGAGAGTGGATTTGAACCTAGGCTCACATCATCAGGCCTCCAGAAGCACAAAGTCAGGGTCCTGGGCCAGAAGGGAGGGCATGGAAGGAGCTGGAAACCACAGGGTGACAAAGGGCAGCGAAGGATTCCAGGAAAGTGGTGGGAGGGTGAGGAGAGGGGAACAGGAGAAGCTCGGATGAGGCTCCCTGACCTGGGACCCATCACCTCAGTGACAAGAGCCCCGACCCCGGTCCAGTCCCTACCTGACAGTCCATTATCGCAGGGCCTTGCCCATATCCCCAAAACCACCACACCAAGTCCCACCTCTGAGCCAACACTCGGTCTCCTTTTGCCTCCCTCCTCTTCCAGCTTGAGTTCCACTTCCTTCCAGAAAACTTCCAAGATACCCTAGCCCTTGGGTTTACTGGCGGTCTACAACGTAAGTGCCATCCGTTTTCTTTCCAAGGAGGATTCTCCTGTTTTTCCCCTTAGACCATGAAGCCGTAAAGAACGGAGCCCATGGCCCTCAGCCCAGCCTGGCTCAGAGCGGTGGACACTTGATAAGAACTGTTAACAGGATTGGGCAGCCTAGGCCACAGGCACTCTGTGAGACAAAGAAGAAAGCAAGACAGGAGAAACAGAGAGAGAAGAGAGGCAGAAAGACTTGGGAGATTTAAGAGCAACCTCCAGGAGAGTGAGAGGCATGGCAGGCAGAGAGGAATGCACAGAGGAGGACACAGCCAGCCACAGCCTCTTGCGAGCAAGAGGGAGAAAGCAAGACAGCAGGGCCTGGCCAGAGCTGTCAGGAGAGAGGAAGGCAGAGTGTGAGGGCAGATGGGGGAGAGAAGTTGCCCCGTGCTCACCTCACCTCCCCACACCTGCCCACGGAGCCAGAGGCCAGACTGGCTGAAGGAGCTCAGAATGACCATCATGTCAGTGCCAGGGCAAGGGTCACACCGTGACAGGGCAAAACTCAAAGTGGCTGTGAGTAAGAGAGGGCTAGCAGCCCCGGCCTGGGAGCCAGTCCACACATGTGGGAGGCTGGGCTCAGAAGTAACAGGCACTAATTTGTCCTGCAGCTCTCTGCATGTCTGTCTGGCCATCATCAGTGTGTACTGCTCTGGGTGAGCCGGACCGAGGCTGAGGGCAGGCCGAATCCCTGTCCTCTGAGCCTGCAGGTCTAGAACCCTTCTCTGGGCCCCTGGAGTCACTCTGCTCTTCTCCTGCCTCAGCCTGCTACCTGCCTGCTAGTTCCTGGTTTCCACCCTGTGCCCCACCAGGTTGGCCCCCCTGGGAATGACAGCCTCTGGATGTGGGAAGCGGGGGAGTGTAAACATCAGGGCTCTCGGGGCTCAGGCACAGGAGGATGGCCAGTGTTAGATGAGGTCTGAGTCAGCTTGGCAGCTCGTCCCTCTTCCTCTCCCTCCCGGGGCCATCCCACACACTGGGGCTGAGCTCAGCGCTATATATACCTCCCAGCTGGACCGGAGCCCCTGCTGAGAGCCCCTCCATCAACTCCCTGTGTAGTCTTGCCTTGGCCCAGACCCATGCCTGGTAAGAGGAGATGAGGATAAACCAGTGTCTGGACCTCAGCAGGATCTGTACTCCCAGAAGACAGGTGCTGTGGGGGCTGGGTGAGTCATCAAACACAGTGGAGCAGCCTCCAGGCCCTGCCCAGAACTTGACCCACCTGGAGCTGGGGCCAAGCAGAAGGCGGGGCAGGGGAGGCCAGAGGAGCAGGTGGGAGGCTTTGCACAACTCACAAAGGCCACCGGGCAATGGGGGGGGGGGGCGCTGTGCAAGGACGGAGGAGACCGGCTCTAGCCCCCACTCTCCCGCTTACTGCCTAAGAGACTCTGGGAGAATCTCTTGGCCTCTCCGAGCTTCTCTCTGCATCTGCAAGCAGAGGTTATAATTCCTCCTTCAAAAAGACTGGAGATAATCAATGTCAGGTCACTGGACACTCCTGTCTTACTCAGAATAATTAAGAGGCTCCTGGCCTCAGCCCCTCCCCTCTCTCCTCCTCCCAGGTCCTTCTCTGTGCCATCCCCTGTGCCCAGCCCTGTCTTTCTGCACAAGGGACACCAACATGGCCAAGAAAGTTCGCCAAACACTGTTTTCATCCTGTTCCTCTCCTGCCAAACAGCAAGTTTCCAACCCAAGGCATGCTGGAAGTCTGCGGTCTTGAAGTTTGCAAACCGTGGCTCAGTCACTACCACCTGGTGACCAAAGATAAAGGCTCTTAACCCAATTCATTTATAGGTAAAGTGAGGATAGAAATATTTACCCTTAACAACTAAATAAAACTAAGATCCACCCAAATGTCCATCAACAGACGAATGGATAAACAAAACATGGTCTATCCATACAATAGAATGTAATTCAGTCATAAAAAGAAAGGAAATGAATTCTGACACCAGCGACAACATGGATGAACCATGAGAACTTTATGCTAAATTAAATAAGGCAATCACGAAAGAACAAATGCTGTAGGATTCCACCTATATGAGGTGCCTAGAGCAGTCATATCCCTAGAGACAGAAAGTAGAGTGGTGCTTGCCAGGGGCTAGGGATGGGGGGATGGGGAGTTAGTGTTGAATGGGGACAGGGGTTCAGCTGGGGATGATGACGTTCTGGAGATGGATGGATGGTGATGGCTGCACAACAATGTGAATGTACTTCATGCCACTAAACTGTACACTAATGGCTAAAAGGATAAATGTTATACATTTTTTACCACACACACAAACAAGAGCAGCTCAGCACCCAGAGTCTGGGGCACAGTGGCACTCAAATAAATGTCCGCTGATTCTGCCACATGCTGCCACATCCCCGGGCCTTCCCAGCCACCTGCAGCAACCTCGGCTCTCTCCCTTTGCTGAATGCCACTTGCACACTTGTTTGTCAGAAAATTTGTCCCTTTAAACCACAAAGATATATCCTGCAACGTGTCCCAGTCACACACCATGGCTTCCCAGACAGGGACCCTGACAGCTCGCCAGCTGGACCACTCACCCTCCCCTGCACACCCTTTGCCCGTTCCAGCCTCAGCTTGCCATCAATCCCCATCCCACTCTACACCACAGTGGGGGGGAAAGCCTAGCATGCCAGAGCCTCCATTCCTCACCCAGTCCATGGGGATGACCTGTGTAAAGCACCCAATCCCATACCTGGCTCCCAACAGGTGCTCCATACACATCAGGTGTCTCCTCCATGCAGCTTCCGTAGGAGTCAAAAGAAGCAACCATCAGATATGAATTGGTAAGAGCAGGGGTGGTACAGGGGGCCAACCCAGGGCACAGATGCCCACAGAAGTAAGAGAGGCTCTGTGGGAGTGAGCGAAGCCACGGCCGTAGGTTAGTAAGGGGAGATGAGCAGTTCTCATGGTGACTGAGGAGCAGGCCCGGGGTCGAGCTCCAAACATGCTTCCCCAACAGGCAGAAGAGAAGGCCTCATCTGGCCTTGCAAGGAAGGCTGCAGGTGAAGGACGCAGCAGGAGGGGCTGGGAGAGCTCTACGGCCCCTGGGCCAGTAACACACCAAAGTTGAGTTTAGTCAGTTAAATTAAGTTGAATAGTTGTTCCCCCCCCCAAAAATTCTTGTGCCCCTAGAACCTCAGAATGTGACCTTTTTTGGAAATAGGGTCTTTATAGGGTGGGCCCCTAATTCAATGACTGGTGCCCTGATAAAACAAGACGGGGACTTGTAGAGACACGCGCAGAAGGAACGCAGCCGTGTGACAACAGAGGCAGCAGAGGCTGGAGTGATGCAGCTACCTGCCAAGGAACACCAAGGACTGCCAGCACCCACGAGGAGCTGGGAGACAGGCATGGAGCAGGCGCTCCCTCAGAACCTCCGGAAGGAAGTGGCCAAGGACGCCCTGATTTCACACGTTTGGCCTAATGAATCAATTTCTGTTGTTTTAAGCCACCCTGTCTGTGGGAATTCCTACCACAACCCTAAGAGACGAATACAGTCAGCCCCTCACACAGTGCTCTTTAAACAGCTGACAGAGCATCTGTGCTGGGGGAGGGCACCAGTGTGGCCTGGGAGGAGAGAACCTGCATGGGAACTCCTGGAGGCGGGCGCCCGGCCTGGAGCCATCTTCCTGAGAGCGAGGGTGGGGCTCTCTGTTCTCGGAGGCTTCAGCAGTTACAGAGACACCCTGAGCTCACGCCCAGACTAGTGCTTCACACTGGGGGACCCAGGGGATTTTCCAGTGGGAATGGAAGCCTGACATGGGCCTTCCAACAGCTGCGCAGTTTTTCTTTCTGTTTTACTTTCCCAGATACTGTCTCTTCTACCCCAAACTCAACACATCTCCAGGCAGCCCGATTGGTCCTTTCCGCATGGCTGCTCTGCATAAAGCATCTCTGCATCTGTGTGTTCTGCATCCTCAGCCACTCGGGAGACCAGGCCACTCTCAGCTGGAGGGGACCTTTCCTGAGTGAGGTCTACCGCCCTCTGCTTGAATCTTTCCTCGGACCTTCCAGTCTGCCTTGCAGTCAGTTACATGTGTGCTCACCCACTGCATAGTGACGAGGGACTGGATCTGCCCCCAACCCCCAAACCTGGCACCCAGAAGGCTCACGAAGGAGAGAGAGGCCGGTGGCCGCCTTCTGGACCTCCCTTCATGGCACAGGGGCAAGCGGGTAGAGGATCAGGCACTTGCCTGGGGGACAGCCTGTGGATTTTTCTGGTGTCTTACCCCTTCCCCTAGCCTCCACTGCCGCAGCTCCCCACCCACTCAAGGGTTTCTCCTCAGGTGTCCCCCATCCTTGGAAACCAGCTCAGAAGAAAACAGTGGCCACCTGATGGAAGCCCCTAAGATCACTCCCCCTTGGAGGGAGCCCTGAGGTTGCTGCGCCTCACCTTTCGCCTGGGCTCTATTTGCAGGGCTGGACCATGGGGTCCGGGGCCTGCTGTCCCACCCCAACAGGTCCTTACCGTACATCTTGCCCTCGTCTGACAGGATGATCTTGCGCCGGCCGCAGGGCGGGTAGATGGCCAGGGCCTCCTGGAAGCTCTGCTCGATGTCCGGGCTCCACACGCCCTCCGCGTCATTGTCGATGGGCTTGTCCAATGCCTGACTGCCCCCAGAGATGTTGCTCCCCTCCGGGGAGTTAGGAGAGCTCCACTCGTTGGAGGTAATGGTGCCGGCCTTGCCCTCCAAGGCTCGGCTTGGAGGAGCGCCCTTTGGACCTGTTTGGGAAAGAACCATAGCACTGGTGGGGGAGCTATGTGGGCTGTGGCCCCCCCAGGGGGCGCCAAGCACTGGAACCAGTTGCTCTTTCTTGCCGGGCCACTCACAGCACAGGAGCTTGGAGGGGAAAGGCCAGGGATTCCCAGGGACTACGAGTTAAGTAAACGGTCCGGGAAGGTCAGGAGGCCTGGGACCCAGGGCAGCTCATCTCCACTCAGCAGACCTCAGCACCCCGCCTACCAGATAAGCGCAATGACCTGGGCACTCTCTGCTCGTAGCTCTAAGAACCCAGACGAGCCTGCAAAGTAGGAGACAAGCTCCACGTGCCTGCGGATGGTCAGGCATTAAATCAACAATGGACAAAAGGATGCAAAACACTGCACTGTTGGCAGGAATATAAAATGTAGCTGCTGTGGAAAACAGTATGGAGATTCCTCCAAAAATTAAAATAGAACTACCTATGATCCAGCAATCCCACTGCTGAGTATATAGCCAAAAGGATTGAAAGCAGGGTCCTGAAGAGATATTTGTACACCATGTTCATAGCAGCATTATTCACAATAACCAAGAGCAACCCACGTGTCCATACATGGATGAACAGAGAACAAAATGTGGTATATACCAACAATGGAAGAAAGTTCTGTCACGTGCTATTATACAGCATGAGCGTTGAGGACATAATGCTCAGTGAAATAAGCCAGACACAAAAGGACAAACAATGTAGAATTCCACTTATCCGAGGTATCTAAAGTAGTCAAAGTCATAGAGGCAAAAAGCAGTGGTTGCCAGAGGCTGGCGGGAGAAGGAATAGGGAGTTGGTGTTTATGGGTATAAAGTTTCGGCTTTGCGAGATAACAAAGTTTTGGGGGTCTGTTTCATAACTATGTGAATATACATTTAACACTACTGAGCTATACACTTAAAAATGGTTAAGATGACAAATTTCATGTGTTTTTTACCACAATTAGAAGTTTAAATTAAAAGAAAAAAAAAAGCAAAATAAAATGCCGTTCTCTATTCTCTATTCCATGCCCAGCTTGGGCTCTTTTTAAAGGAAGCTTTTGGCCCTGAAAGATTCTCACATGCTAGGGCCATGGCACGGCAACTTGCTGGTGCCTCCAGAAGCTGACAACACAACCCTGTCCTTGTGACCAGCGTGAGACACATCCAGTGACCTCCTGGATCCAACTGTCCAAGCTGTAAATTTCTGAACACAGGTCTCAGGGGTTTGGGAAAGAGCAGGATATACTAGTAATCTTAGGGTAGTTTTTGGGTTATGAATACCAGATGGGTACCATTTACCCCCCTGTGCCCCCAGCCACTGAGCGCATCTCCCCATCACACATTTCACATATCACCCCTTTCCTTCTGCCCCAGTAGCTCTGAGGAACAACCCCCAGAAGCCCAAACCCAGGGCTAGGAATCTAAACACCTGAGCTCCAACCCACTTCCATCCAGGACCCTGTGAGAGACCTTCCCAGAGCATTCCTCGCTTTGTCTCCCTTCCCCATCATGCCACAAACCTCTCACCCCCCACCCAGGCATGTTATAGAAACAGTTCTTCACAGAGAGACGGGCATGATCGTGTGTTCAACATCCAGCAAAGGGAAGGGAGGAACTGAGTAGGGGGCAGCACATACTGGGAGAGAGTGGAGTTTTCAAGGAGTTTAGCCAGGCTGCTGGCACAGGGTACAGTCGGAAAGAGGATAAGCGATTGAAATTTAAAGCAGAAACCCTAGGGGACACCTAACGCATTCCCCTCAGCTTGCAGATGAGGACATTGAGGCCCAGAAAGGCCTAAGGACTTGCCCAAGGTCATACAGCAAGTCAATAAAGCAGCTGGGTCTTGATCTCTGTCCCCCAGTGTCCCAAGACTTCTGGCATAACAAGTGTTGGCTTCCTCCCCGTGGCTGTTAAAATGAGGTTTCCTCAAAGTGTGTCTTAGGGGGGCGTTTGATCAGAAAAAAACCTAGCTTATTCTCTACCAGAAATTCTGGTCTTGGTTTCTTCTTAACGTTGAAGTATTCTTCTGTACTTTCCAAAAGAAACTTCTTAAAAGAGTTGTCAACTTTCATTTCTGGCACTATATTAGATAAAGATGATCTAAAAACTCTCACTCTATAAAAGGAACTTAGAAATGATAAATAAAATATAACAAATACACTTTTAAACGGACAGCTGACTTCAGAAGGAAGTAAACCCCTATAGGCCCAAAACGAGAGAACTCCAAGCTACAGTAATAAGCAAATGAGCTGTTACTACAGCAGCTCTGGGAGGCCAGGGTGAAGCTAATCTTAGTAATAAAGCCACTGATTTTAATGGCCACTCAGAGATGAGACCTTACGCCTAAGAGAAACAAGGAGGTTGGAACAGGGAACTACATCTCAATCCTCAGAGAAAAGACAGAATCTGACAAAATATGAGAGGGAAGATTGTCTGTCTTGGCCTAAGCCCTAGGTATAAAAAAGAAGTCTTTCCTAAGAATTTGTACCCAAGGACCTACCCTTAAGCAGATTTGAATTTTATATTACTCAGGAACTCCCAGCCAATTCACAAAAATAAACAGTGGTCCCAGGCTGAAGAATCTCAAAAAGACAATCTTAACCCACGCTTGCAGAGAATTCCCAAAGATAAAAACTTGCTAAAGGGCCGGCCGAGTGGCGCGGTGGTTAAGCGCTGGCTTAGAAAGCCAACGGCCCCAGTTCGGTCCCACATATGAGGGCCAGTGACACTGCCCTCAAAAAAAAAAAAAAAACTTGCTAAAGAGGATCTTAAAATCCTAAATTACAACATATAAGAAACAACCCGCCAGGATCCAGATTCAACAGGATTGGATCTCCAAGAACTACAGATATCTGAAATATCAGATTAAAAATTATAAACAATGAATTGCAAACATGAGAAAGAATTCGACACTATCAAAATACAAAGCAGACTGTAAAAAGAACAAAGTAAAACATTTAGAAATAAACTTTGTACTCAATGAAATTAAAAACTTAATTGTTAACATTAACAGCAAACTAGATACAGCTAGAGAAAGAATTAACAATCTGGAAGATAGATTGAGGACATTACTCAGAGATTTGTTTTTAATGATGATAAACAGCAAGGAGGATAAAATAAGGCAGTTCAACATACCTCCAATTAGCATTCCAGAAAGAGAGACTATGAAAAATGAAGTAGAACATTTGAAATAACAATGGCAGGGAATTTTCCAGAATTAATGAAATACATTAATCCTCCAATTCAGGAACCATTCTGAATCCTAACCAGGATAAATTCAAATAAAATAAACACTGCAGAAACAAAGAATAAATCTTAAAAGCATCCAGAATGAAAAAGGACAGACTACCAAAAAGAAAGGACTGTTATATTGATTGCATATATATTGCTAATAGACTGTTCAACAGTGACACTAGAAGACCCAAAATAACATCTCCAAATTGTTGAGAAAAATAGCTGTGAACCTAGAATTTAAAACCCAACCAAAATATCATTCAAGAGTGAACACTAAATAAAGGTATTTTCAGACAAAGATGGAAAGAATTTAGTACCAACAGTTCCTCACTGGGAAAAAAAAAAAATCAAAAATACCAAAAAACAGTAAAGCAAGTATTGTTAAAAAACAAAAAGGGACTGATATGAAAAGAAAGCATTACACACATGGAAGAATGGTGAGAAATGTAACTGGTAAAAATAAGAGTGAATCTAAACAATATTAACTATATAAAAACAATAACAACAATAATGACAGCTACGGTTTGCCATGCAATACACACACACACACACACACACACACACACACACACACACACACACACGAGCACGCACGCACAGGAAAACTGTGTTTCTTTTTTTTAAAGATTTTATTGGGGAATTGGGGGAGGGGAGCAGCGTTGGGGAATCAGGGGAGAGGAACAGACAAGTTGCTGTCTTTTTGTTCTTCAGTCTAGTTGTGGAGGACGTTGCTTCACTGGCCCATGTTGGTATCGTCATTGCGTTCTTCCCGGATGAGGCAGACTGGTTGCAGGTCTCTGGAAGGTCACTCACCACAGCTATTGGCAGCTCATGCTGGCTGCCGACCACTTACTGTAGACTATGGCAGCCCACTGGGCTCGCAGCCCAGCTCCAGGTGGAGCTGTTGTTAGCTGTAGAGGGCAGTGTCATGGGCCCTCATATGTGGGATCCAAATGGGGGCTGCTGGTGTCCCAAGCCAGCTCTTAACCAATGAGCCACTCAGGCGGCCCTGTTTTGTTTTTTTTTTAAAGATTTTATTGGGGAATCGGGGAAGGGAAACAGACATGTTGCTGTCCTTTGGTTCTTCAGTCTAGTTGTAGAGGACGCCACTTCACAGGCCCAAGTTGGTATTATCCTTGCACTCTTCCCAGGTGAAGCACATCGGTCACCAGCCACTGGACAGCCGCTCATGGCAGCTCACGCCAGCTGCTGGCTGCTCAAACTGGCTGCCGGCCACTCACGGTAGCTTATGGCAGCCCACTGCAGCCCCACTGCAGCCCATGCTGTCACCAGTGACTCACAGCAGCGCAGCTCCAGGTCGAGCTGTTGTTCACCATCTTATCTATAGGGAGTGCAGAGTCACTGGCCCCCATGTGGGATCCGAACCAGCGGCCCTGCTCTGCAGAGCTCGCACTCCCAAGCCTGCTCTTAACCAACGCCGCCACTTGGCCAGCCCAGGAAAACCATGTTTCTGAACCATAAGTTCAGAAGATGCATTTGATAAAATTCAAGACCCATTCACATAAAAATTCTTAGCAAGCTACTAGAAACAAAAGGAACTTCCTTAATCTGCCAAAAGATATCTTCCAAAAATGTACTGTGATACTGTGACTTATAATAATAGATATTTGGTCTTTGTCCAATTTCTGGCACAGAGCTCCCAAGACCCCTGGAATTTCCTAAGTGATTAGAGGGATAGAGGAGTCTTGTTGTGTGAATGAGGTGACTTGTGGGAAGCACCTAAGGATGGGGTCTGGTTGCCAGGAGAACCAACCTTGCAATTAGAGGGCTGGAACTTTCAGTCTCCCCCACCCACCTCTGCGGAGGGGAAGGAGATGACAGTTGACAGTTGCCTATGGCCAATTGATCAATCATGCCTAAGCCTCCATAAAACCCAAAAGGACAGCCTGGTGGGAGGACATGGCAGCAAGTGAGACGCAGCTCCTCGGCTTCCTCCTCCTCTCGCCCTCCTCATCCTGCCAGTGCTCACCTCTGCAATGGCCACAAAGAAAGACATAGTGCAGAGGGTGCCTGGACAGCGAGTGCAGGGAGAGCTCCCGGCAGTCCTGCACCCCCAGCACAAGGTCTACATGTGGGTTTCTGTGAGGGTACCTGCAGGGCCCAGACTCAGTGCATCCAGCGCAGGGTGCCCTGCAACTGGAGGAAAGAGCTTGGAGCCTCTACAAGTAGAAGTAAGAGAGTTGGGGAGTGTGTGATGGTGGCACGGGCACCAAAGCCTGCCAAGCCCTGACGAAGGCCCAGTGCAAGGCCCAGTGCCAGGACACCATCTGAGTGACCAAGCCCTGCGCCCCCATGGCCAAAGCCAAGGAAAGGAAGGGAAAGAACTCACAGCCAGATCTGGATGCCAAGGAAACCCTGACCCTCAGTCCCACAGGCCCACGATATAACCCACGAATTTCTATTCTGTCAGCCATATCTACCAGGCCCTGTGTCTTCCCTTTCACTCCCCTCCCCACCCCACCCCACCCCACCTGCAGGGCCCAAAGTAGGGAAGGACAAGGGATTCTGGGCAGCTTAAGCCTCTCCTCAAAGGGATTTGATTCCCCAGACCCCTTTTGTTCTTCCCCACAATGACGCCAGTTAATAAATAAAACAAATAAAACACAATCACTTTTTTTCTCAATAAAACCTTTTCTTTGGGCCGGCCGAGTGGCACGGTGGTTAAGCGTTGGCTTGGAAAGCCAGCAGCCCCGGTTCAGGTCCCACATATGAGGTCCAGTGACATGGGCCTCAAAAAAAAACAAAAAAACTTTTAATTAAGGGGAAAAAAAAAGGAGAGGGTTCAAAGAGCTCCCGAATTGGTGAACACATAGGGGTTGGGGAGAGCGGCATACCTGGAGAGCGATGGAAGCTCCGTGCCCCTTCCCCACCCTTGCCCTGTGCATCTCGCCCATCTGGCTGTCCCTGAGACATGGCCTCTAGAACAACTGGTAACACAGTAAGTCACATTTCTCTGAGTTCTGTGAGGCACTCTATCAACGCAACTGAACCCAAGGAGGGGGTTGTTGGAGACTCCAGTTTTTAGCCTGTGATAACCTAGGCTTGCAACTGGCATCTAAAGGGGGAGGCAGTGGGACTGAGCCCTTAACCTGTGCCATGGAACTATCTCTGAGTAGCTAGTGTCAGGATGGAGCTGAATTACAGTCCATCCAACTGGTGTTAGAGACTTGCTAGTTGTTGTGGGAACCTCTCCCCGTGCCCCACATGTTGGAATTGGTGACCAGAACTTTTACCTATGCAACGTTTAATGATTAAACACCAAAAGCATTACCTTAAAGTCAGGAATAAGATAAATACTCTCACTTTCAACATTTAGGCTCAGGCTGTAATGGGAGAACGAGACAAAACAGTAGGACAAGAAAGACAAGGAGATTGGAAGATTGGGCTTTTCACCAAGATAGTGCCAGAGTGCTGAAAAAGCGAAGAAGGCAGTCTACATATCCTGGGAAGAGCGAACCCCAGGAGAAACAAGCTTGACCACTATGCCATCAGCAAGTTCCCCTAACTACCGGGTCAGCCACAAAGAAGATAGAAGACAACAATACACTCACGCTCATTGTGTCACGCCAAGGTCAACACCCTAATCAGGCCTGATGGAAAGAAGGCATAGGTTCGACTGGCTCCTGACTAGGATGCTTTGGATGTCGCCAACAAAATTAGGACCATCTAAACTGAATCTAGCTGGCTAATTCTAAATATAAACATTTTTCAGAGTGTGTGTGTGTGTGTGAGTGATAGAGAGAGAGAGAGAGAGAGAGAGAGAGAGAGAGAGAGAGAGATCTGAAGATTGAAAAGCAAGAAGTAAAACTGTCATTATTCTAACGAATTATGATAGAAGACTGAAAAGATTCCATAAATTATAAAAAACCTCTACAAGAATTCAGCAAGATCAATATCAAAATTGATTATTCTTTTATACCAGAAATAATGTATTACACAATAAAATTTTTAACAATATTCCATTTAGAAACCAAAGCCATAAATTATCTAGGGATAAATCTAACCATGGTTGAGATCTTTACAGAGAAAATTGTAACTGTTTTGAAAGACATAAAATGTCTAAATAAATGGAGAGGAAGTTGCATGTTCGTGATCGGGAAAATATAAAGATGCTGAGGAACACCCCAGTCGGGACCCCCTCTTGTTTCGAGAGCTGTAACTTTCTGCTCTAATAAAACTATCCTCCACTACAAACTTTAAAAAAATAATAAAAAATAAAGATGCTGAATCTCCACAAATAAATCATAAACTCAATGAAATTTGGATTAAAAATCCCACAAGGTTTTCACAAAACTTAACAAGCTGATTCTCAAAATATATGGAAGACCCAAGACCATTCTCAAGTTGTCTAACTCATTGTCTTCACTCTTTTTTTCCTCTCCTTGGCTTCATAAATTTTGCCAGACCCATTCCGTAAATGTCTTCATCAGGGTTCGGACCTGACTCCTCTTTTTTCAATGCTGTACGTACCCCATGGGAGATACCCGCCCATGGCTGACACTTCTGCTGTATGGTTTTCATTTCTAAGACTCTATGTCTTTCCTGAGTTTAGGCTTCAAGAGCAGCACCTACCAAGCAAGTCTAATCAGACGCGTCCAAAGCTCCTGAAACTCAGCATGTCTGAAACCAAACTTGCAGCTTGCCACTGCGTCCTGCTCCTCCTCCTCGGTCTCTCTTGGAAATGACACCAACATACATCCAGAGGCCAGCAACCTATGAGTGTATTTTGATTGTTCTTATATGCCATAAGCAATGACCACAGCCTAACTTTCTATCTCCTAAATGTCTTTTTGGACCTATTTCTCTTTCCATCTCGCGGCCCTAATCCAAAGCTTCCGCCAGTGTTCAGCTGGATGACTGTGCCAGACTCCATGACCTTGTCACGGCATCCAGAGTGGTTTTTCTGCAATACAAATCTGATCCTGTGATTCCTCTACTGCTTAAAATCTTTCAATGGCTTTCCCATGATCTTAGTTAGATAAATGACATGCTCCATAATGGGGTTTTATAAGGCCCGTCATCAGCTGATCCCTGCTCTCCTGCCATGTCTTCCATACATCTGCACACCCTCTGTGCACCCTTCTTTGTGCCCACTCCCGACCCCCAAACTCAGTTACCTAAATGATAACCCCAACATGCCAATAAGGTCCTTCTCTACACCTGGAAGTGCCACTTATGTAGCTTTCCTCCCTGTCCCTATGTCACCTGACTGAGGCCCAGCCAAAATGTCACTTCCTTGGGGAGGGTGATACCACCTCCAGTCTGGATTAGGTGCCCTCCTATGCACTCCACTAGGTCCTTGTGCTTTGTATGGTCTAACTGCCACCTCCCAGGAAACACTAGTCTCCTTCACACTTCAGACACCCAGAGGGCAGGGAAGGTTGTCTCTTTCTAGTACGTCTTCAGCACACTGCACAATGCTGAGATCAAAAACAATGAACAAATGAATGGATAGCTGGTAAGTGTTCTCTGTGAAATGATTTCTCTGTGGGGAGGATGAACTGTCCTGTGTTTAGAGTCAGGAAACAAAAGAAAATCTCAATAAATGTCTGGATTTTGGTACACCAGAGGGAGAGCTTGAGTTGCTGTATATCCCTGTGGGATTTATTTTGGAGGCTTGTAACATGAATGTATAATGTCTGGGAATCAAGAGACTGGTTTTGGGTTCCAGTTCTACAAGCAATGGTGTGAGCATGGTCAATCCATTTCTCCAGGCCTCAGTTTGCTCATCTGTAAAATTAAGACGTGGAGTTGCTCCCACTAGGATCAAAGGGCCTTTCTGTCCTAGCAGCATCTGCGGCTCACACTTCTTGCCCAGACCCTTCATGTCCTTGGGGAGCTCACCTAGCAGCTTCTAGACATACCCTGCAGACTTTCACCTGTGGCTTTGCTCAGAGAAGACAAGGGAACTGACCTGCCATGAAGAGACGACCCATATGATGGTCAATAAGATGTCAAGTCAACTGGGCCTGACACAGTCAGTGCTCAATTAGAGCTATTTACTGTCATCATTACCACCTTTACAGTCATTATCACTAAACTATAAATAATGCCTCAAGCGGAAAATGTAAAGCCCTAAATGGACCTGATAGATACATATATACCTTAAGCCCTAATACCGAATATTAAGGCTGATTAATAATATTAATATCTAAGGCCTCAGGTGTCCTGGCTTTAACCTAGATTCTCTTCTGGAACCTGACACTAAACACAGATGGATGGTCTAGGTCAGGCAGAGGGTGCTGTGGAGGCCAGAAAGTTAGGAGAGAAGGCAAGGAGGGAGGTCCAACTTCCCCGATCCTGTGTGAGCCTCACGAGAGCCAAAGGACAGGTCTCCGGGTCTGTCCTTCACCTGAGCTGAGCTAGACCCATGGATGAAATGAGTACCCAGGGCAGCCCAGCGGCACACCAGACCTCGGGAGAACCAGACTTATGTCAGACGCTGCCCCACGAGGGAGGTTTTCTGAGGACCTGCACTCCATGTCCGCAAGATTGGGTCTGTCCCAGAGAAAGCAGGGCAGCAGGTCACCCAAGGCCCTGGGCCACGGAATTCGTTACCAAAATGGGGTTGCTCACGGCCCTGGGTGGCCGGCTGCTCCTATCTCCCAGTTTAGCCTCTCCCACCCTCACCGCCCATGGCCTCAGGCCTGGCAGCTGCTCTCCTCACTCGGCAAACCTCCCACACAGCCTCTGCCCCACAGCTAGGAGAATGGGGGGTAAGCCAATACCAGCCCAGAAAAGGATCCCCACTCCTCCTCCTCCTCTGCCCCTCCCCAAGTGCTCCACAGTGACCCTCAGGGCCTGCCAGGATGAGAGCTGGAGAGGGGGACAGATGGCATCGTTAAGCCCGGGCCATGTGCCATGAACAGAGGAATAAATATAATCCCTGACTTGGCTCCCAGGGCCTGGCCCTGCTCTGGTCTCTGCTCCCAGAGGCCTCCTGTTCTGCACCCCACCCCACCCAACCCACCAGATGGCCCACCCAATGCGAACTTCAGACCCAAGCATCACTCAGCTCCATCCTAGGGGCCACAGATGCTGGTTACTCAGGAATTATCAGAAGGCTAACAAACTCATGGGCTTTTATTCAGGTCTTTCTAATAATGAGAACAATAACTCCTCAAAACCCCTGTCAGGGTAGGAAGGGAGTCATGGTCCCCAGGTTATAAATGGAAAAAACCAAGGCTCAAAGAGGGCAAATAACTTGCCTTGAAACACTGGCAAAACCAGACCTCAGACTCTGCAATCCTGTCCCCTGCCTGGTCCAGGGCTGTGTCCTGGGGACACCCACCTGCTGCTCTCAAAGCCCACTCCCTTCAGGAGTCTCCCAGGCCATCAGTGATGCCTAGGCCCCATTTAACTCCTCACAGCCTCTAGAGGCCTCACCATGCAACTCAACATGTGCCAATGCCTGGTCCTGTAGAAGTGATAGCACCTTGCTCACCTATTTCCCTGGCCTGACTGGGAGCTACTGGAGAACACAATTATTTCTCATACATTAGCATCCCTCCACGCCAGCCTCAGGGTTGGGAATTTAGGCAGTAGATGTCATCCTTAAGGAACTGATTCTTCCACTGATGCCCCTCCTCGGCACGGACAAATCTGCTACTCATTTCCTTTTATCACAATGTCTAATTCACTGGGGGTCCACACATGTTATAATCTCCCCTCTGTGCTCCCTGGCCCCAAAACTGGAAGTTATGGAGCTTGAAACTCAGAAAGTTTATGAGACTTACCTGGTATCATCTAGAAAGTTAGGTAGAGAGAATTAAGAGAGAAATGAGTCTCCCTCTCAATTAGGAAGACAAAAATGATTCCCTCTGCCCCTCCTCCCCCTAATCTGATTCCAAGAGCTCTGGGGTCTAGGCTACAGGTTCCAGCCTATCAGGATTCCCACGGTCTGTGGGCTCCGACTTCCTGCCCACGGCGGCCTCAGCTCTCCCTCCGCTGCTTCTCTCCGGGGCCGTTTGAAAGAACTACCTCCTTCATCCCAGTGGCTCCTACAACTGAGAAGCTGGGATGAAAAATAAAACTTGGAGTTTCCTTCCAGGAGAGCCATCCTAGTCTTTGAGATACATTTGTCCCAGCGGTATAAATATGTAGGAGGCAGGTGGAGAGGCTCAAGTAACTTGGGATGGGTGCGAGTCCCATTCTGTCTCAATCCCCCAGCCAGGAATCCTCCTTCAGGTAGGTGGGCTTATCTGCAAGGCTTGGTTAAAGGTCAGAGGAGGCCTGTCTCTGAAGCCCAAGGGCTTTGCCCAGCCTAACAGTGGCTACAGAATGTCTGTGCTGATTGGAATGTGGATCTTCCCCACCCATTGATTTCAGAGCAGAGATGAAAATGGCTCCTCCCATCATTATCCTGGCTATTCCCACTGGACTAATGCTGGAGGTGGGGCCACAAGGTTACACAGAGGCAGAAGGGCAAATGCCCTGGTTTGGGGGGATGGGGGGGGTGTCTCTGCACCTTCACTGTCCTGACCTCATTTCTTTAATAAGAACAGGAGGGGATATCAAGAACAATAGACCCCAGCCTTCTTCCAGCCTCATTCCCAGTCTCCCCCACAACCCTCTCAGCCTCCTCACCAACTAAACCCCGAGTTTACTCACTTTGTTGTGTTGCTTAGGATGGGCCTCTGTACTTATTTAATTCCTGACACCAGCCATCAACAAACATCTACTGAGGGTAGGAGAATAGGAGATGCTAGTAAAAGGGTGCAGACATTCCGCTATAAGGTAAGTTCTGAGGATCTAGGGTAAAACATGGTACTATTGAGACAGTTAATAACACTATTATATAATTGAAATTTGCTAAGAGAGTAGAATTTAAATGTTCTCATAAAAATAGATAACAGGCTGGCCCAGTGGCTCAGTCTGTTAAGAGTTGGCTTACAGCGCGTGCTCTGAGCAACAGGGCTGCCGGTTTGGTTCCCACATGGGCCAGTAAACGCTGCACCAGAGCTGAGCTGTCGCTGAGCTGCCAACAGGCGGCAGGATGGCTCAGCTGGTGTAACAAGACTGCCTGTTCAATGGTGGGCTACGCCCACCCGCAACTAAGACTGAACTCAGCACCTTGAGCTGAGCTGCCACCCAGATGGCTCAGTGGATAGAGCGTGCACTTTTTTATTTATTTTTTTGAGGGCAGTGTCACTGGCACTCATATGTGGGATACGAACCGGGGCCGCTGGTGTCCCAAGCCAGTTCTTAACCACCAAGCCACTCGGCCGGCCCAAGGGCGTGAGCTCTTAATAACAAGGCTGCTGGTTGACTCTCGCATGGGATGGTGGCTACACCCACCCGCAACTAAGACTGAACACAGCACCTTGAGCTTAGAGACCACGAGCTGCCGACGGGAAGCCAGATGGTGACTGGTGCCCTCCACAACTACGATTGAAGAACAACGTGGCTGGTCCCCTCCCCGAATTCCCCAACACTGTACCCCACCCCCAATTCCCCAACACTGTACCCTGCCCCCAATTCCCCAATAAAAAAATCTTTAAGAAAAAACAGATACTGAGGTAATAGATATGTTAATTAACTAGATGGGGCAATCCTTTCATAATGTATACACAGATCAAATCACCAAATGTACTTTAAATATCTTATAATTTTATGTCAATTATACAGTAAAGCTGAAGTTTAAAAAAATAAAATTTTCTTTTATAAAAACCCATCTATTGAGTACTGATTCCTGGACTAAACTCTGGAGAAATGGGTCCAGGTCTTCAGGGGGCTTAGGCTTTAGATGGAGGAGGGAGGCTGGCATACAGCACGTGACTACCCACGTGCTAGGAAGTGTGCGAGGCTTCAGAGGAAGCAGCTCGGCCAAGGCCCTGTCTGCCCTAGACTGGAGGGCTCCCTGGCCCAGCCCAGAGGCCTCAGCCTGTAACAGTTTCTGCCTCGGCTATTCCTTCGGCCTCTTCAGTCTTCTTTCATTCTAAGTCACTGTCTTCCTTACCGACTATAAACAGGTATGTCTGAGGACCAAGGAGAATTGACATGCCCCCAGGTGCCTAGAAGACTGGCTACTTAGCTGTAATTCAGGAAGTTGGCGAGGGAAAAGGAAGGCAGGTGCCTAGGACCAGAGGAGAATCCATTCCCAGGCAGAGCAGGGAGCCCATCTCCCCAGCACAGAGCTGCCCCCTGCAGGGCCGATTTGGGCGGTCCAGCCCTCACGGGAGGGAGGCCTTGCTGTGGAGCAGGCACCTAGGGCACTGAGGGACAGGGACACTCTGCTTACCAGGGGGAATGATTCCAATATCAAGGCCAGTGGGTGCCATGTTTTTAAAAATGGTACCCACTCTGTGCCTGGCACTGGACTTACATCTCCTCTAGTTCTCCCAGCATCCCCTTGAGGGAGCCAGTACCACGTCATTTCAAATGATGGGGCTAGGGCTCCCCGAGTAAAGTGCTGTGCCCAAGCCCCAAAGCTCTGAATGGAGGAGCTCAGCCCCTCCCGCAGCAAACCAGCTCCCGCCTACCACGATGCTGCTCTGACCTCTTTCCCAAGCGCTCTGTGGACAGTAGCAGGGGGTGTGGTCTGAGTGTACAGCATGAAGGACTTAAGTTAGATATGATGAGTAACAGGAGGGATACCAGACCCTGACGGACCAGCTAAGGGGAGGCAGAGGCGTTTCTCTCCGTGGATGTGAGTCTTCCTGGTCCCTTCTCAGCACAGGCACCACTACTCCCTGCCCCTGGTGAAGCTGAAATGGGGACTAGAATGAAACCTCAGCCCTGCACTTTGGGGCTATACAATGACAACTACCATGACCAGCATCTGGGTGCCTCTAGATGAGGAGAAAGTGGTTCTCAGGTAGGAGAGGAGCAGGTGACCCACAGATGGGGTTAAGCAGGTTCCCCAATGAAAAAGAAAAAAAAATTTCTCGATTATTTTCAAGCCTAACACGTCACCAACAGTGCATTAGTCCTCTGAGTCTTTCACTCATTCATTGAGAGTTGCACAATGAGCATCTACTATATGCCAGGCATTGGGTACCAAGTCTCACATGACATGTCCTGCCCTCAATGTCCTTCAATCTAGTGGGAGGCAGGGATCCAGGGTTCCTTGTGAAGATGTAAATATTATTCACAGAATATTCAGAGTCCATATCTGCAAATTCGCCTACTCATCGATCCTTGCGGTGCTTTCATGGTCATTGCAGACATGAACAAGTGCCAAGCAGCCAAAAACGTGAGTCTGGCACACTCCCAGACCTGGACAAGGCTATACCCTGCCTTCTGGTCTCAGCTCTCATACTGTAAACAAGTGTCCTTTTCAGTAGATTTCGTGCCACGTTTTTTGCATTTTTGTGCTTTCTGGTATTGATTTCACTGTTTAAGATGGTCCCCAAGTGTAGTGCTAAAGTGTTATGTAGCGTCCCACATGTAAGAAGGCTGTGAGGTGCCTTGTGGAGAAAATGCATGTGTTAGATTAGCTTCCAGGCATGAGTTATAGTGTGGTTGGCTGTGAGTTCTATGGTAACGAACCAAAATACATATTAAGTAAATCAAGTGTCTTTGAACAGAAACAAACAGAAAACAAAGGTTAAGAATTAATCAGTTGATGAAAACATTGCACTAGAGGTTTGCCAGAACCTAGCCTAGAAGCAATGGTTCAGTAGCTGCTGATTCAGTGTTCTTGGTGAATTTATAAAACATAACGACCAGGCTGGCCGAGTGGTGCAGTGGTTAAGCGCTGGCTTGGGAAGCCAGCGGCCCCGGTTCAGGTCCCACATATGAGGGCCAGTGACACTGCCCTCAAAACAAACAAACAAACAAACAAACAAACAAATAAATAAATAAATCCTTTAAAAAAATAACGACCACAAATAACATGAATCAAGCATACACAGGGAGGGCAACACATTACAGGTAAACATCTTGGCGTGAGGGGGCTGGATTTTAATAGAGGCTGAGCTCAAAGCCCTGGGAATACTTCATTTGGTGGAGAGAGATATGTCAAAAGGCACCAAGATAGCCAAAAATGGGGAAACAACCCAAATGCTCATCAACAGATGAATGGATAAACAAAATGTAGCATATCCATCCAATGGAATATCATTTACTCTAAAAAAAGGATGGAAATTCTGATACATGCTACAATGTAAATGAACCTTGAAAACATTATGTTAAGTGAAATAAGCCAGACACAAAAGGACAAGTATTGTATGATTCTGTTTATATGAAATACCTAAAACAGGCAAATTCATAAAGATAGAAAGTAAAATACAGGTTACCAGGGGTTGAGGGAAGAGGAATTGGGGAGTTATTGTTTAATGGGTACATACTTTCTGTTTGGGATGATGAAAAATTCTGAAGACAAATGGAGATGATAGCACAACACCATCAGTGTACTTCATGCAGCCGAACTGTACACTTAAAAATGGTTAAAATGGGGGCCAGCCGAGTGGCGCATTGGTTAAGAGCTGGTTTTGGGATGCCAGCGGCCCTGGTTCAGATCCCACATATGAGGGCCAGTGACACTGCCCTCTACAGCTAACAGCAGCTCCACCTGGAGCTGGGCTGTGCGAGCCCAGAGGCCGGCGACCGATCTGCCTCATCCGGGAAGAGCACAATGATGACACCAACATGGGCCAGTGAAGCAACATCCTCTGCAACTAGACTGAAGAACAAAAGGACAGCAACTTGTCTGTTCCCTTTCCCCGATTCCCCAACGCTGTTCCCCTCCCCCAATTCCCCAATAAAATCTTAAAAAAAAAAAAAAAAGGTTAAAATGGTAAATTTTATGTTTTCTATATTTTACCACTTTTTTTTTTTAAAGAGCACCAGGTGATAGAGGGGGGAAAGTGTGAGCAGAGGAGGGGAGAAGGAGGGACCTCAGGGGACCTTGGTCCAAAATATAGGAGACAGCCAACTATAATTAAATATATATATATAGAGAGAGAGTCACGGGATGTGGAATAGAGTCAGTGGAACTGGACCAGCTATATACGATGTCAGAGGGGTAGCAGATTGGGGGAGGGGGGTTATCACTGTGAGGTGTGTAAATGTCTAACTATTACTACTATTGTACACCTGAAACTAATTAAAAAAATAGTCACAGGGATATAAAGTACAGCACAGGGAATATAGTCAATAATACCATAATAACTACATACTGTGTCAGGTGGTAATAGATTCATTGGGGTGACCACTTTGTGAGGTATACAAATGTCTAATCACTTATGTTGTTTTTATACACCTGAAACCAATAGAATATTGTATGTCACGGTAATTGAAAAATAAATTTTTAAAAATTAAGAAAAATATATATGTATAAGAGAAAAAGGAATATTGCCCATTTACAGGTAGAAATGAAGAGACAAGGCAGGCAAGTTCCCAGGCGCAGGCAGGCAAGTCCCGGGATGAAGAAGGAGAGGGATGGAGGACACAGCCCAGCAGAGAAATGGGCTGGGCAGCATGGGGCTGGGCCATGGGCTCCGCCGGGAAACAGTGACCCCACTGTGACTTCGGAAGGCTGGCCAGGGCTTGCTAGGGGCCAGAGAAGGGCCATTCTCAAACAATCATAAAGCCACACAAAAGCTACATGCCGCAAAGCCTGACCTCCCACCACCGCACCCTCCCTTCATCTGAGCAGTGCCTCTCCCTCCCCTCCCTGCACAAAGCTCTACAGGAGGCTCCATGGTCAGAGTCTGGTCCTCTGGAAGGAACCTTCAGAATAGCAGGGCCTGAACTCATACGGTCCCCTTCCCAGCAGCTTATTTAACCTCCCTAAAGCTTGTCTCCTCATCTCCCAAACAGGGAGAAGACTTGCCATGCAGAGATGAAGGGCTAAGAGACAAAACCGATCAAGTCCAAAACAGTGCCTGCACCACCCACCACCTCTCACTAACCTTTTAGTGTGAAGATATTTATCACATCTTGTTTCTTGACAGGATAGGAATGGGGAGGGGGAGACAGAAAAGAAAGCAAAAAGAAGACCCTACAATCCTACCCAGCGTGAGCCGTGTTGGAACCACAGTCACAGAGAGCCAGGCGGTCAGGCCTGGCCTGCACAGGAGAGGGGCTGTGGGCCTGGGCTCCGGAGTCAGGCATGGGCTCAGGTCCTGGCTGAGCCTCATGCTGGCATGGAGTCCAGCGCCCAGGGCAAGCTACCGGGCTCTGAGCTTGCATCCTCCGGAGGCAATAATGTTACCTTCTCATCGGACTGTCAGAGGATTAAGTTCAATCGTGTCCATAAGACTCAGGCACAGAGGCTGGCTCTCAGAAGGGCTCCTCAAACATCCATGGTTATTGGGGGGGATGATGGAGGGGGAAGAACCAGGGAGAAGCCTTTCCCTCTGGGAAGCAGGAGGAATGAGGGGCAACAAGAGGAGAGATAAGTAAGTCGTGAAGAGGAAAGCAGGCCAGTGGGAGGTATCTCAACAGGGAGGGGCAGTGGGTGGCTCAGAGATGAAGAGAAAAGGAGGGAGATAAGATTCCTGGGCGGATATAGGCCCTAAGCCCCTGGGGGCGCAGAGAGTCTCCACCAGACCCTCCACCCCCAGGGGGGCAGTATAGGAGCCCCCAGCACTCCAGGAGCTGGGACCTAGGACACTGCCTCCAGCCCCACCCCCTCCAGGGACATGGGTGTCTCTGGACCTAGCCTTAACTCATCCAGGAAGTGGGTCACAGCAAGTGGGTGTGCACACCCTCCACTCCGCACCCCACCCTGGGGCCTGCCCTGGAGCCACTGAAGGGGCTCACGGGGCTGATGAAAAGCCTTCAGGCTCCAGCTGGCCTGAGCAGGTTCTCAGGAGGCAGGCAAACTAGGCTCCAAGCTCAGCCTGGCCACGAATTCACCATGCCTCTTGGGCCGGTTACTTCCACTCTTTGGATCTCAATATTCCCATTTACAAAAAGAAATGGTGGGGGCAGAATATCAGTCAACAACAACTGGAAATGAGCTGTCAAGCCATGACACGACATGGAGGAACCTTAAAGGCACATTACTAAGCAAAAACTGATCTGAAAGCCAATCTAAAAAGGTTACGTGCGTACTGTATGATTCCAACCATATGACATTCTGGAAAAGGCGAACCATGGATGGAGACAGGGAAAAGATCAGTGGAGAGATGAATGGGTGGAGCACAGGGCAGTGGCACTATTCTGTATGACACTGTAATGGCAGATACACGCCATAATGCGTTTGTCAAAACCCATAGAATGAGAAACAGAAAGAGTAGGCCCTAGTGTAAACTATGAATTTTAGTGTAAGCTGTTAATAATAAGAGAATGTTGGGGAGAAAGGAAGGACCTCGCTATACTCTCTGCTTAAGTTTTCTGTGCTGGAGAGGCAAAAGCACTGAACCCAATTAGCTGGCTTCACTTTCAGTAGGCCTGTCCTATGAAGATGCAAAACAGATAGCTGAGTCTTTGCCTAATAGGACTTGCCACTGAACCCCGTCAACGGTGATTGCCCCCTCCCCGGGAAACTGACAGCCAGTTTATATACACAAGCGCAGTGTACTGCCCACCAAATGCTGCTTCCCCAGCCTTGGGGTGACTTTGCCCAATCAGCTATTCCCCCAAAAAGTGACATGACCGGGCCCCACCCTGCCAGGACCAGAGGGTGTGCCCATGCAGCACAAGGCACTCCAGAGAGGGGTCTGGGCACAAGCCCTGCCCAGGGAGGAGTCAGGCAGAGCTCGCAGCCCTGAGGAGCAGCCCTCCAGGGCCCGGCACGTCAGGGAGCCAGGGGAGCCTGCAGGGCCCTCAGGGCAGCCAGCAGAAGCAGCTTCTGCAAAGCTCCCTCCAGCTCTGCCCCACTCCCCAGCCCTAGGCCTTAATCATGCCTGGAAAAGGCCTGCCCGGGGGAAGGATGAAGACTCCAGCATCTGGACAGTGCCACAGCCAGGACACAGGAGAGAGCCTGTCTGGGTTGAACATGAACAAGAGGCAGGAGGTGGCAGCCTCCTAGACTTGCTCATTGTTCACAGAAATGTTCTTCCATCTCAGAATCACCCTGCCTGGACAGGGATAGACAGGAGAATTGAGATGCTCTAGAAATTTCAATGGCCCAAAGCCCTCAGACCCTTGGCTGAGGTCACCATCACAGAGGACCCACCCTGACCCAGAAAATGAGCCACACTGCTCCTCTCTTGCACCAGCCACACTCCCACCAGGGCTTACACCTGCAGGCCTGACAACTGCCCCACCTCCCATTCCAGAATGCATGGTCATCCAGTTTGGAAACAAGGCCATGGAAGTGGTTGATACCCAGGCTGGGCACAGCATTTGTTGTTCTAGATGGGGCCAAGCCAGCCTGATCCAGCCAGCCACGCAAATAGACCAGGTGCAGTCGGCCAGCCAGGGAGGTGCCCAGCACACTCAGCCATCGCCGGTGCCTCTTATTCTAAAGCGTGCTCTATGGGAGGTGCTAAGCCAGGAACAGACTTCCCAGAAGTCCCAGTTTCCTCCTGTTTTTTCGTAGGTACGTCATTTTCTAGGTGTTCCCCCCATCCAGCCCTCCACCTTCCCCCACCCTCACCCCTTTGTCCTTGAAGAAAGGCCAAGGTTCAGGCCACCAAATTTTTAACCTCATTTTCAGAGGCCCTCACCCCCAATGGCATCTTTTGGAGATTTTCTCCCTAAATGAGTTTTCTCCAAAAATTTGTAAATCACATGTCTGACACAGGTTTGCATCAAAATATTAACAAACTCTTGAAACAAAACAATCAAAAGAAAACCAGGCAAAAGATTTGGACTGAAACTTCACCAAAAGCGTTATAGGAGGGGCCGGCCGCGTGGCTCAGTTGGTTAAGAGCTAGCTCAAGAGTGCGAGTTGAGCTCTGAGCAACAGCAGTTCAATGCCCAGCCCGAGCTGAGCTGCCGTTGAGCTGCCAACAGGTGGCAGGAGGGCTCAGCTAAAAAAAAAAAAAAAAAAAAAAAAAGTAAATTTGGCTGTATGTAAACTTAAAAATAAATGCGTAAAAAAGTCCTCCTTGGGGGATGGCTGAGTGGCGCATTGGTTAAGAGCTGGTTTGGGATGCCAGCGGCCCCAGTTCGGATTCTATATATGAGGGCCAATGACACTGCCCCCTACAGCTAACAACAGCTCCACCTGGAGCTGGGCTGTGCAAACCCCGGTGATGGTGTAGACTGCAGCCCCTGCTGCAGTGGGCTGCCATAGGCTACAGTGAGTGGCCGGCAGCCAGCATGAGCTGCCAAAAGTCGCGGTGAGCAACCATCCAGAGGCCGGTGACCGATCTGCCTCATCCGGGAAGAGCACAATGATGATACCAACATGGGCCAGTGAAGCAACATCCTCCGCAACTAGACTGAAGAACAAAAAGACAGCAACTTGTCTGTTCCCCTTCCTCGATTCCCCAACACTGTTCCCCTTCTCCAATTCCCCAATGAAATCTTTTTTTAAAAAAAGTCCTCCTTGGGGGCTGGCCAAGTGGTGCTGTGGTTGAGAGCTGGCCTGGGAAGCCAGCGGCCCCGGTTCGGATCCCGCATGTGAGGGCCAGTGACACTGCCCTCAAAAAAAAAAAAAAAAAAAAAAGTCCTCCTTATTCTGGCCAGAAGACCCAGCTCCAATCTCGCTGTTTCATACAGCCCAGTTATCTCCCCTCCTCTAATTATTTCATGACTATAGCCCTGAAATCACTATTTTTTTCTCTGTCTTCTCAGACATTTCTCTCTCTTCCTGTCCGTCTCTTTCTTACACACAGAGCAATTAAAACCTCCCCATCCACAGCGCCAGCTCTAGGGCCTCCTCCTCTGTGATGCTGTCCCTGACCCCTCCCAGCCCCATCAGCATGAATCACCTTTACCAGGCACCCCTTGGCACTTGTTTGTGCCTCTAATTAGCCCTTCTTTCATCTTGCAGGTTATCGGTGCTTGCAATTCACTCTGTCTCCCTGCTGGATCAAAAGCTCTTTGCGGGCAGGAACCAGGTCTCCCACCCCACATCCCCCACACTGCACCTGGTACAGTCCAGGCACACAGTGGGTGCTCTGTGACCACTGCTGGTTGGCCGAGGGCAGGAGCAAGCGGAGGGGGCTCATGCCAAGAGAGGCAGGCTGGCAGTGCTCTAAGGAGCGTATCTGATACAGGTTTACTGCTTCTCTTACATAAGCAGCATCAATATTGCTTAAACCTTTAAGTGCTGGAAGTGACCTCCCCTCCCATTCCAACAGGAATGTGAGGTCATGCAATTTACCATGGAGCATTTCTGAGGATGCTTTTGCTTCCTCCACACCACCCAGCACAGTTCCAAGCCCGAGGCAGGCAGATGTTCAGGACGCACTTGTTGATGGACTGGAACCTGTCTTGTCATCAGGGTGCTGTCATTTCTCATTTCCAGAAGGCAAGCCCTCTTTGCAGCAATGGCAGATCAGGTCTATCTGATCTGAAGTCAATTTCATTTTTAGAACTCCTGGTACAGGCACAGAGTACCAATAACTTCACAGGGCCACGCTATGATGGGGTTTTTCCAAGCACATCACCAGCTTCTCCTTCTTACAAACTCAAGCTTTTCCATGGTTTAAGGACTGTTGTAAGTCATTTATCTGATAAACACTTATACAGTGATTAGTATATGCCAGGCAAAAATTAAGCACTTTGTGAACACTGACTAGTTTAATCTTCACACCAACTACATGAGGTTGGTTCTATTAATATTATTACCCCATTTTGCAGAGGGGGAAAATAAGACACACTGCAGTTAGCTAACTTGCCCAAGGCTACACCGCTGATAAGTGACAGAAAAGGGACTCAGAGCCAGGCAGGCTGGCTGTAAAGCTATCCTGTTCAAACTCTAGCCACTAGCCACAGGTAGCTACTGAGTCTTGAAAAGTGGCTAGTCCGAACTGAGATGTGCTTTAAGTGTAAAATAATACATGCTGGGTTTCCAACATTTTGTATGAAAATAATGTAAACTATCTCAATTTTTTCAACTCCTGATTACATGTTTAAACATTTTAGACAGAGTAGTTTAATAACCCACCCTACCTCTCTCAGCCTGCCTCTAGCTTTGCCTCCCTTCAACAGGAATCCCACATCGCCTCGTGCAAGCCCCACCTGCTCCATGTGCAGAAGCCGAGGCCCACGGCCACATGGAAGAGGCAGAGGTCCTCAAGGTCGTCTGGGCCAATCTCCCACCAAGTGCAAAGACTTCCTCCAAAGCATCCCTGACCAGGTCTACAGAGTTCTACACAATGAAATTCTGTGTAGTCCTGTGAGAGCCTACCTAGTGCACCAACTTCAGAGCAGATGGACCTGATCTACCATTGCTGCAAAGAGGGCCCACCTTCTGGAAGTGAGAAATGACAGCACCCTGATGACAAGACAGGTCCCAATCCTCACCTGACCTCTGCTAAGACACTCACCCCATCAGCGAGCTCAATACCTCATAGGCCAGGAAGTATCCACCCTGCAGAACCAGATGTGGCCCGAGCATCACAGAGCTTAGCGGACTGAGGTTCTCCTTGACGCACGCAGACCCCACCACGCCACTGGCCACACGGGCTCGGGGTATAACAGGGTGGTGCGGAGCGTCAGAGCAACCTGGCTTCAAGCTCCAACCCCAGCACTATTCTCTGGGTAACTTTTCCCCTCTTCTGTACAGCACTGTTTAAAAAAACAAAACAAAAAGCAAACCCTGTCTCACAGGGCTTCTGTGAAGATTAAAGAAGATAATGGAAGCAAAATTGTGGAGAATAACACCTGGCACCCGGCAGGCACTCACTTCCCTCCCCCTTTCTTCGTCAACCAAAAAGCCTTAGTATTTGTTCCCACAAGAATTAATAGTAAGGGCCGGCTAAGTGGCACTGGTTAAGAGTTGGCTTGGGACGCCAGCTCTGAGCAGCAGGGCCCCAGTTCGGATCCCACATGAGGGTCAGTGACGCTATGCCTTCTACAGCTAAGATGGTGAACAACAGCTCGACCTAGAGCTGGGCTGCCATGAGTGGACGACAGCTGGTAAGAGCTGCCAGGAGACACTGTGAACGGCCATCCAGTGGCTGGCGACTGATCTGCCTCACCCGGGAAGAGCACAATGATAATACCAACATGGGCCAGTGAAGCAATGTCCTCCACAACTAAACTGAAGAACAAAAGGACAGCAACTTGTCTGTTTCCCCTCCCCGATTCCCCAACGCTGTTCCCTCCCAATTCCCCAATAAAATAGAATTTTACACTTAAATCTATTAGATTTCATCTTGAGGAAAGAATACATGTTCAACATTGCTAAATGTCAAGTAATTTTTAATGGCTAAAAATTGAAAAAAGTTTTAAAAATCTTCAGACCCTTACAATTACGGTTTTAAATCATTTTTTATGACATAGGATATTACTCATTCTATAGTACTCTATAGGGAAAAAACAGGATAGAGTATAATTGCAATTCTGTTAAAATATATAGATCTTCATGAACACAAATCTGGAGAGACATATACTAAAATACTAACTGTGCTCATCCCTAAGTTGCGGTACTATGTACCAGTTTGTTTCTCCTTTAATTTATAAAGGTTTTCTACAATGAATATGTATTAATTTTAACAGACAAAATGTTTACTTCATATTTCTGCTTTATCTCCGTATTCCAGTGAATTACGATGATTTCTAATCTTGGTTCTGTCACCCAACATGCTTGTTATCTGTCCTGAACTCCCACAGAATTGACAGAGGACAAAGCCAAAAAGAGCTCTGTGGCATAGTACTGGTGACCTCCCCGCAAGGCGAGGTGAGCTCGGCACTAGTACCCAGAGCAGTCTTTCAACCAGCTACAAGTCCATCTTACTGCTCTGTCGGCCAGGTCGTACTTACTTCTCTTGAACCCAAGAAAATCATTAGACTCAAAGTTCTTACTGAACATTCCTCCACCCAAATCAGATTATTTTCCAAGACTTGGTACCGTGACATGTTGGCTACTAGCCCCCACAGATGGTTCAAATACCTGACTTGGAACTGGGCAAGGGGTCCATACAATAAGCAGCTCACCAGCCCCCCATTTCCAGGATCCCCTTACCACGTTGTTCCTTTGCCACCCTCCCCCTCCCAGACCCCAGGGTGATTCTGGGGTCACTCCTGCAGCTTCTCTCAGGTCCCCAAAACCTGGCCTGTAAGAATCCGGCAACCTGAACTCAAGAAAAGGGACTCAGTGTGGCCTGCCTCTCACGTCTCCCAAAGCTCTCTCACCAAGTCTGTTCTGCCCTCACAAAGATGAAGGCAAGATAAGCGCACTCTGCCTCCCAGGACTTTGCACCACTTGCTTCAGGCAGGAATCTCCCCCTGCCTGTCCTGTGTCTTCTTGCACTCTCTGCTTGTGGCTAAAAAAAAAAATCCCTTTATGTTGTCCAGCTGACCCAAGCCTGTTGCCTCCCCACCCACAGCTCTGCCCACTGCACAAATCACTTCCCCAGTCAACTATTACTTAAGGCACAATGCCAAGATGGAGACCAGCGAGGAAGAAATAAAACTAGCCTTGTATCTCAGCTAGGACGATTTGTGCAGTCATCCCGGGGGGCTTGAAAGGAAGGGGAAGACCAGATTCTGGCAAGGGCGAGCTGGGCACCAACCGAGGCTGGCAGATCCCACACACAGTGCCTTTGCTAGTTGAGACACAAAGCAGAAAGCTGGACGAAGAACGGTCGCAAAGCAGCTCAGGTTTCACTGAGTCAACAGCCCCCTTCAGAGGAGAGGCCCACCCTGTGTGTCATCAGCCCCTCCCAAGTGCCCTTTGCACTGCCCCCAACACCCTGCCCTTCCTTTCGGCCGGATATGCAATCCCATCCCCCAGGAGGGTCACCCTGCCTTAGCACAGCTCCATTTCCTGCCCCTGGTGACTCCTCTGAAGTCTATTGTTCCCATGAAGTTTGGGTCAAAGGAAGCTGAGTCCCCACCCATGGGGGCGCGCCTACCCTCAGCACAGGCCAAGGCCCGGGGCAGGCCCACACCGGGCCGCACTGCAGGGAGCCAGGCCCATCCTCCCGGCCTTCCCAGGAGCATGCCAGTATTAAAGGCAGGAGGTGTGGGCACGGATCTTAGGGACTAGAGTGCCAGTGGAAATAAATGCTCCCAAAGATCCTGTCGCTACCAGCAGAAGACTCCAGGACCTTACCACACACGGGGCGATTGGAATCTCCCCAGTATCTAAATGGAAAACCCAAAAGCAAGGGAAGAACTGTCATTTCAGAGGAGGTCAAAGCAAAGCTGGAATCAGAGCGCAGGAATTAGAGACCCTGCCCCGCCCAGGGACAAAGCCCTGCCCCCACCTCCACCTGGGCCCCACAGCGGGTTAAACCCCCAGGGGAGGGAGGAGGGACGGCAGAGCAGCTGTTCAGATCCAATTTCAGAGCTTTAAAAGGAGCTCTCGGCCCAACAACCCCTGCCAAAGGGTCATGGGGGGCAAAGGAAGACTGGCAAGGTAGAGCCACCCTTACAAGCCCTGAATTTCCCAGTGCCTCCAGGCTGACCTCAACAACAAGAAAGGCAGCGGAGCAAAGTGGTGACCCATGTCTTCCACCTCCACGGGGAGAAGAGGAGATAAGCCACAGGTCAGGCAAGAGATATCGATCTGTGACAGTTGCCAACCAGCACAAGACTCCAGAATGGAAACCATGGGAGGCTGCGACATCTGCATCCCAGGAGACTTTATAAAGACAGAGACCTCTCTCCACCTGGCCGAGGAATATACAGACCCGTGAGAAGGGAGGGTATATTTTAAAGATTTTACAGTTCTGCTTTCTGCTGGGATGCACAGGAGGTATTTCTGCCTCCTCACAGCCTGAGACAGAAGATGACAGGCCTCGCCCACGTCAGACTGTTCCAGCTTCCACCCTGTTAGATGAGGGTGGCCAAGGGGTCTGCGCACTGGGATCCAGAAAACAGGAGACAGAATGCAAAGTGAGGACAGAATGGATTCTAGTCACAGGTTGTGCAACCTTAAGCACGTTACTATCCCTCGAGGGGCGTCAGCTTCCCCATCTTTAATATGAGGGAGTTAGATGCTGACACTTGATTGAATGTCCAATAATGTTCAGCAAGTTCACCTTGGTGTTGAGACAACACTGGAATCAGAACATAGGAATTGGAGACTCTGTGCTCCCGTGATGAAGCCCTGCCACCACTCCACCTGGGCCACCATTTACCCTGGTTCCTAAGGATGAAGATCATGGTGCAGGGCCTGGCATGTAGTAAATGCTGGATTCATGTCTGCTGAATAAACATGAGTGAACAGGGCAGGGTTTATCAAAAGATGTTCAGATTAGTCCCCAAGCCATGCTGAAATAAGCTTGGGAAACTGGCTACTGAGTCCCCTGGCTGTGCCACGCACTGTGCTAGGTAATTTGCAAACAATGAATTTTCACAACAAACTTTCTGGATAGATATTAATTAACCCCCTTCCCATACTACTCACCAAGAAAATGAGCCCGAGAGCCTCAAAGGTAGTAAGTAATGGTCAGGCTCTGTCCCCAGGTCTGTCTGACCCCAAACACATATTCTTTCCACTCCATTGACGCTGTCTTTAGACCAGACACTCTTGAAGCCCCAGCACACACCTGGCCTAAGCAGGTGAGAGTGAGGAGGCTCCCACCAGAACATATGCATTCTCTCCTCGGGGTGCACGGAGGAGCAGCGACCAGAGTCCCCACTCCTTGAGAGCCTTGTTCCTTTCTTCCAAGAAGCCCTATACATTAGGCCCACATCATCATGTTATGGGAACGCAGAACTCCGAGTTCAGGTCTGCTTGTGTCCCCCCCCACGCCACCCCCCACATGCTATGTCACTTCTGTTGATATCCTGGACACCGAACCTCTCTCCCCTACCCAGCTAGTTCACTCCTCTAAAATGTCTTGGATAGTAAAACTCAAAAATGGAGAATACAGAAGCAAAGCAGAAAGGAAGAGATGGGGAAACGGAGACTCCCAGTAGGAGACACCCACCAGTCAACTGGCAAATCAGGAATAGCCCCTCCCTCTCCAACTAGTACTATAGCATTTACAAAATGAGCTAGTCACTCCCTTTGCTTAGGAAAGTGCAGAATGGTCTAATGGGTTGTAAATAATGGAGGATTCAGCCACTTGACTTTCCCAGGTAGCTCCAAGGAGAGTTGGACCAGCAGAGAAAGTTCAGGCTGGTGTACATCCATTCCTCTTTGTCCTTGGGGCCAACTGTAAAGCGCTCTCTATTCAAATCTCAAGATTTAGATGGTCTCCTCTTTCAGGGGTCCATCCCCACAATCATACCCAACTCTTATCAATAATCAGTCCTATCAACAAAAGTCCTCAACTTCCTTTAGCTTCCTTTGTTCTCTAAACAGTTCCAGGCAAGGACCCACTTTCCCTCAGAAAGACAACTTCCATCCAGCTCTGCGCAGTCCACGGCAAATGGAGCCTAAGAGCCACGAGCTCCAACAACCACAGGCAAATCATCCCAGCACACATACAACCAAAGACACTGTCTCTGGCCCACGGGAATGCAATGGAGTTAGAACAGTCATGCCCAAACCAACATCCTCAGAAAAATACACACTGAGACAGGACATCGCACAAGTACCCAAGACCCACTTTCAGACAGCACTTTTCTCAAGTGGAAATATACTCACGTTCAACAAACAAATACACCTACTGGAAGCCACGGTGACTCATATGTGCACAGATACCACCCTCACATACACCCAAAGCTAAGGGAGACAGGACAGCCAGACTCCCATCCCATGAGCTCGTCAGGTACCCACTGGGTCTGAAGAAGCCCGTTTACGCAGCCGTGCACAGAGGGCACGTGGAGGGGGGAAAGTTCTCTTTGGGGTATAAGGAGTTCTGTTCCCTAGATCCACTAGTCCCCATCAGGCTTTTCAGCCCCTGGGGAGCAGGGACCTTTTGTTCAGGTCCCCTCCGCTCTCGCAAAGCCTTAGCACTTAAAACAACCAACACACCTACCTCCAGGGCTCTGTCTTGCAAACCTGAAAAGGGCCCAGCAGGAACGAGGCATGGGTGCTGAGTCCCTTCCATCGCGGGGCTCTCAGTTCCGCCTCCAGTCCTTCCAACTCCCCAGACTGTCTTCCCCTCCCCGCGCCCCTCGTGCACCACCCAGACCCTGCGGTCCGCACAGCCTCCACGTGCCCGGCTCTCTTCCAGGTCTATCCTCCCGCGCCCCCCTGGATGCGTGCCGGATGGCGAAGCGCTGCCGCCCCCCGCGCCGCGGCCTCACCGGTCCCAGGATGCGGGAAGGCGGGGTGGCCGCGCTAAGCCAGTTCCACGGGGTCCGCCCCGCGCGCCAACTCCTGAAGCCGCAGCTCCGCCGAGGTCCCGGGCGGCCGGCGCAGGCTCTGCAGCGACGACAGGGGGTCAGCGAGCGGAGCCCCGGCTCCTGCCCGGAGGCCGACCCGCTGGGCGGGGAGGGAGGCGGGGCCGCGGACCGAGCCGACCCCGCGCCCCGGAGCCCAGCTCGCCGCCACCCCGCCCGGCGCGCGGAGCGAAGCGGCGCGGCGCGCGCGGAGGGAGGAGTTTTCCCAGAACGGGACTGCCGGGAAAACACTGGAGCTCCCTATTCCTGGAGCGGTGAGTCAACGGCCGGAGGAAGGGAGCCGGGGAGACGGGCCGGGCGCGGGGAGGGGCGAGGGGGAAGCGGCAGAGGGGCCGGGAAGCCGCGGCGCGCCCGCGGACGGGAGCGCAGAGTGGGGCCGCGCGCCGCCGCAGCCCGCAGGTCCAGCGCGGGAAGGGGCGAGGCCCAAAGAAAGGGGCGCGCGGAGCGCGCGGCCCGCCACTCACCTGGGGGACGCGGCGGCTGGGGCTGGAGCCGAGGCTGCGGGGCCTCCCACCCCCTGCCCGGCGTTTGAAAGGCGGGAGCCTGGAATGTGCGGAATGAGGGCTGGTATGAGATGCGCGCAGCTGAGGGAGGGCGCTGCAGGGAGGGGCTCGCCACCGGCCCCTCGGGGAGGAGACTGGGATGCGGGCGGGAGGGCGGGGGAGGGGGCTGCCGTCCGGGGCGGGGCCAGTGCGGGAGGGAGCCGGCGGGGGAGGGGCAGTGGGCGCGGGCCCCGACATGGCCGCAGTTGTTGGGTCCGGCCTGAGCCTCTCCCGCACACAAACTTTCCCTTCCACTCTTTCTCCTCCCCAAGCCCCAGGTTCCTGCCCCTCCGGGCGGAGTCTCCAACTTTTTCCCAGGAGCTAAAATCCTTCCTCTTAGCCGGAGCCGTGGTGTCCAGTGGGTGAACTGGGCTCGGGCCTCGCACCCTGCCACCCTCGGCATCTCCAGCTGCGCACGGACGTCGTTGCCCACGTGTCCGCGAAAGGCCGGGTCCGGGGCGGGCGCCCGGAGCACAGAGAGGGCTGCTCCCTCCCCGAGTCTCTCACCGTGGGACGCTCGCTCCCGGGAAAATACAGAGACAGCAAATACAGATTCTAGCCCCAGGTCCTCTGCCAGTGCCTCCTCGCGTGCCCTCCCTGGCATTAGTCCTTCAGCCGCTCAGTTCTGTCTCTTGCAGATCTGCAGAGCTGTCACTACCAAGGGAAGCACATGGGGAAAGGATACTCGGTGTGAAGTCTGTGTGGCCCAGCATAAGAGTAACTCAATGAATAATTATCCAACATGTATTATGTGTGCACCAGGTGCCGTGAAAACAGTGAAGGATAAGACCTCAGCACCCTCAAAGAGCTTATCATTTAGCTGGGAAGACTGTGTACCTGGAAGAGCATTGCTGTCAAGTGGAAGTCTGGGTTTTAAAAAAACATATCAGAAGAGTTTAGTCTCTTTTGGGGAGAGAAGTGCTGAAAACGCACTGCGCTCCCATCTGGAAGTATCCAGAACCCACTGGCTTAAAGCAGTGTGTTATCACATACCACTGGCATCCACTTTGTTGAGAGAGGTTGAAACCAAAGGACTTTGGGCTTTTTGCAAAAATCAAATCCAACCTCTGTGGAGTCTTATCTCTTAACCTTGATTTGCAGTGGTTGTCCAGATCTTATCTCCTTCACCAAACAGAAACTTCCTTGAAGACTGAGTAAATGCCTGATACAGCTTATCTTTCACCCAGCACCAGGTTGGTGCCTGGGGTAGATAAGTACATAAAAAATGTTGAAAAACATGAAAAAAAAAATTGCTACCGCAGAGAATATTGAAAAGAAATGCCGAAGTTGTTCCCGAGAGGTGTCCCAAGGTGTTTTGAACAATGACAGCATCACTGGAGGAAGTATCCAGTCTCAGAAGGGGATGGCTCTGAAGGCAGCAGCTCATTTGCATTTATAAATTCTGGTATGCTTGTTAAATAATGAGTCACACCAGGCCCTGGTCACACCTCATACACGTGAGAATACTGCAATACAGGACAAGATACAGACCAAATGAAGTACAAACTAAGCACTCGCTATTTACTGTAACCATTGTTTGTTGTCTGTTGACTTTGAGCACCATGCTAAGTGCAAGGGTAAGTCCCTGCCTGCCATCACAATCTAGATGGGAAGACAGAGACAACTACAAAGTTCAGTGGCAAACCAAAGTAAGGAACAATGAAATCCAAGTTACAGAGGTGATATTTGAACTAGCTCTTAAAGGATAAATGAGAGTTTGCCAAATTAAGACTGGAATACCCACAAAGGTGTGGTACCCTGTAAACAAAGGGTTAAGAGAAGTCTTGTATCTGGTGACACAGGTGTGACACAATCAGTATCAACATCAGAAGGACCACTCTGGGGCCGGCCAAGTGGCACATTGGTTAAGAGCTGGCTTGCGAAGCCAGCGACCCGGGTTCGGATCCCACATATGAGGGCCAGTGACACTGCCCTCTACAGCTAGGATGGTGAACAACAGCTCCACCTGGACCTGGGCTGCTGAGTCCCCGGGGACTGCCATAGGCTGCTGTGAGTGGCCGTCCAGAGGCCGGCAACCGATCTGCCTCCCCTGAGAGGAGTGCAATGATGATACCAACATGGGCCAGTGAAGCAACGTCTTCCACAACTTGACTGAAGAACAAAAGGACAGTAACTTGTCTGTTTCCCTTCCCTGGTTTCCCAACGCTGTTCCCCTCCCCCAATTCCCCAATTAAATCTTAAAAAAAAAAAAAATGACCACTCTGGCAACAGTGTTGGGCTGGTTTGGAGAATTAGGTGCCCTAAACTCAGGCAGTGGTCCTGAGGTTAAGGATGAGGGAAAGGGTCTAGGAAACAGTCCTGAGGCAAAATCAACAAGAACTGGTGACTAGGTTGACTGTGAGGGTGACAGAGGAAACAGAAATCTCTAAATTTGACAAATGAACAACTGGAGGTGCCATTAACTGAGATAAGACAAATTCAAACAAAAGGAGGAAAAAGTTGAGTTGGAAGGTGGATCCAGCCAGGTTCAAAGGATTGAGAGGAAGGCAGGACGGACCCCGGGGTAGGGACAAAACAACCTCATCACAGACTGCTGAGAGGAAATTTGGAGATCAGACTGGCTTATTCCTTCCAAATTTTCACTATCCAAAACCATAAATGATCCCAGCTGGAATGGTGTGACTTCAGGACTTCAGCTTCCTGGTCCATACCCTTACAAGCTTCTAGAAAGTTCTGTGCCTTGAGGAATGTTCCCAAGCTGTCGAGGTCCTTCTGGGGAAAGTTCTTAGATGTGGAAATTCTGGAAGGTGAAAGACTGACAGTATTTTACACATATCCTGCCCATTCCAGGGGCATTTATGTTTCTTAAGGGACAGGACTTTCAGTCACTGACCCTCAGAAGTGAATCTATTGGCAGACATACTTCATTTCTCTGGATCAAGTAGAACATACGCATATGGCTCCCCTCAAATGACACCACAGTTCCCCTCACTTCCTAGTGATCCAGACCACCCTACCTAGTCCTACAAATGGATCTCCACTCGAGCTGAATGATGAGTGATCGGGGGCAGGAGTGTGGTCTGTACACCAAAATTAAAGTCAAAAATCATATTAATTACTTTTATCATATATTATTTTGGTATATTTCCATTCCTTTAATAAAGTTTGTTTTTCCTACCTCCATGGTCATAGTTAAACTAATTATCCATATGATACTGTGTTAAACAAATTCAACCACATCTATGTGATGAAATTCTTTGCATGTATTAATAACAAGATGTTTTTGTTTTTGTTTTTTTGAGGGCAGTGTCACTGACCCTCATATGTGGGACCCGAACCGGGGTCGCTGTCTTCCCAAGCCAGTGCTTAACCACTGTGCCACTCGACCGGTCCACAATATGTTTTTTAATAAACCAAACATTCATGATATTAATATAAGTGGAAAAGCAGATTTAAAAAACAGGATATATAGGATGATGCTGTTTTTGAAAATTAAATTTTAAAAAATTGATTACGTCTGACAGGTTGAAGATTGAGAGGATTTTTTATTTTCTCATTTTTATTCTTTATTTTCTATAACAAACTTTACTTCTTTTGAGAGGAAGAAAATGAAACTACAAATCTATATCTAACCCTTCCCTAATTGTTCCACATTTAAAAAAAAAACAAAATACCTACAACTGAATTGAATAGCCTAACAAGAAGTTGACTAGGACAGAGTCAAGGAAAGGTTACTTCCTAGCCTTCAGGTAAAAGGCTCATCTACTGCTTTGGAGATTCCCCAGTACACCCGCCCGCCTTCACAAGTGTGATGTGCTGACTGCTACAGTCTTGGTTGGTCACCTGTGACTCAGTGTCGTTTTCTTGTTTAACCTCCCAGACTGTATTTCCATTTGCTTTTTTCCTTAAGACCCTTCACTCCATCACAACTGAACTGTATTTTGTGCTTTGAAGGATAAAACAGACTTTTATCAAAGTTGTTTGGAGGGGTTTTTTTTCCTCTATAGAATAAAAGCAGTCTGTAATTTGATACGTATAATATTAGTTCTGTTGTCTCTTCATCAAAGAGAAATGTTAGCCAGAGGCAATTCTAGGTCTACTATCTAGGGGACACTGAGCTACAGGCAGATCTGTGTCCCCCTCCCAAATTCATATGTTTGAAGTCCTAACATCCAGGACCTCAGAATGTCACTGGATTTGGAGATAATGTTTCTAAATAGGTGATTAAGTTAAAATCGGATCTTTAGGGTGGGCCCTAATCCAGTCTGACTGGAGTCCTTATAAGAAGAGGCCATTAGGACACAGATAACTCACACAGGAAAGACCATGTGAAGACACGAGGAGAAGAGGGCCATCCACAAGCCAAGGACAGAGGCCTCAGGAGAAACCAACCCTGCCCACACCTTGATCTTGGACTTCCAGCCTCCAGAACTGTGAAGAATAAATTTCTGTGTAAGCCACCCAGTCTGTGGTCTTTTGTTAGGGCCACCCTAGCAAATATAATACAGTATATTTCCAGACTGAAACAAAACAATTGGTTTCCAGAGTGCAGTGGTTAGTCTCCTCCACGTGATACCAGAGTTGCTCTGAGGTTCCCAGGGGTGGGCGTTAAGGTCAGATATCTAGGAGCTTCCTAAGAAAATGTCAAAAGGGAGGAAGGTATCCTCCAGCCTTATTCAGTTAAAATTTTCATTTTCAGTAACCAAAACAATATTCTTCAGAATGAAAAGTTAACATAACTCATGTACTATGACCTTACTCGGGAATTAAACAATCTCAGTTTAAGTAACAGTTTGGCCACATACTAATGATGACCTTGGGCATACCTATATTATGAGTCTCAGTTGCCTCATCACTCGGTTGTTCATTCCATATTTATTGAGCATGTATGGATGTCCTTGGCACTGTGCTTAGGTGGGCACCAGAAAGAAACAGAAAAGTCACAATCCCTGCCCCTCAAGTTAACAGTCTAGACAAGAACTAGACAAGTCTAGACAAGTCTAGACAAGAACTAACAGAACTAGACAAGCAACAACCTCCGCATGGGAGGAAAATTGGTAAGAAGAGAGTGAAGTTGTGAAAACCTGAAGTTGAGATTTCTGTGGACCAACACTCTGCAACAGTGCTTTCTGCAATTACAAAATGTTCTTTATGTGCACTGTCCATTATGGTAGTTACAAGCTACATGTGGCTATTGAGAACTTGAATTTAGCTAGTCTGACTAAAGAACTGCATTTTATTTTAATTCATTTAAATTTAAATAGCTACATGTGACTAGTGGCTATGGCACTGGACAGCACAGCTGTTGGCCATTCAAAAGATGTTCAGGCAGAGAACACTTGTAGAGCTAAGGAAAGGATTCGGGAATCAAGTGTAAGGTGCAGTGTTGTGGGAATTGTTATGAAGAGTGTAAAAGGAGAGGATTAAAATAATTAACATGGGGGGGCTGGCCCAGTGGCTCAGTTGGTTAAGAGCTCGCTCAAGAGTGTGAGCTGAGCTCTGAGCAACAGCCGTTCGATGCCAGCCCGAGCTGAGTTGCCGTTGAGCTGCCAACAGGTGGCAGGATGGCTCAGCTAAAAATAAATAAATAAATTAATTAAATAACACGGGTCTCTAGGACTGCATATGCTCAAAACATGATACAATTTTTTTTTAAGATTGGGGGGGGGATTTGGGGGAAGGTAACAGCATTGGGGAACCAGGAAAGGGGAAAAGACAAGTTGCTGTCCTTTTGTTCTTCAGTCTAGTTGAGGAGGACCTCACTTCACTGGCCCATGTTGGTATTATCATTGCGCTCTTCCCAGGTAAGGAAGATTGGTCGCCGGCCACTGGACGGCCGCTCACGGCGGCTCACAGCAGCTCACGCTGGCTGCCAGCCACTCACGGTAGCTCACAGCAGCCCACTGCAGCCTACACTGTCACCGGCCACTCACGGCAGGCCAGCTCCAGGTCGAGCTATTGTTCACCATCTTAGCTGTAGAGGGCACAGTGTCACTGGCCCATGTGGGAACCAAACCTGCAGCCCTGCTGCTCAGAGCTCACGCTCTCAAGCCAACTCTTAACCAGTTGAGCCACTTGGCAGGCCCCATGATACAATTTCTTAATGTGCAAATCGTCCATGTGTAGGGGACTAGTTAAAAACACTATGAAATATTGTGGAGCGTAAACAAGTTATGAGGAAGGCCTGTTTATCGACATAGGAATATCTCCAGGATATGTTCTGAAAAAAGCAAGCTAATGAACCTAGTATCTAGTATGCTACCATTTGTGCACAAAGGGTGGGAAGTTTTGCATACATTTTTATTTTTGCATAAAGAAATGGATGATACACTGGAAAGAAACTAAAAGGTTAACTGTAAGGGCCAGCCAAGTGGTGCGGTGGTTAGGCGCTGCTTTGGGAAGCCAGCGGCCCCGGTTTAGGTCCCACATATGAGGGCCAGTGACACTGCCCTCAAAAAAACAAACAAAAAAAAATAGTTAACTGTAAGAGTAATGGAAGGGAAACAGAAGAGAGGACATGTGGAAGGAGGCTTTAATTGTATAGGATTAAACATTTTTTTAAACCATATGAAATTACTGCTATTTAAAATTTGTATCTATCTATCTATATATCTGATACAGAACAACAGAAGGCTGACCAAAGGCAAAATCAGGATTTTTTTTTTAGTTTTTTTTTTTAAAGATTTTATTGGGGAATTGGGAGAGGGGAACAGCGTTAGGGAATCGGGGAAGGGGAACAGAGAAGTTGCTGTCTTTTTTGTTCTTCAGTCTAGTTGCAGAGGACGTTGCTTCACTGGCCCATGTTGGTATCCTCATTGCGCTCTTCCTGGATGAGGCAGATCAGTCGCTGGCCTCTGGATGGTTGCTCACCGTGGCTATTGGCAGCTCATGCTGGCTGCCGGCTGCTCACGCTGGCTTCTGGCCACTCACTAGCCTATGGCAGCCCACTGCAGCAGGGGCTGCAGCCCAGCTCCAGGTGGAGCTGTTGTTAGGTGTAGAGGGCAGTGTCACTGGCCCTCATTTGTGGGATCCACACTGGGGCCGCTGGCTTCCCAAGCCAGCGCTTAAGCACCACGCCACTTGGCCGGGCCCAGGGCATGTTTTTAAGGTCATATTTCTACCTTACACTGATATAGCTTGTCCTGAGCTGCATTAATACCCTAGAAATTACATGTAGACCCTAATTTTAAGATCTGGACCTAATTCCCAGCCCTCCTCTGCCTGTCACCCTCTTTTCCTCTCAAGACCATTCTTTCTTCCTAACCTTCCTGCCCGCCCTCAGACTACAGAAGAAAGAGAACTACTGGATTATTCCTCTTGGAATCCTTGAAAATCATAAGGTACAGAATCTGCATAATAGTGCTTAACAAGATGTTAAAACCCAGAGGCTTGAGAACCACCATATTAAACCAAAACGTGTAAGAAAAGATGGTAACTGACCAGGGGCACTCCCCCTGTGACTCCCACCGTGCCCCCACCCCCCAGCTTCACCCTCTATGTGGTTCACTCTCTTTTCTTGCACCCCCACTCGTGGGCCACAGCCACGCTAGAAGGCAATGTGCAAAAGAGCTTGGGCCTGATGAACCAAAAGACCAGGCAGAGCGAGCGCAAATCAGGGAGGCCCATTTCATATTTCTTTTTTTTTTTAAAGATTTTATTGGGGAATTGGGGGAGGGGAACAGACAAGTTGCTGTCTTTTTGTTCTTCAGTCTAGTTGCAGAGGACGTTGCTTCACTGGCCCATGTTGGTATTATCATTGCGCTCTTCCCGGATGAAGAAGATTGGTCGCCGGCCTCTGGATGGTCGCTCACCGTGGCTATTGGCAGCTCACGATGGCTGCCGGCCACTCACTGTAGCCTATGGCAGCCCACTGCAGCAGGGGCTGCAGCCTATTCTGTCACCGGGGCTGTTAGCTGTAGAGGGCAGTGTCACTGGCCCTCACATGTGGGATCTGAACCGGGGCCACTGGCATCCCCAAACCAGCTCTTAAGCAATGCGCCACTTAGCCGGCCCCATTTCATATTTTAAACACTTCCATTAACAGTAGGGCTATTTTTTGCCCAGGCTGTTCCTTCAAGCAGAAACAGAGATGGACACAAAGTAAGGAATGTGAGGTAGGATGGGGACTGAGACCAGAACATGGATGCTTAGTTTCCCAGATACGTTGAGCTGCTTTTCTTTCCTCTCATCAGAGTCCCTGGAAAGCCATCTAAAATTGCTTTAAGAGCATTTTAAACCATTCTGTGTAACTGAAAAAGTCAACTGATATATGCCTTGTCCTATTTTAAAAGAACATTAATAAAAACGATAATATTGATACCCAATGCTTAATATGTGCCAGATCCCAGTCATTTGACCTGAAATACCTCAAATGGTTTCTCAACTCCAGAAATATTACTGTTCTCAGATCTTCATTACAGGGCCACGCCATAGCACAAGGTGCATTACACTGTCGAGTTGCTGAAGTCACCCCAACTCTTTTTTTATTTTTTATTTTTTTAGCTGAGCCATCCTGCCACCTGTTGGCAGCTTAGCAGCAACTCAGCTCGGGCTGGGCATTGAACCACTGTAGCTCAGAGGTCAGCTCACACTCTTGAGTGAGCACTTAACCAACTGAGCCACTCAGCCGACCCTACCCCAGCCCTTTGTGACTCCCTCATGTCTTATGGAATCTGTGCCATTCATTTTCATGAATGTGTAATGTGCATCCTTGGTCAGCAGGTGGTGCCATGAAACCGTCTGTGTATAATTAGGGCTTGCTGAAGTTCTGACAGCACCAAAGGCAAATCCTGCCTTTACGGTGGCATTCTCGTTTTTTGTGGATGAGAGAAGAGTTATGTTTATAAAGAAGACTGTGAAACTTTTAAAGAATATATCTTGACTATGATAACTAGAGACCAAAATGGGGAAAGGAGGTAAAACTATCCAATATGCAATTGGTCAAGAAATATGCCTGAAAGGTGCAACGATCCGGCCAGTGCTTGGCAAACTCCCAGCCAGAGTCCACCTGAGGATGTTTAGAAAAGGGCCATGGACTGGAAAGCAGCAGGTATCAGGCATATGACATGAGTACATGGGTAGGAGTCATTCTATGCTGAGGAGTGGAGGCTGAGGAGAAAGGCAGCTTACAACATCCCAAGATTTGCTCCATGCAGCAAGATGTCTCCAGTGGTTGAGAAAAAGCAGCTCTGAGGTTCTGTGCTTCCCCAGCATAGGATCATACTCCTCCCACATCGTGCACTCCCACCATCCCAGAATCTCCCAACAAAACACATGCTCAGAATCTCCCCTCTAGTTTTTGAAATCAAGCATCCATGATCTTTTCCTGAGGTCTGTACGTTCTCCTCCCAGCAGTATCTCCAGCCATGAACAACATGGAGCTGTCCAGAAGGTAAGTAAACAGAGAGCTCGATTCAAAACACTTACAGGAATTCCAGATTCTTGCCCGTGTGAGTGGGGAGAATCGTAGAATTCAACAACTGAAGATCATGTAACTCAAAGCCTCTCCATCTACAGATGAGGCGAGAGGCACGTGGCAGTCACCGGCAGGAAAAGGGCCAGAACCAGGGGTCTTGCCTCAGTCAAACCATCGCTTTATTTCTGCATCTATGATGCTATCTAAAAGAAGGGAATTGAAGGTATTTCATTTCTTTTATGGCCTACTAAACTTCTGATCAAAAAAGAGCCTTTTGTAAGACCTGTTTTAGATTTTTAAATAATATTTGATGATCATGTCAATGGCTGTTGATGCTATTTCTAGTCACTGAAACATGAATAAAAACTAAGTCACAAATACCCTGTGTGGCCAACCATGCACATTAACCAAAAAGAATGTGAAAATTCAAGCTCTAAGAATTAAATCCTGACTCCAGCTCTCATCCTGAGTTGTAGGTTCGTCCTGCATCTTTCCGTGGGACTCACCACGAGTATGACCGAGTAGCAAAGCCTAGTAAATAAAGGCTTGTGGACGCATACTTTTTGCAACTTGTCCTTATAAGGTAGCTTTAAAACGTGAATACCTAATGGTAAGAGAGAGGGTCTATTTTACTATTAGATATTTAATTTTCCTTCGGAATCAGTAAGCAGTACCAGGAAAGATGACCCAGAAGGCTGACCAGTGCAGGCATCCAGAAAAACACAGATCCTGCCCTTCTGCAGCCCCCTCTATGCTTGGCTCTTGGCTCCATCATCCTTCCAGGACTCTTGGTGACCTATGTATAGTGAGTCTAGACAGTCTCCAGAATGCAGGCTTCTCAGGCTCCTGTTCTACCCTGCGATGAAAGCTTATGGTGACATTTCCTTGACTGGAAAGAACTGAACAGTTCAACGTAGCCACGTTATGAAAATTACGATTACAGAACTACGTGAAGGGTGGGGCTTTGCAAAGAATGGTGACACTCCCATTTTTATATAAATTATTTTTTATTTCTATAGCATACAAAAGGTATAAATATGACTTATATAAAACCAATCACCTACATACTTAAGCAGGAAGTCTATAAAGCTGGGTATATATGTCTTGTCTCTGAGCCAGAGCGAGCAGGGAGAAGCAGATTTAGATACGGACGGCCCAGGAGGCTCCTCCCCCAGGCGCTGTCATCTACTGTAACTGGACAGAAGTGGACAGCTTTCGCTTTTCAACCAGAGCAGCTTATCAGATAGCATCGGGATGGTGGTGCTGGAGGTCTGAGGGGCTTTGGGCACTTCTATGAAAGAGGCACTTGATGAGAGGCATGCCCGAGATGGAGGCCAATAATGTCAAAACAAAGCAGGTGGCACTTGCCAGCAGGAGAGGAGCAAAGGATCTTCCATCTCCCAGGTCTCCTTCCTTCACATTGCTATTTGGTGGGAGCAAGGAACGAGAGGAGGCTGAGAAGAAAGGGGAGCCCACAGATGGGGATTTAATGGAGCAGCATGCTGGTAAACAGTTCAGTGCAGAGGCTTGGGGATGGAACGACGCTGAGTGCGGAACATACAACGTTCCTGGATTCTCAAGATTCTGACACACTGAGACTGCTCAACTGGTGGCAGTGCCGTGATTTGTTGGGAGATGCTAATAATCTGAACGACTTCGCAAAACCCTCATGGTCTGTGAAGACAAGTGACTGGAGCTTGATCAGTACCAGTGAGCCAGGCTTCAGGGAGCTAACAGTTCTGTCAGGGAGGAGGGCCAGAGCTCTGCCCGACAAGGTCTGCAGAGCTCACGAGTCAGCTGGCTGGTCCTCACCAAAGCCTGTCTTGACACTGCTCTTGATAATGACAATGACGAGTTTCAATATATAGTGATCTTCTTACGTCTAACATGGTCTACAGGTGTGCGTATCCCTCTATATAATGGCTTCATAATAATACAGCTGTGGGAGGCACTCCTGGGTTGAAAATGAAGGCAACTGTCAAATTATTCTCAGTCTTAACTAGACTAAGTCATCTATTGGGTTTATGCTTTCAGCCTAAACCAAATTTAAAACAATTATATAAAATTCTCACTTCACTGACTATAATTTTGGCCACAGCCACTTTGTCTCAGATTGGTGCCAGCCAATCTGATCTGGGGGAAGAAAGGGAGGTGGGGCCCTGTGACATCAGTACATTCTAAGCCCCAAGGGGACAAGAAGCTAGCTCTCAGAAACAAATACCACACTCCCTCTGATAAAGACAATTCTACTTATTTCCGAGTGAGCACAAGTTCTTCTCTCAGGGTAGCTGAAGTAGCTGACACCGCCTTCTCCCAGGGGTAAGTTAGGCAGGATAGAAGAATTAAGCTAGCTGTGTGGACTCAAAATGATCACAGACTTTGGGTTTTCCAGTTCTGGTGGTAGATGATACTCTAGAAACCATCGTCACCAAAACGAGGTAACGCTACATAACCATGAATGCAGCCGAGGACCTCTTTGGAGCCGATCTGTAGACTGTTGCTTCCTGGAGACATCCATTCCCCACTCTTATCATCTCATGGCCACAGGCCCATGTTGGAAGATGCCCAAGTCCAGAGATGACAGAGACATGCCCAAAGCAGAGGCTGGCAAACTACAGCCCACGGGCGGCCACATGCGATCTCTCATGACTCGGCTATGGCTGCCTTTGCAGTACAATGACGGAGCGGAGTAGTTTAAAGAGAGACTACCTGGCCATTTGTAGAAAAGGTCTACAGACCTGGAGATTAAAGGCAATTTAGGGAACTGTCCCTCTCTGAAAAGGTTTTCCAAAGAAGAGACCCAAGCATTGAATCATTGGAACCAGATTCTAGCTGCAAGTTTCCAAGCACAGGAAATCTGACTCTCGAAGCACAGGATCTGTTAGGCAATCACCTCGGGAGTCACCTATGTGCCCTGGACGAGACCCTCCCTGTGCTTTGACTAATCCCTCACCTAAATTAAACTGTAATCCTCGACCATGTCTGTGACACCCAGAGGAGTGTGTGTGTGACACCCAGAGGAGTGTGTGTGTGTGTACACATATACATGTGCGCACACATATATACATACATACACCCATTCAGGGATCGCTCCAAAGGGAGCAGACTGTCTCGTGCTGGGGCAAGGGCAGCTCCTGAGAGGTTTGTGGTGAGAAGCCTAGCCCCAGTGTGCGTGCTTGCGTCTCATTCACACGCTAGCTTGCTGTCGAAGCTAGAAAGCCCAATGGCAAAGGCCTGAAGTGCACACAGCGGGTAGTTGTAGTCCAGGGTGAACACGTCATCAGCCACACGTCCAAACTGCATGACTATATAGTCAGCTAGAAACAGAAGGGAAACAGCATGTTAGAAGATAATGGGGAAAAGCCTGTTAAGAAAAAAAAAGTCCTCCCAATAGGTCAGAATCAGCAGGTCTCTTTAAAGGGGGAAACTTTTATTAGAATGGAAAGAGGCATTAACAACAATGTCTAACCATGAGCACGGTTTCTATTCTGATTTGTCTCCACTACAGAGAATGGGAGACCACTCCTGACCAGCAGCATGGAAGGTAAGAGGAGAGCAGAGTGGAGTGGCCTGCCAGGTACAGCACAGCCTGTGAGCTGGTAGCGCCAAGGACCCTTTACTGAGTGAGGTCATTTGCAAACAGCCTTGCCTAAGGCTTCTCTGACTGGCCACAGGAAGAATTCTCTCACACTCTTCTGTCCTCAACACAGCGGTTCAGAAGTTTTACTGTAAAACTGTTGTTGTGTCTTTCCAAAGAAATCGTTTCTTAAATAATGCTCTCCTGAACATAGAACATCAATGATAGGAAATGCTTGTTCCCCGCTGTGGAAGGACATCCTTCCTCCTCTTCCCACCTAGCCCTTCCTGTGGGCTTACGGTCATTTTCGTGGACTATCTGAAAGTTCTTCACAGACGCCTGAGTGACCCGGCCATGGAAGTTCAGGACATAAGATTGGGTGTCATCATTCCAGACGGGCGCTTTGTTGTGCAGCTCAATCACATTCTCCAGGGTTTTGTTCTGCCATTTGGAAAGCAGGTTCGCATGGTCCTGTTCAAAAGGAAAATCGTTACTTTGTACTGAGAACCACAGAAAACTATTTGTTCTCAACTCTGTGAGGGAGAAGGCAGAGTAGGGGAGTGTTTTCTCCATTTCAGAAAAGGGAACAGAAACAAAGAAAGCCAAAAATGAAGCCAGTTTTTTTTGGCTTTGTTTTGATGCTTACAGATGATCTAGTTTCTCTCTGCAGACTAAGTAGCTGTAAATCAAGGGCTTCAGCCACTGCTCTACGGCTGCACTTACCCTGAGGTTCTGGGGCGACAGTCTCCTAAACAAGATATGAGCAACACTGAGGCTCGGGAAGAATCAATGATTTGGGGGTTTATCTCTTCTGTATTGTATTCTTGTCCTTCAGAGTCCTTTGCTGATTACATAGGTTCTTACTCACACTTTGTGGCCGAAATGGGATCCGTTCATGATTCATGTTCATCCCTGGAATGATCACAGACATTTTCCTAGGACCTTTAAATCCAAGTACATTTGTTTCCTGGAAGATAGGGAAATAAGACAGCATTTGGAAACATAAAGGAAAACGAGACCACATTCTTGGCACAGACTTTTTTGGCCATGTAAACTGTTGACAATGTCAAGAGCACTAAAAGCTATTTTATTATTACTGTAGTTAAAGAGAGACAGAGAACCAAGACCAGGAAAGGGATGCTACACCTCTTTTTAATCAGTTTATTTTTATTTTTTAAATTTTTTTATTTTTGAGGGAAGTGTCACTGGCCCTCCTATGTGGGACCCGAACCGGGGCAGCTGGCCTCCCAAACCAGCACTCAACCACCGTGCCACTCGGCAGGCCTGCTACACCTCTTTTTAAACCTAGTTTGGGGGCCGACCGAGTGGCTCAGTTGGTTAAGAGCTTGCTCAAGAGTGCAAGCTGAGCTCTCAGCAACAGCAGTTTGATGCTCAGCCCGAGCTGAGCTGCCACTAAGCTGCCAGATGGCTCAGCTAAATAAAATAAATAAATAAATATACCGAATTTGAACACTTGAATTTAAAATAGATTCTACTGGCTTGAAACTTTACTCTTACACTTTAATCTTAAGTGAACTTTGAGACAACTAAGAGAAAACTGTCCAATCTTGTCATCATCAATAAATATTTATTTCTTGTGAAGGCATGGCACTATATGATCTACAATGAGAATTACGGTGTAAATTATATAGGCTGTATCAGGAGGCAAAAACCTCAAATGCCTGTCAAGCCAGGCAGATCATATAGGAACAAAATAAGCATATCAAGGAGGTGGATATGTTTGTGTGTGTATTCATATACATATACACATGTACACACACGACAGTCATGCATAGTTAAAATATTTCACTGATTCTGAAGCTAAGAGAAAAATACTATACATTATAAAGTGTTACATCAAAGGGTTCTCATTTAGATAAAATCTCATAGGATTAATTCCAACTGAAGAAATGTTGCAGCTTTGGAATCAAGCCTGAGTTGAGTTAGTTGCTTCTTGCTCTCCTTTCCTCAACAGCTCTCTGAATGCCTGCTATATGCGCCAGGCCCGGTGTCCGTGTGGATGGAGCAGTGAGTAGGAGTTTACAAACTGGTAGAGAAGGTTCATGCTGATGAGGTTATTAAGTATAAGCTAGGTTCAACAGAAAGAGCACAGGGTGCCGTGGGGATGTCACAGAGGAATGTCAACCTCCTCTAGTGGTCAGGAAAGATTTCCCTGATGACATCAGGTAATTTAGCAAAGGGCGGGGGAAGGCTCTCAGGTGAGGGAAGGTCATGGTGCAGCAAAGGAATGACAGGAGGGCTACAGGGCTAAAATGATGGGAACAGGATGGGGAGAGTGCCACAGAATGGCCGGAAAGGGGAGGCTAACGTGTTAGGGCTTCGTACACGGTGAGGAGCGCAGCAGGCTTAACTGGAGCTCTGTCTTAGGAAGATTTATCTGGCAGCAGTACAGAATGGACCAGACAGGAGAAGGCTAAAAGCAGAGAGATCGGTTTCTAATTTATTGTAACCTCTGGCCAGTGAGTAAGAAGGAATGAAGATCTTGGTTAATACAATGGCATTCGGGAGACAGAAGAGCAGATAAGGCAAGACACCTTAAAACAGTAAAAAAATAATAACTTGGTAATTCATTAAAAATGAAAACTTGAATATTTAGAGAAAAGGATACCAGCAACAGAAAAGGGGATAGCAGGAATAGAAACAAGCTTGGGAGGGAAGATTATGAGTTCGGAGTTCGTCACATTAAGTTTGAAGTGCAGGCAGGACATGGGAGATTACGGAAAGCGCATGTCAGGATGTGGCTCTTACGTAACAGATGGCTGCCAGCTCCTGCCGGGTATGGGTCTTTTCTACCCGGCCTCTGGCCTTGGGGCTGACACCATGGTCAAAAACTGTAAACTTGGTTCCCATGAGGTTGGACCTAGAGTGACAAGAAAAAGACACCATAATAATCCATTTTTTCTCTTACGCAAACACAATCTAGGACATACAAGTATGTAACAGAGTGGAAGCCTATTTATTTGTTTTTCAAATGTCTAAATGTTCACCATCACTTTTTCAAAGATCTCTTATTAAAACAAAGAAAGGACTTAGATTTTCTTTTAAAGTGTTTTCTTTAGGTCACAACTTCATTACATGCTCACTGTAGAAAAAATATGGATTGTTTTGAAAGTACAGTGTTAACCTAAAAATAAAAGGCCAAAGTGAGAGGCAACCAGCATTTATTTGAGATCAAAAAGAATATCTATTCGGGAAGCACTGATTCAGGCAGAAACCCAAATAGTTCTGATTAGGATACTAAGGCAAGGGGTGTTTATGAGAAAGAGAAAGGGAACAATTACACTAATAGAAGGAAGGCATCTCTATTGGTGCAGGTAAGTTAGTGTGGTGACACTAACTCTAAACAATGTTTTTAATTTTTAGTCAGGTAGTCATCAGTCCAGTAGTCATAATATCTGCTTTCTTGTTATCCTTACAAATAGTTCTTTGGGACACAGTGTTGCTTTAGGCTTTAGGTAAGTCCAAAGGTTATTTTGCCCTGTTTTACCATTCCAAAGGTTTGAGGCATAAGACATGCAAGGCAGTTCTTCTGGGATGGCAGGTCCCGTTCCATTGTAAAGTAGCTCCATTTATATTATTTTTTTATGACAGGAATAAAAGTATCAGAAAGAATAGGACAGTGATACAAGGCTGCCCTCACCTGAGTTTGCCAATGTAACTTTGACCTTCACGAGATAAATCTGTTGGATCAGTGGAGATAAGGTAGTTGGATGTTTTGCTCTTTTTCCGCTTTCTCCCTGCCAGCAGAAATATCTTGAAAAAGAAAAAAGTGTAAGTCAAACGTGAAGTCAAGAGACTCGTCAGCGTTTCTTCTGTCTATTCACTTAGCAAGTGTTTAGATAGTGCCTATCATGTACCAAGCAGTCAAATCTTTGGGTTTCCTTTTTATTTCTTTTTATTTTTTTATTTTTTAGAAGATTTTATTGGGGAATTACAGGGCTGGGGAATTGGGGAAAGGGACCAGCCAAGTTATTGTTCTTCAGTCTTCATTGTGGAGCGCCAGTCACCATCTGGCTTCCCGTCAGCAACTTGTGGTCTCTACACTCAAGGTGCTGTGTTCAATCTTATTTGCGGGTGGCGTAGCCACCATCCCATGTAGGAGTCGAACCAGCAGCCTTGTTGTTAAGAGCGCACGCTCTATCCACTGGGTCATGCGGGAGGCAGCTTAGCTCAAGATGTTGAGTTCAGTCTTAGTTGCGGGTGGGCATAGCCCACCATCGAACAAGCAATCTTGCTGTTACTCCAGCTGAGCCATCCTGCCACCTGCTGGCAGCTCTGCAACAGCTCAGCTTGGGCACAGAGTTCACTGGCCCATATGGGAATCAAACTGGCAGCCCTGTTGCTCAGAGCTCATGCTCTAAGCCGACTCTTAACCAACTGAGCCACTCAGCCGGCCCCTATTTTATTTTTATTTATTTATTTATTTTAAGATTTTTATTGGAGAATTGGGGGAGGGGAACAGCGTTGCGAAATCAGGGAAGGGGAGCAGACAAGTTATTGTCCTTTTTTTCTTCAGTCTAGTTGTGGAGGACATCGCTTCACTGGTCCATGTTGGTATTATCATTGCGCTTTTCCTGGCTGAGGCAGTCACTTGCCGACCATTGGACGGCCGCTCACAGTGGCTCACAGCAGCTCACACCAGCTGCCAGCCAGCCCCACTGCAGCCTACATGGTCACTGGTGACCCATGGCAGCCCAGCTCCAGGTCGAGCTGTTGTTCACCATCTTAGCTGTAGAGGGCGCAGCATCCTTGGCTCTCATGTGGGATCCGAACCGGAGCCCTGCTGCTCAGAGCTGGCGTACCAAGCCAACTCTTAACCAACGCGCCACTCAGCCGGCCCTGGATTTTCTTTTTAAAAAACAGACTTGATTCACTTTATTCTTCTTGTATGAAACTATGTGGTGGCCACAGCTGGGGCCTGGGGCCTCTGCATGGAGACTCTGGTGAAGGTTTCTACAAGACGGTCAGTGAACTCCTGATAGGGAGACTTGGTGAACATGGTCTCCTTCTAGAGGTTGGGGGTGAGACATCAGCAGGTCTTGGAGATGGCATCAAAGGTGGCCTTGGCACAGTCGCCCGGGGTGGCAGTGCAGCCCTCGCTCGAGGTGTAGCAGTCCTCAATGCCATCCATGAGCAGCAGCTTCTTGGGCCCACAGGCTGAGATGATGCCAGTGCCCCTGGTGGTGGGAATGAGGCCACCAGCACAGAGCCTCATTGGCCAGTCACCTTGCAAGGGACAGTTTGGGGCTTGCCAGTCTTGTTGCCAGGAGCCTTGTTGCATGAGAACTATGGAGAAATTGGTCAGCGTCATAGCCCCACCAATGGCAGTGACCATCCCCTTGGAGCCTTGAATACCCAGACCAACATGTCCGTTGTAATTTCCAATGGCGATAAATGCCTTGAGCTTGGTCTGCTGGCCAGCACAAGTCTGCCTTCAGATGAACATAATCTTCAAAACATTATCCTTGAGGGACGTCCCCAGGAAAGAAAACCAATAATCTCAGATTCCTTGATGGGCAGACAGAAGTAACAGATCTCCTCCAGGGACCTAATCAGGTCTTTGACCAGATGACCCGGCTTGGTGACGGGCATCCACTATTTGTCATCGGCCTTGCCTCCACAAGCTTCGTGGCCTCGACCCCCATCCCAGAGACAAGCCATGGAGGCGTCCCACCAGGGCGCCCAGGGGGCCTCTCCCTATCGCAGCACTGGTGCCATCTGCCATTTGGTGTTTCCTCAAAGAAGTCTCCTCAGAATTCACTGTCAGGGTTTCCCCACTGCACAGCTTTTCTAAACTTACTGGTTTGGTTCTCTATATGATTATTTACAACCTTATTGCTAAAACCTCCAGTGACTTCTTAAAAAGCTTCATCCTTCCATGAATAAAAGTCTTTCCAACTTTGGGAGACTGGATCCTGAATACCACCTTTCCCATTTTTTACTGCAACCGGATTCCCAGCATTGCTCTCCGTATTTTGTTGGTTTTTTAATTTTTGTTCTTTGTATTTTGTTGTTTTAGTCACCCTTGACTTCAGTGATGTGAATCCTCTCATATTTATGCATCCTTCCTAAACCCTATTGGACTTGGACAATAATAGAGAAGCAGAGGAGTGGTCGTAGCTAACAAGGGGTTTTAGAACCAAGCAAATGTGGGTTTGAATCCGGCTGCCACTTATTAATATGACTTGGGGCAGTTATATCACTTCCTAAGCCCCAGTTACCTGGATCATAAAGCAGGGATATAAATCCTCTTACAAGGTTGTCATAGGATTATAGGTGATAATATGTATAAAGCACTTAGCACATGCCTGGTACACTGTAAACACTCAATAAATAGTCGTTCTAATAACAATGATATCTACTATCATCATCTCATTTGTAGGCTCTTAAAATCATCCACTTAGACCTGGTATCCATACAAAATACACTGTTCATTAGCAAGTATTAAATTGTCTCAACTTATGTACAAAGTAAATTTCTGGAGTGAGAAACAAGTCATTTCACTTGTATGTTCTTCTAGATTTCCAATTCCTCCTATTCCCTAAAACTTGCTCTCTTTCTTCCACAGTGTCATGTCCTCCTATAATAAAAATAAGAGCCAAAGAGCACACCGTAGCACCCCTCGCCCAAAAAAGAGATGGAGGCAAAAATAATTATATTCGAATATTCCCTTCCATTTTCTTACATTCTGGATAAAACTCTTTTTTCTTTGGGGCGGGGGTAGATTTTGCCTATTAGACTATGAGCTCTTGGAAGATAGTGAGAACACAGCACCTGGCAATTAATAAATACAGTCTACTTCCAGCTGCCTTGGTCTCATACCAGTGTTATCCCGTCCCAAGATCCATCAACAATCTATTCCCACCACATTCTTCCCGTCTCTCAAGATGTGTCTTAAGAATCAATTCTCATACCTTCCGATTTTCATCCTTTTCCAAGTGCATATAGTAAGTGGGGAAGAGACCTCGATCCATTCCTTTTCTATCCCTTGTTATTCGACACTTGACCGTGATGCCTCGAGGGGCAGGACTATAAGCAAAGTCCTCCAAGTTCTCCACTTCTCCCAGCTGGTTATCAGGCTGTTGGGCTGCAGTGCCAGCAGCTCCAGTATCCTGAAAGAATAGCCATACATGAGCAATGAGGGAGGGGGGTCGGAACACCTCCTATTCTCTTTGAGAAACACTTAATGGACAAAATAATTTGCTGATTTACCCCCATGTCTTCAGCCTTCTGAGAAGTTAAGTAAGTACATGAACACTGGGAATAATGAAGGAGTTAAGAACAGAACTGGGACAGAGCTTCACAATAGCTGGCTTGACATACAAGAAATTAGAGAGGTCATGCACTTCAAGTCTAAATTTGAGCTTAAATCTTTTTTTTTTTTTTTAAAGATTTTATTGGGGAATTGGTGGAGGGGAACAGCGTTGGGGAATCGGGGAAGGGGAACAGACAAGTTGCTGTCCTTTTGTTCTTCAGTCTAGTTGCAGAGGATGTTGCTTCACTGTTGGTATCGTCATTGCGCTCTTCCCGGATGAGGCAGATCGGCTGCTGGCCTCTGGATAGTCGCTCACCGAGGCTATTGGCAGCTCACGCTTGGCTGCCAGCTGCTCACGCTGGCTGCGGGCCACTCACAGTAGCCTATGGCAGCCCACTGCAGCAGGGGCTGCAGCCTACACCGTCACCGGGGCTTGCACAGCCCAGCTCCAGGTGGAGCTGTTGTTAGCTGTAGAGGGCAGTGTCACTGGCCCTCATGTGGGATCCGAACGGGGGCCGCTGGCATCCCAAAACCAGCGCTTAACCAACGCGCCACTCGGCCGGCCCGAGCTTAAATCTTTTGAAGCAACCTCATTCAGTAATGGTATTGAAAAGCTGAAGATATATTTGGCAAATAGTTACATTAGCTCCAAAGGAAGACCTTTCAGAACTACATACTGTGGTTGATTTCTGGCTGGAGGTAGAATTGAGTTTCTCTGCCTCTGAATATGGTGAATGAGATCTTGATTTTTCTCCTTCTTCCTCTCCATCAGACTCTTCCTCATCAAAGTTCAAACTACCTGAGATACCTGGAAGAGAAGGAAGAACTGTCAACAAAACTGATTTAAAAAAGAAATCTTTGAACCAAAGAGAATTTAAATTTTCTTGCTTAAAAACATTCCAAGCTATTCTGACTTAAAAGAGCTACTTTATCCAAATTTTGACGATTCATTCTTCATATTCTCACTCAGATACATCCTGTTTTCCTTTCCCACTGCTGCCACCCTAATTTAGCTCTTCAAAACATTAGGTATAGAGGAAAAAGTATTTGCAAATCATATGTCTGATAAAGTATTAATATCTAGATTATATAAAGACTCCTACAACTCAACAACAAAACGAACAACCCAATTCAAAAATGGGTAAAGACTTGAATAAACATTTCTCCAATGAAGATTAAGCACATGAAACAATGCTCAACATCACTAGTCATTAGGGAAATGCAAATCAAAATCACAATGGGATACCACTTCACAAGCATTGGGATGGCTATTATTTAAAAAAAAAAAAAAAAGGAAAAAAAAGAGATGGGCTGGCCAAGTGGCTCAGTTGGTTAAGAGTTGGCTTAGAGCATGAGCTGTGAGCAATATGGCCACCGGTTCGATTCCCACATGGGCCAGTGAACGCTGCGCCTGAGCTGAGCTGTCACTGAGCTGCCAACAAGTGGCAGGATGGCTCAGCTGGTGTAACAAGATTGCCTGTTCGATGGTGGGCTACACCCACCCGCAACTAAAGACTGAATTGGCACCTTGAGCTGAGCTGTCGCCTGGATTGCTCAGAGGATAGAGTGTGCACTCTTAACAACAAGGCTGCTGGTTCAACTCCCACATGGGATGGTGGCTACGCCCACCTGCAACTAAGATTGAACACGGCACGTTGAGCTTAGAGGCCACAAGCTGCCAACGGGAAGCCAGATGGCGAGTGGCGCCCTCCACAACGAAGATTGAAGAACAACAACTTATCTGTTCCCCTTCTCCACTTCCCCAACACTGTTCCCCTCCCCCAATTCACCAATAAAATCTTCAAAAAAAGAAAATAGAAAGTAGTGTTGGTGAGGAAGTGGACAAATTGGAACCTTTGTGCATTGTAAAATTGTGCAGCCGCTGTGGAACACAGTATGGTGGTTCCTAAAACAATTAAATATGGAATTACCATACAACCCAGCAATTCCACTTCTGGGGATACACCCAAAAGAACTGAAAGCAGAGACACAAACAGACACTTGTACACCAATGTTCAGAGCAGCATTATTCACAATGGCCAAAAGGTGGAGACAACTCAAATATCCATCAACCGATGAACAGATGAACACATTGTGGTGTATACATACAATGGAATATTATTCAGCCTTATTAAAAAATGCATTTCTGATACATGCCACAACATGGATGAATCGTGAAGACATTACGCTCAATGAAATAAGCCAGACACAAAAGGACAAATATTGTACAATTCCACTTACATGAGGTACCTAGAATAGTCAAATTCATAGAGACAGAAAGTAGAATGGTGGTTGGCAGGGGCTGAGGAGAGAGGAGAATGGGGAGTTACTGTTTAATGGGTACGGATTTTATTTGGGGATAATGAAAAAGTTCTGAAGAAGGGTAGTGGCGATAGTTGCACAACAATGTGAATGTACTTAATGCCACAGAACTGAACACTTAAAAATGTTTAAAATGGTTAATGTTATGTTATGTAGTTTTATCACTAATTCAATGATCCAGTGTTCTCTGTATCAGTTAGTTTTTTCCCCTGCATTTTGTTCATGTTTAGTCTAATTAACTAATTTGAGTTGGGACTATCTGAACTGCTACTACCTTGGATTTATGAAGTACCTCTGATAGAAAATTAAAAACTGTTTGATTGAGCCGGCTGAGTGGTGCAGTGGTTAAGCGCTGGCTTGGGAAGCCAGCGGCCCCGGTTTGGGTCCCACATATGAGGGCCAGTGACACTGCCCTCAAAAAAAAGAAAAAAACTGTTTGATTAAAAACTATTTTTTCAGGGCCGGCCGAGTGGCGCAGTGGTTAAGAGTTGGCTTGGGACGCCAGTGGCCCCAGTTCAGATCCCACATGAGGGCCAGTGACACTGCCCTCAAAAAGAACAACACTATTTTTTCATTTTATCCTCGTATCTATATGAGTTTGAGGAAGAGATACTGGTAATCTTATTTTTTGTTTCGTTTCTTGTTTGTTTATGAGACATAGCTGGAAAGGTACACAGACATAGAATAAAAAATGTGATGCGTGTCATAAAGGAAGTACGGTACTCATATTTACATGTGAGAGTAGTTTGCCCAAGAGAAAGGGGCAAAGCTAAGACTGAAACTAAATTCCCTTTTTTCCTTAGTCTGTAGGGAGACATTATATCTCATATAATAGTTAAAGTAGCTCCCAAATCATAAATTTATAAGTAGACATCAAGCAGTGTGGCTTTTTTCTCCAAACCGTTTCCTGCCTACATTCAGCCATCTCAGAAGAGGGACAATGATGATCTATTTTTACACAGTTAACAAAATAAATTGGTGTTAGCTTTTCTCAAGGACACCCAAGGATAAGGCAAAGGCCAATTAGAAAAGCTCAAGTGAAAACATATCTCCACACAAAAACTTATACATCAATGTTCATAGCAACATTATTCATGATGAAAAGATAGTATATGGCATATCTGCACAACACAATGTTATTCAGCAATAAAAGGAGTGAAGTACTGACCCATGGATGACCCTTGAAAACATTATGCTGGGTGAAAGAAGCCAGTCATAATGGACCACATAGTGGTCCCAGTGAAATACTGGGAATAGGACAATCCAGAGATGGAAGGAAAAGAGATCGGCAGTTGCTGGGGCTGCAGGCATTGGAGAGAAATGGGAAGTGGTTACTAACAGGTATGACCTTTCTTTTGGGGATCATGAAAATGTTCTAAAATTGACTGTGATGGGGCCGGCCGAGTGGCGCGGTGCTTGGGGGCTGGCTTGGGATGCCAGCGGCCCAGGTTCAGGTCTCGCGTGTGAGGGCCACTGACACTGCTCTCTTAAAAAAAAAAAAAAAAAAAAAAAAAATTTGACTGTGATGATGGTTGCAGACCTGGGCGAATATACTAAACACCAATGAATTGTTCATTTTAAATAAATAGGTGAATTATATGGTATGTGAATTATAGTCCAATAAAACTATTATGAAACAATTCTTTGGTTTATAAAGGACATTTTTTCTTTTGTTTTCCAAAATAGTAACCTTTTTTGGTAGCAAAAAGACAGAAAACTTTTGGGATCTCACTATCATGTGGATATCTTCACTTAGTACTATGTTTTTCAAATGCCATTTTTTTACCAAGAACTGAGTTTATGTGAGTATATGTCTTAAGATGGAGATCAAAGATTCCTCCCAAACTTGTAAGACAAGCAAATTGGACCCACTTAAGGGTCATAACCTGCCAAACTGCCACCTCTTGAATCTTAATCAAAAGAGAGCACTTAATGGGTTTCAGGTCAAGATGCAACCTGTTGAGACATCAAGGGTACTAATGCATCTGGCACAGACAGGCCAATTCTGAGAAAGAACACAGCAGTCACTTAGTAGGGCAGGTAAAAGGGGACACCTTGGTATTTACAGTAAGGGATCAAAAACTAGATTAGGAATCAGAACGTCTAGGTCTGCCATGATTTAGCTGGATTTGCTTTTTCTTTTGTTGTAATAATAGTGGTAGTAAAGTAATATGAAGCACCAAGGTCACATTCTTACTATAGACAGGAAAACTGGCAGAGGAAAGTTAAGGTGTTTTGCCCGTTCCCAGCCAGGTGTGACAGAGCTGAGATGCAAACCAGGCACGCTGGCTCTAGAGCTGGCTCCAATGCATTCCACTCCACAGCCTTCGCCACCCCCACACCCTGGTCACCAGTCCCAGTCTGCACACCTGACACCTCTGCACATGTCATTTCTTCTGCCCAAGTTTGCCACCTAACTAGCAGTGTGATCGAGAACAAGTTACTCAGCCTCTCTCTGAGAATTAATTTTCTTATATGTAAAATGGAGAAATGAATATGTATAAACCCCTCAAAATACTGTTATAAGTATTAATTGAGGGCCAGCAAAGTGGCTCTTTGGTTAAGAGTTGGCTTGGCAGCGCGAGCTCTGAGTAGCAGGGCCGCCGGTTTCGCGTCCCACATGGGCCAGTGATGCTGCACCCTCTACAGCTAAAATGGTGAACAACAGCTAGACCTGGAGCTGGGCTGCTGTGAGTTGCTGGTGACAGTGTAGGCTGCAGTGGGGGAGCAGTAGGCTGCTGTGAGCTGCCATGAGCGGCGGTCCAATGGCCGGCGACCAACTGCCTCAGCTGGTAAGAGTGCAATGATCACAATACCAACATGGGCCAGTGAAGCGACGTCCTCCATAACTAGACTGAAGAACAATAGGACAGCAACTTGTCTGTTCCCCTTCACCGGTTCCCTAACGCTGTTCCCCTCCCCAATTCCCAATAAAATCTTTTAAAAAAAAATTTAATTGAAATAACGCATGCCAAATGCCTGACATACAAAACCTCAGTCTCCAGCTGCTCCCACACGACACCAGAGCACAAGATATGCATCCTACATGGCTCAGCTCAATCATCACTGCCTCGTGATGCTTTTCTTGACCCCTTTTCATTGCCCTGTCAGTGTAATTCTATTTCGCCCATTTTCTACTCTTGCATACACCACATTACAATGCTAGGACAGGCCCAACATCTCCTAATTCGTTTTTCTGCTTCCAGGCTTGTCCCACTCCCAATTCATTCCTTATGATACAGAGTAATTTTTCCATAGCCCAAATCTGATGATGTCATTTCTCAGCTTGAAATCCCTGATGAGCTCCTATTACTCTTCAGACAAAATCCAAATTCCTAATATGGCGTATAATGTCCTATATAATTCAGAAAAGAGCCCACTTCCTCTCAAGGCTCATCTCTCTATATTCCCCTTCCACGCCTTATCATGTCCTACTCTCAACTCCAGCCATTCTCAACCGGCCAGTTCTTCCTGCATCAGGCTCTGGCTTAGATATCACTTTTCTCTGGAAAGTTTTCCAAACCTTCAACTCTGGGCTAGGCAACCCTACCCATGCTCTCTTAGCTACTTAAGTGCATGAAACCTCAAGTTAAATACATGAAGCCTCAATCAGAATAAACGCTCCATGAGAGCAGGAACCTTTTTTTTGGAGGGCAGTGTCACTGGCCCTCATATGTGGGACCCAAACCGGGGCCACTGGCGTCCCAAGCCAGCTCTTAACCACCAAGCCACTCGGCTGGCCCAAGGAACCTGTTTTGTTTTTGTTTTTTTTTAAAGATTTTATTGGGGAATTGGCGGAGGGGAACAGCGTCGGGGAATCGGGAAGGGGAACAGACAAGTTGCTGTCTTTTTGTTCTTCAGTTTAGTTGCGGAGGATGTTGCTTCACTGTTGGTATCGTCATTGCGCTCTTCCCGGATGAGGCAGATCGGTCGCCGGCCTCTGAATGTCGCTCACCGCGGCTATTGGCAGCTCACGCTTGGCTGCCAGCCGCTCACGCTGGCTGCCGGCCATTCACTGTAGCCTATGGCAGCCCACTGCAGCAGGGGCTGCAGCCCACACCATCACCGGGGCTCGCACAGCCCAGCTCCAGGTGGAGGTGTTGTTAGCCGTAGAGGGCAGTGTCACTGGCCCTCATGTGGGATCCGAACCGGGGCCGCTGGCATCCCAAAACCAGCGCTTAACCAGTGTGCCACTCGGCCGGCCCCCAAGGAACCTTTTTTACCATTGTATACTAAGTGCCTAGAACAATGTCTGATATATAGTATATACTCAGTATATATTTTCTAAATGAATGAATATAAGGTATGATCAAAAAATATGGTGAATGTTTAAATTTTTAAAAAAATTTATTACAGTAAAAGACATACTGCTATTAATCCTGCTGAAAATACTCCCCCTCACTTCGAACACACTTATACAATTGTTCTTGCCACTTTCAGAAACAGTTTTGAGAGTCCTCTTTCGTGAGTGTCTTTAGTTGAACTGTCATGGCTGCCTCGATGTCCTGAATCATTTTGACTTTGGGGAAGAGCCAGAAGTTGCACTGTCCCAGATCAGTGAACAAGGTGGTTGAGGACACCCCATAATGTTTTTATTTGACAGAAATTGTCATACCAGAGGCAATGTGTGACATGGAGCATTGTCATGATGGAAGATGATTTATGGCACACTTTAACACACACCTCTCGGGCTGGCTGAGTGGCTCAGTTGGTTAAGAGCGCGCTCAAGAGTGTGAGCTTTGAGCAACAGTGTCCTCGGCTCAATTCCTGGCCCGAGCTGAGTTGCAGCTGAGCTACCAACAGGTGGCAGGATGGCTCAGCTATAAAAACAAAAACTTTAAAAAAAAACCATACCTCTCAACCATAGCTCACACCCGACTGACTGCACTGAACAAGTTGAAACTTGTCACACACTGTTACTAAGGTTCCATGCGCCGCTTCCCGTATTGAAGATCCCTGCCTTTCTGTTGGAGGCACTTGGCAGCAGCATTCTCCATATTGTTTGATCACACCTCATATGTGCATTTGTTTGAATGTATATCTAGTCTACCGTTCTGTGGTAAATCTGATTCATACAGCCCAGGACCTGGCAATACCTATCTACTATAAAGGCATCTAATAAACGTTTATTCATTATTGGGCTTCAGTCTTCTCATCTGAAAAGGGGACACTTAATTCCTTCTCCTATAAAGTTATTTGTCTAAGAAAGAAACAAGACTAAAAGAAACCTCTGAAATATATAGGGAATATTTATGGAAATGGTAGCTCCAACGGGCAGAAAGTAGGCTCCAGTGGAAAAAGTATTAGCTTAAGTATATATATATATATATATTTTTTTTTTTAAGATTTTATTGGGGAATTGGGGGAGGGACACAGTGTTGGGGAATCGGGGGAGGGGAATAGACAAGTTGCTGTCTTTTTGTTCTTCAGTCTAGTTGCAGAGGACGTTACTTCACTGGCTCATGTTGGTATCATCATTGCGTTCTTCCCGGATGAGGCAGATCAGTTTCCGGCCTCTGGATGGTAGCTCACTGCGGCTATTGGCAGCTCACGCTGGCTGCCGGCCACTCACTGTAGCCTATGGCAGCCCACTGCAGCAGGGGCTACAGCCTACCATCGCCGGGGCTCACACAGCCCAGCTCCAGGTGGAGCTGTTGTTAGCTGTAGAGGGCAGTGTCACTGGCCCTCATATATGGGATCCGAACCGGGGCCGCTGGCATCCCCAAACCAGCTCTTAACCAGTGCACCACTCGGCCGGCCCTGCTTAAGTACATTTTGATCCAATTTGTGTTTCCATTAAGCTGGCTATTTATCTCTCCCTTTATCACTAGATCAATATAAAACTGTGAAATGGAAGCAGAGTAAGGGTGTAAGGGTCAACCTTGTCAAAGGAAGAGGGTAGGAACGAAGAATATCAAAAAGAAATAGTCATGTATTGTAGCTAATGTTGCTGATATTTTACGTTTGATTCAATTGACTTATTTTTCTCAGGCAATAGGACAAATACTATTGTTGACAATGACCAACTCTCAGACGTCAAAGATACCTAGTACTGTCATCTCTGTAAAGCCCTAAGCCACATTACATGCAATTTTGAGTCGTTTGGCTTGTTAACCAACAATGAAAGGTAGTAAACAAAAAGGTTATAAATGACTAAGGTGATTAAATGCCTGAAGACTATGACCAACTCTCACCGTGTTTTTGGAGAATCTCCTGAAGATCTGGCTTGGAAGCAGTGTCCAAACTGCTTTCGCCATCAACACTTCCCTCAGTATCCTCTTCTGTAGCAGAAGAGCCGACTGAGACAACATGAAGTTTGGTTTCCAAATCTTGAGCATCTGGCTTCAGGAAAGCAGCTGGGCCATCAATGCCTAGGGACCAAGAGAAAAGGCAAAAGAGAAAGTATAACCCACTATTTAGCGTGGGTTTGATGTATGTGATGAGAATTAAGAAGACCCAAACCATTTCACTTCTCTTTCCTTAACATCCACGGGGATATCTGTTAACAGATTAATCTAGTACCAGTGTTGATTTTATATACCAGCTCTGACTCTTACTAATGTAAAGTGTACTTGATGTTGTCTTTAGAAACTTAAGATTGAGACTATGAAAACAAAGTAGATCCTCCAAAGTTCAAATACTGTCTAAGCCAATAACTCAGGGGGGTTGATTTAGAGGCTCTTAATCCTATTCCTCCTTCTTCTCCTCATCATCTCAGATGATTCTTTGAGTCCTATCTATTGGAAGAATGGATGCTCTCTATCTACTCCTGGCTTCAAGATTAACTGCCATGATGTAACAATCAAAATTATGAGCTCCTCAAATAGGCTATTCTGGACTAATTCATTTGGCATCTAAAAAAACAGTTCTAGATGGACATAAACTTTAAGGTATCTTCTACTGATTAGACCATTGCTTTTATTCTAACTCAAAGACCCAGAATTTGATTATAATGAGTTATGAATGTAGCTTGGTAATGAGGCCATTATTGATTCTTTAGTTCATCTAAGACTCCTACCTTCTCTAAGGTTTGTAAAAACTGTACCCCGGCAGTAAGAGATGCCACCTGAATACCTACCATGCAGGACAACATCGTTGTGAGGGGTCTGAGGGTCCACCAAAGGAGTCTGCTCCTCACTAGCTCTTGGCTTTAATAGACGTAGCCTGGCTTCTGGATTAGGCTGTACCATGAGAGGCTCCAGGCGCTTTTTCCTCTGCCTCTTCTCCAGCAATGCTCTCTAGGAAAATATTGTGATATTATAGCCAGGACAGTTATAACCAAACCTAGCTACTTTGAACATTTACAGTGTTTCACTAATCCTTATAAAACCTCTTGAAAATTAATTTTCCCACTTAAGAAATGAGAAAATTGAGGCCCACCAGGGGCAAGGATTCATTCATTTCATTTAATAAATAATTCTTGAATATATATATATATATATGACACTAATGCATTCTTAGACAAGCTGAGACCATGATCCAAGTCTATTTGAAATATATAGTAATTATCATATTATTATCAATGCATGATCACAAGTTTAAACTATATAAACATACATGAATGGGGAAAAGATAAAGGAACACAAAAAAACATATTCTTTGGGTGGTAGATATGAATGATTATTTTCTTTTTCTAGTTTTCTCCATTTAAAGTTTTTTCTTTTGTAATTGAAAGAATAAACCTTATTATCTTCTCAACCCCAAATATTTTCATGTTTTAATTAGCAAAAGAGCAATAAGTTTTGCTTCTTGCCTATTTTTTTGTTTTGTTTTGTTTTAGCTGAGCCATCCTGCCACCTGTTGGCAGCTCAACAGCAGCTCAGCTCGGGCTGGGCATCGAACTGCTGTTGCTCAGAGCTCAGCTTGCACTCTTGAGCGAGCTCTTAACCAACTGAGCCACTTGGCGGGCCCTTCTTGCCCCTTTTTACATATTTAGAAATCAAACAAATTAGAGCCAAGGGCAAGGAGGAAAAAAAATAACAATTGGGGCATTCGAAATAGAAAGCAATAAACTCCACGGATAAAAGCAAGATAAAGAATATGGTAGCAAGAAAAATCAGGAAAAAAAAGCATGAGAGACTATGAGAAAAAATCCAGCAAGATAGAAAGGAAGGTACTAGCAGATATACTATTTTTTTCCACATTATTTTTTTTTATTATTAATTTCAGGTGTACAGAGCAATGTGATAGACATTTAAACCCCTCATAAAGCGATAATCCCGCCAATCTACTACCTCTCTGACATCTTATATAGTTGTTACAATACCAATGACTATCTTCCCTATGATGTACTCCATATAGTCACTCCCTGTGACTATATATACCTATACATTTAGTTATAGTTGACATTCAATATTATTCTACTTCAGCTTCAGGTGTATAGCACATTGGTCAGCTATCTACGCAGTCTATGAAGTGATCCCCCTGGTAAGTCCAGTGCCCATCTGGCATCTTACATGATCTTTACAACATTGTTGATTATATTCCCCATACTGTATTAATTAACAATTTGTATTTCTTAATATTTTCACTTTTGCACCCTGCCCCCAACCCCATTCCCATCTATCACCCTGATAGAACTAGTACCTATCTGGCAGAATACCTAGTTATTACAATATTATTGGCTATATTCCTTATGCCATAAACTACACCTCCATGACTACTGTATAACAGCCAATTTGTTCTTGTTTCAAGCCAATTTGTTCTTAATCCCTTCCCCTTTCACCCATCCTTCCCCCCACCCCCACCTTAACCTCCCATCTTAAAGAAGCCCCTCTAAGGTTCCTTGTGATACTGGTTTGGTGGTGATGAACTCCTTCAGCTTTTTCTTGTCTGGGAACCTCCTTATCTGTCCTTCAATTCTAAATGACAGCCTTGCTAGGAGAGCAATCTTGGTTATATTTCGTTACTTTTCATCACTTGGAATATTTCCTGCCACTCTCTTGTTTCCTGCAAAGTTTCTGTTGAGAAATCAGCTGACAGTCTTATGGGGGCTCCCTTGTAGATAACTTACTTTTGCTGCTTTTAAGACTCTCTTTGTCTTTAAACCTTTGGCATTTTAATTATGATGTATCTTGGTGTGGACCTCTTTCATCTTATTTGAGACTCTGTGTGCTTCCTGGGCTTGTATGTCTATTTCCTTCACCAGGTTAGGGAAGTTTTCTGTCATAATTCTTCAAATAGGTTTTCAATTCCTTACTTTCTCTCTCTTCTCCATCTGGTATCCCTAAAATGCAAATGTTAGTATGCTTGATGTTGTCCTAGAGGTTCCTTAAACTCTCCTCAATTTTTTGGATTCTTTTTTCTTTTTGCTGTTCTGGTTGGGTGATTTCTGCTCTTTTCTTCTTCATTGCTGGTTGGATCCTCTGCTTCATATAATCTACTGTTGATTCCCTGTATTCTTCATTTCCGTTATTGTATCATTTATTTCTGACTAGTTCTTTTTCATGGTTTACATCTGTATTTAATTTATGCTTCCTATCTCCCTGAGGTCATTGAGCATCCTTATAACTAGTGTTTGAAACTCTGCATCTGATAGTCTGTTTATCTCCATTTCGTTTCGTTCTTTTTCTGGAGCTTTGTTCTGTTCTTTTATTTGGGACATGTTTCTTTGTCTCCCCATTTTGGCTGCCTCCCTGTGTTTGTTTCTATGTATTAGGTAGGGCTACCATGTCTTCCGGTCTTAGTGGCCTTGTGTAATAGGTGTGCTGTGGGGTTCAGTGGTGCAGTCTTTCTGATCACCTGAGCCATGCACTCGGTGTGTCCCTTGTGTGGATTGTGTGTGCCCTCCTCTTGTAGTTGAGCCTTGGTTACTACTTGCATATCAATGGGAGGGATTGACCCTTGGACTCATTGGTTGTGAGCACAGGTCTTGACTACAGTGGAAGAGTTACTGTGCAGGGGCTGAGCCTACAGAGCAGGATCTGCCTCAGTGGGACTCTGATGTCTGCACAATCTGTCCCTTGGGTGTGTCGTACTTGGAGGTGGCTGGGTAATGCTCCAGCTCATTTTGAAGCTGGCCACTGGGGTCACCAGCCCCAGGACAACTTTGGAGGGGACCACTGTAGGTCAAGTTTAGCCATAGCCTGTGCCACCTGGGGCCACCAGACAGAAGCCACAAAGAAATCCACAGATGGCTACTGCCCATGCTGTGCTTGGAAGCACCTTGAGAGGCCAAGCCGGAAACCAAGGCTGGATGCTGCTAGTGCCGGCTTACGGCTGCTCAGCCAGAGGTACAGGACACACTCAAACCAGATGCTGCTTGTCTGGATTCCAGAAACCTTTGAGCAACCCTAGGAACGTCTGTAGCTTGAGCCAAGGTAGAAGGTTTGCATGAAAAAACCACTGGAAACAGTTTGGGTATATGTTGGGTAGGGCAGGGTCTTGAATCGTCAGGGTGTGGCGAACCAACGGCAGAGACTCAGATATGGCAGCTGCCTATGTCCACACATAGGGAATAGGGAGGGCTCAACAAAGAAAACAGGGCCTCCGCCAGCTCCTCTGTCCAGGAGAAAGCTGTCTCTCCAGCCCCTGTCCAAAGCCAGGCAACTCAGTTCCCCACCATATGTCCCTGCCTCTGTTCCAGCTGCTGCCCTAGTGCTGGAACACAAAGCAAGTGATTTTGTTGATGGGTATAAGTCCATGGGCAGTCCCTTTAAAAGGAGCGCTTGTGGGCCAGCTGAGTGGCACGTTGGTTAAGAGCTGGCTTGGGGGGCCGGCCAAGTGGCGCATTGGTAAGAGCTGGTTTTGGGATGCCAGCGGCCCCGGTTCGGATCCCACGTATGAGGGCCAGTGACACTGCCCTCTACAGCTAACAAGGTGAACAACAGCTCCACCTGGAGCTGGGCTGTGCGAACCCCTTCGACGATGTAGGCTGCAGCCCCTGCTGCAGTAGGCTGCCACAGGCTACAGTGAGTGGCTGGCAGCCAGCGTGAGCAGCTGGCAGCCAGCGTGAGCTGCCAATAACCGTGGTGAGTGACATCCAGAGGCCGGCGACTGATCTGCCTCATGCGGGAAGAGCGCAATGACGGTACCAACATGGGCCAGTAAAGCAACATCTTCCGCAACTAGACTGAAGAACAAAAAGACAGCAACTTGTCTGTTCACCTTCCCTGATTCCCCAACGATATTCCCCTCCCCCAATTCCCCAATAAAAATCTTAAAAAAAAAAAAAAAAGAGCTGGCTTGGGACGCCAGTGGTCCTGGTTCAAATCCCACATATGAAGGCCAGTGACACTGCCCTCTACAGCTAAGATGGTGAACAACAGCTCCACCTTGAGCTGGGCTGCTGTGAGTCCCCGGGGACGGTACAGCGGCAGCCCCTGCTGCAGTAGGCTGCCATAGGCTGCAGTGAGTGGCCGGCGGCCAGTGTGAGCTGCCAAGAGCCACCGTGAGTTGCCATCAAGAGGCCGGCGACCAATCTGCCTCAGCCGGGAAGAGTGCAATGATGATACCAACATGGGTCAGTGAAGCAATGTCCTCCACAACTAGACTGAAGAACAAAAGGACAGCAACTTGTCTGTTCCCCTCCCCCAATTCCCCAATAAAATCTTAAAAAAATAAAAGGAGCGCCTGTGAATGCAGCCGCCCTCAGTCTCAGTAACAATCTCCACTGATTTTTGTGTTTTTTTTGAGGGCAGTATCACTGCCCCTCATATGTGGGACCCGAACCGGGGCCACTGGCTTCCCAAGCCAGCACTTATCCATCGCGCCACTCGGCTGGCCCCTCCACTGGTTTTCACAACTAGAAATTATGGGAACTTCTCCCCCCGGCACTGGAACCCTGGGCTGGGGTGGGGCTGGGACCTCTCATTCCTGTGGGGGATGGGGGGACCTCCACAGCCGAAATATCCCTCCCAATAGTTAATGGTCACTCGAGGGTGTGGGACCAGCCAGTTCCGCATCGCTGACCCTCCTACTAGTCTGGAGGTGGCTTCTTCTGTGCATCCTTAGGTGAAAGGCTTTAGGCAAGATTTTAGGCAATTCTTAATACTGGCTGTTTTGTAGACTAGTTGTAATTTGATGTGGTCGTGAGAGAAGGTGAGCACTGCATTCACCTACTGCGCCATCTTGATTTGTCAGATATACTATTATTAAGCTTTGGCAAATAAGAGTTTATAATACACAGAAATTATTATGAACCTGGGATATCTCAGAATAGCAAAGTACCAAGTCCCAAGCTAAAAAATTAAGCCATAATTTAAAAGCAAAGACATTATATCCTACTTTATTGTTTCTGAGGCAAAAAGCCATCTATTTTTTTTTAAATTAATATTGCTTTTGAAAAGTGCCACTAATAACATGAGTTACTCCATGGGGTAAGACTATCAGTACGAAAGGAAATGTGCTTTCCCTGAACTGGGCTGGTGAAAGCTTACAGATAAATTCAGAAGACAAAGAAGAAATAGAACTATTCTTTTCGAAGAAATAGAACTATTCTTTTCCACTCAAGCTTGTTTATAGCAGGTCCTCAAATAACATAATTTCACTCAATATCATTTCGTTATAATGTTAATGGGATACATAGCAACCTTATTCTCCTTTATATCAATTAGCCTATGGTACAACTAGCTTTGTGAAACACTGCTTCACTTTAAGTCACAGAACCTATCAACAACATTAAATGAGGATTCACTGTATAAGGAAAAAGACTGGGGAGCTACGACAATGTGCCCAAAATGGACGGTACCATCAAGAATGAATAGAGAACTAAGAGCAAGTTGGGAAGGAATAATTGGGGTGTTTGAGATTATTTTGAGATTCATGAATTAATATGAGTAGATGGACCTTAATGTACCAGGGACACTAAATACACAAGAGATTATAATGTGGTCCTCCCTGCAGAGTAATGAGTAGGTTCTTCTAGCAACTAAGAAGTCTTATACAATGGGTAAGAAGTAACCTGCATGAAGAGAAGGTAAATATGGGCCGGCCGAGTGGCACGGTGGTTAAGCGCTGGCTTGGGAAGCCAGCAACCCTGGTTCGCGTCCCACATATGAGGGCCAGTGACACTGCCCTCAAAAAAAAAAAAAAAAAAGAGATGGTAAATATGAAGTATAAAGACATGAGAAACTGCCATATTTTATCTCTGTGGCCACAGGTATTTAGTGTTATATAATCTCATAACTGTGAACCAATAGATGAAACAAAAACACAAGTCACAGCTAGTCCATTTCATTAACATATGTAGAGAAAAAAATGTTCTGTAGAAAAGGAGTCTTCTGCTTGGGGTCTAGAAAAGGGGAACCAAAGAGCTACACTTTAACAGAGTTTATCCAGGCTGTCCAAGAGAAAGAAATGCTGAACCTGGTAGACAAAAGCATTCTGTTTACTGAGGGAGCTTACTCCCTTTGAGCACAAAAAATTCTATCAGGCTTCTCCAGGGCCTGGATGAAATATCCCTCGGCACTAGCTAATTTGTTTTTTTCTGATCTTTGCTTACCAATCAGCCTTTTAATTTTCAATTTAATTTCGTACGCGTCATATTCCAAAGAACAGAGAATCACACAAAGTGGCGATGAATGCACACTGGAAAAGTCAGAGTTCTCATTGTAAATTAATAAACTGATGTCTGGTCTCATAACTGACTGTTGTGAGTTGGACTAGTGTGGTTAGTGCCAAAGGGTAATTCTGCTTCTGGTCCAGAAGAGGGGAACCAAAAAGCTAGATGTCACATGTCACAGCCAGGCTCACTGACAAAACCATGTCCTCAGACCTGTAAAGGCCAACCAGACTCTTGGCCACGATGATCCTACCAAGGTAGCTGGTGAAACCTTTCTCTATCACCTTCAACACCAAACTCACTTTTATCAACAACTTAAGAAAAAAAACAAACAAATAGATTTAAACTTTATGCATGGGCAAACTGCTATTTGGTGAAAACTGTCACCTGATTTTTTAGCATTCTAATCACCCTCACATAATATGGACTATATATATTATTGATTATATTCCTTATGCTATAACCGGCACCCCCATGACTACTGTGTAACAGCCAATTTGTTCTTAATCCCTTCCCCTTTCACCCATCCTTACCTCCCACCCCCAACCTCCCATCTTAAAGAAGTCCCTCTAAGGTTCCCTGTGATACTGGTTTGGGGGTGATGAACTCCTTCAGCTTTTTCTTGTCTGGGAACCTCCTTATCTGTCCTTCAATTCTAAATGATAGCTTTGCTAGGAGAGTACTAATTGAATTTCAATGTAACAATGTCAACTCATATTTCATTTATGTTGTACATTCCCTAAAAAGCTAAGACTGCTTTAAATGAAGCTGCATAAACAACGGACTCCTTACAAACTTAGAAAACAGTCAGGAGAGTCAGGAAGTGAACCAAAGGTGACTGTTCAATACCCTACACGCAATTAAAATATGTGAACTAGGAAAAGGCTGGCTGATCACAAGGTACAACCAACAATATTAGAACAGCTGCCTGACATCTATCAGTTGGCTAAAAAATAACTAACCTTCCTGGCACACAAAGTGATATCACAGGAAAATAAAATGAAAAGTTTTAAATCAGACTTCTTAAAGTACCAATTCAATGTGCTGATCACTGCCTCTCTCAGAGGGGTGTGTAGAAAAAGATGGGCAACCTGACCTCAAAGTACTATGTTGTACTTCAATCCTTTGTCCACCAGATGGCATAAATGTTCTTTACCTAACATGTATCCATGTCTGAGTAACATCACTAGAAGAGTCTGAAAATCTTTACATTCTGTAGCAACTAAGGCATCCACATATCCTGAAAATATGAGCACCCTAGTGAAACCAATAAAAATAAAAGCAAAATATACTCCATGGGAAAGAATAGCTCTTCAATAAATGGTGGGACAACTGGATATGCAAAAGAATGAAGCTGGACCCCCATCTCAACCCATACACAAAAATTATCTCAAAACAGATCAGAGAAAGTGCAAAACTCTTAGAAGAAAACATAGGAGCAAGTCTGTGTAACCTTGAGTAGACAATGGTTTCTCAGATATGACACCAAAAGATGCAAACAACAAAAGAAGAAATTAAAACTTTTGTGTTAAAAATGATATCATCAAGAAAGTAAAAAGAGGACCAGCTGAGTGGCACATTGGTTAAGAGCTGGCTTGCGATGCCAGAGGCCCCAGTTTGGATCCCACATATGAGGGCCAGTGACACTGCCCTCTACAGCTAACAACAGCTCCACCTGGATGGAGCTGGGCTGTGCAAGCCCCAGCAATGGTGTAGGCTGCAGCACCTGCTGAAGTGGGCTGCCATAGGCTGCAGTGAGTGGCCGGCAGCCAGCGTGAGCAGCTGGCAGCCAGCGTGAGCTGCCAATAGCTGCGGTGAGCGACCATCCAAAGGCCGGCGACCAATCTGCCTCATCCGGGAAGAGCGCAATGACGATACCAACATGGGCCAGTGAAGCAATGTCCTCGGCAACTAGACTGAAGAACAAAAAGACAGCAACTTGTCTGTTCCCCTTCCCCGATTCCCCAATGCTCTTCCCCTCCCCCAATTCCCCAATAAAATCTTAAAAAAAAAAAAAAAGTAAAAAAACAACCAACAGAATTGGAGAAAATATTTACAAATAATATTTCTGATAAGAAACTTGGGTCTAGACCAGAGGTCAGCAAATTGCGGCTCACGAGCCACATGCGGCTCTTTGGGTACATCCTATCTCAAAAGTTTGCCGACCCTTAAAGAGCCAATCCTGTCCCTCACAACAATTTAAAAATTATTTGAGAGCCATAAATATATTTTTACATAATCACCATTATGTGAATACCCTTTAAAAATTTTATAAATGAAACTATAATAGTTTTATTTTCATTTTCAATTTTACTTCAGAGCCACATGTACGTACCCAAAGAGCCACATATGGTTCGCAAGCCGCAGTTTGCTGACCCCTGGCGGCTCCTCCGTCTCAAAAGTTTGCCAACCCCTGGTTGACTATACAAATAACTCTTACAACTCAACAACAAAAAGACAAGAACCCAATTTAAAAATGGCCAATGGAGTTGGATGGACATTTCTTCAAAGAGGACATACAAATGGTCACTAAGTACTTAAAAAAATGCTCAACATCATTAGTCATTAGGGAAATGCAAATCGAGACTATAAGATATTGCTTCATGTTCACTAAAATGGCTATAATCAAAGGCAATAATAAGCATCGGCAAGGATATGGAGAAACTGGAAGCTTCGTACATTGCTGATGGGAATGTAAAATAGTTCAGTGCCTTTGGAAAACAGTCTGGCAGTTCCTTAAAATGTTAAACATACAGGTACCATATAACCCAGCAATCCCACTCCTAAAATCCAAGGTATATTATTAGGTATACATACCTTGATATACCTATACTTATATATGTTACTCAAGAGAAATTAAAGTATCTCTACACAAAAATTTGTACACAAATGTTCAAAGCAGCATTATCTGTAAGAGCCAAAAAGAGGAAACAACCCAAATGTCCATCAATAAATGAATGGATAAACAAAATGTGATGTGTGTGCAAAACGGAATGAAGTCCTAGTATATGCTATAACATGGATCAGTCTTTTCATCAGTATGTAAAGTATATCTCAATAAAGCTGTTCAAAACCATGCCAGACAATCACAGCCAGAATACGCCACTGCCATGGATGGGAGCGCACTGTATTCCTCAGACAGGTTAGCATGCCCTGGACGGAGCCTCCCACCAAGACACTGGCTCCCACAATCTACCTGTATGCCAGCTCTCTCTAACTGCCACATGCCAAGAACCTTTCTAACATTCTATTATTTTATCCAGTTTGATCTCACTCGAGATGAAGTCACTGGGGCCCATCGAGTTTGAGGATCTTATCTAAATTCACACAGCTAATTAGTGGCAGAGCTGGAAGCACTGGAACCAGTCTTCCGGTTCCCGGCCCAGTTTACCTCCCTGCGTGGTGCTGCCTCTCTTGTCACAGGCCACAGGAATGTTCGGCTTCCTGAGTGGACAACCCCTCCCTACTGCTGAGTCACCTCCTCCTTATGCGCATGGTAGCATTTCGGGGCTCTGGCAGTATTCTCATACACTATGAGAAACACCCAAATTTATACATCTGGTCCAAAGAGATTTTTCTTGAATAAAAAATAATCCAATATAATTTTATGCCTTTATATTCATTGATTATCTCTGGAAGGACAAATCAGAACTCAGTGACAGCCTCTAGTAAAGAACTGAGCCAAATGGGGACAGGGTGGAGGGTAATTTCTCATCGAACACCTTTTTGCATTATTTGTATTCTTACCATATGTATTATTTTTAAAAACATAATTAAAAAATATCTGTGTTATAAAAAGGCTCACAAAATTCCAACATTTATACTACATACATACCACATGTAGCATTCTCACTGAAAAGAATAAAAATTACAAAATATTTGGGCGATCTCTTTTAAAAATCCAGAAAATATATCTATACACAAAATTCAGAAGCTACAGAAAACTCAAAAACATATGTCTTATATCATTACTTGGTAGGTGACCATAGATTTCATTTAGTGTTAACAAGGGATGTGCCATTATTAGCCTTATAAAAATAAATCAAACTCAGATCTAAAGCTTTGTGGCTATTCCTCCTTAAATACAGTTTGCTATGCAATGGAATGTGAAAACAAAGGCTGTCACAATTATCCAGATCTTTGTGGCGGAAATACATATATACTCACATATAAAATCAGAATTTCCCTCATGATTCCAGGAAGATTAGTTTCTTCATTTTATTTACTTTTTCTGGTATTAGCAAGAACTGTTTATTTCACACCCTCCATGACATGACAGACGCATAAACCTAGCTGGGTCCCTACTTCAAGGCAGCGTGCTCGCGGAGGGAGGGGCAGAGGCAGCCATTTGTAATTGCTGGGACGTTTGTTGTGGTTTTCCTACTCTGCCATGAAAAACTAGATTTTCTTAAAATGTCACATCTCTTTAAAAGAAGCTGGTTGGAGGGGGTTGCAACTGGTATATAACCTCAGCAGTGGTTTCAAGCCATAAAAACTGCTACAGTCGTGCTCCCCTGGGGACAGGTGACCCCGACTGAGGCCCCCAGCCTTGGGCATCAGGCTTCCCTGAAGGATCCTAAGCCTGGAAGTGGATTTCCCCAATCAATCTGGAGTTGGACACACATAGAGAAGCAGGTGACCAGCTGGTGGGGTGCCCCAGGAGCCATGGCTCCAGGCTTGCCTCGTTGTTGCTGTCACTATTCAGGACCTTAAGGCCAAGCTGGGCAGCTGAAGCCACACCTGGGGTGCCCTGTCGGGGCACTGAGGCTCACTGCCCTCCTCGTACTTCCTGCGTCAGCAGATGAGGAAGGCCCTGGGCGAGCAGGTGGCTGGTGCAGCTGACCACAGAGGTGACCCCGCAGCCTTGAAGATGAAGGTCTCCTATGGTGGCACGGGCTGGCACATGCGATCCCTCCAGACTACTGGGCACTGTGCCCCACCATCTGGTGGCCTGAGGGGCAGTGGAATGCCATGATCACCCCCACAGCAGTGCCACTGCCATAAAGGGCTTGAAAGGTGCCCTGTGGGGGCCGCCGCACAGGAGCGTAAGTGCCCCCGCAGTTCCAGGGGTGCACGTGGCATTCCCATCCCTCATCCCCGCCGAGCCCTGCTGTGGAGGGTGGCTGCGCACATCCCTGCACGCTCTGCAGATGCCTCTTCCCTAGTTTTTAATGTTCCTCCTTCAAAGTAATGTATCACGTTAGAATTGCATTAATTGCAATAGCAACATAAAAAAGCAAGACAAAACTTGAGAGGTACTTTTAGTCCCCTATGGAGTGTAGACACTGATTGTTAATGGTCCTAAATAGGTAGACTAGAGCTATAGCATTTCCTGAATTAAAAAACATTCATACGAAAATGTTCTGTTGGGTACAGTCTCTCACTGACTAATCATGATGATCATAGCATGTGACAACACAAAACTGTTCATTTATGCCTCGTTCACTCAAATATTTCATGAAGTATTATGTGCCCAGCCTTATGCTTGGAACTTCTGATATAACAGCCATCTAAACAGACTTGCTTACTGTTCTCACAGAACTTAGTCTAGTTGAGGGACAAACATAAATCCAATCATTGCAAAAAAAAATTTTTTCTTTAAATGTGTAGCTCAAATTGGGACTAGTGTTGTAAAGAAAATTATTCTGTAGGCAATGGAATTTTTTAAACAGCATAGCAGTATGTTCAGATCAGCACATTAGGAGAAGAAAAAAATCTTGTAGTTAAATGAAATGACAGCGTAGGGAGGTATTTAAGGCCTCAGAGCCAAATCGCTACATAGAATTACAATGTTAACATTCTTCTAATTCTTATGAAAGGTGCCAAGGATTTTCAGTGATTATAAAACCAAGGCCAGTTTTATTGTTGATGCCCTCAAAGCGCGTTGTTCTTGCCAAGCCCAGGGCCTTGGCTCAGCAATGACTAACTGCAGACACTGTTTAGTGAGTAGCGTCAGAGTCTTTTCCTTTCCAGCCTTCCTTCCATGACTCTGCCAAGACTTCAGAGTCAAGATCATCGGCATCACAGTCAGTACAGCCCTCTGCTTATTTCAAAAGACAAGGTTGTGCTCACCTGATTATCGAGTTTCAGTTGTCGGAGCTTCTTGGCCTCGTCTTCAAAGGCACTGTTTAAAAAAAAAAAAATGAAAAGCAAGCATGTAAAGAGAAAATCCTTTCAAAACTATGTCAATTTCATCTTTCCCGTGTATCCACTCCTTCTGGCTATTAGAAACCCATTAATTCTGCCTCGGAAAAGCATCAGTTTCTGGACGCTGCCCATACTGCCTGCAGGCAGACTTGCCATCCTTAACTCCACATACATTCCAGAGTGGCCCCAGGAGATTAACATACCCAAAGGATAAGAAAGGCATAGAACACAAACTCCACACATGCAGGGATCTTTTTTTTTTCCTTTTAAACCATTATATTCCAGTATATTTTAAACCAGTATATTCCAGAATATACTGAGTACTCATGATATTCTGGACACACTACAAAGTGTTTTGCACGCGTTATTTACTTATCTATTCCCCCAAACAACCCTATGACTTAGGTACTGTTATTTTTCACACTTTGTAGGTGAAGAAACAGAGGCTAGGAAAGCCACGCATAAGGTTAAACAGCAGAAACAGACCCTAAGCCTGATCTGTTTCCAGAGTCTAAATTCCACCTAAAATCAAATACATTTGATTTGATTATTATTTTTTTTTTTTTGGAGCTAGCTGTAGGGGAGCGAGGATTAGACTGCGTATAGCATCTTACTATATACCCCACTGATTTCCTTAAGATCTAGGAGTACTCTTCAAGTTAGCCATTAACAAAACATGCTAGGCATTGAAGGAGACAATAAGTATGGATGAAGAGACAAGATCTAATACCACCAGGAGACAGATTTTTCTTGATGGATGAAAACAACAACAAAAATGGAATAAAAATGATAAACCAAACACTTTTTAAGTTTTTTAAAACATTATCTGAAGCCATTTCTATTTTTTTGACAATGTCCTAATTTAAGATTTTATTTTGTGACTCAGCATTTTTAGAAAGAAAACAATATGAAACATGGCAGAAATGGTTCTCAATTATTTGTATTATAAATTTTTACTGAGGGCTTACTATCAGATAAAAAACCATAAAGACAGAGGTCCTATTCAAGAAGACAAATTCCATGGCTACTAAGGGAAGCATGGCTTTTCCTGCATTTGGGGTAAATACACCAAAATTTTATCCATGGTTAAATGGTTTACCACTACATTCCTACATGTTAGAAGGTTTTATGCGTTTTAACAGTGCATAGCAACTTGGAATTTGCATACTACCTCCAAGATTCTTCCTGTCTGTTAACCTGTAAGCAGATTTAATAACTCTTTAGACACAGGCATGGAGGTTCATTCAGATTCTCTGACAATCCCCTCTATTAAATTCCCTTATAGCCTTTATGTTAAAAAAAACAAAAACCACAGGATATTCAAAATTGATCATCTTCTTTTTCCCTACACAAAAGAAGGGCAAACAAACAAATAAAAATGTCAGACATAATTCCGGCCTCGATTTTGCAGCCTTTGTTTATGTTGGATATGGTCTTGTTTTCCTTATTGTCTTTAATCCTCATTCACATATTTTAAAATTCCAGTTTTATGAACAGAGTGCTAGAATAGCATTAGTATTCAGTGGATATTAGTATGAATTTGATAAAGTTCTACATAAAACGATTAAGACAAAAAAACATCATGAACATTATATAGGAAAGGGTAACCTAGTATAAAAATCCACTGTTATGAACTAGTATTTTCAACAATTACTGTTATGATTCTGCTTTTCCTCCAACTCACTCTGCCCTCATCATGAAATCAGAATTGCAAAACTGTCTGGCATGTAAAAAAATTTAAAAATCATCCAACTCCCCTCCCCGTTCCCTCAAATGCTAAAACCTCCTAAATGATGCTAAATTCTGACACAAGACTAAAGTACTCAAAGCTTTCTCTTAAGGCCTCTAATGATAGTGAGGAAACCAGGTGTGTCTTCAATGCCCTGTGCTGACATCACTTAATTTCTTTCATCAAGCCTGGGCAAGCTGAATAATTTAATAAACAGTCTGATCAAAGCATTTAAGCTGAACGGGCGAGGCACTGAAAAGATGCTATATAGGGCCGGCAGAGTAGCACATTGGTTAAGAGCTGGCTTGGGACACCAGCTCTGAGCATCAGGACCCTGGTTTGGATCCCACATGAGGGCCAATAACTCTGCCCTCTACAGCTAAGATGGTGAACAACAGCTCAACCTGGAGCTGGGCTGCCATGAGTTGTTGGTGATGTGATGGCATAGGCTGTAGCCCCTGCTGCAGTGGGCTGCCATAAGCTACCGTGAGGGGCCAGCAGCCAGCGTGAGCTGCCAAGAGCTGCCATGAGCAGCCGTCCAGAGGCCGGCGAGCGACTGCCTCAGCCAGGAAGAGCGCAATGACATTACCAACACGGGCCAGTGAAGCAACGTCCTCCACAACTAGATTGAACAACAAAAGGATAACAACTTGTCTGTTCCCCTCCCCCAATTCCCCAATAAAATGTTTAAAAAAAAAAAGGATGCTATATAGCTGTAATGTTTAGGTACTTCCTATACATCAAAAGCTACACTTTCTCTGAGTTCTACTGTTAAATTACAACTTAGCAGAAATAGTAAAGATATTTTATATATTTATATTAAATACAAACTAGATTTTCTAGTCTAAACTAGAATATGATCTTACTACATTTGCATTTTTTTTCCTTTAATATTCTCTTTCCTTTATTTCAAACTGAGTTGTTGAATAGCAAGCTTAACCAAGCCTGGTTAGTAAACCAACACAAAACAAAATTCTTTCTTTTATATAAAACTTTTTAAATTTGAGGTATAACTGACATATAACCTTATATTATTTTCAGGTGTACAATACAATGATTTGATAGTTGTATGCACTATGAAATGATCACCACAATAAGTCTAGTTAACATCTATCACCACATAGTTACAAATTTTTTCTTGTGCTGAGAACTTTCAAGATCTACTGTCATAGCAACTTTCAAATATGCCATACAGTATTAACTATAGTCACCAAACTGTACATTACATCCCCATGACTTATTTATTTTATAACCAGGAGTTTGTACCTTTTGACCCCCTTCACCCATTTCTTCTACCCCCACCCTCTAGCAACTACCAATCTGTTCCCTGTATCTATGAGCTTGTTTTATTGTTTGTTTAAGATTTTATTGGGGAATTGGGGAATGGGAAAAGAGCCAAGTTGTTGTCCCTTCAATCTTAGTTGTGGGGGGTGCAGCAAGTCCAGTCTCGCCACTCAACTCAAGGAGCTGTGTTCAATTAGTTGCAAGTGGGCATAGCCACCATCCCATGTGGGAGTCGAACTAGCAGCCTCGTTGTTAAGAGTGCATGCTCTACCCCTGAGCCACCGGGGCAGCAGCTCAGCTCAAGGTGCCAAGTTTAGTTTTTAGTTGTGGGTGAGTGTAGCCCATCTCGAACAGAAGCCTTGTTCTTAGGAGCAGGTGCTCTCACCAGCTGAGCCATCCTGCTACCTGTTGGCAGCTCAGCGGAAGCTCAGCCCGGGCGCAGCCTACTGGCCCATGTGGGAATCAAACCTGCGACCCTGTTGCTCAGAGCTCGCACTCTTGAGCAAGCTCTTAACCAACTGAGCCATTCCGCTGGCCCTGAGCTTGTTTTCTTTGTTTTGTTTTGTTTTCTAGATTCCACATATAAGTGAAATCATAAGTACAGGTTTTTCCCTGCTATTCCGAAGAGTTCCTATGAAACCTTTTGTAAGCCAAAATGGCATAAAGCAAAGAAGTAACTGCCATTCCTTTGTATGGAAAAATGTTTAAGCATTCTCAGACCCCAAAAATAACCTATTAAATCATACCAAATAGGCTTAATTACATCCAGTTTTACACTAAGCATAACACTCTTATGAGCTCTCTTGGGTTTTCTGATACCTTAGGACACATCTTGCTAACAGATGCACAGACTAAATCCAGGCAAAGCACAGGTGCTCACAGACACAGTTCACAGCTATGGTGGCTTGAGGCTGGATGCTGAGCGTGGTTCTCAGGAAAGGAGCTGGGCCACTCTCGCTGCTTGGGGTGCGTGCTGCCTCTATAATGGCTGCAAAGTAAATGCTGAACACAATTTCTGCTTTTTGCCTCTATTCATGAAAGTGAAAATATTCTTTGTGTTTCTTTCAGTTAGCAAAACAGGTATTAACATGGTTTTTCGTAAAAGCGAACTGGCACAATACAAGCTTTTAAAAAGTGGAGGATACATGTACTTGTCTTTCCCTCCCTGACTTATTTCACTTAGTATAACGTATGGAGAAGAAAATGGTGAATTTGGCTTGAACACTGAATTGGGGAAGTGAGCTGGAGATATCTATGAGACCACAAAGTAGAAAGGGTAGTCAACAGTTAATAGACATTTTTTTGCAAGAGAGAAATCTTGGAAAGGAATTGCTTAGGACCTCGGGAAGACAGAAGGCACCAGTGAAGGGATGAAGACGAGGTGCAATCCTTTACTGGATTTGGCAGCAATGCATGTACAGATGGATGCCTGAAGTGTCTGGGAAGCAACTGCCACTGGGGCTGATGATGCTTGTGACAGAAGTGTGTAAACTGTCCATTTTGCAGGAGTGAATATAAGCCATAAAGGGATCATGGGTCTGGATCAGGAACAGCAAGGAAAGCATGAACTGAATATCAACCTCAAGGATGAGCTATAACAATGACAAAAAAATGTTCTACCAAGTATTATTTAAATTGTTAATCTAATGAAAACCATTTTATTTTTGTACAGAGCCATGGTATACATTAACAGCTTAGTATAAAACCACAAAGAATGCCGAGGAAATAAAAGAAATGGAATTACTACTTTTCCTCCCATTTTTCTCATGAAAAGTTTCCTATTTACTTGGTACAAACAGGGAAAACCCTAAACATCTGGGAAAAGATGCAGATCTCTCACTCAAGTGTGATAGATGGAAACGCCCACAGAATACCACTGTCCTGAACTAATCTCCAGTTACTGCCCAAAATCTAAACTGAAGATACCTACGAGGCTTTACCACTGCAGAGCACACACAGATAATTTTCTGAACATGTGTGCTACCTACCCATCTTGGTTTATGGGGAACAAAAGTATTTCCTAATCCCCCAGTACTATTATTCAATTATTTATCGAACAAATACTTGCTAAAAGTCTGCTAAAAGTTTGCCCCTTCTCATTCACTCCTATAGACAGACTTTTCTTTTTTTTTTTTTAAGATTTTATTGGGGAATTGGTGGAGGGGAACAGCGTTGGGGAATCGGGGAAGGGGAACAGACAAGTTGCTGTCTTTTTGTTCTTCAGTTTAGTTGCGGAGGATGTTGCTTCACTGTTGGTATCGTCAATTGCGCTCTTCCCGGATGAGGCAGATCGGTCGCTGGCCTCTGGATGTCGCTCACCGCGGCTACTGGCAGCTCACGCTGGCTGCCAGCCGCTCACGCTGGCTGCGGGCCACTCACTGTAGCCTATGGCCGCCACTGCAGCAGGGGCTGCAGCCCACACCATCACCAGGGCTCGCAGAGCCCAGCTCCAGGTGGAGCTGTTGTTAGCTGTAGAGGGCAGTGTCACTGGCCCTCATGTGGGATCCGAACCGGGGCCGCTGGCATCCCAAAACCTGCGCTTAACCAATGCGCCACTCGGCCGGCCCCTATACACACACTTTTAAGAATCACTAGATGGGGGCCGGCCAAGTGGTGCGCTGGTTAAGAGCTGGCTTGCAGCAGAGCCCCAGTTCAGATCCCACATATGAGGGCCAGTGACGCTGCGCCCTCTACAGCTAAGATGGTGAACAACAGCTCCACCTGGAGCTGGGCTGCTGTGAGTCCCCAGTGACGGCGAAGCTGCAGCCCCTGCTGCAGTGGGCTGCCATAGGCTACAGTGAGTGGCTGGCAGCCGGAGTGAGCTACCAAGAGCCGGTGTGAGCTGCAAGAGCCACCATGAGTGGCCATCCAGAGGCTGGCAACCGATTTGCCTCACCGGGAAGAGCACATGATAATACCAACATGGGCTAGTGAAGCAACGTCCTCCACAACTAGACTGAAAAACAAAAGGGCAGCAACTTGTCTGTTCCCCTTCCTCGGTTCCCTAATGCTGTTCCCTTCCCCAAATTCTCCAATAAAATCTTTAAAAAAAATAAAAATCACTAGATGAACTGAAAACAATATGAGCACCTGTCAAGAGTAAAATGGATAATAATATCTGGTATAGTCATATAATGGAACATTATACATCAATAAAAATGAATGAACTTCACCTTAACACAAATCCATAAATGGGTTGTAAACATAATATAAAACAAAACATGCAACACACAAAATAATACATTGTAAAGTATCCTTTTATTTTTTATTTTATTTTTTATTTTTTCATTTTTTTTAAAGATTTTATTGGGGAATTGGGGGAACGTTGGGGAATCAGGGAAGGGGAACAGACAAGTTGCTGTCCTTTCGTTCTTCAGTCTAGTTGCGGAGGATGTTGCTTCACTGGCCCATGTTGGTATCATCATTGCGCTCCTCCCGGATGAGGCAGATCGGTCGCCGGCCTCTGGAAGGTCGCTCACGACAGCTATTGGCAGCTCACACTGGCTGCCAGCCGCTCACGCTGCCTGCCGGCCACTCACTGTAGCCTATGGCAGCCCACTGCAGGAGGGGCTGCAGCTATGCAATCGCCGGGGCTCGCAACCCAGCTCCAGGTGGAGCTGATGTTAGCTGTAGAGGGCAGTGTCACTGGCCCTCATATGTGGGATCCAAACCGGGGCCGCTGGCATCCTAAAACCAGCTCTTTTTTTTTTTTTTTTTTTTTAAAGATTTTATTGGGGAATTGGCGGAGGGGAACAGCGTTGGGAAATCGGGGAAGGGGAACAGACAAGTTGCTGTCTTTTTGTTCTTCAGTTTAGTTGCGGAGGATGTTGCTTCACTGTTGGTATCGTCATTGCGCTCTTCCCGGATGAGGCAGATAGGTCTAAAACCAGCTCTTAACCAATGTGCCACTTGGCCGGCCCAAGCTTCCTGTTATATACAGTTCAAAAACATAAACCAAATTATATTGCTTATAGAATACACACATACGACAAAGTGATAATGAAGAGAAAAGAAGTAATCACCTCAAAAGTCAGAACAGACCCATACATCTATGGTCAATCAATTTTTGACAAGGGTGCTAAGATCATTCAATGGGAAACAATAGTTTCTTCAACAAGTGGTGCTAAACAACTAAATATCCAGCTGCAAAAAATGAAGTTGGACTTCTTAAACAATATATAAAAATTAACTCAAAAATTATCAAAGAGAGACTTCCGGTAAAATGGCAGAATAGACAGACACTGTGCTAAATGCCTCCCAGGATCACACCAAAATTACAAATAATTTATACAATATTCAACCCCAGAAGTCCCTGGAACACTAGATGATCAGAACCTCTAAATGAAGAACTTAAAAAGGAGGCCATGTCAAGTATGGTAGGAGGGGCAGAGACGAGACAGGGCAAACCCCATGAGGGACGCCTCAACCGTGGGGAGGCTTCTCCGGTTGGGGGAGAGACCCTCCGGCCCCACACCAAGGTCACCAGCCCAGAGTTCCTTTGCCAGGAAGAAGACTTCCAAGATAGCTGGCAGTAAATTAGTGAGGACTCTCTTTGCTCAGCTTGGTGAGGCTGAGGGCGGCTAGAGAAACAGTGGGGCTGGCGTGTGGGCTCACTTGCCGGTGAGCACTTACCTGGTTCCTGGTGGAGGGAGCAGCTGTGTGAGCCGGGCCCAGGAGCCTGCGGGGACGGACTGAACTGAGCACCTTTGGTGCAGAAGCTGGATATTTTGTGACTATTGTTCCCCTGGTGTGGAGCCTGCACACGAGTGGTGTAGAGGAGGGTGCCATTTTGTCAAGGTTGGGCCCTCCCACAGGGGGTCAGGAAGGGGACCTCATTGGTCTGGTGGAACTGGCGCAGGAGTGCATGTGTGTGTGCACACATGCAGCCTTGGATTGCCACCCTCTGCCCGGCTTATATTGCGTTGCCAGGGAAATGCTGGGCAGCTGCGCTCCAGCTCCAACAGGCTGCTCACTGAGACCCAGGAGGGCACGAGCCGCCTTGGATCCCCACCATCTGCAAGGCTTGTGCTGCGTTGCCAGGGAAACGCCTGGAGGGTGTGCTCCGGCTCCAACAGGCTGCACACTGAGATGTGGGAGTGCACAAGCCGCCTCGGGTCCCCACTCTCCGCTCCCCACACTGCGTGTGCAGAGTTGCCAGGTTGGTGATCGAGCTTCTCGGCCTGATCTACGAGCGGCTGATTGGGACAGGCTGAGACTGGGAGTTTTCCTGGGAATGTTGGGCCGTGAGCTGTGTGCCTGCGTGATCCAGCCAGGGCTCTCCTGGTGATCTATCTAACACATCAAAGCAAACCCAGAGCGACAGCCAGAATGGGGAAACAAAGAAACATGTCACAAGTAAAGATGAGAAGAAACCTCTAAAAATGGAACTAACCGAAACAGAGGGATCCAACCTTTCAGAGGCAGAGTTTAGAACACTGATGATAAGAATGTTTAACAAACTTAGTAAGGACATAAGGAAGGATACAGAAATCATAAAAAACAACCAGTTAGAACTAAAGAATACAATAACTGAAATGAAGAACACACTCGAAGGAATCACCAGTAGAGTAGATGAAGCAGAGGAGCGGATCAGCAACTTGGAAAACAAAATAGCAGAAAACACCCAGTTGGAACAACAAAAAGACCAAAGAATAAAAAACAACGAAAATAGTTTAAGAGCCCTATTGGACAAAATGAAAAGCAACAACTTCGAATCATAGGAATACCAGAAGGAGAAGCGAAGAAGCAAGGGGTCAAGAATGTATTTGAAAAAATAATGACTGAAGGGCCGTCCAAGTGGCACAGCGGTTAAGCGCTGGCTTGGAAAGCCAGCAGCCCCGGTTCGGTCCCACATGTGAGGGCCAAAAAAAAAAAAAAAAGACGGAAAACTTCCTTATCCTGGTGAAGGAAATTGACATATATGCCCAGGAAGTGCAGAGGGTTCCAAACAAGCTGAACCCAAACAGATCCACACCAAGACACATCATAGTTAAAGTGGCAAAGGTTAAAGACAGAGACAGAATCCTAAAAGCAGCAAGAGAAAGACAGCAGGTTACATACAAAGGAACTCCTATTAGCCTAACAGCTGACTTGTCTACAGAAACTCTGCAGGCCAGAAGGGAGTGGCAGGAGATACTCAAAGTGACACAAAATAAATGCCTACAACCAAGACTGCTCTACCCAGCACGGCTATCACTTAAAATTGAAGGAGAAATAAAGAGCGTCTCAGAAAAGAATAAGCTTAAGGAATTCATTACCACCAAGCCAGCATTGTAAGAAATGTTAAAAGGACTTTTTTAAACAAAAGAAAGGGGTAAACAAGCTAACCCGGGAAGACCAGGAATACAAATAACAAAATGGCAATACATATGCACCTATCAATAATCATTTTAAATGTGAATGGGCTAAATGCTCCAATCAAAAGACACAGAGTGGCTGAATGGATAAGAAAATAGGACCCATGTATATGCTGTTTACAGATGGAATAAGATATTTTATGCAAATGGAAATGAGAAGAAAAGCTGGAGTACCAATACTTATTTTGGACAAAATAGACTTTAAAATGAAGCCTAAAATAAAAGACAAAGAAGGGCACTGTAACCCTAATAAACATCTATGCACCCAACATAGGAACTCCTAATTATATATAACAGATTTTGACAGACATAAATACAGAGATCAACAGTAACACTATCGTAGTAGGGGACTTCAACACCCCATTGTCACCAATGGACAGATCCTCTGGACAGAAAACCAACATGGAAAGACTGGCCTTAAATGACACTTTGGATCAGCTGGACTTCGTCGATATTTTTAGAGCATTTCACCCTAAAACAACAGAATATACATTCTTCTCAAGTGCACAGGGGTATTTTCCAAGATAGACCACATTAGGCCACAAAACAAGTCTCAGTAAATTTAAGAAGATTGAAATCATATCAAGCAGATATAAAGGAAAACTGACGCTTGCTGGCTGGGAGGGGGTGAGCATGCGGGAGAGGGGGAAGGTTTTGGACAGTGTAGGTGGGTGACTACAATGTTGCCGCAGGGATACAGGGACAGTTCTGGGAATGTAATTGATAATGTTGTAGAGAGATTATTATGTTAAGTGAAATGAGTCAGTCGGAGAAAGGCAAATACCATATGATCTCACTTATATGCGGAATCTGAAAAACTGAATGAATGGGCAAAGTAAACAAGTCTCATAGATACAGAGGAAAAACTGTGGGTTGCTGGTTGGGAGGAGTGTGGGGATGAGGGAGAAGGGGAAGGGATTAGACAGCATAAATAGGAAACTACAATATTGCCACAGGGATATGAAACACAGTTCGGGTAATACAATAATGGTGTAAACATTTTGTGGCGTGTCAGATGGTCACATGTCTTATTAGGGAGACCACTACATGGATGGAGTAGAGGCTTGATCAGTGCACTGTACACCTGAAGCTGATGTTGCATAATATTGTATGCCTACTGTAATTGAATATATAGATAGTCACGGGATGTGGAGTATACTATGGAAGGAGTCAAAGGAATTGTAAAAGGTAAGTATGATATGGGTTTGGCGAACTGGGGGCGGGGGGTTGTCACTTTGAGGAGTAAAAAGTATAACTATTGCTCTGTGTTGTACACATGAAACTAATTTTTTTTTAAATGTTTATTTCACAATAAAAGAATTTTTAAAAAATTATCAAAGATATAGATGTAAGAGCTAAAACTATAGAACTCTTAGAAGAAAACGTACAAGTAAATCTTCATGACATTGGATTTGGCAATGATTTCTGGGATATGACACCAAAAGCATGAACAATAAAGATAGATAAACTGGTATTCCTTGAAATTAAAAACCTGTCATCAAAGAATATCATAAAGGGCTGGCCGAGTGGTGCGGTGGTTAAGCAGCCAGCGGCCCCGGTTGGGTCCCAATTGTGAGGGCCAGTGACACTGCCCTCAAAAAAAAAAAAAAAAAAAAAGAACATCATAAAGTTGAAAGACAACCCATAAAATGGAGAAAATGTTCTAAATCATATATCTGACTATTTTGGTATTCAAAATATACAACGAACTCTTACAACTCAACAATCAAAAGACGAACAGCCCATTATTTTAAATGGGCATAGAATCTGAATAGACTTTACTCCAAAGTAGATATACAAATGGTCAATAGGCCTATGAAAAGATTCTCAACATTATCAATCATCAGGAAAATGTAAATCAAAACCACAATGACATACAAATGGCCAATAGATATATGAAAAAAGGCTCAATATCACTATTCAGAGAAATGCATATAAAAATCACAATGAGATATCACTTCACACCTGTTAGAACGTCTATCACCAACAAGACAAATAATAACAAGTGTTGGAGAGGCTGTGGAGCAAAAGGAACCCTCACACACTTTGGTGGGAATGCAGATTGGTGCAGCCACTATGGAAGGCAGTGTGGAGGTTCCTCAAAAAATTAAAAATAGAATTACTACACGACCCAGCAATCCCTGTCTTGCGTATCTATCCAAAAAAATCTGAAAACATTTATCCATAAAGATATATGTGTTCACTGCAGCTTTATTTACGATAGCCAAGAAATGGAAACAACAAAAGTGTCCTTCAATAGATGACTGGATAAAGAAGATGTGGTATATATACACAATGCAATACTATTCTACCATCAGAAAAGATGAAATAGTGCCATTTGCAACAACATGGATGGATCTTGAGATTATAATGCTAAGCAAAATAAGTCAAACAGAAAAAGTAGAGAACCATATGATTTCACTGATATGTGGCATATAAAACTGAAAGCAACAAAGGAACAATACAAACAAATCAAGAAACAAAAACTCATAGACACACACAATGGTTTAGTGGTTATCAGAGGGTGGGGGTGGGTGAGATGGTGGATGAGGGTAAAAGACATCAAATATACGGTGATGGAAGGAGAGCTGACTCTGGTTGGTAAGCACACAATGTGATATATAGATGATATATTACAGAATTGTACACCTGAAATCTATGTAACTTTACTAACAACTGTCACCCCCAAGGGCCGGCCGAGTGGCTCAGTTGGTTAAGAGCTCGCTCAAGAGTGCGAGCTGAGCTCTGAGCAACAGCTGTTCGAGGCCAGTCCGAGCTGAGTTGCCGTTGAGCTGCCAACAGGTGGCAGGATGGCTCAGCTAAAAAAAAAAAAAAAAAAAATTGTCACCCCCAATAAAAGTTAATTAAAAAACAAATGGAAGGAAGTTCTCTAAGACAACTGTCTGGACTTTTCAAAACGTCAACATCAAGAAAGACCCCCTCCCCCCCCCAAAAAAAAAGGCTGGAGAACTGTTCCATATTAAAGTACAGTAAGATTAAAGCTATTTCTAGCAACTAAACATAAACTAATCCTTGATTCTGGATCAAAACATATACACAGTAAAGATTATTATGGGTGCACTGAGGACATCTGACTATGAAATGCATATTAGACAAAAGTATTATATGAATGTGAGGTGTCCCATGTGTGATAATAGTACTCTGGTCATGCAGGAGAATGCCCTCCTGAGTGAGAGTGGGGGAGAAATGAGGGAAAGGGAACAGGGTCGTCGGATGGGAGAAAACATGCTTCCCTGAGTATTCAAGAGTCCATAATGGTATGAATGAGTCAATAAATGGGGAAGAAGGGACAGATCTTTCTCACAGAAAAAAAAATCCTCTTAATAAAGATAAGGAAATGATAGAAAAAGAAAATCACCATTAGGCAAACACCACAGTGATAACTGCTGCAGGCCAGAACCATCACTAGATGCTAAAATTAGTGGGTGAGAGTAGATGAGAAACAGGATATTTGCAGAGTCTCACAGTATCTGCCCAGAAGATAATTACTGACTACAAAGGGAAAGTAGTAACTCCATAGTGGAGAAACCTGGGAGGTAGCCCCTTCCGAAAGGGATTAGGATTAACACGACCAGTAAGAAGCACAGCATCATGTGCCTCCTGACATGATGCCCTGAGAAGGGCACCACATCATGTCTGTGGCATTCTTGTCAAAAATGCATAATCTTAATTTAATCATGAGGAGACACCAGGCAAACCCAAACTGAGGAACACTCTACAAAATAACTGGCCAGTATTCTTCAAAAATGCCAAGGCCAGGAAAGGCAGAGAAACTAAGAAATTGTTCAGGTTGGAGAAGACTAAACAGACATGACACCTAAACACACTACAGAATGCGGGTTTGAGTCATGGACTAGAAAGGGGACACTGGTGGGAAAACAGGCAAAGTTCACGTACGACCTTTGAATTAATTAATACTACTGAATCAATATTAATTTCCTGATTTTGATAACTGTACTACGGTTATGTAAGATTGTAACATTAGGGAAAGCTTGGTAAAGGATATACAGGAATTCTCTGATATTTCTACAATTTTTCTGTAACCCAAATTTAAAAGATTTTTTAAGGGCCGGCCGAGTGGCGCAGTGGTTAAGAGCTGGTTTTGGGATGCCAGCGGCCCCAGTTCACATATGAGGGCCAGTGACACTGCCTTCTACAGCTAACAACAGCTCCACCTGGAGCTGGGCTGTGCGAGCCCCAGCAATGGTGTAGGCTGCAGCCCCTGCTGCAGTGGGCTGCCATAGGCTACAGTGAGTGGCCAGAAGCCAGCATGAGCGGCCGGCAGTCAGCGTGGGCTGCCAATAGCCGTGGTGAGCGACTATCCAGAGGCCGGCGACCGATCTGCCTCATCCGGGAAGAGTGCAATGATGATACCAACATGGGCCAGTGAAGCAACATCCTCCGCAACTAGACTGAAGAACAAAACGACAGCAACTTGTCTGTTCCCCTTCCCCAATTCCCCAGCGCTGTTCTCCTCCCCCAATTCCCCAATAAAAAAAATCTAAAAAAAAAAAAAAAAGATTTTTTAAAGTAAGACACTAAAAAGTAATGTTAATAAGCAATGACTCTATGTGCCAGCCAAGTGGCTCAGTAGCTTAAGAACTTGAGCTCTGGGCCGGCCAAGTGGTGCGGTGGTTAACAGCTGGCTTGGGATGCCAGCAGCCCTGTTTCAGATCTCACATATGAGGGCCAGTGCCACTGCCCTCTTAAAAAAAAAAAAAAAAAAGAAAAGAAAAAAAGAAAGAAACGCAAGCTCTGAGCAACAGGGCTGTGGGTTCGATTCCCACATGGGCCAATGACACTGCGCCCGAGCTGAGCTACCACTGAGCTGCCAACATGTGGCAGGATGGCTCAGCAGGTGAGAGCACGTGCTCCTAACAAAGGTGTCTGTTTGCTGATGGGCTACTCCCACCCACAACTAAGACTGAATTCAGCACCTTGAGCTGAGCTGCCACCCAGATGGCTCAGTGGATAGAGTGTGTGCTCTTAACAACAAGGCTGCTGGTTCAACTCCCTCATGGGATTGTGGCTATGCCCACCGGCAACTAAGACTGAACTCAGCACTTTGAGCTTAGAGGCCACAAGTTGCCGACAGGCAGCCAGATGTCCACTGGCGCCCTCCACAACTAAGAATGAAGAACAACAACTTGGCTGGTCCCCTCCCCCAATTCCCCAACATTCTTCCCCTCCCCCAATTCCCCAATTGAAATAAATAAATAAGTAATGAATCTAGGTAAAGGGCATAGGTTATCAATTGCATTTTTTTTTTAAAGATTTTATTGGGGAATTGGGGGAGGGGAACAGCGTTGGGGAATCCGGAAAGGAGACCACACAAGTTGCTGTCTTTTTGTTCTTCAGTCTAGTTGTGGAGGATATTGCTTCACTGGCCCATGTTGGTATCGTCATTGCGCTCTTCCCGGATGATGCAGATCGGTCGCCGGCCTCTGGATGGTCGCTCACCATCGCTATTGGCAGCTCCCCCTGGCTGCCAGCCGCTCATGCTGGCTGCCGGCCACTCACTGTAGCCTATGGCAGCCCAGTGCAGCAGGGGCTGCAGACTACACCGTCTCCGGGGCTCGCACAGCCCAGCTCCAGGTAGAACTGTTGTTAGCTGTAGAGGGCAGTGTCACTGGCCCTCATATGTGGGATCCGAACCAGGGCCGCTGACGTCTCAAGCCAACCCTTAACCAATGAGCCACTCGGCCGGCCTTCAATTGCACTTTTCTTGCAAATTTTCAGCATACATTAATGTTTTCAAGATAAAAAATTAGAGGGAAAAAAAATAAGAAAATAGACATTTTGCTAAATGTCTATTTTACAGTCAAGGACTGAGGACACTTAGAAATCCATATGCCCTTTAACCTACCATCTAAATTACATACAGTATTTCTAAGGAATGGAGATAGTATGAAATAATAAAGAAATTTGCCCAAGGTAAAAATTCTGAGGAATTGAGACTCTACCTTAAAACATTACTCATTCAACTGTTAGTACCTAACAGACCACGCTGCCAAATAGTTGGAAGCATTTAATAATGGATTAATCACCTAGATTCTATGATTATTCTACACTTTCAACATTCCTTTTAAGGTCTCTCAGCCCGCAAAGCATAAAAAGTTTTCTAGCTGCCAGTTACACAAAATCCATTGCTACTGTTCCGTAAGAGAGTGTTTCCTGCTGCTTCCTGCACTGTGCCAAGTAACGAGGATGCTGTAATCAGCACTGAATTGCAATTTGGCCAACAACGAAGGAGGCTAAACAGGCTCCTTCTGTGGTCCTGGAGGAGTAAACAGCCTCCTTGCCAGGAACACAGCAGGATTAGACTGCAAAAATGAAGGCTGTGAGCTGCCCAGGGTTTTTTTAACAGTAACTTGAGTGAACACTTCCTTTACTGATTATATTATTGCTTTATAAGAAATGATATTGTTCAGTCACAGAAATCATAATTAAGAAACAAAAGAGAAGGAAAGCCTTACCCTACTTTATTAAATAAATGTAACAGATGCCAACGTGGATTGGCAAAGAGGACAACTTGGAAGGCAATTTATTCATTTTAATTACAGGAATTCATAATTGTCAGTCTTTAGTAATTAGCTACCTGAAGGAAGTTGAAATAAATACAATTTATAAAAACCTGGTTCAACTCAACCTATCAAAAATATACTATGTGTGACAAGAAATTATTGGAAAGGTGATAGTATAGGATGAAGGAAAAAAGGACTACCTCAAGACAAAAGCTACAAAAAGTAACGTAATTTTTTATTCTTAATTCTAGTCAGTTATTTATGCTTAAGTGAAGAATTGACTACCACCCTCTTGGGGTGGGTTTGATTATGACTTTTACTTAAATTCACATACTAAAAAAAATAAATTAATTGGACTTCATTAAAATAAAAAACTTTTGTTTTGCAAAAGACATTGTTATGAAAATTAAAAGGCAGCCACAGACTGGTAGAAAATGTTTACAAAATACATATCCAACAAAGGACTTATATTTAAAATTGAAAAAACTTTTATCAGTTTACTAAGAAAACCTAATTAAAAATTGAACAAAAGATTTCAACATTTATTTCACAAAAAAAGATACGTATATTAAAACCACAATGCGATATGAGTACATATGCCCACAAGGAAAGGCTAAACTGTAAAAGGCTACAACCACACCAAGCAGTGACTGCGAATGCGCAGCAACTTGAACTCTCACGCTCTTGATCACACAGCAGCTGTACATACTCATAAAATGTACAACCACTTTGGAAAACAGTTGGTCAATTTCTTTAAAATGTCAAACATATAACTAGCATTTGATCCAGCCACTCCACTCCTAGATGTTTACCTGAGAAGTGAAATGTCCACAAAAACCCATACATATATGAACGTCCACTGCAGCTTTATCTGTAATAGCCAAAGACTGATAACAACCAAATTCCCAACAGCAGGTGAATAGATAAACAAATTATATATGGAAAACTATTCAGCAATAAATAGGAAAAGTTACTGATAGAACAAAATGGATGAATCTCAACATCATTCTGCTAAATACAAAAAACAACAACAACATACTCGTACCGTAAAATTATGTTTATATAAAAGTCTAGTAGATACAAACTAATCAATAGTGACAAAAGGCAGATCAGTGGGTGTCTGAGGGTGAGAAAGAGAGCTGGATTACAAAGGGCAGCAGAAAACTTTGGGTGTAGCTTCATTATCTTGACTGTGGTGACAGTTTCACAGGTACATACACGTATGTCAATACTTACTCATCAATATACAGTTCAAGTATGGAGTTATACCTCACTAAAGCTATTATAAAATTTCACATACAAAGGCAGTTAAGAAAATAATTCACAATCCAGATCCAACTACAGCACGAGTGCCAATTTCATGTTAAACCTATGCAAACTACATATTTTAAACTTTTGCAAACTATAATGATGGAAAATCTCCATCATTATATGCTCCCATGCACACACTTCAGACTCTTATAAAGATTTGAATATAAAGATGACCTAAGATCAGGCTTGCCACAAAAATATGCAAAATAAATAAGCATGTAAACTGGAGAATGAAACTGACGAAATTAGATTTTGGTTATTCTGTTACTACTCTCTCAAGAGGCCAAAAGGGCCCAAGGACCACAAAGCTCTTCTTTTTTTTTAGCTGAGCCATCCTGCCACCTGTTGGCAGCTCAGCTCGGTCTGGGCATCGAACTGCTGTTGCTCAGAGCTCAGCTCACACTCTTGAGCAAGCTCTTAACCAACTGAGCCACTCAGCCGGCCCCTACTTTTCTTGAGCAAAGGTGGGTGATTTGAGAAGCAAATGCTTGCCCTCCCCTCCAACCTTACTCATAAAAATACATACTCTCTTCCTATCACAGAGGAAGAGATGTTTATCTTCCATAAAGTGAACTCCAATACTGGAACACTGGTTCTGGCCTCTCTTCCCCCCAGATAAAATTGAATATTCCTGCTGTATCTTCAGCCTCGCCATCTCTAGTAGATTCTTTCCTTACCTCACAATCATTCTTTTAAAAAGATACCTTCCTAGACCTCATCTTTCTTTTTTTTTTTAACCTGCATTTGTTACCTCTTGTCGTTTGTTTTTTGTGTGTGTGTTGTTGTTTTTTAAAGATTTTATTGGGAATTGGAGGAGGGGAACAGCATTGGGGAATCAGGGAAGGGGAACAGACAAGTTGCTGTCTTTTTGTTCTTCAGTCTAGTTGCGGAGGACGTTGCTTCACTGGCCCATGTTGGTATCCTCATTGCGCTCTTCCCGGATGAGGCAGATCGGTCGCCAGCCTCTGAATGTCGCTCACCACGGCTACTGGCAGCTCACGCTGGCTGGCAGGGTGCTCACGCTGGCTGGCAGGGTGCTCACGCTGACTGGCAGGGTGCTCACGCTGGCTGCCAGCCACTCACTGTAGCCTATGGCAGCCCACTGCAGCAGGGGCTGCAGCCTACACCATCACCGGGGCTCGCACAGCCCAGCTCCAGGTGAAGCTGTTGTTAGCTGTAGAGGGCAGTGTCACTGGCCCGCATACGTGGGATCCGAACCGGGGCCGCTGGCATCCCCAAACCAGCTCTTAACCAATGCACCACTCGGCCAACCCAACCTCATCTTTCTAATAAAGCTATGAATCTATCTGCACTTGCCATCCTCATTAAGAAACTTAAGAATAAACACTTTATTGTCACCATTTTAACTACAATTCACTTCTCAACTACTGCAGTCTGGCTTTATTCCCTTATCATTTTTCAGAAACTCTTTTTCTAATTGCCAAAAGTAACAGCTTGTTTTCATTCATTCCTGTATGACTTCTCTGAAGTATTGGACAAGAATAACTACTAGCTCCTTAATGAAACTCTTTCCTCCATTGATTTCTTGAAAACTCGTTGGTTCTCTTACCTGTCAGCAAATATTAAGCATTGTTCTACTGTACATACCAGCACTGAGTTAGGCACTAAGGATACAGGAAGTAAAATGAATGAGTCTCAGCCTTCATAATACTTATACTCCATTCTTTTCCGTTCTTCTCCATTCACTGATATTGCAGTCAGTATTACATGCTCATCTATAGGTCCTTCCTATGTCATCTAATCTATTTCCATGGCTATAACCCTCAAATCTTTATCTCTAGCATCCAGACTATAAACTCTGCCTAAATATCTGGCTGACCTCTGAACCAAAACAAGCATGCACAAGACAGACTCCAAGCAATCCTAATAAGACTAAAAGCCAATTGAGATTCCGGCTGCTGCCTTCCAACTGAGTTTGCAGTTAAAGTTCAGACAAGTGGTTTGACTCTTCAAATAAAAATCAACAATCTTCACAGGAAAATAAAAGAATTGAGAGTCTTTACAAATTATCATTCATAAAGTCCAGAACACAATTACTCCATATGTAAAGAAATGGGGGAAATGTCAATAAAAAATTATCCAATCTGAAGAACAGAAAAAAGAACTATTTTCTAAAACATGAATGGAGATTCAGGGACCTATGGGACAATATCAAAAAGTTTAATATATGTGTAATTAAAATAAGCACTGAATTTTTCCCGTTTGGTAAAAGACATCAATTCACAGATTCAAAAGCTCAATGAACCCCAAGAACGATAAATGTACACACACACACACACCCTAAGTCAATGATCACTTTCTCTATGAAAAGGTCCTGGGGCGGCCGGTTAGCGCAGGTGGTTAGAGTGCAGTGCTCATACCACCAAGGTTGCTGGTTCGATCCCCACATGGGCCACTGAGTTGTGCCCTCCACAACTAGACTGAAAAACAACTACCTTACTTGGGGAAGATGGATCCTGGAAAAACACACTGTTCCCCAATAAAATTTTAAAAAAAGCTTTAACAGGTCCTCAATTTTTCAATAATAATTTCCTCTGCTCTGCCTCAAAAATGTTTTAAACATTTCTAAATTCTATTTATATTATAATTATATATAAATTATACTTATCCTGAATATCCTGATGTTATGTTTATATCCACTTCCTACCCACTAGAGCAGTGACATTCAAAAATTGTTGATAGTGAAATGGTAAGAACTATACAGACGGTGCCCAAAAAAAGTACACACATTTTAAGAAAGGAAAAAACTATATTAAAATTGTAATACTCAATATATACTTATAACAAAAAATAAATACAGTCATGTATATACATTTTTTTAGCACCCCTGGTATTCAATGTAATTTAGTATATATATATACACATAATATAAATGGGCATAAACAAACATAGCTCATCTTTTTTCCTTTTATAAATTAATTTCAGGTGTACAAAACAACATAATAATTAGGCATTTACACACCTTACAAAGTGATAACCCTAACAAGTTTACTACTCATCTGACACCATACAACGCTATTATTGGGTTGTCGGAAACGTCATGACGCATGTTTGCAACAGATAGCACTCGTTCAGTTTTGAAAGTATTAGAGTCATTCACATCTATGTTATTGCTATGTCATGTGACATCTGATAGTTATAGCTTCATTCTAAAAAAAATAAAAATTGAGCGATTTGGTTGAGTTTTGGAGATTTTACTTGTTGGTTGAAGATGGAAGACCAAACTGTACGTTTTTGCCATATTTTACTGCTTTACTTCCATAAAGGGAAGAACGTGCGTTAAACTTGTGAAAAGTTGCATAAAGTTTACGGTGACAATGCTCTACAAAAACGTCAGTGCCAATGATGGTTCATGAAATTCCGTACTGGTGATTTTGATCTCAACGATGCTTCTCAGTCAGGGAAGCCCACCAAGGTTGATGACGATAAAATAAAGGCATTGATTGAGTCAAACCCATGTTACACGACATGAGAGATTGCAGAAAAATTGAACATCCATCATTCAAGCGTTCACGATCACCTGAAGAAGCTTAAATAATGTAAGCAAGCTTGATATTTGGGTTCCGCATGAACTAAGAAGTTCATTTAACAGTGCATATAAACATCTGCAATATGCTCATTAAACATGAGGAAAACGATCCTTTTTTATTTTTTATTTTTTTTTTTTTTTTTTTTTTTTTTTTTTTTTAAAGATTTTATTGGGGAATTGGTGGAGGGGAGCAGCGTTGGGGAATCGGGGAAGGGGAACAGACAAGTTGCCGTCTTCTTGTTCTTCAGTTTAGTTGCGGAGGATGTTGCTTCAATGTTGGTATCGTCATTGCGCTCTTCCCGGATGAGGCAGATTGGTCGCTGGCCTCTGGATGTCGCTCATCGCGGCTATTGGCAGCTCACGCTTGGCTGCCAGCCGCTCACGCTGGCTGCGGGCCTCTCACTGCAGCCTACAGCAGCCCACTGCAGCAGGGGCTGCAGCCCACACCATCACCGGGGCTCGCACAGCCCAGATCCAGGTGGAGCTGTTGTTAGCTGTAGAGGGCAGTGTCACTGGCCCTCATGTGGGATCCGAACCGGGGCCGCTGGCATCCCAAAACCAGCGCTTAACCAATGCGCCACTCGGCCGGCCCAAACGATCCTTTTTTAAAGCGACTGATAACTGGTGATGAGAAGTGGATTGTTTACAACAATGTGGTGTGCAAAACGTCTTGGTCCCGACGTGATGATTCGCTTCAAACGACATTGAAAGCAGACACTCTTCAGAGGAAGGTTATGCTCTCCATGTGGTGGGATTTTAAAGGTGTGTTTTTTGAGCTCCTACCAAGGGACCAAACAATCAAACCGAATGTGTACTGTTGGCAATTGGACAGTTTGAATGAATCCATCATCCAGAAATGTCCAGAGCTTGTTAAATGTAAAGGAGTTGTGTTCCATCACAACAACACGAGACCACACACAAGTTTGATCACCTGTCAAAAATTAGTGGAGCTTGGGTGGAATGTGTTGCCACAGCCACCATACTCACCTGACCTTGTGCCGTCAGACTTCCACTTGTCTCACTGTCTTCAAAACTCCTTGCGTGGTATAACATTGAATTCAGATGAGGCTGTAAATCAGCACCCTATTCACTTTTTCACAAATAAAGACAGGTTCTTCTATGAATGAGGAATTATGAAGCTCACTGAAAGATGGCAAATGGTTATCGAACAAAACGGGCAACATATCATTGACTGATCTTTGTTCTGTATATAAATAAATGGCCTTTGAAAAACATAAGACAAAACACGTCATGACTTTTCCAACAACCCAATACAATACCATTGCCTATATAGCTAATCTTTTAAAGAAATTTTTAAAAACTTTTAGAGAAAAAAAAATCCCAATATACTACAAATGACAATGAATAAATTCACATTACAATGAATTTATTTTTTTTCTATTTATTAAATTTATTGGGGTGACATAGGTTAGTAAAATTATATAGGTTTCAAGTGTACATTTCTATGATACATCATCTATATATCACATTGTGTGTTCACCACCCAAATTCAGTCCTCCCTCCATCACCATATATTTCACCCCCTTTCCCCTCTTCTAACCCTCTGGTAACCACTAACCTGTTGTCTGTGTCTATGAGTTTTTGTTTCTTTGTCTGTCTTCCTTGGCTGCTTTCAGTTTTATATCCCACATATGAGTGAAGTAATATGGTTCTTGACTTTTTGTCTTATTTTGCTTACCATGATAATCTCTGGACCCATCCATGTTGTTGCAAATGGCAGTATTTCATCTTTTCTTATGGTCAAGTAATATTCCATTGTGTATATATACACCACATCTTTATCTAATCATCTACCTAAGAACACTTTGGTTGTTTCCATGTCTTGACCACCATAAATAACGCTTCAATGAACGAAGTACATGTATCTCTACAGATAAATGTTTTCAGACTTTTTGGGTACATCCCCAGAAGAGGGACTGCTGGGTCATATGGTAATTCTATTCTTAATTTTTTGAGGAACCTCCACACTGCCTTCCATAGCAGCTGTACTAATCTGCATTCTCACCAACAGTATATGAGGGTTCCTTTGTCTCCACAGCCTCTCCAACACTTATTTGTCTTGTTGGTGATAGCCATTCTAACAGGTGTGAGGTGATATCTCACTGTGGTTTTTTTTTTCTTTTTAGAAGGCAGTGACACTGGCCCTCATATGTGGGATCTGAACTGGGGTCGCTGGTGTCCCAAGCCAGCTCTTAACCACCATGTCACTCGGCTGGCCCCTCATTGTGGTTTTGATTTGCATTTCCCTAATACTTAGTGAAGTTGAGCTTATTTTCATATATCTGGTGGCTGTTTGTATGTCTTCTTGGGATAAGTGTATGTTCAGGTCCTGTGCTCATTTCTTAATTGGACTGTTTGGTTTTTTGTTTTTGAGTTGTATGTGTTCTTTATATATGAAGTCTGACAATTAAGTTTAAGAACTTGTTGGAACGATGTTGCTAACCTTTTGTGATATCAGAGAGGGTTATTCATTATGAATTTGTACAACTGGACAAACAGTTAACCAAGTTTACTCTTTGGAAGTGCTGAAAAGGCTGCGTGAAAAAGTCAGACGGCCTGAACATTTCGCCAACAATTCATGGCTCTTGCATCACGACAATGCACCAGCTCACATGGCACTGTGAGGGAGTTTTTGGCCAGTAAACAAATAACTGTATTGGAACACCCTCCCTACTCACCTGATCTGGCCTCCAAGGACATCTTTTTTTTCAAAGATTTTATTGGGGAATTGAGGAAAGGGCAACAGTGTTGAGGAATTGGGGAAGGGTAACAGCCAAGTGTTGTTCTTCGATCTTAGTTGTGGAGGGCGCAGCTAGCTCAGCTCCAAGTCCATCTGGCTGGCCATCGGCAGCTCACAGCTGTTCAGCTCAAGATGCCGTGTTCAATTTTAGTTGTGAGTGGGCACAGCTCACCATTCCATGTGGTTTTGAACCAGAAACCTTGTTGCTAAGAGTGCACACACTAATCACTGAGCTATCCGGCCGCCCATCAGCAGTTCAGGGCAGCTCAGCTCAAGGTGCCATGTTCAATCTTAGTTGCGGGTGGGCAAAGCCCACCATCCCATGCGGGAGTCGAACTGGCAACTTTGTTGTTAGGAGCACGTGCTCTCACCAGCTGAGCCATCCTGCCACCTGTTGCCACCTGAGCTCACCTCAGACGAAACTCAGTGGCCCATGTGGGAATCAAATCGGCGACCCTGTTGCTCAGAGCTCACGCTCTTAACCAACTGAGCCACTCGGCCAGCCTCCAATGACTTCTTTCTTTACCCAAAGATCAAGGAAATAGTGAAAGGAAGACATTTTGATGACATTCAGGACATCAACGGTAATAGACACCTCTGATGGCCATTCCAGAAAAAGAATTCCAAAACTGCTTTGAAAAGTGGACCAGGTGCTGGCTTGGCGTTGGTGTATAGCTTCCTAAGGGGGAGTACTTCAAAGGTGACCATAGTGATAATCAGCAATGACGTATATAGCAGTTTTTCTAGGATGAGTTCATCCAAACTTAATTGTCGAACCTCGCATTTTGGATATTAGCTTCTTACCAGAGGAGCTGTTTGCAAATATCTTCTCCCATTCGGTTGGTTGTCTCTTTCTTTTGTTGATCGTTTATTTTGCTGTGCAGAAGCTTTTTAGTTTGATATATCCCATTCATTTATTTTTGCTTTTACTTCCCCTGCCTTTGAGGTTAAATTCATAAAATACTCTCTGAACCCAAGGTCCGTAAGTTTGGTACCTATGTTTTCTTCTACGCAATTTATTGTTTCAGGTCTTATGTCTAGGTCTTTCATCCATTTTGAGTTAATTTTGGTACATGGTAACAGCAGTCTAGTGTCATTCTTTTGCACATGGCTTTCCAATAGTCCCAGCACCATTTATTGAAAAGGTTTTCTTTTCTCCACTGTATATTTTTGGCTCCTCTGTCAAAATTATCTGCCCATATATATGTGGGTTTAAATTCTGGATTTTCAATTCTATTATAAATTAGTTTCTGATATTTGTCAGTATAGGTTTGTATTCCTTTTTCTTTTTCTCAACCTCAGTTTGTTATTATTAAGTTTTAAAATTAACATACAGTAAAATTGATTTTTAAATGTATTATGAATTCAATACATATAAAAATCTGCTGTGAACTCTATAAAAACTCATTTTGGTCTATTTTTTCAATTATTATTTATATATACACACTCATACATATCTCCTTTTATTTACAAAATTTGTATACATATCATGTTTCAATGGATAAAGTATTCTATTCCACTGATAAGATGGAATCCTATTATTTTCCCTTCTTTTTCTATTTTCTTTTATAATCTTTTATTGTGAAATAAACATTTTTTTAATTAGTTTCAGGTGTACAACACAATGCAATACTTTGACTTTTTACCCCTCAAAGTGACAACTCCCCTCCACCAGTTCGCCACCCCACTCCTCCCCCCCATATCATACATATCTATTACAATTCCTTTGATTCCCTTCCACAGTATACTCCACATCCCGTGACAATCTATATATTCAATTACAGTTGGCATACAATATTATACAACATCAGCTTCAGGTGTACAGGGCAGTGATCAAGCCTCTACTCCATCCATGAAGTGGTCTCCCTAACAAGACATGTGACCACCTGACATGCCACAAAGTTTTTACAACATTATTATATTCCCCGAACTGTGTTTCATATCCCTGTGGCAACATTGTCGTTATCTATTTATGCTGTTTAATCCCTTCCTTTTCTCTCCCTTATGCCCACCCCGCTCCGAACCACCAACCCTCAGTTTCCTCTATATCTATGAGTCTGTTTACTTTGCTCGTTCATTCAGTTTTTCACATTCCACATATAAGTGAGATCATATGGTATTTTTTCTTTCTCCAACTGACTTATTTCACTTAATAGTCTCTTCACAACATTATCAATTACATTCCCAGAACTGCCCCCCATATCCCTGTTGCAACATTGTAGTCACCCACCTAAGCTGTCCAAAACCTTCCCCCTCTCTCTCATCCCCACTCCCTCCCAGTTTTTATTTTATATCTGCTTGATATGATTTCAATCTTCTTAAATTTACTGAGACTTGTTGTGGCCTAAAATGTGGTCTATCTTGGAAAATGTCCCCTGTGCACTTGAGAAGAATGTATATTCTGTAGTTTCAGGGTGAAATGCTCTAAAAATATCGACGAAGTCCAGCTGATCCAAAGTGTCATTTAAGGCCCCTCTTTCTGTGTTGATTTTCTGTCTAAAGGGTCTATCCATTGGTGACAATGGGGTGTTGAAGTCCCCTACTATGATAGTGTTACTGTTGATCTCTGTCTTTATGTCTGTCAAAATCTGTTATATATAATTAGGAGTTCCTATGTTGGGTGCATAGATGTTTATTAGGGTTATAGTGCCCTTTTTTGTCTTTTATTGTAGTCTTCAATTTAAAGTCTATTTTGTCCAAAATAAGTACTGCTACTCCAGCTTTTTTTTCTCATTTTCATTTGCATGAAATATCTTATTCCATCTGTAAAGAGCATATACATGGGTCCTATTTTCTTATCCATTCAGCCACTCTCTGTCTTTTGATTGGAGCATTTAGCCCATTCACATTTAAAATGATTATTGATAGGTGCATATGTATTGCCATTTTTTTATTTGTATTCCTGGTCTTCCTGGGTTAGCTTGTTTACCCCTTTCTTTTGTTTAAAAAAGCCCTTTTAACATTTCTTGCAATGCTGGCTTGGTGGTAATGAACTCCTTAAGCTTATCCTTTCCTGAGAAGCTCTTTATTTCTCCTTCAATTTTAAGTGATAGCCGTGCTGGGTACAGTAATCTTGGTTGTAGACCTTTATTTTGTGTCACTTTGAATATCTCCTCCACTCCCTTCTGGCCTGCAGAGTTTCTGTAGACATGTCAGCTATTAGTCTAATAGGAGTTCCTTTGTAAGGAACCTTCTGTCTTTCTCTTGCTGCTTTTAGGATTCTGTCTCTGTCTTTAACGTTTGCCATTTTAACTATGATGTGTCTTGGTGTGGACCTGTTTGGGTTCAGCTTGTTTGGAACCCTCTGCACTTCCTGGGCATGTATGTCGATTTCCTTCACCAGGGTAGGGAAGTTTTCAGTCTCTATTTTTTCAAATACATTCTCCACCCCTTGCTTCTTCGCTTCTCCTCGTGGTATTTCTATGATGCAATAGTTTTTGCGTTTCATCTTGTCCCATAGGGCTCTTAAACTATTTTCATTCTTTTTTATTCTTTTTTCTTTTTGTTGTTCCAACTGGGTGATTTCTGCTATTTTGTCTTCCAAATTGCTGATCCGCTCCTCTGCTTCATCTACTCTACTGGTGATTCCTTCGAGTGTGTTCTTCATTTCAGTTATTGTATACTTTAGTTCTAACAGGTTGTTTTTTATGATTTCTCTATCTTTCCTTATGTCCTCACTAAGTTTGTTAAACATTCTTATCATCAGTATTCTAAACTCTGACTCTGAAAGGTTAGATCCCTCTGTTTCATTTGGTTCCATTTCTAGAGGTTTCTTTTGATCTTTTACTTGTGACATGTTTCTTTGTGTCCCCATTCTGGTTGTCACACTGGAATTGCTTTGATGTATTAGATAGCTCATCTGGAGAGCCCTGGCTGGATCACGCAGGCACACAGCTCACGGCCCAACACTCCCAGCAAAACTCTGAGTCTCAGCCTGTCCCAATCAGCTGCTTGCAGATCAGGCCGAGCAGCCCGACAACCAATCACCAGCCTGGCAACTCTGCAAGCGCAGTGCAGAGAGCGGACCCAAGGCGGCTCACGCACTTCCGCCTCTCAGTGAGCAGCCTGTTGGAGGCGGAGCACGCCCACCAGGTGTTTCCCTGGCAACGCAGTATGGAGGGTGGGATCTGAGGCGGCTCACGCACTCCCGGATCTAGTGAGCAGCCTGTTGGAGCCGGAGGGCACCCGCCCAGCGTTTCCTTGGCAACGCAGTATAAGCTGGACAGAGGGTGGGGATCCAAGGCTGCATGCACGCGCGCACGCACACACGCACTTCTGCGCCAATTCCACCAGACCAATGAGGTCCTGGACCTGACCCTCTGTGGGAGGGCCCAACCCTGACAAAATGGCACCTTCCTGTATACCACTCGTGTGCAGGCTCCACACCATGGGAACAATAGTCCAAGAACCTCCAGCTTTTGTACCAAAGGTGCTCAGTTCAGTCTGTCCCCACAGGCTGCTGGGCCTGGCTCTCACAGCTACTCCCTCCCCCAGTAGCCAGGTAAGTGCTCACTGGTGAGCAAGCCCGTGCGCCGACCCCACTGATTCTCTAGCCGCTCTCAGCCTCACCGAGCTGAGCAAAGAGTGTCCTCACTAATTTACTGCTGGCTATCTTAGATCTCATCTTCCCAGCAAAGGAACTCTGGGCTGGTGAGCTTGGAGTGCAGCCAGAGGGTCTCTCCCCCAACCAGAGAAGCCTCCCCACAGCTGGGGCTTCCCTCACGGGGTTTGCCCTCTCTCGTCTCCGCCTGTCCTACCAGACCCGACGTGGCCTCCACTTGAAGTTCTTCGTTTAGTGGTTCTGTTCATGTATGTTCTGGGGACCTACAGGGTTGCATGCTGTATAAATTGTTTGTAATTTTGGTGTGATCCTGGGAGGTAGTTAGCACAGTGTCTGTCTATTCCGCCATTTTTCTTTTTTTTTCTTTTTTAAATTGGGGAACTGGGGGGAGGGGGAAACAGTGTTTGGGAACTGGGGAAGGGGACCAGCCAAGTTGTTATTCTTTGAACTTCATTGTGGAGGGTGCCAGTTGCCATCTGACTGCCCGTTGGCAGCTCGTGGCCTCTAGGCTCAAGGTGCTGTGTTCAATCTTAGCTGAGGGTGGGCGTAGCCACCATCCCATGTGGGAGTCGAACCAGCAGCCTTGTTGTTAAGAGTGCATGCTCTGTCCAATGAGCCATCCAGGAGGCAGCTAAGCTCAAGGTGCTGTGTTCAATCTTAGCTGCGGTTGGGTGTAGCCACCATCCCATGAGGGAGTCGAACCTGGCAGCCTTGTTGTTAAAGGCGTGTGCTCTATTCAGTGAGCCATCTGGGTGGCAGCTTAGCTCAAGGAGCCGAGTTCAGTCTTAGTTGCAGGTGGGTGTAGCCTAACATTGAACAGGCAGTCTTGTTGTTAGAAGCATGTGCTCTCACCAGCTGAGCCATCCTGCCACCTATTGGCAGTTCCGCAGCAGCTCAGCTCAAGCGCAGCATCACTGGCCCATGTGGGAATCGAACCAGCAGCCCTGCTGCTCAGAGCTCACTCTCTTAAGCTAACTCTTAATCAACTGAGCCACTTGGCCAGCCCTTACCTCTTTTATTTTTATTTTATTTACTTATTTATTTATTTTGTTTGTTTGTTTGTTTTTGTTTAAGGCAGTGTCACTGGCCCTTATATGTGGGACCCGAACCGGGGCTGCTGGCTTCCCACTTAACCACTGTGCCACTCAGCCGGCTCTCTTTTAAGTGTGGAACTTTTTCCTCTTTTTTGGTATCTTTATTCAGCAATGAGTATCTTTATGCTTTAAAGTGGGATTTTTCAAAGTCAAAAGCCAAAAACTATACTATTATGGTTCCTTATATATAATTATTCAAGATTGTTTTCCCCCATAATAGTACTTTATAAATTTATATTGCTCCCAACAAGTTAATAACCTTTTTCTCTATCATGTTGACAATTCAGGATGTTATTTGTTAGGTTACTGATGCATCAAAGTAACTTAAGGTCATTTAATTTGCACATTCGTAATTACTAAGGAAGAGGACTATTTAACCATCTAATGAATAATTATTTCACCTGATACACATAATTGATCTACAATTGGGAAAGCTTTAGAATTAGATACAGAAAGTCATATAAACAAAGACAAAAAAGTTCAACCTGACTACCCTTTACTGCTCACATAATTAAAATTCACAATATGTAAAGTATTTACAATGATCCTAATTCATCCTTTTAAAGTATATTTTTCTATTAGAAAAGTAATTTGCTCCCTTATTTAAAAAATGTAAAAGTAAAAAAATATATATGCCACACAATAATTATGCATTTTTCTTTCTGTGTCATATATATCAAAACTTTTTCCTTAAATTTTGTATGCATAATTGTTAAAGGCTGCATATTTTATCCATACCAATCCATTCCCATTGCTGGGTATTTATGTTGTTGCTTTTCGGGGTGGGAATTGCGGGAGGGGAACAGACAAGTTGCTGTCCTTTTGTTCTTCAGTCTATTTGTGGAGGACGTTGCCTCACTGGCCCATGTTGGTATTATCATTGTGCTCCTCCCACCTCAGGCAGTCGCTTGCCGGCCATTGGATGGCCACTCACGGTGGATCACGAAAGCTCACACCGGCTGCTCGCCATCCCCAAGGCAGCCCAGCTCCAGGTTGAGCTGTTGTTCACCATCTTAGCTGTAGAGGGCACAGCATCACTGCCCCTCATGATCCGAACAGGGGGCCCTGCTGCTCAGAGCTGGCGTCCCAAGCCAACTCTTTTTTTTTTTGAGCACAGTGTCACTAGCCCTCACATGTGGGACTGAACCAGGGCCACTGGCTTCCCAAGCCAGCGCTTAACCACAGCGTCGCTCGGCCGTCCCCCAAGACAACTCTTAACCAATGCGTCACTCAGCCAGCCCTTGTTGCTATTTTTTAAATAAGTATTGCAGATGTACATAGCCTAGAGAAATTAGTATATACTGGGTTATCGGAAAAGTCATGACGTATTTTTCTGTGTTTTTCGTTGCAAAAATGCATCATGACTTTTCCGACATCCCAGTATGTTCCCAAAAAGACTTATACAAAATGTTCATAACACTCCAAAACTAAATCACACATTTATGAAGAAGATAACAGGCAGACAAATAGTGATATATTCATCCAATGGAATACTACTTAGTAATAAAAAAAGATCTAAGTGGAAAGAGGCACAAGGGAACTTTCTAGGTAAGGGAAATGTTCTATAGCATAGAGAATCACACATATGTAAAATACTCATTGAGCTGTGAACTTAAGACCTGTGTGTTTTACTATGTATAGATTATACCGCAACAATAAATGAATAAATAAGTTTAAATAAAATTTGTATCTGTGTTTCAAGGTTTTTTCTTGAGGTGAATTCCCAGAAATAGGACGACTAAGGTTACAGAGTGGCCTTAAATCTTTTTTGGAACAAGACTGATCAAAGGGTATGAATAGTTTTACTGCCAAATGACTTGCCACACTACCTCAATTCATACTGACTCCAGCAGTGCATTGCTGATCAACATAAAATGAAAATAATCTTTCTTGGTAGCCCATGTTTAGATAACCTGTTTAAGGGCATGAAAAAACAAGTTAATATCCAAAGTCTCTTTTTTCTTCATTTAAAATCCTTTATTGATACACCACAGTCATCATCTTCAGAATAAATTATTTAATTTAGTTATCCCTTGACCATATCTATTCTAGCACCACAGATGCTTTAACTTTGCTTTTAAAAATATTTTTAATTTATTTAATCACTTGCTCTTATTTAAGTCTACTACAAGTTTCTTTCCATTTTCCTTAAAATGGAAGTTTTTAAAACTGTCTATGAGATTAATATAAACCCAACCAACATCAATTATAACAAATGTCTAACAACAACAGAAATGCAATAAGCATAGACACATGACCGGAGGGTAAAGGGAAAGAAAACCATTCTACTATTTGCTAGGGAGAGTGCTACAGATTTTATACAAGTAAATCTTATTTATTCTTCATATGAACGATGCAAGGTTGACATTACTTTCTTGGTTTTATAGATACAAAAGGGTGCTTCCAAGAGATTAAGAAACACTGAACGAAGCCTAAGGTCACATAAAATAGAAAAAACAAAGCTAACATCTCATGCAAATATGTCCAACACCAAAGTCCATGATCTTTCCCTTTATGTCACCCTGCTTCTCAAAAAGTAACAGGTACACATCTACAAAATGATGGGAAAATATACATGATCATCTCAATTGATGCAGAAAAAGCACTTGACAAAAGTCAATATACTTTCATGATAAAAACACTCACAAAATAGGGATGGGGGAAACCTTATTGCTAAGAGTACACTCTCTAACCACTGAACCATCTGGCCACCTGTTGGCAGCTCAGGGCAGCTCAGCTCAAGGTGCCATGTCCAATCGTAGTTGCGGGTGGGCATAGTCCACCATCCCCTGCAGGAGTCATACCCGGCGGAAACCTTGTTGTTAGGATCACGTGCTTTCACCAGCTGAGCCATCCTGCCACCTGTTGGCAGCTCAGCAGCAGCTCAACTTGGAAGAAGCTCACTGGCCCATGTGGGAATCAAACCGGCAACCCTGTTGCTCAGAGCTCTCACTCCTAACCAACTGAGCCACTTGGCCAGGCCCATTACATACCCTTTCGATGCTTCTGAATTTTGTACCATGTAAAGGCATTTTAAAAAATATGTAAGTCTACTTTCTGGTCCATTAAATGTGACTGAGAATAAAACAATTTGAAACAATAAATGGTTGAAATCACTATAGGAGCCGGCAATGTCCTGCTATGAATTAATCAATCCTGTGTCTGAGTTATGAGCACATACACCTGATCTTTACTAACTGCAGCACTTGTTCACTCAAAATATACTTAAAGGCTCCAAATGGTTGCATTTTAAAATGAAAAAAATGACTTTAAATTTTGTTGATCATTTGTAAACTAGAAACTGAATCTGATGCCGTTATCACAGTCAGCACTATGAACTCTCGGAACACCCTCAGGAGCTACTTGCTCAGCCTTGGCAAACACTAGACATTTCTGGCAGCAGGTGCACACCTAGGGCTCAAGTGCAAACCTGTGCGTAATGAAGCTAAATTTATCCACATCAGTGTCTTTTATACAGTGTTTATGCTACAGCTGTGGTGTCTGGAGATAGACTCTACACTTCTCTGGGAATTCTCTTGTTTTCACTACTACAGAGCAACTACCAAAACAATGCCTCTGATAAGCTCTTAAGTGACATACACAGTAATCACTTTCATGACTTTAGAGGCAACACTTCCAACACTCAAAAGAAAAGCAAAATTACAAAAACAACCTCACTCACAGACATCAGTACTTTTTAACATTACTAGTGAGACAAGGTGCAAAGAACATGGAGGATGTGAAATAAATATTTGATAAGTAAATGAATTTTAAAGTTACATGAGGGCCGGCCAAGTGGCGCTGTGGTTAAGAACTGGCTTGGGAGGCCAGCGGCCCCAGTTCGGGTCCCACATATGAGGGCCAGTCACACTACCCTCAAAAAAGAAAAAAAAAAAGTTACATGAAAAAGATCCCTTTTACCTAAGCTTTAAAGAGATATTCTAATTCATCATCTCTTGCTTTGACTTTGCAAAGTAGGTAAAAATGAGATATTATCATCCTCATTTTATAGTTATAAGGCTACAGAAAATAAGAAAATGACAAGTGATCATCTGGTTATCTTTCTAATTCTGAGATATAATTTCAATATAGGTAAGCCGAAAACCATTTTTTCAAAAAGGGAAAAAAACTTTTTTTTATTGTTTTTGTTTTAAGATTTTATTGGGGAATTGGGAAAGGGAAACAGTGTTGGAGAACCAGGGAAGGGGAACAGACAAGTTGCTGTCCTTTTGTTCTTCAGTCTAGTTGCGGAGGATGTTGCTTCACTGGCCCATGTTGGTATCATCATTGCGCTCTTCCCGGGTGAGGCAGATTGGTCACCGGCCTCTGGATGGTCGCTCACCGCAGCTATTGGAAGCTCACTCTGGCCGCCAGCCACTCATGCTGGCTGCTGGCCACTCACTGTAGCCTATGGCAGCCCACTGCAGCAGAGGCTGCAGCTATGCCGCTGCGGGAACTAACAGCAGCCCAGCTCCAGGTGGAGTTCTTGTTCACCATCTTAGCTGTAGAGGGTACAGTGTCAATGGTCCACGTGGGATCCAAACCAGTGGCCCTGCTGCTCAGAGCTCACGCTCCCAAGCCAACTCTTTTTTTTTTTTTTTTTTTTTTTTTTAAAGATTTTATTGGGGAATTGGCGGAGGGGAACAGCGTTGGGGAATCGGGGAAGGGGAACAGACAAGTTGCTGTCTTTTTGTTCTTCAGTTTAGTTGCGGAGGATGTTGCTTCACTGTTGGTATCGTCATTGCGCTCTTCCCGGATGAGGCAGATCGGTCGCTGGCCTCTGGATGTCGCTCATCGCGGCTATTGGCAGCTCATGCTGGCTGCCAGCCGCTCACGCTGGCTGCGGGCCACTCACTGTAGCCTATGGCAGCCCACTGCAGCAGGGACTGCAGCCCACACCATCACCGAGGCTCGCACAGCCCAGCTCCAGGTGGAGCTGTTGTTAGCTGTAGAGGGCAGTGTCACTGGCCCTCATGTGGGATCCGAACCGGGGCCGCTGGCATCCCAAAACCAGCGCTTAACCAATGCGCCACTCGGCCGGCCCCCAAGCCAACTCTTAACCAATGAGCCACTCAGCAGGCCCTAAATCTGTATATTGCTTTAGGTAATATGGTCATTTTGACTATGTTGATTCTTCCAATCCATGAACACAGAATATCTTTCCATTTCTTTGTGGTTTCTTCAATTTCTTTCAACAGTGCCTTTTAGTTTTCAGTGTTTAGGTCTTTCACATCCTTTGTTAAGTTTATTGCTACATATTTTTTGTTATTGTTGTTGCAGTTGCAATTTGAATTGTTTTCTTCATTTCTTTTTCTGGTGTCTCATTGTTAATATACAGAAAAGCAATGGGATTTTGTATATTGATTTTTGCATTCTGCAACTTTACTGTATTTATTGTTTCTATTAGTTTTTTTCATGGAGTATTTAGGGTTTTCTATGTATAGAATCATGTCAAAAGTAACAGTTTTACTTCTTCATTCCCAATTTGGGTGCCTTTTCTTTCTTTCTTTTGCCTGATTGCCCTGGGTAGGACGTCCATATTATGTTAAATAACAGTGGTGAGAGTGGGCATCCTTGTCTTGTTCCTGATTTTAGAAGAAAAGCTTTCAGTTTTTCATCACCAAGTATGATATTAGCTAAGCATTTGTCAAATATGGCCTTTATTATGTGAGGTACTTTCCTTCTGTACCCATTTTATTGAGGGTTTTTTTTTTCTTTTTTTTTTCTTTTTAAAGATTTTATTGGGGAATTGGCAGAGGGGAACAGCGTTGGGGAATCGGGGAAGGGGAACAGACAAGTTGCTGTCTTTTTGTTCTTCAGTTTAGTTGCGGAGGATGTTGCTTCACTGTTGGTATCGTCATTGCGCTCTTCCCGGATGAGGCAGATCGGTCACTGGCCTCTGGATGTCGCTCACTGCGGCTATTGGCAGCTCACTCTTGGCTGCCAGCCGCTCACGCTGGCTGCAGGCCACTCACTGTAGCCTATGGCAGCCCACTGCAGCAGGGGCTGCAGCTACACCTTCGCCGGGGCTCGCACAGCCCAGCTCCAGGTGGAGCTGTTGTTAGCTGTAGAGGGCAGTGTCACTGGCCCTCATGTGGTATCCGAACCGGGGCCGCTGGCATCCCAAAACCAGCACTTAACGAATGCGCCACTCGGCCGGCCTGAGTTTTTTTTTTTTTTATAAGTGGATGTTGTATCTTATCACATACTTTTTCTGCATCTATTGATATGATCATATGTGTCTATCTTTTTTATTATAGCCATCCTAGTGGATGTGAAATAGTATCTCATTGTGGTTTTGATTTGCATTTCTGTAATGATGAATAATAAGCCTTTTTACATGTGCTTATTGGTCATTCCTATATCTTTAGAGAAATGTCTATTCATTTATTTTGCTTATTTTTTAATTGGGTTATTTGTCTTTTTATTATTTAGTTGTAAGAGTTCTTTATGCTTTGGATAGAAGTCCCTATCAGATAAATGATTTGCAAATATTCTCTCTCAGCGTGTGGATTGTCTCTTCACTTTCTCAATGGCATCATTTGATGTGCAAACATTTTTTATTTTGAGGTCGTCCAATTTGTTAATTTTTCTTTTTATGCCTTTTGCTTTTGGTGTCTAAAATATCATTGCCTAGCGCAGGCTTAGAAAGATTTATTCCTATGTTTTTTTCTAGGGGTTTTAAAGTTTTTGCTCTTACATTTCGGTCTTTGATTCATTTTGAGTTAATCTTCATGTACGCTGTGGGGTAGGGGTCCAAATTTAGGTAGGGGTCCAAATTCTTTTTTTTTCTTTTCTTTTCTTTTTTTTACATGTGGACATCCAGTTGCTCTAGAGCCATTTGTTAAAAAAAACTATTCTGAACATATTTTTTAAACGAAGTGTTACAAACTGCTTTACAATTTAGTACCTCTAGATCCACCTTGTTCTTTTTAATGACCACAAAAAATCATTTTTCATAAATATGACATTATTAAACCATGTCACCTCAATAAACAGTCAGACAGTTCCTCAAATGTAAAATGTGGAGTTACCATATGACCCAACAGCTCCACTTGGCTATATATGCAAAAGAAATGAAAATGTCTACATAAAGACTTGGACACTAATGTTCACAGCAGCAGCACTACTCATAATAATCAAAAAGAAGAAATAACTCAATTTGAAAGAAAGGACTCTGGGGTTTTTACTGTTACCTGATGAATGACAGAGCCTTCTAAGGACATTCCAAGACAGCGTACAGTCCTGTGGTCTACTTGGAAATCCGTATAGATAACATTTCAAGGGAGATAATCCTTTTGGTTTTGACTGGATATTCATATAAACTTTTTAAAGAGATGAGTGATAGAGCTAACCCTTATCTGTAAGTTTTGAATTTATATTGTTTCTTCCCATGTACAAAAAACAAAACAAAACTTTTTTTTTTTTTTTTTTTGCATTGGGGGTTTGTAAAGGAAAGCAGAATGTTTTATCATGATTTTGCTTCAGCAACTTTGGGACAAATTAAAAGTCCTAAACTGGTAAAAAAAAAAAAAAAAAAAAAAAAGAGAAATAACTCAAATGCCCATAAAGTAATGAATGGACAAATGAAACATGATATAGCCATACAAAAGAGATTATTCAGCAATAAAAAGGAATGAAGTACTGATATATACAACATATAACAACATGAATAAACGTCAATAACAGTATATACCAACCGGAATAAACCTCAATAACATTTTGCTAAGTCAAAGAAGCCAGTCACAAATACCACATGATTCCATTTGCATGAAATGTTCAGATATGTAAATCCATAGAGACCTAAGGTAGATTAGTGGTTGCCTTGGGCTATGAGTGGGGGAGGGGGAAGGGGTAACAACTGTAAGTTTCTTGGTGGGGGGTGATGGTGATGTTCTAAGATTAGATTTTGGTAATAGTTGCAAAACTGCCAATTTTCTAAGAACTACTGAATTGCACACTTAACATGGGTGAAATATCTGGTATGTAAATTATACCTCAATATAATTATTAAAAAACAAGGTTCAGTGTATATATTGTATTTGGGGTATATAAATATTAATTATATTTTTGTAAGGGGGGGAGATATCTGTGATGCCTACAGGCATAGAATTCCAGAAGGATATATACAAACTGTTAACAACAGTTACCTCAAAGATAGGGTCTCAAAAAAACTTATTATCCAAAGCAGACATTTTTGAGAGAAAAAAAAGAGTACTAGTAATTATACCAACAAGAGCAGTTGTAAATCAGGGAGACGAGGATAGCAAAACAGGAAGGCTTCCCATATCCCATGTTTTAATTTTGTGATTTAATAGAACCAATCGCCAATCATTACTCACCTCCAGTTTAGGGACATGTAAATAGCCTTTAAATTCTAATTGTGTACCTAAGAATCTATTACTGGCACACTGATGTTTATGTGAATTGGTGTAAACAATATTTCCATCAAAGTGTGTCTAACAGCCAAAGAGATTTCATGCTCCAAATGAAATCGGGGAGGAAGGAAGGGGGTAAAACCCAAACAGACCATCTACAGAACAATCTATCTTTAGGACCTCAAGTTTTATCTTGAAAATTAATTTAATTTTGCATTCTACTCAATAATGTAATCGAGTCTACTTTAATATAAAAACTCCCATTCCTCTCATATAATAATATTCATTATATGAATAACTATGACCTTTCAGGAAGACATCGTCTTATCTTGTGACTTAGCACAGGGATCTGCAAACTACAGCCTGTTTTGTATTGCCTGGGCTAAGAATGGATTTTACATTTTAAAGGGGTTAAAAAATCCAGAAGGATAATATTTTACGATATATAAAAGTGAAATGAAATTCAAATTTCAGTGTCTATAAACAGTCAAAAAGCCATGCTTGTTTGTTTCTGGCTCATTCATTCATGTATCATCTATGGCTTCTTTGGCCCTACAACAGAAAAGTTGAGTAGTTGGGATGGAGACCAAATGGCCCACAAAACCTAAAATATTTAGCATCTAGCTCTTTACAAAGAAAGCTTGCTGATCCCTGGCTTAGTATATGTTAGTTCAAACTGTGGGATCCAATTCCCCATTTAGAGGAGCACAGGTGTGTGGTTAGAGCAGTTTCCACCACAACTTAACCTTGTGGAGCCGCAAGTATCCACAAAATCAGGATAATGACACTTAATTCATAAGGTTATTGTGAGCATTAATTCATAAGGTTATTGGGAGGATTAAATGAGATTTAGGGCATAGTTGGCACTCAATAAATGCAACAACTACTATTATATAAGATTTTTGCTCTGCATTACAACTTTTTTTTTAAAAAAGATTTTATTGGGGTATTAGGAGAAGGGAACAGCGTTGGGGAATCGGGGAAGGGGAACAGACAAGTTGCTGTCTTTTTGTTCTTCAGTCTAGTTGAGGAGGACTTTGCTTCACTGGCCCATGTTGGTATCGTCATTGCGCTCTTCTTGGGTGAGGCAGATCAGTCGCCAGCCTCTGGATGGCCGCTCACAGCAGCTCCCAGCCACTCACAGTGGCTGCTGGCCTCTCACTGTAGCCTATGGTGGCCCACAGCAGCAGGGGCTACAGCTATGCCATTCAGGGGACTCACAGCAGCTCAGCTCCAGGTGGAGCTGTTGTTCACCATCTTAGCTGTAGAGGGCAGTGTCACTGGCCCTCATATGTGGGATCTGAACCGGGGCCGCTGGCGTCCCAAGCCAGCTCTTAACCAATGCGCCACTCAGCCGGCCCCAACTTTTTTAATACTTCAAAAAAATGTATTACTTTAATCTTGTCTTCATTCACAAGACCTTAATAATTTCACCTGATATTATCACCTTTTAAAAGCTTCTTGGTAGTCTTTCTAATGTTGGAAACCTAGACATTTCTAGAATTCTCCTTGTATTAAATAAATCTTCAAAACTTTAAATTTGTATTGATGCCGAAACATGGTTAATGTTGCCAGTTGCAGTACAGTTCCAGTTAGTGAATAACTACTGGGTGCTAGAAACTACATTACAACCTTTACATATTATTTCATCTAATTCTCACAATAAACCTACAATCCCATTTTATAGAAATATCTGAAACTCAGAGATGATGCTGTTTGCTCAAGGTCACATAGCTGATCAGTGAAAGATCTAGAATTCAATCACAAGTCTCACTGCCATCTATCTCAGCATGCTAAACGGCACCACTGACCACATATATTCAGATGGTCAGCACTGAGTCTGGAATTCCATTATTATGGCATTGCAATAAGTCTGCCAAGAATCTTTTCCATAAAAATGCCAGTTCATCTGGTACTTTTACTTTTTTTTTTTTACTTTTTTTTTTTGAGGGCAGTGTCACTGGCCCTCATATGTGGGGGCTTCCCAAGCCAGCGCTTAACCACCGCGCCACTCGGCCGGCCCTCATCTGGTACTTTTAGGCAGCAGAATTTCCGAGCCGATAAATAGATTTTGAAGAAGCCCTTCTTCAAGGAGGAGATGATTACAGTATATATAGAGAGTCATCAGATTTCATTGTGTCTGCTGGGGCAATAGCCACGAATAAAGTAAATGTCAGTAAGTCAACTGACAAATAGATTCACCTTGTCCAAATCCTAAACAAGACACCTAGAATACATCTGGCTAGAACAAAACATTGCTTCTGGGGAAAAGCACACAAAAATCAAATTAGAACTGTCTGAAAAGACTCCTTTGGAATCTATCTTTCCTCATCTGAGGAGAAATGTTAGTATTCTAGGCTCAGCTGTCTTTTACTTGAATGACTCCACAATCTGGAACTAACTTAATTGAAGCTAGAGGGTGAAAATCCATTTCCTAAGAGGCCCATTTAGTAGAGACAATCAGAAAGAAGAGAGAATTGCTTGGGGAGAGAGGCAATGAGAAGGAAAAGTTGGCAACCCATTAGATCTTTCATTTGACCCCAAAGAATGCAGTAAGGAAAATTACTTTAGAGAGAACCCCTCTTCATTTTGCTTGTCCCACATAACAGACTCCAAAAGCATTCTTTTAAGTGAACCAAACAGAAATGTTATTTAAAATGTATGATTTGATCCAGAAGTTAAAAGGATCTATTCTTTACAGATTTAAAATGGGACATTACTCAGAATCTAAGTTCATTCCATCTTTTGCCTGATTCTTCTTTACTCAGGGGTTGCATTTTCTCTCTTCAGACATGCTACTATTTCCCTTCTCTTTCTTGTGGAAAGATGAAAGTCCATTTCTTTGCTTAACAATACCAAATAAATATTTCCACTCCTTTCCACTGGATTAAATTAATACTCATTTTACTTCCCTAAAATGTCTGATTTCTTCAACTGCTCTCCCTAAAAATAATTAGAATGTAGTTAATATCAGCTGTTATCATTTATATGCACAAATAGCATCCAGAGTATCTGGAATAGGTATTTTGATAATATGTGAGAAAAAGGAAAGAGGCAACTAGAAGGCAAAAGCCTGAATTTTACTTTTAACTATACCATTTACTTGTCATGTAGCCTTAAGTATACCACACCTTTTCTGAGCCTTAATTTCCCCATTTATAAAATAAAAATAACACCAGCCCTTCACTCTTCAGCGTTATGAAGCTCAAAAGAGACCAAATGAACACTGCAAAAGATAATCAAATACAAGTCATTATTATTGATCATTTTATCTTGATAGATCTTCCCTGTTTAAAAACACAGCTTAAGAATTTTACTCAGTCAAAATACTCCTCTCCGCTTTGCCTCTAATTTATATGACATACCAAATCAGCGTAACAAAATTACATTGTTTCAATAGAGAAACAAGTCAATCCTCTATTAAATGTTTCATTCTAACACCTAAAATCAAAGGCAAACTATAGATTTATTGAAGTTTCTTCCTGCAAAGCTAAATAGAATGATTTATTTTTTCAGAAGCCTGTCTGAAAGTTAATTCTTATTTTCTTCTTACAGTCCTATTTTCTATATACAGAGGGTGCCAAAAAAAAAATGTATACACATTTTAAGAAAAGTAAAAACTATATTAAAATTATGCCAATGGTAACCACTTTGTGCACCTCTTGTAATAGCAGAAGTCAAATATGACTCGTGTTCATCTTTTGTTATCAATATATATTATTACAATTTTAATACAGTTTTTTTCCCTTTTTTTAAACTGTGTATACATTTTTTGGCACCCTCTGTATTAATTATTGTAGAAAAAAATTAAAACTTGCAACAACTATAGTTCATATTCTAAAAATGGATCTTGCCTATGATGAAAGTAGGTATCAGAGTTTAGATTATTACACCCTACCCTGAAACTCAAAATCATCAAATTTTAAGTCTGGGAAAGGATTACTTCACACCTAGAATATTTGGGGAAGGCACCCTAAGAAAACTACCAATGAATGAACCAGGTGATATGGAGACAACAAAAAACATACTTTTCACTGAATAGCATTTTGTACCTTTTGAAGTTTGAGCCATGTACAGTTAAAATATATATGCCACTTTATTAATTCATTATAACTCACTGAGGGAATCTGAAGAAGCCCTCATTTTTCAGAGGAGAAAAGTGAAGCCAAAAGAGATGAGCTGCTCAGGATCACACTGTGAGAGAAAGAAAAGCTGGGACTGGAACTCAGGAACTCAGTGGCAGCTTCCAGTGTTTCACCCCTCATCACAATGCCATGTGGTATAACAGCAAGTGCCATCTTCTTACAATGAAAAGACTACTATAATTCTTTTCAGAGCTGTGAACCTCCACGGGTCCTGTCACTCATATGATACATTGCTCATCATTAATGTTTTCACAGAAGTTCTAAGGCAAAGAAAGGGGCAGAGATGACAATCCCATTATCAAGACACCAAGTATTAACTGAGTGAATAAATCAGCATGTGGATAATGTGTCTTCTCTCAGGCATAAGTGGATTTAAGAGTTAACCAGGCCAAGAGAATGTTGCAGTTTTCATTATTAGGAAGTAAGGATGTCTGATGAGGCAGAATAGATTCAGCAGTACAAAGAGCTTATTCCTAGTGAATTGACTGAGAGGAAATAGAGCAAAAGGAGGCGACAGAAAATTCTTGTTTGAAAGAAGCTTTAACAAATCCACTGTGGAACCACTCGCAAATAGGAGAACTAAGGGAATTATCAACGCCCCTTCTAGTCCTAAAGTCCTCAAATATGGAGAAGCAAGGCAGCTTTAACTACTTCTCTGAATAATTCAAGCATACTTTTCCTCTTGGTAAGAAGACACTTTAACCTTTTCTTTCAATGGGGACAGATCCAGAGGAAACAGAAGAGTTTCCATAGAAAGGAAGAGGAGAAGCCAGAAATGGAAACTATTCCAAAAAATACCTGAGTCTGTCTGCTTGGACAGAAGGATTTTGGAAGAGAAGAAATTTATTACAGGGATTATTCTTTCCTTTCTAGGTCTGTATGTAGCCTTCACAATTGGAGAATTACACGCATGTTAGATGTTATCGGGCCTTTACTGTACCTTCTGATATTTGCCAAACATACAGTAGTCATGTATTAGTTAATCTAAGTATTTTTAAGCACTGGGTAAATCTGTTTGCCAACAATCTGTTGATGTGATGAAACGTTTTAAAAAGGGAGAACATGAGAAAGGATAACAAGCCTGGCCAGGACATAACCTCCAGCCACCACTACCGTTCATATTTCTAAGCAGATATCATGGCATATGGATAAACCACAAGCTTTCTTAGTCGACTCTGGGTCACAAGGTCACATCACACTGAGAAGTCTCTCACCACAAGTTCAATTCTTGATCAGGAACAAAAGGCCAGAGAGAGCTCAAATTCCAGCAGCAGCCAACCACTATTATCTACAGGGAATCTCTCATGTCAAATGCCTAGCCTCAACAAAGGTCCTCAGGTGTTTCAAATTCCATCTCCAATTTTCACTAAATGTTTCAGATATAGGAAAAATATTTGAAGTTTATTTGTTAATAATTTTTCTACTTTGTTGAAAATAAATCTGCCTCATGGCAAAACAGTCACATAATTCAAAAAAGGAAAAACAAAATCACAGGAAACTTAAAAGTCAGATGTTATACTTCACATTGAAAGGTATTAATGCCAAAAACCTGATCAATGTATTTCATGAAAAACATTAAATACACAACCTGGAGCCAAAAAAACCAAGACATTCCACTCTCTCTCAATAACAAATGAGTTAAACAGTAATAGAAACTGCATTAATATTACCTAGGGCAGGAGAAACATTTGGTGACTCACACATTCCCCTTTGATGTCAATTTCTAAATTAAAGAGCTAGTTTCTTTGGGAAGACTAGGGCAAAACTTTAAAATTATCCCTTGAAATTCCTGGCCCAATAAATTAACCGTTCTCAATTTCAAAGTCAATTCCATCTTTTTCCCACAAAATCATGAGTCATATCAAACGTCTTGTACCCATGAAATTCAATGCCTTAAATTAACTTAATTAAGATTTACTGAGTGACCACAACTGAAGAAATACCATCTGAATTCAAAGAAATCATTCAATTTTAACTTTACATCCTCCGAGCACCTCCATATTTATACTTGTAAATAAAGACTATTTTTCTGTTGACTTGAGAAAAAGTGCAGTTAACAAATTTCACACAGCAGTTATTACGTAAATAAAACCTGATGAAAGAAGAAAATAGGTATTCTTTATCTCAATGCCTCCTTCGCGACGTTTTCCAATGGTTTAGATTGTTTAAATACCTATTATTCTAAATATTGGACTAAATCCTTACATGCTAAATCTTTATTTCCCGTGGTAAGGGCCTAAAAAGAGGAGGATTGAGTTGAGGTGTATGATTTAAATCTTCAAACAACGCCGAAGTTTTAAACCAGTGATTTCGCGCCGCTCCCCATTAATTTTTCATTAACCTGGCTAACAAGAAATGGACCGCTAAGATTTCGGGTCGTTTTATTTCTGGCCGAGGCACACAAACAAGGCACATAGAAAAGAGGAGTACAAACAAGGAATATGGTACGTTGAAAGCAGGACAGCCAATCCTGAATAAGAGATCATTACTATGAAGCACATAGAAGCAAAAGAACAGTGGTGCGTTTTCAGCCCTCGGACTCTGTTCCAGAATTCAGCACTGTCTGCCAAAAGCAACGGCATCAGAGCCAATTGTTTCATTTCGCTTCGACGACCCCGGGAAGACTTCATCCGATCTCGTTTATGACACTCCTGGGCGGTGCGTGAGGCGCAGGGCTAACGCATTCTGAAAATGCGAGGCCCACAGACGACCAGGAGAGCTCACCACGAGAACTCCACGAGTTTCCCAAGCAAGGGCTGAGCCCCAAGCCCCAGCCGGCGGTGCCGCCGCCGCCCCCCACCGCTCCCCGGGGAAAAGGGAGGGGCCCTCCGCCGCGGAGGGGAGAGGAGGCTGCAAACCAGTCCCTCCCTCCTGGACGGGAGCCCACCGCCCTTCCCTGCAGAGCTGCCTGAGACGACCTCCACTGCCTCCCTGCGGCCCTCCGCCCTGCTCAGGAGACCAGCCACCACTCTTTCTGACCTGTCCCCGTGCGGTCCGAGGCGGTAGCGCGAAGCTTCCATCACCGCAGCTCAGAGAGTGGCCACCAACTCCAGCACCCGCCACCTATTCGCCAGCTAGGGTGGCAAGCCAGGCCAGCAGCCGGCCCCGCCCCCTGACAACCGCACCGCGCACTGTCGCCACCGCCTATTGGCCCACGGGCCCGCCCCACCTCTCTTATTGGCTCTTGCCGCGTGGCGGGAGGGTATCTAAGGAACAGAGGAGCCCAGAGGTAAAGGCGCCTGCGCCCGCGTGGGGATGACGCGCTAGCTCTGGATCCCTGAAGTGTTGGCTGCGCCGGGAGGGGGTCGAGGTGGAAGGATGCGTTTCCGTCAGCGGCGTTGGCTACTCGCGGCGGGGAAGCCATTCTGTCGAAGGAGCCGCCCACCCCCCACTAACCGACCTAGGTGGAACGGCCTCCCCGCACCCTTGCCGTTTGCACGCAGAAGCCACCCAGAGCGCTTCCCCGAGGTCTGTAATGTCAGGACTTGCAGACTCCTGCCGGATTCCTCACAGTCGGATCCTTCCCTGGCACACAGAGCCTTCCTGGGAACCGTACTTGTAGCCTCTCCAGCAGTCATTCCCAAGGAAATGCATCTTGTTTACCTGCTCCGGCACTCCAACAGCAAAGAGCTCCTTCAGCCTCCCCGAATCCAGCCCAAGCTTTTAAAGCGTTCATAGACCTGCTCTACAGACTACCCTAAGAATCTTCACTGTTTACCTATGGACCATCTTCAAACTGGATGTTTGAAGGAAATTAAGGAAATTAAATTTAATTAAATTAAGGAAATGAAGAAAATCCACTATCTAAATCTGTACTGTCGTTTCCAATAAATCTTGTCACCAACCGTCTCTTTCTCACCACCAACTTACATACAGCACTATAGTCCCTACAAAACATCCTGACAAAAGTTATCGCAGATTGAGTTTAGTGTATAGCATTCCAAGGTCAAAGTTGTTTCCACATTGCTTTTGTATTTCTAAGAGGCCTAGAAGTTGGCACAAGCTAGGAGAGCAGAGCATTGCACTTGCCAGCTCAGCCTCCACTCACTGTGACCCTGAACATGGCTCATTATCGGTGCTTCAAATTCCCATCCATAAAACACACAGAATAATCCTCGCTTGTCTGAGGCTGGACCCGACACAGAGTAGGTTCTTAAAGCTGAATGAATGGAGTTGCATAAGATGCTATTTGTGTTGGTCAAAGGACAATGGAGACATTTTGTTGACTGGGCAGTACTGCATTAACCTTTTCTCCGCGACGTTCACCTATAATCGAATGATATTTCCATGCCGCCGACTGTGGTGTTTGACTTGACCCCACGAGCTCAGTGTTCCAGAAAGGAAGTTTAGGAAAGCAGATGTACATTTTTCTATATTTTTCTGTTTTTCAAGAATGAACAATAGGAAATTTTTATACTTTATTATTCTTTTTATTTTTATTTTTTTAGCTGAGCCATCCTGCCACCTGTTGGCAACTCAGCTTGGGCCGGGAATTGAACCGGTGACCCTGTTGCTCAGAGCTCGCATTCTTGAGGGAGCTCTTAACCAACTGAGCCACTCGGCCTGTCCTGGAAATTTTTATTTTAATCATTTAATAAAATGTCATACCTTAACTGTATTTACTTAAAAATATAAATACTGTAATTATTTTCTGTGGATTTTTGACACGTTTTGGAGAACTTGAAATCAATTAACGCAGTGAAATGGTTAATTACAATAAGCAGTATTTTCTGAAGAGTTTCCATGTTTATTTACATACATTTTAAAGTTACCCCAAGAAATCATTTTCCCACCTTATTTAATATGTACAGCTTTGGCTGGAAATAAAAAATCGAAACACAGCAAACCTGAGTAATTTACTCATGTCCCCTTTATGGCCCCTGATCCTACCGTGGTCACTAAAACAGGGCTTGGAAACAGGGCTTGCTGCCTTTTCTTCATCTTGCCTTTTCAGCACATGAGCCAAGGTTGTACAGGTGGCAGCTCAACTATAAAACGTCAGAGTTTGCTTTGAGTGTTTTCATCCATCAGGTCACAGAGGAAACTGCCACTGAGCCAGACAGAGTTGGTACTTACAAATGTGTGATGAATTAGTTTGAATGAGGTGATTAAAGGATCAGTGAGTAGTGGTTAAAGCAAACAATTAAGAAAGACCTTTTGGGCCAGCCGAGTTGCACGGTGGTTAAGTGCTGGCACCCCGGTTCGGGTCCCACATATGAGGGCCAGTGACACTGCCCTAAAAAAAAAAAAAAAAGACCTTTTGTGGAGGGGGCAGTATTGTTGCATTACTTGGCAGTCAGAGTCAAGGTTCTCTAAAAACTTGCTGCAACCATTTATTTACGAACACATTTTAAAGTTACTACAAGATATTTAAAAATTTTAAACAGTTAATAGAAAAATGTAAAATGAACTGTTTACACTAAAAACTGTTTATAACAACATATTTAAAAAGCAAATATGGGAATTGAATTCCCTATGACTCCAGGGCTCTAATTAAAATATCTTTCTTCTATTGGTGTTATCGGTATTACTTCCATTTTGTTCTATTGATGTACTCTTCTGTGAACCAGAAAAGTGACTTTAGCAACTCTGTGAAATCCAGCAATCAATTTCTTGAGATTACTGATGTCTAAGAAATCCAGTCAATTTTTCACAAGGAACTGGCTTTTGCTCAGCTTCCCTCTCTCCCTGAGGTAAGTAAAGAGGTGTTGTCGTCTCCTCCATGTGACCTTGACCCCATACTTCTCCTCAGGAGTGTCCTTAACCAGAACAGGCCCTGGCTCTGGGCTCTCGGGTGTACTAGTATGAAGGGAGCAGTTTGGCAGGCTATTTTCCCTCTGATCTGGGGGAACGGGCCCCTCCTGTACAGAAGGTGACCCTGGGGTCTGGATATCAGGTGCAATGAACACATACGGTAAGTTTTGAAGCGCATGTGCTGACAGCTCCCCACAGCTCTGGGGACTGAACATTGGAACTAAGGGTCTTCCAGAAGTGTCCTTTTCTGATTGATTGAGGCACTCCCTGGTTAAGGGGATCCCAAGTGTGGGTGAACTGGTAGAAGACTGTGGACTCTCAAATGGTAGCTGTGGAAACTTGGAGGTGGTAGATTTTCGACTTGAATGTTTTGCCTGGTCTCGGTGATGACGTTTCTGTTTCCTGTTGGCTGGGAACCAGCTTTCTGCTGTTGTATCAAACTGAGGTGATACCTAAGGATCCAAAAAAAAAGGTGAGGGGAGGGCCGGCCGAGTGGCGCGGTGGTTAAGCGCTGGTTTGGGAAGCCAGTGGCCCCGGTTTGGGTCCCGCATGTGAGGGCCAGTGACACTGCCCTCAAAAAAAAAGGTGAGGTGAGCTAAGTACCAAGTACATATAAACCTAAGGTAGGCAACTGCATCTAATGACCAGCGACCAGAATCCTAAATGGGACCCACTATAGTAATGGACACACAACAAAAATACCTGTCTAATGGGACAGTAATAGAAAGGATATAAGATTCGAGCAATCATGAAGCAAGTATCTTCATCTAAGCAATCCTGAACAAGTTATATTTATTAAGCACTCCTAAGCAGAATTCATGCTTTTGCTATACTATTATACTTCCTTGAGTTTTGTAGCTACAGTCTCTTCCCAGGGCTTTTTATACTGTCAAAATATGACATATGCCATTTCTGTGGGGTTTATTTGAGGTTCAATCTATTAACAAGTAAATAGAGTACCTAGCTGAATACTCTACCTCTCATATGAGGCTCAGGAAACAATCTCATTTTTTACTAGTTCTGCCATTTATCTGGCTTTCTCACCCAGCTACTGGGTAATGAAACTTTTATACTGAACTCTTTCAGAGGAATGGGAGGGGAAGACCCCAATTCCAACCAACCAGTGCCTCAGTTTGAATTTAGAAACGAAGATGTATCAGAAGAGATGGCTGACGATAGAAAGAGTATACTGCCTCCTTGTCCCTGCCCCCATGAATCTTATTCTTTGGAGGCCCTGGTTCAAGGGGCAGAAGAGTCAGTGTTCTGAGACGCCTAACAGAGTAACAGTCAAAGTACGAATTCCATTGCCTACCCAGGAAGTGATGGTGGTGTGGTCAATGGGCTTGCTGGGCAACTGTCTAGTGTGGGTGATGGGACGCCATGGCGATCCACAGCGGTGTTTGGGGCCCTCCAGTGGCTGTTGGTGGAACAGCAGCTGGGCTTTCTGTGACGTTTGGCGGCGTTTTTTTCTGGGAGGCATCAATAGGTGAATGAAGAGCCGTTAGTAACCACATGGTGCTGGCTGTAGTCAGTTCCAGGGAGAGGCTCCCACTCCAACCCATGCCTGCAGAGAAGAAACAAAAGCTCTTCCTCATACTCGACCAGTCAGTCCTACTATCAACTTACACCCCCACCTCAAAGTTGTGGGGAGCACAGCTTCCTATACCTACACTACCACCTTAAAACACAGTAGTTCACATTGAACATTTGTTCAATGAAGATGTATCGGGCATATGTTAAGTGCCATGCTAGGTGTTGGGAATTTAAAGATGAATAACCATTTATTCCAGGATCATTTATTGAGTGCCAAGCACTTGCAGGGATTGTCCTTGTTTTCAAAGACTTGAGAAAAATCAAGCAGGATAAGGGGGTAGGCTGGCTGAGTGCTATTTTGGACAAGGTTGTCAGGGAAGGCCTATCTGAAAAAGTGATATTTGAGCAAAGACCTGAATGAAGAAAGAACAAGCAAACAATAGAAAGATGTAAGCAAAGAATATTCCACACTGCAAGAATAGTAAATGCAGAGACCACAAGGCAGAAATATGCCTGATTCGTTCAAGAAGCGGTAAGGTCAGCATGGCTGAACTGGAGAGTGGTAGATGAGAACCACCAGTTCATGTGACACAGGGCTTTATAGGCAAGGTTAGGGACTCTGGATTTAATTATTCTTAACATGATGGGAAGCCACTGAAAGGTCCCGGACAGGGCAGTGACATAATCTGACTTATACTTTTAAAAGATAAATGAGGGGTTTTGTGAAAAAAGGTGGGTTGGGGGAGGGGGATGAGAAAGGAAGCAAGAACCCAGTTAGAAGGCTATACGGCAGGAGTCCACCGGAGACATGATGGTAGCAATGGCCACAGTGAAATTAACCAGCCTCAGATGGACATTATATTGTGCAGCAACTGGCTATACTTCCTCAATCAACTCATTTTCCACAAAGATTATCTTGAAACTTTTCTACCTTTCTTAAAATTTTAGAACTCTCCTTCTCTCTCAACAAATGATCTTATTTCCTTTTTCATAAAGAATACAGGAGATGTCAAAGGATATACATTTTCCAGAATTCAAACATGCAAACCAGCATATATCTACATCCATCTTCGTTCGTTCTTCTGTAATTAGAGGTCAGTCCTATTTTGCTATTCTAAAGCCTTCCCCTCTGGCTGTACTTTGGAGGCTTCCTCACTCTCTATACCTTTCTTAGGCAATTATCTGCTCACATTTCAATAATCACCTAGACTTAAGTATTTATATATTGAGCTTAGACTTCTTCACACTTCAAACAGCCCATATATCCCGCTGTTTCCTTGACAACAACTAGATGTCTCAATTGCACCTCAAACTCAACATGTTTAAAACTAGATTCCTGATCATTTCCTCTGCAGCCCTGCCACAAAAGTGATTATCTTCCAGGGCCCTTGCTCAGGGAATATCATCCATCATTCATCCAGTTATGCAGCCAGAAACCTTGACATTTCCCTTTCCCCTCTCCCATCCAAAACAACACCTAGCCCTGTCAACTTTCCCTCTTAAACTCGCCTTCCTTCTCTCTCTCCTCTCTTCTCCTCTCCTCTCCCCTCCCCTCCCCTCCCTTTCTCTCCCCTCCCCTCTCCTCTCCTCTTCTCTTCTCTCTCCACCACCCTTTAAATTCCAATAATTCTGGCCCGGAGTACTGCAATTGCCTAACTGGTCTACCCCAATCCACTCTGGCAACCCCCTGCAGGGGGACCTTTTAAAATGCAAATCTAATCTTGACTCACTTCTGCTTTGGATAAGGACCAACTAACTCCTCGGTTACAGACTAAGGTCCTGCCTGCTTCCTCAGGTTCCAGCTTCACCTCACACCACACTCCATTCAGGTCTCTTTGCTCAAACTCCTCTGATATTCTTCAGGCTTTGTACTCACCATGCTCCTTCCTGCACCACAACATTTCACACCTCATCCCCTTTGCTTTGAGAATTTCCTACCCTTCTATGCATAAAGTTTTAATTCATCAGAAAAGCACTTCCTGACTTACGTAAGGCAAGAGCTCCTTATTGTAGATATTCAGTTATCACTGACCTCTAATTTATCACCTCACAACTATAAATTTCCATTTGCTATTTGATTCTTTGAAAAGGGCTGTGCCTCCCCTCTCCTCCCATTAGACTATAAACTCAGAGTAAGGAAAGAACCTTCTTTGTCACTAGCAGAGCCTGATACATAGTAGGTGCTCAACAAAATTTATTGAGTAAATTAACAAAGTATTACATATAAAAGATTGGCTTTGAAATGAGACAGATCAGGACTTGAAGATTTGGGGCTCAGGTAGGGTTTGTGGTGTGTACTTTTTTTTTTAAGTGGTGGACTCTCAGTCCAGTCGAGGAAACCAGACAATCGTTAGTTGGAAGTACATGAGTACAAGTTCCCCCCGTAAGGAAATCAACCGGGTAAGACCTTCAAAAGGTGGGAAGACCCCGCGGGCGGCGGGGAGGAGGGTCCCTGGGATGATTAGGGAAGCGACTGGACAGCGCGCGGGAGAGCCGGCCGAGGTGGGGCAACGCCGGCGTCGCCGTCACCCCAGGTCCCGGCTGTCCCCGCTAGCGCGACCACCGGCCCGGTCTGCATTCGCCCTGCCTCCCACGGCCGTCCCTCCCCACGAGCCCGCCCAGCGGCCTTACCCGCCCGGCAGCGTCCCAGCCGCGGATCCCCAAGCCGCCGCCGCGTTCCAGCTCAGAACGCAGAGACAAGGGCCGGCGCTGATTGGCGACGCTCCGTCACGTGACCGCAACGCTCCGCCGGCGCCAATTTCAAACAGCGGAACAAACTGAAAGCTCCGGTGCCCGACCCCACCCCCGGCCCCCAACCCGGGACCCCCTCCCCTCCCGGGATCCCCCGGGATTCCCCACCCCTCCCACACCGCCGGGGACCCGGCCGGCCCGGCGCGATCCCCGTCCGGGACCCTGGCTCGGCCCCCAGGTTGGAGGAGCCGGGAGCACGCCCGAGGAGCCACAGCCCGGCAGCTGCGGCGGCTGCAGCCGAGAGGTGAGCGGGAGCGGAGGAATGAAGGCTGCGGCCGGGCCTTGGAGGAGGCAGGCAGCAAGGTCTCCGGTGCGGAGGGCAGGGGGCCCAGCAGGGCGCGGGGCAGGAGTGGGGGTTTGTAGCCGCCCGGGAATGAGGTCTGAGCGAGGGTGCATCCACCCCCCTGGCCCGCCCTCACTTTCTCAAAGCACCCCTTGGCCTTCCCTGGAAGTTTGCCCCCTGCACCCTGCCCGCAGCCTCAGGAGGGCTGGGGTGGCCTACTTTCCTAGGCAGACTGTAACTGAGATGAAGATTGAGCTGATGCTGCATGAAGTCAAATACAAACCTGCCCACACACTCCTCTGCTTCCAGGCGTTCTCACCATTTAACCACACTGCCTCCACTACACCATCTTAAAGGACCCTTGTGGCTCTTGAGAACCTTGCAAGGTTTCCCTGGTCAGCATGGGGTGGTGAGGTCTCTGGAAGTCTCCTGGGCTGGATAAAGTGTTGGCGGTGATAGGAAGAGGCTGGTCAGAGAGTAGAAGGGACAATTAAGCCTTAGACCAAAAAGATACCTTTGGGAATGGGGAGGGAGTAATGGTATCTACTGATTGAAGGGAAAAGAAGGGAGGCTTGCAGAGATATGAGGTGGAAGTAAAACTGAGATTTGAAATTAGAGGAAACCTAGATATAAAGGAAAGGGAGGAGGCCGATGGCAAATGTCATAGGAGTATGACAATCATTTTTAGGGAGTTATCAGATCTAAAAAACAAGACAGCCCATTCATTCCTTTGTCAGAGTACCTCTACTTAGATAGGATTACACACTTTTACATAATGGTAGAGTATTCTATATATCTATTAAAATCAGCAAAGTACAAATATTTTTAAAGATAAAACTATGTTTTTAGCATTACAAAAACCACCTTACCATATTGATGACAGCACATTTCAGCAGTCAGGAGATAGGAACTATAGTTTTGGTTCTGGAAAAGAAATTAAGTAATACAATAACATGCTTAGAAAGCTAAAAAATATGAATAAGTACTAGAATGTCACTATATAAATATTTTGCAAATTGTGAAAGAAAAATGTACTTTTAAAAAATCAATGTGGTCCGGTCGAGTGGTGCGGTGGTTAAACGCTGGCTTGGGAAGCCAGCTGCCCCGGTTCGAGTCCCACATGTGAAGGCCAGTGACACTGCCCTAAAAAAAAAAAAAAATCAATGCAAGGATTATAGCCTGTGAAATGAATGGCACCCCTTACTGCACAATCTGTGCGACTTTACCATGGGCCTCAAATTGAGCAGTTTCCCTTTTGTCAGAGGTTTTGTGAACTGGTGATGGTTTATTCTGTGGTGTGGCAATAGAGCAATAGTACAATCTGCCCTTTTTCCTCTGATCTGTGGGCAGTGATCCTTTTATTTATAAGCTATGGTGGTAATAAAAATGTAAAAGCTCTATCCTAATATAGATTATGGGATCAGAGTGTTATCAGGACTCCTAATTACCAAATGTCCTATTGCAGCATTCCTGTCTCTACATTCACTGCAAATGATCTGGATTCTAGTAGGCAGCAACAGATATTTCTGCAATTTTGTAACTGTTGCACTTGTTTCTGTAGCCAAACATTCCACATTCAGCCAAATCCCACTTTCCCTATTTGTATTGCTTCTGTTTGTTTCAGCTTTAGCTCTCTTTTGCCAGTAGAACTCATCTCCTTATTGTTTGAGGTCTTTACAAAAGCTCAGGGAACATTCACCTGGGCCTGTGGGCTCAGCTCCTGGTCATACGTAGAGAAATGCCTCTCTCTAACAACCTCCTTCTCAGCCTAACAGATCTCTGACATTGTGCTGCTCCTTGCACTTTCCAGGGTCCCTCCTTGTGATTCTCAATGGCGAGTGAAAGCACAGATTCATAATGAAAACCAGCCCCCGTCGGCCACTGATTCTCAAAAGACGGAGGCTGCCCCTTCCTGTTCAAAATGCCCCAGGTGAAACATCAAAAGAGGAGCCTAAGAGGCCCCCTTTCCAACAAGAGCCTGGTCAAGCACAGGCCTCCAAGGAGGTGGCAGAGTCCAACTCTTGCAGGTTTCCAGCTGGAATCAAGATTATTAACCACCCCACCATGCCCAACACCCAAGTAGTGGCCGTCCCCAACAATGCCAATATCCAGAGCATCATCACAGCATTGACCGCCAAAGGAAAAGAGAGTGGCAGTAATGGGCCCAACAAATTCATCCTCATCAGCTGTGGGGGAGCCCCCACTCACCTTCCAGGACCCCAGCCTCAAGCCCAAACCAGCAATGATTCCAAGAGGACCGAAGTCATCACCGAGACCCTGGGACCAAAGCCTGCAGCTAAGGATGCGAATCCTCCTAGACCACCTGGAGCCCTTCCTGGGCAGAGATGGGAGAGCTGTGGTATGTGGTCTGCCAGACAAAGGCGGGTGCGGAGCCCAGCCTTTCCCTGTTGGTTGCAAGGACTGCAGTCAGTCATGTAGATAGCCATATTAGACAGGCATCTAGCCCAAACCAGGGGAAAGTCTTGTCTTTCTTCATTCTGAAACCTTGACCCAGATATTTTGGGCACTGTCCAAAGGGTTGTAATTATCATTTAACACTTCTGTTGTCTTCTTTATATTGGAAAAGGATTTGTGTATTGTTTCCATTTGTCCTTCCCATTGATTGTATAGTAGGAATCTTTCTCCATCTTAATAAAGGAGAAAACTGAAGCATGAAGAGGAAAAGTTATTTTCTCTATGCAGATACTCAGTAACTCCTTTATAAGGTTGCTTTGAATGATCTCTAGGCTCAGTATGCCTTAGAGGGAAATGCGATTTGAACTATGCCCCTGGATTTCTCCTGAAATCCATATTGGGGCAGAGTACCTGAGGGCTACAATAGGTTCTGCCTGTGTTCCTTGTCCCTTAGGGTAGAGGTCTTGGAGAGGTGATCTCTAACCACAGATTCTGATGGGCCCGCCTGGCATCAGAATAGGCAGCTAAGTGGCATCTTGAATTGTTTCCCCTCCAGCTGGCCGTGAGGCAGCAGGCTGCACTCTCGACAACAGCTTGACCAACATCCAGTGGCTTGGAAAGATGAGTTCTGATGGACTGGGCTCCTGCAGCATCAAACAAGAGAAGGAGGGAAAGGAGAATCATCACCTGGAGCAGAGTCAGGTTAAGGTGAACTGTTCTTTTAATTCACTAGAGAAATCAGAGCCTGTGCAGAGAGCTTTAAGATGGGAAATGGATCATGTTACCTGTGCAGCAGAATTGCCAGATTCTGGTATTAGCACTTCACATAGTGCGATTCGATTCTGTATAACTTTTGAGCTACCTTTCTACCTGGGATCTTTCTCCCCCATCTGCAGGGAAATTTCCTTGCAGGCAGATGCCTCTGGCTTACTGTACTCTATCAGCACTGAATTTAGTACCCCACCCTTACTAAGTATTCAGGAAATAATGAAGAGGTCTTAGTTTGGAAAGCCACTTAAATTTTAAAGGGCATCCCAACATTATGAAAGGAATACAGCATTTTTTTTTTTTTTTTTTTTTTTTTGAGGACAGTGTCACTGGCCCTCATATGTGGGACCGAATCGGGGCCGCTGGCAGAATACAGCATTTTTAACCAGGTAGTTTTCTTAGAAGATCCATTAATAGCAAATAAAGGGAGTTAGATGTGAATTTTAAATTCTACTCCAACAATCAAAATTGATATGACCTGATTGTGTGGCCTAGAGTTTTTTGTTTTGTTTTTCACAATTGCCACACACCTTGATACACCCTTTAATCGTTCATTCCACACCTTTTTTTTTTTTTTTTTTTTAGCTGAGCCATCCTGCCACCTGTTGGCAGCTCAGCTCAGGTTGGGCATCGAACTGTCATTGCTCAGAGCTCAGCTCGCACTCTTGAGCGAGCTCTTAACCAACTGAGCCACTCTGCTGGCCCCATTCCACACCTTTAAAAGTGAAAATTGACACTGCCCTCAAAAAAAAAAAAAAAAAAAGAAAAGTGAAAATTTACATGGATGTGCACAAAAGTAAAAACTAAGTTGTTCACTTAAAATTTGTGTACTTTTTAAAGTTATTTATATAAATATATAATGTAACAAATTTATGTTTATATAAATATATATTAAATAAGTATATAGTTATAAATATGTATATAAATGTAATAAAGCTCAATATTTTAAAATGTGAATAATCAGATCCTTGCCTAAGACTTAGCCAAATGTGTGTTTTGCAGACATGTGTCTGTGCTGTACTGTGGGAGATATTTCTCTCACACAGACACTGAAAGGAGATGGATTTATTCATATCACATCAGGAGTAGGAATCAGACTAAAACCTAGGTCTCTTGACCCTCAGGTCTGAAAATGGGTACGGTTTTATTGGGCAGTATCTTCCACAAAATGAATACAGAGAAGGGATTCTACATTGTCTGGGGACTGGATGGGATCATCTCTAAGATCCTTTGTAATCGTAATCTTTTATTCCATGGAATAGTTGGTTTCTAGTGTGATTTTATGGGATACAAGGCTTCTCTAGGGAATGTTTTTCAAGGGGGGCAAGAGGAGGCCTCGTGAATGCTTCCATGTTGTTCCTTTTTCTCTCCCTCTGGCTTCTTACAACCCTCAGGTAGAGGAGCCCCTGGGAGCATCAACATCCTGGCAGGACTCTGTGTCTGAGCGGCCCCCATACTCTTACATGGCTATGATACAATTCGCCATCAACAGCACGGAGAGGAAGCGCATGACCTTGAAAGACATCTACACTTGGATCGAGGACCACTTCCCTTATTTTAAGCACATGGCCAAGCCAGGCTGGAAGGTACTGTGTCCCAAACAACCAAAGTCGAGGCTGCTCTGGCCTGACAGTGTGTCTACACAGATGTGCAGCAGTCGGTGTCTGCTGCCCTGAGGGAGAGTTAAATGCAAAGGGTGCTAGAACTATAAACAATTATATCTTTTGGATTGTGGACTTGATCCTGCTAAATCCAGGCAAAACCATCGAAAGGAGCTCTGCAGCCACATCTGTCACTACCTAAGGTTTATGGGGACTCTTCAGTGTGGCACTAAGATCACTTTTGTGCCACACTGAACAGCAGCTGGAGTAACTACGTGGCCTTATGAAAAGATCTTCTTTAAAAAATGCTATCTAAAAAAAAGGGCTTCTGTCGTGAGTGACATACGCAGGGCAGCTTGATAGCTCTACGTGCGGAATCGACATCAAGAGATTTTGGAAGCATAATTTTTTGGTATTTGGGCAGCTGGTGATTGTTGAAAAAAAAAATGCTGTCTGTGAGCCTCATGATTCACCTCCTCTGATGTCACATGTTATCTCTAGAAGGCAGAGAGTCTCTCTCCATTTTATTCGTGGAAACACAGATGCCTGGGAGTCATTGCAACTCACACCACAATGTCAGCACCACAGTTCAGGTCCCCTGACAGATGCTCAACTCCAAGCCAAAGCTTTTTTGTTTGGTTCTCCCCACAGTAGAACTTTCATTTTTTATTTTAATTTAATTTTATTTTTTTAAAGATTTTATTGGGGAATTGGGGAAGGGAAACAGTGTTGGGGAATTGGGGAAGGGGAACAGCCAAGTTGTCCTTCAATCTTAGTTGTGGAGGGTGCAGCTAGCTCAGTTCCAAGTCCAGTCGCCATCTGACTGCCTGTTGGCAGCTCAGGGCAGCTCAGCTCAAGGTGCCATGTTAAAACTTAGTTGTGGGTGGGCGTAGCCCGCCATCCCATGCGGGAGTCGAACCAGAGACCTTGTTAGGAGCACGTGATCTCACCAGCTGAGCCATCCTGCTACCTATTGGCAGCTCAGTGGCAGCTCATTTGGGGCGCAGCTCACTGACCCATGTGGGAGTCGAACTGGCGACCCTGTTGCTCAGAGCTTATGCTCTTAACCAACTGAGCCACTCAGCCAGCCCCAGTAGTACTTTTTTTTTCTTAAGATTTTATTGGGAAATTGGGGAAGGGGAACAGACAAGTTGCTGTCCTTTTGTTCTTCAGTCTAGTTGTGGAGGACGTGGCTTCACTGGCCCATGTTGATATTATCATTGCACTCTTCCTTGGTGAGGCAGATCGGTTGCTGGCCACTGGATGGCTGCTCGTGGAAGCTTTTGGCAGCTCACGCTGGCTGCCAGCCACTCACATAGCTTATGGCAGCCCACTGCAACTTCACTGCAGCCTATGCTCTCTCCAGCGACTCACGGCAGCCCAGCTCCAGGTCAAGCTGTTGTTCACCATCTTAGCTGTAGAAGGCACAGCATCACTGGCCCTCATGTGGGATCTGAACAGGGGCCTGCCTCTCAGAACAGCGTCCCAAGCCAATTCTTAACCAATGTGCCACTCAACCAGCCCCCCAGTAGAACTTTTATTAATAACTTGACAGTTTTACCTCAACTAAATTTCTTAGTTTCTTAATTTTTTTTACTCGCCTCTCTTGCTGTTGATCATTGCTTCACAGTCTCACTCCTCTTTCCTAGTTGGTGTTTCCTTCACACCAACCTAAGGAATGGCACCCGCTTTCATCCCCATCGGATAGAAGGGTTTATGGCTGAGGTGGGCGGCCCTGCCGCGTGGAGGTCAGGAAGAGAGGTGGACACTCCACAAAGCCTGTGCTGGGTGTCTTGGGCATGGCCTGAGGCTGATTTCCCTACAGGAAGCATCAAAGATGATGTAGCTCATAACCGGTTGTCTTTCTCTTTTTTCAGAATTCCATTCGCCACAACCTTTCTCTGCATGACATGTTTGTTCGAGAGACATCTGCCAACGGCAAGGTTTCTTTTTGGACCATTCACCCCAGTGCCAATCGCTACTTGACTTTGGACCAGGTGTTCAAGGTGAGTGTCCTGGTGTCTTCTGAATGCGGCCAGAGTTGGAGGTGGTCGTAGCCCTCTCAAAAAGGAAACAAATTGTACTTGTGATGTGTTTACCTGATCAGGGCAGAGTTAGAAGCCAGCCAGCCCATGGATGATTTGCACAGAGCTCATCGGATTAAGTACAGTTGACAAATGCCAGATGACACACTTTGGTGCTAAACCAGGCCATGGAGAGGATTGCTCTGATCCAAATAGAGGACTTCCTGGGGGCAGTGTTTCCCTAACTGCCCTATGGATAAGAGCTGCCTGGAATGCTTGTTAAAATACAGCTTCCCAGGTCCCTGTCTGGGGGCTTCTGATTCAGTGGGTCTGGAATGGGCCCAGAAAAAGTATTTTTTTTAAAAAGATTTTATTGGGGAATTGGGGGAGGGGAACAGACAGGTTGCTGTCCTTTTGTTCTTCAGTCTAGTTGTGGAGGACATTGCTTCACGGGCCCATGTTGGCCCATCATTGTGCTGCTCTTCTCGGGTGAAGCAGATCGGTCACCAGCCTCTGGACGGCCGCTTACAGCTGCTCTTGACAGCTCATGCTGGCTGCCGGCCACTCACTGTAGCCTATGGTGGCCCACTGCAGCAGGGGCTGCAGCTGTGCCATCGCAGGGACTCACAGCAGCCCTGCTCCAGGTTCACCATCTTAGCTGTAGGGCGGTGTCACTGGCCCTTATATGTGGGATTTGAACCGGGGCTGCTGGCATCCCAAGCTCTTAACCAACACGCCGCTCAGCCGGCCCCAGAAAAAGTATTTTTTAACAAGCCTCAGGTGATTCTTACAGAGAAAGTCTGAGAAAACTTGTTTTCTTTAAAAAAAAAGCCCTTGGGGTCCGCCGAGTGTCTCAGTTGGTTAAGAGTTGGCTTAGAGTGCGAGCTCTGAGCACTGGTGGTTTGATTTCCACATGGGCCAGTGACGTTGCACCCGGGCTGAGCTGTCACTGAGCTGCCAACAGGTGGCAGAGTGGCTCAGCTGGTGTAACAACAAGATTGCCTGTTCGATGGTGAGCTATGCCCACCTGCAACTAAGACTGAACTCAGCACTTTGAGCTGAGCTGCCACCCGATGGCTCAGTGGTGAGCTTATGCTCTTAACAACAAGGCTGCTAGTTCAACTCCTGCATGGGATGGTGGCTACGCCCGCCCACAACTAAGATTGAACACAGCACCTTGAGCTTAAAGGCCACGAGCTGCTGACGGGAAGTGAGATGGCAACTGGCACCCTCCACAACTAAGATTGAAGAACAACAACTTGGCTGGTCCCCTTCCCCGATACCCCAACACTGTTCCCCTCCCCCAATTATTCCCCAATAAAATCTTTTAAAAAAAAGCTCTTAGGCTGGAGACCAGAAACCGAGCTAGCACTCTGAAGCAATTGCTTTGGGATTTCAGAGCACCCATAGGCTCCTAGCTGTCACCATTCTCCTGGGAGGGACAGCTGTCCAGGGTTGCCCTCAGCACCAGTCAGAAATAGGTGTTTTTCCCAATGTGGTCAAACTGATGGACTGTGCTGGTGGTAACTTCATCTCGTTTCTCTCCCACAATGCCTGACCGCCACCAGCCACTGGACCCAGGGTCTCCACAATCGCCCGAGCACTTGGAATCAGTAAGATTCTTTCCCTCTGGCTCGGGGCTTGGCCTTGTTTTCCTTTCACTGCTCAGCATGGCTTTAGTGGACAGGGACAAGACAAAAGCAGGGGAAGGGAGCCTGTGCCTGGGTGACTGCCAGTCCTAAATGCAGGGCACCCTGAGCTTCTGGGAGTGAGGCAATTTGTGAGTGCCACCCAGAAGGCGGGCTCATGCCTGCTTCTCATCCCCCTCACATCACAAAGGTGCACTGAGCAGAGCAGGCGTGGCAAGCGGACATGCCACGGGCCTGGTGCGTGCGAGACAGCACCGCAGTGCATGGTGGGGCCTGGCAGTCGGCGGTGTTTCCTCTCACTTTTCACCCTGGCTTTTCTTTGCCACTCACAGAGCTCCATGCTTTAACATCCCCTGGGGGTGGTGAGGACATGGATGAGTGCTGGGTCCGTCTGCCACCACACGCCTGTGTGCTGTCCACCTTTGCCACTAACTAGTCTTTGACGGCAGTACCCACCTGCAACCTCCCAGCTTCTGTTTCTGGGCTGTGGTTAGCTCAGCGTACGGTGCCAGAGCAGCCAGTGGGTGCCCCCATCTTCTCCCCACCTCATTAACCTGGATTTCTTTCTCTCCCTGTCTGCCACACACAGCAGCAGAAACGACCCAATCCTGAGGTCCGCCGGAACATGACCATCAGAGCCGAACTCCCACTGGGCGCACGTTAGTATGGGAGTGTGGGCTTCAGGCCTGACCTTGTTTAGGGTGCATGGCTTTAAGGGATCAGACTCTGGATTCTGTGTCCAGCTCCAAGCGGTCTGAGACCAGAGAAGGAGAGCACAGCTCCTGGGGTTGAGAGGGGTGTGTCACTGGACCCCGGCCCCTCATCATTCCTATTTCCTCCCAGGGCGGAAGATGAAGCCACTGCTCCCCCGGGTCAGCTCGTACCTGGTGCCCATCCAGTTCCCAGTGAACCAGCCCCTGGTGTTGCAGCCCTCGGTAAAGGTGCCATTGCCCCTGGCAGCTTCCCTCATGAGCTCAGAGCTTGCCCGCCATAGTAAGCGAGTCCGTATCGCCCCTAAGGTGAGTGGCTTCTGCTTTCCTCTGAGGATCAAAAGTACAACACACTCTGCTAAATGATCCTTGAGAAGCTTATAAATCTAGTTGGGGAGACAAGGCATAAATACAGAGGAAAACTTAATTATAAAAGTTAAAAAGGAATTTGGATTACAATGTAATGGTATCAGAAAGCCCATGAATACCTGATGAGTTTATAAGAATTCAGACAAGGTGATGATGATAGATGGGCTGCGAGGGTTAGAGAAGAGTTTGCAAGGGAAGCAGGTCTTGGAAAGAAGTGGATTTAGGTAAGCAAACAGATGTGGAGAGAGCATGGAGGCAGGAAAGGCCAGTTTGTACCCAGTAATAGTGGAGGGAAAGGGTCATGCTAGCTCAGCATTTCTCAGCCTCAGTACTGTTGACATTTAGGGCGGGATAAGTCTTTGCTGGGGGTGAAGGGGTGCTGTTCTGTGCACTGAAGGATGTTTAGCAACATCCCTTGTCTCTTCCCACTAGAAGCCAGGAGCGCCTCCCCCCCCCCACCTATAAATGTCTCCAGGGGGTGGAATCACCCCTTGATAGAGCATCACTGGTCTAGTTTGAGGGGAAAGTGAGGAGAGTAAGTTAAGGCCACACTGTGATGGGCTGCCAAGTCTGGACTGAACCCTTCTGAGAAGGTTTTGAGAACAGGAGCTGCCCTGTAACAAAGTAAGGAAAAGGGCCCCCAACCCCTCAGTGAGATGAAAATAGCATGGGCTCTGGGTTTGCTTTTGTTTTATTTAAAAAATATTTTTAAATATATATAAAATTATACATACCACTATATAATTTTACATACATGTATTAATGTGATCATAGCATGTGTATTGTTTTTGTTTTAATGCAGTCTTTTTCCTCCTCCTTTTTGTCTCCCCTCCATTTCCCCTTCACCCACATCACCCTTGCTCCCCAGAATAGCCCATGTTGTTAATTTAGCATGCTCTCTTCCATACTTTGTTCATGCCGTTAATATAACAGACAGACATATATAAGCCATAACCATTTTATATATTCACACACAACACACACCACTGAAAATGGGATCATATTACACACTTTCGCTTCATGGAAATTCTTCCAAATCACTTGGCATAGCTCTAATTCATTGTCTTTTAATGGCCACATAATATTCCATGGTATGGCTGTGCCATAATTTTTCCAACCATTCCAACTTTTGTGGGCACATTTTGTTCCTAGTTTTTACCTTATGAACAACATTGCAATAAATATCTTTGCAAGTAGCTTTCTTACTAGTGCTATTTTTTTTTTTTTTTTTTTGGAGGGCAGTGTCACTGGCTCTCATATGTGGGACCCGAACCTGGGCCACTGGCTTCCCAGGCCAGCGCTTAACCACCACGCCACTGGGCCAGCCCTCTTACTAGTGCTTTTATATCTAAGCGATACTCCCAGACATGAGAGTGCGGAGTGAAGAAGGATTTTAAATTCTATTAAATATTGCCAGATTGCTTTCCAAAAAACTAATAATTCACATTTCCACCAGCAAGATATGACAAGACCTGTGTTTTTTTTGCCGGCAATTGATGTTATTAGTCTTCTTAATATTTGCCCATCTAATGTGCATAAATGATGTCTCCATAAACTATTTCATCTTTCTTTGCTTAGCAGTAAGTGTGAGCACCTTCTCATTATATTTGGTCACTTGGGAAGGTTCACTCTGAGATGTTTATTTACAGACATTGTCTATTTTTATACAGGGTTTTGTTAATAATTTGTGGGAATTCTCTGGTATTAAAATATTAACCTTGGGGCCGGCTGAGTGGCGAGGTGGTTAAGCACTGGCTTGGGAAGCCAGCAGCCCCTGTTTGGGTCCCACATATGAGGGCCAGTGACACTGCCCTAAAAAAAAATAAAATAAAATAAAATATTAACCTTGTCTTTTATGCTGAAGATGTTTTTTTTACTTCTATTGTTTGTTTCTTAATTTTGTTTATGGTATCTCTTGCCACCGTAAGATATTAAATTTTTACATAGTCAAATATGTCTCTCTTCTCTTTTACAGCTTCTGGGTTTCCAGTCTTGGTTAAGAAGGTCACCCCCACCCTCAGATTGTACATATAGTCTCCTAGATTCTCTTTCAGGATTTGTATGTGTTTCATTTTTCTGTTGTCTCTGTGTATAGTATAAAGTAGACATCTGATTTTATCTCAGACAGATAATGATTATGCCAGCACCATAGTAAATGCTCTCTCTTTTCCCCCTGGAAATGAACTACCACCTTCATCATATATTCTTGTATTTAATAGTTTTTAAGACTTTAAAAAGACAAAAAGAGGATCAGTAGCAGCGAGTGTGTCACTTATTTTAGTCATGATCTTGTGTCCCGCCTGGTGACTGGGTTACATCTCGAGGCTTCGAGAGCTCCCTTCCACCTTGCCCCTGCTTGCCTTTCAGGTGCTGCTGGCCGATGAGGGGGTAGCCCCTCTGCCCACTGCGGGACCCGTGAAAGAGGAGAAACTCCTACTTGGAGAAGGGCTGTGCCCTCTGCTTCCAGTTCAGTCCATCAAGGAGGAAGAAGTCCAGCCCGGGGAGGAAATGACCCAGTTAGGGCGGCCTATCAAAGTAGAAAGCCCGCCGCTGGAAGAGTGGCCCTCACCATGCCCGTCTGTCAAAGAGGAGCTGTCTCAGTCCTGGGAGGACTTGTCTCACTCTCCCACTCCAAGGCCCGGGAAGTCCCACAGTGGGCTCAAGTCCCCAGCCCGGTGCGTCTCGGAAATGCTCGTGATTAAACGAAGGGAGAGGAGGGAGATGAGCCGGTCTCGAAGGAAACAGCACCTGCGGCCTCCCTGTGTGGATGAGCCTGAGCTGGTCTTCTCAGAGGACCCCGGGACTTCGCGACGAGCCCCAGAGCTGGTTCTCCCCTTAGAGTCCTCTGCACCTGCCTCCCAGCTGGGCTACTCCCAAGAGGAGGGAGGACCTTTTAAGACACCCACCAAGGAGATGCTGCCTATCTCTTCCACCCCAAGCAAATCTGTCCTCCCCTTAACCCCTGAATCCTGGAGGCTCACACCCCCAGCCAAAGTCGGGGGGCTAGATTTCAGCCCAGTACGAACCCCCCTGGAACCCTTTGGCGCCTTGCCTGACTCTCTGGGGCTGACAGATTTCAGTATCACCCCACTGAAAAATATTCCCCTCTTTGACTCACCCCGAGAGCTCCTCAATTCCGAGCCCTTTGACCTCACCTCGGACCCCTTCACCAGCTGTCCCCCCTCAGATATGGAAGTCCCCAAGCCAGGCTCCCCCGAGCCACAGGTTGCCAGCCTTTCAGCCAACCGTTCCCTGACAGAAGGCCTGGTTCTGGACACAATGAATGATAGCCTCAGCAAGATCCTGCTGGACATCAGCTTCCCTGGCCTTGAGGAGGACCTGCTGGGCCCTGACAGCATCAGCTGGGCTCAGTTCATCCCTGAGCTGCGGTAGATACCTGACGCCACCTTTGCTGCTCAAGCTATCACTCTCCTGGGCACTCGCGGGGCTGGGCTGTCCAAGGCCTCTGAGGAAGGACAGCAGTCAGGGACTGTCCGCTCCTTGAGCCCCACCTTGTCTGGCCATGCCAAGGCAGACATGACGCCATAGCTTCCACTGGGCCCTCTGCAAGCCGCAAGGCCCTGGTGACTGGTCTCTGCTACCCAGAGGACCTGAGTTCTCACTCTCCCTGCTGGAGCTGAAGGGAGGGAGTAGCAAAGACAAGGGTGAAACAAATTAGGAATTCCTCAAACTTTGAGTTCTGTGCCCAGCAGTCTCTCATGTTCCCTTCTTTTTGCGGGGGCCCTTGTAAATAGTGTATATTCTTCAAAAGTATCCTCTAATTATAAATGTAAGCTTATTTCCTTAGATCATTATCTAGAGACTGCCAGAAGGTGGGTAGGATGACAGCAGTTTCAGCTGGCTTCTGTTCCTTGCGTTTAGTTCCTAGAAAAGGGGGCACCTGCAGTGCACGGTTTCTTCCAGGCCCAAGGTACCTGCCTCAAGGGTCCTTCACTGTAGGCCCCCAGGCAAGTGGATCTGCTTGCCAGGGTCCTTCTTATTGCCCCTCCCTCCCACCTCTGCATATTTCCAAGTCAGCTTGCCCACAAGAAGTCCTGGTTAAGCTGTCTCTTGTAATGGGTTGAGTTGAATTGGAGGTGGGGGATGGATCCATCTAGAGCAAAGAGTGGGTGCCCAGATATGCACCCATGAGATGTTTCTCTGATAGTGTCCCTAATCATGCCAGCGAGACTAGCATTGATGAGAACTTGGCCCAATGCTTGAGAAGGCAGAAAGGGCCCCGACCACCTGGCTTTCTTAGCTTGTACTGCAGCTTTGCAAAGAGCCACCCTGGGCCCCAGCTGACCACAGGCATGTGAGCCAGCTCAGAACACTACTGTAACCACTACTAAATAAAATCCAGGGTGGAAATGCTGGTCTCTGTGGTGTGTCGGTGTCTGGTTCCTACGGCATAAGAAAAGGTTGGAAAAGAGTGGGTGGTGATAAAGAGGGTGGTAACGGGAAGGAGGCGAGGCCTGAAGCCAACATGAAGAAGCCCTTGAAGGAGAGTGCAACGGCCTTTAGCATGGATCACCCGTCTCACACGCTGCACAGGCACACAGCCTTTCTAACAGAAACTGGCAGCTTTCCCGGTGCTGGTGCTGCTCAGCCCATCCCCAGTGAGGACAAGGCCTACGTAGAGGCAGACCTGGCAGAGCATTGGGAAGGATGGGCCCACCTACAGGTCCCTCATGACCACCTCCACCCCTAACCCAAGCCCTGGAATCCAGCTGGCTCCGCTTCGCACCCCAGGCCTTCCTGGCAAGTCCCCAGAAACAGCTCCCAGTTACCTTCTTTTGCAGTCAGAACTTAAGAGCCCTGTCTCTTTCCTGTCTCACCTGAAGCAGCCAGGGCCCAAGGGACTAATGAGCCCTACTCCCTGTGTCACCACTCAGGAAGCATCACCATAGCAACGCCAGCAGCAAACAATGCTGCCAGTAAAACCTTCCCTACAGAGCTGCCCCTCCCAGCAAATCAGGTTCAGAAGAAAAATGGCCTGTAACCCACAAAGATCACCCAGAGGGCAGAATAATCCATCCCACGCCAGAGAACCTTTCCTGCAGGTAGGGGACCGGGCCCTACCTCTGGGTCTAGTGGCTGTCCCCCTGGGGTGGGCCAGCCTTTCTCCAGGGTAGCCATGAACTCAGCTGTCTTCCTCCCTTAGTCCTATGGAGCTCATAATAGAGGAGAGGAGGTGCCTGGTTATCACATCTCCCAGACCCACCCACTGGGGCGGTCACATAGAAATGACTTAGGGGACCTGGCCCAAGAAACAGGTGACTGATGGACCTAGAAAAGTCCTAGGAGTGGACTGGATGGAGAGGCACCGGTGAAGAACGTAGTATCATGGGTAGCGCAGACAGACAGATGGCCTAGGTGCCAGCTCTGCCACTCAGTCTCCTGGCACTTTGGGGGAGTTATTTACCCTCATTGTATCTTGCTCTTTGTATCTTTGAGAAGGGGACCATAACAGCACCTGCTCATAGAGCTGTGAGGGTTAAACAAGATGGGATAAGTATTTAGCACAATGTCAGTGCATATTTGCTACTGTTTATTTTGTGGGGGTGGAGCCCAGAAAAGGCAAGAGACCAACATTCTAGATGCTTTCTATATTTGCTTGTATTTTAATGAAAAGTGAGGGCAACACACCAATGACTGAGAAATGAGTCATACAAGGAGTCTAGGATAGAAAAGCACCCAGCCCCCATTCTCTGAAGAAAGACTTCCCTTCTACACTTAACTTGGTAAGGTGTGTTTTTCCCAGGATTTCCTCAGGCCTGATGTGCCCTGTTAGGTGTGCCCGTTCCTGGGCGGGAGTGTGGGAGCACCACCATGGACAAGGAGTGAAAAGTGGGGGGATTCAGGGTTAGGAAAGAGGGTGGGAAATCAAAGCCCAAACCTGATAGATGGAAAGAGAACAAAAGATGTGAGAAGTCTGTGAGAATAATACAGAGCAGTCATAACTTTTGACAGGCAGGGCAGGAACAGAGACATGGTTCCCTGCTGGGCCATCAGTGTGCTGATGGGAATCCTGGGTCTGGAGGAGGCTGGCAGCTTGTTTCCTCTGCCGCTGCTCCTGGAAGAAGAGGCAGAGTGCTCCCAGGCTCCCTTTGTCTCTCCCTAGATGGTGGAGGCCTGTGAATCCCTCCCAGCCCACCACACGTGGCCTCAGTGTGAGTTCTTCGTTCCGGATGAGCCCTGGGAATGGCCTGGCTTCACCCGACAAGCCTACCACCAGTTGGCCCTGAAGCTGCCCCCCTGCACAGACATGAAGTCCAAGGTACACCACCGACTAAAGCACCCTTGGAAGGATACGACTGAGCACACGTGGGGCTTTCACACGTGGCTTGATGTGGGGCGCTTGCCGGCCACGTTTCCCACCAGGCCCGATAGGCCCTATGATAGTAATGTGTGGCGCTGGCTGACAGACTCCAGGGCCCACTGCCGCCCCCCTGCAGAGCCCCCCATCCCCCCTCCCTCCTGGATGGGTCAACACAGCCTTCTGACCTTCTTCTGCTGCAATCCTCCTATCTTTCTGGATGTGAATAGGAAGAGCCAGGTGATTTTCAGGACAGTGAAGGAACTAAGAGAGATGGAGAAACTCAAGTCGAGGAGTCAAGCAAGGGCACCTCCACTTGATGCCGATGGCAACATCCTGCCCCCAAAGAACTTCAAGAAGTAAGAGGCGCTCCTTTCTCAGGGAGCTCCCCTGCCTATCCATGTTCAGGTGACCCCTCTCTCTCTCTGCTTTCCTGTTTCCAATATCTAGCTTGGTACTCCAACCTTCCCACCTCTGGTCATCTGAAAATTAAACCCTGCTCTGATGTAGCTGGAGAGAAGGGATGGAGGCCAGGGAAGGACAGCCAGGAGACAGACTCAATTATTTAACTAAAATTAAGGGGATACAACCACGTCCTTAACGCCTGCTAGGCCCTGGGGATATTGAGAAATGTCATTCAGTCCCTGCCCTCGGGGAGCTTACGAAAGGCAGGTACCTACCTATAGACATGCGTGGAAAGAAATCTATCAATACAAGCCCACATGTGCTAAGTGCTCACAAGCCCAACGTGTGAGATAGAGGATGGGTGTTGTAAGGATGTCAGTTATTTATTTTTTTTGAGGGCAGTGTCACTGGCCCTTATATGTGGGACCCGAACCGGGGCCGCTGGCTTCCCAAGCCAGCGCTTAACCACCGCGCCACTCGGCCAGCCCAGGATGTCAATTATTAATGGAAAAAGCTGAAAGCTGGGGTTGGAGGCTTGGATTAGAGTCCAGACTCCGTCCCTTTGGCAAGTTGCTTAGTTTTCCCAGACTGAGTTCCATTATTGATTGTTGACAATTATCAACAAAATAGGGATGGTACATACCATGCCTACCTCAATGGGTGAAGATAAAGTGGGTTAATGAATATACTAAGCACTAAACAAAAAGTAGATGTTATTACAGAAATTCAGCTGAGGGAGGGAGAGAGGGATTGCTGTGGGCTAGAGCGTCCTCCCAGGAAGGCTTCCTGAGAAAATGGATGAAGGCTGGAAGGGTAGGAAGCCTTAAGAAAGGCAGAAAGAAGGAGCTGGAGGGTTGATTGGGTTGAGCAGAGACAGGAATGTGAAAGGAGCTACTCCAGAACCCTACAGCTCTCCCCTCCCTGCCCATGGTGGGAACTCACGGATATTGCCATACTGGGTCCTGCCCTGGAACTATGAGTGGCCGGAAAGGAGGAGGGGAATAAGGAATGGAATGTCTTAAATTCCAATCCCAAGGGCATTAACAGAAGTACTGGGAGGTTGGAGAGGAGGCTGTGGGGATCTGTAATCTTAAAAAATCATGCCAATATTGGGCCACCGAGTGGCGCATTGGTTAAGAGCTGGCTTGGGACGCCAGCAGCCCCGGTTTGGATCCCACATATGAGGGCCAGTGACACGCCCTCTACAGCTAAGATGGTGAACAACAGCTCCACCTGGAGCTGGGCTGCTGTGAGTCCCCGGGGATGGCATAGCTGCAGCCCTTGCTACAGTGGGCTGCCATAGGCTACAGTGAGTGGCTGGCAGACAGCATGAGCAGCCGGCAGCCAGTCTGAGCTGCCAAGAGCCACCATGAGCAGCCGTCCAGAGATCGGCGACCGATCTGCCTCACCCTAGAAGAGCGCAACGATGATACCAACATGGGTCAGTGAAGCAATGTCCTCCACAACTAGACTGAAGAACAAAAGGACAGCAACTTGTCTGTTCCCCTTCTCTGGTTCCCCAATGCTGTTCTCCTCCCCCATTTCCCCAATAAAATCTTTAAAACAACAAACAAATGAAAAAAACATGCCAACAGTTGGCGATTTTGAGGGAAGATTTTTCAGGACCTTGGCTTCTCTCTACTGTCTCTGCAATGAAGATGATTGATGGCTAATATGGGCCAACACTAGACACACAAAGGGGAAGAATATTTAGATCACTCCTCAAAAAAACAGTCAAATGATAGTACCAGATGTTGTTCTAATCACTTTAACTGTACTATTCAATCCTCCCATTCCCTCTGAATAGAAACTATTATTATCAACCCCATTTTGCAGATGGGGCATCTGAAGTACAGAGACTCAACTATCTTGCTCACTTTCACATAGCCAGTGAGTGGCAGGGCTAGCTCCAGAGCTACATTCCTACCTACTATGCTCTACTCCACTCTTGTCTGATTGGGGAATCAGACAAGTTCACAGCCACTTCTAATAGAACAGAATGGTCTATAAAGGCAGTGTAAGAAAATACAATTAAGCATAAAAAGCGCTCCGCACAGTGCCTGGCATACAGTAATGGTGTGTGATGGTAGGAGCAGCGTGGCCTCTGGGGTCCATCATGAACTCTCTATACAACCTGAATCTGCTTAACCTCTTTGAGCCTCACTTTCCTCAAGTTATGTGTTGGAGACAGTCCATGAAGGGTTTTTAGAAGATTCCTAGGCATAGTGCCTGGATAGAAGGGGCTCTATAAATCATGTCATTATTAGGACAGCGTCTCCGTGAGAGAAGGATCCTGGTTTCGCTTATTGCTGCTGTCGGCCCAGCCCCTGGAGTCAGGAATGAAGGCATGAGTCTCAGACAAGGCTTTGCCATTCACAGAAGAGGAGGTCTTTGAGCTGGCCCTTGAAGGATGTGTACAAGTTCACCAGGTGGGAACAAGGAAGAGTGATGAGAGCAAAGGCCCGTCTGGCCCTGTCGCTCCTCTTGCGCAGCTCTGTCAGGGGTTAAAGTAATGGTTAAAATGGCTCTAGGGGCCGGCCGAGTGGCGCATTGGTTAAGCGCTGGTTTTGGGATGCCAGCGGCCCCGGTTCGGATCCCACATGAGGGCCAGTGACACTGCCCTCTACAGCTAACAACAGCTCCACCTGGAGCTGGGCTGTGCGAGCCCCGGTGATGGTGTGGGCTGCAGCCCCTGCTGCAGTGGGCTGCCATAGGCTACAGTGAGTGGCCCGCAGCCAGCGTGAGTGGCTGGCAGCCAGCGCAAGCTGCCAATAGCCGCGGTGAGCAACATCCAGAAGCCGGTGACCCATCTGCCTCATCCGGGAAGAGAGCAATGATGATACCAATTGGGCCAGTGAAGCAATGTCCTCCACAACTAGACTGAAGAACAAAAGGACAGCAACTTGTCTGTTGCCCTTCCCAGATTCCCCAACGCTGTTCCCCTCTGCCAATTCCCCAATAAAATCTTTAAAAATAAATAAATAAATAAAATGGCTCTAGATCCCTGCGAGAGCACATTCTGAGCATGAGAGACCCAGGGGACTTCAGGCAAAGTCTAAGCCTCAAGATGCTCATGATCTTGTTGGGAAACAGAACAATTATATACAGGTAAACCCAGCCATTCCCAGGTCTGGTCGTACATTAGAGTCACCTGTAGAAAAGAGTTGAGGTGTGAGCCCCATCCGGGAGACTCTAACTTACCTGGCCTGGGAGGGGACAGACTGGGCACTAGGATTTTTTTAAAAGCTGCTGAGGGTGGTTCTGACGTGCAACCCAGCCTGAGAAGCTTTGATGTAAACCAAAAGCAGCAAATGGGGATATCTGCTGAACCAGAGGCAAACCACATTGAGCCTCAGGAAATTTGCTGCTATTCAACTATGGTTTTTAAAAAGCCCATTTCCCACTGTTGAACTTAATACGACAGGCCTGTAGAAGAAGAAACCATGAGACCAGATGTTGGGAGGCAGCAGGTCAGAGCGGGAAGGGCCCTTGGGTAGCATCACATTCACCAGCGACGAGAGGGAGACTTGTGCTAAGCTCGCTCTCCTTCCCACCTGCACTACGTTAGTGGATGAGGTGGGGCTTGAAAGATAGTTAGACTCTGGATATGATATGACTACAATATGTCAAAAGTCTGGAAGATTGACCAGATAAACACAATTTTTCCAGCCTAATGCAAACATGCACACACAGGAAAAGAAACGGAAGGGATTCCCCACGCCTGATTGCTCTCTACCTCATGCAAGGCAGCAGCATGGTGCTTTCCCGTCTCACCCCGCACTTCCACCATGCCTGATCTCTCCTTTGACCGCTCTCTTCTCTCCACACCCCTTCCCCCCACAGGTACCGACACATCTCAGCTGGTGGGAGGTTTGAACCCCTAGGCCTCCAGCTCCTGCCTAACCCACTTCCCAGTAATTCTGCCAGGAGCTGGCCATGCCCCAACCCTCTGCCTCATTACCAGGAGAAGGCACTAAAGCTGGCCTTGCTGCCCAGTGCGCCCCTGGGCCAGGACCTCGTGAGCAACTACCAAACCCTGAGAATGGACCGGGTTGCCTTGCCCCTCCATCATCTCTCCAAGGCACAACCATGCCAAGCCTCAACAAGGAAGAGAAAGAGGAGAACTGGACACACCTAGAAAAGCTTCTGGCTCTAGTGTTCTCAACCAACGTGAGAAGCCTTTGGGGTGGCTGAAGGACTCTGGCTTCTGCAGGACACAGAGTCTCCACCATTCCCCCAACTTCGAGCACCTCTGTTGTAGCCCGGGCTCCTCAAGAATCTACTGAAACCCTAAATTGTTATCTGTCCTCCTTGGGGACTCTCTCATAGCAGGTGGGAAGACTGAGGGGTGGGTAGAGCAGAAGCAGGATCCAGTTCCAAGGGACAGACCAGGGAGTAGGGAGGAAGACCGTGTGTGTGTGTGTGTGTGTGTGTGTGTGTGTGTGTGTGTGTGTGTGTGTGTTGGAGGCGGGGAAGAGGCACTGTAAGAAATGTGGTAAGAAGTTACTTCTACTCCCATAGCCCATTGAAACTAGACAGCTTGGTCAGGGTACAGAAAGCTTCTTAGGGAAAAATAACCTTGATTCTACCCCTTCCAGGGCTATTTGATGTCTGGATAAAGACTGGAAGTAACTCTGCTAGGTTGCAGGTCCCATGCAGGGTTTGGGGGAGCAGAGGCCAGGCCAAGGCTGGTGCTGGAGGATGGAAGAGTCAGGTCTGAGAAAGGCTGACCAGGCCTCCAAGGAGGGACAGGAGTAGAACAAAGTAGAGTTCAAAATAAAGGTCAGAGTGGTCCCCCTCAGGGATATTACCTTAGACCTTGGGCCTGTGCTGCAGGTGACCCCAGATGCCTCAGCTTTTATGATGGGGCATCAGGGACAAGTGGCCTAAAGTGGAGACAGGTGAAGCACATTGGTCAGAAAGGTGCTGACCCTCGCTGGGGTGGGGTTTGGGTGGGGGAGGCCTGGAAGAGGCACAGTGGGGGTGCCAGCAGGAAGATGGCTGCAGAGGGAGCCTCTTGTCCCCATCACAGCCCAAGTTGGTGACCTTCCCCAGCTGGGTTTCTCCTGGCCTCCTGCCCACTGCCTTTCCTCAAGCCCTGCAGGCACCTGGGAATCCAAACAGCGCCAGGATTCTAGCCCTGGTTAACCACTAACCAGCTATGTAACCTTTGGGAAGGTCATGCTTCCCTCAGGCTTTTGAGTTTTTTCAGCTGCACAGAGGGAACCACTAGGGTATAAATAAAATCACGTAAGTGAAATACCTGCAAAGTGTCTGGCACATTGTAGACCTTCCATAAATGAAGCTATGAACCATTACTTCTGGAATACAAGTAATAAGTCATTGGAATATTACTCATCCATAGAAAGGAATGAAGTACTGATCCACTCTACAATATAGATGAAACTTGAAAACACCATGCTGAGTGAGAGAAGCCAGAAAAGGCAGCGTAGTGTATGATTCCATTTATATGAAATGTCTAGAATAGGTAAATCCATAGACACAGGAGGTAAACTGGTAGTTGCCTGGTGCTGGGGGAGGGGAGAATGGGGATTGGTCGCTTGATGGATTCAGGGTTTTCTTTTGGAGTGATGAACATATTTTGGAACTAAAAGTGATGGTTGTACAACATCATGAATGACCAGAATGCCACTGAATTATATACTTTAAAACGGTAAATTCGGTGTGAATTTCATCTCAGTTAAAAATAACTATAATAAGGCCAGCCAAGTGGTGCGGTGTTTAAGCGCTGGCTTGGGAAGCCAGCGGCCCCAGTTCGGGTCCCACATATGAGGGCCAGTGATACTGCCTTCAAAAAAAAAAAAATAAACTATAATAAATAGGGTAGAGAGAGAGTTGCCAGATTTCCTTATAGTTCTAAATCTGTAACTTTATTCAATAGTCCTCTTTGCTACCTCTGTCCATGGTACGTGGGTGGGTGGGCGGGGAGGACCAGAGCAGGGGGTGAAGGAGCACTTCCTGAGGACTCCAGGGGAGTACCCCGGCTCTGGGAACCTACCCGTTCTCTCCATTCTGGATTAGAATGGTGGTAGGAAGAATGAGGTCCCTTTACCTAGGATCCTACCATGTCAGCAGGGCTGGCCATTAGAAAACCACTTCAGTGTGTAGATGGTAAACCAGAGCCCAGAGAGGGTAACTTCAGGCCGCAAAGCCAGGCAGTCCCTGCCTCCTGGCTGTAGAACACAAGGCCCAGGGCTTGGAGCTAGGCCCCTGGGCCTGTGTTGCCATCCTTCTTCTCAGGCTACTTGCCCACAATGCCAGGGTTTTGTCACCTTTACAGTGAGAGGCCCGGGGATACTTAGAGGGTTAATATGAAGATTTGGGGGGGGTGAAAGGAAGGAGGCCATTGGAATTCCTCAGAGAAAGCCACCTACTCTCTGGCCTGGAGGGCAGAAAGTAAGCTGCACTTCCACAGACTCCTGCCTTAGCAGACCCAGACCACCCCAGAGGCTGCCAGCCTCACATCAGAAGGTCTTCCACTCACCCACCACTTTCCTGCTCTGCTCTCTGGACAATAGCCTCCTTTCTGCTGGCAGGGGGACGACAATGTTATCAGGGCTCTCTTGTCCAGCAGCCAGCCAAAGATGCGGAAGCAAGACTCTTGAAATTCCTGAACTCCAGTTGGCCATGGAGATCCAGGGGCAACAATAACATCTACACGTCCTCCTGAGCCTGGGGATTTTGTAAGGCATCCCCATCTCAGCCTGCTACCAACCATGAACACCACTCCCCACCCCACCCTCCCACATACCCTAATGAATATGGAGTTCTGGGAAGCCTTTGGTGAGGTGGAGTTGAGGATCCCTGTAACCTGGGTCTGCCTTAAAGACTTATTCTCTCACCACAACACTGAGGGTAGATCTGAGAGGGAGGCAGGGACGGACACCCCTCCCCCAACACACGCATGCACACACATACCCAGCACGCCACCCCATGGAACAAACATCCTGTTCTCTGCAGAATGCCACCAGCTTCATAGACCCTAATTAATCCCAGCACAGAGGCCTTGAGGGCCACTTCAGGTCAACTCCCCTTCTGCAACCTCCCCTTCCCTAAACCCAGGCTCGGTCTCATGCATGAGCTGGGTTGCTGAGGCCAGTTCAGGTTCCTGGGTTTCTGGGGGCCTGAGGAATGGTTGGGGGACAGTTAGTGTTGGAAGCTTTGGGGGCTGGGAACCCCTGGGGGAGATGCAGGGCCAGCCACTTTGCCAACCATGATCTTCAGCTTTCAATCTTCATCTGGCTGTCTCCTATCTAATCCCTATGCCTCAAAAAGCCCCATCGCTGCTCCCTGGGATGGCAAATCAGAGCCAAAACCATCTCTCCAGCCTGCCCCAAACTCACTTCCTACCCTCTCCAGGACACTCTGGCCTCTTGTTTCTATTCATCGCTGACTCACTCGTTCAGGCCCTTTGTTTTCCTGCTCCTCTTTCACCTCTGAGATCTTTCCTAACTGTCCACTGAGCCACATACATTTACTCTTCCTTACACCATGTGAGTAATTTGGGCTGCCTATTTATCATTGTATTCAGTGGTTTTATGGCTATTCATATACTTGCCCATCTCAGGTTAGTCTCCAGCCAACACACTCTCTGTAGGCATCAGGACAGACTCTCGCAAATGTTATGTGCTTGTAAGATAACGCTGCTGCATGTTGCCATTTGATGTGGCTTTTCCTGGACGCCCACTGAACACTAGGTGTAATGGCATGGTTCCTAGATAATAGTGACTTCTTTAGCACGAGGATCACTAGAAAGTGGAGGTCACGTCCAGGAGTGCCAAGGGCAGGCCCACAGTTTAGGCAAGAAGGAAGAAAAAAATGGAGGGAAATTGCAACAGGAAAGGAAGTAGATAAACACAAGAGGGAGAAGAGAAATGCTGAAGCCAGAGGAAGGCAGAACAGGAGTCTCTGTCAGAGCTCAGAGGTCCAGGATATTTGGAAGGAGTTGGGCAACTTGACAGATTCTCTGAGAGCACTTGCAGGATAAAAATTAGGGTCCAAAGCTCGGGATGAGAGGGATTGGCAAATAATGGGGGGATGAGTAAAAAGGGTTATTGCCCTTGAGTGTGTGCCTATGACATCATCAGGATTCTGTGACTGAAAAAATCAGGTGGAGAGCTCAACCGGTTGTTGCAGGGTCTCATCACCCGAGTAGCTGGGGGAACAATGGCACATTCCTTCCTGTGTCCTCTGGAGTCCTGCTGAACAATTCACTCAACAAATTTTGTGTAAGGCGAGAGAGAAGAGACAAAAAAGCAAACACAAAAACCCTCCCTTGATAAAGCCTAAGATCTAGTGGGAAGGAGAAGTAAACAATTAAAGTAGTGGGAGGAATAATGTAATAGATACCCGATCCAGTTGTACGATGAGAGCAAAGAGGGGTGGAATCTATGCCAGTGTGTGGTGTGTGTGTGTGTGTGTGTGTGTGTGTGTGTGTGTGTGTGTTGCCAGCACACACATGTGTATTTGTATGTACAGTTCCCAAATAACAGCAAACATTTACTCAGCATTTACTATGTGTCAGGCAATGTTTTGAGAGCTTTTCACGAATCAACCTCTTTAATCTAACAACATTGTGAGGTAGGTCCCATTATGATCTCCATTTTAGAGATGAGTCAACTGGGGCATAGAGAACTCTTAACCATTTTGCTATTCTGTTTCTCATTTAAACTTCATGGCAATTTTACAAGTTACGTGTTCTTTCAGTTTTACAGATAGGAAGTAGATTCCAAAAAATTAAGCACTTCACTCAGACAATTAGTAAATGACTGAGTTGGACTACTTGACCAAGCTTGTCTGAATTCAATATCCCATGTTCAGTCTGCTTTCATCTACAGAGACAAACACGTGGGTTTTTCGTGCCTTAGTTTTGCTAACCATAAAATAGGAGAAAAACATCCTAGTGTCAAATACAAAAAGTTTCCCTAGCCTGGTAGTCTTTGGAAGGTCTACCTTTGGGGGTGGAGGGAGGGGTGATCAATTTTCAGAACTGGCTCAGACCTCCTGGGACCCTTGCTGGACAGGAGAATTCTGGAAAACAGCTTCACTCCTGTCTTCAGCAAATCTGACAGGGCCAGAGGAGAAAGCCTGAAATAGAACTGGCTGCCCTTAACCCTCCACGGCTCAAGGGAGCTGTTTGTCTAGCTCTGAATAACCCGTTCTCTGAAGAATATTCTGGGAATTTCCTAATGCGGTAGGGCATTGGGCTGGATGATTTCACTGTGCCAAACGAACTCTCCTTCCCATCCTACCATCAGAAATACAAACTGGCACTGTTCAGCCTGGAGGATTAAAAAGAAAAGGTGTAAGATATTTAAAAGCATGAAAGGTTGTCATGAGGAGGTTGGGAACCAGTTCATCTCCATCTCTACTGTGGCTTGGACAAGAAGGAGAGCTTTTGAATACAGCTATAGGGATTTAGATTAGCTATAAAGAAGAACTTCCTAATATAGTGGAGAGAAGCTGGAATAGACTATATCAGGTTCGAGGAAACCACTTGTGAATCTATTTAGACAGGTGCCGTTCAATAGAAATGTAATGGAGCTACTACATATGTAACTTTAAATTTGTTAGTTGCCATATTAAAAAAGTAAAAAGAAACAGGTTAAACAAATTAAATTTCACGAAGTATTTTATTAAACCCAATAGATCTAAAATATTATCAGCAGGGCCGGCCGAGTGGCGCATTGGTTAAGCGCTGGTTTTGGGATGCCAGCGGCCCCGGTTCGGATCCCACATGAGGGCCAGTGACACTGCCCTCTACAGCTAACAACAGCTCCACCTGGAGCTGGGCTGTGCGAGCCCCGGTGATGGTGTGGGCTGCAGCCCCTGCTGCAGTGGGCTGCCATAGGCTACATGAGTGGCCCGCAGCCAGCGTGAGCGGCTGGCAGCCAAGCATGAGCTGCCAATAGCCGCGGTGAGCGACATCCAGAGGCCAGCGACCCATCTGCCTCATCCGGGAAGAGCGCAATGACGATACCAACAGTGAAGCAACATCCTCCGCAACTAAACTGAAGAACAAAAAGACAGCAACTTGTCTGTTCCCCTTCCCCGATTCCCCAACGCTGTTCCCCTCCACCAATTCCCCAATAAAATCTTAAAAAAAAAAAAAAAATAAAATATTATCAGCAAAATAATGCAATCAATGTAAAAATAATTAATGAGATGTTTTGCATTGTGTTTTGTATTGTTTCGTCTCAAGTACCTAATCCATATGTAGCTGGTGGATACTGGTCAGCACAAGTCTAGAATTGCTAATGACTGTCAGACACCCAGCTGTAAATACAAGGTATGGTCTGGTTTTTTGTAAAGGCAGCAAATTGTCTAGGAAACCTGATGGCCTATGAGAATGCAGGCCAAGAAAACCTTACCTTTTGGAGCCCTTCTTAGCCTCCCTCATTGCTAGACATGTGAACTCCTCCGGGAGTTCTTAGAACCCAGTCGGCAGCTCGGGCGTTCTCTTTCAGTAGAGAGAAGCTGGCTCCCTCAAGTCTGTCAGATTCAGTGTTTGGGAGGGTGTCGGCCCAGGTGGAAAGAGCTCTGTGCCCAGGGGAACAAGGAAAAGGGCTCCCTCCTGGGGTACACAGGTAGCTTTATTCTCTGCATGGCAGGAGACGGCTCTCCTCACCCTGCCAGTCTGTCTTGTTGGTGGGAATGACGGGTCACAGGAGGAGCCAAGCCAGACAAAGGGGTGGAGAGGAACAAATCTACCCATCTGGGGTGCAGTGTAGGACATAATCACTGTTCCAGCACTATTCCGAATTCTCCGTCTGTGACACCCCTTCTCCCGGTCCCTGCATGGCCCTCTCCCTCCTTGTTCTCATCTCTGTCCAATGTCATCTGCTCTAAAAGAGACACCTCCACTCCCCATCTCTCTCTTTTCTCTCACTTAGCTTCATTTTTCTTCGGCACTTACCACACTATTTGACATTATAAATTTAGTTCATTGTCTGCTTTCCTCTTTGGAATGAGGACTCTACGAGTCCAGGGATTTTTTTGGTTCACCAGTGGTACATCCAGGGACTGGCTCAGTGTCCGACACATAGCAGGTGCTCAATAAATATTTTTTGACTGAGTTCTCTGTGAAAAAGAAAACTTGTTATAATTAAGAGGAAAACCAATGCAGTGAGGGAGCCATATTGCACACTTTCATTTTTTCTCATAAAATTTCTGAATTTGGGTCCATTCACTGCATCATCTATGTGAATGGCAAGATGAAATAAATGAGAGAAATTACAGACATTTCCAGGTCCTGGAAAGGAAAACCTGTGCTTCTTCTATTCTTTACAATCCAGAATGGTTTAACCTTCCTCAGTAGTGTTCCCGGAAATTTTCTCCCTCTATGTCTCATCATTAGAACTCAATGTAGTTAGTTATTCCTCGTGAATGATTTGGTGTGTTGAATTCTATAACCATTTGGTTAAAAAATAATAAGGGGAGGGAACCAAGATGAATTATTGGTAAGGACACAGACAACCCAGCTGAGGTTACAAACTGGCCACGGAACATTCCCTGTCATTCTCTACCATCCTATTAAAGGGATTTATTTCTTTAGCCCCCGCAAAAGGAGAGTTCAGAATTTTGTATGGCCAGAACATCCCTGTTCACCCTGCAACTTGGATAAAGGACAAATCTACTAAGGAAGAAACCAAAGAACAGGAAAGACAAGAGTCTCCTTACTCCTGAGTCTCACTCCAAAATGGTGAGATAGATAATGAGTAAGGCAGTGTTAGTTTAGGCTGAAGAGCACAGGGGCCCACTGACTTCTCCTCCTCGCCTACATTCCAGAGAGTGGCATTTCCTGAGCACAAGTGCTTCTGAGGGCCAGGCAGCAAAGGTCTATCTGACTAACCGGAGAAGAGAAGCTGATGTCCCTAACCTCACCCCATCCAAATCGTAAACGCCAAAGTCTCCATTCTACACTCCAGGTCCATTTACTCTTCCTAGGCGTGCAGCCTGCAGGTCTAAGGACACCTGCGTCCTGAGACATCCCATCCATGTTGTCAGGCTGGCCTAGAGTCATCTCATTCTTGTTCACTGATAGCATTACTCCTCCAAAAAAAAAAAGAATTAATAAGGGACTCTGGAAGATGCTGAAGAATTTTCAAACCTGAGGAATGAATTGCTGAGAATAAAGTTGGAGGAGATGCCTTTCAGCATTGGGGCCCGTCTCCAGCATCATAGTATACAGGTCCCTCAATGCCCTGTCAAGGGACAGTTAGTCCTACGGAAACAACCACAGGAACCCAGCTCCCCATGTCAGTGGACCCTCTTCAACCTTTATCACAGGAAAATGTGATGGATGTCAAGGCCTGGGAGCGAGCTGGAATATTCCACTAAAACCGAGTCTCATTGAAGCCAGGATCTGGTGGGCCACAACTTGATAAGTGGAATCGTACTATAGTTTGGTTTTCATTCTATGTTTATGATCTCCATCAGTATTCGCCCTTTGGCATAATGGAAACTGAGCAGGACTTGGCAGACAGAACACAGGGGTTTGATTCCTGGCTCTGCCAAACAATAACTAAATCTTGGGAAAGTTTTCCAAGTCTTAGGATATTAGTTTCCTGGGGCTGCTGTAACAAAGTACCACCAAGTGTCTGGCTCACAGAAGAGAAATTTATTATCTCCCAGTTACAGAAGCTAGAAGTCCAGCATCAAGGTGTGGGCAGGGTTGATTCTTTCCACAGGCTGTGAGGACGGATCTATTCCATGCCTCTCTCCCAGTTTCTGGTGGTTTGCTGGCAATCCTTGGCATTCCTTGGCTTATAGATGTGTCCCCCCATTCTCAGCCTTCACACTCACAGGGTGTTCTCCCTGTGTGTCTCTCTATCCAAAATTCCCCTTTTAATAAGGGCATAATCGTATTGGATTAGAGGCCATCTTAACTTGATTATCTCTGTAAAAGCCCGATCTCCAAACAAGGCCACCTTCCAAGGTCCTGGGGGTTAAGACTTTAACATATGAATTGGGCAGAACATGAATGAACCCATAACGCTTAGCTAGTTTCCTCATCTGTAAATGGGGGTCACAATACAATTCTCCCTCATATAATTGTAGTATTTGTGAAAGTGCCTCAGAGATTGTTCCACAGAAGGCCAGTGGCTATCTGGTTGGTGCTGTCAGGACCAGACTGTGTCCCTAGGGAGCAGGGGTCGCATGGGGTACTCACCCTGTACGCATCCAGCATGTGTGAGTAGGAGCTTGACCAATGCAAATCTGACGAGAGATGAGCCGGAGCTAGAAAACATCTGAAATCAAGAGTTGGTGAGGAAGTGGAGCCCAAGGACCCCGCGCCCCCAACCCCATACACTGCTGACTGGAATGCACAGTGGTATACACACTTTGGAGGGCAGTTTGGCATTATGCACAAATGGGGAAGCAGTTCCACTCTTCAGTACATACTCTAGAGAAAGGCTTATACATTTTCCCAGGAGATATGTGCAAAAAAGTTATAGCAGCTTTGGTTGTAAGTAAAAAAATGAAAACCTACATATCCTAAATGTGATATATTCATATAGAGGAATACTATACAGCAGTTAAAGTGAATTAACTAGAGCTGTGCATATGTCATGGATGAATCTCACTAATAAAATATGGAGCAAGAAAGGGCAAGTTGCAGAAGAATAGATACAATGGGTCAGGCAAAATGAAATGCTACATTGCTTAGGAGACACACACATTGCATATGCATAAAGAGTATGAAGGGAACTATGGGAAAGAGAAACACCAAGTTCAGGGAGGATGTTATGTGGGGAGAAGGGGAGGTGTATGCATTTTAAAAATGAGGCTGCAAGTAAAGGGCATTGGCTATTCTTTATAACTTTCTGCCTGTTTGAATTATGACATTTTTTAAAGAACCAGGCCTGGAGGAGATTTACATAAAGGAGAGGGAGAAGCTGGGTCCTACTGTAGGAAGATTCAGAACTGCTCTTGCCACTCCCTGAACCCAAAACCCAGAGTAAATAAGCTGAAGACCCCTCTGACATCTGCCACGCTGCAAGGCTGAGACCCCGAAAGGTGATGCCTCTCCTGTGGAGGAGGACAAGAGGCAAGGACATTTTGATGGTGCCCCTCTTGTTCTGCACCTAGTTATTGGCCTGCACCCTTGGGCTTGCGAGAACCCCAAGTGGAGGAAACTGACCAGAGCCCATGCACATAGATGCACATGCCCACGCACACCAAGCACGCAGGCTGCCACCCCACACTGACACACACTGCCTTCAAACCTGACAGTTTACAGTGCCTTTACACCCCCTCACGTGTACACACACACACACACACACACACACACACACACACACACACACCTTCCACCTCCCATTCCAGCCGGGACCCCAGAATTAGAGCTGCTGCAGAGCCTGTCAGCTGCAGGCTAGCCGACCCGCCCTCTCTTCTTAGTGCTGGGTTTTTCCAGCCGAGCCACACTCCCTCTACTGCAATCTCTGGAAATTGGTGTCTGACGCGGCTGCTCCTGAACATTATTTATTTATTTCCTCTTTTCCTCCTGCAGAGACCCTTCTGTCAGGAGAGCTACAGCCTGGGACAGACACAGACAGGAAGCTAGCTACAGGGACACAGGGGACAGAGAGGACAGAGGGAAGCATCCCTCAGAAGTCCCCACCCCCCCTCAAAAGCTCATCAAGCCCCCAACGGGCCATGAGCAGCAGGCAGGAGGCCATGAGACAGGGGGGAGACTCCAGTAGGAGGGGACAGGAGGCAGAGCTTCGGGACCGAGCCCACCTGAGCCAGCAGCGCCGGCTCAAACAAGCCACCCAATTCCTGCACAAGGACTCCGCCGACCTGCTCCCCCTGGACAGCCTCAAGAGGCTCGGCACCTCCAAGGACTTGGTGAGGCAGCCCTCTCCCCTCCCCACCCCCGTGGAGGTCCTCGGCCCTTTCTGCCCCCCTTACCCCTGCCCTGAGGGTGGGGGCGAGCATGGTTAAGTGCAAACCCTAAGCCTTCAGGTTCTCCTCCCTCACTGAGTGGGTGAAATGCAGTCCTGCCAACTGGAGGGGCTCCGTTTGACCACTCTTAGCTCTTCACCAGGGATGATCCCATAGCTGATGGCTCTGAGGGGACCCTATTCTCAGCTTCCCCCAGTAATCCAAGGCTTATTTTGGGGTGAGCTCTGCTGTTGAGGAGCACAGGCTTTCCGGGACACAGGAGGCTCTGGAGCAGTCATTTACGGCTGGGAGGGCCTGGAGGATTGGCAATTTAGGGCGATTTCCCTCCTTCCTGTAAACCGGGTCTGGCCACTCATCTGTCTTTTCCCCTCAGAATGGAGCATTAAAGGCCTCCGTCCTGCCAACGCATCAGGGTTTCCTGTGGCTCCTGCCAGGGCACCTGGCCTTCTTGAGTGTCCTCTTCCTCCCTTATCCTCCCCCCAGGCTCGCTTTGGCTCCAGGGGAAATGGGGTGGGGGGAGTAACAATGAGGAGGTGAGAGAGCCAGGGCGCCTGTGGTTAAGCATGGGCCCTGAAGCCACGTTGCTTGGGTTCAGACCCTGCTCTGCCACTTACTCGGGCAAGTTACTTTATGTCTCTGTGCCCATTTCTTCATCTGTTAAATGAGAATACAATGAATAGTATCTACCTCATAGGGCTGTTGTGAGAGTTACATGAGCTCAGTGCCTGGGTGATTAAAGGCACTATCTAAATGTTCTATTATCATTCCTTCAGCTACTGTGCCGGTTAGCCTCAGAGAGGACAGTAAGCTCTGTGGGGTCCAGAGTACATGGAATCACATCTGGCCTCTTGCTCATAGAAGAAAAAAAAGGCTTTTGTAGAAAGGTTTGGCAGTACTCTGTTCACGCTCCCATCTCCTAATCGGAGGCTCTGAGAGGAGGGTACTAGTGCAACCTGAGAGGTATGAGGCCATTTGCAGGGGCCTCAGGCCACTTGGGCAGCTCTATCTCCCTGGGAACCTGGAGGCAAACGCAGCCCCTCACTGCCGGTCCTGCCAGGGCCCTACCTTTCCAAATTCCTCCCAGCCAAATGTTCTCCCACCCAGGAACCCTGCCCAGAAACCAGGCAATCCCCTGCCCCCATCCTGGCAGCCCAGAGGAGGAAAAGCCCTCAGGCTGAGGTTTCAATCCTGAGGACCTCCAGGGCTGTTCTTTCCCTCAGACAGCAAACCCAGCTGAGAAATGATGGAACCGGGAAGCAGGCTCTTTGGCTCCCAGTGGCTAGGGCTTCACGGCCTCTGTCTTTTGGGGACCATCCTACACGGATTTGGCCCTGGACAAGGGCCACTCTCACGGGAAAGGTGGGAGGGGCGCTAGGAGCAGCAGAGCAGCTCTTTCTGGCCAGCCCCAGAGCTCGCTGCCCTTTTCCCAGAGTTGGGTCTCCTGCTGGCACCCCCGCTGGCAGCAGCCTCAAGGGCCTCGTTAGGCCAAGGATGGAAAAACAATCCCAGGCTCCCAAGGAGAGAGGGCAGGTGGAGAAGCATGTGTGGAGCCTGGAAGGATAGTCTTTTTCAGCAAGCGTTTATTGAAGGCCTATTTATACTCTGAGCCAAGCCCTGGGATATAAAGATGAATTAGTGCAGTCTTGATCTCAAGGGCTCCCAGGCTAATGGGGGGCGGGGGGGGGCGAATAACATTTGTGAGAAGCCCAGCCTCCTATGTGGAGGATACAAAGAAGTCAGAGACAGCTCCCTGGAGGAGGTAAACCCGCACTAATGACAGGATGCACATGGAATCCCAGACTTAAGATGAAAACCTCTCTCACAAATAAAGAGTAGTTCTTGAACAGTGTGTGAAGCTAGTCATCCAGTCCGGCCCAAGGAAGAGTCAGAGAGAGGAGTCTCAGGAAGAGGGGAGACTAGGAGCAAAGGGAGAAGCGGGGGAAAGCCACGTGCAGCAGCATATGCAGGGTCCTGGGGCAGGCGGGTGGAGGAGGTGGGTGCGAGGGGGAGGCAAGGCAGATTCAGGCAGTGACCAGGTCATCTGAGCCGTGGAGCCCCTTAAAAAGTATGAGCTCTGCCATGTAAGCATTGGTGGGAGGGGCTGCTTTGATGAATTGTAAACGGAGGGGGGGGGGCGTAACTTGGTTAGTTTTGTTTCATTTGGGTGCTTCTCAAACTATAATGTGCCCATGAGTCATCTGGGCATCTTGTTAAAAGAAGCTTCTGGCTTGGTAAGTCCCAATTCTGCATTTCTAACAGGATCCTAAGTGATGTTAGAGCTGCTGAGAGGAGGACCACACTGAGTAACAAGGGTTTTAGATAAACATTGACTTGAGAGGTGACCGTATGGGAGGCAGGTTCTTATGAATGTAAGGAGGCGTCCGGGTGGTCCAGGAGAGCTGTGGTGAGGCTGGAATAAGGGCAGTAATAGACGGCAGGGATGGGCTATGAACACCGGAGGCAAAACTGGTCGAATGTAGCAAGTGATTGGACAGGGTGGGCGGTTGCAGGTGAAGGAGAGCACAAAGATGACTCCCAGCATCCGAGTTTTGATTATTTTTTCCCTTTTGTGTTTGTTTTTGTTACTTTGCCTTCTTTTCATCACACCATCAACACAGCGCTCTGTAATCCATGGAAGGATGAGGTCAGAGGAGGAATAAAGAAGAAAAAGTCCAAAATAAAAATGTGTTATAGACTTAAGATATAATTTCCCCCAAGCATAATACTAGTTCCTGAAATGTCCTATCAGTGAATATTGATCAGCCTAACCTAGAGTGGATCTCTCCTCTTCCCACTTCATCACAGCAATCTTTTGGGGTTCCAGAAAAAATGGCATGATTTGACACTGGGGTTGACTCTGCTATAATTATCTGACTGCTGGGATCCTCCAGTAGCTCCTGCCCCTCTTACTCCTGTGAGACTCAGGATTGGGTGGGCTTGGGGACAACGTCCGGGGATATCTAAGGTGGGGGGACTGAGCAGCCTGGATACTGGGGTTTAGACATGTCTGCCTTCATTGTTCTGTGATGGAGCCAGCAGCCGCACAGCGTGATCCAAAGACGCTTGGTGGAGGGAAACCAGAGTCGGCTTCAGGGGGAGTCCCCTCTGGTGCAGGCCCTGACTCATGGCCAGGAGGACAGGAGGACGCCCAGCGTGACAGGGATTCCAGCTCTTTTGGTCAACTGCAAGGTGAGAGGTCTCGCAGGCACCGGCTTTCATAAACAACCCTCCTATGACTGGCTCACCTCACCCAGTCTCCTTTCTGCTCTGGGTGCGAAAAGGAGGGAGGGAGACCTAAAAATGGGATCCTGCCTGCTTTACCGTCTGCCTCAAAGCATCTTCCCTCTATGCAATTCCATCCGTCACCACCATTCCTCCCTCTCTTTTATCAAAGTATAGTCTTCAAATGTGAAAATAGAAATGCTCTTCAGTGGGCTCTATAATATGAATGGTGAGCGGTTGTACGGATAATACAGCCCCCTGAAAAAAGCTCAGATGATGCCTCTCATCTCTGGAGCCACCCAACCATCCAGCTAACACTGAACCTTCCTAATAAATGCCCACTGTGTCCACCTTCTTTGCAATCATTCTGTCCACACTTGCAATCTTTTAAGCCTCAAATGTTACTTCCTCCTTGAAACCTTTTCCTGATTTCCCCAGGAGGAAATAGCCTTTCCTCCCTCTCAATGTCTGGGGCACTTTAGTCACGATCCTTTCACAGACCTTAAGACTCTCTACTATACAGTAGTTACATTTCACTTCCCCTAGACGCCTAAAGACAGCATTCACTGCTGTGCCTGCCAGCCACATATCTGTGCATCACAGATGCTCAATAAATGTTTAGAATGAGAAAACTGTGTGTGTTTGTGATATCCAAGTGTAACCCAAAATGTCTGTATATATCCAAAAGTAAGTGAACGTGTCTTCTTTTGTTCCCTGCGGTGATCCCCTCGCTTCCCTGCATCTGAATTTCCTGACAGGGTATCCTGGTCTTCTCATCCCTCCTCTACTCTTAACTAGATTTCTCTAACCTGGAGGCCCTCAGCCTCCAGAGAATTCCTTTAAACAATCAGATCTCCATTCCAGTGAAATCATTCCCAAACGTGTGGACTCACAAGCCCATGCAGCGTGTTTCCTTTTTTGATTCCTTTATCTCAGCCAGTTTTGCCTCAACTGTATGAGTCCCACAAAAACCACCTTTAAAGACTCAGTTCATCCTCTTCACCTGTTCCTGAAAGGGACTCACCCAAGCGCTGGGATGTGAAGGCCTCCCCCCACCCCAATGCCTTCTCCTGGGACTCACTGAGTGCCCACGATCCTCTTTCAGTGCCAGGACCAGATGCTTAGGGTGGCCGTGGACACAGGCACCCACTACAACCAGATCTCCGCTGGATGCCTCAGCCGCCTAGGGTAAGAGCCTGGCCTAAAAGAGTGGATGATGATGGGGCTTCTTTTGGGAGTGAGGAAAATACTCTGAAATTAGGTAGTAGTGAGAGTTGCTTATATCTCTATAAATATCCTAAAAACCACTGAATTGTACACTTAAAAACGGGTAACTTTTGGGCCGGCTGAGTGGCGCAGTGATTAAGTGCTGGCTTGGGACGCCAGCGGCCCCGGTTCGGATCCCACATGAGGGACAGTGACACTGCCCTCTTTAAAAAAAAAAAAAAAAAAAAGGGTAACTTTTATGGTATATGAACTGTACCTCAATAAAGCTGTTATTTAGCAAAAAGAGTTAATGGGGGCTCTGGCAAAGAGACAAGGGTTTGAATCCCATGTCGGGCCAGGGACTGGGTGAGAACCCAAAGTGTGGTGGGAAGGACCAGTAGCTGACTAAAGGGGTGGGGGTGGGGAGTGTGGGGGTCATAACCCTTGATTCCCAACCACAGGTTAGGGAAGAGGGTCCTAAAAGCCCCAGGGGTCGACCTGGCTCCCGGGCCCCCACCCCAGGTGGAGCAGCTGGAGCTACAGCTAGGCCAGGAGACCGTGGCATGTTCTGCCCAGGTGGTGGGTAAGTCCTCCCTTCATCAACAGTCCATCTTCTCACCTTTTCTACCTTTCTCTCCTTTTCTACCTTTCTCTCCTTTTCTACCTTTCTCTCCTGGGTGGGGCAAGGGCAGAAGCTTTCATCCCTGCCAACACCAGACAGGGTGACCCCAAAGATTCTCTGACTATCCCCAACCTCTGTGCCAAGATTCCCAGATCTGGGGGGTGGAGCGGGCAGAGAAGGGGCGCGTGCTGACACGAGGGCAGCAGTGACCACAGGTACCCACCAGCCTCTCCTGTTTTCAAATGATTCCTGCAGATGTTGAGAGTCCTGAATTCTGTCTTGGACTACAGACCCTGCTTTCTCTCAAGGTAAGAAGGATGCTAGCACTTGCACCCACAGTTGGGGCCTGACCCAAGGGCTGGGCAAGAGAGGTAAGAGTGTGAAAGCATGGGTCAGGTTCCGATGAGAAAGACATGGAGATGTGCACTTCAGCTTTCTTAGAGGTTCCTGATTTCCCCACAAGTGGAAAATATGGAGAACTGGGTCCCTCCCCAATAGGGGTCCTGGTGAATGGAAATGGAAGCTGTAGGAAGTGGGAGGTGGGACAAAAAAGAAGGGGATGAGAGAGAGGTTACCTGCTGAGATAAGCGCCCATCTTCCCCTCCACACCTCACAGTGCTGTATCGACCTGGAACACCGAGTGTTGCGACTGAAAGCCCCCTTCCCAGAGCTGCCCTTCCTGCCTTTGTACCAAGAGCCTGGCGAGTGACTGCTGTTCCATTCGGTCCCCAGCAGGAAGCACCTTGACTTAGGGAAGAGCCCTGTGGGTTGTGGGGACATTACTACAGCCAGGGAGCTGGGGACTCCTATGTCTGTCCCTTTTGTCACCACCCTGACCCTGCTGTGCCATTTCCCTCAGTCGGCCACATTCCTCTCTGCTTCTCAGCAACTTGCCTCTCCCCCAGGAGGAATTTTCCCCAGAGAGGGCCCAGGTTCTCAGCGTTCTGGTTTCCCTGTTCTTTCTCATTCCACTCCCAAGAACAGTGAAGCCAAATCAGGACTGCAGAAAAGGACACAAGCAAAATGGGGTTCTGGGTTGGGCCCCTGGCAGAGTAGATGCTGGCCAGACTCAAAGCCTGCAGCCTACTACCTACTGCCCTCCACCTGTCCCCCAATTCCAACCCAAACATCCCTCTACTGCCTTCACTCCCACGTCCTCACCTCACCTTCTGGAGCTCATGATGTCTCACAACTAGAAATCACACCTCGCCCACCTGGGTCCCTGGCCCTGCTCGTGCCTACCTTTCTGATTCTGCACACGTCTGCTCACAGTGGAGTGGGTGAAGAAATAATGAACTAATTCAATACAATAGGAAGCTGGTTTTGTAGCGCAATGCTAGCTTACAAGGCTGGGAGCTCTGTTAGTTATCTTTTCTGGGTCTGCAAACATCAGAAGCCAGTTATTATTTGATTACCCTGTGCAAAACCTTGGATATACCTCCAACATTTGCTCTGCCTCTTTATCCTTCTCCACTTGCTTTTTCACCCATCGGGCCCCTAAACTTTGGGGTGTGTGTGAGACAGCCCTGCAGAGAACTGTCCCCCAAGGTGGACAGGATGGTGGGGTTGTCAGTAGTGACTTCACCTAACCAATAGTCCTTCTTATTTCTACAACTATCCACCTCATTAGACCTTCCTCCTGCCCCTCATCTCTGGCTTACTGAACTGGAGCTTGTCTTGCTGTGGCATCAGTGGCTTTCGATCCCCCACCAGGCTCTGAGCCAAAGCAAAGAGACAAGAAGCCTTTTCTGACTTCACTGTGAAGAAAGGAACCCAAAACTTAAGAAGCCAGACCCCTGAGTGTCTTTCTGGCGATTTGAGCATCTTAAATCATGGATTTAAGATAAAGGAACAGAGTGGTGTAACTAACCTGAACTAGGGAACTAGGACCTTGGCCTGGAAACAAAATCTTGAGCCTGGGGTAGATTAGAGAAGAACCAAAATGCAAGGCCCGTGACACCTGGCCTTACCTTTCTCGACTGAGTCCCCTTTCCTCACAAGGAGAGGAAAAGGGCTCACTAGCACCTGTGTGACAGCACCCTGGTCCCTCACTGCCATGCTCTCTGCTTTCCTGGTCTCGCCCTGTTCCTTTCCCTTCTGTCTCCTGCTGCTTCTGTAATTGCAGACCCCAGGCCCTATGGCAGGCCCTCAGCTCAGCAGCTTCTCCATTTGAATAAATACCTGTTTCTCTACGTTAATGTCCTTCTTTGGTCTTCCTCCATGACTCTCAGAGGCTGAATGATAACCCTGCCCTCATTCCCTTACACAAAGGAGATGTGAATGTGGACCCTTCATCAGGTTGACCCATGTGGCAAGGGTCAGTATAACCAAGACCAATGGCTGTCGAAGTCCTTTGAACAGAATTCTTAGCAAGAAATATACTTTATATTGCACTCAACATACACATATGTGCATACACATACAATTATAACAAAACATTATTTCCCTATACTGTAAGCACTCTACTCCATCTTTCATTCTATTTTACTCTATTGCATTTATTCAAAACAGTGCTGACCGCAACCCACCAAAAGATTGCAAACTACAATTTGAAAGACAGTGATTTAAAGCACACAGAATTAAGAGCACAAACAATAAAAATGGCCCAAGATATAATTCTGATTGTGGTCTGGATCATAAACCTGCATCGGATTTTAAATATCTATTGTTTGGTACACAATAAGGTGTTTTTACAGAAACGGGTGGGTGGGAAATGGGGCAAAGCCTATGAAACTGCACACTACTTGAAAATATGGCAAAATGAGAAAGTGCTGGCCCAGTTTCTTTGGAAAACAGAAGAATATCATTTCAGGGTTGTTGGGGACACAGGAAGGCCAGGCTGTACAATGTTCTGAAGGACCCCTTAAACACAAGCATTCCTACTGTAGGTGCTGTGCCATGGGAGATGACACCTGGGATGAGGTGGGGCCCTTTCCTCACCCTCCACCAGCCCCCAAAGCTAGTTTCCTAATGGGTGTGGGGCCATGCAAGAGACCTGTGCTCCCTCCTCACAAACAAGGCTGTTTTCCACATAAGAGTGGGGAGCTGTGGGGAATGGGCAGTCCCAGATGATGTGGAATAAGGTCGGGGTCCTACAACCCTGCTGATGTGATGGGTGAGGTACACAAGAAAATGGGCAGAGGGTCAACTTGTCTCCTCTCACCAAGAAGACCATGAGATCTATAGTTCACAGTCGCCCTGGAGTCGTTTCCATCCTTCCATGATCCCTGGGGATGTATCTTCCCTATCCTGCCAATACCACGGATACCTTGGGGATGGGGAGGTTCAGAAGGATCCTTCTTCAGCCAGGAGGGCGAGTCCAGCTAGGTGGGGTCCTGGAGGCTTGCAGGAGCACACTGCGGTGGCTGGTCAGGATGGTAGAGGGTTTGGTGAACCAGAGTGCGGACTGCTGGGAGGTCGTCAGGATCTGAGGGCAAGAAAGGGGCTGGTGAGAGGCTGTGGCTCCCCCGGGCCCTGCCGGCCCCGTGGCTTTCGGGACTCACCGACTCCCAGCTCCTGCAGCAGGCTCTGGTAGTCTGGCTCGGCCTCCAGCACCTTCAGCAGATTCGTAGACTCCATCCGCTCAAGCCGCACCTCCCAGTACACATAGATCTTCTGGTTGAACGTGACATACACCAAACAGGGACTGTTGCGGCCCTCTTTGCAGGCATACAGGCCTGGGAGGTGGGCGGAGCAACACAGAGGTCAAGGAGTTTTAGTCCCAGGGGTGGGAGGGCAGAGAACAAGATACTGGCATTAGAGTCAGAGGTTTTGACCCTCCCACAGATGGCAAACAGAAAACTAAAGGCCCTCTTTCTATGTCCTCTCTGTTGGGAACTCAATAAAATAGATAAAAGAGTAAAATATCTGGCCCATTCCAGATATAGAAAAACTACAGTAACAAAACCCAGGCAGAACAGCATCCAAAAAAGGCGATATTTGATCTTCTTATCTTAATGACAGCCCTGGAGTAATGGGGGCAGTCTCGCTAGTCTAAGGGGTAGGTTAGCAAAACGTGACCCGAAACTAAGGCTTCTCTGGGGTGGCAATCCCTCTTCAAAGGCACACTAACATCTCAGGTCACTGGAGCAAGTACACTAGAGCACTGTCCAATTCTCATTTCCATAACCACATGGAGATTGCGTCCTGTCACCCAGACAAGCCAGTGCTGGCTTCCAAGGTCCTGATTGAGAACTAAAGTGCTCTGGGAGAATGTTCTTCAGAGTTCTGACATACTCAGAGGGGAAAGAACTTTGTGATGTCTTCATAATCCCAGACAGACGGATGGTAAGAGCTCAACTCATTCTTGAAAACATTCAGCGTTGGCGAGCTCACTATTTTATTTTCCCTTACTTAAAGCTGCACAAATGGCAATTTAGTGCCCACCCATCATCCTCTAACGAAAGAGCTCAGGGACTCATTTGTTTAATGAAGACTCACATTAGGGGACATGCTGAGAGTGGGAATCAGAGGCAGACATGTGTGGCTAGAGGGGTGCCAAGGACGGGAGCCCACCTGCACAGAAGGCTCGAACATTCTCATCTACTTGGAAGCGGACGACCGTGCGGTTGTGATCAATGATGTATGTCTGTCCATCCCAGGCACAGGCGACCACCTCCTCGATCCCATTGCCCTGAAAGGAGCCAGAGACAAGATGGCAGGGATGGCAGGGAGTCATTTTAGAAAGAGATCTAATGACGGCTGGGTGAAATATAAAGGAGCTGTGGATGTGGCTTTGGGTGACAAACAGCCAACTGGGAAAACAAACAGCCCTGAGTGTCTTACTGAAATTCTCCCATGTGCCAGGCACCAAATGGGCCATCAAATGAGCCACCTCGTATAATGCGCACAACCACCCTGTGAAGTAGGCAACATTACTCCCAGTGTGATACTGAGGAAACTTCAGTTTCTAGAAATGAAGTCACATGCCCAAGGTCACTCATCTGGGAGGGGTGGAATCAGGCCTCTTACCCATGTCTATCCCATCCGACCTCACAGCTTTGTGCCTCTTCTCCTACGCCATCGTGCATGCATGGCGGCAGCACAAAGGGCCAATGCCTTAGGCAAGAAGACAGGCTCATACAGGACAAGACAAACTGAAACATTCGTCTGGGCTTGCGACTGATAACTTCTAGATCCTGTCATCACTCGTCTCTCTTTGGAGCTGTGACAGCTGCTGGAAGGTACTAGTGTGCAAGATTCCCCCGAGCACAGGGAATAGTGCCACGCGTGTGGAATAGGAGGAACTCACTTCTGGGGGAGTCAGACCTGTCTCAGAGAGCCTTCAGATGAAGGCTGGGTGTTAACTGTGAAGTGAGAATGGCCTCACTGAAGTCTCATCTCTCTGTGTGAAGAAGGTAAGTATGTTCCTCTCCCCAAGGTTTCCACTCACCGTGACATCCAGTTTCTCTAGGGCGAAAAGCTGGTGATCCACCTGCACTGACCACAACAGCTTGTCTGCTTCCTCCATCAGCTTCAGTGTCCCTTCAGGGGAAGAGGCAGGCTGCGGTGGGTGCGACAGGACCCCTGAGCAGACCCCCAGCACACACCCTCTGATCCCAGCACTGGCCCATAGCTGACCCAGGGAACTCACCATCCAGGGTGCAGAGGGCAAAGAGGCCAGAGCCACCACTGTCAGGGGTGTGACCTGTGGGCAGGACAGAAGAAGAAAATGTGAAGGTCAAGGCGACATCAGAGCATATGGGGTGAGGGAAGGCCAAGGGCAGGGAGGGAGAGAAGGGCAGGACTAGAAATGATGGGAGGCATCTCCTCTCCCAGAACTGACGTTTGCCCTCAGCTCCCTGCCTCGCCCCACCCCCACTTCACCTCGTTTGATGTTGCCAATGAGGTGAGTGGAGACATTCTTGTTGTGGATGCGTCCTGACGTCTGGTGCAGCATGACATCTCGGGCAGCCAGAGTCTCCCTGTGGGCAGGAGAGGAGGGGGCTCAGTGGGAGATCATGTGAGCTTAGTTCCTCAGTACCTTTGTGGCCCCATTTCCATACAAGCTTCCAAGATGTGAATCAACTAGGAAACCTATCGCCGACCCCATCTGGCCCATGTGACAGGTCAGAAAGACAAGGACGGAGCTGCCAGGTTAACTTTGGAACCTCTTCCAGTTGCTACGAGGTTAAAGCCAGGATTCCCTGGGCCCCAAACTACACTGACCGGAAGGCAGAAATGCTTGTGCTGGGCTTGGCTGAAGCAGCTCTGCCAAATGCAAACCCATCCACGGCCACGTACATCCAGGAGCCCATCTTGTTTCCACGTACCCCACACCATCCCCAGGCCTGCACTCCTTACCTACTGCCCTCCATGGTCCCCTCAGAGGTAGCAGGGAGCCCAGTGTCTTTGTTCCAGGTACACAGTAGAATTGCATAAGCACAGCCTGGCTGTGATACTATCAGTTCAGGAACACCCAGGGGCCCTGGAGTCACCGAGAGACTGTCCACCTACACCAGGGAACAGGGACTTAAAAGGGCTCGACAGAGAAGGAAGTGGGACTCTGCAGGGAAAGGGGAGAGAGGCGGGGCCCTGGGAGCTGTCCCCCAAGCTACGAGGGTATCAGCAGGAGGAATTCTAGAGTTCACAGGGCTCGTGCCTAGAGTCATCCTCTTCACATACACCATCTGCTTTCCATTGTGCAAACCTCAAGAGGGGTCTAGATCCTGATACAGACCATGTGACACCCACCTCAAGTACTTAATTCTTAGCACAGGTTTCCTTCCTATTTACCTATTAGCAATTTCCTCTCAGACTGATTTGAAATGACCTTCAGATCTCTCTCAGCAAGGTGATTTTCCCTTCTCCCACCCTGCACTATGGTCCTTCAGGAAGCTGTCTTTCCTGCTCTCTCGGCTCCGTGGTCCCCACACTCAGCCTCTCACCTGACCCTCCAGCATCCATTTCTTAAGTGACACCAGCTGCCCTGTCAGATGTTCAGTGCCCTCGCCCAGCTCTTCCCAGCGGAACGCCCGTACCACACGGTCTGTGTAACCTATCACCAGCTCGCAACACCCATCTCCATCTGTGGATCCAGAAAATACGACGAGTTTGGAGCCAAATCTGCATTCCTCAGCTTGAATCCTCCAAGCTTCCCCTCCCCACTCCTCTGCTAACGTTACCACCCCTCGCACTTTTATCCAGTATAAATTCAGGCCCGATCTGTTGTGGAACCACCTCACACACTGAGTCCAGTACCGGTTCCCCTGCCCTTCCTGTGCTTACAACACCTACCTGTTCCAGGGCCCTTCCCACCTATCTGTAGGTCCTGTCACTGCTCCCCTCATACTTCTCTCCAGTGTCCAGATTCATCCCATACACCTTCAAGGCAGCTTGTGGCCAAAATATCAACCTCATATTTGTATGGCTCACTCCCTTGAGACCTTCAATTTTTGTACAAATGTCGTTTTCTTGACAAGGACTTCCCCGACAACTCTACCTCGACACTTCTAGCCTCTTTCTGTGATTTATTTTCCCCATAGCACTTATTACCTTCTAATATACTATTTGATTTTCTTACAGCATTTACATTGTTTTCTGTTCCATTCTGGCAAAGGTCCAAGATGGCAGGATTTTTTGTCTGTTTTAGTTACTATTGTAATCCCAGTGCCTACAATGATGCCTGGTTTATAACGAGAGTTCAGTAATTGGACATTAAATGCATAACAATTGCACAAATACTGACCCCACCCCAAATCCCCTGAGATCTGCTCTGTTACCCTCTGACTCATAATCCCCCAGCTGCCTGTACAGATAGCCATGCCCACCGATGTCGCTGATCAGCATGACCTTGGTATTGGCAGGGATGTGCTGCTTGAAGACCGGACGCTGCTCCTCTCCGATTAGGGTCTCATGGTGCCCAGAAGCATCTAGGGCCTTGGCAGGCGTCAGGTCACACAAGTGAAACCAGCCCTCAGCACTCACTGCCACCACTAGGTTCTGGGACAGACAGAGGTATAGGAGAGATGAACTGGGGAGGGAAGTCTGGGCACAGGCTGATTAGTAGAACATAGAAGTCAGGGCCACAGCCTTGAATTCTCAACTGATTTCCACCTTGAGACAGGAATCGATCAAGGTAAGGCCTTGGAGTTGCATGAAAGTCCCAAGGTCCCCGAAAGTTCTTACCTTTCCTTTATTACATACATCTCCAACCCCAACACAAGTCAGCTGCAAAAGAAGAAAGAGAGGCTCAGGGGCACACAGAGAGAGGTCAGCCCCTAATCTCCGAAACAGGAAGGTGTTCTAATTACCACTGTTCACTGAAAACCTGTGCCCTATGACCTACACGGACAGCCTGCGTTAATCGAGTTATTGTGCTGTAGGGTTGGTTCAGCCTGCCCCACAGCAGTATGAAGACCCGAAGTAGTTAAGACAATTCGGGCTCAAAACAAAACAAAAATTCTAATATAGCCAGACTATCATGTTTCTAGACTTATTCAGATAATGCCCTCATTTTCTACTATATTTTGTAAGATAACAACCTAAGCAGTTATGGAGTCACTTCATAACTTAAAATAAAAAACAACCCTGTCGTGTGTGTGTGTGTGTGTGTGTGTGTAACAGTTGGGAGAGCAATGACTGGGGTCTTCCTTCCCAGAATCAAATGAACCCTGAGCCAGTGGCTAAGCTGAGTAGCTGGTGAGTTAGGACACAATGGTGAGCTCCTATGTGGGACTCGGCCTTGACAGCTCCTGTACAGAAGAAATCCCTTCCCCCCTTGAGACCCAGGGGGTTGAATACTGACCATTCCCTGGCAGGAACAGGTGAGCCATGGCCGGCTGTCATCATTCTTATACACCGACAGCTTTCCGCTGGTGTCTCCCACCACCAGTTCATTTAACTTCAAATGGAGAGAGAAGAGTGTTAGCATGGGATCCTGCTGAACCACCTTCAACTCTTCTCTCCTGGGCCCGTCCTGGGCAAATCACAAGACATCAGCTTATATCGTCATCAACTTCATTAAAAATTTGTTACGACTAACACAGAGATATTGGGTTGTCGGAAAAGTCATGATGCATTTTTGCAATGAAAACCAGAAAAAATACGTCATGACTTTTCCGACAACCTAATAGTTTCCCAGAGTGTCTTTATTTCCACTAAGTGTGTGTGCGTGCGCACGTTAGAGGCAGGGGAGGTTTGAGGAATGGGACAACACAGAATCTATGATCCATCCCAGAAGAGTCTGACATCTGAACAGCTCCATGAGCCACATGCCTGACTTTGACTCTCATTTGTCCATTACAAATGGGGCATGTTTTGAAAACAACCCAAAATATTCAAACTTTTGGAGAATTTAGTTTCATATTAATTAGGGGTTGAATAAAAAGAAAATGTCAGCTCTGCAGGCCCTTCCTCCTTTAGCAAGACCTTTTGACCTTGGTGTGTATGAGTGAATATGGGGGATGGCGGTGCCGCAGAGGACAGCCTAAAGGAGTTGCTGGGCGTCAGCGTCCCTGCTTTGGGCCTCTGGTGCCCTCTAGTGGTCACTAAGCTCTCAGGAGGGGAGGCTCCCTGCATGGAGCCTCTTCTCCACTCTCTGTATTAGGGTACTCCATTTTCCAGGGGTTCCCTAAAGGTTCCTTTCCAAGGGGTAACAATAATAATAAGGGAGCTCCAAACACAATTTCCACCAACAGCTTCATGATTTCCCCTTAGGGGGAACATCCAACACCTCTTTCTCGTCCTCAAAATAGAGTGAATATTAGATTCTCAGATTTCATTCTAAAGGCAACAAAGATAAATCAACAGTAAGGAAATATTAGCAATGAATTGGAATTTATTAATAATGAATTTACTTCATTTGAATCGCAGATTAATTATTTTTAATAGTTATGGGAGTTTCTTGTGGGACTATTAGATCATAGAAACACAAAACGAGTTTGTTTACATAAAATCCTCTACACCTGATGTTTCCTTTACAGCTGTCCTTGGACAACTTCTGCAGACACAAAGGAGAGAAGTTTCATGTCGTGGAGGTTCAGAGTGTAGCTGCCTGGATTTGGTACAGCTCGCTACACCTAGATCTTTTAATCTAAAACACAAGGATCATACGCCTCTTAAGATTGCTGTGAGAACTGAGCTAACAGGGGAAAGCATTTAGAAGAGTGATTGGCATATAGTGAGCACAGGCACTAGGTAGTTTTCAGCATCTAGTTAAATATCTCCAAGGCTAGATATCTTAGCATCTTTCACACAATTCATTCTTTTTATATACATTCATTCAACAGATGCCATATTCTATAAGTAGGCCTCGATAAAATGTCCACTTAATAGACAAACAACAAAATTTTTTATTTTATTTTATTTTATTTTTATTTTTTATTTTTTTTTTAGCTGAGCCATCCTGCCACCTGTTGGCAACTCAGCTCGGGCTAGCATCGAACCGCTGTTGCTCAGAGCTCAGCTCACACTCTTGAGCGAGCTCTTAACCAACTGAGCCACTCGGCAGGCCCGACAACATTTTTTTTTTTTTAAGACACGGAAAAATCAATGAAAGAGAATGCCCAGTCAGCCCTTGAGTTTTCAGGTAAAGCTGGACAACCAGTTAGGGGTACGAAGACAAATGCCGCAGACTCCGTGCTGAGAAGGACCCCAGTTTAACAAGGGCACAGACACAGAAATAAATTCATGAAACAGTATGGGAGGTGCAGTGAGCCAGGCAGAGAGTGAGGCAATGGCAGGCGTGCTGGAGGAGGGCATTTCCAGGGCAGCCAATCTGCATTCCAGCAGCTACAACAGTCGGTCCCCTTAACTGCAGGGATATGGTCCAAGACCCCAAGTGGGTGCCTAAGACTCCTGATGGTACTGAACCCTTATATATACTGTTTTTTCCTACATATACATACCTGTGATAAAGTTTAATTTATAAATTAGGCACAGTAAGAGACTAACAACAATAACCAGTAATAAAATAGAACAATTATAATATATTATAATAAAAGTTATATGGAAAAAAAAAAAGGGCTGGCCGAGTGGCGCAGTGGTTAAGCGCTGGCCTTGGAAGCCAGCGGCCCCGGTTCAGGTCCCACATATGAGGGCCAGTGACACTGCCCTCAAAAAAAAAAAAAAAAATTATATGAATGTGGTCACTCATTTCAGGGGCTCCTTTGCTGAAGTCTTTGTATAGGTTCAATAGTTTCTGACATAACATGTTGCCATCAATTGGAACATATTTTCTGTTCGGGCCTTCCATCTACAAATTTAATGCCTTTTCCATTTATCACAGTCTGTGACTATAACTTCTGCAGTTTGAGGTGCAACAGCAAAACAAGCATGAATTTCTTTCTTTCTTCACAATTGTACAGACAGAAGATTTGTTCTTACCACAGATCTCAGCAACCTCAGCATACGATTATTTTGCTTTCCTTATGAAGTAGAGAATGTTCACCTTTTCACTTAAAGGAAGCACTTTACGACTCTTCTTTGTCACATCTGGACTGTCAGCATCACTATTCTTGTACTTTAGAGTCATTATTAAATAAAGGGTAACTAAAACATAAGCACTGTGATAGCAGGACAGCTGATCTGATAAGAGGGCTAAGTGACTAACAGTGGGTAAGGTATACGCTGGACCAAGGGATGACTCACTTCCCAGGCGAGATGGAGAGGGACCACATGAGATTAGAATAGCACGCAATTTAAAACTTATGAATTGTTTATTTCTGGAATTTTTCATTTAATATTTTTGGACTTCAGTTGATGGCAAGTAACTGAAGCCACGGATCGGGGGGTGGGGATGGGGGCTACTGTATAATGCATCCCAGCAGTCGTGCTTCTCTGTGGTTGGTTGATCCTGGCTCTGGCCTCTGGATGCCACTCTGTGACACTAAAGAACCCCAACTTGGTAGTAACACCATCAGTCAGAGATGTTAAGGGAAAAAGGAGGTAAGGTCTTTCTGTGATCTGCTTCAGCCATCTAGAGACTTTCTCCTGGTGTATCCAGGCTTCGGTGGGCAGCACTAGAGGGTGTGCATTCTATTCCTGACTTAGCAGAAAATAAATTAATTTCAAAGAACTTTAGACTAAAGATTTATTAGAATGAAATAAGTCTTTTTCCTACCCCAAATTCCAAATGCTGGCCTGGGGAACCAATAACAAAATTTTTATCCACACTTGTGCAGCCTGAGTGTACCACATCCAATCACTAGCCAACTATCTAACCTACTTGCCCTTCTTTCAATTACATTTATTAATAACAGACAAAGCCCTTCAAATTGCATTTCATAATAATCCTCATTTATTCAACAAACATTTATTGAGTGTCTTCTATGTGCCAGACACTATTCTAAGTATTGGGAATACAGCAGTAAAAAATGACAAAAAAATTCTTATCCTAATAGAGTATACCCAATATTGCAGAATTGAGTGTATAATAGTACAATTCACTCAGCGAAGTACAATTTCCAAAAAAGCTGGTGCTTTGAAGCTAAAAAAAAAAAAAAGGCATGGATGGCCGCCCACCGCGGCCACTCACTGTAGCTTATGGCAGCCCACTGCAGCAGGGGCTGCAGCTATGCCGTCCGGGACTCAAGGCAGCCCAGCTCCAGGTGAAGCTGTTGTTCACCATCTTAGCTGTAGAGGGCAGTGTCACTGGCCCTCATATGTGGGATCCCAACTGGGGTCGCTGGCATCCCAAGCCAGCTCCCAACCAACGCGCCACAAGGCCGGCCCCTTCTTGTTCATTTTTGAATTCCCAGAAATGTAGCAGTGTCCTTGGCGCATCATGGGCAGTTCAATAAACATTTGCAGAAAAACAAAATCAAATACTAACAACAATGGCACTACACTTACGGGGCTGTTAACTGTGGCAGGCATGATACTACCGGCTTTACCTGTACAAATTCATTTAAACAACGAGAAAAGGAACAGCTGCTGAGGGAAGGTAGGTGGAAACTGTTTTTGTAACTCAACCAAGATGGAGCGCTTTCACGCCTCCATGCACCTGTGTGTCCCATGAAGCAGGCACTGTAGAAAGGCATTAAGACTGGGATGGTGGGGCCTGCTGCCGGGCGGAAGGGGCTTCGCGTCTGCCAGCTAGGAGGCGGGGCAGAGAAGCACAGCAATGTATTCCAGCGCAAGGGGCCACGTGTAAGAGCAGCAGAGGGGCTTTTAAAACCTATTTTGAGGCTTTGAAAGGTAGATTTGAGAGGCGATACCCCCGGAGGAGACATAAAGAGAGCCGTGAACCAGGGAATTTGGCCACCAGGGTTTACTAGGCTTCTACGGTGAACAAGTTAGTGAGTTAGGCACAGGATCAGTTATCCATGCCCCTAAAAAACATACCAACCAGGGCACCCGACCAACTCGGTCAGGAAGCCCCACACTTCAGCTATTCGTAAAGCGTCCCCCGAGCCCGCCACGCCAGCCGTACCGCGCGCCCGCCGCCCACGCAGCACGCCGCGCTCCCCCCGCCCGGCCCCGCCCGCCCCTGCGCGGCCCGGGGCCGCCTCTCTCGCAGTGCGCATGCACTGACCGTGTCGTTGTCTACGTCTCCGAGGCAGATTGCGTGCGGGAAGAGGCTCCCGCTGAATTCCAGGGCCACACGCTGCACGTAGCTAACCGACCTCATCGCAAATCCAAGGGCCGAGGGGGGTCGAGAGTCCCCGCTAAATATTCCGGGAGCCCCTGCTGACAGCAGCCGGATCGGAAGGCCACCCAAAGGGGAAAGTTACGTCACCGCCAGACCCTCCAATCCCGGCCTTCCTCACTTAACCTCAGAGAGGAGGCGGGCCTTCCGAGCCCTCTGGGCGTAGGGGCGGGTTCGCCCAGCTGTGGTGTGAGTGACAGGGGCAGGGGCCACTCCTTTTCTCCTGAGAGCTAGAGCGCCGCGGGAGACGAACCCTGACGGGGCAGATCTGTTCCCTTGGCAACAGGGCTCTCTAAAGCTTGGCCTGATAACCTTGACCTCTTCCTTTGTTGCCTTGGCATTAAAGATTCCCAACCATTAGACCATCGCTGAGAATCATAATAATCATACTGACAATTGTGTGGTGTTTCAACAGTGTTTTTTTTTTTTTTTTAAGATCTTATTGGGGGATCGGGAAAGGGGAACAGACAAGTTGCTGTCCTTTTTGTTCTTCATCCTAGTTGTGGAAGACCTGGCTTCACTGGTCCATGTTGGTATTGTGATCATTGCGCTCCTCACGGCTGAGGCAGTTGGTTGCTGGTCGTTGGAAGGCAGCTCAGGGGGGCTCATGGCAGCTCATGCAGGCTGCCAGCCACTCACAGTAGTTTACGGCAGCCCACTGCAGTAGGGGCTGTAGCCTGCACTCATGGCTGCCCAGCTCCAGGTGGAACTGTTGTTCACCATCTTAGCTGTAGAGGGCGCAGTGTCACTGGCCCTCATGTGGGATCCAAACAGGGGGCCCTGCTGCTCAGAGCTGGCGTCCCAGGCCAACTCATCCAACGTGCCACTTGGCCAGACCCTCAACAATGTTTTTTATAAAGCTGTCAGGAGTTGTGAAAAAAATGTAGTGAATAAAACCAGTATTTAAAAACAAAATAGAATCCAATAAAAAATACCAAGTGACTTAAGTAGTAAGATACATAATGTTTTTGTGAAACCTTTGTTTCAATTGTATATATTTATATGTGTATATACTGCCTTATTTAAAAAATATATTTTTTAATGGTGTGTGTGCTTTGTGTTCAGTAGTTTGAAAACCATTTAGTGCAAAGCACATTTCATATATATTACTTCATGTCATTAGCACAACAGCCCTGTGAGCTTGTATTCCAACTTTTTGTCTGCGGAAAACAGGTTCAAGTAAGATTAAGCAACAAGACAGAAAATAGTAGAGGTGGGACTCAAACTAGGATTGTTTGATTCAAAGCCCCACGTCCTTTCTATCATGTATGTCATAGTTCTTAGGAAAGTCCTCAGGCTACAAGTCAGGGTTGCTCTGCCCTGTGACCTACCACAAATCTCTTGCCTCCCTCCCTCAGTGGCCTCACTCTGTAATATAAATGGGACAACACCATCATGGCTGGCCTTTTAGGGAAACTTTTCATCAAATCCAGTCTTTCTTTGGGGTGCCTCATTAATCAGGGCATCAGAAATATTACTTGTGAAATGCTGCAGGTGCTCAATACATTTTAAGGTTTAGGTCTTGTCGCTCAGGCTGATTCACACATTGGTTTTTCAGGAGTCCTGCTTTCTATGTCTGAACCTACAGGGAGAAGGAGCTGGAGGGCAAGACCTTAGTGCCTGGGGGCAAGGGAGACAGATGGAACATTTTTCCCCTAGAGGTCCCAATGGATCTGATGGCCAGATAAGACGAGAACAAGGAACAGCCGGTCAGGGCAGCAAAAACGAGGCAGTCTAGATAAATACTGGAACTGGAGATACACTCAAGTTTCTTTTTCTGGTGGTGTAGGCCAGGTCCATTCAAAGGCTCTGGGTTACACAGGTGTACCTGGTGCTTTAAAGATACGATCTCATTTATGGAAGGGGTGCATCCTCCCCTACCACATCTCTTCTTCTGGCTCAAACCCTAAGCTTCATATGAGGTTTTAAATGATGGAAAAACAAAAGCCAGTTTTAAAATATTTACCTCCAAATGTACAGTTAAATAGTTTGAAATATGTTCCTTTTCACTATTTTTAGTTTTCTTTTTCCAGCCCTTTTAGTGAAATTGTAAAATAAATTAATAACTAACCCAGGACAAAACAGATGATCACCCTGCTTCTGTCACCAAGTGCCCTGACCTGACCCAGTTCTCTGAAATCATACTCTGACCCAGCTCTCCACAATGCCTTAGTTTTATCTTCTTCATCACTTGGCTTCTTGTTCTTGACCTTTCTGTACCAGGGGGTGCCTGTTTTTGTTTGTTCTGTTTTTGCCATGAAGTTCGTGTCATTATGATTACAACTTGAATGCCATGCCTTTTTTTTTTTTTTAATAAGAATTTTTTTGAGCCAAACTGACAACATATGCCAGGGGAAAGGATCTCAAATGCTTCTGATACCATGCCTTTTGACTTCTGTAAACAGCCAAATAGTTAGACATAAGGAAAGATGGGTCTCCAAAGGAATATGGTGTGAATCAAGTTTTTCCATTCCTATGCCTCTCCCCTCCTTGTGTCAATTACTTTAATTGCATTGAGTATTAAATTCACAGTAAGAGGAATGAATACAGCACTAGGCATTACAGATCCCTGGCTCCACAAGCGGAACCCCTGAATCTGGCCCTTTCTAGTGGGATGGTTAGTGAGTCTTCACTGGTACCATTTAGAGCCCGTCTTGTTTCAGCCAAACACTCATTCAGGAAGGGTTTTGGCTTACTCCCCAGAACTGCCTAACCAGGCCGTCTTCCTGGTTAGATGACATGGATACAGTTGTGTGGGTAGCGTACTCTTTACAAATCAGCCAAACAAATTCTACAATAGCTAGCTTCATTAGAAACCTGCTATGGGAGGGGATGAGAGGGGGAACATTAAGTGGGAAACATTTCTAGGGAGATTCTTTGTCCATTTCTTCCTCCCTCCAAGAGTACTTATAGGGGTCCTATCAAATTCTGGCTGGCTAGGGTGCCGAGGTAAGAAATAGGACCTTAAAGCTCTTTCTACACCTGGGGCCCAGAGCCACTCACCATCCTAGAGGCTGGGCCTAAGGCTTTCTAATGGATTCAATTGGAGAGACTTCCTTCCTTCCCCCTTCCCCCTCTAGTTCAGTGCATCTTAGCATACGTAAGGTTCTGAGAAGTCATGAAGTGCAGAAACCTGTTTCTCAAACTTACTTGACCTAGAAATTAAGCAGAACAATGTGGCAGTGCTGCTGAAGGAAATGCTGTCATTCGGAGCTTTGAGTCCCACCTGTCACAAGTTTGGCCCTATCAGAAAGGACCAACTCTGGAAAGCTTTGACCCTAGAGCCTGTCAGCGTTGTTGTCTATTCAAGACTCTAACTGGCCATTAACTGAAGGAAGGTGAGTAGTTAGTTCTTTATTGTCACTGAAGAATGTGAGGCAACAGCCTTAAAACACAAAGGATGATGGACATGTTTTAGAATTAGATAGAAATGTTGGGTGCCACAACATTGTAATTAGACTAAATACCACTGATTTGTTTACTTTAAAATGGTTAATTTTGTTATGTAAATTTCACCTCTAAAAACAAACAATCCCAAACGGAACAAGTTTGTGTGAAGCACCCCTAACCGTGTAAGGCGAGACTGGCAATCCTACAATGCATACAGGTCTTGGGGGTGGGGAATGGCTGGTCTCTTCTAGACAATGGACTCTCAAAGTTCATGAAAGCATTGCTTTTTTGTCATCATTTGTCCTCAGAACTTTGTTTTTCATTCTTACTTTGCCTCCCAAATTGGTATAGTATTCATTACATGATAAGGTTTTACTACAATACTTAGATTTAATGATTGTGCATTTAAGTTATCTGAGGTTGGCAAGCAACTGAGGAAGTCAGCAATACTGATTTCCAGAAAGGACAACTTTTCCCCTTAGTGTCTAAGTCTTACATTGGTTTTGTTCTGCACTGCCCTTAGCCCACTGTCATTTCAACTTAAGTTACAAGGCTCTGAGATGTTCTGCATTTGGAGAGAACATTGGTCATTGAGACAAAAGAAAGGAATAAGGTATTTCTTTCCCAGTTTCTTGATTTTCCAGTAGGTTTTCTAAAAAAGTACTTTTTATTAGTTCTGCCTAAAATGTCTTTTACATATTTCTCCAATTAAAGTGAGACAATTCACCCTTATACTCTCGGGGTGGTGTGGCTGATATATGAAGTGAAGGAGTCAAGTGTACTGATGCTGGTACGGTAGGCTGGGCCAGGCCTTTGGCAGGCTTTTGTGGGCCATGCCAGAGATTCTGATCTTCAGGGTAACTGGGACAGGAAGTTACTGACAGGGTTTTTGGCAGTTGGAAGGATATGATTTGGATGCAGTGTAGACTGGAATGCAGGTGGGGCAAGAGGAAATGCAAGGTAGGGGTCTTCTGCAGGGCAGGAGAGCAGGCTGCAGGTACTCAGTAATATGGGGGAAGGGCTGCTAGAATAGGGAGATTGGAAATGCTGTACTTATGAGGTAAGTTTGAGAACTTGGTGTTTGGACCAGCACTGAGACAAGATAAACCCGATTTTAAACTTCCTGGAGACCATTTGCAAATCTGTTAAGTTAAAATTACTGGTTGCTGCTAGTTTTCCTTATTCGAGTATGTTCTCTCCATATTTAAGTGTTGGTGAGGAAGGTGTGACTGACTGGGAAATTAATTTGAGCATTGACCCAGAGCTGAGTGGAGTGCATGGTGGATTTATTTTTAACCTAAAAGACTTCTGGCCACTTTAATAAAACATCCTCATGAGAGTTATGATGTCACATAAACCAAGGCTGGTTCAGCTGTGGGGTTCTACAGAAGTGCAGTTTTGTTTTAAATTCTTGGATTCCTACAGAAGCATTCAGAGCTGGAAGGAAAGTTTGGAGCCCTTTTTGTCCACCTCCCATTTTTGTAGATGAGAGGCTCCATTGGCCAAGGTCATGTGAACCTCGTGGCAGTTTGAATTTGTTCAAGAGATCCCACACTCCAGGCAGACCTAGCCAGTAACTTCTGAGCCTTCGTTTCCTCGTGTGTAAAATGTGGTGATACCTCCTTTGTAGGATGGTTGCAAAGATTAAGATTAATCTGCACTAAGCTCCTGGTTTAGTGCCGTTTTTACATTTTAAGTGATTAATGAGGGCTAGCTATTTTCATTGGCTGCCTGGCCACATCTGTCTAATCTTGAAATACCAGGAAGACCAAGATATAAAACCGAAGCACAGGATTATAATGTGAACCCAGTGAGAGAGCAAGCGGTGACCCTGGGAGACCAGAATGCCCACATTTTATGTCTGGCGCCAGCACCCGCCACGTTCTGTAGGACTTGGCGAAAACTTTTCCACACAGGAATTAATCTTCCACAGTAAACATATGGAGACAACTCTTCTGTAAGGAACTGTGCAGGCATGCAGGTAGGCAGACTAGCTGTCATCGTGCAGGAAGGACTGAACAGCCCACACAGGAGAAAGATAAGGGCGTAAATGTAGGCGCTCGCCTGCAGACAAGACCTGAAGGTTCGGCATGACTGCCTTGGGCCTTGTGGCTGCTCCCAAGGCCCGATGCCATAGGAGCCAAGGGTCAAAGCACAGTTAGAAAAAAGTGTAAGTTTTTTCCTGTTAGGGCCAAGAAGGAAGCTGGAAAGTGGGCCTGAGTACTTGTTTTCCCGGGCTTGGGGACTGTGTAAAAAGGGGTTGACAGGAGGTGTTAGTGACATCAGGGATTTTACCATGTTAAGGAACCAAGGAAGCCTGTGCTTTCTATTGGATTTGTGAGGTGGAGACAGACAAATCTGCCCTGAACACAAACGCAAATGGTCCCAATATTTTAGATGTTTCTATTTTCCTCTTCCTAAGTGTTAGGGAAGAAAACATTACTACAAACTGCCAGGCTGCTGGGGGAAGGGAGAGCTGGGATCCTATGGCGAGGCCTCAGCATAGGCCCTGGCGACAGCCCATGCCATGCTTAGGAGGCCCTGCAGGGTGGCACTGCTCCCTGTGCTGCAATTTCAATCAGGACTGGGGACGAGGTGGGTGACTCCCTTCATTTTGCATCCTTAGTATAGCCACCCATGCCCACCCTCTGGGACCACCAAAACAAAAAGGGTTCCTGACAGCAGGTTTTGTTTCCACTTTATTGCTCAAGTGCAGAACTTGAGGTGAGCCTGGACCGTCAGCAACGTGCAGAGAAGAGGCTGAGGGGGGTGGGGGTGGGGACACACCTGGCTGAGAAGGGAAACTGATAGGAGAGGAAATATTGGAAGGGGGTACAGGGGGTGGTCACCACGACACCAGGAGACATCATCAGTCATACTGTCTGGGGCGAGGAAAGGAACAGAGAGCAGGAATGGCACAACAGTGGTTTTCCCCATGCCCCTAGCACCCCCTCGGAGGCCACATGTTTAGAGAAGGACAGGGAGGAGGAAGGGAGGAAAACTGCCACCCAGGAGGTCTCCCTCTCCACCCTGGTTTCACATCTGACCTCACATCCCTACACTCACCCCCTTCTACCATTTGAAAAATGGACATAGCAAACTGAGGAAGCAAAAATAAATTAACATTCTGATGAGTGTGCGTGTGGATGGACATTCGTTCACGTGTAACAGGGGAAGAGAAGAGGGGGTGACAACACCTAAAATGATCCCCCACCTCAATTCCCCAGCCTACTCCTTTTCCCCTTCCCCCAAAGCCACTATCCAACCAGATAGAAAAATAAAGGTCTAATTCACTCAAAATTCTTCAGTTTTTACAAAACAAACAGGGTGGAATAGAGTGGGAGCAGGGAAGGCAGGCAGCCGCAGGAGGGCTGGGGAGAGGCTATGCTTCTGTCGCCACCCGAGGCTGGCTCCCTGCCACATCCTTCTTCTGCTCGTCCTTCATCTCTTTGTCAGCATGACCGTCTCCTGAGGCTATTGCTGCCTTGGCCTGTGAGAAGGAAAAGGATGAATTCCAAATCTCATTTGGCCCAGTTCCTCTAATGAGAAAGGTGCCTTTTACTCTTATGTCCCCTCTCCTGTCTGCCTGCACTCAAATGATCTGGTGACACACCTCGGTCCACCTAACATACTGCCACCATATATAGTTTGTGCCCACAAACACTCATCCCCTAAGTAAAAAAACAAAACATACACATTAACTTCTTCTAACAGAATTACACGGACACAGCAATTCCCTCTCTAGATAGGTCCTAGAGATATACCTACACATGTACAAAACTATGAATTTACAAGATCATTTATTGCAGTCTGCAAAGAAAAAGTACATAAATGCAATTTTAAAAAACTACATGTTGCAATATTTAGATATCCCAGGTCAACAAAATAGTATTAAATTAATTTCACCTGTTTCTTTTTATGTTAACAAAGCTACTAGAAAATTTAAAATTATATATGTGGTTTGCATGATATTTGTACAATGCTAGTTTAGAACACTGAGAGATTAGAAAGAGTGGACCGGGTAAATGAGATATGATGTAGCTATACAATGGAATACTATACAAGCATAAGAATGTGAAAGCTCTTTTAGATGTTGATGGAGATTAAGCTTCCAGGTATGACATGACGAAAGCATGGTATAGAACATAATAGGTAGAGCACATTGTCTTTTATTAGGAAAAAGGGAGAAACATCAATGTGTCTGCTTCTGCATATATTCAATATACTGGAATGATACAAGAACTGATTATCAGCAGCTTTTGGGTGGTGGGAAGCTTTTCACTACACATTCTTTTATACACTTTGAATTTAAATATGTAAATACTGCCTATTTAAAAATAGATGTTTAAAACCTGTTTTTAAAAGACACAGAGGACATGTGTTGGGAAGTACGATTCTGACACCTAGGGCTTGTTTGCAAGTGGCTTTCTAGCCCTGACCACAGAGGAAGGTTGGCCTGGACAGCAGGTTTTTAATCAGGGAACATACATGCTATTGCTCCGGGGACGAGGGCAGCTTCTGGTTTCCAGGACGGGCACAGACAACCACAGGCACAAACAGCCCACACCGACTGGTTCGGCACAGGGATGAAGTAATGGGATGGACAGAAAAGGAGACATTACCTCGTCCCTGTGCCTGTCTTGGTCCTCACCTTGCACTCCTCCTCAGCCAGCCTCTCAAACATGTTGGCGTAGAGTTTCTTCTCCCTTGCGAGCTGCTTGCGGATCCGCTGATGGCAGACAGCCAGCTGGGCCTTGGCGGCTTTGTTGCTGGGGTAGAGCTGCAGGACCTTCTGGAAGTCAGCCCGTGCCAAGTCGAAGTCATTCACTGCCAGGTGGGCCTCTCCCCGGCGGAAAAGGCCTTTCTCGTTGTTGCTGTCCAGTTCCAGAGCCTAATGATGAGGGAAGAAGCAAGAGGGAGACCTCAGCTCTGGCAGCTTATCTGGCCAAGACTAGGTTCCAAAGGTAGCCCTCTGTAGGATGGGGGGAGGTGGGGGGTGGAAACTGCTGCTCCACCCCAGGAAGAATGAGTCCTGAGGCATTAAAGAGAAAGGACCAAGGTCTAGGAAGGAATCTCCTTTAGTCCAAGAGGCAGAGAGGGGAGACAGGTCTTTAGATGGAGGAAGAGAAGAACCTGTGACGTTTCCATTCTCTTTAGAATAAAGCAGGTATGTAAGAGGAAGAGACTAAGACCAAGGTGGGAGAAAGCACGTAAGCAGTTCTTCCCATCTAGTGTCTCCTTCTATTTCTGGGTCAGCTACCTCCTATCACCTAAGCCAAATCCCCGCCTCTGGGCCCTTAATCTCAGAGCTCCCAACAGTCCATCCTGCTACCCCTACCTTAGTCCCTGAGGACAGTTTCAGACATGCTGGCAGCTCACTCCCAACCTTGCCTGTGGAACATTGCTCCCTTGCCTTCTTGAAAGAGGCCTCACCTTATTACAGCTTTCAATGGCAGCTGAGAAGGCCTGTAGTTTCAGATGACACATGGCCAGGTTGAGATGGGAGGCCAGCCGAAGGGCCTGTGCCTTCTGAGCGCCTTCATCAGAGAAGCTTGACTCGTATTCCAGCCAGGACACAATCTTCTTGTATTGCAGTGAAGCTTGCTTGTACTTGCCTTCCTAGAATGGGAGGGAGAGCTCAGGTACTCAGCACAGGTTCAGTGGCACCAGGCTGTCATATCCTGCAGACACCAGAGACCCATGAGCTTAAGTGAGTCCTGCCCACCCCTTGCGCTCCATGCTTCCAGGCAAGACCAGCTAGCTCAGATACACTAGGTGAAGACTGCAGAGGCCACTTGTCCACTCCCTCGCAGAAAATGTCCTCAGTCATCAGGGGGAAGGATGGGCCCAGAGGAACCCTCCCGAAAGTGTCCTCAGGGCCATGGCCACTGGCTCACCTTAAAGTACACAGTGCCCCGCTCTTTCACAATGGTGCTCTGTTCCAGCTTCTCCTCTGCATTCATCTCCCAAGACTCCTTGGCCTGCCGTCCCCCAAGGGAAAAACACAGTTGTCAGCTACCCCAGAGTCACCTGCAGGGTGGGACCTGACCTCATGATAGGGAAGATCTTGAGCAAACTTACCTTCTCAAAATTCTTCAGGTGGACCTCATATTTCAGCTCAGCATTTGGTGGGATATGGAACTTTTCCTTCCCAATACTGCCAAAAGCATAGCTGGGGGCAAAAGAACTCCAGGTCATCTGAGCAGCACTTAACCTGCTCCACACTGAAAAGGCTTCCTGTCTGTTTCCTGGAAAGTACCTCCCCATCCCTTGAGACTTACTTCAAATGTTTCCTGTTTGGCAAAATCTTCCCTGACCTCTTCACACAATTAGTTGGTCTCTTAGCATCTTATATATCCTTCTAATACCTCATACCACACAGTGGTATGATTACTAATTTAAATGGCATCTCTCTGAAAAATGAGTCACTAGATGGCAGGAAGAATGTCTCCGAATACCTAGGAATTTTTAGCCTTGTGTCTGGCACACAGTAGGGATGTTTCAATAAATGTCATTAATGAGTGGATGAGTTAATGGGAGATGAAAATCTTTATGTCTGTAGAGGAGGGAGTCTGTAGCAGCTATGACTGAAAAGATTAGACTCTGATGTGAGGAGACGTGGACCGTTGTGACCAAGCTCCTAAGTACAATGAAGAGATCATAATGGCGAGTATGTCTGGTGTGCCTGACAGCAGTGAACTGCAGCAGGCTGTGGGGTAATGAACATATGCAGGGGGAAAGGACGCACGTAGTCAGTTATATGACTCACTGTGGACAGGTAGCTCTCTGACTTGAGTTCACGCACCTGATCTACGGAGTGCCCACTCCTCACCTGGGCTTGAGGTACACAATGGAATGTTCTCCTTTTTCCATGCGCTGAATGGCTTTCTCCAGCCCACATGGCAGATCCAGATTCTCCCCATCGTTAATCTCAAAGTGGAGCTCTCGCTGGTCAAACAGCTGGTCCTTGTAGTACCCTTCCAGTGCGACTGGCAAGAGAGGCAACGTACCCGGAAAGGGATGTGGGTGGGCAGGCAGCTGAAGGATGCCATTAGCCTCCCTCTGTCACCTCACTGCTTCTTGCCCCAAAGACGCCCTTAAACTTGGGAGGGTGTGGTCCAGTCCAATCCCCCAGTTTACAGTCAAGAAAATGGGATCAAAGAAGGAAGTGAGTGGGCCAAAGCCACCCGAAAACTAAGAATTAGAATCCAAACTGAAACCCCTGGCTATTGTCTCACCCTCCACAATGGCACCATCGTTGGGTCTGGCATAGCCTTCACCCCGAGTCCGTATTCTCCGGATGATTCCGCCATCTTCTTCTTCTGTCAAGTCCTCTCCCTTGAACTCAAACAACTCTACCTGTGGGGGGGCGACATAAGGAGACACACTCCTTTTGGCACTAACTTGTCAACAGTAAGATATAACTTCTTTCTCATTCAGAAGAGTCTCTAGTAACTGCCAGATGACATCTGACCACAAGGGCAGCCATACTAGGAGTGGACAAGTAGCACTTTTACTAAGTTCTCGGGATCTGCCTTAGTCTTAACTTTGGTAGAGGTGGGCAGGCCACATGGATTTCAGTTAACCTCAGGAGATCAATCTATTTATTTCCTGTTCCACACAATAAAGACATGTTCTGGACAGTCCTGACTTCAGCTACGTAAGAAGCCCAATCTGGCAGGCATTAGAAATGACCTGACATCTTTCAATAGTCTCCTGAACATTCTCCAAATATCACCGGTGATTAGGGCTCAACCATCTTCAGACTGAACAGTGTCAAGTTCTACCTCCTTAGTAAAGGCTTTTCTCACCTCCTTGACCTACGGGGGAGGCATCTCTCCCCTCCTCTGATCTCTAGAGCACCAGCATTCCATACTGTCATTTATGACCGCACAGAGATTCTGACCTCCTGACTTAAAGTTTTAAGTTAAAATTATACCCCGTCTCCTCTGGGCACTGCTCTTGAAATAAACATGTCTCAACCCCTTATCCTGCTTTGAGTCTGAAGAGGGGTTCGTGGCCACCTCTTCCCACCTGAAACCTCCGTCACCCATGTTCTGGCAGTAGCAAGCTATGTGCCCAGCACAGCCAACTGCCCTCTCCATTTCTCTAATCCCCTAAGGTCAGGCCCTCAGCCTTGGTTACATTGTCTCCAAGAGGCAGGAAGGACTGGAAGGCAGCCAGGGCCTGAGCTGAGCTAAGGCTGGCTCTTTGCCTTGCTGTCTGTGGCTGCACTCACCTCAAACACAAGTGTGGCATTGGGAGGGATCTTTGGAGGGCTGCCTGCCAAACCGTAGGCATATTCTGGTTTGCAGGTGATGTGGCACACTTCTCCCACTTTCATGGTTGCTACGGCAATGTCCCAAGCCTTGATGACCTCCCCTGTAGGTAGAGAAAGCAAACAGACCCTCCTTGATAGCGATCTGACTCTGGGCTCAGTGGCCCCAGAGTACTATGCCTCATGGGAAGCTGGATACTCTTTAGCAACAGGACCAGGAAGGTAGGAAACCTGGTTACAGTTAAGTACTGTCAGGTCTCAGACCTCTCAACAGGAAAAAAAAAATAAATAAAAAATAAAAATCACTCTACTCTGGAACAAAGGAGCTCAAGAAACAAGGCAGTCTACCCCTGAAGAGGAAGTAAGGTATTTAGATGTGATCAGGTAAAAGACAGAAATCAATAGAGTTACAGGACAAAGGGATAACAGGGGAAAAAGAAATGAACAGACTGAATAATAAACTATTCCTCCTTAAGCTTCTAAGAATATGGTTTCTGATTGTGACAGCTTATACTCTCCTCAAAGCCCATCTACCAAGCCATAATTATGCCTACCTTTTCCCAGGTCAAAGCAGAATTTGTCCTTGCGGTCCAGACTGGAGTCGAACTTGGTGCCATCTAACAGCCAGCCAGTGTAGTGAACTAAGACTCGGTCCCCAATCATGGGCATCTCTGTGCCCGTGCCTTCTCGCTTGATGACCTGGGAGGAAGGAAGAGAAAGTGAGTACCCTGCGATGGAGGCAAAAAGGGGCACAAAACTGACTGCATGCCTCTGACAGGAACATAGAGGGACTCTGCTGCCTCCTTGTAAATAGATTCAAGGGACCAATCCTCAAATGATTCTGATATGGAGCTTGGCTAGAAGCCAACTGACCTCGCCATCTTTCTTGCAGTGCAACATGACTTGGTTTGAAAAACTGGAGCCCAAAGACCTGAGTTCCAAGTTTTTGCTGTATGATCTTGGATAAGTCATTCAAACTCTCTAGACCTTATTAGTAGGTAGTGATGATAATTCCTATCAGAGTTGTTGGAAGATTAAATCGGTAAAATTTATTATCAGCTGCAAAGGGAGAAATATTTATGCTGTTTCCTCATTCTTCCTAAATGCCAGTGGTCATCAGATAAAGATCTGGTTTGGGGATAAGAAGAGAAGTATGAGTAATGAAGAGTCCAAAAGAGGGAAAGGAATACACCAGATTATAGATGAGGACCCTAAACTATCACTTGGGACATGAGCATTCTGGACTGGTAGGTGAGTTAAGTTCTAGGAATTCATAAGCCTCTGCGTCTTTTCCTTAGCATTTATAAAATGTAAACTCCATGTGCAACCTGGTAGGTGTGACGTTGCCCTCTACAAGAAAGTTTCCATGATCGAATGGACAGGGGACTCAGGAGTAGAAAAGTTAAGGGAAAAGAGTGGAGGGTGAAAGGGGATATAACCCTTCCTGAAATAATAACCTTGTAGAAATCACTTGACACTGCAGACAGAAGGAGAAGCCACACCGCCATTGGGAGAACTGCTTGAAATTTCAAGATCTGGAGCAAAGCATTTCTGGACCACGTAAGGGCTCCCCGAGTTTGCTCAGGTCACACACACATACGTGGAGTTGAGCATTGGGCATGAGATCCGGGCAGAGATTTCAGTCCTCACCCTGGACTCCGCAGAATGCTGAACCAGTTGGTTGTCTGACCCAGGTCAAGTTGCCCTGCTCCCTGAGTCCCAGACCCCTCCCCCTTCACTCCTCCGGCGATTTGCAATCAGGCGGTTACACAGTAGCAGGCTCCCAAGCAAAGCACCTCCTCTGGGCTCCACACCCCACACTCCAAGCCCCAAATCAGGAAAGGGGGGGGGCCGAGGTGGGGGGGGAACTACAAGTCCCGGCATGCACCGCTCCCTGATTTTCCCGGGGCTGGGGGGAAGGGGATAGCATGATTGAGCGAGTGACCTAGCTGAGTCCCTGACTTTAGAAAGGGGGCGACAAGAGGGCGGAGGTCGCCAGAACCTTCCTGGCAGCCAGGCCTGGGCGCCAAAGTTGCACGGAGACCTCTGGGCCAGGAAATTACTTTTGAGACCCACTTCAGGTTCTAGCTAATATTTAACTGCCAGGAATGGGCGAGCTCTCGCACCACCTTGGACCAAGGCGGCCCCGGACCTTCCCCGCTGCGGCTGGCAAGGCAGCTGGCAGCTGGGCCCGGGCCGCGGGGTCGGAGAGAGGTGGGGGGGCCGGCGCCGGAGCAGGCCCAGCCCCGGGTGCGCGCAGCCTGAGGCCCCCTAGCTGCAGCTCGCGTGCACCGCCGCGCCCCTTCCTCCCCTGCAGCCCGCCCGCCTCCTCGCTGCACAGCGCACGCCGGAGTTGGCGTTGCAGTCCCGGCCCCTTGCCCGGCCCGGGCGCCGCGGGGCTGGGAGCCTGAGCCCGGACCACAGGCTCTCAAGGGGGCCAGAGACATGGCCAAGGGGAGGCCCGCGCACCTAGGCCAGCCTTTTCCGAGCGTGCGGCTGCCCTCTCGTTCCTAAACGCGCCTGGTCCAGGAAAGCGATATAGCCGGCCGCCCGCTGCACGACCCCTCAACGACTGGCCGGGGGGCGGCCGCAGGCCGCCAGGCTCGGCAGGAGAGCGGCTGCGCCTGACACTCGGGGCTCGGCCGCCCCAGCGGGCCCTGGGCTCCCCGGGCAGCCTCGCCCTTACCTTCAGCACGCCTTCATCCTGCTTGGGGCTGATGTCCACCCCCTCCAGAGGCAGCGGCGCCGACTGTGCCCCGCTCTCGGCCGCCTTCATCTCCTCCGCGGTCATCGCCGTTTACGCTGCGAGCTGGGCACGAGCCGAGCCCTCCGGGCCGCCGGCCTGTATGCACGGGGGTGCGGGCGCGGGCCCCTCGGCAGCCGAGCTGCGCACCAGTCCGAGGCGCGGGCCCCTGTGCTTCCGACGCGCCCGCGGCCCGCAGCGGAGTCCGGCGCGGGAGCCGGAGGAGGCGGACGCCGAGCGGCCGGGGGAGCGATTGGTCCCGCCCGCCGTGCCGGGAGGGGCTGGGAGGAGCCGGGCGGGCGCGGGGACGCAGGGGCGGGGGTGCAGAAGTTTCTAGATTCGGCGGCGGCTAATCCGGTGCGGGCTCTAGCGCCGAGGGCGCGTAGATGGAATTTTCTATTTCTGTTTCATTTCTTCCGCTGGCTGCCTGGCCTCTCGCCCCAAGTCCTGGGACCCTCAGATTCCGGGCCCGCCCCTCCCCGCCCAGTGTTCCAGGCCCTTCCTCCCCGTTTCCCGGTCTAGCCGGATTCTTCCAGATCTTTCTCGGTGCCCCCACGTCGCTCCCGCACCCAGCTCGCCAACCCAGGGCCTCCCTGTACGCTGCAGCCGCGGCGCGGTTTGCTCAGCGCTGTGTAGCCGGATGTGAGTGGCAGCGCGGAGTCTCTGCGGGACCCACACGCGCATTTTTATAAAAGCAGATCGTAAACACACACGGCACGGCCTCCCGGTGTTCACTCCGCTTGGACACTTAACCGGATTGGGGAGCGAAAGGGGAAGGGAGTTCGCAGCGGGGATAGGGGGACAGTGAGTCGGTGGCGGTCACGCAAATGCACAGAATTGGCCGAAAGCAGCCTTGATTTCCCCAGAGCCGGGGAGAGGTGCCGCCTTCAGCTCTTTAAATGCTACGAGCAGCCGGTTTGCAAGAAATGACTCGCCGCGCTGTGGATTCTTAAATGGGACACGCATGAAGGGGACCTTCCCCGACAATAATAAAACTGCCGTTTCGGTTAATACTTGAAAACAAAAAATGGTTTCAACTCATGAAAAAAGTCATTACATTTTACTAAAGGCCCGTGGAAAGGTATCTTTTTTCTTAATATTTGGTTCACAAGTGTTTATCGACTGCCTGTGCTGAGTATGTGTGCGGTGGATCAAAGCAACACCTGGTTACCCAAACAATATCCTGTGGATAAAAAGATCCATGTAAACAGGGTCTTGATTTTGCTAAGCACTTAACCTCAGTTTAGCATAGTGCTTGGTGAGTGGTATCAAATAATTATTAGCTACATGAATTTGTATTGCAATAATTAACAATAATAATAATAAAATTTTTGGAGCTCTATCTATGGGCCTGGCACTGTGCTCTTGTACGCAAACTGTCCCATTTATGTAGGTAATTAAAAGAATGTTCAAATGAAATTTCAATACCATAACATAATTTGATAATTTATCGTAATCCTTTCTGGTGGAACCTCACTGGAAGATGCTGAAGAAATAAAACCGTTTGCTCCAGCAAGTTACAGTAAGTTTAGCCACAACTAAGACATTTCTCATTAGATGACAGGATACTCTGAAAGGATAGTGGGGATTGACTGTCTAGGAGTTAAATCTATTTTTTTCCTACACTTTCCTTAGTAGGGTAAGAAGTGAGAGTGCCAAGGCCCTCCAGAACTCCAGGCGTCAGGGATGGAGGGAAAGGTGCTGGCTTGTGGGTTTGGCAGTTATCTTGCTGTTGGTTTATACACTTGCTTTCAGTATGTGCTGGTTTCTTTTGATGCTAGGGCTATTGGGTATTATCTGGCAGAACAAGTTGGGATAGTAAAAGTTCACCTTTAGATTAGTGATTTTCTGAATCTTTTTCCTTATTGGAAGTACACAGGATAGATCTAATAATATGTCTTCTAATTCCTACCAGCTCTCATTAATTGAGCACTTAAGATGTGCCTACCATTGCATAAACACATAATTTAATAACAGTAGAAAGAGCATATGTATTGGAGGAAGCAAAGAGTTGGGTCACCCACGTACTAACTGTTTGATTTGGGGCAGGTTCTGGGGATAGTGACATCTGTCAATGAGGTTGATGATGGTCAAAGACAAAGGGACAAAGGAATGCATGTCAGATACCTAACACAATGCCCGCCTTCAAGTGGGTGGTTAATATATTATGGTCATCATTCTAATGTGATAAGTGTGATGGTGGAGATAGGGACAAAGTGCTAAGAATAGAGAGTTCTGTAAGGGGACAAAGATAGGGTGGAAGGAAGGGAAAGGTTTCCAATGAGAAAGTTCTTTCCCATTCAGTGAGTGAGTAGGTGAGGGGGCTGGGAGGTGAAAGGAGGGGACCATAAGCATTGGGTTCTTTTCTTTAAAAGATTTTATTGGGGAATTTGGGGAGGGGAACAGCCAAGTTGTTGTTTTTGAATCTTAGTTGTGGAGGGTGCAGCAAGCTCAGCTCCAAGTCCAGTCACGCAGTTCAGTCCAAGGTGCTGTGTTCAATTAGTTGCGGGTGGGCATATCCACCATCCCACACAGGGGTCCAACTGGCAGCCTTATTGTTAAGAGCCCACACTCTATCCCCTGAGCCACACAGATGGCAGCTCAGCTCAAGGTGCCCAGTTCAGTCTTTAGTTACAGGTGGGCATAGCCTACCATTTGAACTTGCAGCCTTGTTGTTAGGAGCATGTGCTCTCATCAGCTGAGCCATCCCGTCACCTGTTGGCAGCTCAGCGGCAGCTCAGCTGGGGTGCAGCGTTATTGGCCCATGTGGGAATCGAAATGGCGACCCTGTTGCTCAAAGCTCACATTCTTGGGTACCATCCACTTGGCCAGCCCGGCATTGGGTTCTTGAATCTCAGAGCAGGACTTTATTGTTTCTAGAACTTTTCCTGGCTATTTACATTATATTCTGATTGTAAAACTTACACATATTCAATGTAGAAAGTTCGCAGATGTTTTGTTTTTTTCCCTCCTCTTCCTTACCCCTTCCCCAAACTTAATAGACATTTATAGTAATATTCTCATCAAAGATGTTTAACAATGTAATTGTTTTCACTGGTATCATCCGGTCATTCAAAATCTTTCCGAAATTTTTCCTTTTTGGTAGAGAAAGACAACACACTTTCATTTTTATTTTTTTAAGTCATCTACCTTACTCTATAGATGACTCATGCTGTGGTTAGAAGTTTTGTTATTGCCAAAATGAGCTTTCCTGAGCTCATCTGGTTCACCTCCCTAATGCTGGGCCTGTCCTTCACACATGAAAACCTTCTTGTTTTTTAAAGTTGCTATTTTGACCTTCTTAGATTACCAGTGCTCTTAAACATATAAAAACTTTTATAATATTTGAATCATTCAAAAGAATGTGAGATGAGTCTGTGTATGTGTACATGCATGTACATATGAATGCACATGTTATGTAACAAAGCAACATAATAAAACTTGGGAATATACCACCCAACCTAAGCATTAGAACATTACCAATATGATTTGTGTCAAAAATGTAATACCAAAAATGTTACCCTTACATAATTTCTTGCTATATTTGTTGTCTGTTTACTAAGAAAACACAAACTATACCACTGCCAATACTGCCACTATACATTTCATAAAACTATTTATTTACTTATTTTAGTGATGACAGCTCCATTTTCATACATTTGAAAAATGGTAAGACCTCTATGTGAGGCCTGCACACAATGGAGATGTGCATAGCATAAAGATTAAGCTCATGGGCTCTGGATTGGGTTTATCTGGATTCAAATCCCAGCTTCATCATTGAACACACCATGGGTCCTTGGGCAAGGGTGTAAGGTCTGTGTCTAGATTGATTTTTTTGTTTGTGGATGTCCAGTTGTTCCTGTACCATTTGTTTGTTTGCTCCATTGTACTGGCTTTGCTCCTTTGTCAAAGTAGTTGACTACGTTTATATGCATCTTATTTCTGGCCTGTCTTTTCTGTTCCATTGATCTCTTTGTCTATATGTTCACCAAACCCACACTGTCTTGAATACTGCCATGTTATAGTAAGTCTTGAACCCTGATAATATCAGTCCTCCAACTTTGTTTTTCTCTTTCAACATAGTGTTGGCTGTTCTGGGTTTTTTGACTCTTGATATAAACTTTAGAAGTTTGGTGATATCCACAAAGTAACTTGCTGGGATTTTGATTGGGATTGCATTGAATCTATAGATCAAGTTTGGAAGAACTGATATCGTGACAATATTGAGTCTTTCTATCTATGAAAATGGACTTTCTCCCCGTTTATTTAGTTCTTTGATTTCCTTCATATAGATCTTGTACATATTATGTTAGGTTTATACCTTTGTTAGATTTTATTTGGTGCTAATATAAATGGCATCATGTTTTTATTTTCAAATTATACTTATTCATTGCTGGTATATGGAAAAGCTATTAACGTTTGCATATAAACTTGTATCCTGCAACCTTGCTATAATTCCTTATTACTTCCATTAGTTTTTTATTGTTGTTGTTGATTATTTTGGGGATTTCATACATGGGTGATCATGTCATCTTTGAATAAAGATAATTTTATTTCCTCCTGTCCAATTTTGGTTACTGATTTTTTAATGTGTGTCTTATTTTAAAAATCTTTGACTATTCCGTGGTTGTGAACATAGTCTCCTTTTTATTTTTGCTTTTTAAAATTCTAGCTTTTCTGTTTTACCTTTCACATTTAGTTAAATTTGATCCATCTCAAGTTAATTTTTACATGTAGAGTGAGGTGTTTTTTTTCCCATATGGATGTACAGTTGACCCAGCACCATTTTTTTTTTAAAGATTTTATTGGGGTATTGGGGGAGGGGAACAGCATTGGGAAACCAGGGAAGGGGAACAGACAAGTTGCTGTCCTTTTGTTCTTTTTTTTTTATTTTTTTTTTTTTTTAAAGATTTTATTGGGGGATTGGGTGAGGGGAACAGCGTTGAGGAATCGGGGAAGGGGAACAGACAAATTGCTGTCCTTCTGTTCCTCAGCCTAGTTGCAGAGGATGTTGCTTCACTGGCCCATGTTGGCATCGTCACCGCGCTCCTCCCGGATGAGGCAGATCGGCCGCCGGCCTCTGGACGGTTGCTCACCGCGGCTCTTGGCAGCTCACGCTGGCTGCCAGCCGCTCACGCTGGCTGCCGGCCGCTCACCGCAGCCCATGACAGCCCACACCATCGCCGGGGCTCGCACAGCCCAGCTCCAGGTGGAGCTGTCGCTAGCTGCAGAGGGCAGTGTCACTGGCCCTCACATGTGGGATCTGAACCGGGGCCGCTGGCATCCCAAAACCAGCTCTTAACCAATGCGCCACTCGGCCGGCCCTGTCCTTTTGTTCTTCAGTCTAGTTGTGGAGGACGTAGATTCACTGGCCCATGTTGGTATTGTCATTGCGCTCTTCCTGGGTGAGGCAGTTGCTTGCCGGCCATTGGACTGCAGCTCACGGCAGCTCACCGCAGCTCACGAAAGCGCACGCCCACTGTCAGCCAGCCCCACTGCAGCCTATGCCATTACTGGTGACTCACAGCTGCCCAGGTTGAGCTGTTGTTCACCATCTTAGCTATAGAGGGCATAGTGTCACTGGCCCTCTATGTGGGCTCAGAACTGGGGTCCTGCTTCTCAGGGCCGGCGTCCAAGCCCCAAGCCAACTCTTAACCAATGTGCTACTCAGCCCGCCCACAGGCACCCTTTGTCACCTATCAGGTGTGATCATATGTATTTGTCTGTTTGTGGACTCTATATTTTGTTCCAATGGTCTGTTAAACTATACTTGTGCCAATACCTTAGTATCTTAGTTGCTGTAGTTTTAAAATAACTTTTGGTGTCTGGTCATGTAAGTGCTCTAGCTTGTTCTTTTGTTTTAAGATTGCCTTGGCTATCCTAGGTTTTTCAATATTCTGTATACATTTTAGAATCAACTTGTCAATGTCTAAAAAACATGCTGGTATTCTGATTGGAATCCCATTGACTTTATACAATGGAATTGCCTTAAAATTAGGGAGATTTGACATCTTAAATACAGAGTCTTCTAATACAAAAATACGATATAATTCTCCATCTATTTAGGTATTTTTTATTTTTTCCAGCAATGTTTTATATTTTTCAGTATAGAGGTCTTGCATGTCTTTTATTAGATTTCTTCCTAGGTATTTTTGGTTTTGGTCCTATTGAAAATGCTATTTTCAAAAGTTAATTTTCTTCTTTTTTTTTTTTTTAAGATTTTTATTGGGGAATTGGGGGAGGGGAACAGTGTTGGGAAATTGGGGGAGGGGACAAGCCAAGTTGTTCTTCAAGCTTCGTTGTGGAGGGCGCCAGTCGCCATCTGGCTTCCCGTCAGCAGCTCGTGGCCTCTAAGTTCAAGGTGCTGTGTTCAATCTTAGTTGCAGGTGGGCGTAGCCACCATCCCATGTGGGAGTGGAACCAGCAGCCTTGTTGTTAAGAGCACACGCTCTATCCTCTGAGCCATCTGGACGGCGGCAGCTCAGCTTAAGGTGCCGAGTTCAGTCTTAGTTGCGGGTGGGCATAGCCACCATCCCATGCGGGAGTCGAACCCAGCAGCCTTGTTGTTAAGAGCACATGCCCCTGCTGAGCCATCCGGGCAGCAGCTCAGCTCAAGGTGCCGAGTTCAATCTTTAGTTGCGAGTGGATGTAGCCCACCATTGAACAGGCAGTCTTGTTACATCAGCTGAGCCATCCTGCCACCTGTTGGCAGCTCAGTGACTGCTCAGCTCAGGCACAGCGTTCACTGGCCCATGTGGGAATCGAACCAGTGACCCTATTGCTCAGAGCTCGCACTCTGGAACAAGCTCTTAACTAACTGAGCCACTCGGCCGGCCCCTCATTGTGGTTTTAATTCATATTTCCCTGATGAATAATGATGCTGAACATCTTTTTGTGTATGTACTTATTTGTCATTTTGTATATCATCTTTGGTGAAATGTCTGTTCGTATCTTTTTTTTTTTTTTTGAGGGTGGTGACACTGGCCCTCATATGTGGGACCCGGGGCCGCTGGCTTCCGAAGCCAGCGCTTAACCACTGCGCCACTCTGCCAGCCCTGTTCGTATCTTTTATCTATTAAAAAAATCAGATTGTTTTCTTATCAAGTTTGTAGGAGGGCTGTGTGTGTGTGTGTGTGTGTGTGTGTGTGTGTGTGTGTGAGTGTGTGAGTGTGAGTGTGTGTGTGTGTGTGTGTGTGTGTGTGTATGGCATGGTGGTAAGCTGAATAATGGTCCTCCAGAGATGTTCATGTTCCAAACCCCAGAATCTATGAATATGTTATCTTGGACTTTGAAATGGAGAGATTTTCCTGGTGGGTCCAATGTAATTGCAAGAGTCTTTATAAGAGGGAGGTGGGAAGATCAGCCTCAGCGATGGAGATGTGACAATGGAAACAGAAATTGGTGTGCTGTGCGGCTATAAGCCATGGAATATAAGCAGTTTCTAGAAACTGGAAAAGAAAGGTAAGGAAACCAATTTTCCCTGGAGCCTCCAGAAGGAACACAGCCCAGCTGACACCTTGATTTTAGCCCAGTGAGACTGATTTTGGACCTCCATAACTTTAGGATAATAAATTTATATTATTGTGAGATACCAAGTTTGTGGTAATTTGTTATAGCAGCAGTGTACAGGCACTCAGTGTTTATGGAATGATTCGAAGCTAGTTTCTTTGCTTCTAAGTCCAGTGTTGTTTTGTTTCTACCATCTTGTTCTGAGTGGAGGGAGCAGGACCTTTTAGGTGGTGCAAACAGTCCAAGAAAGCCACCCCAGGCTGGACATGAGCATCTGTGGCATGTAGATGGGTCTTAGATGGTGTAGAGTGTGTTGGAGGAATGGGAGATGAGATAATTAGGTGGAGGGTACTAGATTTTGGAAGCAGAGGAATTTGGGTTTGAGATGGTAAGAGACCACTTAGATGATGGAACGTTTTAGGCTGTTTGTCAGAAGTATGCGGGCGGTGGGGGATAGTGGACTGGCATGGTACAAGCCACCAGTGGGGAAAAAGACTCTCTCCAGCCCCTTTCACTCAGTTCTGATGGGAAGCCAAACATGGCATACTGTTTGTTATTATTTTAGAACAGCATTGCTCTGTTCTGTGATCCAAGCTGATTCTGTTAATGAGAGGTGAGGAGTCTGGGAGGACCCTCATTCCTTTGGGACCCTCTGGTTCACTGGACTGCCCAGCATGCTCCACCTCTGCTCTTCTCAAAACTGGCCCTGGTTTCACTTGATGATGTTCTGCGATGGCATTGTCAGCGTGGTGACCACTTCAGTCTACCAGCACTTCACTATACCACTCTGCATGGGCATGGGGTTTGTTGAGGGGGTTCTTGCAAAGGAAGCCAAAGTATACTGTTGTCTGCAAGCTGAGAAGATATGCAGTTTTCTTTGCTGCTCCTGGTGGTACAGCTCTGAATAGGGAGGTGGAGGGCCTGGCTGACTGTCTGCTTCACACCGTGTCGCCCCACCTCTAGTGCTCTGACAAGACCCCTGTCTCTGGGACTCAGGATGCCTCCAGGCCCCTGGACAATGAATTTTTTTAAAAAAACATTTTATTGGGGAATTGGGGGAGGGGAACAGCATTGGGGAATCAGGGAAGGGGAACAGACAAGTTGCTGTTCTTCAGTCTAGCTGTGGAGGATGTCGCTTCACTGGCCCATGTTGGTATTATTGTGCTCTTCCAGGCTGAGGCAGTTGCTTGCTGGCCATTGGACGGTCGCTCAAGGCAGCTCACCTGAAAGTTCACTCCAGCTCCTGGCCAGCCCCACTGCAGCCTATGCCGACGCCGGCAACTCACGGCAGCCCAGCTCCAGGTCGAGCTGTTGTTCACCATCTTAGCTGTAGAGGGTGCAGTGTCACTGGCCCTCATGTGGGACCCAAACTGGGGCCCTGCTGCCGAGAGCTGGCGTCCCAAGCCAACTCTTAACCAACGCGCAATTCGGCCAGCCCAATGAATCTTTCATTCACTTTCCTACTTCTGCTGGGCTTTGGGCAGTTCAAACCCACCCTCCTTCAGGCAGCCTTCCTTGATAGCTCCACTGAACTGAAAAGACTTATTTTCTACAGTGCACGTTTTCAGTGCCCAGTGGCTGTCAGTTTACTACTTCATTATACAAGTACATTACATGGTTCTCTATTCTGGAGACCAGTGCAGATGGATACCTTGTCTTTTAGAGAGATTATAAACTTCTTGAGGATGGGAGCAATCCTTCATTTACACCATGTCTCACCAGATACATTGGAGGGCGGTGTTGTGTTACATGAAGACAGTGTTTATGTGCCAACCCGCGAGTTGTTCAGGAAACTCTTCGGGGAAAGGATAAGTGGATTGAAATTAAATAAGAAACAAGGACTTCTTTGGAAATCCAGGAGAGATCATTTGTTAATTGGAAAAGGCATTTCCTAAATTTAGGGCAAACCTATCAGGCAGCTCTAATTTTCTACACTGTAAAAAGATAGGCCTCGGGTCCCTAGTCCCTTTTGCTTTTTCGTGGGCTCCCCTGTCAATCTTTCAAGACATCAGATGTTTACCAAGTACCCTGTGGGATAAACAAGGTCTCAAATGTGAATCATAGGTAATTTTTCTCTGCAGATGGCTATCCTAACTGCTCTGAGTCACTCACAAGCCTCTGTCTCCACTCCCAAGCCCCTTCCCCAAACCCATTTCCCATGTTAGGTATTAGACAATTTTCCACATGTCAAAATACTGGCAATTTGACCTGCAGCCCGAGGAGAGATGAGGGAATGCTTCTCCTAGACAGGAGGGGACGCATGTCACCTGACTTGCTGAAGCCGTGGGAAGGGGTGGGAGTAGAGGAATCCTCACCGGCATTTGGATTTTGGCAGAAACCTGAGAAACCCAGCACTTCAGAGAACCTCCTAACGGTAGGAAGCAAAGTTAAGATCAGGAGAAGCTAGTGGTCAATTTAGAGTCTTTTTATACACAAGAACAAACATGTTTTACAATAATGGAGGGAAAAATTATTGCTCACCTACTAAAATAAATGAAAGCAGCAGTAATAGTAACACCGACAATGACTGTAGGATAGAATGAAAAACAAATAAGATAGAATCCAAAGAGTTTACAGTTTAGAGGGGGAGGAAAGACTGTCTCTGCGGATGCGCCGTCCTGTTGAAGCGCTGACTGGCTTGCATGGACTTGTGTGCAGCTGACAAAGGTGTCCCACCAACACCTCAACCCAATTTGTCTCTTTAGACAGCTTATCAGCTTTTCCATTCTCCATCAGCGCCTTTTTCTGCTTCCCCTTCCACCACTTTTTTCCTTCCCCCGGCCCCCCCCCCCCGCAGAGGGCGGGGAGGAAAGGGGAGGGGAGGTGTCTGTGTTTAGGACAATGCCTCCTGTGGCCAGGAGAGGGCAGCAAATCATTTCCTCCACCACACAGATAAACAGCACTGTCCAGGATTGCAGTCATTTTTCCGGTGGTTACTGAAGGTCCACTACGTGCCAGGCTCCATGCTGGGCACTGAGGAGGCAACACTGACTGAGATATGGGTCCTCGCTCTGGAGGAGCCCATGACCTAAGAGAATGAGACAGCCATGAAAACGCAAAATGCCCAACAGCGGGGTGAGGTGCTATGGCAGAAGGCTCATCAGGGGACTGTGACAGATGGGAGGAAGGGCATCAAAAAGCCTCATAGGAGGAGATGCTTGAACTGGGTTTTGAAAAACGATAGTTTTTCTTACAGTGTACACAGCCAGAGAACCAGGGTGAGCATGATACTCCATGGCAAAGGGTGCTAGACAGGGGGCAGAAGAGACTCGGGTAGGTAGTGGATCATGGAGGGTTGTTCCTGGTTTCCATGCTGAGGAGCTTGGACTAGAACCAGGAAGGAAATGGGAGGCCATCATAGGGGTTTAATTAGAAGAATGTCAATCGGATTTATGCTTTTAAAGTTTGCTCTTCTAGCCATGTGGAGGATGGATACAGTAGGGATGTCGGAAGGGAAGACCTGAAGGCCAGTTAAGATTTGCCTGAAGCAGGAAGAATGAGTGATGATGGTGGTCTGAACTAAGATGGTAGCAGTGGGGATGAGAGGAGGAGCTGGACATGAAGTTAAAATGACAGATGGAGTGATTAGATGGAGTGAGGTGAGGGCAGAGGTCCCCCAGGTTTCTGGCTTCAGTAGTAGCTGGGGTGAGTGCTGGTGGCAGCTCATGAGACTGAGAACAGAGAGGAAGAGGAGAGACCTGGGGAGTGAGATTACGAATCATCGACAAATATGTGGCATTGTGTCCAGTGCTCCATTTCATATTCCCCAATCTAGATCCTTACTATTCTCACTGGTTTTGTGACAGCGGCTTCCTGTTGGATCTCACAGTGTTTCATTTTTAGTCTCCAGTTTATGAGTGCTTTCATTTAATACATATTTATTGATAACTTTGTTGTGTGCAGGCACTGTGACAAGTTCCTTCCCCTACAGAGCTTATGGCCTAGTGCAGGGGGTGGGGATGAAGGAATAGACAGATAGCAAAGCTAACAGTTGCAATACAGTGTGGAAAATGCTCTCACAAGTGAATAACAGGAAACCAGGAGAACCTTCCAGAAAGGGGCATAGCCTGGACTTGGAGACCGAGGAAGTTTCCTACAGCAATGGCATCAAGGCTCAGCTGAATGAGCAGAGGCTTGCCCAGTGAGGAGTGGTGCTGGGACTGGGGAGAAAGTGTTTCAACAAGACTGGAAGTGATCGGGGTACAGTGCCCAACCCTGCGATGTGCAGGACAGGAGAAAGCCAGCAGCATTCCAATCAGAACACACAGGAGAAACCGAGTCCTCGGGTTTCCTTCAAGGAAAGGAGGTGAAAAGGGCATTCAATGAAGCATTGAGGATAGAGGCAAGTTGTGATGTGGAAGGCTTTTCAAAGAGCCTAATGGAGAGGTTTTTACAGGGGTGGAGGCAAAGCGGTAGGTCAGGGGGAGCTTATTCATTCATTTTATTGAATAAGTATGTACTGAATACCTATGTTAGGCCAGAAAAACAGTAGTGAATGAGACACAAATTTCCCAATCTCATGGAATTTACATTTTGGTGGAAGGAGACATACAGTAAACGAATAAGATAATTTCAGGTCGTAATAGTGCTGGAAGAATGGAAACTAGGAGAATGTAATAGCAAGTGCTGAGAGAGGAGCTTCTTTTAGTTGTTGGAGGACCAGGGAAAACCTCTGAGGAGGTACACTGACACATGGACTGAGTAGGAGGTCAGCATCACTCCTGGGTAGCGGAGACAGAGAGCAAAGGTGTTGAGTGTGGGCAAGAGTAGATGCCTGGAGGGACTTCCTCTTGAGTGGTAAGCAAGGATAGCAGCAGGGTGGGCATGATATGTTTAGCGTCTGCAGGGTTAGGCAGACACTTAATCCCACCAGTGTTCCAGTGTGGGGATGGACCCCAGGCCTGGAGGGATTCTACTTTTTTTTTTTTTTTAAAGATTTTATTGGGGAATTGGGGGAGGGGAACAGCATTGGGGAATCGGGGAAGGGGAACAGACAAGTTGCTGTCTTTTTGTTCTTCAGTCTAGTTGCGGAGAATGTTGCTTCACTGGCCCATGTTGGTATCGTCATTGCACTCTTCCCGGATGAGACAGATTGGTCACCGGCCTCTGGATGGTCGCTCATCGCGGCTATTGGCAGCTCACACTGGCTGCCAGCCACTCACTGTAGCCTATGGCAACCCACTGCAGCAGGGGCTGCAGCCTACACTGTCGCCGGGGCTCACACAGCCCAGCTCCAGGTGGAGCAGTTGTTAGCTGTACAGGGCAGTGTCACTGGCCCTCATATGTGGGATCCGAACCGGGGCCGCTGGCATCCCAAGCCAGCTCTTACCCAATGCGCCACTCGGCCAGCCTGGGATTCTACTTTTGAAGGAGTCTTTTTAGTCTTTGACACATGAGGCTTGAGTTTCTGGAGGAAGTTTGAGCTGGTCTGTGTCTGGATTGGTCACTTCGGCTCTGGAAGAAGGCTCCAAACTCTAGGCCAGGAGTAGGTAGACTATGGCCCGAGAACCAAGTCCTATATTAGAACATGGCCAACCTCCTTCATTTTTTTAAAAAAATATTTTTTATTCAAAATATAGCTAACATATGATATTATCTGAATTTTCAGGGGTACAGCATAGTTGTTCAACATTTATGTACCTAAAGAAGTGATCACCATATTCCAGCTACCATCTGACACTGTACCACACTATGAAAATATTATTGACTATATTCCCCATACTGCACATTATATCCCCATGACTAATTTGTTTTATACCTGGAAATTTGGACCATTTATTGCCCATCACCCCCCTCCCCCCATTTAATTTTTCAATTACAGTTGGCATTCAATATTATTTTATATTTATTTCAGGCATACAGCATAGTGGTTAGACATTTATATAAATTAAGAAATGATCCCCCTGACTAGTCTAGTACTCACCTGACACTATACATAGTTATTGACTGTATTCCTTATACTTTACCTTACATCCCCATGACTATTCTGTTACTACCAATTTGTACTTCTTAATCCCTTCACCTTGTCACCTGCCCCACCCCCTCCCATCTATCACCCCAACAAATCTTGTACACACCTGACACCATATATAGTTATTTACAGTATTACTGACTATATTCCTTATGCTATATCCTACATTCCCATGATTACTTTGTAACAGCCAATTTGTACTTCTTTTTTCTTTTTTAGCTGAGCCATCCTGCTACCTGTTGGCAGCTCAGCGACTGCTCAGCTCGGGCTGGGCATCGAACTGCTGTCGCTCAGAGCTCAGCTCACACTCTTGAGCGAGCTCTTAACCAACTGAGCCACTCAGCCGGCCCTCAATTTGTACTTCTTAATCCATTTTTTCACCCACACTCCCAACCCCTTCTCCCATCTAGCAACCATCAAAATGTTCTCTGTATCAATGAGTTTGTTTCTGTTTGCAGATCCAGGTCATCCACTGTGTTTGACTAGCCAGGGACTACCTGGTAGGAGCTCCAAAGTGATCCATGGTTTTTCACTGCCTGTGCTAAATCTAGTGGCACATGGAAGAGGCCATACTGCAAACCAAGACAGTTACCACCAGTACTGGGCCTGGCTTAGCTCTGCAAAAAGCCAGGACCCAAGTCCTGCTGTCACCTGCCAGTTCCCTTAAGGTTCAGCCACTGATAAAGTCTCGTGGGGTATGCAAGTTAGGTGAGGTAGGATCTCAAGGAGTCATTATAGTGAGAAGAGTTGTGGTCACTAGGTTAATGTAGACTCTGGTTTGGTGCCAGTGCTGAGCCTGGAGCTACTCAGCAAACATCTTGAAACACACTGAGGCCAGTCACTGCCCACCTGGGTCCCGGGGGCTCTGATAGTTTTCCAAGAAAGAGTGTAATGTGTGCGGGGCTGGCTGTTTGTGGAGAAAGTGCCTACGGTGTTGAGAGTGTTGGGTGGGGTGGGATTCCAGCAAGTCAGCAAGGTGGAGAGCCAGAGCTTACCAGACCAATCAGATTTAGATTTGACTGTAAGCATAGGGAGAGGGCCTAACGCATTAAAGATGGTGTCCGCCTGCCAGCTGCATTGGAGGAGGATGCTTCACAGAGAAAATGGGACTGTCTTCCAACCCTGGCCTTGAAGCCAAACACTCAGTCTGCTCCCGGTATGCCTCTGATGCCCCTCGAGTCACCGTCCCTCCACCGGAGCCCAAGGTGAGTGTCTGCGAGTGAGAGAGTCTGTGTATTGGCCTTTTAAGAGGATGTTTGGGTTTCCCACATCCTTCTGTCCCATCTAGATTGTTGGAATCCCCACTGTTTTTCACAGCCAGATGTTATGGGGGCTCCACTTCCTGGCACCAATACTCCAGGCTGGGGAAACTGGAGTGGGGCTGGGGTCTTTCACTCCTCCAGGGGGAACCTTCACAGCTGAGGCATCCCTCCCAATTTTCATCTGCCACATGGAGGTTTGGGACCAGCCCGTTTCACGTCTCTGCCCCTCCTACCAGTCTCAACATGGCTTTTTCTTTATATCTTTAGTTATAAAACTTCTGTTCAGCCAGATTTCAGATGGTTCTCCAGGTTGATTGTTTTATAATTTTGTTGTAATTTTAAAGTGTTCACTGAAGGCAGCAGGCACAGTGTTTATCTGCTTCACCATCTTGGGTCCCTCTGAGCTCCTTCATTTACATATTGCCAATGGTTGCTTTAGCAAGTTGAATAATTGCAACACACAATTATGGCCTGCAAAGCTTGAAACGTTTACTACCTGACTCTTTATGGAGAAAGCCTTGCTCTGGCTGTGGCATGTAATTTTCTCAAAGGTAGTTCAGGCCTGGACTCTACGTGGTGAGAAAGTAAGGCTTTATTTAGGGCCGGCCGAGTGGCGCATTGGTTAAGCGCTGGTTTTGGGATGCCAGCGGCCCCGGTTCGGATCCCACATGGGGGCCGGTGATACTGCCCTCTACAGCTAACAACAGCTCCACCTGGAGCTGGGCTGTGCGAGCCGCGGTGATGGTGTGGGCTGCCATAGGCTACAGTGAGTGGCCCGCAGCCGGCGTGAGCGGCTGGCAGCCAAGAGTGAGCTGCCGGTGGCCGCGGTGAGCGACATCCAGAGGCCAGCGACCGATCTGCCTCATCCGGGAAGAGCGTAATGACGATACCAACAGTGAAGCAACATCCTCCGCAACTAAAAAACTGAAGAACAAAAAGAGAGCAGCTTGTCTGTTCCCCTTCCCCGATTTCCCAACGCTGTTCCCCTCCGCCAATTCCCCAATAAAATCTTTAAAAAAAAAAAAAAAAAAAAAGGCTTTATTTACTCTGAAGCTGAATCTCCAAAAGCTGAAGTCCATCTCAGATGCTATAAATCTGTTATTCATTAAGCTTGTTCATATGTACATAATTGTGTGTTATGAGCTTGGCGATGTATTGTAGTTCAGGCTTGAATTGATTTTCCATGAGTGTCTCTGGGCTCTGCCACTTGCTCCAAGAGGCATCTTCCTAAATCACAGTGCTGAACATGTCATCTCCTGCCCAGTAACAGTAAGCCACCCTCTGTTGCTGCCTAATGTAATTCAGATGCCTTAATCTAATCTTCAGAGTTCTTCACATGTGGTTTTAGTGTACCATTCCAGCCTTAGTTTCCAGCTCTACCCAAATAACAGTACTTGTTGATTGTTTCAGCCAAACCTGACTACACTCCCCAAACATACTTTCTTCACCTTCGTGACTGAATCCTTTGGAACCACTGATCACATTCAGCTTCCTGTTCTTGGCTATTTGGGTTCTTGTCTCATGTGCTCTATCAGCTTTTAAACTATGTAAGGATAAATACCATATCTCTATTTTTTTTATATGCCCAGTAGAGCTGGTTTTTAGGAAGGGAGTTAATGATTGCTGAGTTATGTGTCAGTAACAGATGCTGAGCACTGTTTCTTGAATTCATTTTGCACTAAAAAATGTTGATCTAGTGATGCATTCAATCAAAAGTCTACTGTATTAATATTTGTATCCCCAGCACATGATAAATGAATGAAAAATAATGAATAAACGAATGATCTCAAATATTTCTACTAGGTGAGTAGAAAGCCATCATACTTACCAGAAGTGGTATGGAAGCATTTGGGATTATTGATTCTGCTGTCACATGATAAATTTGGGACTCTGAAGGTTGGCATTTTCTAATTCTAAACTTGAAGTTTCAATAAATTTCAAGCAGGTGGATAAAGTTATGTGGACCATGGATCTTGGTCTAAATAATGTTCTTTTAGATGTATTTAATTGGAAGGGAATGCAAAAATTAAAAACAATGTTTGAGGGCCAACCATCTGTCAGCCACAGTGATAAGCACTCTTTATACATTGTCTTATTTAATACTACAAATCCATTAAGTAGATTTTTGTCAAAACTTTCTTTTATGGAAAACTTTAAACGTATGCAGAAGTCAAGAGACTAATATAATGAGCCTTCCCATACTCATCACCAAATTCACTATTTATTAACTCATAAGTAATTTTGTTTCACATATACTCCACCCACTTTCCCCCTTCCCTTATTATTTTGAAGCAAATCCCAGACATTATGTAATTTCATCCATAAATACTTCAGTATATATGTGTAAAAGATAAGGTCTCTTTAAAAACAAACAAACCATAATACCATGACTACACCAACCATCCCACACAAATTATTCTTTAATATCAAATATTGTACTATTCCAAATTTCCAATTAGCTCATATATTTTTTACAACGTGTTTGTTTGAACCAGGATTCAAATAAAGTCCTACTTTATGATTGTTTGTCTCTTAGCTTTTTTTTTTTTAACTTTACTTTCTCATTTTATCTCTTTTTCCTCCCTTACAATTTATATATTGAAGAAACCAGGTTGTTTTTCCATATTTTGGATTCTGCTAATTAAATCCTCATGAAGTTGTCTAACATGTTCCTTTGTTCTCTGTATTTACTGTTAATTAGTAGTTTGATTTAAAGGCTTGATCAGATTCAGGTTATATATGGGGGGAGGGCAACAAATATTTTGCTAGGTTCTTCCAAGAGGAGGTACATAATGTCTGGTTGTCTTTATTTTGAATGACGTTAACTCTTGATAAATTATGGATTGAAAAATGGTGGTATTATATCATTCCTTCTTCATTTATTATTTGACATACTTCTATAAAGAGACACGGCCCCTTATAAACTGTTTTGTTACTAATTTATTTAGAAAATTTGTGGTCCAATTTATGTAGAAAGGGCTGGATAATTGCTTGATTTGTCTTTTTATTTACCATTTTTCAAAATAATCAGTTGTTTCATGCCCTTCAATGGCAAGCACATTTATTTATTTTTAAAGGAGGGCACAGTTCACAGTGGCCCATGCAGGGATCGAACCGGCAACCTTGGCATTATTGGCACCATACTCTATAACTAGCTGAGCTAACTGAGTCACCCCCACTTATATTTTTTCTTAAGAAGCATTATGAACTCAAGGATTTAAACGTATGTGATGTATTTCAATCCATTATAACTATTATCCTTATTAATGTGTGCAAAATGTCCATTTTTGGCCAGGAGGAGTCCCTTCAAATTGGTTCTTGAGACTTATTGATATTATCCTGATAATCATCGAAAGATCCCTGTTCTCTAGAATGGCATTATATTCCAGGATCATGTTATACATTTTTGGCCCAGACCTGGAATCAGCTATTTCTCCAAGAAGTCCTTGTTTCTTTTAGTGGAAAATGGGACTTGGAGACCACAGTCTTGGTGCTAGGGGTAGATATTATCTTTACATTAAAAAAAATTTAACAGTTTTATTGAGGTATAATTTACATACCATAAAATTCACCCACTTTAAATGTACAATTCAATGATTTTTAGTATATTTATAGAGTTGTGCAGCAAGCACCAAAATCTAATTTTAGAACACTTTTGTCACCCTAAAAAGAGCTGCATGCCCATTACAGTCACTCATCATTCTCACCCCCAGCACTAGGTTACCACTAAACTGGATTTGCCTATTCTGGATATTTCATATAAATGGAATCATGTAATATGTGTTCTTTTATGCCTGACTTCTTTCATGGAGCATAATGTTTCTGAGGTTCATCAATGTTATATCATGTATTAATACTTCCTCTTTATTGTTGAATAGTATTCCATTATATACACATACCACACTTAGTTTATCCTTTCGTCAGTTGGTGGGCATTTGCTTGTTTCCACCTTTTGGCTCATGTGCTTAGTGCTTGTATGAACATTTACATGCAAATCTTTGTGTGGACATACGTTTTAATTTCCCTTGGGTAGATATCTTGAACTGAAATTGCTGGGTTTCTGATAATTCTCTCTTTAACATTTTGAGAAACTGTCATACTATTTTCCAAAGAAATGGCTGCAGCATTTTACATTCCACCAGCAATGTATGAGGACTTCTATTTCTTCACATCCATGCCAACATTTCTTTCTTTTCTTTTTTTTTTTTTTTAAAGATTTTACTGGGGAATTGGGGAAGGGGAACAGACAAGTTATTGTCCTTTTGTTCTTCAGTTGTGGAGAATGTTGCTTCACTGGCCCACGTTGGTATTGCGTTCTTCCCCGGTGAGGCAGTTGCTTGCCGGACATTGAACAGCAGCTCATGGCGGCTCACAAAAGCTCACCCCAGCTGCTGGCCAGCCCCACTGCAGCCTACGCCGATGCTGGCGACTTAGGGCAGCCCAGCTCCAGGTTGAGCTGTTGTTCACCGTCTTAGCTGTAGAGGAAACAACATCACTGGCCCTCATGTGGGATCCGAACCGGGGCCTGCTGCTCAGAGCTGGTGTCCCAATCCAATTTTTAACCAATATGCCACAGGGCTGGCCCCCACACCAACACTTCTTGTCCTATTGATTATAGTCATTTAAGTGGGTGTGAAGTGATATCTCATGGTGGTTTTGATTTGCATTTTCCTAGTGACTAATGAAAAGTTGAATAGTTTTCATGTGCTTATTAGTCCTTAATAGATCTTTTTTGGAGAATGTCTATTCAGATCCTTTTCCTGTTTTTTGAACTGGGTTGGTTGTCTTATTGAGTTGTAAGAGTTCTTCTGAATATAAGTCGCTTATCAGGTGTATGAATTGTAAATATTTTCTCTCATTCTGTGGGTAGTTTTTTTCATTTTCTTGATTGTGCCTTTTGAAGTAAAAAAGTGCATAATTTGGGTCATGTGCAATTTGCCATTTTTTTTCTATTCTCCCTGTGCTTTTAGTGTTATATCTAAGAAATCATTGCCTCGCACAAGATCACAGTGATTTACTCCTATGTTTTCTTCTAAGTTTTTGTTCTAACATTTAGGTCAGTGATCCATTTTGAGTTAATTTTTGTGTATGAGGTGGATTGGGGCCCAAATTAATTTTTTTGCATGTGAATATCCAATCACCCCAGCACCATTTGCTGAGAAGACTCATCCTTTCCTATTGAATTTTCTTGGGGCCTTTGAAGAAAATCAATTGGCTATAAATGGAAGGGTATATTTCTGGACTTTCAATTATATTCCATTGACCTATATGTCTATCTTTATGCCAGTACTACCCTGTTTTGATCATCTTTGTAGTTAGTTTTGAAATCATAAAGCGTAAGTCCTCCAACCTTGTTCTTTTTCAGGATTGTTTTGGCTATTCTGAGTCCTTTGAATTTCCATATGAATTTTAGGATCATCTTGCCAATTTTTGAAAAAACAAAACAAAACAAAAAGAAAGCAAGGATTTTGATAGGGATCTATAGACCAGTTTGGGGAATATTGCCATCTTAATAATATTTAGTTTTCTGATCCATGGGATGCATTTCCAGTTGTTTACATTGTTAATTTCTTTTTGCAATGTTTTATAGTTTTCAGTATACAAGTCTTGTACTTCTTTTGTTAAATTTATTCCTACATATTTTATTCTTTTTGATGCTACTGTGAATGGAATCATTTTCTTAATTTAATTTTTATACTGTTCACTGCTAGTGTATAGAAATTCAATTGATTGGTGTATGTTGATTTTGTGTACTTGCTCATCTCATTTAGTCCAGTTTTTTTTAGTGAATTTCTTAGAATTTTCTGTATACAAGATCACATCATTTGTGAATAAGACAGTTTTACATCTTCTGTGCCAATCTGAATGCCTTTTATACTTGTGTTGCCTAATTACCCTGGCTATAATAGAACCTTTAATACAACATTGAATAGTAGTAAGCATTTGCATCCTTGTTTTGCTCCCAAACTTAGGGGGAAAGAATTTGGTCTTTCACCATTAAATATCAGGTTAGCTGTAGGGTTTTCACAGATGTTTTTTATCATGTTGAGGAAGTAATTTCTATTTCTAGTTGGCTGAGGATCTTTTTCTAATGAGTGGGTAGTTATTACCTTGATCCTCATTTTAAACATTAGCAGACTAGCATTCCATTCACAGATGATCTGACTCCAAAGACTAAGAGCTTAATCACTATGCTATCTGTATAGCACACGCTTCCATTTTATTATTTTCCCTTAGTCTCCTCCTCTAGATTTTTTCCTTCTGCTCACTTTGTTAATGTTGATGTTCTCCAGGTTTCTTAGCCCTTTCCACTTATTTTCTCTGTGGTGAGAGAGTGGCTTCAACCATCACCTGATGACTACAAGCTGATGACTACAAAATCTGTATCTTCAGCCCTCCCTGAGCTCTAATATATCCTAATGCTTCCAAGGCTTCTCCACTTGGATATCTAAGAAATCTCAAATCCATCATGTTCCCAAAGTGTCCCATTATTCCCCTATCCTCTCAGGTGGGCTCCTCTTTCTGTATTTTCAATATTGAATGCTCCTTCCATTTATCCTATTCAGACCTGAAACCTGGGAGTGATCCTACAGGCTTCGTTCTCTTTGGCCCTTGTCTTTTCTAATCAGCTCTGAAGCTCTGCCTATTTCAGGGGTCAGCAAACTGCAGCTCGTGAGCCACATGGGGCTCTTTGGGTATGTTCCGTCTCAAAAGTCTGCCGACCCCTGGAAGAGTCAATCCTATCCCTCAAAACAATTTAAAAATTATTTGAGAGCCATAAATATATTTTTACATAATCGCCATTATGAAATAATATCCGATAAAAAGTTTATAAATGAAACTACGATAGTTTTATTTTCATTTTCAAGTTTACTTCAGAGCCTGCAGCTCTTGAGCCACAGTTTGCTGACCCCTGGCCTATTTTAACCTCCAAAGTATCTGTGTAAACCATTCTTTTCTCTTTATCGCCACTGTTACTACCTCCGATCAGGTACCCATTATTTCTCACTCCTGTCCCCCCTCTTGTCCCCATCAAATTCACCCTCCACATTACCAACAGAGTGATTTCTCTAGATCACAGGCTTGCTGATATTTAGACCCTGGCAAGGCTCCCTGTTGCCACAGCACGACAAACAAGGCCTTCTATCCTCAGTTTCATTTTGTATACTTCCACCAAATACTGAGCTCATCAAATGCATTACAAGATACCGGTTTTCACAGCTGCATGATGCTTCCTTCATTTGGAGACAGTATAAATTACTTGACTGGTTCTGTGTGTACTTTCCTGTGCATGTCATGTCATCTCATGCCTTAGTGCTCTTTCTGTATTCTGTTGTCTTTGTTTGAGAGGTTCGTTCTTCTTCCGCGGCAATCCTTTTACTCCTTTTCATCGTGAAAAACCATACTTATCAGCTCATCCTCTCTGAAAATTTCTCTCTTACAGAATTAATTATGTCCTCTTATTTTTTCAGAACACTGTACATACTTATAATATTGCATTGATTGTCCTGTATTATAGTTATCTGTCATGTGTTCTCTATCCTTACTCTGTTCTTTGAGGTCAGCAATCATGTTAGATTTATCTTGAATATCCTCACAATACCCAGCATATAGACAGTGCTGAAAAATTTAGGTTTTTTGTTTGAACTCATCTTAGACTTTTCCTATAAACCTCTTTGCTTTTTTTTTTTTTTTTTAAGATTTTATTGGGGAATTGGGGGAGGCAGACAGCGTTGGGGAATCAGGGAAGGGAAACAGCTAAGTTATTTTCCTTTTATTCTTCAGTCTAAATGTAGAGGACACCGCTTCACTTGCCCATGTTGGTATTATTATTGCACTCTTCCCTGGTGAGCTTGCTGACCATTTGGACAGGAGCTTGCTGACCATTTGGACAGCCGCTCACGGCGGCTCACGGCAGCTCTCGTGGCTGCCGGCCGCTCATGCTGGCTGCCGGCCACTCATGCTGGCTGCCGGCCACTCGTGGTAGCTCATGGCAGCCCACTGCAGCCTACGCCGTCACCTGCCACTCATGGCAGCCCAGCTCTAGATCGTGCTGTTGTTCACAATCTTAGCTTGAGGACTGTTGTTCAGAGCTCACGCTCTTACCAACTGAGCCACTCACTGGCCCAAACCTTTTTGCTTTTAATAGACCATTTTCTCATTTGCTAAACAGTTTAAATGCATTTTTAAAGAACATACTTAAAAATAACATTTCTTTAGATGACAAAAGTAACACATCTATTTTAAATTGCATGGAATTTATAGAAAAGCCGTTAGAAAAAAATACCAATTCCTTATAAATCAACCCTCTGGATATGTTACCATTTTGATGTATGTCCTTCCAGTTTTTTTTCCTGTGCATTCATATATGTGTGACACATAAGCATATATTGTGTGTATATTCTGGATATATATATATATATATATATATATATTTATAATACAGTTGGATATAAATAAAACAGTATAATACATACTTTGGTAACCTGCCTTTTTTTTTTTTTTTTTTTTTTTTTGAGGGCAGTGTCACTGGCCCTCATATGTGGGACCCAAACCAGGACCGCTGGCTTCCCAAACCAGCACTTAACTACCACGCCATTCGACCGGCCCTAACCTGCCTTTTTTTAACTTAATGTAGTGCAAACATTTGTCATGTCATTAAATATTATTTTAAAAATTATTTTTAATGACTGCACAGTATCACATCATATATACGAGGTCTGACAATTAAATTCGTGAACTTGTTGCAATGACATTGCTAACCTTTTTTGATATCAGAGGGGTTATTCATTACGAATTTTTACCAAATGGATAGTTAACCAAGTTTACTATTTGGAAGTGCTGAAAAGACTGTGTGAAAAAGTTAGACAAAAACGACTTGAACTTTTTGCCAACAATTCATGGCTCTTGCATCACAACAATGCACCAGTTCACACTGCACTGTCTGTGAGGGAGTTTTTAACCACTAAACAAATAACTATATTGGAAAACCCTCCCTACTCACCTGATCTGGCCCCCAATGACTTCTTTCTTTACCTGAAGATCAAGGGAATATTGAAAGGAAGACATTTTGATGACATTCAGGACATCAAGGGTAATATAATATGATGACAGCTCTGATGGCCATTCCAGAAAAAGAGTTCCAAAATTGTTTTGAAGGATGGGCTAGACGCTGGTGTTGGTGCATAGCTTCCCAAGGGGAGTACTTTGAAGGTGACTGTGGTGCTATTTAGCAATGAGGTATGTAGCACTTTTTCTAGGATGAGTTCGCTAACTTAATTGTGAGACCTCGTATGAACTGTAATGTATCTAATGCATTGTTCTTTACAACTTTCTTTTTCTTTTTTTTAGCTGAGCCATCCTGCTACCTGTTGGCAGCTCAATGGCAACTCAGCTCGAGCTGGGCATCAAACTGCTGTTGCTCAGAGCTCAGCTCACACTCTTGAGCGAGCTGTTAACCAACTGAGCCCCTCGGCTGGCCCTCTAATGCATTGTTAAATGTCAAGAGTATTTTGAATTTTTACTTTTAGATAAATAATGCCATGGTGCACATATTTGTATATAAATTATTGTGCAAACCTTTGATTCAACATAACAAGCTAAAAAATAGTTCATTTACTCGTTTATTCTCTCAACAGATTGTTATTAACTACTATGTGGCAGGTATTTTAAAGAAGTTATAATAAAGCCATTTCTCTCCAGGAGTCATAATTGGGAGGAGGGGACACTCCATTCCAAGGTTCTTTAGAATAGGAGCTGGTAGGTTAGTTCTAAGTTCTAGGCTTGGTTGTTAAGATATGAACTATTTCTCAACAGTTGGGCAGTATTCCCAGGAGACACTTCCTCCGTCACCTGACTTCTTCTTCCTAGTTGCCTATCTGATGTGGGCAAGAAAGACAGAAACAGGTACTGGAGTAGGGTCAGGAATAGAGAGGTGAATCTGAACATGAGAAATGACCTGTAAGGATAGGAAAGGGATGGATTTGAGGGACATTTCGTAAGTAGAATTCTCTGTCCTGGGAGGCTTGTGGGTGGTGCAAGAGAGAAGGAACCAAAGATGACTGAAAACTCCAACACTGTCTAGACAAAGGAATTAGGTTTGGAGAATAGATAAGTTTAACATGGGATGTATTGAGTTTGAAGTACTGCAAGAAATGAAGCCTAACATATAGAAACAAGGGTTTGCAACTCAAACAAGACCTGGAGAGACTGAGATTTGATTACTCTAAACATTTTAAACATTTATTCTGAACTCTATATTTTCCTAAGAAAGTGTAAATTTCACCAATTCATTAACTTCCTTCTGAATAAGATAAGGATCTTAAACTCCTAAATTGCCATGTAATCTCACCCTTCTCATTTTTTGTATTGTGCTTTCTAATGGTTTTGTTCCATCATGATTTTTAACTCCCTCAAACTAGTGGTGATGATTATTAGAGATTAAAAAGCCCACAAGAAATAGCGTAATATGCTAGAGCTATTGATAGTAACAACCAGTGTTTTAGCACTCCTAAACCTGAAGGGATTTGGGGATGGAGCAGTCACGGAAACCTGAAAGGAGAGATGTGTATATGGGGTTATCTTGAGAGAAGCAGTGACCACACAGGTATACACCCAGCCTAGGATCGCCATGCCGAGAGGAACCAGGAGAATATATACTCTGACCTGACCATCCTCCCTTTCTGCAGTGTCCTATTAGGGCTCCTCGTTGGCAAAACCCAGTTGCAAGCCAGATAACGAGGGAGTTTATTTGATGTAGTCCATACTGCACAGCCTCCAAGGCACTTAGCAGGGTGAAGAAGGTGTAGGGAAGACCTGGAGAGCCAACAGAAGATATTCAGGATACCAAGTGTTTTACTAACTCTTAGCACATAATTAACACATATCTTGTATCCTAATCCTCCTTTCCAGGTTTAGTTTATTCCTTGCTGAAGAGAGGAAGTATACAAGAATTTCAGTGAGGGCTTATGAATAATACATTTCTTAGTATATCTGAAAATGTCTTTATTTTTGTCCCCATTATTGAATGATATAACTGAATATAGATTTCTATATTAGTTGTTATTTTTCTTCAAAACTTGGAAGCTAGTAGTATCCCATTGTCTCATCTATCTTTGCTGATGAGAAGTCTGCTGTTAGTCTGGTAGTCTTTCCTTTGCAATTCATTTTTTTTCTCTGAAACTTTTATGATTCTCTCACTTTCCTTGATCTTTTATTTTATTCCAATTAATCTAGATATGGATTTATTTTTATTCTATAAAAGATTTGGTGTGCTTTTTCAATCTAAGGATTCATGTCTTTAATTCTGAAAGATTTTCAACCATTATCACTTCAACTATTAACCTCCTACCCATTCACTCTTTTTTTTTGTTTTTGAATTCCCATTAAGCATGCATTGGAGTTTTTCATGCTCTCTTCACCTCTTTAAACTTTTAATTTTCTCATCTCTCCCTTTCTCATATATACAGAGGGTGCCAAAAAAAATAACACACTTTTTTTTTTTTTTTGAGGGCAGTGTCACTGACCCTCATATGTGGGACCCAAACCGTGGCCACTGGCTTTCTAAACCAGAGTTTAACCACTGTGCCACTCGGTGGGCCTGACACACATTTTAAGAAAGGAAAAAAACTTTTAAAATTGTAATACTATACAAGGTATGATAATTACGGTCACGAACTCACCACTGTGTGCTTACATTGGCAGCACTGTACAAACAACTTCATAGGGTTTCATAACCTTGATAGATAGTGTCTCACAGGTGTGTTCGTGTTGATGTGTGGGGGTTTCTTGCTGAGTGGCGTTCATTATTGTTGCGTGTTTTTGTTTGTCATTGCAAGAATGTCTGAGCTTGGATTAGAACAACAAACAAATATTAAATTTCTTGTTGAACTTGGAAAGAGTAGAAGTGAAATCAGGGACATGCTAGTTTAAGTTTATGGGGATAGTGCCATGAAGAAAACGGCAGTGTACAAATGGATTAAATGTTTTTCTGAGGGGAGAGAATGCATCACTGATGAAGAGGTCAGGGCGTCCGTCCAGTCAGGAGCAGAGCTGACGAAAACATTGCAAAAATTCGTCGAATTGTGCGTCAAAATTGTCAGCTGACTATAAGAAGCATAGCAGACCAAGTCAACATTGATAGAGAAACAGGAAAATCTTAACTGAAAATCTTGGCATGAGAAAGGTGCAAAAATGGTTGCAAAGGAGCTCACCGAAGAACAAAAGCATAAGAGAGTTGATGTTTGCCAAGACTTTTTAGAGAGGCAAGATGATTTTTTGGGCGATGTTATCACTGGTGATAAAACAGGAGTGTATCCACAGGACCCTGAAACAAAGTGTCAAAGTGCACAATGGAAGTCAGCCAGTTCTCCACGACCAAAAACATTCCATCAGTCCAAATCAAGAGTCAAAATGATGTTGCTAACCTTTTTTGATATCAGAGGGATTATTCATTATGAATTTGTACCAACTGGACAATCGGTTAAGCAATTTTTCTATTTGGAAGTGCTGAAAAGGCTGCGTGAAAGAGTTAGACAACCTGAACTTTTTGCCATCCATTCATGGCTCTTGCATTACAATGTTCCAGCTCACATGGTACCCTCTGTGAGGGAGTTTTTAGCCAGTAAACAAATGATTGTTTTGGAACACCCTCCCTATTGACCTGATCTGGTCCCCAATGACTTCTTTCTTTACCTGAAGATCAAGGAAGTATTGAAAGGAAGACATTTTGATGACATTCAGGACATCAAGAGTAATGCTACGACAGCTCTGATGGCCATTCCGAAAAAAAGTTCCAAAATTGTTTTGAAGGGTGGACTAGGTGCTGGAGTTGGTGTATAGCTTCTCAAGGGGAGTGTTTTGAAGATGACTATAGTTATATTCAGCAGTGAGGCATGTAGCACTTTTTCTAAGATGAGTTTATGAACTGAATTGTCAGACCTCGTATACCGATAACAAAAGATAACAAGTCATTTTTGACTTCTGCAATTACAAGTGGTGCTCAGACTGGTTATCTATATCTATATCTATATCTATATCTGTATATATCTGTGCTATATGCTGGGCCACTTTAGTCTATCTTTCAATTCACTAATTCATTCTTCAGCTGTGTGTACTATGAAATCTTTCTACTGAGTTGTTTAACCAATCTCTATGTTTTTCTTTTCTGTATCTATCATTTGAAAATACAGCCACTCATTTATGTAAAATCTTGTATTTGCCTTATAGTTCCTATCTTACCTTTAACTTAGAAAAATCTTTTTGTTGTTGCTGTTAAATAAACACAGAAAAAGTGCATGGACCAAGCATGTAGACCTCAATTATTTATCACAAAGGAAATACTGTTTTACCACCATCCAGGTTAAAAAAAAAAAGGTTCACCAGCACCTTAAAACTCCTTATTGTGGTCCTTCCCAGTCACTACTCCCAACTTTTTTTTTTTTTTTTTTTTTTTTTTAGCTGAGCCATCCCGCCACCTGTTGGCAGCTCAGCGGCAGCTCAGCTTGGGCTGGGCATCGAACTGCTGTTGCTCAGAACTCAGCTCACACTCTTGAGTGAGCTCTTAACCAACTGAGCTACTTGGCCAACCCAGGAGTCCTTTCTTTTTAGAGTGTGGTATGAATGGCATGTAGAAAGTACGATTTGGGTAGTAGTATTCTCTTTGCTATTGTAGTGTCATTTCCACTAGGCCTTTTAAGTGAACAGAGATACTTTATTTTATTTATTTATTTATTTATTTATTTTTAAAGATTTTATTGGGGAATTGGGGGAGGGGAACAGCGTTGAGGAACTGGGGAGGGGACCAGCCAAGTTGTTGTTCTTCAGTCTTCGTTGTGGAGGGCGCCAGTTGCCATCTGGCTTCCCAAGTCAGCAGCTCATGGCCTCTAAGCTCAAGGTGCTGTGTTCAATCTTAGTTGTGGGTGGGCATAGCCACCATCCCATGCAGGAGTCAAACCAGCAGCCTTGCTGTTAAAAGAGTGCACGCTCTATCCTCTGAGCCATCCAGGTGGCCGCTCAGCTCAAGGTGCTGAATTCAGTCTTAGTTGCGGGTGGGCATAGCCACCATCCCATGTGGGAGTCAAACCAGCACCTTGTTTTTAAGAGTGCACGCCCTATCCGTTGAGCCATCCGGGCAGTAGCTCAGCTCAAGGTGCCAAGTTCAATCTTTAGTTGCGGGTTGGTGTAGCCCACCATTGAACAGGCAATATTTTTTTTTTTTTTTTTTTTTTTTTTGAGGGCAGTGTCACTGGCCCTCATAAGTGGGACCGAACCGCCGCTGGCTTCCCAAGCCAGTGCTTAACCACCGCACCACTCGGCCGGCCCTGAACAGGCAGTCTTGTTTTTACACCAGCTGAGCCATCCTGCCACCTGTTGGCAGCTGAGCAACAGCTCAGCTAGGGCACAGCGTTCACTGGCCCATGTGGGAATCAAACCAGCGGCCCTGTTGCTCAGAGCACGTGCTCTAAGCCAACTCTTAACCAACTGAGCCATTTGGCCAGCCCTTTTTAAATTTTTATTTCTTTTAAAGATTTTATTGGGGAATTTGGGGAAGGGAATAGTGTTAGGAAATGGGAACAGCCAAGTTGTTGTCCTTTAATCTTAGTTGTGGAGGGCGCAGCTAGTTCAGCTCCCAAGTCCAGTCATCTTCTGGCTGTCCGTAGTCAGCTCTTGGCTGCTGAGCTCAAAGTGCTGTATTCAGTCTTAGTTGCAGGTGGGCATAGCCCACCATCCTATGCAGGAGTTGAACCAGAAACCTTATTGCTAAGAGTGCATGATCTAACCACTGAGCAATCTGGCCAGCTGTAGGCAGTTCAGGGTAACTCAGTCCAAGGTGCCATGTTCAATCTTAGTTGCAGGGTGGGCGTAGCCCACCATCCCATGCGGGAATCAAACTGGCAATCTTGTTGTTAGGAGCACATACTTTCACCAGCTGAGCCATCCTGCCATCTGTTGACAGCTCAGCAGCAGCTCATTTCGGGTGCAGCTCATTGGCCTATGTGGGAATTTAACTGGTGACCCTGTTGCTCAGAGCTCGCGCCCTTAACCAACTGAGCCACTTGGCCAGCCCTAAACAGAAATACTTTAAATGATGATTTTTTTTTTTTTTGAGGGCAGTGTCACCGGCCCTCACATGTGGGACCTGAACCGGGGCCGCTGGCTTCCCAAACCAGCGCTTAACCACCGTGCCAATTGACCGGCCCTAAATGATGAATTCTTATTCATACTTCCAAGTAAAATGGAAACATCATAGGGTTTTCATTCCCTATTTCCAACCCCCATCTTCCATAGTAAAAATGCTGTTCCTCAAAAAGCCTCTCTGTTATTTAGTACAATATACACAATAATTACAGAATTCCTACCCCAGTAACACTACTAACAGTAAATCCATTAAGTAAAGTTCAGAGCTTCTTTGCAGGTATTTTAATCTAAGAATATATCCCACTAAGTGTATACAGTTAGAGTATTGTGTTTAAAAGTTACTTGAGGGCCAGCCGAGTGGCTCAGTTGGTTAAGAGCTCGCTCAAGAGTGAGAGCTGAGCTCTGAGCAACAGTGGTTTGAGGCCAGCCCGAGCTGAGTTGCCGTTGAGCTGCCAACAGGTGGCAGGATGGCTCAGCTAAAAAAAAAATAATAAAAATAAAAATTACTTGAATTATTTTTTTCTGAATAGCTATATAATCAGTTTCATATGCAGTTAGATCTATTTATTTTTTAATGAATGCTCAAATATTTATTTTTTAATGAATGCTCAAAAAATAAAAAAGGTTTTTATTAAAATATAGCTAATATACAATATTATATCAATATTATATTAGTTTTAGGAGTACACAATAGTTATTCAACATTTATGAACCTAAAGAAGTGATCACCGTAAGTCCAGCCACCATCTGACACCATACCACACTATCACAATACTACTGACTATATTCCCCATGCTGCACATTACATCCCCATGATTTATTTGTTGTTGTTGTTTTTTATAATTAAATCTATTGGGGTGGCAATGGCTTGTAAAATTACATAGGTTTTAAGTGTACATTTCTAGAATACATTATCTCTACCCCCATGCCTTATCTGTTTTATACCTGGAAATTTGAACCTCTTATTTCTCTTCACCTTTTCCGCCCCTTTAAAAAATTTTCAATTACAGCTGATATTCAATATTATGTTATATTCATTTCAAGTGTAAACACAGTGGTTAGACATTTATATAATTTAAGAAGTGATCCCCCTGACTGGTCTAGTACCCACCTGGCACTATACATAGTTATTACCGTATCACTATATTCCCCATGCTTCACATTTCCATGACTATGCTGTAGCTACTGATTTGTATCTTTCAATCCCTTCACCTTTTTCACCTTGCCCCCCAACCTCACTCCCATCTATCACCCTAAATCTAGTACCCATCTGACACCATACATAATTATTACAATATCATTGACCATATTCCTTATGCTATACCTTACATCCCCATGACTACTTTGTAACAACCAATTTGTATTTCTTAATCCCTTCCTCTTTTTCACCCACACTCCCAATCCCCCTTCCATCTGGCAACCATCAAAATGTTTTCTGTACCTGTGAGTAGGTTTCCATTTTGTTTGTTTTGTTCTTTAGAGTCTACATATAAACAAAATCACATTGCATCTGTCTTTCTCTGTCTGACATACTCCACTCAGCACAGAACCTTCCAGGTCCATCCATGTCACCATAGATGGTAAGAACCTATTTTCTTCTATGGCCAAGCAATATTCATTATATATATGTACCACCTCTTCTTTATTTATTCATCCACTGACAGACACTCAAGCTGCCTCCACACCTTGGCCATTGTAAACAGTATTGCAATGAACATATGGATGCACACATCCCCTCAAAGTAGCATTTTGGATTTCTTCAGATAAATACTCTGAAGTGGGATTACTGAGTCCTTTTTGTCTCTTGTTATAGCATTTGTTTTAAAATCTATTTTGTCTGGTATGAGTATTGCCAGCCTTTTTTGGGTGCTAGCTTTTCTTGGATTAGTGTTTGCATGGTATATCTTTGCCCTTCTTTTTCTTTCAATCTTCCTGTGCCCTTTTATTTGAGATGTGTCTCTTGTAAAAGCGTATGGTTGATCTTCTCTTTTTAATCCAATCTAACAATCTTTTCCTTTTAACTGAAACACTGAATCACTTTACATTGAATGTAATTGTTTATATATTTGGGCTTAAATCTACCTTCTTTTAAAAGCACTTTCTGAATATGTCACCTGTTCTGTGTTCTTAATTTCTCTATTTTCTTGCCTTCTTTGGATTGAGTTATTTTTAAAATCATTTCATTTTCCCCTATAACCTTTGTAGTTATACATTCTTTCATACTTCCTATAGTGGTTACTCTGACTCTACAGAAAGTGCAACATACATATTTACTATCTTCTGGTATCTCTTGTTGCTATTGAGAAACTGTCAGTCTAGTTGTTATTTCTTTATAGGCAATTTGTATTTTATTCTAGTGGCTCTAGAATTTTTATTTTTATCCTTGATATTCTGTAGTTTCAATAAAACATCATTTTATCTTTATCCTGGTGAGTACTTAGGGTGCACTTTCCATATTAGGATTCTTGTTTTTGTTTTAATTCTGGAAATTCTCAGTTACCTTCATTATCTTCTTTCTATTCTTCTTAAACTTTTCTCAGTCTATCCTAAATATCTGTTAATTGTTCTTTTATTAAAAATTATTTTATTTTTCTGTACTGCATACTGGTTAAATTCCTCAGAACTATTTTCTAATATACAAATTCCCTCTTTAACTGTGTTCAGTCTTGTTTATATCCTATTTGCTGAGATTTAAAATGTTAATAACTATATTTTGCATTTTCAAGTTTTCTAATTGGTTGTTTTTAAATACCTATCTATAAATTCTTGTTTCATTCTATCTGTTTTTAGTTTATAGTTTATAGTAATCAAGTTTCATAGTCCGGTGGACAATCCCCTCTTCCCCCACATACTCCAACTCTCTATCCAACTTTTACCCATAGAAGGTATGGGTACCCAACTTTATGATCTCAATGGAAAAGATGTGATCCAAAGGGCAGGCTGAGATCCTAAATGTTGAAAGCTAATAGCACATACTGCATTTATTTTGATTCTCATATTAATTTTTTTTTTTTGAGGGCACTGTCACTGGCTCTCATGTGTGGGACCCAAACCGGGGCCGCTGGCTTCCCAAGCCAGCGCTTAACCAACGCGCCACTCGGCCGGCCCTCATATTAATTTTTATTATACTTATTTTGCATATGAAGAAATAGAGTCTCTAGGAGTTAGGTGTACTGCGAAAGGATATATTGCTAGGGAGGGGCAAAGTCTGAGTCAGTAGCCAAACTTGTGTCTTCTGATTTTTTGTTATTCTTTGCCTGTTTTCATCATACCACCTCTGAGGAAATACCCATCTCCAGAAAGAAAGAAACAGCTTCCTCCTTTTCGCCCTCTTTCTTTTTTTTAAAGATTTTTTAAATTGGGTAATTGGGGGAGGGGAACAGACAAGTTGCTGTTCTTTTGTTCTTCTGTCTAGTTGTGGAGGACATTGCTTCACTGGCTCATGGTGGTATCATCATTGCGCTCTTCTCGGGTGAGGCAGATTGGTCGCCGGCCTCTGAATGGCCACTCACAGTGGCTCTTGGCAGCTCACACGGGCTACCAGCCACTCACACTGGCTGCCAGCCACTCACTGCAGCTTATGGCAGCTCACTGCAGCAGGGGCTGCAGCTATGCCATTCCGGGGGACTCACAGCTGTTGTTCACCATCTTAGCTGTAGAGGGCACTATCACTGGCCCTCATATGCAGGAACCGAACTGGGGCCACTGGCATCCCAAGCCAGCTCTTAACCAATGCCCACTCAGCCAGCCCCTCTTTCTTTTTTAAAAATTAGTTTCAGATGTGCAAAACAACATAATGACTAGACATTTACACCCCTCACAAAGTGATAACCCCCCAAGTCTACTAAGCTTCTGACGTTATACATAGCTATTACAATACCATTGACTATATTCCCTATGCTAAAATATATATATATATATATATATATATATATATATATATATATATATATATATATATATATATATTTGGCATTAAATGTTATTTTATATTAGTTTCAGGTGTACACTGCAGTGGTTAGGCATTTATATAATTTATGAAGTGATCCCCCAGAGAAGTCCATTACCCTCCTGACACCCTATATAGTCTTTACAGCATTATGATTATATTCCCCATACTGTATTTCACAGCCATATGACTATTTTGTGACTACCTATTTGTACTTCCTATTCCCTTCACCTTCTCCCCCATCCTCCAACTCTGCTCCCATCTAGCAACCATCAGGTTTTTCTCTGTATTTATGAGTCTATTTCTGTTTTGTTTGCTCATTTATCCTGTTCTTTTGATTCCACATGTAAGTGAGATCATGTGGTATTTGTCTTTCTTAGTCTGACTTATTTCACTTAGCATAATATTCTCTAGGTCCATCTATGTTGTTTCAGATGGTAAGATTTCTTTTTTTTTTATGGCAGAGTAATACTCTATTGTATAAATATACCACCAATTCTTTATCCAGTTGTCTATAGATGGGCATTTCAGTTGTTTCCGTATCTTGGCTATTGTGAATAGTGCTGCAGTAAACATAGGGGTGCACGTATTTTTTCAAATTAGTGTCTTGGATTTTTTTGGATAAATACCCAAGAGTAGAACTGCTGGGTCATAAGGCAGTTCTATTTTTAATTTTTTTGAGGAACCTCCATACTGTTTTCCATAGTGGCTGCACCAATTTACAATCCCACCAACAGTGCACCAGGGTTCCTTTTTTCCCATAAACTCGCCAGCACTTGTTTTTTGTTGATTTATTGATGATAGCCATTCTGACAGGAGTGAGGCGGTATCTCATTGTGGTTTTTATTTGCATTTCCCTGATGATTAGTGACATTGAACATCTTTTCATATGTCTATTGGCCATCTGTACGTCCTCTTTGGAGAAATGTCTCTTCATGTCCTCTGCCCATTTTTTAATTGGATTGTTTGGGTTTTTTTGGTGTTGAGTTGTATGAGTTTTTTAAAATATAAATCCCTTATCAGATGTATCATTGGCAAATATCTTCTCCCATTCAGTAGGATAGCTTTTTGTTTTATTGATGGTTTTCTTTGCTGTGCAAAACTTTTTAGTTTGATGTAGTCCCATTTGTTTATTTTTTCTTTTGTTTTCCTTGCCCGAGGGGAACAAAAATATCCTCAGTAAAAATATTACTGAGGATAATGTTTGAGAGTTTACTTTCTATATTTTCTTTTTTTAAAATTGGGGAATTGGGGGAGGGGACCAGCTAAGTTGTTGTTCTTCAATCTTAGTTGTGGAGGGCGTCAGTTGCTATCTGGCTGCCCATGGGCAGCTCGTGGCCTCTAAGCTCAAGGTGCTGTGTTACAATCTTAGTTGTGGGTGGGCATAGCCACCATCCCATGCGGGAGTTGTACCAGCAGCCTTGTTGTTAAGAGCACATACTCTATCCACTGAGCCATCTGGGTGGCAGCTCAGTTCAAGGTGTTGAGTTCAGTCTTAGTTGCTGGCGGGCATAGTCCACCATCGAGCAGGCAGCCTTGTTGTTAGGATCATGTGCTTTCATCAGCTGAGCCATCCTGTCACCTGTTGGCAGCTCAGCGACAGCTCAGCTTGGGCGCAGCATCACTGGCTCATGTGGGAATGGAACTGGTGGCCCTGTTGCTCAGAACTTGTGCTCTTAAGCTAACTCTTAACCAACTGAGCCACTTGACCAGCCCCTCCTATATTTTCTTCTAGGAGTTTTATGGCTTCGGGTATTACATTCAAGTCTTTAATCCATTTTGAGTTTATTCTTGTATATGGTATAAGAAGGTGATCTGATTTCATTTTTTGTTTTTGCATGTATCTGTCCAGTTTTCCCAGCACCATCTATTAAATAAACTGTCTTTATCCAGTGTAGATTCTTGCTTTCTTTGTCATAGATTAAATGACCATAAAGGCATGGATTTATTTCTGGGCCCTCTCTTCTGTTCCACTGATTTATGTGTCTTTTTGTATGCCAATACCATGCTGTTTTGATTACTACAGCATTGTAGTATAATTCGGTATCAAGTAGCATGATACATCCCACTTTGTTCTTATTTCTCTGGATTGCTGGGGCTATTTGGCATCTTTTATGATTCCATATAAATTTTAGGATTCTTTGTTCTAGTTCTGTGAAAAATGTCATTGGTATTTTGATAGGGATCAGATTGAATCTATATATTGCTTTGGGTAGTATGGACATTTTAACTAAATTAATTCTTCCTATCCGTGAGTATGGTATATGTTTCCATTTATTTGTATCTTCTTTAATTTCTCTCTTCAATGTCTTTTAATTTTCTGAGTACAGGTCTTTTACTTCCTTGGTTAAATTTATTCCTAAGTGTTTTAATTTTTTATGCAGTTATAAATGGGATGGTTTTCTTTTTTTTTTTACCTGTTGGCAGCTCAATGGCAACTCAGCTTGGGCTGGCATCGAACCGCTGTTGCTCAGAGCTCAGCTCGCACTCTTAAGCAAGCTCTTAACCAACTGAGCCACTTGGCTGGCCCAATGGGATTGTTTTCTTAGTTTCTCTTTCTGATAGTTCATTATTGGTGTATAAAAGTTCAACTGAGGGCCAGCTGAGTGGCATGGTGGTTACGTGCTGGCTTGGGAAGCCAGTGGCCCCAGTTCAGGTCCCACATATGAGGGCCAGTGACACTGCCCTCAAAAAAATAATAAAATAAATAAAAATACCACTGATTTCTGAATGTTAATTTTGTATCCTGCTACTTTACTAAATTCATTTTTCAGTTCTATAGCTTTTTGGTGGAATCTTTGGGATTCTCTATATATAGTATCATATCATCTGCAAATAACGAAAATTTTACTCCCTCCTTTGCAATTTGGATGCCTTTTATTCCTTTTTCTTATCTGATTGCTGTGGTAGATCTTTCACGATTATGTTGAATGAAGTGGTGAAGGTCGGCATCCTTATCTTGTTCCTGATCTGAAGGGAAAGCTTTTAGCTTTTCCCCATTGACTTTGATGTTAGCTGTGGGTTTGTCATATATGGTCTTTAATATGTTGAGATATGTTCCCTCTGTTCCCACTTGTTTTTTTTTTATCATAAAATGGTGCTTGATTTTGTCAAATACTTTGTCTGCATTTATTGATATGACCATATGATTTTTATTTTGTTTATGTGGTATATCACATTAATTCATTTGTAGATATTGAACCAACCTTACATACCAGGAATGAATCCCACCTGATCGTGGTGTATGATCTTTTAAATGTGTTGCTGAATTTGGCTTGCTAATATTTTGTTAAGGATTTTGCATCTATGTGCATTAGGGATATTGGCCTATAGGTGTCTCTTTTTGTAATGGTTTTGGCATCAGGTATTGATGGCCTCATACGATGAGCTTGGGAGCCTTCTTTCCTCCTGGATTTTTTTGAAATAGTTTGTGGAGAATAGGTGTTTTTTTTTTTTTTAATTTTTTCCCCCTGGTTTTTTGTTTTATCTTGCAGGATCAATTACAATCCTTTTTTTTTTTTTTTTAAGATTTTATTGGGGAATTCGCGGAGGGGAACAGCGTTGGGGAATCGGGGAAGGGGAACAGACAAGTTGCTGTCTTTTTGTTCTTCAGTTTAGTTGCGGAGGATGTTGCTTCACTGTTGGTATCGTCATTGAGCTCTTCCCGGATGAGGCAGATCGGTTGCTGGCCTCTGGATGTTGCTCACTGCGGCTATTGGCAGCTCACGCTGGCTGCGGGCCACTCACTGTAGCCTATGGCAGCCCACTGCAGCAGGGGCTGCAGCCCACACCATCACCGGGGCTCGCACAGCCCAGCTCCAGGTGGAGCTGTTGCCAGCTGTAGAGGGCAGTGTCACTGGCCCTCATGTGGGATCCGAACCGGGGCCGCTGGCATCCCCAAACCAGCGCTTAACCAATGCGCCACTCGGCCGGCCCTAATTCTTTTTTAATGTTTGGTAAAATTCACATGTGAAACCATCTGGTCCAGGACTTTTGTTTGTTGGGAGCTTGTTGATTACTCATTCAATTTTGTTGGTGGTAATTGGTCTGTTCAGATTTTCTGTTTCTTATTGAGTCAGCCTTGAAAGATTGTATGTTTCTAGGAATTTATCTATTTCTTCCAGATTGTCTAATTTGTTGGCATATAGTTGTTCATAGTATATTCTTAACATTTTTTGTATTTCTGTGGCGTCAGTTGTCACTTCTCCTCTTTCATTTCTGATTTTATTTATTTGGGTCATCTCTCTATTTTTCTTAATGAGTCTGGTTAAAGGTTTGTCAACTTTGTTTATCTTTTCAAAAAAAACCAGCTCTCGGCTTCATTGATTTTTTTTTTTGGTATTATTCCTTTGGTCTGTATTTCATTTATTTCTACTCTAATCTTTATTATTTCCTTCCTTTTACTCACTTTGGGATTATTTGGCTGTTCTTTTTCCAGTTCCCTTAGGTCTAAAGATAGACTGTTGAACTGAAATTTTCTTCTTTCTCTAGGTAGGCTTGCATTGTTATGAATTTCCCTCATAGGACTGCTTTCACTGTGTCTTATGGATTTGGGGTTGTGTTTTCATTTTCATTTGTCTCAAGGCATCTTTTGATTTCTTCCTTGATCTCACTGTTGACTCATTCATGATTTAGTAGCATGTTATTTCATCTCCATATGTTTGTGTGTTTTTCAATTTTTTCCTTGTAATTGATTTTTAGTTTCATACCATTGTGGTCAGAGAAGACACTTGATATGATTTCAGTCTTCTTAAATTTATAAAGACTTTTGTGGCCTAACTTTGGTCTATCTTGAAAAATGCCCCATGTGCACTTGAAAAGAATGTATATTCTTCTGCATTGGGCTGAAATGCTCTAAAAATATCAATTAAACCCATCTGGTCTAGTGTATCATTTAAGGCCGCTGTTTTTGTGTTGATTTTATGTCTGGAGGATCTGTCCATTGGTGTCAGTGGGATGTTAAAGTCCCCTACTATAATTGTGTTATTGTTGATCTCTGTCTTTATGTCTGTCAATATTTATTTTATATATTTTGGTGCTCCTATATGTTGGGTATATAGATGTTTACTAGGGTTATGTCCTCTTGCTAGATCGGTCCCTTTATTATTATGTAATGTCCTTTTTTTGTCTTTTATTGTAGTCTTTGTTTTAAAGTCTATTTTGTTCAATGTAAGTATTGCTACTCCAACTTTTTTCTCATTTCCATTTGTGTGAAATATCTTTTTCTATCCTTTTACTTTCAATCTGTGTGTATCTTTCAATCTGAGGTGGGTATCTTGTAGACAGCATATGCATGGGTCTTGTTTTCTTATCCACTCAACTATCCTAAGTCTTTTCATTGCAACATTTAATCCATTACATTTAAAGTGATTATTGATAGGTACATAGTTGTTGCCATTTTATTATTTGTATTTTTGGTCTTCATTACTTTGTTTTCTCCTTCTGCTTAAAGAAGTTGTTTTTCTTTTTTTTTTTTTTTTTTTGAGGGCAGTGTCACTGGCCCTCATAAGTGGGACCCGAACCGGGGCCACTGTCTTCCCAAGCCAGCGCTTAACCGCGGCGCCACTCGGCCGGCCCTTAAAGAAGTTGTTTTAACATTTCCTGTAATACTGGCCCAATGGTAATTAATTCATTTAGCTTTTTCGTGTGTGTGTGTGTGTGTGTGTGTGTGTGTGTGTGTGTGTATTTATTTATTTATTTTTTATTAGTTTCAGGTGTACAAAACAATGTAATAGTTAGATATTTACACACCTCACAAAGTGATAGCCCCCCTACAATCTGCTACCCCTCTGACATCCTATATAGCTGTTACAATTCCATAGACTCTATTCCCTATGCTGTACTCTACATCCTGTGATTATATATATATATATTAAATTATAGTTGACATTCATTATTATTCAGCTTCAGATTCAGGTGCAGTAGTCAGGCATGTACACCATCCATGAAGTGGACTCCCTAATAAGACAAGTGTCCATTGGATACCCTACAAAATCTTTACAACATTATTTTTTTTTTTTAAAAGATTTTATTGGGGAATTGGCGGAGGGGAACAGCGTTGGGGAATCAAGGAAGGGGAACAGACAAGTTGCTGTCTTTTTGTTCTTCAGTTTAGTTGCGGAGGATGTTGCTTCACTGTTGGTATCCTCATTGAGCTCTTCCTGGATGAGGCAGATCGGTCGCTGGCCTCTGGATGTCACTCACCGCGGCTATTGGCAGCTCACGCTGGCTGCCAGCCGCTCACGCTGGCTGTGGGCCACTCACTGTAGCCTATGGCAGCCCACTGCAGCAGGGGCTGCAGCCCACACCATCACCGGGGCTCGCACAGCCCAGCTCCAGGTGGAGCTGTTGTTAGCTGTAGAGGGCAGTGTCACTGGCCCTCATGTGGGATCCGAACCGGGGCCGCTGGCATCCCAAAACCAGCGCTTAACCAATGCACCACTCGGCCGGTTTACAACATTATTGATTACAACATTATTGATTATTCCCCAAACTGTCTTTCGTAACCCCGTGGCAATCTTGTGGTTACCAATTTGTGCTTCCTAATCCCTTTACCTTCTCCCTCATCCCACCTCCTTCTCATTTTAGCAACCCTCAGTTTTTTTCTCTATATCTCTGAGACTGTTTCTGATTCATTTGTTCATTTATTCTATTCTTTACATTCCACATATAAGTGAGATCATATGGTATTTGTCTTTCTCCGTCTGACTTATTTCACTTAGTATAATGTTCTCTAGATTTATCCATATCATTGCAAATGGTAAGATTTCATTATTCTTTATGACCAAGTAATACTTCATTGTATAAATGTACCATAGTTTCTTTCTTTCTTTCTTTCTTTCTTTCTTTCTTTCTTTCTTTCTTTCTTTCTTTCTTTCTTTCTTTCTTTCTTTCTTTCTTTCTCTCTCTCTCTCTCTCTCTCTCTCTCTCTCTCTCTCTCTCTCTTTCTTTCTTTCTTAAAGATTTTTTAATTGGGGAATTGGGGGAGAGGAACAGCGTTGGGGAATCGGGGTAGGGAAACAGATAAGTTGCTGTCCTTTTGTTCTTCAGTCTAGTTGTGGAAGACGTCGCTTCACTGGCCCATGTTGGTATCATCATTGCGATCTTCCTGGCTGAGGCAGTTGGTCACCGGCCATTGGACAGCCGCTCACAGTGGCTCACAGCAGCTCTCAACAGCTACTGGCCTCTCACGCTGGCTGCTGGCTACTCACAGTAGCTCATGGCAGCCCACTGCAGCCCCAATGCAGCCAATGCCATCGCTGGCCACTTACAGCAGCCCAGCTCCAGGTCAAGCTGTTGTTTACCAACTTAGCTGTAGAGGGCACAGCATCACTGGCCCATGTGGGATCCAAACTGGCAGCGCTGCTGCTCAGAGCTGGCACTCCCAAGCCAACTCTTAACCAACTGAGCCACTCAACTGGCCCGTACCACAGTTTCTTAATCCAGTCATCTACTGATGGGCATTTCAGTTGTTTTATGTCTTGGCTATTGTAAATAGCACCACAATAAACATAGGGGTGCATGTATTTTTTCAAATTAATGTTTTGGATTTCTATGGATAGATACCTAAAAGTGGAATTGCTGGGTCATAAGGTAGTTCCATTTCTAGTTTTTTGATTTCCATAGTGGCTACACCAATCTGCAATCTCACCAACAGTGCACAGGGGTTCCCTTTTCTCTACATCCTTGCCAGCACTTGTTGTTTGTTGATTTATTGATAGTTCTGGGAAGCTCTTTATCTCTCCTTTGATTTTAAATGATAGTCTTACTGGGTAGAGGCTGTAGGCCTTTGCTTTTCATCACTTTGAATATTGCCTGCTACTCCCTTCTGGCCTGCAAAGTTTCTGTTGAGAAGTCACCTGATAGTCTCATGGGAGCTCTCTTGTGAATAACTAGTTGTCTTTCTTTTGCTGCTTTTAGGATTCTGTCTCTGTCTTTAACCTTTGCCATTTTAACTATGATGTGTCTTGGTGTGGACCTATTTGGGTTCAGCTTGTTTGGAACCCTCTGCACTTCCTGGGCATGTATGTTGATTTCCTTCACCAGGTTAGGGAAGTTCTGGGTCATTATTTCTTGAAATAGGCTCTCGGTCCCTTGCTCCCTCTCTTCTTCTGGTACTCCTATGATGTGAATGTTATTATGCTTGATGTTGTCCCAGAGGCCCCTTAAACTATCTTCATTGTTTTTTATTCTCTTTCCTTTTTGTTGTTCCAATTGGGTGTTTTCTGCTATCTTGTCTTTTAAATTGCTGATTCTGTGCTTCATCTAATCTGCTATTGATTCCTTCTAGTGTATTTTTCATTTCAGTTATTGTATTCTTTATTTCTGACTGGTTCTTTTTTATGATTTCTATCTTTCTATTTATACTTGCTATCTCTTTGTTGAAATTCTCACTACGTTCCTTAAGTATTCATATAATCAATGTTTTAAATTCTATCTCTGGTAGGTTGGTTGCCTCTATTTCATTTAGCTTCATTTCTGGAGGTTTCTCCTGTTCTTTTATTTGGGACATGTTTTTTTGTTTCCTCGGTCTGACTGCCACTCTGTGTTTCTTCTATATATTAGGTAGATCTCCTATGTCTCTTTGTCTTTGCTGGTGGCCTTATGTAGTATGTATCCTGTGTAGTTTAATTGCAGAGTCTCATTAATGTCCTGTGCACGTGTTCCAGGAATGTCCCTTGCGTGTTGTGTGTATTCTCCTGTTGTAGTTGAGCCTTGATTTCTTTTGGCACCTCAGTGGGTGGGATTGGCTCCCAGGCTGACTAACTGTGAGTGTTGACTACACCCGCAGTGTATGGGCTGCTGTGTGGGGGCTGACCCCTTAGAGGAGGCTTTGCCCCTCTGGGCTCTGTGCCTGTTGAGACCCCCCTTTGGGTGTGCCACTTGTGGGGCTAATCAGCTAACCAGGTAATGCTCTGGTGTGGTCTGAAGTTGGCCTCTGGGTGTGTTGTTTCTGGTGTCTCTTGGGTGGGGCTCCCGTGCAGAGCAATTTCAGCCTTGCCTGTTATGGCCCATGGTTACCTGTAGTGTGCTGGGCCTGGAGGCATGTGGAGATGGCTTCACTGTGAACCGGAGCTGGCTGCCACCAATAGTGGGTCTGAGGCAGCGTAGCAAAAGGCCCAGGGCCCTCTTCGCCTATTGCCACCTGCCAGCTGCCTGTGAAGCCCAGCCACTGAAAGAGCCAGTGCGTGTGTTTGGCTGGTTGACCTGATGGTGAGAGTGTCCTTGGCGATGCAGCACTAGCTGGGCAGGGCGGGGGCTCCAGAGAGCTAAGGGGTGTGTGGTCAGTGGTTTGTAGAAATTCAGTGCAGTCTCCACTTCCACACTAGTGCTGAGCCCTTGATCACCCTGCAACAACCCCCCCACCCCTGCCCCCTGAGAACACTATGGCCAGCTACCACCTGTCTATGCTGTGGCACAGGTCTTTGACTTCTGCCCACCAGCAAGCATTTCTCAGGCCACCATAAGCCATCTGCCACTTTACACGGGCTTCTATAGCCTGTGGAATGGGGCCAGCAGCCCAGCAGTCAAGAGTTTCACAGGAGATGCAACCCCAGGTGTGTGGGAGTGGAGACCCAGGGCATCACCAAGGCAGTGTGCATATGTGATTCCACCAGACCAGTGTGGTCCCACACTTGGCCCTTTGGGGGAGGGCTTAACCCTGAAAAGATGGCGCCTTCCTTTAGGCCACACATGTGTCAGGGTCTACACAGGGACAACAACAGCTCCTGTCCCTCCAGCTCCTGTGCTGAAGCTACACAACTCAATCCTTTCCTGCATGTCCCTGGGACAACCCTGAGTCGCCACTTCCCCATCAGAGACCAGGTGAGTGCCCACAAGTGAGTGAGTCCGTGTGCGGGCTCGACAGGAGGGTGCCTAGGTTTCAGCCACCCTCTGCCCCACCAGGAAGGGCAGACAGAGTCCTTGCTGATTTTCACTGCCAGATGCCATGGGAACTCCTCTCCCTGGCACAGGACCCCTGGGATGGGGAGCCTGAAGTGGGGCTGGGAGGCCCCTCCCTCTTCAGGGGTGCCTCTGCCACCAAGGTGTCACTCCTGGCATTCAACCTCTATCTGTGGGTTTGGGGTCAGCCCATTTTGCATTTCCGTGCCTCATACCAGTCTTGATATGGATGGCCTCTTCTTTATGTCCTTAGTTAAAGGGGTTCTGTTCAGGTAGTGTTCAGATGATTCTTGAGGTTGATTGTTCTATAATTTACTTGTAATTTTGGTGTGATCCTGGGATGCAGTAGGCATAGCATACCTCATCTGCTATCTTGGACTTCTCTCTTTGGTATCACCCTCTTTATTTCTTTTCTTTTTTTTTTTTTTAAGATTTTTTTGGGAAATTGTGGGAGGGGAACAGCCAAGTTGTCCTTCAGTCTTAGTTGTGGAGGGTGCAGCAAAGCTCAGCTCCAAATCCAGTCGCACAGCTAAACTCAAGGTGCTGTGTTCAATTAGTTGCGGGTGGGCGTAGCCACCATCCCATGTGGGAGTAGAACCGGAAGCCTGGTTGTTAAGAGCTCACGCTCTATCCCCTGAGCCACCCAGGTTGCAGCCCAGCTCAAGGTGCTGAGTTCAGTCTTTAGTTGCGGGTGGGCATAGCCCACCATCTTGAACAGGCAACCTTGTTGTTAGCACCACGTGCTCTCACAAGCTGAGCCATCCTGCCACCTCTTGGCAGCTCAGTGGCAGCTCAGCTTAGGCACAGCTCACTGACCCATGTGAGAATCCAACCGGCGACCCTGTTGCTCAGAGCTTGCATGCACTCTTGAACAAACTCTTAACCAACTGAGCCACACCACTGGCCCAAGCCCCCTTTATTTCTTACAGAGATATTTAGAGTTATGGCAGTTTTCTCAGAGACGGCTGAAAGGGAGTTGGAATGTGATATCTCAGTAAGGAGTGTCGAGATCATTATGGAGGCACTCCAAGTTCCTGGTCAGGTGAGGACATCTCAGACATCTTCTTGGATCTAGCCAGGGTAGAACTACCTCCATAAAAGTGGCTGGCTGAGCACATACCTATTGTGCCAGGAGAGTGGGAAGAATTTCCAGTCAGCACAGTCTATTGGTCCAGTCTATTCACAGCTCCGGGTTAGGTTCCCATGTCCCCAGTCTGACCCATACCTTCCACCCTTCCCCCTGCTCCCCTCACCCCAGGGATCCAGTTTAATCCTCTCTCTAGGGTCACTCATCCTCTTCCTTTCTATACCAGGGATAATTATTCTTTTTATTTTCTCCACCCTTCAATCTTCCTTTTTTTTTTTTTTTTTTTTTTGAGGGCAGTGTCACTGGCCCTCACATGTGGGACCAAACCGGGGCCACTGGCTTCCGAAGCCAGCGCTTAACCGCTGCGCCACTCGGCCGGCCCTCTTTTTTTTTTTTTTGAGGGCAGTGTCACTGGCCCTCATATGTGGGGCCCTCTTCCTTTCTTCTTGAGCCCTCTGTCTCCTATAGTTGTCAGCAGATAATGTCTTACAAACCCTCAAGTTGTTGGAAGTCAAAATCCTAAATAACAAGATGGCACCTGCAGTATTCCAGAAGGTGACAGATGTCATTGTCAACTACCTGAGGATAATGGTGAGGAGTCCATGCCTCTGGTTTGGGGGCTGGGGGGATCCCAGGTCTAAATCCAGGAGCTCCTTTCTGATGGGGGATGACATTTGGAAACTAAATAATATCTGGGATATGAGTACCTCAAGTTTCTAAACAATTTACTAGAGCCTATAGCTTGTATCCTGAACATGTCTCAAGAACTGTGACCTAGAAAATACAGAAATGAAGTGAAGAGGTAAGGTTGGAGAAGTAAGATGGAAAGCGGGGGAAGGATCTGGGCTTTTGGCCTCAAAGCCTGCCTTGGCCCTCACACTGTATCCTAAACCTCCTTCTAGGATATCCTAGGCAATCACTTTTGTTATTGCAACTCAACTAATCATCTCAATTTATTTACTAACCTATTTAAATCTACCCACTTGTCTGTTATCCCACCTTTGGACTGAACATTTATGATGTCTACCTATCTATCCACATAATTTTGTACACTTTCCTGATGCTGGGTTAATCTGGTTTCTTATTTTATTTGTTAATTATCTACATACACAGTGTCTTCTAGTTTATGCACCTTCCTTGGCATGCCCCTGACCTATCAGGGACTTTCCAAAATTGCATCCAGAATCTACCTACTTTCTTGATGGCTCACTTGCTGTTACAGGGAAAGCTCTGTACTCAGGAAACACCAATCCCCACTCCCACCCCAATACAAGCCAGAGACTTTGCAGACTTCTTGTCTTCCTGTCCTCTTACACACCCTAGGAAGCTCTTGCCCTCCATCATGGGGAAGGTGTATGTTGAATGGGGTGCTAGGATGAGGTAGGTAAATTCCTGCCATCTAGATAAAGGAAAATAACTTATTGACTAAAGCTGATTCCCATAAGGTGAGGCACTCATCTGGGTGTTTAGCCTTGGAACTGTTAGTCTTTCTCTTTCCAGAAGCCAGAAGGACAACTAGAGGATATGTGCACTGCAGTCCTAATGGCTCTGGGGTCCCATTCTCCAGAAATGGTTATCATCAAGCTGTGGGACAGACTGCATATGCATCATCTGCCCCCAAGGAGCCTCCTGGTTGCAGTGGGGAAGCTCAGCCTCTGCCAAGGTATGGCTCACTGTGGTGAAAGAGTCAGTCTGAGGAGAGGACAGGGTCAGCAGGGGGTTGGAGTGCTATGTGGAATCTAGACTACATCTTTATCCTCCTGACTCTTCTCATTGGACATGTCATCTCCACTTAGTTCAGTCATGGGTGTGTGTATAAGGGGAGGGGAACAAACCAAGATCCCTGTGGGGCTGATGGAAACTAAGGAGGGAGTTCCTGGAGACCAGGAATAGCACAGTAGGGAATGTTAGGTCATAGGAAACTGTGGGGCTGGACAGACAAGGCTTAGGAACAAAGATGGAGAGAGAATGCCAAGCGCCCCCATTCAACTGCAGTGGGGAGGGGCAAAAGAAGAAGCGAGGAGTGCTTTGCTTAGGGAAACCTAAGGCTTTGAACTTGATTAGAGGCTTGGAAGGCAATAGTGTAGCTGGATGAAGCAGAGAGTCACCATACAATCTCCATCCTGGTGGCTGCTGGTGAAGGCAGAGGCTCTCTTACCCATTCCACTCCCCTCTCTTACCCATTCCACTCCCTTCCCTCAATCACAAAGTGTGAAAAAAAAATCTAGTCACCATGACAGTACCTGCCCATTCTTTATCACTTGAAGTTGGGGCCAGAGAGAGATTGGGGGAAGTCAGCTGGTCTTCTGGGCGTTAGGTTCAAAGTAACAGGTCCTGTGGGTTGTTAGGCTGCACAGAAAGCTCAGAGGACAGAGCAGCAGAGGCTGGAAATATGTCTCCCGATCTAATCAGGACAAATGTTCTCACATTGGCCTCAGACAGCATAGCTTTTTGTTTCCTCAAGAGTCCTTGGAAGGGAGTGTGCATGTGTTGGGTGTGGCGATACCTTGGATGTATGCTGTGCTAACATCCATCATTGAGCTTCATTTTCCCAGTAGCCCTGTGAGGTGGTCACATTAGGAACTGGGGCCTATTTAACAGTTGGGGAAACTAAAACTAGGATAAATTAAGTGACTTGTTCCAGGTTGCCCAGACTCTCTGGAGGCAGAACTAGGACCAGAACCCAGGTCTCCAAGCCCTAATCAACAAGGTTTCGTATATCAAGGCTGGGAGGCTCCTCTCCCCAGGATAGGGATGTTTTTCTTGTACTCTCCCTCCTAGATACAGCCGCCTACGTTGGTATCACCTGGGGATATATCCTGCGCTTTCTGAGGATGGCTGAAGAGGAGAATGACATGTTGGCGATATGTCATGGTGAGGGTCAGCAGGTTCTGGAGAAGGCTTTGCTGGAATTGGAGAAGGAAAGAATGCCAGGAAGAGACTGGGTCCCAGAAGGCTAGGGAAAAGACATGAGATAACTGAGAGCAGACCATGTGTGAGTTGGTGCACTGCTCTATCTGACCTTTCTTGGCTTGGGTTGGGACAAGGACCAAGCTTGGTAGGGATGCTGTAGGTTTTGACAGCTGTTCTCTTTCACTTTCCCTGCCTCTGCTGGATGGACTATATGTGGTCAGAAAGGAAAGATAGTTTGGAAGGTCGTGAATAGGTTGGTGTTTCTGAGCAAAGGACCCAGAGGCCCTTTTATGGTTGAGGATGAGAGGACTGTGCCAACAGGTGTGTATGTTTTCCATTGTGGGATAGGCAGCTCCAACTCCCTTTTTTCTTTACAGTGCTGTATGGACTGGTCATTAATACTCAGAAACATCTGGTGCTGGACCCTGACAATGATGAAATTATGGACCTGACAAAAGAGGCAGTGTCTGTCAAGGCCTACCACACTTTCCGGGTTCTCTTCAACCGTTGGTCCCTGAAGAGCAAGGATAAGGTGGGATGGGGAGATAGCAGGGGTTGGGTGGATGGGCTGAAGGGAGTAAGGCTTGAGCCAAGGTAGGGCAGGGTGATATCTGTCCACTTCCCAGTGGAAGGCCGATCACCCGGCTCTTCCAAGAGGACAGAGTGCCTCTCCTCAGGCTTCCCTTTTCATTCTCCAGAAAAGGGGATAGTCTGAAAACACTCCAATGTCTATTCACTAAATTTTTTATGTATGCAGTGTACATTCACTGACTACTCTCATTTGCCAGGCACTGTTCTAGGCCCTGGGAATACAAAGATGAATAAGGCAAAGCCCCAGAGGGATTGTCCTGCCTTGATCCCATTGCCGAGGCAAGTTTGTTGTGTCTCCTTGGCACAGGTGACAGAGCAAGTTCTGGTGATAATTGGCTACCTCTTCTCCCTCATGCTACCATCCAAACTAAAGAATGAAGTGAACCGATTAACCAGATGGTTAATGATTTTGATATCCACAAAAGTGACGCCTTTCTACATTTCCCAGGTGATTGGGATGGGGGTGAAAGGAAATTTAACTAATTCCTACATTCCATATTTATCAAATATTTAATGTTGGAGTTGGCAAAGCATGGCCCACAGGCCAAATCCATCCTGAAGCTTGTTTTTATAACTAAGGTTTTACTGGAATTCAGCCATGCCCATTCGTCAAATCCACCGTTTTCTTTGAATATCTCTGACTTCCCTGTCTCTAACTTTTAGACCCAAATTTAAAAGGCTCATGAGATTAGATCCAGCCCACCTGGGTAATCTCCCTATTTTAAAGTCCACTGGTATGGGACCTTAATTACATCTGTAAAATCCCTTCACATCAACATCTACACTGGTGCTTGATTGTAAAACTGGGAGAAGGTGTGTGCACACCAGAGGCCTGGAATTTCGGGGGCCAGGTCAGAATTCTGCCTATGATAAAAATGTTATACCAATATTAGATATTTTTAAGAGAAGAGTACTGATAACTGGAACCCAAAATCTCTGATGGTTGTTTCAGTCATTCTATTAATTCAATGCCATTTCTCAAACCAAGTTCTCCCCAACTTTTAATGGATATTCCACAAAAAAGAAGGTGTGTTTTTTAGCAAAGTGGGTGGGAAATGCTGAGTCAAAAATTAAACAAATTTCTTAACTATAGGACTTCTCAGAATCTTCAATATGTGGCTTAGTCTGGTCCTCCAAGAAGCAGATAACAACATGGAATTAGAGGTACAAGAGATTTACCGGAGGAACACCTGTAAGGGGAAACAGGGAAGGAGCCAGAGGAGGCTGGAAGGGCCATCAGACTGAGATGCAGGTTTGACCCTTGATAAAGGAGAAGGAAGGAAGGAAGGAAGGAAGGAAGGAAGGAAGGAAGGAAGGAAGGAAGGAAGGAAATAAAAGAAGGAAGGAAGGAAGGAAGGAAGGAAGAAAGGAAAGGAGGGAGGGAGGAAAGGAAGATGGTCTTAGATTATAGTGTAGTTCTAAGAAAGTTTTAGCAATGCCAACAAGGAGTCATTGAGCCAAAATTACCCTTCAGAAAAGTCCCACATCTTGCATGAATAGGCCTGCCTTAGAAGACTTGCCATACTCAGTTATTGGCTGGGAGAAACCTGTGGGAATTTGGCCTCAGTTTTAACACAGTAATGGGTTTTAGAGCAGGAAAGCTGGAGATATTGGTCAGGTACGCCCCTCAGAGTAGGCATCATCTGGAGACACATTTTTCATGTTGCTCTCAAGGTTGCTCAAAATGTTAATATGCACTTGTAAGATTCCAAGAGGACAACTGTTCTTTGAGTGCAGCACCTATTAGCATCAAGTTTCCAGGGGCCACAGTTTGTGGTCCACCATTGCAGTATCACCTTGGTATATGAAGAGTTGACCTTCTTCATGTATGTGCTCTGAGTTCTCTCCATTAGTGGATCAGCCACAGTCTCTTACTACCCTCCTGTCACATGTTGCCTAAGGGTAAGGTCTATGAATCTGAACAGAGTTTTGCTCTGAGAGGAGTCAATTAGCTAGCTGGAGGATGAAATTTGTAAACTAACTGCTAGTCTGCAGATTGGTCAGGTAGAGATTCTACCCTATGTCTTGGTTGACAGTGCAAATGTGCTGGCTACTTCCTCCTTTTTTCTCCTCCTCCTCTGTCACTCCAGGGGATAGTGATTAAAAATTGAGATAGTTGTCCTTCTATAGTATAATTTTGTTTGGATATCAGGTAACACTAGCCAGCTCTACTTAGGAAGGCTGGCCCATTTAGGGATCAATCAAGTAAACCAAAGGAGAAGAAATATTAAATATTCAAAATCTAGTGCAGTGAATTCTGCTACTCGGAAGGATGTATTTACTGAGGCCAGATTTGCCCTCTTTCTTAAAATAACTAAAAAATTATGTGAAATAATGGTTTTCAAGACATTGGACATCTGGCAACAAAGGACAGTGATACCTGAGAGAGAGGATAGACATGAAGTAAGCCCTATAATTGCCTCAGCTTCATTAAGAGTTTCTAGGCAGTGGCAGAGGGAAAGAAAACTCAGGAAGAATCTGATAGACTTCTTGAGCTGAGAAGATGGTGATGAGAGTCCAGGGAGACCAAGGTAGCTATACTTTACAGGGCAGAACACTAAATGGTCCATGCGTGTGAGGAAATGGTCCCAGGCAAGGGAAAGAGCCAAATTTGAAAGAACAGTAGCCAGAACTTACACAGGGCCAAGAATAATACTTGTCCCTACCAACCAACATAAAATCTCTTAATTCACAGGGCATTAGGTAGAGTACTGAGGATGTGTAGGGGCAAAATTACCAATAGGCTGAATGCACTTCTGGTTCTATCTAACAAATCTTAAAAGCAAGACCCAAAAGGATCAAATTATTTCCAAGTAACTTAACAGTATCCCAGGAAAAACTCAAGAATATTTACAGGAGTATAAAAATATCCAGCACCCAATTAAGGAAGTTCACAGTGAGTGGCATTAAATAAAAATTCAGGGCCAGCTGAGTGGCTCTGTTGGTTAAGAGTTGGATTAAGAGCATGAGCTCTGAGCAATAGGACTACCAGTTAGATTCCCACATGGGCCAGTGAACACTGTGCCTGAGTTGAGCTGTCACTGAGCTGCCAACAGGTGGCAGGATGGCTCAGCTGGTGTAACAAGATTGCCTGTTCGATGGTGGGCGACACCCACCCACAACTAAGATTGAACTCAGCATCTTGAGCTTAGAGTCCACGAGCTGCCAACGGGAAGCCAGATGGCGCCCTCCACAATGAAGATTGAAGAACAACAACTTGGCTGGTCCCCTTCCCCAATTCCCTGATTAAAAAAAAAAAAATTCAGCAGGAATGCAAGAAGAATGAAAATATAACTTAAATAAGGAGAAAAATCAATCACAACTGACCCAGAAATCACACAGATGTTAGAAGTAGCAGACAAGCACATAAAAATGGATATTGTAACTATGTTCTATTGGTTTAAAAACTACAGGAAAGATTAAGTCAATTAAGTAGAAACAAGGAAAAATATTTTTTAGAAAGACCCAAACTGAACTTAAGAGCTAAAACCTAGAATATCTGTGATGAAAAAAAAACAACCAAAACACTGGATGGGATCAATATCAGATTAGACATTGCCAAAGAAAAACTTAAAGACATAGCAATAGAAACTACACAAAATGAAATAGAAAAAAAAAAAAGATGAGGTTTTCCTGGGAGTGTTGGGCCGTGAGCTGTGTGCCTGCGTGATCCAGCTGGGGCTCTCCTGGTGATCTATCTAATACATCAAAGCAATCCCAGAGTGACAGCCAGAATGGGGAAACAAAGAAACATGTCACAAGTAAAAGATCAGAAGAAACCTCCAGAAATGGAACTAAATGAAACAGAGGGATTCAACCTTTCAGAGTCAGAGTTTAGAACACTGATGATAAGAATGTTAACAAACTTAGTGAGGACATAAGGAAGGATAGAGAAATCATAAAAAACAACCAGTTAGAACTAAAGAATACAATAACTGAAATGAAGAACACACTCGAAGGAATCACCAGTAGAATAGATGAAGCAGAGAATCAGATCAGCGATTTGGAAGACAAAATAGCAGAAGTCACCCAGTTGGCACAACAAAAAGACGAAAGAATAAAAAACAATGAAAATAGTTTAAGAGCCCTATGGGACAAGATGAAGCATCACAACTGCGCATCATAGGAATACCAGAAGGAAAAGAGAAGAAGCAAGGGGACGAGAATGTATTTGAAAAAATAATGACTGAAAATTTCCCTGCCCTGGTGAAGGAAATCGACATACGTGCCCAGGAAGTGCAGAGAGTTCCAAATAAGCTGAACCTAAACAGGTCCACACCAAGACACATCATAGTTAAAATGGCAAAGGTTAAAGACAGAGACAGAATCCTAAAAGAAGCACGAGAAAGACAGCAAGTTACATACAAAGGAATTCCTATTAGACTAACAGCTGACTTGTCTATGGAAACTCTGCAGGCCACAAGGGAGTGGCAGGAGATATTCAAAGTGACACAAAATAAAGGCCTACAACCAAGATTGCTCTACCCAGCACGGCTATCACTTAAAATTGAAGGAGAAATAAAGAGCTTCTCAGAAAAGAATAAGCTTAAGGAATTCATTACCACCAAGACAGCATTGCAAGAAATGTTAAAAGGGCTTTTTTTAAACAAAAGAAAGGGGTAAACAAGCTAACCTAGGAAGACCAAGAATACAAATAACAAAATGGCAATACATATGCACCTATCAATAATCATTTTAAATGTGAATGGGCTAAATGCTGCAATCAAAAGACAGAGAGTGGCTGAGTGGATAAGAAAATAGGACCCATGTATATGCTGTTTACAGATGGAATAAGATATTTCATGCAAATGGAAATGAGAAAAAAAAGCTGGAGTAGCAGTACTTATTTTGGACAAAATAGACTTTAAAATGAAGACTACAATAAAAGACAAGGAAGGGCACTATAATGCTAATAAACATCTATGCACCCAACATAGGAGCTACTAATTATAAATAATAGATTTTGACAGACATAAAGACAGAGATCAACAGTAACACTATCTTAGTAGAGGACTTCAACACCGATTGTCACCAATGGACAGATCCTCTAGACACAAAATCAACATGGCAAGAGTGGCCTTAAATGACACTTTAGACCAGCTGGATTTCGTCGATATTTTCAGAGCATTTCACCCTGAAACAACAGAATATACATTCTTCTCAAGTGCACAGGGGACATTTCCCAAGATAGACCACATGTTAGGCCAGAAAACAAGTCTCAGTAAATTTAAGAAGACTGAAATCATATCAAGTAGATATAAAGGAAAAACTGATGGTTGCTGGCTGGGAGGGGGTGGGGATGAGGGAGAGGGGGAAGATTTTGGACAGCATAGGTAGGTGACTACAGCGTTGCTGCAGGGTAATGGGAGGTAGCTCTTGGCACATAATTGATAATGTTGTGAATGCTTTGTGTGGTGTCAGATGGTCACGTGTCTTGTTGGGGAGACTGCTTCAGGGATGGGGTAGAGGCTTGATCACTGTGATGTACACCTGAAGCTGATGTTGTATAATATGGAATGTTAACTGTGATTGAATGTATATATATATATAGTCACAGGATGAGAAGTACAGTGTGGGAGTGGGGTCAGGGGAGTTGTAATAGATATTATGATATGGCGAGGAGCGGGGCAGTGGATTGGGGGATGGGGTTGTCACTTTGAGGGGTAAAAAGTATAACTATTGCACAGTTGTAAAAAATAAATAAACAAATAAATAGATAAATAAATAAAAAAATAAAATAAAAAGATGAGGACCGGCTGAGTGGCGCAGTGGTTAAGCGCTGGCTTGTGAAGCCAGCGGCCCCGGTTCGGTCCCACATATGAGGGTCAGTGACACTGCCCTCAAAAAAAAAAGAAAAAAAGTGAAGAAGAAGTCAACATTGAGACATGTAACAACTTCAAGTAGCCTAATTTATGTGCATTTCAAGTCCCCTCATAAAGGGGAGAGACAGAAAATATATTCGAAGAAATAGTGGTTGAAAATTTTCCAAATCTGAAGATAAGTATAAACCCACATATCCAAAACACTCAATGAAACCCAAACACAAGTATAAAAAAATGACACCAAAGCATACCATAATTAAATTCCTCAAAACCAGTGAAAAAGAGAAATTTTTAATTGCCTCAAGTAAAAACAAAAACAAACAAAACAACAATAAAAACATGTTTCATATGGAGGAATAAAGACACTAATAAAAGTATATTTCTCAACGGAAACGATGCAAATGAGAAGATAGTGGAATAACACCTTCAAAATACTGAAGGAAAAGCACTATGTCCTAGAATTCTATATGAGTGGAAATATCTTTCAAAAATGAATGGAAAATAGGATTTCTGGTCAAGATGGCAGAGTGTAAATGCTGTGCTTTTTTTCCTCTAGTAGCCACATCTAAATTACAACTAAAGGGCTGGCCGAGTGGCGCATTGGTTAAGAGCTGGCTTGGGACACCAGAGGCCCCGGTTCGGATCCCAAATATGAGGGACAGTGACACTGCCCTCTGCAGATAACAACAGCTTCACCTGGAGCTGGGCTGTGTGAGCCCTGGTGACAGTGTAGGCTGCAGCCCCTGCTGCAGTGGGCTGCCATAGGCTACAGTGAGTGGCCAGCAGCCAGCGTGAGCTGCTGGCAGCCAGCGTGAGCTGCCAATAGCCATGGTGAGCAACCATCCAGAGGCTGGCGACCGATCATCCTCATCTGGGAAGAGTGCAATGACGATACCAACATGGGCCAGCGAAGCAACATCCTCCACAAATAGACTGAAGAACAAAAAGACAGCAACTTGTCTGTTCCCCTTCACGGATTCCCCAATGCTGTTCCCCCCTCAATTCCCCAATAAAATCTTTAAAAAAAAAAATTACAACTAAAGTACAGAACAACCAACATTGAAAAGCACCTGAAGTCTAGCTGAACTGAAGTCTTACAACTGAAAACATACAGAAATAGTGACCTCGAGTCTGAGGCAGAGATGTGGAACAGGCTGGTCCCACCCCTGAGTGTGGCAGTTAAAAATTGGTAGGGATATCTTGGCTGTGGTGATCACTCCTGAGGAGAGAGGAGTCCCAGCCCCACACCAGGCTCCCCAGCCCAGGGTTCCAGTGTTGGGAAAAGAAGTCTTCACAACTTCTGGCTGTGAAAACCAGCGAAGATTGTCACTGGGTAAGATGGAGAGCAGCTGGAGTCCCAGGCGTTCCTCTTAAAGAGCCTGCACATGAATTTGCTCTGAGCTCCAGCACTGAGGCAGCAGCTTGAAAGGCACCACAGACTATATGGAAAGGAATTGAGTCGTCTGGCTTCAGGGCAAGAGCTGGAGGAGTAGCTTTATCGCAGACTGAAGTACTGGCAGATTCCAGTACTGGCATGCATACTCAGGTGGGAGCCGTATCTAAGTCTCCATCAACCTGGCTAACACCATTCATTTGCCTCATCGTGGTGATTCCCCAAGGCCACACCTAACTTTTGGGCACACCCAAGCCACTTCCAGTGGCTTTTCCATGCACATGGACTGTTCTATTTCATGCTGTGAACTTTCCTAAAATCTCTCAAAGGTTTACAAAACCCAAACAACCAGTATCTGGCTTCACTGTGTCCCGTATCTTTGGCTGAGCAGCCTCAAAAGCCAACACTAGGAGCAGCAGGCCGCAGTTTGTGGCTTGGCCTCTCAAGGCACCTTCAAGCCCAGCCTAGACATTTGCAGATTGCTTTGTGTCTCATGCTAGGTGGCCCTGGGCAGGGCACTGGCTGTGGCTCAACTTGGCCAGCAGTGGGTCCCCTCCCAGGAGTCTCCAGGGTCAGTATGCCAGGTAGCTAGCTTCAGACAGAGCAGGAGCATCACCAGAGCTCTGCTAAAGCACATCCTGCTCCTTAAGGTCAGCCCCTGCACAACAGCTTCTCCACTGTAATCATAGTCAGTCCACACAGCTAATTAGCTCAAGAATCAATCCCTCCTGTTGACATGCCAACAGCAACCAAGACTCAACTACAACAGGAGGCCACACACAACCCACACAAAGGACACACTTGCAGCACCCAGATCAGATGACCAAGGAGATTGTACCATTGTGCCCCACGGAACACCTACTACATAAGGCCACCCTACTAAGATTGGGAGACAGAGAAGCCCTACTTAATACAAAGAAACAAATACAGGGAGGCAGCCAAAATGGGGAGACAAAGAAACATGTTCCAAATGAAAGAACAGAACAAAGCTCCAGAAAAAGAATTAAACAAAATGGAAGCAAGCAATCTACCAGAACACTGGTTATAAGGATGTTCAGTGAACTTAAGGGGAAGGGCATATGTTTTCAGTGAGAATTTTAACAAAGACATAAAAAGGAAACATAAAAATGGAATAGAAAACATAAGAAAGAACCAGTCAGAAATGAAGAATATAATAATTGAAATAAAAATGAAAAGGAATGAACAGTAGATTAATTGAAGCAGAGGATCAAATTAGTGATTTAGAAGTTAAGGTAGTAGAAAACACCCAATCAAACTAGCAAAAAGAGGGACCGACTGAGTCGTTCAGTTGGTTAAGACCACAAGCCCTGAGCAACAGGGCCGCCGGTTCGATTCCCACATGGGCCAGTGAGCTGTGCCCGAGTTGAGCTGCCGCTGAGCTGCTGCTGAGCTGTCAACAGGTGGCAGAATGGCTCAGCTGGTGAGAGCACGTGCTCCTAACAACAAGGTTGCCAGTTCGACTCCCGCATGGGATGGTGGGCTATGCCCACCTGCAATTAAGATTGAACATGGTACCTTGAGCTGAGCTGTCCTGAGCTGCTGACAGGCGGCCGGATGGTTCAGTGGTTAGAGTGTGAGCTCTTAGCAACAAGGTTGCCAGTTGAACTCCTGCATGGGATGGTGGACTGTACCCCCTGCAACTAAGATTGAACACGGCACCTTGAGGTGAGTGGCTGTGAGCTGCTGATGGGTGGCTGGATGGTGACTGGACTTGGAGCTGAGCTAGCTGTGCCCTCCACAACTAAGACTGAAGGACAACAACTTGGCTGTTCCCCTTTCCCAATTCCCCAACACTGTTCCCCTTCCCCAATTCCCCAATAAAATCTTTAAAAAAACATTTCAAAAAGAAAAACTGAATCCAAAAAAGTGAGGATAGTTTAAGTGGCCTTTGGTACAACCTCAGTCATAACAACAATTGCATCATAGGGATACCAGAAGGAGAAGAGACAGAGCAAGGAACTGAAAACTTATTTCAAGGAATAATGACAGAAAACTTCTCTAACCCAGTGAAGGAAATTGACATACAAGCCCAGGAAGTGCAGAGAGTCCCAAACAAGATGAACCCAATGAGGCTCACACCAAGACACATCATAATTAGAAAGTGAAAGGTTAAAGACAAAGAATCTTAAGAGAAGCAAGAGAAAAGCAGTTACCTACAAGGGAGCTCCCATAAGATTGTCGATGATTTCTCAACAGAATCTTTGCAGGCCAGAAGGGAGTGGCAGGAAATATTCAAAGTGATGAAAAGGAAGGACCTACAACCAAGATTACTCTACCCAGCAAAGCTATCATTTAGAATTAAAGGACAGATAAAGAGCTTCCCAGACAAGAAAAAGCTAAAGGACTTCATCACTACCAAATCAGTATTACATGAAATGTTAGAGGCACTTCTTTAAGAAGGAGAAGGAGATGGAGAAGGAGTAGAAAAGATAAAAAATATGAATAATGAAATGGCAATAAATACATGTTTATGAACAATTACTTTAAATGTAAATAGATTAAATGCCCCCAATCAAAAGCCATGGGGTGGCTGACTGGATAAGAAAACAAGACCCTTACATATGCTTGTGCTGCCTGGAAGAGACTCACTTCAGATCGAATGATACAGTCTGAAAGTAAAGGGATGGAAAAAGATATTTCATGAATATGGAAACGAAAAAAAAAAAAGCTTGCGACACCAGCTCTGAGCAGCAGGGCCAGCGGTTCGGATCTTACATGAGAGCCAGTGGTACTGTGCCCTCTACAGCTAAGATGGTGAATGACAGCTCGACCTGGAGCTGGGCTGCTGTGAATTGCCGGCAACAGCATAGGCTGCAGTGGGGCTGGCTGGCAGTGGGCGTGTGCTTTCCCGAGCTGCCACGGGCTGCTGTGAGCGGCCATCCAATGGCCGGGGAGCGACTGCCTCACCCAGGAAGAGCGCAGTGATAATGTCAACATGGACCAGTGAAGCGACGTCCTCCACAACTAGACTAAAGAACAAAAGGACAGCAACTTGTCTGTTCCCCTTCTCCGATTCCCCAGTGCTGTCCCCCTCCCCCAATTCCCCAGTAAAATCTTTAAAGAAAAAAGAAAAGCTGGGGAAGCAATACTTATACCAGACAAAACAGACTTTTTAAAAAAAGCTATAACAAGAAACACAGAAGAACCCAGTAATCCTACTTCCGGATATTTATCTGAAGAAACTTTTGAGGGTGTATCCATATGTTCATTTCAGCATTGTTTACAATGGCCAAGATATGGAGGCAGCCTGGGTGTCCATTGATGGATGAAAGGATAAAGAGGAGGTGGTTATAATACATACATATGAGGTGTGATTTAAAAAAAATACGGTGAGTGCTGCTGCCGAGTGCCATCTAACAGAAAGGCAGAGATCTTCAATACAGGAAGCGGCACATCAAACCTTAGTAACAGTGTGTGACAAGTTTCAATTTGTTGGGCTGGCCGAGTGGCTCAGTTGGTTAAGAGCTTGCTCAAGAGTGCGAGCTGAGCTCTGAGCAACAGCAGTTTGATGCCCAGCCCAGGCTCAGCTGCCATTGAGCTGCCAACAGGTGACAGGATGGCTCAGCTAAAAAAAAAATTCAATTTTTTCAGTGCAGTCAGTCAGGTGTGAGCTATGGTTTAGAGAAGCTGTGATTTCCCAGCGGTAATCATGCATCATGAACAACACATGTTGTTCAAGAGGACTTCCAGAACTGCTTTCGAGAGTGGCAAGAATGATGGAATAAGTGTGTTCAAAGTGTGTGTGTGTGTGTGGGGGGGGAAGAAGGGACAGTATTTTGAGGGAGATTAATGGCAATATGTTTTTTATTGTAATAAATTTTTAAAATTTAAACTTTCACCATTTTTTAAATCACACATTGTAGAATGGACTATTGCTCAACCATGGAAAGGAATGGGAACTTGCCATCTGTGCCAACATAGATGGACCTGGAGTGGAGGTCCATCTGAGTGGAGTATGTCAGAGAAACACAGATGCAATGTAATTTTGCTTATATGTGGAATCTAAACAACAAAATATACAAAACAGAAACAACTCATAGATACAGAAAATATTTTGATGGTTGCCAGATGGAGGGAGGTTGGCGGTGTGGGTGAAAAAGGGGAAGGGATTAAGAAGTACAAATTGGTTGTTACAAAGTAATCATGGGATGTAGCGTATAGCATAGCATAGGGAATATATTGTAATAACTATGCGTAGTGTCAGGTGAGTACTAGATTTATCTGGGTGATAGATGGGAAGTGGTTTGGTCAGCAGGGTAAAAATGGTTAAAAGATTAATAAGTACAAATTGGTAGTTACAAAATAGTCATGGGGATGTAAAGTAAAGCATAGAGAATATAGTCAATAATATAGTAATAACTGTATATGTATAGTGCCAGGTGAGTACTAGACTAGTCAGGAGGATCACTTCTTTTTTTTTTTTTAACATTTTATTGGGGAATTGGGGGAGGGGAACAGCGTTGAGGAATCGGGGAAGGGGAACAGACAAATTGCTGTCTTTTTGTTCTTCAGTCTAGTTGCAGAGGACGTTGCTTCACTGGCCCATGTTGGTATTCTCATTGCGCTTTTCCCGAATGAGGCAGATTGGTCGCCGGCCTCTAGATGGTCGCTCACTGCAGCTATTGGCAGCTCACGCTGGCTGCCAGCCACTCATGCTGGCTGCCGGCCACTCACTGCAGCCCATGGTAGCCCACTGCAGCAGGGACTGCAGCTTACACCTTGCCAGGGCTCGCACAGCCCAGCTCCAGGTGGAGCTGTTGTTAGCTGTAGAGGGCAGTGTCACTGGCGCTCATATGTGGGATCTGAACCGGGGCTGCTGGCATCCCAAAACCAGCTCTTAACCAATGCGCCACTCGGCTGGCCTGGGGATCACTTCTTAAATTATATAAATGTCTAACCACTATGCTGTACACCTGAAATTAACATAAAATAATATTGAATGTCAACTGTAATTGAAAAATTTTTAAAGGGAGGTAAAGGTGAAGGGGAATAAGAGGTACAAATTTCCACATATAAAATAAGTCGTGGGGCTGTAATGTACAACATAGGGAATATAGTCAATAATGTGATAGCATGGTATGGTGTCAGATGGTTGCTGGACTTACCATGGTGATCACTTCTTTTTATTTTTTTTGACGGCAGTGTCACTGGCCCTCATATGTGGTACCCGAACCGGGGTCGCTGGCTTCCTAAGCCAGTGCTTAACCACCGCGCCACTCAGCCAGCCTAAGGTGATCACTTCTTTAGATACATAAATGTTGACTAACTATGGTGTACACCTGAAACTGATATAATATCATATATATTAGTTTCTATGGTGTGTACCATAATCACAATCAGAGATTTCAACACCCCTCTTTCAATAGTGGATAGAACAGGTAGATAATCAGTATATAAAAGATTTAAACATTATCAAACAACTTGGCCTAATTGGCATACAGATTGGAAAGGAAATGCAGTTGTCTTTATTTTCAGGGAATGTGATCATCTACATAAAAATATGAAAAAATTAGAAATCTGAAAAACAAAGATATGTAAGGTACACTGGAAACTACTAGTCATTGCTGAGAGAAATTAAAGACCTAAATAAATGGAAATATATGCAGTATTCATGAATTAGAAGATTCGGTATTGCTAAGATATCAGTTCTTCCCAAATTGATCTATAGATTCAATGCAATCCTTATCAAGATCCTAGCAGGCTTTTTTTAAAAAATGGGAATTGACAAGCTGTTTCTAAAATTCATATGAAATGCAAAGGCCCAGTATAGTCAAAACAGTTTAGAAAAGAAGAATGACTGATATAACTACAATAATGAAGATGGTACAATATTGGCATCAAGATAGACAAATAGATGAATGACATGGAATAGAGGAGAATCCAGAAATAGACCTACACATACGAGGTGTGATTAAAAGATACAGTGAATGTTTAAATAAAAAAATTTTATTACAGTAAAAGACACATTACCATTAATCCCCCTCAGAATACCCCTGCTCTCTTTGAACACATTTATCCCATCGTTCTTGCCACTTTCTGAAGCAGTTCTGGAAGTCCTCTTTCATGAGTGTCTTTTTGCGCTGTTGTGACTGCTTCGATGTCCAGAATCAATTCAAAACGTTTACCTTTCATGATTGTTTTGACTTTGAGGAAGAGCCAGAAGTCACATGGTGCCAGATCCAGTGAATAAGGTAGATGAGGACCCACTGTAACGTGCTTTTTTGACAGAAATTGCTGTACCAGAAGTGATGTGTTACAGGGAGCACTGTCAAGATGGAGGATGGTTTACTGCACACTTTAAAACACAGCTTCTCTCAACCATATCTCACATCCAACTGACTGCACCGAACAAGTGAAATTTGTCACACACTGTTACTAAGGTTTGATATGTCACTTCCCATATTGAAGATCCCTACCTTTCCATTGGATGGCACTCGGCAGCACCATTCATCATATTTTTGATCACCACCTCATATATGGTCAATTGGTTTTTGGGAAATGTGAAGAGACAATTGTTTGGAGAAAAAATAGTCTCTTCAACATATCATACTGGAACATTTGGATATCCATATGCAAAAAGATTAACTTCAACCCATACCTCACCCCATGTACAAAAATTAACTCAAAATGGATAATACTTAAATGTAAACACTGAAATTATCAAAGTTCTAAATGTAAGCATAGGAGAAATTTCTGCCAACTTTGCTTAGCAAAGATATCTCAGTTACAACACCAGAAACATGATCCATAAAAGAAAAAATAGATAAGTAAATTGGACTTCATCAAAGTGAATAATTTCTATTTTTTGAAAGCTGTTAAGAGAATGAAAAGACAAGCCTCAGGCTGGAAGAAAATATTTGAAAATCATATATACGTACCCAGAATATGTAAAGAACTCTCAGAACTCAATTTAAGAATTTTAAAAACTGACAAAAATTTGAGTAGATGCTTTATCAGAGATGATATGCAAATGGAAAATTAGCACAAGAAAAGTAGCCCAACATTATTTAGACCTTAGGAGATTTAAAATCACAGTGAGATGCCACTACCCATCTGTTTGAGTGTAAATTGGCACAACCATTTTAGAAAACAGTTCGGAAGTTTCTAAAAAGTCAGTGAGAAGGCCGGTCGAGTGGTGCAGTGATTAAGCGCTGGCTTATGAGGGCCAATGACACTGCCTTCAAAAAAAAAAAAAAAAAAAAGGCAGTGAGAGATTTATAGTGACAGAAAGCAGATCAGTGGTTTCCTGGGAAAAGGAAAGGTGCTAGGGGTGGGCAAAGAAGGATTACAAAGAGATAAGAGGAAACTTTTGGCAGTGATGGATATATTCCTTATCTTTTATTATTGTTATTATTATTTTTATTTTTAATTTTTATTGGGGAATTGGGGGAGGGGAACAGTGTTGGGGAATTGGGGAAGGGAAACAGCCAAGTTGTCCTTCAATCTTAGTTGTGGAGGGCGCAGCAAGCTCAGCTCTAAATGCTCATTCAAGGTGCTGTGTGTAATTAGTTGCAGGTAGGCGTAGCCACCATCCCATGCAGGAGTCAAACCAGCAGCCTCGTTGTTAAGAGTGCACTCTCTATCCCCTGAACCACCCGGTTGGCAGCTCAGCTCAAGATGCCAAATTCAATCTTTAGTTGCAGGTGGGCACAGGCAACCTTGCTGTTAGGAGCATGTGCTCTCTCCAGCTGAGCCATCCTGCCACCTGTTGGCAGCTCAACAGCAGCTCAGCTCGGGCGCAACTCACTGGCCCATGTGGGAATTGAACCGGCAATCCTGTTGCTCAGAGCTCGCACTCTTGAACAAGCTCTTAACCAACTGAGCCACTTGGCCAGCCTGATATGTCCATTATCTTAATTGTGGAGATGGTTTCATGGGTGTCTACATTTATCAAAACTTATTAAATTGTATACTTTATTATCTGTCTATTAGACATCAATAAAGCTCATTTAAAAAAGTCAAATGGAGGGCTGGCCGAGTGGCGCATTAGTTAAGAGCTGGCTTGGGACGCCAGTGGCCCCGGTTCAGATCCCACATTTGAGGGCCAGTAACACTGCCCTCTACAGTTAACAATAGCTCCACCTGGAGCTGGGCTGCGAGCCCTAGCAACAGTGTAGTCTGCAGCCTCTGCTGCAGTGGGCTGCCATGGGCTGCAGTGAGTGGCCCGCAGCCCAGCGTGAGCGGCTGGCAACCAAAGTGAGCTGCCAATAGCCGCGGTGAGCGACCATCCAGAGGCTGGCGACCGATCTTCCTCATCCGGGAAGAGTGCAATGACGATACCAACATGGGCCAGTGAAGCAATGTCCTCCGCAACTAGACTGAAGAACAAAAAGACAGCAACTTGTCTGTTCCCTTCCCTCAATTCCTCAATGCTGTTCCCCTCCCCAAATTCCCCAATAAAATCTTTAAAAAAAAAAAAAGTCAAATGAATGTTTACACATGTGGAAACTATGGCTCTTTGTAGAACCCTCATACGAGTGATAAGAACAATCCACAAAACAATAGAATCTATTAGATAGAGGATAGATATTTAAGCTTTTGAACTTGGTTTTCCGAATTTTGAAAATCAGAGAGCAACAGAACCGGTTCTAGCTTTGGCCCTTGGTTAATTGATCTTACTTCTTTAAAATCATCCAATGCCTACAATGTTGAATTGCCCTAAGTGTTCTCGTGGAATAATGAGATCATTTGAAAATAGGTGTAGCTTCCTGGGTGAGGTGAAAGAGCAGCTCATGGCCATATCTGATTATGGAAAACTAGACCCTGAGCTTTCCTTAAAAGGTCTAGGAGGTCTGTGTGAAGCTCTGATGGCTTGGGGCGTGGGCCGTCCTCAAAGAGAGGTGACGACAGCCGCTTTCCCTTGAGGCTGTGGCAAGGGCCGGCTGACTCTGTCCTTACACACACAGTGCATTTGCCAACTTGTGGGTGCCCTGGCTCACAGCGGTAGCGGAGGCATAAACTTGGAATCCCAGCTGGAAAACATTACAGGCATTCTGTTCAACCAGGTGAGTTTGGTGGGCTATAAGTATCCTAGGCTGATTTTTCCTCTTTGCTTTGGAGGTGATGGTTTCCCTAGCCCAGGTCACAACCTTCACATGGCCCATGTGTCTTTTGCATGGTGACCTTAACGCCACACACCTCAGGCTTCCCTGGACAGGCAAATGGCTGGATTCTGGTCACAGAGTAGGACATTCTCTGTGAGGTAACTTGAACAGATTCTGTATGTTTCTTGGGGGTGGAGACCTTTGTTACTCCCCTAAACTGGTTAAAAGGCAGCTCAAACCACTCTGTGGGAAATGTCAGGGCTTCTGTGTTGCAGCCTAGAGTAGGAAGAGGACAACTGAACATTTTGCAAAAAAATTGTTAGCTTCCATATACGTAATTTGTTGGCCATTGTCTTCTTCCCTTTGCGGTTGTGAATGTGGGTTCCTGGGTTCTATTTTTGTGTTATCCTTATGGCCAAGTGCCACACTTTTCATGGTTGCATGCCTCAGTTTCCTCATCTTTGCCCAGGGCCTCTGGTTTTAGTCCCCCTGGGTCTGATGGCTTTGGTCTCCCCACAGCTGAGTGAAGAAGTCAACAACTCATATCCTCACTCTGTCAAGAACCACAGCCTTGCCCTGAAGGCTTTCCACATCCTTAGTAAGTTAACACATTTCCCTCACCCCAGGTATGTGTGCGCAGGTGTACTTAGGACCTTGTCTCTTCCAGGATTGGATTGGGGGCCCAGATTCCCACAAGGGGCTTCCATCCTCTAGATGAGATGCAAAGTAATGCATGTCAACTTTGCCTGAAATTCATCGAATCTCAAAGGGCAAACATTTTTCCACCCTACCCATTTTGTTCCCACTCCCTTCACCTGGGGTTGGCTTCCTTTTCTCTTTCAGTCATTCTCAACTCAGAAAGGTGCTAATGTGATCATAGCACTGATGATAATGAGAGAGCTCTGGGAGGGCACATGGTGGGGCAGGGAAGGGACAGATCTCACTCAGGAATAACTTCTGGCCCCATGCTTTGTACAGGGGAAATGCTGGACAAACGCTGGCTCTCTTTCTTCTTCCTCCTTTTTTCCAACCTAATGGACCTTCAGTTGTCCAGCCCATGGCATCAGTGGTTTGCCGTGAGCATAACTTACTCCTGCTTACCACCTGCCACATAAGCATACCCTTGACTCCGTTGTGTTCTTGCCCTTCTGATAGCCACGTTATACAGTGATCAGGTGCTATTCTTATTACGAAAGACCATGGAGTCCAAGGAGCCAGCCAAGATGGTGTCAGCCCTTCAAGTATTCATGAATGTGTTCAAGGAAGGTGAGTGGGAATTGAGCCCGGTCCTGGGGATCTTCTTTCCCATAATGCCTCCCTTTTCTGGGAGACAGTCCCATTTAATAGTTAAAAGCACAGTTTTAAACTCAATGGGTTCAAATCTTGACTTTGACTTTTAGTAGCTGTGCAAACTGGGGCAGATTACTTTTAGTCTGTGTCTCTATTTCCTCATCTGAAAAATGGAGGTACAGTAATACCTACCTTAAGCTTTTTAAATGATAATTAAATGAGAAAACATAAACTCAGACCAGTGCCCACTATGCAGCCAGTTTTATAGTGGTTTAGTGTATGATTATTATCTGGGAGCACGGGCTTCAACTGCAATCAAGGGTTTGCCAAACCTTCACTGTGTGCCCAGCACGGTGCAAGGCAAGGAAAATACATAAATCAGACATGATTCCTGCTCTCAAGGAGCTCACTATCAAGTACGGAAGATGAAATGATGAGCTAATATGTGATAAGCTGCTTAAATGTGAGCATGACAACGTACTGCAGAAATGCAGAGAAGGCATCAGTCAGCCAGGGGAGATGGGATTCACTCTGTGGAGATGTACAGAGAGCAAGGAAGGAGATCGTAAATCAGGAGGGAATTCACACTGCAGAGGAGCAGTGGTGGCAGTTTTAAAGACTGAGTTGTGCAGAGGTGGGGAGAACAGCTTGGCTGGCAAAGTGGATTTGTGTGGGCAGTCACGGGAGACTGACAAGGGCTGAGGCTCAAGCGCCTACTTGAAGAAAATACTGTTTTGGGTCATTCGTCAGTCTGGTTTGAAGCAGAAGGATGGTGGAGATAACTTCTGGGGTTCCACCTGGCCTTTGAAGACCAGGGCTGTACCTAGAATTCCTCTTACCTGCCTGTCTTCTTATGCCCCTAAAACAACAGGGGAGGGAGGAAACTGAACTCCCATTGTGTGTCTGTCTTTTCTCTAGTGCCCCAGACAGAGAAACTGCAGAAAGAGGTGATGCATTCAGTCATTATTGTGATTCAGGATGATCTCAAACCAGTGAGCAGAAAGGCGGGATGCTCGGGCGGGGAGGGTGGCTACTTCCTTGAGAACTTGAGGTCTTGCAAAATGGAGAGGGGGAGGTTTTGGGGAGATGAGGAGAGAGGTAAAGCACCATTGCAAAGCCAGTTCTGGCCTCAGATCACTGCCCATGGGTTACATTTGGGCTCTTCAAAACCTAAGAAGCGTTTGAGAAGTGGACAGGTGGTTCTTTCCTGTTTTCTGAAACTTTTCTGTGGGTAGCACAGTGGTGTACCCAGTGGGGACATGGAGCTCTAAAAGATCCTAATTCTGCCCCCTGAGAATTCATGGTTTGCTTGGGGAGAGAAGACCTCAAACATCTCATCTGGCATAGGGCCTGAGAAGCCATCCTTTTTTTTTTTTTTTTTTTTTTGAGGGCAGTGTCACTGGCCCTCATCTGTGGGACCCGAACCGGGCCGCTGGCTTCCCAGGCCAGCACTTAACCACCGCGCCACTCGGCCGGCCCAAGAAGCCATCTTTTTAACAAGCTCTGCAGCCAGGGTTGGAGACAGCAGACTGCTCTCAGCCCTGGATCATGGAGGACTGGGGAACATGGGAGCACTGGTTTGGGGTGACAAATAGACAATAATAGCATTGTTCCCCAAAACGAAGTCCTTGATCCTCAGAAGGTAATGGACAGCCTGGGACCTTGAAGGCTGGGTCCTCAGGACTTGTGGGATTTGTTCCGAGATTTCCCTAGGAAGGCCAGAACACGGGACCTTTCCTGGACTCAGGTTTGCCCTCTACTCAACACTCCTGCCAATATTCATAGCTCTGGGGAAATCAGGTGTGGGCAAGATACGTGCTTAGGGTTCTCTGGGAGGAGAGTGGAAGCTGAAGTGATTTAGAACTTCAGGGTGCAGCACAGAGGTGGTCAGGTTCAGCGGCTGGCCGTCTGTCATCACCCAGAGCCCACTGAAGAGTCACACTGGGCTTGGAGTCAGGAGAGCTGAGCCCCTCACCTGCCCTGGTCCTCTGTGTCCTCACCTGCACCATGAGAGGTCATACGGGCAGTCACTGACATGCCTTCCTATCTTGCTATGTGATGGTCTGTGACCCCACAGGTACAAAAGGCCCTCCTGAACTTCATTGAGGTGCTGGGCCAGCATAACTACTTAACCTTGCCCCAGGGGAATATCATCATCAACTACATCATCAAGCTCAGCGAGTCTGACCCCTCAGTGAGCAGGGGCCGGGCAGGGAGGGGACCAAGGGTGGGAGCAAGAAAAGGGCAGGGTTGGGAACAGAAGGAAAAGAGGAGGAGGGCATGGCTGGCACATGGGATGGGACTTTGGCCTCTAAAACCCTGAACAGTGAGTCAGGGAGGCTTTGAACCAGGAGACTTAGCTAGCACTGGTTTCAGATATAAATCTTTCCTTTTCTTATTTCAGAATGAAGAGGACATCCAAATAATGTGTTCCAAAATCCTACAGATGGTACAAACAGCTGGGGTCAAAGGGGCCTTTCTGTTTCCAGCTCCCCTGACCCCCAGACTGCATTCCAAACCCCATCCCCATCTAATCCCTTGTGCTGTTTCTTCTGCCCCTCCCCACTTCCCTCTGGTCGTCCTCAAGGGCCTGGGGCTCCTCAGTGGGCAGAAGAGGGTCGCTGGATGGTGGACATGGAGGACTGAGCTTGAGTCCTGCTCACCCAGTTTCTAGCTGTGAAATCTTGAGTAAATTGCTCTCCCAGCCGGTTTCTTTTTTTCTAAAAAAAAAAAGGCGGTGATTATATTCCCTGCCTGTTCTTAGCAACTTCTAAGAACTTTTGGAGGCCCATATGAACTGGTATGGGCCAGAGGTTGAGAAAAGGGCTATAGGAGGAACAGAACATGTGATTTACTCTCCTCAGCAAGCTGTCTCCTGATCCTCGGCTTGTCTCTGCTCCTGGAATGTTCCCCAATACAGGCAATTACAAGTCATACAATTCCAGATTTCAAGAAGCCTGTCTATCTAATCAAGTTCTTCCAGCTGTAATTTTAATCAGGACCTTAGTTATATTTTACTAACATGGAGGGGGAGACAGAGAGGGAGAGAGAGGGAGAGAGAGGGATACAGAGAGGAATAGAGAGAGAGAGAGAGAGAGAGAGAGAGAGAGAGAGAGAGAGAGAATGACTTGGGATAGGGGATCTGTGTATACAGGCCTCAAATGCCTCTCCAGGAAAGGAAGGCAAGGTCTTGGGGTTGGAGAAGTTACGACGGGCTGATTTGGGGCTTGGCATTGAAGCCTTTGCTATATCCCCTGCCAGGTATCCTTGCCCAAATTGATCACCTTGGTGTGTGAGCCCAGCAATGTCTTGGCCTTTGTGCCCCTGAGTAAGACGGCCACAGAAATGGCTATGAAAGCCCGGATCCTGGGCCAGTTTCCCTACCTCAGCAGCTTCCACCTCCGGCGTAAGTACAGGGTGAGGCAGTTAATGGAGACGTGCCCACTGTGAAAGTTCAGGCTACTGCAGACATGGAGAGTTGGGGTGGGAGGCTGGCTGAGACCCCCCAGGGATGGTGGATACAGGGGAGGGGGTGTACCTGTATTATGGGGGAAGCTGCAGGTCTCAAGTGGGCTGTGCTGGGAAGAGTGAGGCATAAGGTTAGGGCAGCAGTGTAAGGCCATTTGGGCCCATGGATGAAAAGGGGATTCCTCTGGGGACACTGTTCCTTCTTGCCTTTATTACTCATTTTAAAACACCAGGGTTGAGTTTGCATTGTAATTGCATTGTAATTACAAAGTAATGAGTACACAGACATTCCTGATCCTTTGTTCTTCCTTTGCCCCAACTCGAAGTCTTACTTGGTGCTCACCCCATCCCAGACCTCTAATCCCAGTGGGAGTCAGGGTTGGGGTGTCGATGTCTATTCAGCACATTACTTAATGGGTATGTGTGTGTTTTGTAACCTGAAAATGTAATGGTTTGATTTTTAGGCTGAGTCAAATGGTCACAAGCCACCATGGCACTGGCACTGATGTCCCCTCTCCACTTTGCTCTTTCTTCTCCTTTGATGGGGGGCTGCCAGTAGAGGCTGGAGGTTGGGCATCCTGGAGCTTGCACTGATTCTGTCCTCTTCTTTTATCCTCTCTTTAACTTAGCCACCCAGTTCATCTCACCACAGAAACTCCTGACCCATCTTCTGGTAAGCGATGTTGGGATGAGTGCTGTATCTCCATTCTTCCATTCATCCATCCATCCATCCATCCATCCATCCATCCATCCATCCATCCAATCATTTCACAAATAGTTGAGTACTGCTCTATTTCAGGCATTATGTTGGACATGTAATAAAGAGGTAGGGCCGAGGATCATGGGGGTTCTGAGGAGAGGTAATCCAGGCCAGAGCTTGGAGGAGGGAACGGGGAGCATAGTGGTGGGGCCTGCAGATGGCGAAGGAGTGGGGGATGGGAAAGGCCTAGCCTGTCTCCTATGTGGCCTTATTGTGAGCTGCTCTCATGTTGACCTTGGACAAGTCCACATGACTTTCTAAATCTCATTTTCTCAGCAACTTTTTTTGAGTTTCTCTATTTGCCCAGATATTACATACGAGTCATTATGAATGCTTTTGGAGTGATAAAGATAGATCTGCTTTTGAGGTATTCACAGTGTTAGTGGGGAAGACAAGCCTGGGAATAACCACTCATAATTCAGTGTGATAAATGGACTGATAGAGGAATACACGGGGTACACTGGGATCTTAGAAGAGCAATGAGCTAACTTGGTCTCCAGGAGTGAGGAAGGCATCACAGAGGAGGTGGTTTCAAGAGCATCCTGGAGAACATGTGGGAGTTCAACAAGTGGAGAAGAATGAGGAAGTTCTAAGCTTCAGCTCTACCATTCAATGGGTTTGTCCTAATTTTTTTCCTTCTTTTCCCTTAAATCCTTTCTCTGCCTCCTGCTTGCTTCTCTTGTCTTGCTTCTCTTGTTTCTCAGGTGTTTTCCCGGAAGCCCTACAGAGAAAAGGAGTTTGGTGCAAACTCCCTAAGACTACTACATGCCCTGCATCCTATCACTTCTCTGCATCCCGTTATCTACTCTGACATTGGCCAACTATGGATGAAGGCAATCCCCCAGATGTTGCAGATACTTGATGGTGAGGGGTTGGTTGGGAGCTGAGAGGAATGGTGCTAGGCAGTGGGCAGATTCCAGAAGAGATGGAGTCCCAAGGTGCAGGATGGACCTTCCTTGGGGTGAGGGACCAGCCTGTCGGTGCCTCTGAGGTGGTTCTGGATGGGTCTGTTTCGTTGAGTGACATTCTGCACGGAGCAGATATGCAGAATTCTGTGGCTCCCGAGTTCCCAGGATGACTCCTGCCCCTTCTTATGGGCAGAGGATCAGGGAAGAGTGTGGGCCTTGGAACAAGACAGACTAGGTTTGCATCCGTGCTTGGACACTGGCCAGCTGTGTATGTTTAACTTTTGGAAAGTCATTCATCTTCCGGAGCCTCTGTAAAGTGGAAGAGCAGTTATCATGTAGTATCAGTGCCTGGCATAGTGTTCAAATGGTGGCCCTTTTGTCCTGGCTGGGGTCTTCTGGTTGGGTGGGTCTCCATAGTCTCTCCTTTCCTAGATCACACCGAGAGGAATCTGAACCAGAAGGAGTGGGAGGACAGGCTACTCTGGGTAAGCACCTCCCAAGACCTCCCTCCTTCCATATTTGCATTCTTTCCCCTCTCAGGATCCTGAGGGAAGAGAGCCTCAGACTTCCCCCAGAACCCCCAGCTGAAGAGAACCTCTTTTTGTGGTCCTCTTGCCTCCTGACCCCCACATCAGAGCCTCTGACTGTATTCCAAGCTTTGACTCATCTTCCACACCCTCAAGGCCCTATCTCAGGGAAAGCGCCCTAGCTTTCCTTGTGCAAGTTATTTAGCCTTTGAAGACCTCAGTTTCTTCATCTATAAAATGGAAGTAACCCCTGTCTTCTAGAATTAAGTAAGATGTTATAGGGTAGGGCCTGGTTAACTGGAAAGGGCTTCTCACATGTAGCTGGCATTATCACTATTGTCACTGTATTATTTTTCTCTTATCCTGACTAAACTCCTCTAAGTATTTCAACTCTTCCCCATTTCTTGAGCTCTTTTTCCATTTTTATAGACCATGACCCCAGCTCCTGCTTCCTTCTGACCCCTCTTCCTTGGGGCAGAAAAGCCCTGTCACTGTCCCTTAGGGTCCTCTTCTCTCCTCCTCTTCCTCAGTTTTTGACTCAGTCGTTAGTGGCCATCAATGATGACAGCTGGCTGGAGCCCCTCGTCAAAGTCGTCTTGGAGAAGATCCGTTATTTCAACAATGATGAGGAGGAGAAGGTATGTCTGGGTGCATTGTAGTTGCAAGGGGGCTGCTGGGTGGACGGTGGTGCTAGAGAAGCCCAGTGGGGAAGGGCTGGAGGAAAACAAACTGGCGTATCTGCGTCCTGGGACTCGAGCGGTGGAGAGGACAAGGAGCCTGTGGTGGTCACACAGTGTCTAAGCAACATCAGTGTCTTACATTTGCTTAGTGTTTCAGGCCTTCTCAAGAACCTTGCTGTCTGCTGTCTTCATCGAACCTCCCAGCCATTCTGTAACAGAATGGAGCTGTTACTTGGGTGCAGTGGAAATATTACTGACTTTAGAGTCAGATTTAAGCAAGTTAATTCAAGGAATATTTGAGGGCATACCACAGATTAGGGACTGTGCTTGATGTGGGGGATGCAGAGCTAAGGGAGAAAGATGGGCTCCTTTCCTCATGGACCGCACGGTCTGTGGTGGTGAAGGCCTGGGGTCCAGCCCTTGCTTTTCCACGTGCTCCCGGGGTAGGCTGGGTCAGGTGTCTTAATGTCCTTGAGATTTCAGTTGCCTCACTTGGGAAGCAGCAAAAGTAACTTCTATATCACAGGAGAGTGGATGAGGATTGAGCAAGGATACCTGTGAAGGTGCTCTGTTAATGCAAAAGACTAAGTAAGCTGATAGCTGTCAGTGTCCCTACCTTGCAGGTAAAGAAACACCATCCAGAAGGATTTATAGTTTTAAACAAATTATTGGTAAAATGGAAACTGCAGGTTTCTTGATTTCTAATCTGTTTTCCTGTCACTGAGCAACACTTTATTTGGGCTCTGGGGGGTTTCCAGGAAAGAGGCCTTACTTCCAAGACTGTTTGTTCTCTAGTTATTAACAAATATTTATGAATCACCTACTATATGCACAGCTTTGTGGATGGTAGATTAGGGATACAAAATGAAGCCAGCAGGAATTCTGATCTTATTAATTCAGTTATTAAAAATATATACCAACTACCTATAGCACAGCAGGCATTGGATGGGGGTCAGCATACTCATATCCGCCTTCAGGAAACCTGTCTGCTTGAGTGAATAGACAACAAAATGGGCAATTATTGTAAGTGTGTCAAGTGTCAGGGTGGAAATATGCACTGTGTGCTTGGGAGCAGGGAGGAGGCCTGAGGGGGCTGGACAGAGAAGCTCCCTCGGGGTGATCCACTGTCTAGTTTGCTCAAGACTGTCCTGAATTTAGCACTGCAAGTTCAGCATCCTGGGAGCCACCTCAGTCCTGGGGAGGCGTCCTGCAGAGGAGTGAATAAGTCTGGAAAGATGAGTAGTCATTTGCAGCTAAATAGTCCAGTAGGTGCCTTGGGTCAGGTTTCACTGATGCAGAGCCTGAGGTGAGGCTTCTTGTCAAGTGACTTAGCAAGAAAGAGCTCTCTGGAGAAGCTGTGATAGAGAGAAGGACGCAGGATAAGGGAGAGGAGAGGCTAAGTTAGGATGTGGCCCGGTCCCATGAGAGCACTGGATAGAAACTATACAACAGAGTCTGTCCTGCCTGGAGACCAAGGAGGCGGCTTTTGTACCTGCCTGCCCCACCCTGGCCTGTCTGTCATTGGCTTCCGGTTTCCAAGGTTGGTCAGGGCAGGGAGAGGAGAGACAAGAACGTAGCTCCCAGGCATCCTTGGCAAGGGCAATTCTCCCCAGAAGGCTGCAGGGGGAGCTGCTCACAAGAGTGCCTGTAGCCAGCTGAAGGAAAGGAACCCTTAGGTCTGGACAAGGCACCAAGTGCGGCTGCTATAGGGAAAAATGTGCCCAGAGACAGGGGGTGTCAGGGGGTGAGTTAAAACCAGGTGACACCTGGTATGTCCTGTTAGCTACTGCATCAGGCTGTGTAAGCACTGGGGGCAGAGCAAAGAACAGGACGGACACTGCTCAGCTTTGTTCTCACTGGAGATGTAGGGGTGGGGCAAGTTAGGAACTAACCAAAACAAATTCATAAACAAGAGAAGGAGTGCTTGTGAGGAAGCTCTGAAGGGAAGAAACAGAATGGTGATCTGGAGAGGAACCTAGGAGGTCAGGGAAGTCTCGTGGAGGTCTGAAAGATGAGAATGAGACATTTTCAAGAGCCCAGAGAAGAGGGTTCTAGCCAGAGACAATAGGAAATGCAGAGGCCCTGACATCGGGGAGCGGGAGAGTCCATACAGGCTGGTACTGTGAGGCAGACAGCACAATGTACAGGAGGCAAAGATGAAGGCCACCGGAATTCAAAGGAGGGAGAGCTGGAGATTACAGAAAAGTGCTTTTGATTTTAAAATGATGCCATTTAAGGAACTGTTTTATTCCTAGCCAGAAATGGGAAGAAGTATGTGGATCAGGGAAAGTTCCTAAAGAATGATCCCTAAGAGGCTGAGAAATTAGAAATGTAGCATTCTCTTCCCTCTAGCATGAGTCCCTGCTCCATGGGATTACTGCCTTATCCAGACATCCCCTGAGAGCAGGAGGGCAGGCGGGGAGGGTGGGGCCATGAGCGACCCGGTGGGCAGAGGCGGTGGCTGACAGTTACAAAGCTGGTCTTGGACTTGGCTCTTCCCCAGGCTGCCCTAACCTCATTCCAAACTAAGCATGACTCTGTCCTTCCACCTCTCCTAGGGTTTCCTATATAAATTCTTCGGCTTCACCCTTCGGACCTCAAGGAATATGAAACTGGTGAAGATAATGACCTCCTCTATCTTACAAACTGCCCACGAGGAACTGCAGGACAGGGAGGTGAGGTGGAGGGCACTCGCTGGCAAGGGGAACATTTTCACTTTAAGAGGCAGGATGGCAAGGTGGCTAAAGGATGGGCCCTGGCAGCCAGACTACCTACTAGCTGAGTATCACTGGGCAAGTCACTGAACCTCTCTGTGCCTCAGTTTTCCCCTCTGTAAAATGAGGCTATGGTACCATCCTCATAGGATATTTCCTAAAAAGTTTTTTTATTTTGAAATAATTTTATATTTAAGGAAAAGTTGCAAAAAAAAATCACGAAGAATTCCTTGTTTTCTTTTCTCTCAGATTGCCTAAATCTTAACATTTTCCCATGCTTGCTTTATCATGCTCTCTCTCATATAAGTAATATAATTAATTAATTTATTAACTTATTAATTTATTAACTTATGTATTTTCTGAATCTGAAATGGAAGCTGCAGTCATGATGCTCATTTACCCCTCAATACTTCAGTGTATATTACCTAAAAATAAAGGTTTTCTTTTACATAAGCACAGGACAATGATCAAAATCAGGAAACTAACATTGCCACAGTGCTTTTATCTAATTTATAGACCTGGTTTGAAAATCATCATTTGTTTTAATTTCTTTTTGCTGAGCCATCCTGCCACCTGTTGGCAGCTCAACGGCAAATCAGCTCAGGTTGGCCTCGAACCGCTGTTGCTCAGAGCTCAGCTTGCACTCTTGAGCGAGCTCTTAACCAACTGAGCCATTCGGCTGGCCCCATCATTTGTTTTAAGAGCAAAAGAAAAATGTTTTTTTCCTCTGGCCTGGGATCTAATTCAGAATCAAGTAGTGCATTTCATTCTCATTTCTCTTCATTCTTCTTTAACAAGTTCCTCATCTTTATCTTTCATGATCTTGACATTTTAAAAATGTTACAGACCATTTATTTTGTAGAATGTCCCTCATTTTTGGTTTGTCTCATAATTCCTCAGGATTAGATTCAGATTATGCATTGTGGTCAGGAATACCACAGAAGTGATGTGTGTCATAGGGTAGTTTTGAGGATTAGAAATGTTAAAGTACTTAGAATAATGCCTGGCACATAAGCACTCTCTAAGTGTTAATTGCTGGTGGCCTGGGTGCCGTGTGGTCAGGCCTCCCTTCTCCGGTGCTCCTCCCCTGTCAGATTCTCCGAGCATCTATCACCATCGCAGTTATTGGCAGGTATTTACCAAGCTCAAGTTGCAAACATATCAATGGCGAGACAAGACAAGTACAGGAAGGAAGCAGCTAACCACAGAGAATAGCCTTAAGGCTCCGTGAGTGGTCACTGAGGCTGGGACTTGGGCTGGTTGGGGCAAATTTAAGAGAAGGAGGGAGGCAGACATTCCCACTTGACGTAATAGCCTGAGTCAAGACTTGGAAGCAGGAACTTTTGGGGCATGTCTAGAGAACAGTCAGTGGTCAGGTGGGACTGGAAGGCAGAGTTCTTTGATAGGGAAGTAAAAGCGCCCCCTCTGCCAGCACTTGGGGATAGATTAGATACTGAAGATAAAGACAAGAGGGAAGAGGACACCTAGGATGGTTCTTGGGTTTCTGGTATCTCAGTGGGAGGAGTTGGTATCATTCACTGAAACCAGGGACAAAAGATGAAATATTCAGTTTTTGACCAGGTGCCCCAGTATAGTCAGGTGGAGATGTCCAGTATCCAGATCTACGTGGAACTCAGATTTGGGCTGGATGTCTAGATTTGGGAAACATAATTTTTCCCTGTCTGTAAAATGGAGGTGATAATATTTACCTCAAAGCTTTAGTGTGAGGATCAATGAAATAACATGTATAAGGCTGGTACAAACTAAGCACTAATATTCTGATGATGTCATGATGATGATGAGGATGAGTATGAGGATGAAGATGATGAGGATGAAGACCATTATTAGTGGAAGGTGTAGCAAAAGGAAGGCATAAGAAGACAGGGAGGGCCAGAATAGAACCCCCTTCTGATACTCTACTGTCCCTGCTTTCTGTTAAACATTTCCTTTCCTCTACATGGAGTCCAAAAGTCTACAAGCCCCACTAATACTTCATCCCTCCTTGAGGATCTGTGTCCTGGAGTATGTCACTGTCCCCAGGTCCCCTCCACTCTGCCTTCTCTTGCTGAGAAGTCTTAACGGCAGCCCTTGGCAAACAGCTGGCACCTGTGTGTCTGTGTTGGTCATTTCTTTAGCTCTGTGCCCCGTCATCCTTGTTGAGTAAACTCTAGGAAGAGGCTTGGCTGACATTGATGTCAAAAGGGCCTGCTATGAGGAAGAGGATTTAAGTTAAAGATTGATCCTGGCAGAACCTCAGAATCCCCAAGCCTCCATGCTTTTGGCTCTCTCTAGGTCGTTGATTCCCAGATCCATACTTCTAGCCCCAGCTTTCAGACCCACTGGCACTGACATTTCCACTTCGTTGTTCTGCCATTACCTGCCATATAACACATCCAGGAGCTCACTGCTTCCTGTCTCTCCAACCCAGACAGATCTCCTTTTGCACCTGCCTGTTTTGGTGAGAGCTAGTGCTATTTCCTGTTCTCTTGAACTACAAATATTGGCACTGTCTGTAAGTCTTCCCTCGTCTCCATCTCCTCTCTGATTAGTTTCCCCATCCTGTCGAAAAGGTGCCTTGGATTTGTTCTTTCCGTTTGTTCCCTCCTCAGAACAGCCCTTCTCTGAATTCCTGGTGCATATAAGTATTTTCTATTGTGCAATATCGGATTTGATAATACCAAGATTTTGTAAATCTATGACTCTAATTTTTTAAATCTGGGATAATTTGCTTCTTGAATGACTTCTTGCAAAGATGTTTGGCTCTCTGGCTTCCATTTCTTGCCTCTCCCTCTCTAAAGCCCTGCTTGGCTCACCCTGAGCTGTGGCGTGGGGTTGAGACCGTCCGTGTTACAGGGCATTGCCGTGGCACTCAGTATCGTGTCCAAAAAACATCTGACCATTGTCCTGGACCAACTGCAAGTGTATGGTGCTGTACTCACTAACAAGAACTCATCATCCATCCTCAAGCTGATGAAGGTGACGGCATTCCTGAGGGGCTCTGCCAGACTCCCACACAAAGCTTTCCAAGGCATCCCATCACCCCAGCCTTCCCACTCCTCCAAGGCTTTGTGACTCACCTCTAAATACTTCTTTCCCTCTGACCAACTGTGGGGAAGTTTCATGTTGCCCTCCCTCTCGCTCAATTCCTCATGTCCACACTTCAGGCCATCTTGTCACCAGCTGCACCTACCCCCCGCCCCCCAGCTGCTTACCACTCCACATCCCCATCTTCTCTTCTGCACTCTCTGGGCAATCTTTTCCTCTCTGAATCTCCAATTCCCCATCAGGCAAGAAGGATAAGGTGAGGAGAAGGCAAGTTTCCCCTTTCCCCCTACAGGAACATCAGCAAAGGGAATGGGGGCTGGTCTGTAGCACCATCTACTTAAGCTATAGCAAGATGGTCTTAGAGAGCGATGGACCCATCTTCATGCATTTAGATGCCATCTTGGCCCTGGTCCTGCAACACTACGATGGCTGCATTGTGGAAAAGGTACCTCCTGCTGCTTCTGCTTCTCCAGCCTCTCATCCCTGCCTTCTCTCTTTTCCCCCTGCCAAGAACAAGATACCTGGCCTTGAATGGGACTCAAGGGGTGGGCTAGTCCAGTTACTTCCTCTCCCACATTTCAGCCCTTTCACTTAACCCTGCTGCTCTGCGATTCTGACTGGCCCAAGGCGGGCAGTGCAGTAATTTTAGATCTGTTGACAAGTGCCTCCTTTCCTGCTGTCATGCCATGAAACATGCCGTCTCCGATGAAGGGATGAGTAAACCTGAATTCCCTAACATTCTTAGGCAGAAGCATTCAGGGAAGGTAGAGGGAACTCCATCGTGCTTTCCTGCCTTTGCTGTTTGTTCAAAGTGTGTGTCCCCAGGGTCAGAGAAGAAGCCCTTCCCATTCCCAACTACACATCCTTCAATAGAACTTCTTCCGGGGAAAGACAATACCTTGAGAGACCAGGAAGCTAGATCTATCCTAATTTAAGAGTTATAAGAGGGGGGCTCTGGGAGGGGTTGATGAGAGGAGTGGCCTGGGTTACCCTCAGAGGGAAGGCCAAGGAAGGCCTAGCCCCTCACCCCCCAGACTTTGTGTAGGTAGTGTGCCCTGGCCCCAGGATCATCCCCACCTTGGAGGTCTCTGCACATTCCGGTTCATTCAGGATAAGAGCCTGAAGCTGGATTACCTGAATGCCCTGACCACACTGACGAACACCCTGAGCAGCCAGAACGTGGATTCTCAATTCAGTTTCCCCCACAAACGAGAAATTGTAACCTTCATGACCGTAAGTACTCTTGAGGGCAGAGGTGGGAATGCAGAGGGGAGGGAGGATGGGTCCTTGTGGAAACCAGTGGTAGCACTCCTAGGCTAGGCCTGGCAGATAGAAGTCTGGATCTTCCAGTGTCCTTTTCCTGAGTTAGTGTTCCCTTTCCCATCTTCAAGGTAGGAGTGAATACACGGGGAAGGTGTGGCTTGGAGTAGGAGAGAGGTGCTGTCCTCAGAGTCTGTGGGAGTCCCTGAAAATTCTAGGTTCCACCTTCTTTTTTTTTTTTTGAGGGCAGTGTCACTGGCCCTCTTATGTGGGACCCAAACTGGGGCCGCTGGCTTCCCAAGCCAGCACTTAACCACCACACCACTCGGCCGGCCCAAGTTTCCACCACCTTCTTATGAACACAGACCGGAGTGGGAGGAGTTGGAGGCAGGCAAGAAAAATATGTTCACCATCCTCTTGGTCGTGTGTGTGTGTGTGTGTGTGTGTGTGTGTGTGTGTGTGTGTGTGTTAGGAGCTAATCAAGGCGGAGCCATTGAACTTCATCTCCAGTTCCATTAGGCAAAAGGCAATGAGCATTGTCACTGACTTCAGGTAACAACATGCCGTCTCTGCTCTCCCCTGCCTCAGCTGTATTTCAGTTCTTTATTCTCTAGTCCACCCACTTTTATTTTCTGCTTCTGCTTCTAGCATAGGGGAATAATAGACATTTTACTGGATAATGTCTGCCACTTCCTCTTGCTAAGATCTTTTGGATGGGATTTTCAGAGCACCTGCCTCTCCCATCTCCAGTCATTCTGCCCCAGGCTTCCTTCTGCCTTCAGGGCTGTCCCCAAGTACGCACCTCCATCTCCATCACCAATTCCCCATTCCCTCAAGACCTCTGGGGAACCACAAAGTAATATGTAATCCCAAATTATCAGTACCCTTTCCTAATAGTCATGTCTGTTCTCTTTCCCTTGGTTCGTCTCTTTCCATCTTCTTGGCTCTTTTCACCTCTTGTCACTGTTTCCTCCCTTTCCTCTTTCATTACCTTTTCTTCTGTTATCTTATTCTTTCTTGCTCCCACCTGTCCCTCCATCTCCACCATCTCTCTGTGTACCTTTCTCAGCTGTTATTCCTGGACACCATGTCTGGTTACACTTGTGCCCCTCCCTGGATCTTAGGAAGCTCAGGCCCCTCTTAGAGGTAGAAGAAAGAGTAGAGCTGTTCCGAACATGCTGCAAGAGTATACTCTGCCTGCCACCCACAGACGTTTTGCAAAAGGAGGCACCCAGTCCCCAGGAGGCCCAGGCCTATGTGGTAATTAACTCTTTGATATTTGTCTCTTTGGTTTTTTGTGTTTTTTTTAAGAGGATGAGAAGTATAGGTTTGGCAGTTTTATGTAAGAATCTTCTGTCTTTAATAAAAACAAAATCATTGGAAGGAAGACTTCCTGTGAAGAAGGGGCTGCTAGTTCGTGCAGTCAGAGCTCTACTCCAGAGATCCATTTCCTGCTTAGAGGCACTCGTTGATTATCACTGTAACCACTTTAACATCCTGATCCAAAGGTAGACACTCGATCCTTCCCTTCATAACTGTTGTACAATTGAAACCAGACTGGAAGGTTCAAACATGATTTTACTACAGGTTCATAGGTCAATAAATTCAGGGAGCCCCAGGACCAAGAGTCCATTTCCTACAGGGCCTATAGTGTTTTCTTGGGGAGAGAAAAGGAATTCAATTTTTAATTTTCATTTCATGTGCTTAATTCCTAGGAATTCTTTCATGTTCTGTGATTACTCCTTTGTCTTGAATAGTTGTACTTGTTTTATTGATGCCCTAGTCTCTTGAATTTTTTTGAGGATATTAATAAGAATTTTAAAAAATAGATGTTTCGGCTATTTACTGAATTATTTTGATTTTTCTTTAAGGTGAGTTGGTCTGTTCATCTTGGGCTTTCTTTTCATTAGATGTCTACAGAGCCTTCTTTTTCAGTTCATGTTTTTTTTTTTTTTTTTGAGGGCAGTGTCACTGGCCCTCATATGTGGGACTGAACCGGGGCTGCTGGCTTCCCAAGCCAGTGCTTAACCACCGCGCCACTCGGCCGGCCCTTCAGTTCATATTTCTTTATGTTATGAGGGAAGGACTGATACATGCGGAGAGGGCCGAGGTGGGTTTCCTCTCATTGTATCCCCATGAGGCTTCCTCAGTAGGAATCTGGTTATGGTGAGAAGGGTATTTTGACAGGATTTCCCCATGTTTGGGGCAGGCTAGGAGTTCTAACTGCCCCAGTAAGAATAGTTTTACTCTGAGGTAGATTTCCTTTGAGTACTATATTCCAGGGAGAGCTGTCTTTCTTTTCTTTCCCCCTCCTGGTCAGTTTTAGTCCAGAACTATCACAAATGTTGCTTTGGTTCCCCCACAGGCCCTTAACTTTAGGAGCCCGCCTTGGTAGATCACCTACTTTATAAGGTTTATAAGGTTTGGGGCAAGGCTACTCAATTCCCCATGGGGCGAGAGGGAGAAGTCTACTGTCCTGGATTTTGTGGATCAGGTACCCTTCAGACTGCCAGCCCAGGTCTCTTCCTTCCCTGGAGCCAGCCAGCCTCTCAGCCATGTTGAGCTCAAGTTCGGGAGTGGGAATGGAGGGGACAGGGTAGCTATGTTCTCAGGAAACTCAGTTCACCAGGACAAACTGACAGACACTTGTGTTCTGGTGAAAACAATAGAGGAATCTGTGCAAATTAATGGCAGCCAAGTGGAGCTTGAAATGTGGGGGAATGTTTCTAGGGCGGGGTTTCTTAAGGATGGCTCCTTGGGAGAGCCAGAGTCCCGAGCTGAGTTTATAAGGAGGGTTGGGGCTGATAGCTTGGCAATTCTTTGAGTCTCTATTCTCCCATCAGGATCTGTTCAAGGAGACCCTGCAATCCCTCCAAAGGCTAATGGAGGCACTTATTATTGAGATGCCCACTCGGATCCAGAACTGCTTGGAGGTCAGTGGGATGGAAACCCCGAAAGTTGGCGTATTCGTTTCCTAGGGCTGCAGTAATGAAGTACCACACTGAGTGGCTTTAAACAACAGAAATGCATTCTTTCACAGTCATAAAAGCTAACATCCAAAATCAAGGTATCAGCTCTGTTGGTTCCTACTGGAGGCTCTGAAGGAGAATCTGTTCCATGGGTCTTTCCTAGCTTCTGGTGATTCCTGGCGATACACCGTGTCCCTTGGCTTGTAGACACATTCCAATTTCTGCCTCCATTTATTTTCACAGGGCATTCTTCCCTCTGTGGGTGTGTGCATGTGCGTGTGCGCATGCTTGTGTGTGTGTGTGTTCATTGGGTTAGGGCCCACCCGAATCCAGTATGAACTTACCTTAACTTGAATTCATCTGCAAAGACCCTATTTCCAAACAAGGTCACACTCTGAGGCTCTGGTAGGATTTGGGAGGAACGTTATTCAACCCAGTACAGTTGGGGACAGGACAGGAGAACGGTTGAGGGGCAAACTAAGAAATTGAACTGATGATGAAGGTTGGGTGCAGCGCTTTTAGGGAAAGGATGATAAGGGCTAGCATTCAAATAACGCTGGTCTCCCCTCTGGAGGAGAAAACTTCCTTCTCCCTTCTTCCCCTTTAGCAATCGCTGTGACCACCTCCTCTCTCAGCTCTGCTCTGCCCCTTCCTACCAGTTAACAGTTAAAAGCCTGGGCTCTGGACTTCCGTACACTACAGTTCCAGATTTTGGCTGTGCTGTTAGCTCTGTGGCCTTGGGAAATTATTTCATTTATGTTTGCCTCACTTTTCTCCTGGAAAATGGAATGACAATAGTACCTAGTTAATATAATCATTTTGATACTTGAATGAAATGTTTACAAAGTGCTTGGCTCAAAGAAGTGAGGTACAGGTTCAAATAATTTGCCCACTTTAAAATTGTTTGTCTTTTTATTGATTTGATTTACTTTATGCTAATGTGGTTGTGATACTTTGGTCTTCTCTTGAAAATCCTGTTGCCCAATTACCACATAAACTTTAAGACTTTTTTCAGTTCCTTTTGTTGTCAGAATATAGATCACTAAGGACTATAGTCAAAGTATTGTGTTCAAAAGTTACTTGAGGGGCCGGTCGAGTGGCTCAGTTGGTTAAGAGCTCGAGCTCTGAACAACAGGGCCACCGGTTTGATTCCCACATGGGCCAGTGATGCTGCGCGTAAGCTGAGCTGCCGCTGAGTTGCCAACAGGTGGCAGGATGGCTCAGCTGGTGTAACAACAAGATTGCCTGTTCGATGGTGGGCTATGCCCACCCGCAACTAAGACTGAACTCGGCACCTTGAGCTAAGCTGCCGCCCGGATGGCTTGGTGGACAGGGCGTGCACTCTTAACAACAAGGCTGCTGGTTCGATTCCCGCATGGGATGGTAGCTACGCCCACCAGCAACTAAGATTGAACACAGCACCTTGAACTTAGAGGCCATGAGCTGCTGACAGGAAGTCAGATGGCGACTGGTGCCCTCCACAATGACGATTGAAGAACAACAACTTGGCTGGTCCCCTTCCCCAATTCCCCAACACTGTACCCATCCCCCAATTCCCCAATTAAAAATCTTAAAAAAAAAAAAAAGTTATTTGAAATAATTCTTTTCCTGTATGATTATATTATCAAATTGGTATTTAAACTTGTTTGTTTGTGTTAAATTTTAGGGCTTTCTTTCTTTGATTTAATTGAAGAGCTTGACTATGTAAAGATTTATATAATTAAAAACTTAAAACTATGTAAAGTTTTACTCAGAGAATTCTTTTTTTTTTTAAATTGGGGAATTGGGGGAAGGGAGGGAGGGGGACCAGCCAAGTTGTTGTTCTTGAATCTTAGTTGTGGAGAGCACCAGTCGCCGTCTGGCTGCCCATCAGCAGCCAAAGATGCCAAGTTCAGTCTTTAATTGCAGGTAGGCATAGCCCACCATCTCCAACAGGCAACCTTGTGTTAGGAGCACATGCTCTCACCAGCTGAGTCATCCTGCCACCTGTTGGCAGCTCAGTGGCAGCTCAGCTCGGGTGCAGCATCACTGGCTTATGTGGGAATCGAACCGATGGCACTGCTGCTCAGAGCTCACACTCTTAAGCTTTTATGAGACTGGCTTCTTTCACTAGGCTTTATGGTCACAAGTCTCTTTGTTAGGTCTATAATTTGCAAAAGTTTTCACTTAATCTGTAGCTTATCTTTTCATTCTCTTAGCAGAGTCCTTTAAAGAGAAAAAGTTCTAAATTTTGATGGAGTCCATTTTATAGTTTTTTGTTTGTTTGTTTGTTTTTATGAATCATCATTTTGGTGTCATGTCCAAGAATTAGATCCTGAATATTTTCTCCTGTTTTCTTCTGAAAACTGTTTAGTTCTATGTTTAAACCTGTGATCCATTTTGAATTAATTTTTGTATAAGGTATAAGCTTTAGGTTGAGGTTCAATTTTTTTGCATATGAAAGTTCAATTGTTCCAACACTATCCTTTATCCATTGTATTGCCTTTTCACCTTTGTCAGAATCAGTTGGGTGTATTTGTGTAGACCTACTGCTGGAATCTCTATTCTGTTCTGCTGGTCTCTGTGTCTATCTCTTCACCAATACTACACTATCTTGATTTTTTTAGCTTTAGTAAAGTCTTAAGATTATTATATTGGGCCAGCCGAGTGGCTCAGTTGGTTAAGAGTTAGCTTAAGAGTGCAAGCTCTGAGCAATAGGGCCGCCAGTTCAATTCCCACATGGGCCAGTGACGCTGCGCCTGAGCTGAGCTGCCGCTGAGCTGCCAACAGTTAGCAGGATGGCTCAGCTGCTGAGAGCATATGCTCCAAACAACAAGACTGCCTGTTTGATGGGGGCTATGGCCGTCCACAACTAAGAATGAACTCGGCACCTTGACCTGAGCTGCCGCCTGGATGGCTCAGTGGATAGAGCGTGCGCTTTTAACAACAAGGCTGCTGGGTTCGAATCCCGCATGGGATGGTGGCTATGGCCACCCACAACTAAGATTGTAACTCAGCATCTTGAGCTTAGAGGCCACAAGCTGCTGATAGGCAGCCAGATGGTGATTGGCGCTCTCCACAACTAAGATTGAAAAACAACAACTTGGCTAGTTCCCCTCCCCAATTCCCCAGTACTGTTCATCTTCCCCAATTCCCCAATTAAAAAAAAATATTATATACAGTGTAATTCCTTTCTTTTACTTTTGCATATAAATTTAGAACCAACTTGTTTATATCTATGAATCATCCTGTGGGATTTTTATGGAGTTGCATTAAATCTATAGATTTGAATTGAAATCTTTATTATGTTAAGTCTGCTAATTCATGACCATGTTATGTCTCTTTATTGATTAGATCTTATTTGATTTTGTTCATCAGCATTTTGTAGTTTTCAGCATTCAGATCCTGTATATATCTAAGTATTTCATTTTTGGAGATATTATAAATGCAATTATTTAACAACTTTTTTTGTTTCTAATTATTCATTGCTAGCATATAGAAATTCAACTGAGTTTTGCATGTTGACCTTGTATTACATCTAGGACTTTTGGGGGTGGTATGTGAATTCCTTGGAATTTTCTATGTAGAAATTATCTTGTTTGAAAATAGGGGCTATTTATTTCTTCCTTTCTAATCTTTTACCTTTTATTTAATTTTCATGACTATTGCACTGGCTAGGACTTCCAGTATGATGTTAAATAGGAGTGATGAAAGTAAACATCCTTGCTTTTCTCTGAATTTTATGGGGAAGTTATTCAGTCTTACACCACTAAATAAGATGTTTACTATAGGCTTTTTGTAGGTGCCATTTATCAGATTAGGAAGTTTGCTTCTATTTCTCATTTGCTGAAAGTTTTGAATAGGAATAGATGTTGAATTCTATAAAACACTTCTGCCCCAATTGATATGATCACGTTGATTTTCTTCTTTAGACTATTAATATAGCATACTACATTGATTTTCAAATATTGAAGCAGTCTTGCAATCCCAGGATAAACTCCACTTGGTTGTGGATTTAATTTGTTAACATTTTGTTGAGGATTTTTGTGTCTATGTTCATGAGGGATTGACTTATAGTTTTCTTTTTTTGTTTTCTTTGTCTGATTTTGGTATCAGGTTAATATTGCCTCATAAAATGAGTTAGGAAGTGCCCTTCTAGCTCATAGAAAAGACTGAGTACAATTAATATTATTTCATTTTTAAGATTTTGGTAGAAATCACTATTGATACCATCTTGACCTGGAGATATTTTTTATGAGGTTTGTTTATTTATTTATTTATTATTTATACATTAGATGTAAAAAAAAATAGTTGTAGGACTATTCTGGCTATCTGTTTCATCCTAGTGAGTTTTAGTTTTTGAAAAATTGGTCCATTTCCATTTTATCTAAATTGGTGAATTTATATGAGTTAGAGTTGTTTGTAGTATTCCCTTATTATGCTTTAAATGTCTGCATATATTTTTTTCATTTTTGTGTCTTTTCTTATTCTTTCTCAATCTTGTTAGAGATTTATCAATTTTATTGATCTTTGAAAAGAACCAACTTTTAAAATTATTTTTCTCTATTCATTCTCTTCATGTTTTTCTCTATGCTTCAATTTTATTGATTTTTGCTATTATCTGTAGTATTTTCTTCCTTCTACTTGCTTTGTATTTATTTCACTTTTTCTAGTTTTTTTTTTTAAAAAGAGGAAACTTAGATAATTGATTTGAGACCTTTCTCCTTTTCTAATATAAACATTTAATGCTACAAATTTCCCTCTGTGCACTACTTTATCTGTATCTCATACATTTAGATGTGTTGCATTTTCATTATCTTTCCATTCAAAATATTTTATAATTTCTCTTGAGATGTCCTCTTCGGCCAATGGATTATTTAGAAGTATGTTGCTCAATTTACAAATGTTTGAAGATTTTTTTTTCAGTTATCTTTTAATTATTGATTTCTAGTCTAATTCTGTTATGGTCAGAGAACATATTTTTTTATGATTTCAAGTTTTAAAATTTGTTAAGGTTTTATTTTATAAAGCAAGATATAGCCTAATTGCCTTTGGTTGATCAACTGTGCTAAAATGCCAATTGATGGTGTCATTCAGTTCTGCTGTATCTTTACTGATTTTATTTGCTAATTATGTTGATCACTGGGAGAAGAATGTTGAAACCTCTAACTATACCAAGGATGTCTATTTTTCTTTTCAGCTTTCTCAGTTTTTGTTTCATATATTTTGAAGCTCTGTTGTTAAGCACATACACATTTAGGATTTTCATATCTTCTTGGTAAATTGTTCATTGGTCTTTTATCATCATGAAATATCCTCTTAATCTCTGGTAATATTCTTTGCTCTGAAGTCTTCTTTTTCCATTATCAATTTAGCCATGATAGCTTCCTTTTTATGAGTGTTTGCATGATATGTCTTTATCCATCCTTTTACTTCTAACATACTAATATTATATGAAGTGAATTTCTTGTGGACAGCATACAGTTGGTCGTTTAAAAAATCCATTCAGTAGACTCATAAAAAAAATTCTGACAATTTGTCTTTGAATTGGTATGTTTAGACCATTTACATTTAATGAAATGAAGTGGTTTAGATTTACCACTTTATTACTTGTGTTCTGTTTGTTTTCTCTCATTTTTGTCTCTCAGTTTCCTCTTTCTTACCACCTTTGGGTTATTTTCATATTTTTAATATTATGTTTTAGTTGATCTATTTGTGTTTTTGAAGGTATCTCTTTGTATAGTTTTTATAGCAGTTGCTGTATATATACTCTTCACAGCATATTTAGAATCAATATTTTACCACTCCAAGTGGAATGTAGAAAGTTTATCACCATATAGACCTCTTTATTCATTCCCCTCTTTATGTTATAGTTGTCTTACATATTACATTTACATACATTAAAACCACCATCAGAAAATTTTACATTTGCTTTGAGTGACCTAACGTATCTTCCAGATTGCAATAAAAGAATTGTCTATTAGCATTTCCAGTCAAGATGGAAGAGTAGTTAACAATGTGCTTGCCTCCTCTCACAACCACATCAAAATTACAACTAAACTACAAAACAACCAACATTGAGAAATGCCTGAAGTCTAGCTGAACAGAAGTCCTACAATTAAGGACATACAGAAGAAGCCACCTCAAGACTGGTAGAAGGGACGGAGAATGGGCTAGTTTCACACCCACGTGTGGCAGCTAAAAATCAGAAGGGATATGTCAGCTGCAAAGGTGCCCCTGGAGGAGCAAAGTGTCCCAGCCCAAGAGCAGCAGCAGTGTCCCCAGCCTAGAGTTCCAGTGCTGAGAAGAGAAATCCCCACAACTTCTGGTTGTGAAAACCGACAGAGTTGTGGCTGAATGAGACCAGGGCAACTGCAGTCCCAGGCATTCTCTTAAAGGGCCCTCACATGGACTTATTCACTGGTGGACTCACTTGCTCTGAGTTCCAGTGCTGGGCAGTAGTTTTAAAGGCACCAGGGATATATGAGGAGGAACTGAATTGCCTGGCTTCAGGGCATGGGATGGAGGGCAGCTTACTCTCGGACAGGAGTGCTGGCAGAAGCCATTATTTCTTTGTTGAGCTCTCCCCACTCCTGGTGTGCAGACATAGGAGGTTATTGCCATCAACCTGGCTAACACCATGTGCCTTGCCCTGGTGATTCCCTGAGACTCTGCCCCACCCAACTTGCAGACCCATCCAAGTCTCTTCTAGTGGTGTTAATGTACAAATGGCCTGTCTTGGCTCATGCTATGAACTTTCCTAAATCTTCCTAAAATCTGTTGAAGGTTCACAAAACCCAACCAAGCAACATCTGGACTCAGCATGTCTCGTACTTCTGGCTGAGCAGCTCCAAGCCAGGCATTAGCAGCAGCTGGCCTCAGTTGAGCCTTGGCCTCTACCAGTCCCCTCCAAGTCCATCACAGATGACTGCCATCAGTGGATTACTTTGTTTCTTGTGACAGGTTGCCCCAGGCAGAGCCCAGGGTATGGCTCAAGTTGGCCTACAGCGGGGACCTGCCCAGGAGGCCCCAGGGCCTGCATGCCCAGTGGCCAGATTCACCAGCCAGCTGCCTTTATCCATTTTCACAGTAATGAGTTATTTCCTAGTATTCTCTAAAGGCAACCAGTGATGGTTATTTCTCCAGTATCTTTTGAATTTAAAATGAGTTTTTAAGTATTTTGTGTATTTTAATCAATTACAACTATTATTCTTATTGATGCCTAAGTTGTCCCATCTTTGATCAATGGGAGACTCTTCACATTGGCTCCTGAATCCCTCTAACATGACTCGAATAACCTTCAATAGCTTTCTTGCTCTCCAGTATATTTGTATATTTCCTGTCTTAGTCCTGGAATCAACTCTTCCTCTAAAGAGCTCTGATTCCTCTTAGTGAAAAATGGTATTTAGAGACCACTGTCTTGGCACTGGGTTATTTCATCATAATCTGGCGGCAAGGAAGATTTGCAGAGCTCCCACTAGAATTCCTCATATCTTCAGGAAGAGCATTTATTCTTACCAGTTTTCTCTTGAGTTGGGCATGGATTTTTTTATCTGCTGCTCGTCTTCTTTTTCAGTTATAAATTGCTGTTTGTTTAGTTGCATCATTGTCAGATTGATGACTGTAGATTGACATTTAACAATGCATCTTTGGATCAGTGGTGTTTTGGGCCCATAATTTACAAAGGTGAGACATTCATGCATTGTGTTTCAAGTGAAACCATTCATCATCATATTTCTCAAGTAGATTAGTACACACTTTACTCTGGAATATGTGAATACAGTGGTTCTTCTTTGTTATCACCAAGTTCTTTCTACTAAAGAATAGGGAGAAGTGGATATGGGGAACACTGGGGTATGCTGACCCATTAAAATGAAGCACAGTCAATATCTTTTGAGAGCCACTGCTTTAACCTGAAGGAGGGAGGTAGTAATTGAAGAGGTTTGTAGCACCTCGATGCATGCAAAATTTGGGACTGGAGGACTGGTGGTTTCTGGTGCCAGACCACACCCCACCTGCCTCTTAGCAAATGAAGTCGTCCTGCTCTCAGAAATCTTGCCCTGATACTTTGCAAAAGCCATTTTCAAAATTAATTTTCTGTTCTCTGGGATGCAATCAAACAGGGCTTTCCTTTCATTCTCTTCTTCCTTCAGCTTCTGGACACATGGCTTAACTCCCAGAAGGACAATGAGCGGGAACGGGCCATGTGGTGTGCTGCACGTCTTCTTGGCTTCACTGCAAAAATGAACAACTTCAAAGTGAGTAAGACCCTGTCCTGAAGTCTGGGCCCTCCTGCCCCCTGGAGTCACCCTCATCCCTGCATTCACCCCAAACTTCATTACAAGTATTACCTAACCTTAGGCACTCATCCTCAACCTCCTTCTCCCTGGCCCCATCGTCTGTTTTCTCTTGTGCATCCCTCCTTGTTCTCTCCTTTCTTTCTTCTGACATCTTCTGCCTGATCTTTTTCTCCACCCATCAATTAAATTCCGTTCCACTTGGTTCATTTTGATTCCATTCACCTGAACAAGCAGTTACTGAATACTCACAGTGTCAGGTGCTATAGTGAATAAATAGACAACCAAGACAGTTCCCTGGCTTCATGGATCTTACAGTCCACTGGGGAGACAGACATGCATAGAACAAATTTAAATTGAAGGTGATAAATAAACCAAATATAGTGGGAACAAAAGATGAAAATACAAATCATGACAAGCGAGGGAATCAGGGAAAGCTTCACAGAGGAGGAGGCATTTGAGCTAGGCTTGAAGGATGAGTAGGGTGTGAAGAGGCAAAGGGGGAGAGTGTAAGGTAATTCCAAAACTATGATCCCTTCTGTCCTTTATAGCCACAATTCCCCCACATAATTCCATTCCCATGAGCCTCACTTAGTCTTGCCTGTCATGTCTCTGCCACATGCATCCCCTCCTCCTAGTTCTTTTTCTATGACAATTCAGCCTAAGGGAATGGCTAGGATAACTTGTGACTTCCAGCTTCCCTCCCTAGACAGATATCGAGTTCACCCGCCTGGGGCGCTTGGTGAGGCTGCTGGCCATACGTTGCCGGGACCCAGTGGACAACATCTGCTTCCTGTCTTCCCAGGCTGTCTACAACCTCTACTGTATCCTCCTGCAGCAAAAGCGTATGGAGAACCTTCTCTTATCATCCCCCCTCCAACCTTACTTAGGCCTGACCATTCCCACACATTCTGTCCCAGAAGAGTGAGAGCCAAGAAGTTACCTGAGCACCTCATTTCCATTGGGGAACCTACCTGCAGGCATCTACAGACACCCTCTTGAGACAAACTACCTACACAGGAAACAGTTCTTTTGAATTAGTTTCTCCCCCTCTGACTGAGCCCCATACTTTAACCCAGTTCTGTCTCTGCTCTGAGGCAGGAAACATGGGGGTTTCCTTTAACCTCAGCTCTCACCGTTCCTTATCTTACTGTTAATCCCTCTACTCCCAGCACCACAGAATATCCATCTCCCCAAACTGACTTAGTTCAGCGGGAGTTTTGGGATAGGCAGGTGGGAAAGAGGGGAGCCCAAAATGCCTTTTGAGTGTCTGAGGAGTAGGATTGGCTATCTTTGTTTCAGAGTTGGGAAGGAAGAAGGAGGGCTTGTGGGAGGAAGAAAATAATGAAATCTACAGTGCCAACGTGTTCTATAACAACACCTCCGAGATTGCCAAGGTGAGGAGGCAGAGCCAGAGACAAAGTGGGGTGGGCCTGGGCCTCTAATTCACACGGTATAATAATGACTCCTGGGGTGGGACTCATCCCATTTCCCTTCCTATTCTACTGCTAAATGTGAACTTTTTCTTTGGGGGAAATTTTCCTACCACCTGCTCCCCCTTGAGCATCATGGGTCCTGATCCCCCCAGAGGCATTTGCTTCATGCTAATAATGCTTTGTGAGCAATGTGTAGACTCACCCAGCACTTCAAAGGGATGCCACTAAGGATCTTAGCCCAGCCCTTCTCTCCCAGGGCTCTGCCTCTGCAGCCACTTACCCCTGAGCTCCACATTGCATTCAATGTCAGTGTTCTCTCCCTTCCATCCCCAAAGACCCAGTCCCCAGTGAAAGAGTCTTCTGGGAGTTAGACAGACAGTATATCCTAGGACAAAAGCATATCATATTCCCAGGAGAAACCCTGCTTCCTCCTACCCTAACCAGGAAGAATGGGACAGGCTATCTCAGGCATGGGGGCACAGCTGTGTCCAGCCTGGTGCCACCCTATTGCAGGCATTTGCAGAGTACTTCACTCAGATCCAGCTCACCAACCTGGTGCTGACGGCCATGGACGGCCTGACGGACAGCAAGGCCAAGGTGTCTCTGGCTGCAGCCCAACTGATGAGTGCAGTTATGGAAGAACGGGGCCAAGACATGATAAAGGTAGTGTGGTGCTGTGGGGAAAGCTCTGCCTGAGAGTCGGGAGACCTGGACGCTCTCCTGGCTGTCACTAGCCAGCCGAAGGGCCTCGGCCAAGGCCTTGATTCACTCCCTTCTAAAATGCAGCCTTGCACTGCATCTTCTCTGTGGTCCCACTGAGCTGTGACATTTGCAATCCTGAGCTGTCACTGCAATGCCTCCTATCTAGGGGGCTGGTTCCTCCATTAATGACAGCCATGAGCAGGGGTGTAGGCAGCTGGAGGGCCCAGCAGCAGCGCACAAAGAAGCACTGTTGGGGGATCTGCCCTGATACCCTGGGGTGCCAGGGGGCTTAGACCTCTGAGAGGGGTAAGGCTGTCGATTGCAAACAAGCAAGCTCACTAAATGACTCTGATCTTTGCATGAATTTTCTTTTAGGTTAACATAAAAATGGAAGGTTTTGCGTTTGAAAAATCTACATTTCCCACTTCACTGAAAAACAATACTTTAAAATAAGGTTACATAGGGCAACTCTCTGTGTGGCCCTCTTCCCTTTCATGTGTGGCATGGGCTCTCTGGACCCTCCTATCCCTGACACCATCACCTCCACTCATTTATGTGACTTGCCTGGCCTAGGTGCCATAAATGGAAGGACACCTCTGAGGGTGTCCTTGAGGTATTACAATGAAATAGGCTTCCCAGAGGTTCGTGTATTAGAGATGAAGGGCCAGATGTGAGCCTTATGGCCTTTCCACATCCAATGCCAACTGTCCCTGCAGTTTCATGGGTTGAAAGTTGATCTCAGCTGGGAGGGAAAGCCTTGAAATGTCTCCAGGGCTTTTGTCTTCTTTCTGGAGCATCTTGTGTCTCCTAAGTGACCTGGGAGCTCCTCTCTGGACTTTAGGGCTGTAGTGGGCCTTAGCATCAGCTTCTGGGAGTTCCTTTTGTGGCCCCTGCTGGTCTGGCCACTGGCACCCCAGAACTCTGCCTTGAGAAGGGAGTCTCTGACAAGATTGCAGCTAGGCCCCTTGAGTTTGAGGAGTTGGTAGAGAGGGAGGATGAGGGGAGGGGAGGAAGCAAAAAAGGAATGACTCAGGTTCTTCTGGCTCTATCCTGTAGATTGAGGAAGTTGTGGAGGGCATCTTGGAACGGCTTAATATGCAGCTGGAGCCCAGCACGAGGGAAGAGACCCTTCGGGCCATGTGCTCGCTGGCGGGCAGCAACACCCACATCGTTGTGCCCTTACTGCTCAACAGGCCCCTCCCTTGGGATAGGTACCTCTCCCATGGCCCAGGCACTCATTCTCCAGCCCAGTAGGCCCTCCTCTGCTCCAGCCCAAGCCCATGATAAAAATCACTGCATGGAGATGCTTTCTCTTCTACACCAATCGAACTTCATGTTCTCTGGCCAGGGCCTCTTTGGTCTCACTCCCTCTACACCCTGAGAACTGGCCCTTAATAGGCCCAAGACCAGATTAGCCCTAGCAACATGATCACCAGGGCCCATGACATCGCTGTCCCTGGATCCTGCAGAACCTGCCTGGCCCTGTGGAAGTTGTTTGGCACCCGACGAGAAACCATAATCAATGTCCTGCAGCTGCTCATAGGCATCCTGGAAAAGCTCCACTCCAGAGAGAAGATGGAGATGGCCTCCCAGCCAGTGGCGGTCAGCCTATGGGGGGAGGGGGCTGAGGACTCATGTTCTGGGCCTTTGGGGTTGAGCTGAAGAACAAAGGGCACCTGCAGGCTGGGAGCAGGTGTTGGGGTCTAGCAAAGAGGAGAGGGTTAACATGACTCACTAATACTGCATTCAGTTAGCACTTGACCTCCTTTTGCACTTGTACATCCAAGAACCACATGATGTAGAAAGGGCAGGGAGCAACCCCAATTTATGGACAAGGAAACTGATGCTCAGAGTATATCAATCAGCTTTTTCTATCTCCTAGTTCGGGGGCTGGCACTTATTTTTCAGAGCCTGGCCTGTGGCATGGGAGGTTCAGTTGCCTGGAATTGGGGTAGACAAAGTATGCCCCAAATCATTTTTTGCTGAAAATTTAGAGTTGGTCTCCTTTTTGTTTTTAATGTTGGGGAATGAAGACAGAGCAGATGGCATGTGTGTGGCCCTTCATTTCCCTTGGGATGAGCTATGGGCTTTTAGTCTTTGGGTGTTCAAGCCTGCTTCAGACTGAACTGTGCCCTTTGGGTGGTGACAGGGGAGGGACAGGACAGGACTCTGTGTATGGGATTGTGGGACCATTTTGTCTCTGCCCAGGCCTAGTCAATGCTGTGGTCCCCTTTCCATCTCTTCCCCCAGGTGGCGTGTGCCTTGTGTGAGATGCTGTCTGGGTCCCTGTGCCAGGAAGCCATCCAGGAACTCTATCCACGGCTGTTGCTGGCTGTGCTGTGTCATCTCTACTGGGTGATTGAGCAAAATGCTCCCCAGAAGATGGTGGTCTACATTAAGAATGGAGGCCCAAACAACAAGAGCAAGCCCTTTGATCCCACTAGGTAATCCTGACCTTGGGGTGATGGGGGAATGAGCCTAGTCAGCTCCAGAGGGACATGGACAACTAGATGCTGACCCCCTAGGGATACAGAGGAAGAGTAGAGATAGAATATGGGTGTGGGTGCTGCAGCAGCATGTGCTGGAACCTTCTCACGCATGTTCAAGTTTCTGTTTTCTCTTTTTCTTGCATACACTCTTCTGATTCACTCATCGGTTCATATCTATGTTCATAATTCTCTGCACATGAAAGGATTCAATTAGATGGTGACTGACTACACCTATGTCATTCTCTCCATGCAGTCATGGCCATTCAAATCTGGTTGACCTCTGGCTTAGTTTTGTCACTAACTGTGTCATCTCATGCAAGCCACTACTTCAGTTTTCTCATCTGCAAAATGTGGTTTGGACTCCTAAATAAGTGGTTGCCATATCTTTTCTTAAAACCTCAGGGTATTCTATTCTGGTGAAATCTTACAGGAAAATGAAAATAAATAAGACCAGTAGGCAGAGACGTTCTGGTTAGGTGGGCGTGGGGGTGAAGAGACACCCTAACATTTCTGCCCCTTGGAGAGCAGAATGTGAAAAGCATGGCAGTAGAACATCTCCACAGTCTCTGTCATCTGTGGTTGGATGAACCAAGATTGAAGGGGTGAGTAGATGGGCAGTTGGGGATGGGTTCCATAGATCTATGGATTTCCATCAGCAGGAAAGCAGAACCCAGTTACCAGGCTAGGGAACTGTCTCCTGGCTTGCCAGTACAGGGATGCAAACTAGGGCATAACACCTGTCCATCCCCTGTCCCTTTCTTTGCACAAACCCAATGACGTTGGCCTGCAGTGTTGCCCTGGAGGTAGTGAAGTTGGTGCTATTGGCAGCTGCATATGATGGAGTGGTGGTCTACGCAAATCAGCATCGCTGCTGGGATCTTCTGTCTTGCCCCAAATTTTACTACATAGGGATCATGGAACTGACAAGGTGGGGCCATTTTTCCAGCACCCCTCGTACAACTGTAGCCCCCCAGCCCCAATTTTTCAGGTTCCAGCACTCAAATATGACAGCCTGTAACCCTCCCTTCCTCATCTCCCAGCCCTCTGTTCTCCTGATTCCTCAGTCCTCACATTTTCCCTGCTCTGTGCACTGTTCCTTTGCCACCTCTTGGCTTCCTGTGTCCCACCCTAGTGGCATTGTGAAGAACTGTAAACCAGACATTCTGCACCGGATCCTGAACCTTGTCAGGAACCTCCTCAACAGCATTAATGAGCGTCAGAAAATCCTGGCCAGGACCTTTTATGCGCAGGTGAAAGCCTGGGGAGAGTGGTCCACAGCCCCAGCCATTCATTTCCTGTAGCTGAGGAACAATGAACAGAAATATTAAGTGACTTGCCCAAAAAAGTGAAAAGGAAAGAATTGAGCCATCTAAAATGGGGTTTCCTTCCCTGCCACTTCAGGAGCCTGGTTAAAGGAGGCAGAGGAAGCCTGGGGAGGGGATCAGCAGCTCTAGTCTCCCCAGAATGACCCCTGTATCCTAGTGTCTGGCCCAAAACTCAAACCTTATCAGCATTACCCCCTTGGCCTTAGTCTCTACCCCAGGTGTACAGATCTGCTACTGCTGCTAACTGGACACAGTCCTTCCATTAGTATGGGGCCTGAGGGAGGGCTGAGTAGGGATGCTGGGTATCCATGACTTTTTCTCCATCCAAAGCTGTAGTGTCTTACCCACAGCTCCTCTGGCACCGATCAGTAGCTGAGACTCTGGGGCAAGACTTTGTGGGCAATTTAATCAAGTGGATCAAGGATCCCAACCTCATCATGAAGGAAGTTGGGCTCCGTGGAATCAGTAACCTGGCACTGCACCCAGGACAAGTAAGAGCGCGGGGGATCAAATGGGAATCGAGTGCTGGTCTCAGTGATTTAATTTACTTCCTTTGGGGTTCAGCCTTAACCAGGCCTTAGTATGTTCCCCAAACCCTCATCCTAGGACAGTGCAACATCCAGTTTGTACTTACATAGACTGGCCATCAGGCCTCCCAAACACTCTGAGCACCAGCCTTCTACTTCCTTGGTATGTCCAGCCCTCAGATTCCCTATGTCTGTTTCTCTTAGGCACCATCTGTTTTCTCAAAACCCTGTCCCTAAAGTATTGCACGATCTCCAGGTGGTGAGTGATCTCTGCTCCTTCCAAATAGTCAGAGTCTCTGAAGAGCCTGGTTCCATTCTTGCGAAATTTCCTGAAGAATGAGGTGCGAGTGACAGTTCAGGCAGTGAAGAGCCTGCGGAACATCATCTGCCACGGGCAAGGAGAGGACACCAAGGTGGTCTTTTGCAGCATCTCCAAGCATCTGCGTCCACTCATCAATGATGTATGGGCCTAAGTCCCTAGGATCAGTTGGGAACAGTATGGGCTAGGGCTGCAGATGAACCCTGGAGGGTGAATTAAGGGTACTGGGGCAGGGCTATGGAAATGTGGTGGAAGGCTAAAGTCACCAAGGGGCAGAAAAATGGAGAGATGGCTACTTGAAGCAGTGCATAGGACATGTCCCAAATTCATTCCCTGTTACATACAGATGTAGCACATACCCATCCACCTGCTCTCTCACCAGAAGTTCCCTCAAGCAGCCACTGAAGGAAAAAAGTGACATTCTGATATGAAATTGGTTCGGAATCAAGGATCTTCTCTTGTAGACTTGACTCATGGAGTGAAGAGTGGGAAGAGAACCCATAACGTCTATTCTCCTTCCAAAAAACAGACCTAGAATGCTAGGAGCCTTGGCACAAGAACCCAAAGGCTTAGATATGTGAACTTCCCAGACCAATCCCAATCCACTCACGTCTCATTCTGCCTACAGATCATAGTATTTTAGCGCTGAAGGGACTTGACACCAGAGAGGCATGGTTATAGCACTCCTGTTCTGGCATGTACAACTTTTTAGTTTGTGAACCTTGGATTTAAATTATTTTTGTATCAGTCTCATCTTCTCCATGAGCCTGGACATTCCATAATGGCAAGGTCAAAGTCTGATTGATCTATTTCTTAGTTACTTTCAAAATTCAACATGTATGCTTGACTTAACAAAGCCTAAAGATAATCTTTACCCTCCATCCAAACAAAATTAGAACTTTAGAATGCTTTAACTCTGATGACACCCTCCCATTTAAAATATTTATATTGTTTAGTATTTTAGTTCCACATTCTTTTAAAAATCCCCAAATTTGGTCTTTTAATATCATCATCATCATCATCATCACCATCATCATCTTTTATACTGTCAATACTTAGATTTACCCATATGTTTGCAAGTATCTTGATTTACCTTTCCTTCTCATAGCTGTCTCCTTCCTTCTAGATTCATTTTTTTTTTCTTCCTTTGTGGCTTCTTCAGTGAGGGTCTATTAATAGTAAATGTTATCAGTCTTTGTCTGAAAATGTCTTTATTTTATCTCATGTTTGTTTTTAGTTTTCAGCAGTTTAGGATGTGTTAGCATGCATATGGCAGGGAGGGGCGGTTAACCTGTTTGGGGTTCACTGAGTCTCTTGAAATTTCTATTTATGTCTTTTACCAAACTGAAAGTGTTTAGCCATTATTTCTTCAAAAATTTTTCAGCACCACCTTCCTCCTCCTCCCATTTTGGGAATCTGATGATACAAATGTTAAACCTTTTATTATTGTCTCATAGGTCCCAAGATTCTGTTCATTTTTCAGTCATTTTTCTCTTCAGACTGGATAATTTTTACTGATATGTCTTCAAGTTCACTGACTCCTCTGACATCTCTGATTTGCTACTGGTCTACTCAATTTGTATTTCTCGTTTTAAAACTTTCTCATGATTCTTCTTTATATCTTCTATTTCTTTGTTGAGATTTTAATTTCTGTATTCATTTTAAGAGTGTTCAATGCTGCTTTTTCGAGTATTCTGTATAACTGCTTTAAATTTTTTATCAGATAATTCCAGCATCTGTTTTCTCTTGACTTTAGCATATCAATTGTCTTTTCCCATGAGTTATGGTCTTCTTGGCTCTTTGCATACTGAGAAATTTTGGACTGTATCATTATAAATATTACATTATATGACTCTGGGTCTCATGTAAATCCTATGGAGAATGTAGATATTTTTGCTTTAGAAGGGGATTGCCCTATCAAACTTCAGGCTGCAGACTGACTAGCTTTCTGTGTGTAGGTTGTGATTTCAATGTCAGTCAACATTGGCTGAATTCATAGCCTTTGCTCTTTTGAAATTTCACTTTCCTGAGCTCCTCCCTTTCTGGGACCTCCCTGGTTTTACAGTTCCCTGGGACTCCCTTTTTCTAGTTGTTTGGCCAGAAATCTGGAGCCTTTGTTACCCTCCCATGCCAGGCACTTTTGTGACTGCACCCACACTGGGCCAAGTGGCATGAGGGCAGAGAGAGGAAATAAAGCAATGAGGGTTTGTCCATCCTCTTGGAGGCCTCAGCTCCTTCAAATGGAGAGTAAGTTTCCCCTCCTTCAGAGTTCTGGCTCCTATAGATTCCCACTGGGGCTTGTTGGGGAGCTGTGGCATGAGAGAATGAAGGAAGAAAAAGAGCTGAGGGATTTCCCCACTCTCTTTGAGCATTGTGGGGTCCCTTGCTGGCTCTTTGAGGTTAACAAGAGGGCTTTTCTTGGAGCTCTCTGTCTGCCCATGGTGCTTGCTTTTCAGTTTCTGGCTGCCTTCTGGGTAGGTTGGGGAGACCAGAAGATATGAAAAGCAAGGCCCCTGGGTTCTTGAGATCAACAACATCCCCTCACCCCACGATAGCGGAAGCATCAGCAAAGTCTTCCTCTTTGGCTCCTGGGAACTTGTCTTACTTGCTTGAAAACTTATCTTTGCATTAAGCAATATTTTTGTATATTGGATTTAGCATTTAAAGTTGTTTATAGTGGGAAGGTTGTCAGATTATCTTTTCTTCATATTGCTGGAATGAGAAGTCAAGATTTATGGTCTAATTGAAAAATAGTAAATGGTCATCATCTACACAATGACAGCCTAGTAAAATGAAAAGAACACTGACCCAGGCAAATGTTGTTAGATCTGGGTTCTAGCTGCTGCTTTACCATTCACTTGGTCATGTGAATTTACTTAGTCAGAACTCAGTAGTTTTATCATTTGCAAACTTTCTTCTATTATTTTGTCAGTAAGCCCTCTTTTGTCTCTTCTTTCTGTTCTATTCTTTGGAACTTTGGATTTATTCTGATATATATCTTTTTTCTTAATTTTTGTTTTATACTTCTAATCTCTTTGTCCACTTTGGAAGACTTCCTGGGCTAATTCTCTTACTAATTCACGCTTTAGCTGTGGTTATTCTGCTATTCAACCCACCTATTTTATTTATTTATTTTTTTTTTATGAAGCAGATGCTCTTTGTTTTTCTCTTCTGGTTGATGGTGTGATATCTGAATAGCTCGTACATTATTCTATGGGAACACTGTCTTACCTTTGCATTTATTTATTTATTTATTATTTCAAAGTTTGAATTTCTAATTACTTTTTTTTGGCTACTAAGGAACAAAAATGTTTATTTTTATAATTAAGTATACATACATTATTTTTGTACATTTTGTTTGCTTTCAACATCAAATTCTGTTCATGCATGTATGCATACATAGCAGAGATGGAGATGGTCTTACTACTTAAAAAATAATAGAGGAAACCATTGTGGTCATCTGATTTATTTTTTTTTAATGTTGCTACTGGAAATTTTATTATTTATTTATTTAAAAATTCTTTTATTGTGAAATAAACTTTTTTTTCTTTTTAAAATTAGTTTCAGGTGTACAACACAGTGTAATAGTTATACTTTTTACCCCTCAAAGTGACATCCCCTTTCCCCCACTTTGCCACCCCACTGCCCCCCCATATCATACATATATATTACAATTCCTTTGACTCCTTTCCACAGCATACTCGACAACCCATGACTATCTATATACTCAATTACAGTTGGCATACAATATTATACAACATCAGCTTCAGGTGTAGAGTGCAATGATCAAGCCTCTACTCCATCCACAAAGTGGTCTCCCTAACAAGACATGTGACCATCTGACACCCCACAAAATATTTACCACATTATTATATTCTCAGAACTGTGTTTCATATCTCGGTGGCAATATTGTAGTTATCTTTTTATGCTAATCTCTTCCCCTTCTCTCTCATCCTCCCACCCCACTCCCAACTAGCAACCATCAGTTTTTCCTCTATATCTATGAGTCTGTTTCTGTTTACTTTGCTCGTTCATTCAGTTTTTCAGATTCCATATATAAGTGAGATCATATGGTATTTGTCTTTCTCCAACTGACTTATTTCACTTAACATAATAGTTTCTAGGTCCATTCATATCGTTGCAAATGGTGTGATTTCATTCTTTATAGTGGAGTAATACTCTATTATGTAAATGTACCACAGTTTCTTAATCCAGTCATCTACCTATGGGCATTTCAGTTGTTTCCAAGTCTTGGCTATTGTAAATAGCGCTGCAATAAACATAGGGGTGCATATATTTTTTCAAATTATTGTCTTGGATTCTTCTGGGTAGATATCCAAAAGTGGAATTGCTGGGTTATATGGCAGTTCCATTTCCAGTTTTTTGAGATACCGCCATACTGATTTCCATAATGGCTACACCAATTTGCAGTCCCACCAACAGTGCACCAGGGTTCCTTTTCTCCACACCCTCGCCAGCACTTGTTGTTTGTTGATTTATTGATGATAGCCATTCTGACCGGAATGATGTGGTATCTCGTTGTGGTTTTTATTTGCATTTCTCTGATGATGAGTGAGGTTGAACATTTTTTCATATGCCTGTTGGCCGTCTGTATGTCCCCTTTAGAGAAATGCCTCTTCATATTCTCTGCCCATTTTTTAACTGGGTTGTTTTTTTGGTGTTGAGTTGAATGAGTGTTTTATAAATTTTGGATATTAACCCCTTATTAGATATATCGTTGGCAAATATCTTCTCCCATTCAGCAGGCTGCCTTTTTGTTTTATTGATGATTTCCTTTGCTGTGAAAATACTTTTAAGTTTAATTTAATCCCATATGTTCATTTTTTCTTTCATTTCCCTTGCCCGAGGGGATATATCAGTAAAAAAATTACTGAGAGTGATTTCTGACAAATTTTATTCCCTATGTTTTCTTCTAGGAGTTTTATGGTTTCAGGTCTTACATTTAAGTCTTTATTCCATCTTGAGTTTGTTCTCGTATATGATGTAAGTAGGTGATCCATTTTCATTTTTTTGCACGTGTCAGTCCAATTTTCCCAGCACCATTTATTAAATAGACTATCTTTACTCCAGTGTAAATTCTTGCTTTCATTGTCATAGATTAAATGACCGCATATGGATGGGTTTATTCCTGGGCTCTCTATTCTGTTCCATTGGTCTATGTGTCTGTTTTTATGCCAGCACCATACTATTTTGATTACTGTAGCCTTGTAGTATGATTTGATGTCAGGTAGCATGATGCCTTGCACTTTGTTCTTATTTCTCAAGATTGCCATGGCTATTTGGGGTCTTTTATGGTTCCATATAAATTTTAGGATTATTTGTTCTATTTCTGAGAAAAATGTCCTTGGTAGTTTGATTGGAATTGCATTGAATCGATATATTGCCTTAGGTAGTATTGATATTTTATTAATTCTTCCTATCCATGAACATGGTATGTATTTCCATTTATTTGTACCTTCTTGATTTCTTTTTTCAGTGTCTCATAATTTTCTGAGTACAGTCTTTTACTTCTTTAGTTAAATTTATTCCTAGATATTTTATTGTTTTTGAAGCAATTGTAAAAGGGATTGATTTCCTGATTTCTTCTTCTTATAGTTTATTATTGGTGTATACAAATGCAACTGAGTTCTGAATAATAATTTTGTATCCTGCTACCTTTCCAAATTCGTTTATCAGTTCTAGCAGTTTTTTGGTGGAGTCTTTGGGATTCTCTCTATATAGTATCATGTCATCTTCATATAATGACACTTTTACTTCCTTCTTACAGTTTGGATGCCTTTTATTTCATTTTCTTGTCTCATTGCTGTGGCTAGAATTTCCAGAACTATGTTGAATAGAAGTGGTGAAAGTGGGCAGCCTTGTCTGGTTCCTGATCTTAAGGGGAAAGCCTTTCGCCTTTCCCCATTGAGTACGATGTTTGCTGTGGGCTTATCATATATGGCCTTTATTATGTTGAGATATGATCCCACTATTCCCACTTTGCTAAGAGTTTTTATCATAAATGGCTGCTGGATTTTGTCAAATGCTTTTTCTGCATTTATTGATATGATCATATGATTTTTATTTTTCATTTTGTTAATGTGATGTATTACATTAATTGATTTGTGGATATTGAACCAACCTTGCATACCAGGAATAAATCCCACTTGATCGTGGTGTATGATCTGTTTAATGTGATGCTGAATTCGGTTTGCTAGTTTTTGTTGAGAATTTTTGCATCTATGTTCATTAGGGATATTGGCCTGTAGTTTTCCTTTTTGGTAATATCTTTGTTTGACTTTGGAATCAGGGTGACAGTGGCTTCATAGAAAGAGTTTGGGAGCCTTCCCTCTTTCTGTATTTTTTGGAAAAGTTTGAGGAGAATAGGTATTAATTCTTTTTTGAATGTTTTGTAAAATTCAAATGTGAAGCCATCTAGTCCAGGATTTTTGTTTATTGGAAACTTGTTGATTACTGATTCAATTTCTTTGGTAGTAATCAGTCTGTTCAGAGTTTCTGTTTCTTTTTGGTTCAGCCTTGGTAGATTGCATTCTTCTAGAATTTATCCATTTCTTCCAGGTTGTTGAATTTGTTGGCATGTAATTGCTCTTAGTATTTTCTTAAAATTTTCTGTATTTCTGTGGTATCTGTTGTCACTTCTCTTTCATTTCTGATTTTTAGTAATTTGAATCCTCTCTTTCTTTTTCTTGGTGAGTGGCTAAGGGTTTGTCGATTTTGTTTATCTTTTCAAAAAACCAGCTCTTGGTTTCATTGATCTTCTGTATTGTTCTTTTGTTCTCTATTTCATTTATTTCTGCTCTGGTCTTTATTATTTCCTCCTTGTACTCCCTTTGGGCTTGTTTTGCTGTTCTTTTTCCAGTTTCCTTAGGTGTAAAGAGAGTCTGTTGATTTAAGATTTTTCTTCCTTCTTTAGTTAGGCCTGCACTGCTATGAACGTCCCTCTTAGGACTCCTTTCACTGCATCCCAGAGATGTTGGGTTGTGGTGTTTTCTTTTTCGTTTGTCCTGAGGTATCTTTTGACTTCCTCCTTGATCTCATTTTGACCCACTCGCTATTTAGTAACATGTTATTCAGCCTCCATGTATTTGTGTGTTTTCCAGGTTTCTTCTTGTAATTGATTTCTAGTTCATTTGATATGATTTCATCTTCTTAAATTTGTTGAGACTTGTTTTGTGGCCTAACATGTGGTCTATCTTGGAAAATGTTCCATGTGCACTTGAGAAGAATGTATATTCTGTTGCTTTGGGGTGAAATGCTCTAAAAATATCGATTAAATCCAGATAGTCTAAAGTGTCTTTTAAGGCTACTGTGTCCGTGTTGATTTTCTATCTGGAGGATCTGTCCATTGGTGACAACGGGGTGTTGAAATCCCCTACTACGAGAGTGTTACTGTTGATCTCTGTCTTCATGTCTGTCAAAATCTGTTTTATATATTTAGGAGCTCCCATGTTGGGTATATAGATGTTTGCTAGGGTTATGTCCTCTTGTTGAGTCGATCCCTTTATTATTATTTAGTGCCCTTCTTTGTCTTTTATTGTAGTCTTCATTTTAAAGTCTGTTTTGTCCGAAATAAGAATTGCTATTCCAGCTTTTTTCTCATTTCCATTTGTGTGAAATATCTTATTCCATTCCTTTACTTTCAGTCTGTGTGTGTCTTTTGATCTGAGATGAGTCCCTTGTAGACAGCATGGGTCCTGTTTTCTTATCCACTCAGCCACTCTGTGTCTTTTGATTGGAGCATTTAACCCATTCACATTTAAAGTAATTATTGATAGGTGCATATTTATTTCCATTTTGTTATTTGTATTTCTTGTCTTTCTGGGTTAGCTTGTTTTCCCCTTTCTTCTGTTTAAAAAAGCCCTTTAAACATTTCCTGCAATGCTGGGTTGGTGATAATGAACTCCTTCAGCTTATTCTTTTCTGAGAAGCTCTTTATCTCTCCTCCAATTGTAAGTGATAGCTGTGCTGGGTAGAGCAATCTTGATTGTAGGCCTTTATTTTGCATCACTTTGAATATCTCCTGCCACTCCCTTCTGGCCTGCAGAGTTTCTGTAGACAAGTCAGCTTTTAGTCTTATAGGAAGGAGTTCCTTTGTATGTAACCTGCTGTCTTTCTCTTGCTGCTTTTAGGATTCTGTCTTTGTCTTTAAGCTTTGCCATTTTAACTATGATGTGTCTTGGTGTGGGCCTGCTTGGGTTCAGCTTGTTTGGAACTCTCTGCACTTCTGGGGCTTGTATGTCGATTTCCTTCACCAGGGTAGGGAAGTTTTCAGTCATAATTTATGCAAGTACATTCTCAATCCCTTGCTTCTTCTCTTCTCCTTCTGGTATTTCTATGATGCGAAGTTGTTGCAGTTCATGTTGTCTCAGAGGTCTCTTAAACTATTTTTATTGTATTTTATTCTTTTTTCTTTTTGTTGTTCCAACCGGGTGATTTCTGCTATTTTGTCTTCTAATTCGCTGATCTGATCCTCTTCTTCATCTATTTTACCGGTGATTCCTTCGAATGTGTTCTTTATTTCAGCTATTGTATTCTTTAGTTCTAACTGATTGTTTTTTATGGTTTCCTTTTTTCTTTTTTTTTTTTTTTGAGAGCAGTGTCATTGGCCCTCATATGTGGGACCCAAACCGGGTCTTAACCACAGCGCCACTCACCCGGCCCTCCCTATCTTTCTTTATGTCCTCGCTAAGTTCCTTAATTACTCTTATCATCAGTGTTCTAAACTCTGTCTCTGAAAGGTTGGATCCCTGTGTTTCATTTAGTTCCATTTCTAGAGGATTCTTCTGATCTTTTACTTGTTGCTTTGTTTCTTCGTTCTGGCTGTGGTTCTGTGAATGCTTCAATGTATTAAATAAATCACCTAGAAAGAAGAGAAAAAAAAAAAGAGGTGGTGGGGCTCTCTGTCCTCTTTAATCTGCAGACTACTTGCTCAGCAATAGAGAGTCTCTGGGTGACTCAGCACCAGCTGTTGAGGGGAAGGGCTTAACGTGTTATGTGACGGCCTCCCTCTCAGGCTTGCAGTGAGCTTTCCGCAATTAGCTGATGTGTGTTCTGGAACCGTGCTCACTACCAAAACTCTTCACGGGTTGTTGCGGGTTGTCTGCTGCAGCAAAAACCACTCTGTGGCATGTGGAGGTGGGGGCCAGGCACCAGGGGCTCAGGGTACCTCTGGCAACACAGCTCTAGGTGGGTGGGGCAGGCCCCCAAGGCACCACTGGATGTGGTCAGCAGCCCCCACAGTCAGAGCAGCATGCACTCTACACCAGCAACCAGCCCACACAAACTCGCCAAGAAAGCCCCGACTGGATCATGCAGGCGCACAGCTCCCAGCCCATCACTCAGGAAAACTCCCCGTCTCATCCTGTCCCTATCAGCTGCTTGCAGATCAGGCTAAGCAGCCCAACAGCCAATCCCCAGCCTGGCAACTCTTCACAAACAGTGCGGAGAGTGGGAACCGAAGGTGGCTCACACACTTCTGTGTCTCAGTGAACAGCCTGATGGAGCCGGAGCACACCTGCCCTGTGTGTGTTTCCCTGACTACACAGCACAAGCAGGGTGGAGGGTGAGATGCGCACTCCCGCATCTCAGTGAGCAGCTTGTTGGAGCCAAGGGCACCGCCCAGTGTTTCCCTGGCAACACAGCACAAGCAGGGCAGAGGGTGGGGATCCAAGGTAGCTCGCACACTCCTGCGTCTCAGTGAGCAGCCTGTTGGAGCCAGAGGGCACCCGCCTAGAGGGCACCCACCTGGCATTTCCCTGGCAACACAGCACAAGCAGGGCGGAGGGTGGGGATCTAAGGCGGCATGCGCACGCATGCACACACGCACTCCTGTGCCGATATCACCAGACCAATGCAGCCCAACCCTGAAAAAATGGCACCCTCCTGTACACTACTTGTGTACAAGCTCCACACCAGGGGAATAATGGTCCCAAAACCTCCGGCTTCTGCACCAAAGGTGCTTAGTTCAGTCCATCCCTGCAGTCTACTGGGCCCTGCTCACACAGCCACTCCCTCCAACAGGAACCAGGTAAGTGCTCACCAGCAAGTGAGCCTGTGAGCCGGCCTCACTGATTCTCTAGCTGCCCTCAGCCTCACCAAGCCAAGCAAAGAGTCCTCACTAATTTCTACTGCCCGCTATCATAGAACTCTTCTTAGCTAGTGAACTCGGTGTGGGGCTGGAGGGTCTGTCCCCCAACCAGAGAAGCCTCCCCACCGCTGGGGCATCCCTCACAGGGCTCACCCTCTCTCATCTGTGCCCCTCCTACCAGACTTGATGTGGCCTCCTCTTTAGGTCCTTCCTTTAGAGGTTCTGTTCATCTAGTGTTCAGGGGACTTCCGAGGTTAAATGTTATATAAATTATTTGTAATTTTGATGTGATCCTGGGAGGCAGTTGGCACAGCATCCGTCTATTCCGCCATCTTACTGGAAGTCTCTAATCACTTTTTAAAATGTATTCAGTAACTTCTTTTTCACAAAAATCTTTGAGAATTCAATTATACTTTAAAGTTTTGTTCAGATTATATTACTGTGTCCTTGGATACTAGGGGTTTTTGTTTGTTTCTTTGTGGTGTTGGTTTTCCTAAATGGTGAGTCTTGGTGGCGTGGTCTGGAAATTTTGCACTATTGATTCTTAGCTGGCCCGCCGTGGAAGCAATAACTATTACTACATTCTGACTTCAGTAATTGTGGGGGAGCAATTACTCCAGGATATGTGGACAGTTGGACTTGCCAACAGCCAGTCTTTTAACTATTACCCTCCCTACTCTTCCTGGGTGTTACTAGACACCCAAGGCACCACTTGTCTCTCAGGCCTAGGTACCACATTCCTGCTGTATTGGGGTGGCACATGGTCCTGATGGTTAGTATTTAGTAAGGGGGATATTGGAAGGGCAGGGTAAAAGGAGAAACTTAACTGTATGGCTGAACTATAGCACCCCAAACAACCACCCTGTCAGTTGCTCAGCATCTCCTTCTGCTTCCTGTACTCACTACCCTTAAGTTTGGAGTGCTAGGGGAACGATGCCCACAGCAGTCCCTTTTTGCCCACACTTTGTGCCAACTTGAATTCTAATCCTGTATGCTGCTGCTTTCAGGAACACTCTAGTCTGCATGTGTGTGAGAGGAGGAACACCATCTAATATTTCAGAGTCATTATGGATTTAATATATATATATATATATATATATATATTTCTTTTAGGGATGGGGACAGGAGGGATGACTGAAGCAATGCTCAGTCACCCACCTTGAGCTAATCTGCATGTGATACTTTTTCTTTGTTTTTTTTTAAGTATGAACATTGAATCTTCTGTTTACCTGTTATGCTCTCTGTGCAAAAAATAATAATTATGTGTCCATCCAACTTGTTAAAATCTGTTTTCCATAGCCTACAAATTCAGGGACTGTCTTGTCCCATGATGTCTCTATTATTTGGCACTGTGCCTAGCTCATGACAGGTGCTCAATAAATATTTGTTCAATTTATAATATACTCTTGAACATGTACAGAATTTAGCTGTTTGTGATCATTGTTAATTAACACAAGTGAATATAAATTTAAGAATAAGTAGCATAGCAATATGTATTTTTAAAACTTGACATACTTGAGCTAAATCCTCAGAAGAGAAGAGAGTTACAGGCTGTAGTGATGTTTCATGGCAGTATTGAAACTATGATCTTGGTTCCTCTAGCACTGTGCATTAGCGAACTGACTTATTAGATCTAGGGACTACAGAGATTGCTCAGCGGCAGAAATCGGTTGCCTTTACAGTATGTAAACACAGTGCCATCAGTGTCCTTGGGACATGGAAAATGAGCAGCCAGGCAGAACCAGAGGGAAACCATAGCATCCTCATTTCCATTTTGTTCTTCATGGCAGGAAAGGGACCAAGTGAGGATCTCAGCCACATCTGCCTTGGGCCACATGCTATATCGAGTTGACAAGTTCAAGCCTGGATCCATCCTCCGTAGAGAGATCTACACTCTCTTAGTCCCGCTGCTGCTCAGCATTCAGGACAACAACACTGAGGTGGTCAAGGTATTGGTGGCCTCTGTCCTGCTGGCCTCGGCCTGATTGTACCCCTCTCTGCTAGAGCACAGCCCTTTCCCATTGGCCCTCTTTCATGAGCCCAGTCTCGGCTGTCCATTCAATGTGCACCTCTTCAGTAACATCCTCCGGACACCCTCTCTTGGCTTGCCATCAACCATCCTGATATGGTTCTGCTCCTTGAAGCTATTTTTGTCCCTTGTCATGATCCCAGCTACTAACCCCCAACCAGGCCCCTTGGGGGCTAGCTTCATGGTCTTCCACTTAGCATCTGGCCTGGCTCTGCAGAGCCAAGGCTCTGGGGATTCCCTTCTTTCCATCCTGTAGGCCTGTGGAAGGGCCCTGACAGAGTGGACTAATGTGATTGGCTGGTCATCACTCACACAGACATTCCGGCACACCACCCTCAGTGATCATATCCAGGTGTTGAAAGAAACATGCAATTACTTGGTGAGTGAGAGTCTCTGAGAAAGCCAGGTCACAACATTCATGCTGGGGGCTCAATGGCAGGCTGGGTGGTAAAGAGGACAGGGCTGACAGAAGATGTATTCTTATATCCTTTCCTTGATTCTCATTCTTTATCATCAACAAACCCTGAGAACCCACATTTGGGATACCAGTTCCTGGTTCTCCATATTTGACCACCCTCACCCCTACCCCCCAAGCCCCAGCATCCCAATCTCTCTCTGCCTTCAGAGGCTAGGGACATCATGTGAGAGTAGTAGATGACAATGGGACAGGGGCCTCTGGTTAGAGTTGGTAGGAAGAGGTATAGGCAGGAGTCATCAGGGCTTTAGACCAGCAGCCATGGTGTTAAGGGTCTGCGGCTCCTGTGAAGTAAAAAACAGGCCAGAGATCAGGAATCCTTGTTGAAAAGTAAACATTTAAGGACTAAGCAAGTAGGTTAGGAACTAGCATGAGTAATTCTAATATGCATTATGATGCCTTACAAAAATAGAGCACTTTACAATTTACAAAGCACTTTTACATTCGTTATCCCGCTGGAGCCTTACAGTTATGTAAGGGAGGTTGGGCAGGTTTTATTTCAGCTCCACAGATAAGAAACTGAAGCTGGTAGGTGCCAGGGCCAGTATTCAAGTCTGGGTCTCTTGGCTCCACCTCAGTTGTTTTCTCCATTATCGTGGTAGGACCAAGGAGCAAAATTCTCTTTATGAATTTCCTGTGGAGTCTGCACTGTTGCTGGGGGTAGGGGTGTCTGAGTGTACGGGTTTGAGCAGTTTAAGCTGACTGAAGACAGAAAATGCTGCTGCTTGTGGATAGGATAAGAGGCCATGGCTGCAAGAAGGTCTTTAGTAGAGTTCCCAGCAGCTCCTCTCCTAGTCAGCACCACTCCGCTTTGGCTCCTCAGGTGAGCACATGCGAAAAACAGCTCCTTGGGGAGTTCCTGTCCCAGAGCTTTGGCTTCCTGAGGAGCCCTCAGACCTTCCTAAGAGAAGCTGCAGTCAATTTCATAGGTAGGTGGTCCCTCCTGTCAATTCCTCTCTCTTCTCTTTACCAGGGAAGGCCTCCTTGACTTTTTGCTAAAGGGCCAAGCCCATGGTACAATGAAGCTGGTCACATTCTGTCCTAGCTCTGACCTGAAGGGAGAGGTTGTCCAGTGACCAGACTTCAAATTGTGTGTCAGAAAGGCCCAGGGAGGAAGAGTGGGCTATGTGCTGGCTCTGTGTGCATCACCCACGTTGTCTGCATGCTGCTTTGTGGGGAAGAGAACCATATACATTTGGAAGGGAAAAATCTATTGTGTTGCTTCCACTGGAACCCAATGGATTTTCGAAAATATTTTTGAACTATAATAACTGTATGTGTTAATGTTAGGAAGTCTAAAATATTCATATTGGCAAAAAGAAGACATAAATAATGCCAGAACTTCTACCATTTAGATTTAACCACTGCTAACATTCTAGAATTTTTTTCTTAAAAATATACTACACACACACATACACACACACACACTTGTATACACACATAGTACTTTTAAAAAATGCAAACTTTGGTACACTGTTTGCTGTATCACAAATATATGCATTCTAAACACTTCAACATTATTATTATTATTATTATTTTTAGCTGTTGGCAGCTCAACGGCAGCTCAGCTTGGGCTGGGCATCGAACTGCTGTTGCTCAGAGCTCAGCTCGCACTCTTGAGCAAGCTGTTAACCAACTGCGCCACTCGACCGGCCCTGTCAACATTATTTTTAATGACTGCATAATATTCTATTGTACGGATGAATTTATGATACTATTTAAGCAGTCCTTATTTTTTGAATATTGAGATTGTGTCATCTTTAGTTTTTATAAGCAGGGACACAGTGGTTAAATCTCTGCATGTCATCATGATTATTTCAAGATCAATTTCTTAACAAGTAGAACTGCTGGTCCCCAAAGGTATGCAAAATTTTAAGGATTTTGGTGCTTCTTGCCAAACTGCCCTCTAAAAAATTTGAATCATTTTCTATTTTCACCAGTCCTGTATGTGAGTATCCATTTCTCTAGACATTTGACAACCCTGGGTAATATGTTTTAAAAATCATTACCAATTAGGTGAAAAAGGGAAGCTTGTTGTTCTGATTAATATTTTTGTCAGCAGTGAAGTTCAATATTTTTTCCTGTGTTTATTGCCAATGCATATTTATTTTTGCAAATTGACTGCTTTGTGCCCTTTGTCCATCTGTTGGTATAGGAGCCCCATGAAGTTTAACATTCTGGGCTCATGCTTCACTTGTCACCAGCTGACATTTTTCTGGGCCACAGCTGCTCTAACAGTTGTTCTTCTACTAAGACACTGATATCAAGGCATCTGTTAGATACATTTCTTGCTAGAAGTGGTTTACAAATTTCCTTGTTCACTACTGAGCCTGGGGAAAGGAGAGGCCCAAAGATCCAGGAATTCTGGAAGGACTAAATCTGTCCTGTCTTTAGGATTAATAGTTAAGAAGATAAACATGAATCGCATACATGAGGATGACATCAAGCTGTTACAGAATGGTGAGTCTGGGCCTTGTACCTGGTTCTGGTTTTGCAACGTGGGGGTGGGGCAAGAAAGAAAGAGGAAGAGGAAATTCCTTAAGGACATGTTTCATTATTTTAGATAAAGTTTATTTTTACCATTATAAATGTATAAAAGTTTAAAGTGAAATAAGGATGAAAACAAAGTATCCATTGTCACAGTAGTAAAAACATGGTTAACAGAAATGTTCTAGGCACTGGCCATTTCTCGCATGCGACGGTGCTGCCACTGCAGTGGTGCTGAAGGCAGTTACAGTCCCTGCCCCCTAGAGAACTGGCAGTTTTGTGTTCTTTTTTTATTACATTAAAATATTTAAAAATTATATTTATAGAAGAAATACATGAGTATAAGCTTTCTGCAAAAAAAAAAAAAGAAAGAAATCTTATCAATAAGGGTAAAGTTTTATTCACACCAAGTCTTGCTCTTTTCTCCTCTTCCCCTGCCTGTTTGTTATATAGTCCTGTGTTCTTTTTCTGTGTACACATAGAATAAATATATATGTCACATATAATATGTTATATATATTATATATATATGTGATATATATTATATATTATATATAATATACAGTGTGTATGTGTGGTATATACTTGTATACGAGGTCTGACAATTAAGTTCGTGGACTTGCCACCTTGCGCTTACATTGGCAGCACTGTACAAACAGCTCAGTAAGATTTCATAACCTTGGGATATCAGAGTCTCACTGCTGTGTTTGTGTCAACGTGGGGCGGTGTCTTGCTCAGTGGCGTTCATTATTATTGTAGAGTGTTTTTGTGTACTGTCAAGAGAATATATGAGCTTGAATTAGAGCAATGAACAAAAGTTAAATTTGTTGTCAAACTTGGCAAGAGTGGAAGTGGAATCAGGGACATGTTAGTCCAAGTTTATGGGGCTAATGCCATGAAGAAAACAGCAGTGTACAAATGGATTAAACATTTTTCTGAGGGAAGAGAACACATCACTGATGAAGAGAGGTTAAGGCAGACAGTAATGAGCAGAACTGACAAAAACATTGCAGAAATTCATCAAATTGTGTGTGAATATCATCAGCTGACTGTGAGAAGCATATCAGACCAAGTAAACATCGATAGAGAAACAATTAGGAAAATCTTGGCATGAGAAAGGTGTGTGCAAAAATGGTCCCAAAGGAGCTCAAGTGATGAACAAAAGCAAAGGAGAGTTGAAGTTTGCCAAGACCTTTTGGAGGGGCAAGATGATGTTTTGGGCTGTGTTATCACTGGTGATAAAACATGGGTGTGCCAATAGGACCCTGAAACAAAGTGTCAAAGTGCACAATGGAGGTCAACCAATTCTCCACGATCAAAAAAGTTCCATCAGTCCAAATCAAGAGTCAAAATGATGTTGCTAACCTTTTTTTAATATCAGAGGGATTATTCATTATGAATTTGTACCAACTGGACAAAGTTAACCAAGTTGACTATTTGGGAGTGCTGAAAAGGCTGTGTGAAAAGATAAAAACGACCTGAACTTTTCGCCAACAATTCATGGCTCTTTCATCATGACAATGCACCAGCTCACACAGCACTGTCTGTGAGGGAGTTTTTAGCCAGTAAACAAATAACTGTATTGGAATACCCTCCCTACTCACCTGATGGCCATTCCAGAAAAAGAGTTCTAAAATTCCTTTGAAGGGTGGACTAGGCATTGGTGTCAGTGCATAGCTTCCCAAGGGGAGTACTTCAAAGGTGAGCATAGTGATATTCAGCAATGAGGTATGTAGCACTTTTTCTAGGATGAGTTCGCAAACTCAATTGTCATACCTCGTATTACATATATGTTAAATATATATAAAGTTTTTGCAACTTGCTGTTTTCCCACTTAGTATGTTGGTTCATACAAATTTGTTGCATTCCTATAACTCTTGATAGATTAATATTTAAGTTGTTTCCAATTTTTTGCTATTCAAACAATGCTACCATGAACATTGTTATACATGCCTCCTTATATACAAGATTTAATGTGGGTCCAGACTAGATACCAAAAAAATAGACTTTTATCATGCACATTGAGCTTAACAGAGTTTAAAGTAAAACAATATTTTAATTTTTCTTCCTGTGTTAACATAAATCCCAGTTACCACCCCTCCCAATTTATAGGTATGTACTAGCCATTATTTTAGTTCTTTTTTTTAACCCATAATTTACATGCTATATAAATTGTTATTACATATAACAATTGTTATTGTTACATATTGTTATTACAATAATAACAATATTATTATTGTTATCTTATACAAACGGTTTAGATTTCACAGAGTGCTATGAGTTCGCCATTCATTTTTGTGTCTCTGACCACACCCCTCACGGGTCATTTTTCTTTATCCTGAAGTACACCGGTAGAAGTTTCTTTAGTGCTGGTATCTTTTTTTTTTTCTTAGCTTTTTTTATTTTAGAGGGTAGTGTCACTAGCCCTCATGTGGGATCTGAACCGGGGCCCTGCTGCTCAGATCCGGCATCCCAAGCCAGCTCCCAATCAACGCGCCACTCGGCCGGCCCTTAGTGCTGGTATTTTGATGTATGCTTTCCTGGTTTTTGTTTGTTTGTAATGATTTCTTCTTACCCTCATTCTTTTATATTTTTTAATTTCATTTATTGTGAAATAAACATTTTTTTTAAAAAAATTAGTTTCAGATGTACAATGCAGCGCAATAGTTATACTTTTTACCCCTCAAAGTGACAACCCCCTTCTCCCAATTTGCCACCCCACTCTCCACCATGTCATACTATTACAATTCCCTTGACTCTATTCCACACACACTGTACTCCACATCCTGTGATTATATATATATATATATATATATATATATTCAATTACTGTTGGCATACAATATTATACAACATCAGCTTCAGGTGTACAGTATAGTGATCAAGCCTCTACCCCATCCATGAAGTGTTCTCCCTAAGAAGACATGTGACCATCTGACACCCCACAAAAGATTTACAACATTATTAATTATATTCCCTGAACTTTGTTTCATATCCCTGTAGCAATATTGTAGTTACCTATTAATTCTGTCTAATCCCTTCCCCTTCTCCCTCACTCCCACCCCCCTCCCAACAGGCAACCATCAGTTTTTCCTCTCTATCTATGAAACTATTTCTGTTTACTTTGCTCGTTCATTCAGTTTTTCAGATTCCACATATAAGTGAGATCATATGGTATTTGTCTTTCTCCGACTGACTTATTTCACTTAACACAATCATCTCTAGGTCCATCCATATCATTGCAAATGGTATGATTTCATTCTTTATAGCGGAGTAATACTCCATTGTATAAATGTACCACAGTTGTTTTTTTTTTGTTTTTTTTTAGAGGGTAGTGTCACTGGCCCTCATATATGGGATCCAAACCAGGGCCACTGGCTTCCCAAGCCAGCTCTTAAGCACTGCACCACTCAACCGGCCCTGAAACTTTTATTTTTTTAAATTTTTCTTTCTTTTTTTTTTTTTTTTTTTTTTTTTTTGAGGGCAGTGTCACTGGCCCTCATATGTGGGACCGAACCAGGGCCGCTGGCATCCCAAGCCAGCACTTAACCAATGCGCCACTTGGCCACCCTAAAACTGCATATGCGTTTTTGTTTTTTTTTGAGGGCAGTGTCAATACCACAGTTTCTTAATCCAATGGTCTACGATAGGCATTTCAGTTGTTTCCGAGTCTTGGCTATTGTAAATAGTGCTGCAGTAAACATAGGGGTGCATATATTTTTTCGAATTAATGTCTTGGATTCTTCTGGGTAGATACCCAAGAGTGGAATTGCTGGGTCATAGGGTAGTCCCATTTCCAGTTTTTTGAGATACCGCCATACTGATTTCCATAATAGCTGCACCAATCTGCAGTCCCACCAACAGTGCAACAGGGTTCCCTTTTCTCCACACCCTCGCCAGCACTTGTTGTTTGTTGATTTATTGATGATAACCACTCTGACCGGAATGATGTGGTATCTCATAGTGGTTTTTATTTGCATTTCTCTGATGATGAGTGAGGTTGAACATTTTTTCATATGCCTGTTGGCCATCTGTATGTCCCCTTTAGAGAAATGCCTCTTCATATCCTCTGCCCATTTTTTAATTGGGTTGTTTGTTTTTTTGGTGTTGAGTTGAATGAGTGTTTTATAAATTTTGGATATTAACCCCTTATCAGATATATCATTGGCAAATATCTTTTCCCATAAAGCAGGCTGCCTTTTTGTTTTACTGATGATTTTCTTTGCTGTGAAAAAACTTTTAAGTTTAATGTAATCCCATATGTTCATTTTTTCTTTTGTTTCCCTTGCCCGAGGGGATATATCAGTAAAAATATTACTGAGAGTGATTTCTGACAAATTTTATTCCCTATGTTTTCTTCTAGGAGTTTTATGGTTTCAGGTCTTACATTTAAGTCTTTATTCCATTTTGAGTTTGTTCTAGTATATGGTGTAAGTAGGTGGTCCATTTTCATTTTTTGCACGTGTCAGTCCAATTTTCCCAGCACCATTTATTAAATAGACTATCTTTACTCCAGTGTAAATTTCCTTCACCAGGGTAGGGAAGTTTTCAGTCATTATTTTCAAATACATTCTCAATCCCTTGCTTCTTCTCTTCTCCTTCTGGTATTCCTATGATGTGGGGTTGTTGCTTCATCTTGTCCCACAGGTCTCTTAAACTATTTTCATTGCTTTTTATTCTTTTTTCTTTTTCTTATTCCAGCTGGGTGATTTCTGCTGTTTTGTCTTCTAAATTGCTGATTCGATTCTCTGCTTCGTCTAATCTACTAGTGATTCCTTCGAGTGTGTCTTCTTTTCAGTTATTGAATTTTTTAGTTCCAACTGGTTATTTTTTTTATGATTTCCCTATCCTTCTTTATGTCCTCACTAAGTTCCTTAAACATTCTTATCATCAGTGTTTTAAACTCTGTCTCTGAAAGTTTGGATCCCTCTGTTTCATTTAGTTCCATTTCCAGAGGTTTCTTCTGATCTTTTAGTTGGGACATGTTTCTTTTTTTCCTTCATTCTGGCTGTTGCACTGTGATTGCTTCCATGTATTAGATAGATCACCAGACTTGACACGTGGCCTCCTCTTTAAGTCCTTCATTTAGAGGTTCTGTTCTTCTAGTATTCAGGGGACTTCTGAGGTTGAATGTTGTATAAATTATTTGTAATTTTGGTGTGATCCTGGGAGGCAGTTGGCACAGCACCTGTCTATTCCACCATCTTACTGGAAGTCTTACCCTCATTCTTGCAAGATAGCTTTATTAGAGGCATAGCTCTAGACCCACAATTTTTTTCCCTCAGCACTTTGAAGGTATTGTACTATTATTTCCTGGCTTCCTTTGTTGCTAATAAGAAGCCTGCTGTCATTCTAATTTTTGTTCCTTTGTAGGTAATCTGTTCTTTTTCTTGGGCTGTTTTTAAGATTTTTCTTCTTGTTTTTTAATGTTCCTTAAAAGTATAGAGAATAGTATAATAACTCCCCAGGTAGCCATACCCCAGCTTCAACAAGTAGCAACTCGCGGCCACCTTGTTTTTTCTATTTCCCTATCTACACCATCTCCCTGCCAGAATTTAAGAAATTATAATGGACATATTAAAGAGTAGAATGCATATTATGCATGAATTTTTAAGATCAAAGAGGTTCCAAGAATTTATGGAATATATGGGCCTTGAAGCAATTCATCCAGACCCCTGAGGCTACCAATTTATTTTCTGCTACCTCTGAAGTTAGGGGCACTTCAGAAATGCATTTGCTAGTCCTAATAAACATCCCTCCTAATTTCAGAGGCTGAATCATTTGTCCTGGTCACAGAAGAGAATTATGGGATGAACCAGAACTAGCATTTCCAATTCAGGGATCTTGCTGCTAACCCATGCTTCATTATTCTTTTTTTATTTATTTTATTTTTTAATTAGTTTCAGGTGTACAACACAGTGCAATAGTTATACATTTTACCCCTCAAAGTGACAACCCCCTCCCCCAATTCGCCACCCCATTCCTCCCCCCCATATCATATATATCCATTACTCTTCCTCTGACTCCCACAGTATAATCCACATCCCGTGACTATCTATATATATTCAATTACAGTTGATATACAACCTCCACTTCAGGTATACAGTGCAGTGATCAAACCTCTACTCCATCCATGAAATGGTCTCCCCAACAAGACATGTGACCATCTGATGCCCCACAAAATATTTACACCAGTATTAATTATATTCCCCGAACTGTCTTTCATATCCCTGTGGCAATATTGTAGTTGCCTATTTTTGCTGTATAACCCCTTCCTCTTCTCCCTCATCCCCACCCCCCTCCCAACTAGCAACCCTGTTTTTCCTCTATATCTATGAGACAGTTCTGTTTACATTACTCATTCATTCAGTTTTTCAGATTCCACTTATAAGTGAGATCATATGGTATTTGTCTTTCTCTGACTGACTTATTTCACTTAACATAATAGTCTCTAGGTCCATCCATATCATTGCAAATGGTACGATTTCATTCTTCTTTATAGCGGAGTAAGACTCCATTGTATAAATGTACCACAGTTTCTTAATCCAGTCATCTACCGATGGGCATTTCGGTTGTTGGCAAGTCTTGGCTATTGTAAATAGCGCTGCAATGAACATAGGGGTGCATATATTTTTTTGAATCAGTGTCTTGGGTTTTTCGGGATAAATACCTAGGAGTGGAATTGCTGGGTCAAAAGGTAGTTCCATTTCCAGATTTTTGAGATACCTCCATACTGACTTCCATAGTGGCTGCACCAATCTGCAATCCCACCAACAGTCATGCTTCATTATTCTTTAATCTTACCACCATCTTGAAAAAGAGGTAGGGAATGGGAGTTGGGGTGTGGAGAGAGAGGTGCTGCTATTCCCAATGCCTATGAGAAGAGAATTTTACCTCACCTTTCAAAGCCCTTTGTTCCCTCCAATCCCCAAACAGCCACACCCATTTTATATAGGATGTACTTCTCCTGACACCCTGTCATTGCTCTCTGTTAATTAAATTCATTTCTTAATTATTGAAAACCTGTACTCTTCTAAGCAATGGGATATTGCAGTGAACAACACTGGTAATCCTGCCCGTATGCACCTTACATACTAGTGGGGAAGAGAGGAAGAAGCCCTAAACAAGTATCTAGATGTTAGATAAGCACTATGGAGAAAGTGATGGAAGGCAAGGGGGTAAGAAGGGTCAGAGGGCATGTTAGGGGTGCCTCTCTGATAAGGGGCATTTCAGCAAAAACCCAGAGGAAATGAGGAAGTGAACCACATGACTCTCTGAGGGACAAGCACTTGCCATGTTCAAGGAAGAACATAAAGGTCAATGTGATTGGCATGGAGTGAGCAAAAGGAAGGGCAGAGGAAATGAGATCAGAGAACATCAGTGGTGGGGCCAGAATCATGCCAGCCTTTAGTCAGGGTAAAGATTTAGGACTTTACTTTGAGTGGTAGCGGTATGCCATTAAACTCCTCTAGGGGAGCTGGGAGGAATTTAGGGTGCTTGTGATAGGTGATGAGTGGTTCACTCAGTATCCCATGGAAATGATTTCTGAATTATATATTCTTCACTATTTTGCAGACCACAGCTTCCCTCCTTTTCTAGCTCCTGCTCCTATGTCTCAGCCCTTTTGTATTTAAGTGTTATGTGTACGCGTATGTCTGAGTGTCCTGACATGAGTGCCACAGGTTTGCTGTTGTTGCTGGTCTAGTGTTGCAAATGCCTGTCTTCAGGGGGGTTGCCTTTTAGTTTGAGTTCAATTAGAGTCTTCGCGTGCCTGCTTTGAGGTCCTATTTTGGATCTGCCACTTCGGAGGTAATGGTGGAATCATACCTTGAAGGAAATGCTTAGCAGACAACTGGAGATGGACAAATCTGTTTCCTTTATGGTCCACCATTCACAGCTTTTTATTTAGAGGGTCTTTTCTTTTTTCAAAATCAGTGACATAATGAAAAACATGAGCTCCAGCCTCAGACAGACCAGTTTCAAATACTAGATCTCTTGATAATGAGCCATGTGAACTTGGACAAGTTACTTTGTCTCTGTGCCTCAGTTTCTTCATCTGCATCATGAGGATAATAGTGCTTGTCTTAAACATTGTTTTAAATATTGAATACGAAGCATGGAAAGCACTGAGCTTTGCTGGCACATAGATGTCCCACAAAACATTTGTGCTGAATTGACTCAGGCTTCTGGGCTAGGACAGAGGTTGGTATGGAGAGTGGCAGGTAGGGAGTATACTTATAATTATGGTCAAGGAAAAATCCACTGGTTTGTTGCTTCACAGAGAATAGCCATGCCACCTCTAGTGCACGAATGACTACTAAGTAGCAGCACCTGAACCTGAGGGCTTGAACTCTGGCTTTAATTCTGACCTTGACCTTTTGTACTTCTGCTGCCTTCTCAGTTTTACAACTGAGGTCTTGACTGTGTACTAGACCCCCTAAGTCCCAGCCACTGCTAGGGAATTTCAGGGACAGTACATCCAGAATGGAAATCCTAGACTCTTCAGTATACCGGAGACTTCACCTAGCCTCCCTCGTCCCACCTGGCCTCCAGGAGAGACTGCCAACATCACCCAGACAGCAGGAAGTCTTTCCCAAGAAAAGTAATTCTAATTACACTTCCACCCATAGCTAGTACCTAACAAACTTTGTGGTCAAGAAGTGGTTCTTCCAAGGATTGTATCTTTTCTATATAACTTAAGCCCATCTCTATTTTTCTGTACTAAATATAGATGAGATCAATATGAAGCTGCAGACTTTGATGGGCCTGAGGTCCTTTTAGTTTTGTTGAGCAAAGGTTCTTCCTGTCCTCTTTATCCTTTCCATTAAGCAATTTCCCATCTCCATCCACTCTGTTCTCACCCAAATCTAAACTATACCCCACCCCCTATTCTGTAGCTGGACCACTTTAAGAAGCCCTAACACCCCCTTCCTCTTCTCTGCACTACTCTCCATGCAGCAGCCAGATTTTCTTTGAAATAGGTACACTGGGTCATGTCACCTTCTTGTATAAAACCCTTCAGTGGCTTTCCAGTGCTCTTCAGCTCAGTCTGGTCCCTTACCTTGACAGATCTGGCTCCTGACTTCTCCCTACCCTTAGACTACATCATTTCCCCTTTACTAGAAGGGCAGCCACACCAGCTACTTTCTGCATGGTGAATGGACCCCTGCCTCCCGCTGGAAGTCCTTCTGACTTCTCTTCATGGGGCTGGCATGGAGGCAGGCCCTCATTCTTTGGATCTTAGCTCAAATGGCACCTTCTTAGAGAGGCATTCCCTGACAGGCCTATCTAAAGGGGTCCTTCCTAGTTATTCACTGTCATTACTCTGTTAAATTTCTTTCTATGTACTTAACTTATGTTTACTTATTTACTTGGCCTTTCCTCCCCTATGTGAAGTTCTTGACTATGGGGAATCTGTCTTTCTTATTCACCACTGTATCCCCGGCATATAATACAGTGCCTGATGATAGTAAATCTCAATAAATAGTTGTTGAGTGAATTCATGGTTATTGTTTATAAGTGAAAAATTGAAAACAACCTAATTATTCACAATAGGGGCTTCATCAAAGAAATTATGATAGAATCCTATGATTGTATATTATGTTGTATGGAGAAATTTTTATGGGAAGAAAAAAATGTTAATCCTATTTTTGTTTAAAAATGTTTTTATGTTAGATATTTGAAAATACTGCAAGGAGAGGTATGAAAATATTAACATTGTTATCTCTGGGGGTGAGTGAGTTTTCTTCCTTAAAAAAACAATTTGCATTTAAATATTTTCTACAATAAAACAGTTTTAATTTTATAGTGACAAGGAGTATTCTAAATGAAGTTATGTTATAACCTGACATATAGATTGGAAAATAATGGGGTTTGGGTAGACAGTCATTGGAGACTGAAATCTGACTGACCTCCTTTCTGGTTTCAGCTCTTCAAAGTGTGAGGAATGACCCTGTGGAATCTATCCAGTCTCTGGTCAATATTACCCTGAAAGATATTGACAATCTTATTAACACTGGGTCTATCAGTGCCTCCAGGATAAGCCAGTTGAGCAGTAATTTCTTCAAAATCTCTGGCATGAAATTCCAAAGAAAAAAGAAGCGACTGTTTAAGATTATCAAACGAGAAAGAGATGATGATGATAATCAGAAAAAGAAAGCCTGGAATTGGTTCCAAGGCACTCTACATTCTCTGAGCAGCCGGCGCAATGGGAGGGTGAAAAATACTCCACTTATAATAGACAGTTTTCATAAAAGGTCAACACGGTCACAAGCACGAAAGTCTGTGAGTCCTTCTGAAGAAGCTGGGTTTGTCCAAAAAGAAGTTGCTCTTAGAGTCACTACGAACATTTAGAACTGGGGGCTAACGCCTTTTCCAGCTGTTTATCCAGATGTCAATGTTTCACTCCATAGTGGTCTCTCACACCTATCATCCAACTGGGTGGACTACTTTGGATTAAGCCCAAGGAGGCAATTTTGATCTTAGAAGATACAGTATGTTTCTTGTCCTTTATCTCCCTAGGGGACTGTTGGCTAGCAGCATATACATTTGTCAATAAAACTTATTTTCTCATCCTAAAACAAAATAGCTTCCATCATAGTTTGCGGGGATGGGGATAAACCTGAGTGACAGCAACAGGTCTGGAAGCATTTCCCTCAAACTTCAGGTAAAGATTCAAATGGCAAAAGGAAGGAGTAGGGTGATAGAACCCACAATAACTAGCTTTCAATCTTTTCCCCCAACTTCACATAGGTTGCATGAAATTCACATGCCTGACACTTCCATGGGTATATTCAGTTTTCAGTTTAGAGCATAGAAAGGTGGGCTTTGGGATATAGACAGTGAACAGCAATAACTCCAACCCTATCTCTCTCACTCAAGAAAGCACATCGGATTGCCGTGGAGTGAAGTGACATTATTGTTGAGATAACATTAAATCCAATTTATTTAAAAAAAATCATTCTAAAACTTAGATTTAAATCCTTGCTCCCTGTACCACATAACAGTTATTATTGACTGGTTCTTTTTTTATAAGATTTTAAATAAGATATAGCTAACATACAATACCATATTAGTTTCAAGTGTACACCATAGTTACTCAACATTTATACACCTAAAGAAGTGATCACCATGATAAGCCCAGCAACCATCTGACACTGTACCACGCTATCACACTACTATTGACTTTATTCCCTATGCTGTACATTATATCTCCCTCATTTATTTATTTTATATCTGGAAATTTGAACCTCTTATTCACCTTCACCTTCCCCCCTTTTGAAAATTTTTCAATTACAGTTGGCATTCAGTATTATTTTATACTAATTTCAGGTATACAGCATAGTGGATAAACATTTACATAATTTAAGAAGTGATCCCCCTGACTAGTCTAGTACCCACCTGGCACTATACATGGTTATTACCATATTAATGACTATATCGCCTATGCTTTACTTTATATCCACATGACTATTTTGTAACTACCAGTTTATTATTTCTTAATCCCTTCACTATTTTCACCCTGCTCCCCAAATCCTCTTCCATCTATCACCCTGATAAATCTAGTACCCATCTGACACCGTACATAGTACATACATTATTGACTATGTTCCTTATGTTGTATTCTACATTCATCCCCATGACTACTTTGTAACAATCTGTACTTCTTAATCCCTTCACCCAACACCGACCATTCTCCTAGCTGGCAACCATCAAAATGTTCTCTATATCTATGAGTTTCTTTCTGTTTTATTTGTTTATTTTTTATATTCCACATATAAGTGAAATCACATTGCACCTGTCTTTCTCTATCTGACATACTCCATTCAGCACAATACGCTCTAGGTCCATCCATGCTGCTGTAGATGGCAAGAACCCATTCCCTTCCACGGCTGAGCAATATTCCATTGTATACATGTACTACCTTCTCTTTATCCAACAATGGACACCCAAAGTGCCTCCACATCTTGGCCATTGTAAACAATGCTGCAATGAATATATGGATGCACATGTCCCCTTGAAGTAGTGTTTGGGGTTTCTTCAGATAAATATCCAGAAGTGGGATTACTGGGTCCTTCTTTATCTCTTGTTATAGCTTTTGTTTTTAAAGTCTATTTTGTCTGGTAAAAGCTACTGCAGCTTTTTTGTGTTTTTTTTGTTTCCATTTTCATGAAATATCTTTTTCCATCCCTTTAATTTCAGTCTGTGTATGTCTTTTGATCTGAAGTTAGTCTCTTGTAGGTAGCATATATAAGGGTCTTGTTTTCTTATCCATTCAGTCACCCTATCTTTTGATTGGGGAATTTAAACCATTTCCATTGAAAGTGATTATTGATAGATATATAATTATTGCCATTTTATAATTCATATTTTTGATTTTTTTTTTCATCTTAAGAAAAGTCCGTGTAAGATTCCTTATAATTCTGGTTTGGTGGTGATGAACTCCTTTAGCTTTTTCTCTTCTGGGAAGCTCTTTATCTGTCCTTCAGTATTAAATGAGAGCTTTCCTAGGTAATCTTGGTTGTAGATTCTTGTTTTTCATCACTTTGAATATTTCCTGTCAATCCCTTCTGGCCTGCAAAGTTTCTGTTGAGAAATCAGGTGACAGTCTTATGAGAGTTCCCTTGTAGATAACCCCCATGAGGTCCTCATGAGGCACACGAAGGATGTGGGTGGATGTTCCTAGGTGTGCTGCATCCATTAGTCACTTAGTAATTGTTGTGGTATTGCAGTGCTTGTGTTCAAGTAATACTTATTTTACTTAATAATGGCCCTAAGCCATTCATGTAACTTTTATTAACTTTTACTACAGTGTATTGTTATAATTGTTCTGTTTTATTTGTTAATCTTATATTATAAATTAAACTTTATTATAAGTATGTATTTATAGGAAAAAACACAGTACATTTAGGGTTTAGTACTACAGTTTCAGGTATCCACTGGGGGTCTTGGAACATATTCACTATGGATAAGGGGGTACTACTGTATTTGGTTTTAGTCCTAGTTCCTAGCACAGAGCTCCTAAAACACTTGGAAGTTCTTAATTGAGGAGACCAATATAGGTCTCTTGTTATGTTAATTAGGTAGATTTTGGAAATCTCCTAGGTTATCAACCTAAGGAGGAGGGAGGGGATGGTTGCCAAGGGAAACAACCAAGTGATTAGAGGGTTGGAACTTTCAGTCCCACCTCCAGACCTCCTGGGAGAGGAGAGGGGCTGGAAATTGAGTTCAATGGCCAATGATTTAATGAATCATGCCTATGTAATGAAGCCTCCATAAAAACCCAAAAGGACTAGGTTTGGAGAGCTTCCAGGTTGATGAATATGTTCAGGTGCTGGGAGAATGGTGTACCCAGAGGGTGTGGAAATTCTGCAACTATTCTCACATACCTTGTCCCATGCACCTCTTTAATATAGCTGTTCCTGAGTTATTGTCTTTTAAAATAAACTGGTGATATAGTAAGTAAAATGTTTTTCTGAGTTCTGTAAGCCTCTCTAGCAAATTAATTGAACCCAAAGAGGTGGTCGTGGGAACCTCCAATCTATAACCAGTAGGTCATAAGTAGAGGTAACAACTTTGACTTGTGATTGGCATCTCAGTCTTGTAGGACTGCACCCTTAACCTATGGGATCTGATGCTATCTCCAGGTAGTATAAAAATTGAGTTAATTTTTGGTGGTGTTGGAAAAAAACACCCATTGGACATACTTTCAGAAAAGCTCACAGGAATCATATAATTCAATGTGCCCACTGAACAAAAGAGAATCCAAGTCCAAGGAAGTGAATGGGACATGGTTTGTCCTCCTAACTAAAAGGGGAGCTCTCTGATGGAAGGACTGGTGCTTTATCTTGTTTGTTTCCTTGTTGTATCTGGCACTGAGTAGGAACAATTCCCTAAACTTGTCTACTAGAGTGCTTTTACTTACTCAATCTCAAGGCATTGAGACTTTATTGAGGACTTCCAATCAAGATGTCAGAGTAGGTAAATGCTGTTCTTGCTTTCTTCCACATCCACATTAAAATGACAACTAAATTATAGAACCAGCATCATTGAGAACCACCTGAAGATTAGCTGAACAGCATTCCTATAACTAAGGATATAAAGAAGATGCCATGATGAGACTGGTAGGAAGGACGGAGAAGCAGAACGGGTAGGTCCCACATCCATAGTATGGTGAGTAAGAATCGAGAGGGATCTCTCGGCTGTGGAAGTCCCCCCTGAGGAGTGAGGGGTTCCAGCCCCACATCAGGCTCCCCAGCTTGGGGCATCAGTGCTGGGAAGTGGAGTCCCTATAACATCTGGCTGTGAATCTCAGTGAGACAGAGGGTTGCTGGAATCCCAGACACTCCTCTTGAGGGGCCTGTGCATGGACTCGCTTGCTCACAAACTCACTTGCTCTGAGCTCCAGTGTTGCGGCAGCAGCTCAAAAAGTGCTAGGGACACATGTGGAGGAGCTGAATTGACTAGCTTCAGGGTGAGGGTGGAAGGATATGGGGCAAGAAAGCTCTCTCCTGGCACAGAAGTGCTGGCAGACACTATTGCTCCTTTGTCCAGCCTTTTTCCCACCAAGCTAGCAGGAGCAGACAGATGCCAAATGTGAGCTCTCCATTAACTTGGTTAACACTGTTTACTCTGCCCTGTTGATTTCCTTAGACCCTGCCCCATATAACTCGTGTTCTTGTCCCAAACCTCTTTCAGTGGCTTTTCCACATAATTGGCCTGCCTGAGCTCATGCTGTGGACTTATATAAACTCTCTCAAAAGTCCACAAACCCCAAACAAGCAGTGGCTGGCCTCAGCATACCCTGTTCCACTTGTTAAGTGGCCCTAAGCCCAGCACAGGCAGTGGCCATTCTCAACTTGCATTATAACTCCAATCAGGTAGCTCCAAGCCTGACATACACTGAAGCCAGAATTGGCTTGGGACGTAGATTCAACTAAGCACCCACAAACTCAGTACAAGTGGCAGTTGGCCTCAGCTCACATTGTGGTGCCCACCAAAGTGTCCCAAGCTTGATACTAGTGGCAGCCAGCCTCAGTTCACAGCATAGCCTCTCCCAAGACCCTCCAAGCACAGCACAAGTGGAAAACAACCACACATTACTTTGTAGCTCCCACTAGGCAACCCTAGGTGAGATACAAATGGCAGCTGAACTTGCTCTTGCAGGGGCTCCCCTCCTAAGAAGCTCAAGAACCAACACATCTGGTGGCCAGCTTCAGACTACAGCAGAGTACCACCCAACTACCTCCATAAATGACACACCTGAAGGATGGAATCAGCTGGCACCAGAGTTCCACTAAAGCAACTCCCGTTCTATGTGGGGTCAGCCCCCACACAACAGCTTGTCTGCTACAGTCATGGACAACCCTCATAGCCAGTCAGCCTGAGGGTCAATCCCATCCACTGATGTGCCAATAGCAATCAGGCACAACTATAACAGTAAGGCACACACAACCCATACAAGGGACACATCCTGGAGCACCCAGCTCAGGGAACCAGGGAAATTGTGCCGCTGTGCCGCACAGGGCACCTATTACATAAGGCCACTTTGCCAAGACTGGGAGACATAGCAGATCTACCTAATACACAGAATCAACACAGGAAGTCAGACAAAATGAGGTGACAAAGAAGAACCTTAAAAGTAGCAAAAGAAACACGCAAGGGAGCGCCTATAAGACTGTCAGCTGATTTCTCAACTGAAACTTTGTAGGCCAAAAGGGAGTGGCACAAGATACTAAAAATGAGGAAAAGTAAAGACCTACAACCAAGATTACCCTACCCAGCAAAGATATCATTTAGAATGGAAGGAGAGATAAAGTGCTTCCCAGAAAAATCTAAAAAGGAGTTCATCATATCTAAACCAGTATTGCAACAAATGTGCAAGGGATGTTTTTAATTAGAAAAGATAAAAAATACGAATAAGAAAATATAAGAAAGAAAAAATTTCTCATTGACAAAGGCAAACAGTTAAAGCAGTGAATAAGCCAACTATAAAGCTAGTACAAAAGGCAAAAGTAGGAAGATAATGTTTAATTACAACAATGAATTAAGGAATACACATACACACAGTAAAACATAATGACAAAAACACAAATGTAGGGAGGGTGAATAAAAATTGTAGTGATTTTAGAATGTGTTCATACTTAAATGACCATCAAATTAAAATAGACTGCTATAAACATAGCTTGGTATAGCACATGGTAATCACAAACTAAAAATGTACAACAGATATAAGAAAAAATAGAGAGGAATCCAACATGACACTATAGAAAGTCATCAACCTACAAGAGAAGAGAGCAAAAGAATAAAAAAGGAATGGAGAAGACCAACAAAGAAGAGAGCAAAAGAATAAAAAAGGAATGGAGAAGACCAACAAAAACAATCAGAAAACAATTACTAATGCTCCAATCAAAAGAGGTATGTTGGGCCAGCCGAGTGGCACTTTCGTTAAGTGCTGGCTTCGGACGTCAGTGGCCCTGGTTCGGATCAAACATATGAGGGCCAGTGACACTGCTCTCTACAGCTAGGACAGTGAACAAAAACTCCACTTGGAGCTGGGCTGCTGCGAGAGTCTCCGGGATGGCATAGCTGCAGCCCCTGCCATAGGCTACAGTGAGTAGCCGGCAGCAAGCATGAGCGACTGGTAGCCGGTGTGATCTGCCAAGAGCCACTGTGAGCAGCTGTCCAGAGGCCAGTGATGGTACCAACATAGGCCAGTGAAGCAATGTCCTCCACGGCTGGACTGAGGAGCAGGAGGATGCAGTTTGTCTGTTCCCCTTCCCTGGTTCCCAAATGCTGTTCCCCTCCACCAATTCCAATAAAATCTTAAAAAAAAAAAGAGATATGTTGGCTGAATGGATAAAAAATAAGACCTGTATATATGCTACCTATATGAGACCCACTTCAGATTGAAAAATACACACAAACGGCAAAATAAAGGGAAGGAAAAAGATATTTCGTGCAAATGGAAATGAAAAAAACACACGCTGGTGTAGCAATACTTACATTAGACAAAACAGACTTTAAAACAAGGGCTGTAACAAGAGACAAAGAAGGGCATTTCATAATGATAGAGACCAATCCAACAAGAGGACTTAACTCTTGTAAATATGTATGCACCCAATGTAGGAGCACTTAAGTATTGGGTTGTCAGAAAAGTCATAATGCATTTTTGCAACGAAAAACAGAAAAATACATCATGACTTTTCTGACAACCCAATATATAAAGCAAATATTGATGAACATAAAGGGAGATGTCCAAAATAATACAGTAATAGTAGAGTACTTTAACACCCCATTGATGTCAATGAATAGATCATCCAGACAGAAAATCAACAAGGACACAGTGGCTTTAAATAACAGATTAGACCAGGTGGACTCATCATTTAAGATATATATATATATATATATATATATATACACACACACACACATATATATGTGTGTATATATATATATATATATAAAACATTTCACTGAAAAGCAGCAGAATATACATTCCTTTTTTTTTTAAATTGCGGAATTGGGGGAGGGGAACAGCATTGGGGAACTGGAAAGGGGAACAAACAAGTTGTTGTACTTACGTTCTTCAGTCTAGTTGTGAAGGACATTGCTTTACTGGCCCATGTTGGTATCATCATTGCGCTCTTCTCGAGTGAGGCAGATCGGTTGTCGGCCTCTGGACGGCCACTCACAGCAGTTCTTGGCAGCTCACACTGGCTGCTGGCCACTCACTGTAGCCTATGGCAGCCCACTGCAGCAGGGGCTGCAGCTATGCCGTCCAGGGGACTCACAGCAGCCCAGCTCCAGGTGGAGCTGTTCACCACCTTAGCTGTAGAGGGCAGAGTCACTGGCCCTCATATGTGGGATCTGAGCTGGGGCCATTGGCATCCCAAGCCAGCTCTTAACCAATGCGCCACTCAGCTGGCCCAGAATATACATTCTTTTCAAGTGCACATGGAACATTTTCCTGGATAAACCATGTCAGGCTATGAAACCAGTCTCAAGAAATTTGAGAAGACTGAAATCATGTCAAGCATCTTCTCCAATCAAAATAGTATGAAACTAGAAATCAATTACAAGAAGAAAACTGAAAAATACACAAACATATGGGGACTCATTACATTCCACTAAACAATGAATGAGATAACAATGCAATCAATGAAGAAATCAAGAGACTTTGAGACAAATGAAAATGAAAACAAAACGACTCAAAATCTATGGGACACAACAAAAACAGTTGTAAGAGGGAAAGTCATAGGAAATTCAATGCAGGCCTACCTCAGGAAATAAGAGAAATCTCAATCAATCTAACCTTACAACCAGAGGAACTAGAAAAAAAGAACAAACAAAGCCTAAAGTGAGTATAAGGAAGGAAACAATAAAGATCCGGGTGGAAATAAATGAAATAGTCTAAAAAAGGTCATCAAAATCAAGAGATGGTCCTTTGAAAAGATAAACAAATTGATAAGTCTTAGCCAGCCTCATCAAGGAAAAAAAAGAGAGGGCCCAAATAAAATCAGAAATGAAAGAGAGATGACAACTAACACCACAGAAATACAAAGGATTATAAGGAAATACTATGAACTCTTATATGCCTACAAATATACAACTTGGAGGATATAGATAAATTCCTAGAAACATACAATTCCACAGCTGAATCAAGAAGCAGCAGAAAATCTGAACAGACCAATAACTGCTAATAAAATTGAATCAGTAATCAAAAAATTCCCAACAAACAAAAGCCTTGGACCAGATGGCCTCACAGGTGAATTTTGCCAAACATTCAAACAAGAATTAATACTTATTTTTCTCAAATTATTCCAAAAAATTTAAGAAAAGGGAAGGCTCCCAAACTCATTTTATGAGGCCAGCATTACTCTGATACTAAATCAGACAAAGACACTACAAAAAAAGAAAATTATATGGCAGGATGGCTCAGCTAAAAAAAAAAAAAAGCAAAAAAAAGAAAATTATAGGCCAATATCCATAATGAACATAGATGCAAAAATCCTCACCAAACTATTAGCAAACCAAATTCAGCAATAAATTAAAAAGGTCATATACCATGATTAAGTAAAATTTATTCCCTAGATACAAGTTGGGTTCAATATTTGCAAATCAATTAATGTGATATACCACATAAACAAAATGAAGGATAAAAATAATATGATGATATCAATAGATGTATAAAAAGAGTTTGACAAAATTTAACATCCATTCATGATAAAAACTCACAGCAAAGTGGAGATAGAGGGAACATATCTCAACAAAATAAAGACCATATATGACAAACGCACAGTTAACATCATACTCAACCATGAAAAGCTAAAAACTTTTTCTTTAAGATAAGGAACAAGTCAAGGATGTCTACTTTCACCACTTTTATTTAACATAGTATTGGAAATCCTGGCTATAACAATCACACAAGAAAATGAAATAAAAGGCGTCCAAATTGGAAAGGAAGAAGTAAAACTGTCATTATTTGATGATATATTATATAGAAAGAACTTTAAAAAATGCACCAGGAGGGCCGGCCGAGTGGCACAGTGGTTAAGCGCTGGCTTGGGAAGCCAGCAGCCCCGGTTTGTGTCCCACATATGAGGGCCAGTGACACTGCCCTCAAAAAAAAAAAAAATGCACCAGGAAAGCTATTAAAACTAACACATGAATTCAGTAAAGTAGCAGGATACAAAATTAATATTCAGAAATTGGTTGCATTTTTATAAACCAATAACCAACTATCAGAAAGAAATTAAGAAAATAATCCCATTTACAACTTTATCTAAAAGAATAAAATACCAAGGAATAAATTTAACCAAGTAGGTAAAGGACCAGTACTCATAAAACTTTAAAGAAAACTTTGAAGAAAGAGGGCCGGCCGAGTTGCTCAGTTGGTTAAGAGTTGGCTTAGAGTGTGAGCTCTGAGCAACAGGGCTGCTGGTTCGATTCCCACATGGGTCAGTGAACGCTGTGCTGGAGCTGAGCTGTCACTGATCTGCCAACAGGTGGCAGGTTGGCTCAGTCGGTGTAACAGCAAGATTGCCTGTTCGATGGTGGGCTACCCGCAACTAAGACTGAACTTGGCACCTTGAGCTGAGCTGCTGCCTGGATGGCTCAGTGGGTAGGGCGTGTGCTCTTAACAACAAAGCTGCTGGGTTCAACTCCCGCTTGGGATGGTGGATACGTCCACCCGCAACTAAGACTGAACTCAGCACCTTTGTTTTTTTTTGTTTTTTTTTTAGCTGAGCCATCCTGCCACCTGTTGGCAGCTCAACAGCAACTCAGCTCGGGCTGGCCTTGAACCGCTGTTGCTCAGAGCTCAGCTTGCACTCTTGAGCGAGCTCTTAACCAACTGAGCCATTCGGCCGGCCCTGAACTCAGCACCTTGAGCTGAGCTGCCGCCTGGATGGCTCAGTGGATAGAGCGTGTGCTCTTAACAAGGCTGCTGGTTCAACTTCCGCATGGGATGGTGGCTACACACACTCACAACTAAGATTGAAAACAGCACCTAGAGCTTAGAGGCCACGAGCTGCCAACGGGAAGCCAGATGGTGACGGGCACCCTCCACAACAAAGACTGAAGAACAACAACTCGGCTGGTCCCCTTCCCCAATTCCCCAACACTGTTCCCTCCCCCAATTCCCAAATAAAATCTAAACAAACAAACAAACAAACAAACCAAAAAGAAGCAAACAAAAAAAAAGACATTGAAGAAAGAAATTGAAGGTACAAATAAATGGAAGGATATAGCATGCTCAGTGATAGGAAGAATTAACATTGTTAAAATATCCACCCTACCCAAATCAATCTGCAGATTCAATGTAATCCCTACCAAAATACCAATGGCTTGTGTGTTTTTTTGTTGTTTTTTTTTGAGGGCAGTGCCACTGGCCCTCATATGTGGGACCCGAACTGGGGCCGCTGGCTTCCCAAGCCAGCGCTTAACCACACCAATGACATTTTTAACAGAACTAGAACAAATAATTCTAAAATTTATATGAAACCATAAAAGACCCTGAAGAGCCAAAGCGATCCTTGAAAGAACAAAGTTGGACGTATCATGCTGCCTGATATCAAACTACACTACAAGGTAGTAATCAAAACAGCATGGAACTGGCATAAAAACAGACACAAATATCAATGTAACAGAATAGAGAGCCCAGAAATAAACGCACACCTATATGGTCAATTAATCTATAAAAAAGGAGGCAAGAATATACAATGCGGTAAAGACAGTCTATTCAATAAATAGTGCTGGGAAAACTCGATAGACATATGCAAAGAAAGAAAAGGGATCACTTTCTTACATTACATTCAAGAATAAACTCAAAATGGATTAAAGACTTAAATATAAGACCCAAACCCGTACAACTTCTGAAAAAAAACATAGGCAGTAAACTCTTTGACATTCTTCTTAGTAACGTTTTTTTGGATATGTCTCCACAGGCAAGGGAAACAAAGGAAAAAAATAAACAAATGGGACTACATAAAACTGAAGAGTTTTTGCACAGCAAAGGAAACCACCAACAAAACAAAAAGACAACCTACTGAATGGGAGAGTATATTCACTAATGACACATCTTATAAGGGGTTAATATAAAAATATATAAGGAACGTATACAACTTAACACCAAAAGAAAAAATAACCTGATTAATAAATGAGCAGAGGACCTGAATAGACATTTCTCCAATGAGGACACACAGGTGGCCAATCTGAATATGAAAAGATGCTCAACACCACTAATCATCAGGGAAATGCAAATTAAAAAGAACAATGAGATATCACCTCACACCTGTCAGAATGGCTATCATCAATAAATCAACAAGTGTTGAGGAGGATGTGGAGAGAAGGGAATCATGCACTCTTGGTGGGATTGTAAATTGGTGCAGCCACTACAGAAAACAGTGTGGAGGTTCCTCAAAAATTAAGTGAACTACCATGTGACCTAGCAAATCCCTTCCGGGGTATTTATTCAAAGAAAGCCAAAACACTAATTGGAAAAGATATATGCAGCTCTATGTTCATTGCAGCATATTTACAAAAGCCAAGGTATGAAAGCAACCCCGGTGTCTATCCATAGACGAACTGATAAAGAATTGGTACTTATATACAATGGAATAATACTCAGCCATAAGTAAAAATTAAATCTTGCTATTTGCGACAACATGGATGGACCTAGAGGGTATTATGTTAAGTGAAATAAGTCAGAGAAAGACAAATACCATATGATTTCACTTAAATGTGGAATCCAAAAAACAAAATAAATGAGCCAACAAAGCAGAAACAAACTCGTTGAAAGAAGAAATTGATAGCTGTCAGATAGGATGGAGGTTGGGGGATGGATGACACAGGGGCAGGGATTGAGGACAAGTCGCCAGTTATAAAACAGTCATGGGAATGTAAAGTACAGCATAGGGAAATAGTCAATAATATTGTAATAACTACATATGGTGTCAGGTGGGTACTACATTTATGGGGCGATCAGATCTTAAGTTATATGTCTAATAGGTACATTGTGCACCTAAAATTAACATTGTATGTCAACTGTAATTTTTTAAAAAATGTCAAAGATCCCTCACAACCCAATTGAGTTGGGAAGGGCAAGTACCATCCATTTTAGAGGTTATATAATAGGTTCATAAAGTTAAGGCCTGACAAGAGCTGGTGACCAGATTACAGGCTTCTCAATTCTGGGTTACTGCACTTCCCTTGTATGGTAAACATTGGTTCCTTTGATCAAATCATGCAACTGTTGAGCGCTTAGTACATCTGACGCTAATTGGCGAAAGATTAAACATCCTGCACCTGGCAGGTGGGCAAAGGAAGACGAACATTAAGCCCAGAAGATGGGCATTAAGCTCAGAAGACGACTTTCTGGGCCTGACCACAGCCTCTGTGGGCCTTCCGTGCACGTCGCTCTCAGTGCCAGAAACAAGCCTGATCCTGAGCCCGCCACGCAAGCGTAATAGCGCAAAAGGAGAAAACCACGCCCCTGTGCATGTCTGCGCAGTGGCGCAAAAAGAAGACCAAGTCTCCGCGTAAGCACGCGCAGTAGCGCGGGGGCGTGGCAGCGCAGCACGCTCCTCCCCGGGCTGATGTCTGCTAGGGCGGCGATTTCAAATTCAGCAACATTCCCTCTGCCTGCTCACTGACCTGGCCTCAAGCGAAGCTGTCCTGCTGGCGAGGAGGGTGAGCGCGGCGCCGAGTGATAACAGAGCTGAGGGCGCGGAGAAACGAGATAAGAAAGGGCAAACTGCAGTATAAGTGCAAATGGGGGACTGTGTGCGAAGGAGTGGGGTGTAGGGCGCGGGAGAAGTTTCCGGATCTGGAGGGGGTGGGGCTAGCGTGTGATTGACAGGCGAGAAGCCAATGCGAGGGGGAAGGGGAGGCCAGTGAGGGCGGGACCTGCAGTTGAACTGGAGCGGTGTTTCGGGAGTAATAGCTAACCCGCACCAAAGACTCCAGAAGCCTATCTATGCTAAGTGCTTTTCATAAATTATCTTATTAGTGGTCACTGCGACCGTATGAGTGTGCGCTTTTACCTGTTTCTCTTTTACACGTGAGGAAACTGAGAATTAGGGATATTAACGTAAGCAAGGATACGGCTGGGATCCCAAATTTGGCAATCTGACCCCGAAGCCCTCATGTTAATGGCTCTGCCCTTTAGGTAATCGAGGTAGAATGGGGTCCAGTAAAGAGGATTGGGGTTAATGGAATTGATCAGCTTGTTGGAGGGTGTGTCATGAAAAGTGGAAATAAATACCGGTAAGTAGCAAGTTTTTCCGAGACGGTGTGAGAACGCTTAGAATGGAGCTGGGAGGGAGACAAAGTCAGAGCAAGGTGAGACAGCGGGGGCTGTCGGCCAGGCCATGTCCCCAGCTATGGGAGTACTGCAGCTCTGCTGTGTGCTTTGGCTCTGGATTAACAGCAGGTGCAGAAAACGTTTCTTCTCTTGGGGCTGTTTCTCCCAGGTGTGTGAAGTTAAAGCATTTCAGGAGTGTAACAGGATAGTACCTGCTTGGGCTGCCTGCCGTAACAAACTACCATACACTGGGTGGCTTACACAACAGAAGTTTCTTTCTCACAGTTCTAGAAGCTGGGAAGTCCAAGATCGAGGTGCCAGCCTATTCAGCTCCTGGTGAGGGCCCTCTTCCTGTCTTGCGGAAGACCATGTCTTACCATGTACTCACTTGGCTGGTAAGGGGAGAGCCCTCTCTCTTCCTCCTATAAGGACACCAATCCTTATAAGGATAGGACCCCATTGTAACAACTTATTTAATATTAATTACCTCCTTCATTTAATCTTAATTACCTCGAAAAACCTCCATCTTCAAAGAGTCTCATGGTGGGGGTTAGAGCTTTAACACATGAATTTGGGGAAGGGGGAGACACAGTTCAGTCTGTCACAGTAGTTTATACTCCAGTAACAAATGATAATTGAAGACGGAAGAAAAGGAACATTTTCAGAACTAATATGCACCTGAGGTGCTTTCATGTATATTATCTCATTTGGTGAGCATAGGATTTGCTGTTCTGGTGTGTGCCTGAGCCCTGGAGGGGAATTCTAGGAAGAACTTGTGTGGGAGGTCATGGTTGTCCTCACAGGCAACCTGCAGAGGTCAGAAAGAGCTACACCAAATATCCTTAATAGCACTTAGTGTATCCATTATTCATGGATTTGTCTAAACCTCTGTTTAACTTTTTACTTAGCTTGTTCTGCTTCTGGAATAATGAGATCCATAATTACCACCCACAGGTAGTGAAATAATAATTACTTTTGTTCTGTATTGTTTTGTCTTGTCATTCTAAAGTTTGGTAACCACATCTCTTCACTGTAGTTACCCTGGTGGGAGGAAGAGTGAGGAAATACAAAGCTCGGGTTTGAAGGTCTGGCAGATGTGCATTTAAATCTTGATTCAAGCACTTGCTGAGTGACTGGGCAAGTCGCATTAACCTTTCTGAGTGTCAGTTTCTTCATCTATAAAACACCTAATAAAAATACTGACCACATGGTGTTCTTGCGACATTATATAAAACAGTTTGAAACTATTTAAGAACTGGCCCTTGGACTAGGTATTTAAGTCATGGGACCTCCACAGCCCACACCTCTGAAGAACAAAAACCTCCACCTACAGCCCCCAAGTCAAGCTGGCCATTCATTCATTCATCCATCCATCCAATTTTTATTGAATGCCTGCTAGTTGCCAAGGCACCTGGTTTTCTGGGTGCTATGGGCAGGGAAGAACAAAGCAGACAATGTTCCTATTTTTATGCAGCTTATATTCTAGTGGGGGAGGATGGTAAATAAAATAAGTTGAGGTAGTGCTATAAGCTGTGAAGAAATTAACACATTGTATGCGGGCATTTGAGCGATATGACGAGTTGACTCGTTTCCCACAAACAATGTGTTAAGTATAGAGTAATGAAATAAAAGAGTGACTTAGAGCAGTGTGCATGTGTGCATACGCATTTATTTAGGCAGGTAGTGATATTTGACTACTATAGGGTGGCCAAGTAGAGAGAGAGAGAGGCTTCTCTGAGGAGCTGAGTCTTAAATGCTAAGGACTCATTCCCCAGGCAGTACAGGATGGAAAGTGTGAGGCCCCATCTAATTAGATCAGGCTGGTGCTACACCAAATGTCCTGTAGGTTGTCCAATGAGAGGAGATGCCCATCAGATTTTTCTCTTGGGATTTAGAACTAAGCAACATGAAAAAATTTTCACTTGGCGGTGGGAGCTGAAGCCAAAAGGTAGAGGGGGCTGAAGAGGCCATGTACAGGCTGAAGTTTTGAATGAGCAGAAACTGTAAGCAGAGGGAGTCCTCCAGTGGCTCCATCTAGGGTGTGAGTGAGTGAGCAGGAGATTGAAAATCTAGGGGTTTTTACTTATTGGTGAGGTTCCTGGAGCTGTCGTGAAATCTGAACTACTTTGTAGGTCTGGTCTACAAGAACTCCCACCCTGTCAGTGGCTGCTGTTCTTGGTTTCCCCAGATCATCTCAATCCTTAATGTCTCCATAGGTATCTCTTCAGTAACGTTCCCTTTTACTTCTAGTTAGCTCTTGCAGCCAGGTAAGTTTAACTAAAACATAGCCGTATGGAAATGGGTTTGGATCCCTGGTTTTCCTTTAATTAGCTGAGGCTTCAAACAATCATTTCATTTCTGGAAACATCAGTATCCAACAACTGTATTTTTACAGTGCTATTTAGATTAAATAAGATGGTAAAAGTAAAAGGGCCTACAGAGTGCTTAACACATAGTAGGTGATCAGTTTGTTAGATGCCTTTCTTCTTCCCCTTGTGTTTTAATGGTTATGTCATTAGCATGCTTCCCTTTCAGTGTTAAATTTCGGTCCTTGTTTTTTTTTTAAGTCACCCTTCTTATAGTTATTCTTCCACCTCTAGTCATTTGAACTACCCCTGAACTATTAACCGGAAGAATATCCTGGCAACTGCCTTTCCCTCGTAAATGAATCGACACTGTTACTGGTCTTATTGAGGCCAGATATGTAGCAAAGATGTAAATGGTTTTAGGTTTATTAATATTTGTACTTATAAAATAGGGTCTGCTTTGTAGCTTGGAGCAGGACTTCTGGAGAGAGCCAGGCTGGAAGAGTCAGTCCTCCAAATAGTGAGTGAAGGAAGAAAGGGTATGCGAAAGCTATCTCAGAGAAATTGGGTTCAGAAGAGAGGAAAAAAATTACAGACACAGAGAAGACAAGTCTGTCTTAGACCTTGGCCTGGCAAGGGAAGAGAGAGGCTGTGGTCTCAGTACTGGGAGCACTTCCAACCAGGCTCAGTCCCTGTGAAGAGAGCTCTGCCAATCAGAGCCAGGCAGAAAGGTTTTATTTCTTGAGACCAATAACATTTTTAGAGGCAGCTCTGGTTTGTACCGGAAATGGAGGCTAGGATGAACTAAGTAGAAAACTAAAAATATCTGTGAGATAGGGATGTATATATTAATCTGTACCATGTAAAAATAAAGGTACTTGTCATTTACAGGTCTTTCCAGCAAGATAGAGTGAAGCAGTTTTGTCATGTGAATGCTGCATGTGGTGATGGCAAGAATAATGCTGTAAAAGCAATTACAGGCAACATCCTTGATCCCAGGAGCACAGGTCTTCCAGGGGAAACCTCCAGGCCTTTCAGAGAGGCATTAGAAGGGTATCCAGGCAGCAAAGGCATCCCAGGTGAGATGGCAGGGGATTTGTGGATAGGGGCTTTCCTAGGCTGCATTCTGCTATAGCCATTTCTGATAAATGTCACTAGGTGGATTGCATGATTTGGTCTGGCTTCACAGGGATATGCACATGATGGAGAGAACATGATCTCTGCTTGCAAGTGTGTGTGTGTGTATAAATATATAAATATAAATACACACACACACACACACACACACACACACAACCTAAGGAGAAATTCCATAACTAGTATCGAGACTGCTCTTAGGACCTATTCTAGATTTCAGGCCAGTTCTTCCTGCCTCATCAGAGAACTCCCTTTTTTTTTTTTTTCCTCCTAGGACCATGGCTAATAAAACCCAGGAGATTGGTGGCATCCATTTCCCTTTTCCCTTCACGCCCTATTCCATCCAGAAAGACTTCATGGAAGAGCTATACCAGGTGTTAGAGGCTGGCAAGATTGGGATATTTGAGAGTCCAACTGGCACTGTGAGTATGAATAGTTGGGGCCTAAGTGGGCCCTGGGAGACCCTGCCTGCACCCAGCCAGAGGCAGCATGGCACTCTTGTTGGGCTGTGCAGAAATGCTCGTGATCTGAAGTTGGGCAAAGTAGTTCGCTCAGTTCACCTTTCTGAGTAGGACTCACTTCCCTCTATTAAATTGTGAAATATAGCCCCAAGGTCTGAGAAAATTAGGCTAAAAGCAAATGAGACTTTGAATGTCTGGGCACACAGCTCCTTTGATGTTGCACAACAGAGAAGTTACTTATTTACAGATTAATCCTACTGGCTTAGCCTCCAGGAATTAGGTTACTGAGTGCTGGAGCGATCCAGTCCCAGGCCGCTTAAGTTTTTTTTCCCTGGCCTGGAATGAGGGCTTTATTAGAGGTTGGCCATTGAAGATTATTGGGGCTCTGGCGACTAGTTACCACTTCTCTCTCGCACTTTATTTTATATTTAGCAAGTACTATGTGGTAATGAAATGTGTATGTTGATGTGAAGGTCCTTCAGCGTGGCTGTCACCGCCTGGAGGATAAGGACCTTATGGTCCTCACCTCTGTGTCCCTGTCATTTAGCAGAGCTTGGCCCATTTGGCTTGCAGGAGGCTCTTCATAAGTGTGTGTTGAATGAATGAATGAATGAATGAATAAAAGAAAGTGACTCATTCCTTTTCTCTCACTTGCTGATGGAAGTGTACCACTTGCTCTTGAGATGACACGATCTCCTGGGATAGAAAGAGCAGACTGGGGTACTCTTTTGTTTCATTTTGTTCTTTAATATATGTACAGTGAGAGAATAAGTCCTGCCAGTTAACAAAATGTGGACTGTGAATATAATGTACCGAATGGTTTGTTTTTTTAAATAGTATTCTACTAGCATTTTAACCTTCCATTTAAACCCATAGCAATACGACTTCTTCCCCTACCAACTGACTGAAATATTTTTTAGGATCAGTAGTGACTTTCTGGTTAATACATCAGGGTATCTCAAGTCCTTATTTTGACCACTCTGCAATGTTTGACATTGTTGAACATCTCCCTTGGTTAAAGCAATATAAAAATTTTAATCAAAGAATAATGCATGTTATTTAAAAAGTCAGATTTATCGTGTTATTTAAAAAGTCCCTGGGCAGGTGTTTTTAATTCTTTTATCTGTTTCTTAAGAAATACTTGGCGGGCCGGCTGAGTGGCATGGTGGTTAAGTGCTGGCTTGAGAAGCCAGCGGCCCTGGTTCGGGTCCCACATATGAGGGTCAGTGACACTGCCCTCAAAAAAAAAGAAAGAAAGAAAGAAATACTTGGCATAGCACATTTGAAAACATAAGCTGTATGCTGCTGTTGTTTGATTTACTAACTTTAGTCATTAGTACCTTCCTCTTGTGATAGATAAGATGTAGCTTTCTTAACGCCCCTTTTCCTTCCCTCTCCCGATGTTATCTATTTTTATTCTCTGCTAAGTATACAATGATTGTTTTTTCTTGAATAGTTTTTCATTTTTCTAGAGTTAATAATTGCCTTTTAAAAGTTTGTTTAGTTTTTAATATACTTAGCCAACTCCTCACACACTGCACAGTGGTTTCTCAACATGATACAGGTTTCCTGCACTATTTGAAAGTACAGTTGGCCCTCCGTATTCGCACATTCTGCATCCATGGGTTCAACCCACCTCAGATCAAAAGTATTGGGAAAAAACTGTTATGTTGTTATCATGTAGTTAGGCTACGACGGTCTTATCATTATTCCATAAACGATAGAGTATAACAACTATTTCCATAACATTTACATTGTATTAGGTATTATAAGTAATCTAGACATGATTTAAATTATACAGGCGGATGTGCATAGGTTATATACAAATACTATGCCATTTTATTTATTTATTTATTTTTTGGGGTTTTTTTTGAGGGCAGTGTTACTGGCCCTCATATGTGGGACCCGAACTGGGGCTGCTGGCTTCTCAAGCCAGCGCTTAACCACCGCGCCACTCGGCTGGCCCAAACTATTCCTTCCTTTTAATCTAGACATGATTTAATCTAGACATGATTTAAATTATACAGGAGGATGTGCATAGGTTATATACAAATACTATGCCATTTTTTTTATTTATTCATTTTTTTTTTTTTTTTTGAGGGCAGTGTTACTGGCCCTCATATGTGGGACCCGAACCGGGGCTGCTGGCTTCCCAAGCCAGCGCTTAACCACCGCACCACTCGGCCAGCCCTACTATGCCATTTTATATGAAGGACATGAGCACCTGCAGATTTTGATATCCTTGGGGGGTCTTGGAACTAATCTCCTCATGGATACCGACTGGCGAGTGTAGAGCGTTCCTATGAAACCTTTCATAAACCAAAACGACAAAAGGGAAGAGTATCTGCCCACTTTACCAAAGCTCATGTAATGCCAGTTTGCTTTTATGAAAAACTTAAGTTTGCCTAATGAGAACTTTTGGAAAGCAGGGGATACCTGTATTCAATACATAAAATTATCGTGTTGGTCTGCTAGAGCTGCCACAACAAAATACCATAGACTGGGTGCCTTAAGTGAGAGAAATGTATTCTCTCCCAGTTCTAGAGCTTGAAAAGTCCAGGATCAAGGCTGCAGCAGGCTTTGGTTTCCAGTGAGGAGACTTCCTGGCTTGCAGACCGCCACCTTCTCGCTGTGTCCTACACATGGCAGAGACAGAAAGATCTTTGGTGTCTCTTCCCCTTTTTATAAGGACAACACCAGCTCTATCAGATTAGGGTTCTACCTGTATGCCCTCATTTAACCTTAATCACCTCCTAAAAGGCTCTTTCTCCAGTATGGTCACATGAGGGATCAGGGCTGAAACATATAAATGTTGTGGGGACACAATGCAGTCCATAGCCATGATCAGTTCCATTTTACCCTGGACACTTGCTTCTCAAAGACCTCCTTTCTTATGTTCTAATCAGGATTAGTTGCTCCTTAGACCTATATCACAGTCATTGTCCTAGGATTTCTTTTGCTCCTTTAAAAAAAAAAAATCAACTTTGTTGAGTATAATTAACATAATAAATTATATCCCTTTAAAGTCTACAACTTCAACGGGTTTTGACAGATATACACACCCGTGTCAACACCACCACAATCAAGATGCAAAACACTTCTGTTGCTCTAAAGTTCATTGTGCTTCTTGGAAGTTGATCCCTGTTGCTGTTCCTCCACTCCCCCCTCACCCCAGTCCCAGCCAGTCATCAATCCACTTTCTGTTTCTGTAATATAGTATTCTTTCCACTATTTCATAAAATGAAATCATAGTATGTACTTTTTTGTGTCTGGTTTCTTTTGCTAAGGCAGCATAATGTTTTTGAGATTCATCCATGTTGTTGTGTATATTCTTCCCTTATTTTTTCTGTGTTGGATTCTCTGTTTCTTGGATTCCATATCTTCTTGGTTCTCTTCCTTGTTTTGATAGAGAACATTCCTGAGAAATGTTGTATAGAAGGTAACTGTTTAAGACTTTGCTTTGTCTGAAAATGTATTAATTCTGCCTTTTAACTTGGTTGGTATTGATAGTTTAGTTGGGTATACAATTCTAGCTTCAAAATAATTTTCCCTCACTATTGCTCCCTTTGTCCCATGGTTTCCATTGTTACTATTGAAAAGCCCAGTGGCGATCTGCACCTCAGTTCTTTGTGACCTGATCCCACCCCACCCTCCAAAGTTTTCAGGATCATCTTTTTATCCGTTGTGTTCTGAAATTACATGTTGATGCATATGTTTGATTTCTTGTGCTGGCCACTGGATGGGCACTTTTCCTTTGGGGGTTTCTCTCTCAGTTCTGAGACATTTTCTTATATTTGATCATCATCTTCCTGGTACTGCCATTCATTGGGTTTTGGACCTCCTGGTGAATCCTGTAATTATGTTTTCTTCTAATTGTCCATCTCTTTGGGTACATTGGCTTGTCTTTGTTTTATTTTTGCTTTAAATTCTACTTCTTTGAGATTTCTTTAACTTTTGCCCAATCTTTCTATTCAGTTTATTTTCATCTCTTTAATATTCAAGAATTTGTTCTTATTCTCTGATTTTAACAAATGGCATCCTGTTCTTGTTTCATGGAAATAATATCTTTCTGAAGATATCAAGTTTAGTAGTATTTTGAAGTTTTGTTTCCCCTGCATTGTCTTGTCCTGTTCCCCCTCTCTCGCCCAAATTTGGGTTCTGTGTTTTGTTTGGAGGCTTTCCTCAAATGTCGGGCAATCCTTGACTATCTTCTCTTGGTGTTGGAAGGAAAAGCCACTACAAGGCTGAGTGAAAGGCCTGTGGTGCAGGCTGGCTGGACCAGTGGGCTGGGCATCTCTGCTGGGGTCTCCAGTTTTTCCAGAGAAGGTTCTTCTAAACTTCCCTAGTGGGTCCAAGCCTGACTGCCAGTATTCTTGAGGGTGTCCTGGAGAAGAGGCTTCAGGTATCGTTTCTCACTAAATGCCTGCTTTCAGCCCAGTCCGCTTTCCCACCTTTAACTTAACCTGCTGTCTCCAGGTCCCTCCTGGCTCACCTTTCCCAGATAATAAACTTCCTGTCTCTGTGAGGAGTGGGGACTGCTCTTGGGGATCTGATTATTCTTTAAAGAATTTCCATCAGTCTTGTGTTTTCAGCGCCATGCCTTGTCCCTGCTGGATTCTGGGCGTTCTCAGGAGAACTGGGGAGCCCGCTGCAGGCACCTCAGCGTAGTGTCCTTTACTCTGCTGAGTCAGTTCCGTTTCTCTGCTTCCGGCTCTTTTCAAACTTGGTATTGCCTCTCCTTCCACTTCCTTTGTGTTTTGTGGGTGTAAGCCTCTATTTCTTTGGTGTAATCTTAGTGTGTTTCAGAAAACGACATAGAAGAGCACGTGTTCATTCTGCCTTCTATAACCAGAAGGGCCACCTCCTCCCTGTCAGGTCTCTCTGTCTCTTCCCTTGCCCATCCCAGGCGTCCTTTTTCTCTGCTCAGCCCTTCATGTTGATGCTCTCGGTTCTGTGGCCTCGTTTCCTTGCCATGTCCTTCACTTTCCTTCACATTCTGATGTCTTCTGTTCCACAGTTCCGAGAGTTCCTCTCCTGCCCCTGTGCCCCACTGCCTGCAGGGGGTGCCATGCTGTTACAGACTGGGCCTGCCCTGCTAGTCCTCTGCCTGGGATGCCTGGCTCCTCCGCATGAGCTGCCTGATGCTGCCTGTTTTCCCTTTTTAAGCCTTTCACGAGACTACCACATTGAGTTGACCTCTCGCCTTTGTGCCCACTGCCCTTTGTGTAGCATTGCGTACTGGGAGTCTGTGCCCTGCAGGGATCCGTGAAGCTCTTCAAAATCATGTTTTTAAGTTTGTGCCTACGGGCGTTTTCTAGGTTGCTCCGCGTGTCTGTGTTCCCAGTATCAAGCCCAGTGCTCGCTACAGGTGTTTAGGATGAATGAATTTATCTCGGTGTACATTTTTTAATTTTGTTATCTTGGATGTTACCCCAGAAAATACCATTGCTCAAAGGTAGGTATACTGTGGGTACTTCATGAAATTTATTTCAAAACTGAGGTGAGACTTTGGTTATACAGCCTTTCGTCATTTCCCAGCCTAAAGTTTTGTGGCTTTGTTATAGAATATAGAACTGCAGGGCTTTAATTAACTTTCTTCTTTGTGTTAGAGTATACCCACAGTTGTTTCTGGAAGATAACTTTGACCATCCCCTCAGGAACTTCCTCAGCTCGTTTTCAAGTGGCCGGTGCTGGCTCTAACGAGAGGTCTGTCCCTGGGCCGTAGTTACAGGGGGACGTCTTGCCTACACCCCTATCTTTGAGACAGCTAACGCTGATGGCTCCCACTGGCAGTGTAGAATGGCTGCCCCCTAGGTTTTTTGGAGGGAGTGCTGTCTGCAGGTCTTTACCACTCAGTATTTATCAGAAAGTGACAGAAATAGTACATATGGGGCTTTTCTAAAGATCTATGAGACATCCGTTCTTCACAAGTGTCAGTCTGTCAAATGGACTTCCAAGAATTTGATGAAAGCTAATAGATTCTCACCCCAGGATAATAATAATTTTACCATTACTTTATAATAGCAAAAAAAAAAAAAAAAAGGCTCCAGTTGGTCACTTACATACCAGGTATTCTTCTAGTCCTGTTGTAGGTATTAACCTGTACTTGTATTAACTTAATACTTGCAGCGATTCTCAGGAAGGTGCTACTGTCATTCCCATTTTGCATTTGTAGAAACAAGCCTAGAGAGATTAGCCTGAGGTCACAGAGCTGGTATGTCGAGGAGCCAGTATTTGATCCAGGCAGCTTGGTTGTAGAGTCTGAAACCTTAGCCATGTGCTCTGCTGTTTCCCCAACTGTAGACACACATGCATTTCACCTGCAATTCATTCAAGCCCAGATCGTCCCTGGGTTAAGTAGGCTTGGGAACTGATGGCCTAGACCAGGAGGTATTGGCCCCTCCAGAGGCTCACTGACCTGAACTGCCCTGAACTGCCTTTTGGACACTAGACCAGGCAGCTTTGTGAAACTCCCTGCAGCAGCCCCTCTAGAAGGACTGTTAGTCTTTTCACACTGTTACAACAAAATCACCCTGATGCCAGTGAGGTGAATCCCCCAGAGTGGGGACTCAGGCCCCGGGACAGCGGGGTTCATGGCTTCACATAGGAAAGAATTCAAATGTGAGCCAATACAGTTTAAAGTGCAGGTAGTTTACTTAGCAGAGAGTAAGTAAGAAAAGAAAGGCCACCCCACAAACAAGAATGGCAGCCTTTAATCGCTAGTGGAAGAGACCCTTTCCATCCCCTGGGCTAGGGTTTATGTGTGTGTCTTGTTTCCATGGAAAACTTCTTGGTATGGGGAACTTCTGCAAGGTCCAAGAAGAATTGGGGCAGGTTTACCTTTGACTTTTGGAAGGTACAGCGAGAATAGCTATGATGCAATCTCTTTGCTCAGTAGGCTTCAGATGATCTATTCTGTGTGATGGATTAACGTCTGCCCGAGTTCTGTGTCTTGGAGCACGTTGGCAGCAGGCTTGGAATCCAACCTCCTAGTTCTTTCTTCTGTAAAAACAGTCCCTATACCCCTTCCCTGTATTACCACACCTGGGAGGCTTAAGCAACAGAAATTTATTCTCTCACAGTGTTGGAGGCCAGAAGTCTGAAATCAAGATCTTGGCAGGGTTGGTTCTGAAGGCAGTGAGAAGAGGGTCTGGTCAGGCCCCTCTCCTTGGCTTGTAAAAGGCCGTCTTCTCCCTGTAGATTGCCCTTCTATGTCTGCCTCTGTGTCCAAATTCCTGTCCCCCAGCCCCCGCTTGTTTTTAAAGATTTTATTGGGGAATTGAGGGAGGGAACAGTGTTGGGGAATTGGGGAAGGGGAACAGCCAAGTTGCTGTCCTTCAATCTTAGTTGTGGAGGGCACAGCTAGCTCAGCTCCAAGTCCAGTCACCATCTGGCTGCCCATTGGCAGCTCAGCTCAAGGTGCTGTGCTCAATCTTAGTTGCAGGCGGGCGGAGCCCACCATCCCCTGCTGGAGTCAACCAAGAAACCTTGTTGTTAGGAGCACGTGCTCTCACCGGCCTAGCCATCCTACCACCTGTTGGCAGCTCAGCAACAGCTCACTGGCCCATGTGGGAATCCAGTCCTGCTCAGAGCTCGCACTCTTAACCAACTGAGCCACTCAACTGGCCCAAATTTCCCCCTTTTTTTTTTTTTTTTTTTTTTTTTGAGAGCAGTGTCACTGGCCCTCATACGTGGGACCTGAACCGGGGCCGCTGGCTTCGCAAGCCAGCACTTAACCACTGTGCCACTCGGCCAGCCCCCAAATTTCCCCTTTTTAAGGACACTAGTCATATTGGATTAGGGCCCATCTCTTCTGAACTAAATACAAGGTGTGATCAACAAATACAGTGAATGTTTAAATTTTTAAAAATTTATTACAGTAAAAGACATATTACCATTAATCACCCTCAAAATACTCTCCCTTGCTTTGAGCACACTTATCCCCTTGTTCTTGCCACTTTCTGAAACAGTTCTGGAAGTCCTCTTTCATGAGTGTCTTTAGTTGTGCTGTCGTGGCTGCTTCAGCATTCTGAATTGACTGAAAATTTTTACCTTTCGTGGTCATTCTGACTTTGAGGAAGAGTCCAAAGTCGCATGGTGCCAGATCCGGTGAATAAGGTGGATGAGGACACACTGTAATGTTTTTTTGTTTGTTTGTTTGTTGTTGTTTTTTAAAGTCTTGCTTTTGTTTGTTTATTTATTTATTTATTTATTTATTTATTTATTTGAGGGCAGTGTCATTGGCCCTCATATGTGGGACCTGAACCGGGGCAGCTGGCGTCCCAAGCCAGCTCTTAACCACCGCTCTACTCGGCCGCCCCACACTGTAGTGTTTTTATTTGACAGAAGTTTTCGTATCAGAAGTGATGTGTGACACGGAGCCTTTCCATTGTGATTACAAAATAACGGTGAATGCTGCTGCCGAGTGCCATCCAACAGAAAGGCAGGGGTCTTCAGTATGGGAAGAGGCTCATCAAACCTTAGTAACAATGTGTGACAAATTTCAACTAGTTCAGTGCAGTCAGTCGGGTGTGAGCTACGGTTAGGAGAAGGTGTGTTTTAAAGTGTGCCATAAATCATCCTCCATCATGACAACGCTCTGTGTCACACGTATGACTTCTGGTTCTTCCCCAAAGTCAGAATGATTCAGGACATTGAGGCAGCCATGACAGTGCAACTAAAGACACTCACGAAGGAGGACTTCCAGAACTGCTTCAGAAAGTGGCAAGAACGATGGGATAAGTGTGTTCAAAGCAAGGGGGAATATTTTGAGGGGGAGTATTGGCAATGTGTCTTTAACTAATGAAATTTTTTAAAATTTAAACATTCACTATTTTGTTTGATCACACCTCATACATCTGCAGTTGACCCTACTTCCAAATAAGGTCATATTCTGAGACACTGGGGGCTAGAACTTCGACGAATGAATTTTGGGGGACATGATTGAACTCATAACAGGATCCACAGGGAAAATTCTGGTCTTCCCTCCCCCCTTCACACCCACCCCTCACCTCCAAGCCGTTCGTTGTTCTCAGCCTAGTTGTGGAGGACGCTGCTTCACTGGCCCATGTTAGTATTGTGATTATTGTGCTTTTCCCCACTGAGGCGGTCGGTTGCTGGCCATTGGACAGCCTTTCACGGCAGCTCACAGAAACTCGCACCGGCTGCAGGCCTCTCATACTTGCTACCAGCCACGGCTCACGGCAGCTCATGCCGTCTGCTGGCCATTCACAGCAGCCCAGCTCCAGGTTGAGCCATTGTTTACAGTCTTAGTTGTAGAGGGTGCAGCTTACTGACCCATGTGGGAATCAAATCGGCAGTCATGCTGTTCAGAGCTTGTGCTCTAACCAACTGAGCTAACTGGCTGCCCCAATTCAGGTCTTTAAATAAAGAGTTGTGTTCTGCAGAGCAATTGGTTTGCTTTACCGCATTTCCCACCCTGGGGCTTGTGGGGCTGACCTTTTTCTGTCTGCACATTGTCTGCTTTAAAGTGTAGTCAGCATGTGTGTAGGATTTCATGCTCGGCGTTTTTTGGGCAGTGATTCTTGTGGGGGGCTATTCATCTAATTTCTCACCATCTTTTTTTTAAAAGATTTTATTGGGGAATTGGGGGAGGAGAACAGCGTTGGTTGTCGGGGAAGGGGAACAGACAAGTTGCTGTCTTTTTGTTCTTTAGCCTAGTTGCGGAGGACGTTGCTTCACTGGCCCATGTTGGTATCGTCGTTGTGCTCTTCCCGGATGAGGCAGATCGGTCGCCGGCCTCTGGATGGCCACTCACCGTGGCTATTGGCAGCTCATGCTGGCTGCCAGCCGCTCACGCTGGCTGCCGGCCACTCACTGTAGCCTATGGCAGCCCACTGCAGCAGGGGCTGCAGCCTACACCGTCGCCAGGGCTCACACAGCCCAGCTCCAGGTGGAGCTGTTGTTAGCTCTAGAGGGCAGTGTCACTGGCCCTCACATGTGGGACCGAACCGGGGCCACTGGCTTCCCAAGCCCGCTTAAGCACCGCGCCACTCGGCCGGCCCTATCACCGTCTTTTAATTACATGAATTTGCAGTAGTTATATGTAATCTGAGAAGCTGCTTTAGGAACATTTTTATTTCTTCCTATAGATTCTTTTTTTTTAGCTGAGCCATCCTGCTACCTGTTGGCAGCTCAGCTCAGGCTGGGCATAGAACTGCTGTTGCTCAGAGCTCAGCTCACACTCTTGACCAACTGAGCCACACGGGCAGCCCCTTCCTATAAATTATTTTAGGAACATTTTTACTTCTTTGTCCTCCTTTTCCCGGCTATTCTCTTGCTGAGTTCCTTCCTTTCCTTTCCCAGGCTGGTTTTAGAGCACCCTCTAATATATAAAGGCAGACCTTCCTTGAAGACCTTATTAAAATGGGAAAGGTCATTTGGGAAGCTTTGGTTTTTGTTCTGTATTTCTGAAAACATTTTTCTTCCTGTAGGGAAAATCCTTAAGTCTTATTTGTGGGGCCCTTTCCTGGCTCCGTGATTTTGAACAGAAGAAACGTCAAGAGGAGGCACGTCTCCTTGAAACTGAAGCTGTCCCCTTAAATGATGGAAAGGACCAGCCCCCATTACTCTCATCCTCCCGTCAAGAGACCTCAGACACTCCGAGGCCTGCAGGAGAGCCTGACTGGGTTACTCAGTTTTTGCAAAAGAAAGAAGAAAGGGACCTGGTGGACCGACTAAAGGTGAGAAGTGGGAGTGGCCTCGGAAAGACTTAGTGATTGATTGGGGTTGATTCTGAGAGTTAGATATGTCTTTTCTTTTGTGGTGCCTCTTAGCTCTCTGGCAGCTTTCTTGAGTAAATGGCTCTGCACCCTCACTGTCTTTTAAAAGCTGATGTTAACAGGCCTTCTCTAGACAAGGGGCAGGCAATTCTCATTCATTACCCACCTGGGAAAGGAAGCCGCGTTGCCATTGGCAACGTGTTTTAGTGACTACAAACTCAAGGAATGCATTTGGCTGATAGGGCGTGTCCTTGGGAGGGAGTCTACAGACTTCTGCAGTGAGCAGGAGGCTGGGACCTGGGGGAGGTTCAGGGTCTGCTGATGAGATGCTGCAGCAACCTGTAGTGCTGGCCATGGAGGGAGACCTTCCCCCATGTGAAGAGACCATTAGGCTGAGCAGCCCCTGACGGTTTAGGAAAGGCCTGCTTTGGGGCTTCCTGCAAGAGTTGCCTTCATGGCCTCTTCACCCTTTAGAAGGAGCACACCAGGAGAAAGGAGCGAGAAGAACGCCTGCAGCGGATCCGGCACAATGCACAGCTCAAGTATGCGGCCAAACGTGAGGTGAGTGTCATCTCCCAGAGTGGCTAGGATTGTGTCCAAGCACTGTCACCCTGCTTGGGACCTCTGGGTGAGTGGCCAGGAGCTCGGTCTCCTCTCTCTGACCCCCACTGGCTATGTTCTTATTACCCAGTGGTTGGGCAGTTTGAGCTGAGGTATTGATACCTCAGGTATTGACACCAGTAAAACAGCTAGGCCTGTTGTTAATGCCACATATGTGCTTTCCTTGGAGAGAGCAACACTGAGGCCGGCTCCATCCAGGAGGTGGGGACCCCAGTACTGAGAGTTTTCTCTTTCCCCACCTGCAATGCAGAGACAGGAAGAAGAAGAGACTGAGCGTCTCCTCCACCTCAGCAGGGAGGTACTGGCAGCTGGAACAGGGGCTGAGCCGCTAGAGCAGCTGGCATCTGGGGAGGAGGAGCTGGTCCTCTCCGAGTATGAGAGTGACGAGGAGAAAGGAGCTGCCAGTGGGTAAGTCAGCGCCACCCCACCCACCGCCACCCCACCCACTCCACCCCACCCTAGCCTACGTGGGGGCTCCCGGGCAGGCAGCCCTTCCCTGTGCCAAGATGTCACTCGCAGGGCATCCGGAGGGAGGGAGGGAGTGCCAGCCATGGCCCCTTTTCTTTCAGCTAGGGTCCTTCTTAGGGTGCATAAGTGATGACAGTGACAGTTGCTAGGCATTGGCTACATGTGTGTTATCCTCATAGCAGTATTTGTGTCTCCCCTTCACACCTGAGGAAACTGTCGCCCAGCAAGGTGTGAGGCCGAGGCTACAGGGCCAGTCAGTGGGCAGCTGGGACTTGAACCTGCCCATCCAGCTCTAGCTCTCAGGCTCTTAAGTACCAAACTATGCCGTGTCACGTTTGTAACCTAAACCATCAAGGCATCCTTAGATGGTTTTCTTTTCACCTTAAGCCTTCTTTAGGTCCAGGTTTATAGGTTTCTAATTTGTGAACTGAAACACACAGGTGAACCAGCAAACACAGATAACAGCAGGCCATTTCTGCACCACACTGCTCCTGGTGAGACCCTCCTTTTCATTCATGCTTTAACTCACAAATGGCCTTTGAGTGTCTGCTTGGGTTGTCGAACATTTCTAGGTGTTGTGGATGGATATCAAGCTAAACAAAACAGACATGACTCCTATCCTCAGAGAGCTTGTGTTTTGGGGAGGGAGACAGACAATTAAATGTGAAAACAGCCCTTATTTGAAATTAGTACATTTACCTATGAGAACAATAAAACAGGGTAAAGTAGGTAGAGTGCGCTCTGTCTCTGTGATTTTTTTTTTTTTTTTTTAGATTCCACATGAGATCATACAACATTTGTCCTCTGACTTATTTTATTCAAAATGTTCTCAAGGTTCATCAATATTATTGCGAATATCAGGATTTCCTTTTTTTTCTATGATTGAAAAATGTTCACATAACACATATATATATATATATATATACACATCATGTTCTTGTGTGTATTTGTGTGTGTGTATATGTCACATTTTACCCATTCACCCTTCAGTGACACAAGTTGCTTCCATGTCTTGGCTATTGTAAATAATGCAGCAATGAACATAGGGGTGCACATATCTCTTTGAGATAGTGATTTCATTATCTTCAGATATATACCCAGAAATGGAATTATTGGGTCATATGATAATTTTATTAATTTTTTGAGGAACCTCCATAACTATTCCCCATCGTACCTACAGCAATTTATATTCCCACCAATATCTTGTATTCCCTTTTCTCCGCGTCCTCGCCAGCACTTGTCTCTTGTCTTGTTGATAATAGCCATTCTAAACAGGTGGGAGGTGAGATCTCACTGTGACTGTGGTGTATGTTTCCCTAACAATTAGAGATTTTGAGCCTCTTTTAATGTACCTGTTGGCCATTTGTGTACCCTTTTTGGGAAAATGTCTATTCAAGTCCTTTGCCCATTTTTTAATTGGATTATTTGGGGTTTTTGCTATTGAGTTGTAGAAGTTCCTTATATATTTTGATATTAAGGCCTCATCAAATATATGGTTTGCAGATATTTTCTCCCATTGTGTAGGTTGCCTTTTCATTTTGTTGATTATTTCTTTTGCTGTACAGAAGCTTTTTAGCTTGATGTAGTCCCAATTGTTAATATTTGCTTTTATTGCTTGTATTTCTGGTGTCATATCCAAAAAATCATTGCCAAGACCAATTTGACATTGGAGTTTTTTTCCCTGTTTCATTCTAGAGTTTTATGGTTTCAGGTCTTAACATTTAAGTCTTGAATTCATTTCTAGGTAATCGTAGTGTAGGATAAGAGTCCAGTTTTAATCTTTTGTATGTGACTATCCAATTTTCCTGGCACCATTTTTTGAGGAGACTATTTTTTCCCCATTGAGTATTCTTGGCTTCCTTGTCAGATACTAGTTGACCACATAGGCATGGGTTTATTTCTGAGCTTTCGATTCTGTTCCATTGGTCTCTTTGTTTTAATGCCAATACCATACTGTTTTTATTACTATAACTTTGTAATATAGTTTGAAGTCATTAAATGTGATGCCTCTAGCTTTGTTTTTTTTCAAGATTGCTTTGACTATTGATGGTCTTTTGTGGCTCCATTCGATTTTTAGGATTTTTTTTCTATTTCTGTAAAAAAAAAAAAAATGCCATTGGAAACTTGATAGGTATTATATTGAATCTATAGATGGCTTTGGGTAGCATGGACATTTTAGCACTATTAATTCTTCCAATCTATGAACATGGGCTATCTTTCCATTTGTGTCTTCTTCAGTTTTTTCATCAGCATCTTATTGTTTTCAGTGTATAGATCTTTCACCACCTTGATTAAGTTTATTCCTAAGTATTTTGTTTTTGATGTTATTGTAAATGGGATTGTTTTCTTTATTTCTTTTTGTTTGTTTGTTGTTAGTATATAGAAATGCAATTGATTTATTTTTTTTTTAAATTCGGGAATTGGGGGAGGGGAACAGTGTTGGGGAATTGGGGGTGGAGACCAGCCAAGTTGTTCTTCAGTCTTAGTTGTGGAGGTCGCCAGTTGCCATCTGGCTTCCCGTTGGCAGTTCGTGGCCTCTAAGCTCAAGGTGCTGAGTTCAGTCTTAGTTGCGAGTGGGCATGGCCACCATCCCATGCGGGAATTGAACCCAGCAGCCTTGTTGTTAAGAGTACATGCTCTATCCTCTGAGCCATCTGGGCGGCAGCCCAGCTCAAGGTGCTGAGTTCAATCTTTAGTTGTGGGTGGGCATAGCCCACCATCGAACAGGCAATCTTGTTGTTACACCGACTGCCATCCTGCCACCTATTGGCAGCTCAGCTAGGGCTCAGCATTCACTGTCCCATGTGGGAATCCAACCGGCAGCCCTGTTGCTCAGAGCACGCGCTCTAAGCCAACTCTTCACCAACTGAGCCACTCGGCCGGCCTGCAACTGATTTTTTTTTTTTTTTACTTATTTATTTATTTTTTGTAAAATTTTTTTTATTAGTTTCAGGTGTACAACACAATGCAATAGTTATATTCTTTACCCCCCAAAGTGACAACCCCCCACCTCCAGTTCGCCACCCCACTCCCTCCCCCCACGTATCATACATATCTATCACAACTCCCCTGACTCCCCGCCACAGTATACTCCACATCCCGTGACCATTCACATATTCAGTTACAGTTGGTATACAGTACTATACAACATCAGCTTCAGGTGTACACTGCAGTGATCAAGCCTCTACTCCATCCATGAAGTGGTCTCCCTAACAAGACATGTGACTATCTGATACGCCACAAAATTTTTACAACATTATTATATTCCCCGAACTGTGTTTCATATCCCTGTAGCAATATTGTAGTTGTCTATTTATGCTGTCTAATCCTTTCCCCTTCCCCCCCCATCCCCAGCCCCCTCCCAACTAGCAGCCCTCAGTTTTTCCTCTACATCTAGGAGTCTGTTTACTTTGATCATTCACTCAGCTCTTCAGACTCCACACACAAGTGAGATCACATGGTAGCTGTCGTTCTCCCACTGACTTATTTCACGCAACATAATAGTCTCTTCACAAAATTATCAATTACATTCCCAGAACTGCCCCCATATCCCTGCAGCAGCATTGTAGTCCCACATACACTGTCCAAAACCTTCCCCCTCTCCGTCTCCCAACTCGCTCCCAGCCAGCAACCATCAGTTTTTCCTTTATATCTACTTGATATGACTTCAATCTTCTTACATTTACTGAGACTTGTTTTGTGGCCTAACATGGTCTATTTTGGAAAATGCCCCATGTGTACTTGAGAAGAATGTATATTCTTTTTTTTCAGGGTGAAATGCTCTAAAAATATCAACGAAGTCAAGCTGGTCTAAAGTATCATTTAAGGCCCCTCTTTTTGTGTTGATTTTCTTTTGTTTTTTTTGTTTTTTTTTAAAAATTTATTTATTTATTTTTAATTAGTTTCAGGTGTACAACACAGTGCAATAGTTATACATTTTACCCCTCAAAGTGACAATCCCCCCACTCCCCCCCATATCATATATATCTATTACTCTTCCTCTGACTCTCTTCCACAGTATAATCCACATCCCGTGACTATCTATATATATTCAATTACAGTAGGTATACAACCTCCGATTTAGTTATACAGTGCAGTGATCAAACCTCTACTCCGTCCATGAAATGGTCTCCCTAACAAGACCTATGACCATCTGACATTCCACAGAATATTTACATTATTAATTATATTCCCCAAACTGTTTTTCATATCCCAGTGGCAATATTGTAGTTGCTTATTTTTGCTGTCTAATCCCTTCCCCTTCTCCCTCATCCCCATCCACCCTCCCAATTAGCAACCCTGATTTTTCCTCTATATCTATGAGACAGTTTCTGTTTACTTTGCTCATTCATACAGTTTTTCAGATTCCACATATGAGTGAGATCATATGGTATTTGTCTTTCTCTGACTGACTTATTTCACTTAACATAATAGTCTCTAGGTCCATCCATATCATTGCAAATGGTACAATTTCATTCTTCTTTATAGCGGAGTAATACTCCATTGTATAAATATACCACAGTTTCTTAATCCAGTCATCTACTGATGGGCATTTTGGTTGTTTCCAAGTCTTAGCTATTGTAAATTGTGCTGCTATGAACATAGGGGTGCATAACTTTTTTTGAATAAGTGTCTTGGTTTTTTCAGGATAAATACCTAGGAGTGGAATTGCTGGGTCAAACGGTAGCTCTATTTCCAGTTCTTTGAGATACCTCCATACTGACTTCCATAGTGATTGCACCAATCTGCAATCCCACCAACAGTGCAGGAGGGTCCCCTTTTCCCCACAGGCCCGCCAGCACTTGTTGTTTGTTGATTTATTGATGACAGCCATTCTGACTGGAGTGAGGTGGTATCTCATGGTGGTTTTTATTTGCATTTCCCTAATGACCAGTGAGGTTGAACTTTTTTTCATATGCCTGTTGGCCATCTGTATGTCCTCTTTAGAGAAATGTCTCTTCATATCTTCTGCCCATTTTTTAATTGGGTTGTTTGTTTTTTTGGTGTTGAGTTTCATGAGTGTTTTATAAATTTTGGATATTAACTCCTTATCAGATATATCGTTGGCAAATATATTCTCCCATTCAGTAGGCTTCCTTTTTGTTTTATTAATGGTTTCCTTTGTTGTGAAAAAACTTTTAAGTCTGATATAATCCCATATGTTCATTTTTTTTCTTTTACTTCCCTTGCCCATAGGGATGTATCAGTAAAAATATTGCTCCGGGTAATGTCTGCAAATGTACTCCCTATATTTTCTTTTAGGATTTTTATGGTTTCAGGTCTAACATTTAAGTCTTTAATCCATTTTGAATTTGTTCTTGTGTATGGCATAAGGAGGTGGTCCAGTTTCATTTTTTTGCATGTGTCCAATTTTCCCAGCACCGGGCCGGCCCAGTGGCGCAGCGGTTAAGCGCTGGCTTGGGAAGCCAGTGGCCCCGGTTCGGGTCCCACTTATGAGGGCCAGGGACACTGTCCTCAAAAAAAAAACAATTTTCCCAGCATCATTTATTGAATAGACTATCTTTACTCCAGTGTAAATTCTTGCTTCCCTTGTCATAGATTAACTGACCGTAAATGCGTGGATTTATTTCTGGGCTCTCTGCTCTGTTCCACTGATCGATGTGCCTGTTTTTATGCCAATACCAAACTGTCTTGATTACTGTAGCCTTGTAGTAGGTTTTGATGTCTGGTAGCGTGATCCCCCCGACTTTGTTCTTATTTCTCAGAATTGCCGAGGCTATTCGGGATCTTTTATGATTCCATATAAATTTAGGATTATATTTTCTATTTCTGTGAAAAATGCCCTTGGTAGTTTGATAGGAATTGCATTGAATCTATATATTGCTTTAGGCAGTATGGACATTTTAACTATATTAATTCTTCCTATCCATGAGCATGGTAGGTGTTTCTATTTATTTGTATCTTCTATGATTTCTTTCTTCAGTGTCTTATAATTTTCTGAGTACAGATCTTTCACTACTTTGGTTAAATTTATTCCTAGGTATTTTATAGTTCTTGACACAATTGTAAATGGGACAGTTTTCTTAATTTCTCTTTCCATTAGTTTATTATTGGTTTATGCAAATGCCACTGATTTCTGAACATTGATTTTATATCCTGCTACTTTACTGAATTCGTCTATGAGTTCCAATAGTTTTTTGATGGAGTCTTTGGGGTTCTCTATATATAGTATCATGTCATCTGCATATAATGACAGTTTTACTTCTTCCTTACCAATTTGGATGCCTTTTATTTCTTTTTGTTGTCTGATTGCTGTGGCTAGAACTTCCAGCACTGTGTTAAATAAAAGAGGAGAAAGTGGACAGCCTTGTCTTGTTCCTGATCTTAAGCGGAATGGTTTTAGCTTTTCCCCATTGAGTATGATGTTAGCTGTAGGTTTATCATATATGGCTTTTATTATGTTGAGATATGATCCCTGTATTCCCACTTTGCTAAGGGTTTTTAACATAAATGGCTGTTGGATTTTGTCAAATGCTTTTTCTGCATCTATTGAAATGACCATGTGATCTTTGTCCTTCATTTTGTTGATGTGGTGTATCACATTAATTGATTTATGGATGTTGAACCAGCCTTGCGCACTAGGGATGAGTCCCACTTGATCATGATGTATGATCTTCTTAATATATTGCTGATTTCTGTTTGCTAATATTTTATTGAGAATTTTTGCATCTATATTCATCAGGGAGATTGGCCTGTAGTTTTCCTTTTTTGTGCTGTCTTTATCTGGTTTTGGAATCAGGGTGATAGTGGCTTCGTAAAAAGAGTTTGGGAGCCTTCCCTCCTTCTGGATTTTTTGGAATAGTTTGAGAAGAATAGGTGATAGTTCTTTTTTGAATGTTTGATAAAATTCACTTGTGAAGCCGTCTGGTCCAGGGCTTTTGTTTTTTGGGAGCTTGTCAATTACTGATTCAATTTCCTTGGTACTAATCAGGGTATTTAGATTTTCTGTTTCTTCTTGGGTTAGCTTTGGAAGGTTGTATGCTTCTAGAAAATTATCCATTTCTTCCAGATTGTCAAATTTGTTGGCATATAGTTGCTCATAGTAATTTCTTAGAATTTTTTGAATTTCTGTGATGTCTGTAGTCATTTCCCCTCTTTCATTCCTGATTTTGCTAATTTAAGTACACTCTCTTTTTTTTTTTGATGAGCCTGGCTAGAGGTTTGTCAATTTTGTTTATCTTCTCAAGAAACCAGCTCTTGGTTTCATTGATCTTTTGAATTGTTTTTCTGTTCTCTATATTGTTTATTTCTGCTCTGGTCTTTATTATCTCTTTTCTTGTACTCCCCTTGGGCCTCTTTTGCTGTTCTTTTTCCAGTTCCCTTAGGTGTAAGGATAACCTGTTGATTTGAGATTTTTCTTCCTTCTTTAGGTAGGCTTGCACTGCTATAAACTTCCCTCTTAGGGCTGCTTTCGCAGCATCCCAGAGATTTGGGTTCGTGGTGTTTTCATTTTCATTTGTCTCGAGGTATCTTTTGATTTCCTCCTTGATCTCATTTGTGACCCACTCACTATTTAATAGCATATTGTTTAGCTTCCATTTATTTGTCAGCTTCCCGGATTTCTTCTTATAATTGATTTCTAGTTTCATAGCATTGTGGTCAGACAATACAGTTGAAATGATTTCAATCTTCTTAAATTTATTGAGACTTGTTTTGTGGCCTAACACGTGGTTTATCTTAGAAAATGTTCCATGTGCACTTGAAAAGAACGTATATTCTGTAGCTTTGGGGTGAAATGCTCTGAAAATGTCTGTTAAACCCAGCTGGTCTAATGTGTCATTTAAGGTCGCTGTTTCCACATTGATTTTCTGTCTGGAGGATCTGTCCATTAGTGACAGCGGGGTGTTGAAGTCCCCTACTATGATAGTGTTACTGTTGATCTCTGTCTTTATGTCTGACAATATCTGTTTTATATATTTAGGGGCTTCTGTGTTAGGTGCATAGATGTTTACTAGGGTTATGTCCTCTTGTTGGATTGATCCCTTCATTACTATGAAGTGTCCTTCTTTGTCCTTTGTTATATTCTTCAATTTAAAGTCCATTTTATCTGATATAAGTGTCGCTACTCCAGCTTTTGTCTCAGTACCATTTGCATGAAATATTTTACTCCATCCCTTTACTTTCAGCCTGTATGAGTCTTTGGATCTGAGGTGAGTCTCTTGTATACAGCATATGCTAGGGTCTTGCTTTCTTATCCATTCAGCCACCCTATGTCTTTTTATTGGAGCATTTAATCCATTTACATTTAATGTGATTATTGATAGGTGTGTATTTATTGCCATTTTGTTATTTGTGTTCGTAGTCTTTCTTAGGTTGTTTTTCTCTTCTACTTAAAGAAGCCCTTTTAACATTGCCTGCAAAGCTGGCTTGGTGGTAATGAATTCCCTTAACTTATTTTTTTCTGCAAAGCTCCTTATCTCGCCTTCGATTTTAAATGATAACCTTGCTGGATACAGCAATCTCGGTTATAGGCCTTTATTTTTCATCACTTTGAAAACCTCCTGCCACTCCCCTCTGGCCTGCAAAGTTTCTGTAGAAAAGTCAGCTGATAATCTTATGGGGGTACCCTTGTAAGTAACTTGCTGCCTTTCCCTTGCTGCTTTAAGTATTCTGTCTTTGTCCTTAACCCTTGCCATTTTCACTATAATGTGTCTTGGAGTGGGCCTGTTTGGAATCATCCTGGTTGGAACTCTCTCCACTTCCTGAGATTGTATTTCAATGTCCTTTGCCAGGTTAGGGAAGTTTTCAGACATTATTACTTCAAATATATTTTCAATCCCTTGCTCCCTCTCTTCTCCTTCTGGTACTCCAGTGACCCGTGGGTTATTGCGTTTGATGTTGTCCCCCAGCTCTCTTAAACTATTTTCCATGTTTTTCATTCTTTTTTCTTTTTGTTGTTCCGCATGGGTGATCTCTGCTATTTTGTCTTCTAAGTCACTGATTCGATTTTCTGCTTCATCCAATCTGCTAGTGATTCCATCAAGTTTGTTATTTAATTCAGTAATTGTGTTCTTAAGTTCTAGCTGGTTGCTTTTCATGATTTCTCTATCCTTCTTTATATTTTCATTAATTTCCTTGAACATTCTAATAATCAGTGTTCTGAACTCCGATAGGTTGGTTACCTCTATTTCCTCTATTTCCACTGATTCAGGAAGTTTCTTCTGTTCTTTTATTTGTGTTGTGTTTCTTTGTCTCCCCATTCTGGCTTACTCTTTGTGTTTGCTTCAATATAACAGATAGATCCCCCGGGTTTCTCAGTCTTTTCTGGGTAAACTTATATGGTGTGTGTCCTTTATATTTGAATTATTCAGTCTCCGTATTCTCCTGTGCTTGCATCTGAGGTGTTCCTTGTGTTGTGCGTCCTCACTTGTTGAAGTTTTAGTTTTAATTACTTTTGGCTTGTCAGTAGGTGGGATTGACTCCCAGATTGATTAGCTGTGAGGATCAGCAGCGTCTGCAGTTTATGAGCTGCTGTGAGAGGATTGACCCTTCTGATGAAACTTGGACCCTATGGGCCCTAGTACCTGTAGCAACTTCCTTTTGGGTGTGACTCTTGTATGTCAAACCCAGAAATGCTCTAGTTTTATCTAAAGTTGGCCTCCGGATATGATGATTCTTGTGTCTGTTTGTTTGGACCCACTGCTGCAGAGTGATTTTATTTTATTTTATTTTATTTTATTTTATTTTATTTTATTTTTTTTAAAGATTTTATTGGGGAATTGGCAGAGGGGAACAGCGTTGGGGAATCGGGGAAGGGGAACAGACAAGTTGCCGTCTTCTTGTTCTTCAGTTTAGTTGCGGAGGATGTTGCTTCACTGTTGGTATCGTCATTGTGCTCTTCCCGGATGAGGCAGATCGGTCGCTGGCCTCTGGATGTCGCTCATCGCAGCTACTGGCAGCTCATGCTTGGCTGCCAGCCGCTCACGCTGGCTGCGGGCCACTCACTGTAGCCTATGGCAGCCCACTGTAGCAGGGGCTGCAGCCCACACTATCACTGGGGCTCGCACAGCCCAGCTCCAGGTGGAGCTGTTGTTAGCTGTAGAGGGCAGTGTCACTGGCCCTCATGTGGGATCCGAACCGGGGCCGCTGGCATCCCAAAACCAGCGCTTAACCAATGCACCACTCGGCCGGCCCCTGCAGAGTGATTTTAGAGCATAACAGATCAACAAGAACAACCTCCGCAGCCACCAAAGGAAACCAAATGTTCGCACAAGTAAAAAAACCAACCATCAAACTACAGTCAACTTGTACAGAAATATCAATCATACTAATGAAGGAAACAAACGGAAACAAAACAAAAACCACACACACAATAATAACAGAAGAGGAAACAAAATAAAATACAATATCCTAAAATAAAAAATAGAATAAACACGAGAAACTGATTAGCTATACCTAAAAAATAAAAAATAAAAATAAACTAAAATAATAATAAAAAAAGAATAAAAATTAAAATGATAAAATTTGCAGTAAAAAGGAAAAGAGGAAAAGTATAACAGTGAGAAGAATGAATAAAATAAGGGAGAAAGTGAGGGTGGGGAAAAAAGAAAAAGAAAAGAAAGAAAAAGAAAAATATATATATATATATTTGTCTACACACCCATATATATGGACATATATTCACCTATATACACCTATATATATGCCTATATTAAAAACTACAAAATGATAAGAATGAAATAGAAATAAAAACCAAAAACAACCAAGATAAGCAGCCAATAAAGGGAAAACAAAACAGAATAAAACCAAACAAACCAAAAATACCCGTGCTGGTCTTGGCTAAAGTCCATCAAGCTCTCTTCAGTTTGTCCTCTGCTGTACAAAAATTCCTGTGCGTCTTGTGGGAACAGTAGGCCACCTGATGCCTAGCGCGATCCTGGCACTGCAGGTTTGCTGTACTTGAGTGTGGTTGTGACGTGTGATTGGTGGTTTTTACAAAGTCACTGCCTTTTTGCTTTTGCCTGTCCCAAGGCAGGCTGCACCCCGAAAGGCACAATGAGTGTCTCTGGGCACCCTTTGGGTTGACAGCTATGGAGAATTAAAGAATTCCTCACTACCAAAATCCTGCTGCTAAGAATCTGTTAATTAGTGCCTCAGCAGGTGAACCTGCCCTGCCTCCCAAGCCTTGCCTAAAGGTGGGGGCGGGGTAGGTAGTCTCACTCTGCAGCCTTTACTGGGGTGGAAATTCTCAACCCCCTGCAGGTAGGAATATCTTCCTAGTCTGCCCCTATTGCTCCATTCAGGAGTCAGTTTAAGACTCTGTCTTGGCGGGAGCCAAAGTTTGTGGGAGTGGGTGGGTTATCGGTTTTTTTTTTGCTTTCTGTTCAAGAGTAGAAAAAGGAAAAAAAATAAACATAAAAATAAAGCCACAGTTCCAACTCTGTTTTAAGCTAAGGCCTTTGCCTCTTATGCTCCAGCGGAGTTCCTGCTGCTTTCCCAAAAGGTTGGCCAGGATTTAGGGGACTGCGCGCACCCTACCGTGTGGCTAAGATCCCCGCTCCGTCTCTTGGGGACCTGCGTCTCCGCCTGGCGCGCTGCTTCTCCGCGCGCGAGTCCTCTGTTTCCCCCTGCTCCCGGGTTTCAGGCTTCTGTGCTCCCCAGACCCAGTGGGCACCGAGACTGATACCTGAACCGGGAGGGTGCAGGGATTGATCTTGCCCTGTCGCTGCGGGGCTCTGCACCCTGCTTCCTGGGGACCCGGCAAGCCGCAGGTGCAGTTCGTACCTCTGCACAGTCTCTCTCCTCCCGCACTTGCCCGGCCTGAGGCTTCTGCCTCAGACTGCAAACCAACGTGCTCTTGCTGAACTCTAGGTGGGCCGCGGGCCGCAGGGAGCGAGCCGGGGGAGCACTCACCGTTCCTCAGCAGCCGCGGGTGCTGGCCGCACCTCGCGCATCTTGCCGCCTTCTTCCCCTACTCTCCCGGCCTGACCACCTTCCAGCAATCCTTGTGTGGAACTCTTAGTTGCTCTGTGTGATGAGTAGATGTCTCTTTGAAGCGTATTAGAAGTTCAAATTGTGGATATTTCCAGGGGAGATTTCATGGAGCCCTCCTCACAGCCGCCATCTTGCCCCCTCCTCTCGTCTTGATTTTCTTTCTAAAGGGTCTGTCCATTGATGACAATGGTGTTGAAGTCCCCTACTATGATAGTGTCACTGTTGATCTCTGTCTTTATGTCTGTCACAATCTGTTATATGTAATTAGGTGTTCCTATGTTGGGTGCATAGATGTTTATTAGGGTTATAGTGCCCTTCTTTGTCTTTGTTATAGTCATTTTAAAGTCTATTTTGTCCAAAATAAGTATTGGTACTCCAACTTTTTTTCTCATTTCCATTTGCATGAAATATCTTAGTCCATCTGTAAACAGCATATACATGTGTCCTATTTTCTTATCCACTCAGCCACTCTGTCTTTTGATTGGAGCATTTAGCCCATTCACATTTAAAATGATTATTGATAGGTGCATATGTATTGCCATTTTGTTATTTGTATTCCTAGTCTTCCTGGGTTAGCTCGTTTACCCCTTTCTTTTGTTTAAAAAAGCCCTTTTAACATTTCTTGCAATGCTAGCTTGGTGGTAATGAATTCCTTAAGCTTCTTCTTTTCTGAGAAGCTCTTTATTTCTCCTTCAATTTTAAGTGATAGCCGTGCTGGGTAGAGCAATCTTGGTTGTAGGCCTTTATTTTGTGTCACTTTGAGTATCTCCTGCCACTCCCTTCTGGCCTGCAGAGTTTCTGTAGACAAGTCAGCTGTTAGTCTAACAGAAGTTCCTTTGTATGTGACCTGCTGTCTTTCTCTTGCTGCCTCTAGGATTCTGTCTCTGTCTTTAACCTTTGCCGTTTTAACTAGGATGTGTCTTGGTGTGGACCTGTTTGGATTCAGCTTGTTTGGAACCCTCTGCACTTCCTGGGCATGTATGTTGATTTCCTTCACCAGGGTAGGAAAGTTTTCAGTCATTATTTTTTCAAATACATTTTCGACCCCTTGCTTCTTCTCTTCTGGTATGCCTATGATTCGAAGGTGGTTGTGCTTCACCTTGTCCCATAGGGCTCTTAAACTATTTTCATTGTTTTTTTATTCTTTGGTCTTTTTGCTGTGCCAACTGGGTGATTTCTGCTATTTTGTCTTCCAAATCGCTGATCTGATTCTCTGCTTCATCTACTCTACTGGTGATTCCTTCGAGTGTGTTCTTCATTTCAGTTATTGTATTCTTTAGTTCTAACAGGTTGTTTTTTATGGTTTCCCTATCCTTCTCTATGTCCTTGCTAAGTTCCTTAAACATTCTTATCATCAGTGTTCTAAACTCTGTCTCTGAAAGATTGGATCCCTCTGTTTCATTTAGTTCTATTTCTAGAGGTTTCTTCTGATCTTTTACTTGTGACATGTTTCTTTGTTTCCTCATTCTGGCTGTCGCTGTGGGATTGCTTTGATGTATTAGATAGATCACCAGGAGAGCTCTGGCTGGATCACGCAGGCACACAGCTCACGGCCCAGCACTCCCAGGAAAACTCCCAGTCTCAGCCTGTCCGAGATCAGGCCGAGCAGCCCGACAGCCAGTCACCAGCCTGGCAACTCTGCAAGCGCAGTGCAGACAGCGGGGACCCAAGGCGGTTCGCGCACTCCGGGGTCTCAGTGAGCAGCCTGTTGGAGCCCGGGTCTCAGTGAGCAGCCTGTTGGAGCCGGAGGGCACCTGCCCAGCGTTTCCCTGGCAACGCAGTATAAGCCGGGTGGAGGGTGGGGATCCAAGGCCGCATGCGCGCACGCACACACGCACTTCTGCGCCAATTCCACCAGACCAGTGAGGTCCCGGACTTGACCCTCTGTGGGAGGGCCCAACCCTGACAAAATGGTGCCCTCCCTACACCACTGGCGTGCAGACCCCACACTACGGGAACAACCGTCCATGAACCTCCACCTTTGCACTAAAGGTGCTCAGTTCAGTCCGTCCCCGCAGACTCCAAGGCCCGGCTCACACAGCTGCTCACTCCACCAGGAACCAGGTAAGTGCTCACCGGCGAGCAAGCCCGGGCGCCGGCCCCACTGATTCTCCAGCCGCTCTTAGCCTCACCGAGCTGAGCAAAGAGAGTCCTCACTAATTTACTGCTGGCTATCTTAGAACTCCTCTTCCTGGCAAAGGAACTCTGGGCTGGTGAGCTTGGTGTGCGGCCGGAGGGTCTCTCCCCCAACCGGAGAAGCCTCCCCACGGCTGGGACCTCTCTCATGAGGTTCGCCCTCTCTCGTCTCTGCCCACCTGCCAAACCCGATGTGGCCTCCTCTTTAAGTTCTTCGTTTAGTGGTTATGTTCATATAGTGTTCCGGGGACCTCCAGGGTTGAATGCTGTATAATTTGCTTGTAATTTTGGTGTGATCCTGGGAGGCAGTTAGCACAGCATGTGTCTATTGCGCCATTTTACCGGAAATCCCCTGCAATTGATTTTTATATGTTGATTTTGTATCCTGCAACTTTACTGAATTTATTAGTTCTAATAGTTTTTGTTACCATCTTTAGAATTTTTTCTATTTAAGATCATGTCATTTGCAAATAGTTTAATTTCTTCCTTTCCAATATGGATGCCTTTTGTTTCTTTTTCTTACCTGATTTCTCTGTTTAGGACTTTTGATACTGTTAAATAGGAGTGGTGAGAGTAGGCACCCTTGTCTTGATTATGATGTTAGAGAAGATTTTCAACCTTTTATGGTACCAGGCGGGTACTAGACTTATTGGGGGGATCACTTCATAAATTATATAAGTATCTAACCACTATATACCTGAAAGTAATATAAATAATATTTAAATGTCAACTGTAGCCAAAAAAATAAATAATAATACATGGGTGATCATGGTAAAATGAATACAGAAATAGTATCTCAAACATTCTTGCTTAGGGAAAAAAGCTTTCAGCTTTTCACCATTGAGTATTATGTTCACTGTGGACTTGTCATATATGGTCTTTATTATGTTGACATACATTTCTTCTATACCCAATTTGTTGAGAGTTTTTATCGTAAAAGGATATTGAATTTTGTAAATGCTTTTTTTGTATCTATTAAGATGATCATATGATTTTTATCTTTCATTGTATTATTATGATGTATAACATTAATTGATTTGCTTCTGTTGAGCCATCCTTGCATCCCAGGGATAAATCCCACTTGGTCACGTTGTGTGATCCTTTTAAGATTTCATTGAATTCAGTTTGCTTGTATTTTGTTGAGAATTTTTGTATCTGTGTTCATTGGGGAAATTGGCCTGTTGCTTTGTTTCTTGTAGTGTCCTTATCTGGCTTTGGTATCAAGTGATGCTGGTCTCATAAAATGAATTTGGAAATATTTCCTCCATTTTGGTTTTTTGGAAGAGATTGAGAAGGACTGTCATTTTTTTTTTTAAATATTTGGTAAAATTCACCAGTGAAACCATCCGGTCCTGAGCTTTTCTTTGTTGATGCTCAGTGGCCTGCCCTTAAGCTCAGATTTCAGGGTCTGGATTCAGACCAGGACTTGTGACCCTGCGCAGGGCTGAGAGGTCTGCACTGCTCTATGCATCCCACTCTAGGGGGGAGGAGCAACAAGTGCTCCATACACCCTTTCCCACCTGCCTCCAACATGGCTTGTCTACTCCCCCACCTCCCCTAGAGCCCCTTGGGAACAAGATAAAGAACTTGAATGGAGATTGTGAAATTAGAGAAACAAAGTGCTCCTTAGGGCCTGGCAGGAGCCATTAATCCTGCAGATTAGCTTGTATAGCTTCCAGTGCCTTCGCATTTCAACAGAGATATGAGCCTCTCTTAGGACACAACCAGTTCTGAATGCAAACTTTTTGCTCTTTATTTCCTCACATGTCCTGTCTCACACCTAGATTCTGCTGAGTTTGTTCACTATGTGGCATGTGATTGAAATCCCAGCCTTTCAGACAAAGCTCACTGAACAATTCTTCATTGACCAGGAAGCTCACCCTTTAAGTAACTCCTCTTCTAATAGCCCAAGGCAATTAGCATTTCTGCTTTAAAAAAAAAAAATTGAATTGCTAGATGAACAAAAAATATCCATATGATGGCCTTGCCTAATACACAAGGTAGAGTTTGTCTGTATCTGTTATTTTGTGTTTTCTAAGGAGCTTGGACTAATAATGTTAACTAAACATCCAGCCAAGTAATTGCAGGATTGGCCACCGTCCCAGTCCCCAGTGCTGATGAGCTCTTAATTCACTGCTAGAAAGGGCGTACTGAGGCGCTGAGGAGAGAAGTTTATCTGGTCACGAGTGACGGCATCTTGTAGTCAAGTCAGTCAGTTAGTTGGGGCTTCACTCAGGAAACATGTAGAGTTCCTGCTGTGTGCAGGCTCCTCGTGGGACCTCCAGCAGCCCACAGAGAAAGGACACACCAGGATCATGCCTATGGACACGACAGCCAGGTCAGGGAGACAGAAGACGAAGAAGTAATTTTGAATGAGATGAGTCTCCAAGGAACTGGTGCAGGGGGCCACAGTGTGTCGCGGGCAGCCACCTACGGGGGAGATTGAGGAAGGCTGCCCGGCAGAGGTGATATTTATGCAGAAATTTTGAGGTTGCCTAGCAGTTGGCTATGTAAAGGGAAGAGGTGAGGGGAGAGAGCTTTCCAGGCTAAGAGCACAGCATGCCCAAGGCTCTAAGGTGATAGAGCAAAGTTCTCTTGGGGAACTGAGAGAAGTGCAGGGTGCTGGAGGGCCGGCAGTGAGAGGAGAGTAGCCTTCGATGATTGACAGTCAGACATTAAACCTAGGCTTTGGGAATGCCATGCCCTTTCTCCGTTCAATCCTGAGTGATATCGGGAGGATGACATTGGTATTAGCCTGGGGCATCTCTCTCACCGTGAGAACAAGCCAGCCCGTGCCGCTGGTGGAACCTCACTGCTGGGGTGTGTCTGGTTCCTTCCAGCTCAGATCGCCAGCCTCAGTTCCACGCTTACTTGTTTAGCTCCAGGGCTGGTCGCTGGCACAGGGCAGATGCTCTGGTTGACCTGAGCTCACTGCGAAGACTGTTTTTTGGGTTTTGGTTTTGTTTTTCTCTCAGATTAGATGAGGCTGAGGATGACCTGGAGGAAGAGCATATAACTAAGGTAAGATGCCATGTTCTGGCTCACTGCTGTGATTGGTCCTGAGTCCAGGGCACTCCACCCCCAGGGAGAGGGTGAGAGGCCCCTCAGCTGCTTCTCACCCTCCTGTTGGCGAGGGGCCTCCAGCCGCCGTGGCTCCCCAGAGCCAGACTCATGTCTCTAGATGCTCACCTGGCAGGCTGGGCTGGGCACCCGGGAAACCTCTGCGGGGGAGAGGGGGAATGCCTGGGCTTATGTGCCCCAAGGCATGGAGGAGCAGCCTTTCCACTGGGAGGTGGAGAAGGTGGGGGCAGAGGGCCCTGCCCGTTGGATCTCCGACGGCATGGTCCTCTCTTTGTTCCTATTTTCATTGGCATGGAGTGCTATGAGGAAGGTGTGGTGCCGACACTTCTTAAATTCAAAACATTTGGTGTCATTCATGTTAGACTTTTGTTTTCTGTGTTGAAATGAGATATTTCCCCCCTATTTTTCTCTTCTTCTCCTCACACTTCTAAATGTTAGAGGAGCAGCACCGAGAGTGCTCCTGCTTTACGCCAGCCCCATCCGCCATGCTGTGTGGGAGGGTGTGTGGAATAGCCCTCCCTCACATACTCCCCAGACTTCCAGAAACCTTTTCCATGTCACTAGTCCCCACTCAGGGAAATACCCTTTCCCAACATGACCACACTCCCCAGAATGGTTGGATTAGAAGCTGAGGGTGACTGATGGGAGGAGTCCTGTCTTTAGACATTCTCCTGAACTTTGGGTGCTGAGGGTGAGGTGGGGAAGCCCAGGGCCCCACATTCGCTGAGATCTGCTGTGGGACAGACAGAGTCACCTTGCCTTAGGTGTGTATTTGTGATCACTCTTCCCATTCCCTTGGTCTGTCAGGCCGTGGCATTCCCTGAAGTGCAGAGAACACTTGGGATGTTCTAGTCTCCTCTCTGAAATCCCTTGCTTTGCTTTGGAGCAGATTTATTACTGCAGCCGGACACACTCGCAGCTGGCCCAGTTTGTACACGAGGTGCAGAAGAGCCCCTTTGGCAAGGACACCCGGCTCGTCTCCCTCGGCTCTCGGCAGGTAGACAGAGGCAGAGCACCTTGTCCCAGGTGCCCTTCTGCTCCCTTCCCTGTGCCTTTGTCTTCCTCTTCCAGGCACAGAAGGATGATGGGTCTGAGCCAGGCTGAGCAGGGGGAGACTCGGCCCCTTCCCTGGCCCTGCTGGCCCTTGGAAGGAAACAGGGGGGCTAGGCTGGGAGGCCCCAGTGGGCTGCTGTGTGTCATTTAGCCGGCACCGTTTCCTTAACTTTTTCTCTTCTGTCTTATAGAACCTTTGTGTAAACGAAGACGTGAAAAACCTGGGTTCTATGCAGCTTATCAATGACCGCTGCATGGAGATGCAGAGAAGCAAACACGGTAGCCACCTGCACCCTGGAGCTGTAGAAAGAGCCTCTGGGACCATCCTGTGGCCTTGGGCAGTACTGGGAAAGAGGGGGGCAGGAGTGGAAGTGGGCTAGAGCCACGGGAAAGACAGACAGTGTCTTTAAGTGGAAATGGTTTCTTCCTGAAGATCCTCTTCTTGGGAAAAGGTGTTTTTGCTTTCTGGGTCAGTGTCTAGTCTGAAACTCTGGCTTTGACCACAAAGCAAATACTAGCATATTATGATGAGACCAGCATAAGTAATGCATGGAAGGGTTTTGTAGACTTGACCTTGCAGGCCCGCTCCTGGCCACTGGGACAGTTACTGTTCCTTTTGCCTTTGCCCCCGTGCCGGTGCCGCCCACAGAGGTAAAGAGCAGAGCCGAGGACAAGGAGGACAAGCAGCCCAAGAGGAGAAGGCGGGAGCCATGGACTGCCTGCCCCTTCTACAACTACAAGCAGCTGCAGCTCCTCCGGGATGAGGTCCTGGTTGGGGTGAAGGACATTGAGCAGCTGGTGACCCTGGGGAAGGAGGCTGGGGCCTGTCCCTATTATGGGAGCCGGTTTGCCATCCCAGCAGCCCAGGTGAAGACCCCAGAGGGTTGGGCAGTAGCTCTTGGCTCTTAAGTGCAGCCTGGGCCATGAGGGAATTCCTCACTCCTCTTACTTGGGGAGGATGTCACTGACCATGCTTGGACTGACTGACACACTGCACACTGATGACACATAACTCACTTTCCTTTTCTGTAGGGTCACAGGAGGACCCGGGTCCCTTGGCGGCTCTGGGCCCAGGGACAGTTGGCATTCTGGGGGGACAGCAGATAAGAGCCAGGAAGGAGTGTACATTCCTAGGGAAACCACAGTGAGAGAAGCCAGGGCAGAAGTTGAGAAGAAGGCAGCAGGGAAGCTACAGAACATAAACCTGTTTCTAAGTGGCCTTTCAGAGTGGCTGCCCTAACTGCATGCCTCCCTGCAGCATATCAGAGCACTGTCCTCTAGACTGGCCATATTGAGTGTTATTTAAACAGAGAAATGCTGCTAGATTGACACGTCAGAAATTATGTCATTGTTATTTGGTTTCACAAGATTTAACTTTTCTTGCCACTTCCTTAATTTGAGTGAGTTTTGAAAACAGTATATTATTTGTGGAGAATTATATGTAATCAAGAAAAGGTTAAAGTCGATTTTAAAAAATCCAGGGAACTAAATGCCATATTTTGCCGTGTATAATGTGCTCCCATGTATAATGCGCACCCACATTTTTGGCCCAAACTTTCAGGGAAAAATAACTTTCGTTTTATTTATTTATTTATTTATTTATTTTTGAGGGCAGTGTCACTGGCCCTCATATGTGGTACCTGAACCGGGGCCGCTGGCTTCCCAAGCCAGTGCTTAACCACCGCGCCACTTGGCCGGCCCTCATTTTAATTTTTTAATTAAAATTTTTATTTGTTTGCATCTAGGTACTTGTTTTTTGTATTATAAAGGAATTTTAGCATTTATTTTTTTAACATATTATGGTACAGGAAATTTTATGTAACAAATAATTACAAAAACAAGAACAGATACAAGATACAAGAAATTTTATGTACTGGTAACAAATTTATGATATTTACACATCATAGGAGGCCAAGAACTCTTTGTTGTTGCAAGCTTGTCTTAAGTTCAACAAAACCGATTATTGTATTCCAGGATATTATTTTGCACATGGATATCATTGATTTCTAGAGTTACACTTTAAACTCATAAGCATAAGTAAAATAATTAAAAACATTTATATAGAGGGCCGGCCGAGTGGCCTGTTGGTTAAGAGCTGGCTTGGGACACCGGCTCTGAGCAGCAGGGCCCCGGTTCGGATCCCACATATGAAGGCCAGTGACACTGCCCTCTATAGCTAAGATGGTGAACAACAGCTCCACGTGGAGCTGGGCTGCTGTGAGTCCCCGGGATGGCATAGCTGCAGCCCCTGCTGCAGTGGGCTGCCATAGGCTACAGTGAGTGGCTGGCAGCCCTTGTGCGCTGCCAAGAACTGCCGTGAGCGGCCGTCCAGAGGCCAGCGACCGATCTGCCTCACCCGGGAAGAGCGCAATGACGATACCAACATGGGCCGGTGAAGCAATGTCCTCCACAACTAGACTGAAGAACAAAAGGACAGCAACTTGTCTGTTCCCCTTCCCCGGTTCCCCAACGCTGTTCTCCCCCAAGTCCCCAATAAAATCTTAAAAAAAAAAAAAATTATATAGACACGAAATTAATACTACCCATGTATAATATAACGTGCACCTTTATTTTTTTCCCTCATAAATTTGGGCAAAAAGGTGTACATTATACACGGCAAAATACAGTAATAATTTTACAAAGCACTGAATGCTCATCAGTACGTAAATTACCCTGAACCATGTGTATGGTGCTCACAGAGAAATCCAGTGACCTTCCCGGGCTCTGTCTGCCACACGCAGGACTGGTGCTGTAGACACTGTGCAAGTACAATAAGATGTCCTGAAATTTTTATGATTTTGACTTTTTAAGGCACTTTAGACCCCTTTTTTGCTTTTATGGTATCCCACTGAAATAATGAAGGCAGGTGTCCGCCTACACATGAGGACGTGGGGGTCCAGAAAGGTTAAATGATTTATCTGTTTTCTCACAGCAAGTGAGTAATATAGTGAGCCAGTATAATATAAAACCTGGGCCTCTTTTTACAGAGCTTTTATTTTTGTTACCCCAGCCCACTCCTTTATCCTGTTGTGAGATAGACTTTATCAAGGCTCAGAGAGGGTAAGTGGCTTTCCCAGAGTCACACAACTGGGAAGTGGCAGCTCCAAGACCAGCAGCCCGGGCTGCCTTCTGGTATACCAGTGGTTTTCACCATGTTTTAGGGAACCTTGGGTGTGAAAGGGGCTACGAGAGGGACATGGACAAAGCTGGGAAGCAGGACTTCCACTCCCCTTCCCATCCCTGCCCTTGGTTCTGTCAGAAGTCAGATGAACTTTGGTTTCATGTTTCATGTTTGACATTCCATGTAAGATTTTTGAGGAAAGTATTTATTGCTAAAAGCACAGTACGATGCTATAGCTTTCTGTCTACACCTGTTCCTGGCAGGAAGTAAAACTGTTCACCCAGGACCTTAGAGTGGGCTAGGTGAGGCAGCTGGAGGAGGGAGTCCCGCCACCACTCAGGTGGCCACTGTCTCTTCCTAGCTGGTGGTGCTGCCCTACCAGATGCTGCTGCATGCAGCTACCCGGCAGGCCGCGGGGATCCGGCTCCAGGGACAGGTGGTGATCATCGACGAGGCACACAACCTGATCGACACCATCACAAGCATCCACAGCACGGAGGTCAGCGGCTCCCAGGTGGGTCGGCCTCCCCCTGCCTGGCCAGGGCCTGCCGTGGAGCAAAGGCCCGTTTCTCTAACCACCTAGACCTGGAACCCCACTAGAAATGGGGCCTGGTAGAGCTGCACTGAGTGCAGGTGGTGCCTTAACAGAGGCCGACTCTGGCTTTCCGCCACGTCTCTGTGCTGTGGGGATCCCACTCAGGCAGAGTGGCACGTTCCCTTGTTCCTCGCTGGCCTGTGTCCCCATGAGTCCCTCCAGCCCAGGATGCTTCTAACTAGCTTTCTGTGATCCAGGATGATGGCATGAGAGAAGCAGGGCCCTCATGTAGTTGGATGTCATCATTATTGATATTTCTTTGAGGGGATTTCATTGAGCAATGCTCAAGATCTCTGAAAGCCACTATTTATTACCTGCTGTGTGCCACCCACTGTACGAGTTATGTCTGATCTTCACACTGAGTCTGCATTCGGCTGGTATTCAAGGACTTGGAGATTCTGAAAGGTGTAAGCAGTGCCTAAGGTCTCACAGCTAATAACTGTGGAGCTGGTCTGTGACTACTGGTGTGTGACCCTGAAGCTCACATGACATCCCAGCGCCTACTGACCACTGCCTGGGCTGACCGTCAGGCAGGATGTGATGGCTACCTTGAGCCGTGACTCTTAGTAGACCACATGTCTTTTCCCAACCCAGTAAAAAATAGCAGGGAGATCCTTACCTGAGAGAGTCCACCTCTTGCTTTTTCCCATGACACAAAGTGGACACTGCAGCAGAATCTACCGTCCTTCCCCCTCTCAGGTCCCACCAGCCTAAGGACCTTAAAAAACCACACGTTGTCTGAACCCAGCCCAGTCTTCTCACCTTGATTGCATGTCCTGGGCTGGCATAATCTAAGACGTCTCTGGCACAGCCCTAGGCTGCTTGCCCGGAGCCTGGTCTGCCTTCATACCCATTCTCTCTCCTCTCCCCAGCTCTGCCAGGCACATTCCCAGTTGTCCCAGTACATGGAACGATACAGGTGAGACACTACCTGCTGAGGGGAAGGGAAAACCTGCTCCGTCTCAGCACCCCTAAGTTGGAAGCACATAGGTTGCTGTCTCAGTCCGGGCTCAGCGCGGGGTGGATCGGCGTGCTGCTCGTGCCCTGGTTCACTGTGATGTGTCCTCAACACAGGCCAGCGGTGCTCAGGACACAGCAGCTGACTCTGATGGCCAGCCCTTTTTCCGGGCGAGTATTTGTAGCTTGTGAGCCGGTTTGAAAGGCACCAGACAGAAGGCCTCAGCTTGGGTCACTTAGGTGTTTCTGTTGGAGTACCACCACCTGATGTCCATTGGTTTTTCCCCAGGAAGCGTTTGAAGGCCAAGAACCTGATGTACATCAAACAGATCCTGTATCTACTGGAGAAGCTCGTGACTGTGCTGGGTGGTAAGGAGCGCTGTGCCCGCCCCAGCTCTGGCCGCTCAGTGTGCTGGCCTTGGTTCCTTGGGCGCCTCAGGACATCGGGTTTTCTGTACCCTCAGAATTCTCTTGGCCACTGATTTAGAAAATTCTTAAATTTTTATAGCTTAGTGTAATTGTCTGACTGTAGATCGTTTTTTAGAATCTTAGTTTATTTACCACTGTTTTAAGTCCTTTTTGTTTTGCCAGACCCTACTCCACAGGTAATAATAATATAATACAATACAATATAATTAATATAACACATTTTACATAATAGTGATAGCAGTTCGGGGCACTGTGAGGAAAGCAACGCAGGCTGCCCTCAGTGACAGATGAGCAAACGAAAGCTGAGAACAGAAGGGACCTGCCTTCGGGTCCCGAGCCCAGGGAGAGGGACTAGAGTCTGCTGGCTCCAGGTCCCCTGCGACTCTCCAGCGTTCGGTGCCCCATTCCTTTCCTTCCTCGGCAGTCCCTTTGAAGGCTTTCATAGAAGCAAAGTCCAGAAAGCCAGCTGATTGTTCTGGAGGGAGTTTGTCTCGTGCTGGTGCTCTTCACTTCCACCTGCCTGCCACTGTCCCCATGCGGCATGGCTGTGTCCTGTTTGCACCTGCCTAACATGGGGTGGTCACTCTGTTCCCGCCTCCTTGGAGGTGGGGAAAGAATGATACCAGAAGGCTTTGGGCTCCATATCATACTTCAGTGGGGTCTGTGGGTCCTAAAATAGCAAAAAAAAACTGTTCAGATACAAATGTTCTTATTTGACAAGTACCGAAGATGGGTGGGGAAGGGAGAGGACCCCTATCCTGACCTGTTTGAACTCTGTTTTTTTTTAGGGAACATTAAGCAAAATCCCAATACGCAGAGCCTCTCACGAACAGGTAAGGGGCGGCCCTCATGGTCCCAGAGCTGGTCTGAGCCGGTTCCCGGCTTCTGCCTGGGACCCAAAAGCCTGATCTTCAGAGCAGGACTCCAAGGCTCGTGTTTTGTGCCCATAGGGACAGAGCTGAGGACCATCAATGACTTCCTCTTCCAGAGCCAGATCGACAACATCAACCTATTCAAGGTAGAGGTTTTACTTTTCCGCGTTAGCACATCAAATCTTAGCCTTCCCACCAGCTGTGGGATAACATTGGAAGGAATAGAGTAAATTCCTACTGTCCTCAGGCAGACCAAGGCCTGAGGAGCCACAGCACAGACATGGCACTAACCCTGGAAACTTCACCGTGCCAGCAACCTAGGGTCGAAGGGTCCTAGGGGTTGGGGAGAAAGGCTGTCTTTCTTTATACAGTAAACACAAGTAGAGACACTGGGCATCCGCCTGACAGTGCTGGGGCATGGTCTTCTGCTGGGCAGAGCCGAAAGTTAATTTTATGAGCGTGACCAGCTGTCAGGCTGAGGTGAGTGAGAGCACAGCTGGGCCACCCTGCTGGACCCTTCTGTCACCTCCCGCTGTAGCCTCAGGTCTTCGCTTGCTCCGGCTCTACACGTTTGGCTCTCCCAGGAGGGGTACAGCTACTGTCGCTTGGCTCACAACCTTGGGGACTCCAGTTTACTACCAGTGATAGAGTACTTACTGTGTTCAAAGTGGTGTGCCAGGTTCTGTGAGTTGGGTGTGCCACCACCATCCTAGAGCAAAGGAAGCCAAGGTTCACTGAGGTCACCTCGGGGAGGACGCACAGCCGGCACCACACGAGTGAGCACATGGCGTGTGAATCAGCTGCGCGTTCATGGTTCGGCTTTCTTTCCTTCCTGCCTTTCCTTTGTTCTTCATACCAGCCTGCCTCTGACTGACCCAGAGGCAGTCATGGTCCCTGCCATTACCCCTTCAGACAGGCTGGCACATCCAGTTGCCAGGCGCAGTAGCCTGGCATCGCTCTTGAGTTTATTCCACCTTTTCATTTTGGCAGCTCCGACAGTGCAGGCTGTTTCCTCTTTCTGGTCTCCTTGGTTTCATTCTGCCTCCCTTCTAAGGGCTTTTACAAACTACAGTCTAGTGAGTCTTAGTTTAAGAAAGAGATCGTTCTTCCCAGAAATATTTAAAGGCTCCAAACTCATTGTCTTGCATTCCAAGCTACACATAACTAAACTGCAGTCTAGGTGTCTCCTGAATGAGTCCCAGGCTTTACCTCCTTTGTGCCTTTGCTCATAGGATTTTTTTTTTTTTTTAAACTCTTTCAGGGTGGTCCAGCTTAGGTGCTGTCATGCTGAAGGAAAGCGGAGGGGACATAGCTGTCACTGAACAGCTAGGAGGGTTGGAGGAGGCTGTGCCTGAGGCCTGGCAGAGGCCATGCCGTGGGAGAGCAGGGAGGGAGCAGTGGGGGTGGAGTGACCCAGAGAGCCGGTGACAGGTCAGCCACGGGAGGTGGTGGTGGTGAACCCTCCCTGGGTTCTGGAACGCAGTTTTCTCTCTGTGCTGCCCAGTGAGGTTTTCCACGCGCCTACAGCGGGTTTGGCCTTTGCAGGTGCAGCGCTACTGCGAAAAGAGCATGATCAGCAGAAAGGTACAGCTCCCCTTCCTCCGGGCCTGACGGGGCCCAGCAGTGCCCCTGCTTGTGCCCTCAGCGCCTTCCTCTCCTGCCCTTTGGAAACTCAGTCACTCCCGCCTCTGTTTTCCTGACTGTGGAGCAGCCTTGCCAGGGTGGGGAGGGGCTGCCAAGGTGCCCGGTGGGGGTGGGGCTGAGTTGCAGGTGAGAGATGGGAGCCTGTTGTCCACCCGTCTCCCTCACTGCTGCTGTCCTCATTCGTCTTTGTTGTTCCCCTTCCCGCCCAGCTTTTTGGCTACACGGAAAGGTATGGGGCAGTCCTCGCACCCCCCAGGGAACAGCCCAAACTGGCTGGGTTCCAGCACTTCCTACAGAGCCTGCAGCCCGGGGTGACTGAGGGTGAGTCAGGCGGGTGGAGGACTGGGCTGCAGGCCCTGGGCAAGGACATTCCTTCCTCGCTTGTGGGCACCTCTTCCCCAAAGACCCGCCTTAGCCCAGCCGCAGGGAGGCCCTCTACCCTGCCTGTAGCCCCAGACCCTCGTATGCTCTGCAGCTCCCGCAACTCCCGTGGAAGAGGGGGAAGCCAGAGCGCCTCGGCCTGCTTCTCCACTGATGCGCGTAGAAGGCTTCCTTGCAGCTCTCACCACTGCCAACCAGGATGGCAGGGTCATCCTCAGCCGCCAAGGTAATCCAGGGGGGAGCCAGTGTGGAGCTAGGCAGCCAGCACGTGAAGGGAGTCTGAACTTCCACCCTGGCAACTCCCTGGGTCAGGCTGAGGAATGGGGTGCTGATACCTGGCTTCTTATGACCTGTGCAGGTGGTGGGGGTGGTGAGGAGGGACACAGAGGTGCTGGGATGGTGGGTCATCTCAGGCATGGGCGTCAGAGAAGCCGTGTAGCCTAGGGGTTAAAGCTAGAGGAGGTTTGGATTGTCTTGGTTCCATCGGGCTATGTCTTGGGTCATTTGCTTATCTTTGAACCCCCAGTGACCTTATGTGAAAAGGGAGATGATGGTATTCTCTACCTCAGGGTTGTCCTGGAGATTAACTAGGATTTAATTTAAAGGGAAAGTATTATCTCTTGTGTCTTCTACATGGACCCAGCTAGAGATCCCTTTGCCCCGACTAATGGACGCACTTGCTGGGCCTGCCCCCGCCTCCCTCCCCACGTAGCTGTCTTTTATCCCTTTTTTTCAGGCAGCCTCAGTCAGAGCAGCCTGAAGTTCTTGCTCCTGAATCCAGCTGTGCCTTTTGCCCAGGTGGTGAAGGAATGCCGGGCAGTGGTCATTGCTGGGGGCACCATGCAGCCAGTAAGTACGCCAGCGCCAGCTTCCTGTGCCAGGTGTGGGTGGGACCATCAGGCCTCCTCACTACCCCGTGGTCCCCAAACCAGAAGGGGGCTGGCTTGAGCTGTGTCCACCAGATGGCACTGCTGCACTGTGTCTGCCTGGGCCTTTCAGGCTGAGGGGACAGCCCTGCCATTGCTCCTGTGTGTCTGGAGTAGTGGGATGACACTTCTCCAGAGAGAGTCCTTCTGCAGCTTCTGCCCTCAGTAGGTGCCCCAGTTCTCTTCCTGTGCCCCCCATAGATACAGTCTTCCCTCTCATAAATTTAAATTTAAATATATTTTTAGAAAAGTACTGTATTTTCATTGTAGAAAGCGAGTCAATCAAAAACAGGAACAAGGATCATAATTTCACCAGCAAAAGATTCATTTTGGTGCATGTCATAATAGTCGTATGCATAATTTTGACAAATATACGTACATATTTTAAAAAACAAAACAAAAATGGTATTATCTGTATATGCTATTATAATTTGCCTTTTTCACTCAGCAACAAAATGTCATAAACATTTTTGCTTGTCAGCAAATAAGCATTTATTCCACCATACTCTGGCCACACTGTATCCTGTTACATGAATATATTGTTTTCTATAACCACTCTCTTTTGTTACATATTTAGGCGATTTTCCATTTTTCTCTATTTTAAACAATTGAATGAATGTAACAGTCTCTGCATAGAGGTTAATTCCTTAGGAGGTGTCCTAGAACAGGACTTATGTGAAAAGCTACTCTGTCCTCAAGCAGTCAGTCGTTCGGCTGCTTGTTAGATCAATCTGCCCTCACTCAGCTTTATAATTTTTCCATTTTTCTTTTCTGTGTATAGACTTACAGATTTCTGCTCATTCATGTATTAAGACCATTTATAGTCATTGTCGCTTTTGATGCTCGAGTTGTCTCAGATGTGACCTGTGGGAATCCCCGTGTTGCCTCTGGCCCTTCCGATGTGGCCCCGTTAGCCATGGAACGCCTCCTTGCTTTCTGGCCTGACTAAATGTCCCAGGCCACCTGATCCTTTCTTTGCCCCAGATCTGGAATCATTCATTTCTCCGAAGTGCCCAGGTTTCTTTCACTGGTGATGGGTACTTAGAAACCAAGATCCGGGTGCTGGGGTGTTTGCAGCACCCCGAGATGGCCATCGTGTATAGGCGTTTTCAGTGCAGACCTGCAAAACATGTTCCCATATAGCGTGAGTCCATATTGATGTTTCTGAAGCAAAATCAGTGTATTTGACTTTACACTGTACCTCTTTTCTCTTGAGCTAAACTTTTGGTTTCTTATATTAACATAATTACTGAATTGCTATATCCCACACATACTTAAAATAGTTTCAAAAATATACTAATATTTTTACAATACACTATTGATTAAAATTGTATTTCTTAACCTTTATTTTTTTGCCCTTAGCATATATCCTACTAGGGATGTGTGATCACTGAGCTTAGGCCACTTGCTATCAAGCTTTTTTGTGTGTGCTTATGTTGTGAATTTGATAGGTAGGCTAGGCTTTCTTTCAGTTTTCAGTTTTCGACTTTGCCTTTTTGTTTTTAATTGTTTTTAAAACATGTAAACCATGAATGGTTCAGAAGTCAAAACCCTATAAAAAGATTCAGGAAGTCTCAGTTCTGTCCCTTTCCAGCCTGTCCCCATCCCCTTACATAATCATGTTTTATTAGTTGCTGCTCTGGCCTGCCATGCTTTCATTTTTTTTTTTCCAGAAATAAGCAAATATATGTAGTTATTCTTTCCTTACATCAAAGGTGGCATAATTAGTTTTTTTATTTATCAGTATATCTTGGCGATCAGTATACAGCTGGTCTGCATTCTTTGTTGGCTGCATTGCTTTCTGTTGGGAGGTGTAGCACAGCCCACTCAGCCGGTCCCTCAGGAAAGGCGGTTTTGCTCTCACAAATAACTTCACAAGAGTACCCTGTGCATGTGTTACTTGCAGTGTGGAGCTGTATCTTCAGGGAAGACTCCTAGACATGGGATTGCGGGTTGAAAAACAATGTCACAAAAATATTGTGACATTTCCCTCCACCTGGAGTAAGACTGTTCCGTATCCTGCCAGCAGCGGATAAGAGTACCTGCTTCTCCCCAGAGTGGTCAGACATGGGATTTTGCCCATTTGATAGTGAAAAATCTGGATGGAGCTCTTTAAAAATACAAAAGGCAGGCCGGCCGAGTGGCGTGGTAGTTAAGCGCTGGCTTGGGAAGCCAGCAGCCCCAGTTTGGGTCCCACATACGAGGGCCAGTGACACTGCCCTCAAAAAAAAAAATATACAAAAGGCACATTCCTCCCCCTAGAGATTCCCATTCAATAGTGTGGGCTGGGGCCCACATACGGGGGGTGCCAAAACAATGTATACACATTTTAAGAGATGTTATCTTTAAAAAAAAAAAAAAAAAAGATGTATGTCTTTTTTAAAATCCCCATTGGTGATTTTGTTGCATAGCCAGGGTTGAGAACCTCTGTGCCAAATTTGCCACATTTCTTTTGCCATTCCACCACCACTGGTGTCATCAAATTGTTTTTCCTTTTTGCTAATTTGTTATCAGCTTTTCTTTTAACTTCTTTTTTCTGTCATGTACTAGCTGCCTCCTAGCCCCGATTTCTGTTTCCACATGATTCTGTTTTCCCCTCCCTGCCAAGGCCCCTACCTGCTCACACCTGAGTCCCTGTCCCTGGATCTCTGGGAGGTGACAGAGCCTTGACGTTATGGTCTGCAGGTGTCTGACTTTCGGGAGCAGCTGCTGGCATGTGCTGGGGTGGAAGCCGCACGAGTGGTGGAGTTTTCCTGTGGTGAGATGCATGTCCAGGGTGGAATGGGCCACACAGTCACATTATGGCCCCTTGTTGTCATAATGGAGCCAAATGCTATTACCAGGCCCAGGGGGCTGAGGAGGCCACGCGGTGGGCACCTCATCCTTCGCTAGTTCGCGTGTGAGGTCAGCACCTCCAGACTCTGTGCCGCCCCCGCCGACATGGGAGAGGTCTGAGCATCACCGTTTGAATGTGGGCGTGGGGTGGGTGGATGTTACAAATTGCTGCTCTCAATCTGGAAGGCAAGGGCTGGGCACTGCTCTTTCTGGACTCTGCCTTGCAAAGCAGTCTGCACCTCCAGTCTCCCCCCCTCACTGGGTCTCCTCAGGTCACGTGATCCCTCCAGACAACATCCTGCCCCTCGTCATCTGCAGTGGGCCCTCCAGCCAGCAGCTGGAGTTCACATACCTGAAAAGAGAGCTGCCTCAGATGGTTAGTACCAGCCAGCCTGTCTCACCACGGCCTTGGCTAGGGCGGAGAGGGATTTCTGGTGTGGGGGGCACTGACCAATCCTGAGTGTTCAGACGTTGGGAAATGAGGACCAGGTCTCCCACCACAGAGCTGGCACAGGATGAATAGTATCTAGATGTTTATGAAGGAAGGTCTGAGCTTCCCTCGCCCCTTAGGCTGGTAAAGACATTTTCTTGACACCTCCAGGCATGAGACAGTGAGTCATTTCCTTTGGTTCTCTTGCCATTTGGTTATATCCACCTGTGCCTTGGCAGGGAGGCGAGTGTTGAGGGCACATCCCTAGTGGCACGTGGTTTGTCATAGATGGTGCTTAATCCCCAGTTGCCCACAGGACATTGGGAGCTGGGGAAGGGAGGACTTGGCGCACACCAATAGCAGGTGTAGCTCTGGTGTGCTGGCACTGCTGTGTGTCCCAGGTGCTGCCAGGCACAGGGAGCCTCAGTTGGGTGTCTGGTAGGGAGGGTGGCACACTCCAATCTGAGATTCCCAGCCAGAGGGCACCATCTGGCCGCAGTCCCCGCAACCGCACTCGCCCTGGGCCTGTACTTGCTTCTGAGCCCTCGGGCCAAGAGCCAGTCTTGGGGGTGGTCCCATGGAGGGTCCCTTGTCTTCCTTTCTCAGGTGGAGGAGACTGGTCGCATCCTCTGTAACCTGTGCAGCGTGGTCCCTGGAGGGGTGGTCTGTTTCTTCCCCTCCTATGAGTACCTACGCCAGGTCCATGCCCACTGGGACAAGACTGGCCTGCTGGCCCGCCTGGCTGTCAGGAAAAAGGTGAATGACCCTGCAGCTGGACCTTTCACTTGTGGGGACAGGGGCACCCAGAGATCCTTCTGGGATGTCTCGTGCACATCAGACCAGACAGTTGGGCTTCTTCTAGTTCCTTACCCCACTTCTAATCCATGATTTCCACACAGAGGGTTCCCCAAAGCCCACGGGGTTCTCCAGTCCCAGGCTGGAAAACACAGGGCCTGGAGCAGACAGTGAGCCAGGTATCCTGAAACCCTGACCTGGAGACATTATCTGTTACCTTCAGATATTTCAGGAACCCAAGAGAGCGAGCCAGGTGGAGCAGGTGCTGATGGATTATTCCAGGTGTATTAAGGTGAGGGCGTAACTCTGAGGCCTTGGGTCCAGAAAGCATGTGGGATTGGCAGCTGAAAACCGTGCAGGATGGAGCTCATCTTTGGGTGTTTCCCGCAGTGCTGTGGCCAGCTGGGAGGCACAGTGACGGGGGCGCTGCTGCTCTCGGTGGTTGGAGGAAAGATGAGTGAAGGCATCAACTTCTCTGACAACCTTGGCCGGTAAGTAGGGGGCTTCTCATTTACTGGGGTTCTGACACCTGCCCACCCCTCACTCCAAGCAGCTAAGCAGCTGCCATCTGAATGACCTGTGTAAGTGACCGACTGGCTGCGAGGGGCAGATTTGGCAACTCCGAGTTTGGCCATTTGAGACCAGGTGGAAAATTAGGCAGACCATAACATTCCCAGGACTCCCTCTGTTGGCCTAGATTGGACCTCTTATCTGAAAGCCCCCTTTCCAGGTAGTAGGTGTAGGGTGGGGAGAGGCAGGACCCCTGAGCACAGCCTGAGGGCTGCTGGGGTGGTGGATGGAGCAGGTGGTGACATGTGGGTGAGGACCGGGCCCTTCGTCCTGGGCTTTGAGAACCCCATGTGCTGTGGGCTCATGTGTGCCCCAACCCTAGGTGTGTGGTGGTGGTGGGGATGCCCTACCCCAACATCAAGTCTCCAGAGCTCCAGGAGAAGGTGGCCTACCTGGATCACACCCTCGTGAGTACCCCAGGGTCCTAGGGGATGCGAGGAGGGCAGGGCAGGGGGGCACTGTGGCCTCGGGCTGAAAGGCTGTGACAACCCCACTGCTCCTGATGGGTGCCCATTTCCTGTTTGCTCCCGAGGATGGGAGCTCTCAGTACCCTCTTGAGCTTCTCATGACATCATTGCATCCATGAAGCCAGCTGGTCTTGCTCAAAGCCTGGCAGTATAATTTTCTCAGAACACTAGACAGGAGGCAGGGAACAGTTCTGATGTCATCTGCTTTGCCCTTCCCAGCCCCGAAGCCCAGGTCAGCCCCCCCCAGGGAAGGCTTTGGTGGAGAACCTGTGTATGAAGGCTGTCAACCAATCTATAGGTAAGCCTGGGACTGTTCCTGGCTCTCAGGATGAGTAGTTGGGGAATGAGTGAGGTGACAGAAAGGGATTTTACTTGCCATCTCTCCAGTCTGAGGGCTGAGGGAGGGGAGGGGACACAGTGGAAATGTACTGTTGGGGAGGTAGGTTTAACCAGAGCCCACCCTCTGCCCCCATCCAGGCAGGGCCATCAGGCACCAGAAGGATTTTGCCAGCATAGTGCTCCTGGACCAGCGCTATGCCCGCCCAGCGATCCTGGCAAAGCTCCCAGCCTGGATTCGAGACCGCGTAGAGGTCAAAGCCACCTTTGGCTCTGCCTTCGCTGCAATACGGAGGGTCAGTCCTGCGTTTTCCTCCCCCTCCCTCCAAATGCCCACCCCCACTAGCCGCTTACTGTTTTTCCCTGTCTCCCTAGTTTCATCACGAGAAGTCTGGCCTTTCCTGAGGGACAGCCACACCCCCATCTGGAGCTCAGACCAGCATCCAGGAATAGGGGGGAAAGCCAACAGGAGGAAGTCCAGTTAATCCCGATGAACAGTGGGTCCTGGCCATGCTTGGGCCCAGCCCAGGGCAGTTCCGCTCCCTGAGGTTGAATCCTTCTCCCTAGTCACATGGCCCCGTCGAGCTTCTTGCCCTATTCCGACCATTCCTGGCAGCTGAGGAGGCTGCAGCCTTCCCCTGCCGCATCTGTCCTTGCTCAGTTCTCAGCATCCACTCAGACACGAGACGGAGCAGGCCCATCCTGTCTCTCCCCTTTCTCACTAAAATCAGCTATTACAGATATTTACCTTTTCCTCGAATTTAACAGGGTTCCCTATTTCTGGTTCCCTGGTGTCCAGGGCTCTGCTGCCCTGGGGCTTCGGTCACTTCAGCTGCCTGCCTTCAGTAAGAACTGGGAGAAGAGCGCTGCGCCCTGCTTCCCGGCCTGCAGGCCTCACCTCACCTTCAGGGCTGGCCCTCACCTGTCCCGCAGCCCTCTGCGGCGTTCTCACCTCCCTGGCGTGGCTCCAGTCCTCCTCCTACTTGCACCTCTCTCCCTCTCAGCCACTTGAGCAAACTCTAAGACACCTCTTCCCCTGACATTAGCAATTATGCCAAGGGCCATTAGGCTCTCAGCACGAGTATTTTTAGACACCCTGTGTCTGTCACTGAGACACTTCCCTGTGTGAAAATATCCCTCCCTCCGTCTGTAACAGCTGCCCCTGTGGACTATACTTCTCTCCCTGACCCCAGAGAAAGGGCTTGGTCCACTCAGCACTCTGCCCCAGCGCCTGAGACCAGCGGGAGGTCAGGCCTGCACAGCAGCAGCAACTCAATTAAAAGTGCACTGTTGCTTTATGCTCAGTTCAGCGTTATGCTTTTTTTTTCTTTTAAAGATTTAATTGGGGAATTGGGGGAGGGGACCAGCCAAGTTGTTCTTCAGTCTTCGTTGTGGAGGGCGCCAGGCACTATCTGGCTTCCCATCGGCAGCTCGTGGCCTCTAAGCTCAAGGTGCTGTGCTCAGTCTTAGTTGCGGGCGGGCGTAGCCACCATCCCATGCGGGAGTCGAACCAATAGCTTTGTTGTTAAGAGCACACGCCCTATCCTTTGAGCCATGCAGGTGGCAGCTCAGCTCAAGGTGCCGAGTTCAGTCTTAGTTGTGGGTGGGCGTAGCCCACCATTGAACACGCAATCTTCGTTACACCAGGTGAGCCATCCTTCCACCTGTTGGTGGCGCGGCGTCATTGGCCCACGTGGGAATCGAACCAGCAGCCCTATTGCTCAGAGCTCGTGCTCTAAGCCAACACTTAACCAACTGAGCCACTGGGCCAGCCCGAGCATTATACTTCTTTATTGATGTGTGTACTGTGGGATCTGAGTCGTTACAGAAGAGCACGCTAGTGAAGCGGGTGGAGCACAGGCAGAGAGCCAGGGCCCCCCCACCCTCAGAAGCCAGCCTCCCTGTTCCTTGAACATGGTCCAGGCACAGACCTGGCAGTGCTCCACGGTGCCCTCCTAGCTGGTTCCATGTGAGGGCAAGAGCCTGGGCCGGGCTTTGGGGGACGAAGGGGTGGCTGAATCCTTAGGATTCCCACTCGTCCTCATCCTCCTCCCCTGGTGGCTGCTGTGGGGGAGGCAGAGGCGGGATAGAGTCCGACATTCGGGCGAAGGCTCCTCCAGGCCCCTCGCTGGCCCCGCTCCCAGGTCCTTTCCCAGAGATGCCTGGGAGGGAAAAGGGAAAGGGTGAGGGGGCGAGGTATGGGGCACCAGTTCACCAGCCCCTACAGACTTGAGAGACGGGAAGAGAAAGGCAGTGCGTGATGCAGTGTCCAGCTCCCCGGCCCTGCCTACCTTTGCGCCTCATGACCAGCTTGTTAAAGAGATCCGACATCAGGTCCCCACCTTGGCCTGTGGCTCTCACTGCAAGAGGAAAACCACAGGTGAGGGAGGAGGGGACATTCTGAGTTTCAGTCACATTTGTCCTCTTTTCATTCACTGCTGACACCCCAGCACTCTCCATAGCCACCACATTACCACCAGCTCTTGGAGGTCAGTCTGATATCCGCTCAGGCACTGATAAGAAAATGGTTAACCTCTGAGTAACTGTCTTGGTTGCTCAATGAGCCAGAGGAGCCCTGAAGAGCAGCCCCACTGTATGGATGAGGAAACCAGCCCAGAGAGGTTAGGCAACTTGCCTGGGGTCACAGTGCAAAGCTCAAAGAGCTGGGACTCAGGACTGGTGACCTCCAGGGCACTGCTGCTTTATACCCAGGGGTACATTTATGCCAGTGTCTGGGAGTCGTAGCAGACGTAATCCGTAGCCCCTGAGACTTAGAGAAGCAGGACCAAGCTACCCCTCCAGGCCCTGTTTCTAAAACCTGTCAGGTCCAGCCCATTTCCTTGGACACCTGGCCGGTAGAAGATCCTCTCTCCTAGTTTGAGCCGAATGAGGCTGCCCCCTACCGACAGAGAGCCGGGTTCCACCAAGCAGGCTCCAAAACCTGCCAGGAATCCCAGACGGCGGAAGAGGAGGCCAGGGAGGCCTGGGGAAGCAGGGGGCTGGCCTTCCCACAGCTGGGTGGCTAGCGCTGCTGGGGTCTGGTTAGAGGGGCGGCCCTTTCCTCAGCGCCCTCTCCTGGAGGGGGTCGCGGGCCCCTCACCTTGCTCCTGCTCCTTCTGCTTCTTCTTCTCCAGCTTGCGCTCCTTGACACTGCGGAGTTTGGCCTTGCCGATGCCCCCGGCCTGGCGGATGGACTCCAGCAGAGTGGCGCGGCCACTGGAGGGGTCAACCACTTCCTTGGGGGCTCCCTGGACTGGAGCTGGGGGTGGGGAGGGGCGCGAGGAAGGCGGGCTGCTCAGGCAGGGCGAGGCTGTGGGACAGCCCTGCCCAGCCCAAGGTTCCCGGGGGCCAGAGGGGCCCTCAGCAGCCTGGCTGTGAGGAGGAAGAGGAAGCCAGTGAAGTTGGGCCTCTGGAGACTGCGGAGCCTGGACGCTGATGCTTCCGCCTGCGCTCGGGAAATCTGTCCAGGCCCTCCGGGTCCCTCTCCAGCCCCTACCCAGCTTACACGCCACTCTGCAAATGTGGACCCCTGGAATTACTGATGTGCTGAGTGTCTAAATGTGACAGATGAGCCAACAAGGAATTTTTGTGTCATTTCTGGGTGCTGGAGATGACCGGGAGGTAAAACATTAAAACTGAAATTCTGCAATTAAGGGACACATGGATATTTTGTTGCTGCAGTTTTCAATTATGTTAGTAGCCCCCTTTTTCCATTGGTTTAAGTGGAAATGGGGGACCCCAAGCCCCACCTGTCCAGGCTTCCTCTACCCTGAAGGATAGAATTCCTGGGACACTACAGACAAAGCCTGAGAACCACTATTTATGAACCCAATGGAACAAGGTTTAAAATTAGAACTATTCTGAAAATCTAGAATTTGTGACTGCTTAACAAGCTTACAGAAGTCTTCCAGGGATCCAGAAATTAGAGGTGCCCTCGAGTGCACCCCACAGTGTGCTCCTACCTGAAGGTGGCACGCTGCAGTCATCCTCGGCGCCCTGACCTGGAGAGGCCATGGTCTGTGGAGGCGGGGGGGCTGGGGGGGCACTGACCAGCACTGCTGGAGCTGGGGGTGGCGGTGGTGGCGGTGGTGGCGGTGGGGGTGCTCTCAGCACCCCATCTTCTAGGTCTGAAACAAGTGTGACAAAGTGAGGTGCCTGGGGAAGAAAGTGGCGCAACTCCCATTCCTGGCTCTTGCTCACTTGGCTTGAAAGGCTCGGCCACCTCTGTGTTGAAGGTGGGCAGCTCTGGAATGGTGCCAGGGGCAGAGGGGGCAATGCCAGGGCCCAGGTCAGCACTGTACATGAGGTCATCAGCTATGCCTGGCAGGTCGGGCAGGTAAGATGGCACGTCGATCTCAGGCACTTGGCCCAGGTCGGGGACATAGAAGTAGTTCTCTGGAACCTGCAGGATTGGGGGGGGGGGGGTACGTAAGTGGGGGTTGCAGGGGCCATGGGCCCTGGAACCCTAGCAGGTCTGGCAGGAACCCACCTGTAACCCCCACCCACCTAAGCATCACGTGTACCTGTTGCTCCAGCTGCTCTCTCTTGCTGATAGACAAAGGAGCATCGAATAACTTCTCCTCTGTCTCTGCCCCCAGCATCACATGGGTCTTTGTTACAGCACCAGCCAGCGGGTCCAGGAAGACATACTTTTTGTACCTGCAGGGGTTTGGTGGAGCTCAATGTATCACCTGCTCTAGGCCCAAACCCTGACCCCCTTTCCCACTTCAATAGGGCAACCATCAGTGTGTCCAGCGGACCCCCAGGCTTTACGAGGCCGGCCAAGTTGGTTCTGGCTCCCCAGCTGCAGACTGCTGCTGCAGCTGAGTCTGATGCCCCCCGCCCCCCCCGCTAAGCCAGCCAGGCCTCCCGCCACCCCTCTGCAGCCCCGCTTCTGGCCATACAGGTTCTCGGTGGTGTTGAAGAGCAGCAAGGAGCTGACGGAGCTGATGTTGCGGGGGAGACCCCCAAGCCCTTCCTCAGCCTCATCCTCAGGCTCCGGCTTGGTGCTCACACACACAGGGAAATATTTCAGCTTCTCCTAGGGGGTGGGATGCAACAGGGATGGTGGTATCAGGGCCAGACCAGTGACCTCCACCCGCTGCCAGTCAGACCCCTATGGGGGCCCCGAGTTCCTCCCCCACATTCAGGACCGCAAGCGTGTGAGCTGTGTGCCCATCAGACCTGCAGGGCCCGCTCGTCCAGGGGCCGGTGCCTGCTCTGGATCTTGTGCCGGGGGCGTCTCTGCAGTCCGGCATCCTGGGCGCCCGTGAAGATGGAGCTGTACTCCTGCAGGCGCTCTGGGGCTGGGTACTTGGCGCTGGAGAACACCTGGGAACACAGGGAGTCGGCCAGAGAAGCTTGAGAGCCTGGGGTGGGGTGGGGTGCTGAGGAGGAGGGAGCCTGAGGTGTGATGGATGGTGGGGGCAGGGACTTGGCAACCTCGGAGGCACGGGGATGTGGAAATGGGGCTTCTGTGACTGCCCCCACCCATAGGACACATGGGCTACCTTGATGGCCTTCTTGCTGCCCTTGATCTTCTCAATCTTGGCCTGGGCCAAGGAGACCCTCTCCCCAATGGCCTGCAGCTGACTCCGGCTCAGCTCTACTTGCTGCGAGATCCTGCCACGGAAAAAATGACAGGGGCTGGAGGCTGCTGCTCAGGCCCCTGCCGCCTCCTGCACTCCTGCTTGCACAGCAAACCTGTGAAGCCAGGGGCTCAGGCAAGGGCACTCTAAAAAGTGTTACTTGCTTGTCAGGGCCAGTCTTGGAACTGCCCAGGTGACGTCTGCAAGGATTATCCAACCAGAAGGGTCTAAGAATGCACTGTATTAAGCTCCCTGGAGGTCTGGGTAGGGATGGGCAATCACCTTGGCCCCGAGTTGGTGCCTGGACATGCCATCTGAAGGCACATGGATCCTGCCTCCTGGAGTTTACAGCCTGAAGCAGGGGCCAGCTGAGCCAGAATCACCATGACTGACAGGGGCACAATCACCGATTTCCAGACGAGGAAACCAGAGCTCAGCAGAGCTGACTGACAGGCCAGGCTGGACCTAAGTTCAGTCCTAGCCCTGTTCTCGCGGAACTGCCTGGCACATGATAAACGGCTCATGTAAGTATGTCCCAAGTCCTGACCCTAGTTCTCATGGTTGTGGGTGCCCACCCCCTCCCCCGACCTGATCAGTCGGCTCTGGTGACACCTGCTGCCTTGCTATTCCCTGGACATGCCAAACTCACTGTTGTTGAGTGGCCTTTGCGTCAAATGGAATGCCTCCCCCCAATATCCACAGGGCCGGCTGCTTCACTGCATACCCCCTCCTCGCTACAGCCTTCCCTGCCACGGAGCCTGAAGATGCACCCGTCACTCTCCAGCCCCCTTCACCTTTTTTTTTTTTTGAGGGCAGTGTCACTGGCTCTCATATGTGGGACCCAAACCGGGGCCGCTGGCTTCCCAAGCCAGCGCTTAACCACCGCGCCACTCGGCCGGCCTTCCGCTTCACGCTTACACAGTGCCCCTTGGCATGTGTCTCTTGCCTACATGTGCTCTGAGGGACTGAGGACTCTGCTCGGTTGCCTGTGTATTCCCAGTGGCTGGCACCTGTGCGGGCCCCTCGGTAGTTACTTAATGACTAACACCCACATGCTCTAAATGAAAACGCACACAGGCCTCATGTACGCTGTCCCCACATTATTCAGCAGCAGCAAGGTCTCCTCACGGCAGCGTTATCTCTGCTCACATGCCAGTCCATTCTCCCCACATCCAAGAACACCAGCCCCTGCCCATGACAGCCATGTTGCACATTCAGAGCAGTCCCATGTCTACATTCACCTGGCAGGAGCGAGCACACAAGTGAGCACAAGAAATGAGGGGGAGTTGCAAGCTGAGTACTCAGGGAAAGGTGGAGGGATCCAGCAGATATCAGAGGGGCCCCGTTGTCTGAGAGGTGGGAGACTGCAGGGTCAGGGGACTTGGAGAGTTCTCTAAAGGTTGAAATGAACAGTTAAGACTCTGGCCCAGCCTTCCTAAACCACCCTCACCAACACTAGAAGGTTTTGGCCCTCAGAGAACCCACCACATCAGCCAATTTCACAAACCCAGGGGTCTCCATCCCGATACAGTCTCCCTGATTCCTCCTGGTGCCAGAGGTGGGGGCTGGGGTTCAAGCAGGCACCTGGAGCAGCTGAGTTTTCCTTGACAAACTGGTCTGAGCGGGGCTGCAATGCACAGAGAACAAGGGGGCAGTTTCCTTCCAAGGAGAACGCGGAGCCACCCAGCTTTTCCAGCAGGAGCTCCGTGTTTTCTGGCAGCGGGAAAGGTCTTCATCCACTGGGAAGGGGACCTGAGCACAGCTGCTTTCTCCAGTCCCCAACTCTGCCACCCTGGCCCTGGGTGCCAAGCCTCAGTGGTTATGCAACCACTCCACTCAAAGTTGATGTGGAGAGGGAGGGACATCAGAACCGGCACTGGACAAAGGCTACTCTGTTCTGATTCTCCCATTAAGGAGAGAAGGGCTGCTTTCTCAAAACTGTAAACATCAAGCTTAACATTGAACCCTGGCAAACTGCCAGAATGGATTATTAAATAGAGGGTCTGTAAGCACTTAGAAAAGGAAGAGGCAGGTCCCGGGGGCCAGCATTGTTCTAAGGCCACAGCATTTCTTTTTTGACAGGGTTATTAGACTAGTAGTGTATCAGGGGAGAACCTGAAACACAGGGCATCTTGAGTCAGCAAGGATTTTGACGGCTTCTCACAAAATCCTGCGGACAAGATGGAGCTGTGGGGGTTGGAGGAGAGTACATTTAAAGAAAATCAAAGCAGATGAACGACAGCATCCGAAGGGCACTGCTGAAGCATGGATTGATTTCAGCCTTGCATGAAGGTCTCTGGCAGGGCCCCGTCCAGCTCATTCAATACTTGATCAGTAAACTGGGGATGTCAAATGGGGAAGGGTCAGAAATGGTCTGCATGATGGAATCAAGATTCAAAGAATCCTGAGAGGCCAGAAGAATGGACTATGAGCAACCAGATGAAATAGATGAGGAATGAACGTGAAGCCCAGTATGTAAGTTATAAAGTCAAGTGCATAAATGCAGAAGATAGAGGGTTAGCTGCAGTTCAGGTAAAGAAAGACCTGAGGTTTTGGTGAGCTGTTAGCTCAGTATGAGCTAAAAGTATGCTAAGAAGTTTAAAAAGGAAATGCAATCTTAAGGCACACAGCTTCTGGGCCCTCTTCCTGCTTCTTTCAATAAGCAGGGAACAACCACTCTAAAGCACTAGAGAGAAAACAGAGCCCGAATTAATGAGTTAATCTATGCCAGGCACTAGTCTCATCCACAGCTGTATCCCCTTTAAACTGAATCCACATTTTAAGAGGACTCTGAATTTCCTCTAGACTATTCCCTCATTCTCTGCTCTATCTCTAGCACCTGGAACAGTGCCTGACATGTAACAAATACTGGCTGAATAAAAAGTGACAAGTTAATGAACGTCCAAAGAAGGGTAATAAGGATCGTGATGAGTGAGAAACTCATGTCACACAGAGGTAAGTGAAGGATGTCTGGCTATAGATGAGATGACTTAAGAGAACATGAAAATTCCTTTCAAATATCAAAAATATCCTCAGTACCATCAAGAAGAAAAGTGATGAGACATGCTGTCAAGTCAGGGGGCTGCATTAGGAGCAGGGAGTGGAGTTACAAGGAAGTAGATCTCAGTTCTACATAAGAACTTCCTAGTAAACAGCTGCCTAGTTTTGCAAAGCAGTCAGATTCCAGCTGGATGACCAACCACCTGTCAGGAATGCTCCCAGGGAGATTCCTGTGGGGCAGGGGAATGGAAAACACGATTTCCAAGGTTCTTTTCTTACCCCAGAACCTGTGAGTCTATGTAATGGCTTGTTTGCTAACAGAAACTCTAGTCTCTTATAGTCACGTGCCACGATGCCAAGAGGACACACTACAGATGAGGAAGAGCTTTCCATTCGTATGCTATCCCCAGGGACTGACAGCGACGTCTGGAAGGCTGTGTTAGGTAGGACCGTCAGGCCACACTGGGGCTGGGACTGAGTGCAGTGACTAATAAGCAGTGGCTACCACGAGGCCAGGGTGATGGTGGCCAAAGGGCAATTTGTTTGCCATTCCTATTTAGAAGCCCCGGGCTTGGCGGGCAGTTTCCAGGCTCATCACTGAAGCCTGTAACATGTTTGCCAGACACCAGCCGAAGGGCTGCCTCCCGTCAGCAACAGGGAAGAACTGTCACTCAGTTTGCTCAGAGCCTGGGACAGAGATGAATCCTATAGCACATGCCAACTCTCAAGGAGATTCCAGTTTACTGGGGAGATAAATAACTACAATATCCCACAGATCTGGGTAAACATCTATTTAGTAACAAGGTGACCTTGGGCACGTCACTTAATTGGCCGATGCCTCAGCTCCTTCAGTTGAAAAGTGGGACTAGTTAGTTCCATATCATGGAATTACTGGAAAGGTTAAATAAGCGTCTAATGTTCCTGTACTAGCTGACACTTCCTAAGTACTCCGGTAATGTTTGCCCTTATTACCCATAGTGGAGAGAGGGATGAGGGGCTCAAAGCAGCCAAGAGAAAGCCAGAAGAGGCAGTGCTAGGCAGACACAAAGAAGGAGGTCCCAGGCTGGGGTGGCAGGCGGTCAAGGAGGCACCAAGGGACCACTCTGCTCCTGGTGTGGCAGAGGGGGCGACAGGGCGGCCAGGACAGGGCTTGGGGTCCCTGTCCCACCACCTCCAGAGCTGACCCTCATTCCCTTCTTATGAGGCCAGCAGGCCCAGGGCCCTGCAGTGCTGCCACAGCCCCTTGTGCCAGTCCATAGAGGCTGCTAGGGAGGAGGAGGGAGCACCCTCGCCTGCCCCATAATTGCTGCTTCTCCTCCCCTCCATGTCCTATCCCTGAGCACAGCAGACCCTAACAGGCTCTTGCCTTCACCTTTATCTTCTCCACTCAGGGATAATTAAGAATGATCTGCTAATTATGCAGGCAGCTCACTGAATGCTTCCTAACCCTGGGAGTCACCTGGTGCCAATCAGTAGAGAGAAAGGGGGGCGAATGGGAAGGAGAGAGGAAGAAGGGAGTAAGGAAAAGTGAAAAGTGTGGTGAAGGTGAAAAGAAGGGAGGAAGGAGAAGACAGAAGAAGAAAGGAAGAGGTAGGGAGTGCAAGGACAAAAGAGAGAAGAGGAAAATGCTTTGCAGAGAAAATGGACCCTTTCCCAGGAGTAAGGTGTGAGACCGGGCTGTGGCTTCCCAGGCAGGCTAACAGAAGTGGCAAGGACAACACCCCAACTTCCCCACGCAGCATCTGTCCAGCTCCTTGTCACTATGCTACCACAACACCCTCTGCCTCGTCACCTAAGTCTTGTGAAGCAGTGACATCTCTGGGCAGATATTTGGGGGCCTGGCTTCTCCCAGGTGAAGATGGGGGCAGGTGAGGCCAGAGAGATCTGCTAGGCAGAAAGAAAAAGAAGCCAGGGCCGGGGCTGGAAGGAGCAGCTCCGGGACAGCCTACGAGGTACTTGTCATTCTCTCCAGTCTCTGCACAGCTCCCACTGCGGCAGAGCAGCAGGAAAGAACGCCAGCTTGGAATGCTAATTTTCCATGAGCTCACCTACCTGCAGAACTGGGCACAGGCTGCAGTGGGGCTGCGGGGCCCAGGCCTGGGCCTGAGGTGGGAGGACAGAGAAAGGGTCTCTGCTCCAAAAGGTTTACATGCAGAGGAGCATGTGTAAGGGGGGCGAGGGGGAGGCTTCCAAACTGGTCACATCCCCAAAAACGCCAGTGAGAAATGCAAAGCCCCCATGCTGGACTGCTCAGGACGGGGATCGGGGGCAGGCGAAAGAAGCTAGGTCTAGGCACTACCCACCTCACTCCCAGTCATCTCTGACTCCCTTTCCTTCATCCACAGTCCCTTCTGTCATCATGTCCTGGCATCGTTCTGTGGAAATGCCTCTTACCAGCCCTCCCTGCCTATAACGCCCCTGACTGCAGCCTCATCCCTCCCATGGTCTGACCATAGTAACGTTTCCAGGGTGTCCCTGGAATCCACTCTCTCCCCTTCGTGTCCACCCTGTGATGGTTGCCTGAAGAACCTTTGCCAAACCCTTCTGTCCCATCACCTCCCTGCTCAAGAACCTGTCCAGGCTCTCTAAACTCCTGGAGCAAGCTCACAATCCATTCCTGTTCAGAGAAGCTCTCATGGGCCCCAACTTACTTATCCCAACTTTTCACCTACCCCCCACTCCCTCCCACTCCTCTGCCATGGAGCACTCCCACAGCACTGGGGAGAACAAAAAGGAGTGAGAGGCAAGCTCCCAAGGGCACATGATCAGAGGGGTAAGCAAGGCCAGCAGATGCACGGCAAGTTGACTTCTCACACCCTGTTCTGTTCTGCAGTGGGGGAGGTGAAAGTATGGGACAGGCAGCAATGTCTGCGCTCCAGAGGCCGGGATACACCTTGCTCTGGGAGCAAGATACGCCAAGCTCCAGGATACGCTGTGCTCCGGGATACATCATGCTCCGGGAGCTGGGACACACCGTGCTCCGGGATACCTCGTGCTCCGGGATACCCCATGCTCCGGGATACCCCGTGCTCTGGGATACACCGTGCTCTGGCACACATCGTGCTCTGGGAGCCAGGATACACCGTGCCCCAGCACACACCGTGCTCCACATTCTGCCTCTAAGCCTGTGGCACCCATTTCCAGACCCACCAGAGGGTCGGCAGGCCCACAATGCCAGCCCTGCCTGACACAGCCTGGCCCTCCTGTGGCCAGGTCCATGCCCCTCAGGTCTGACCACGTGCAGGGGGCATGTGGTATCCCTCACTAGCATCCACCTCTTCCTTCCAAGCAGCATCCAGCACTCCCACAGGCTCAGTCCCTGCACTTCAGGTGAGGCTAAACCCAGAGCTTAGGGTAATGCATGTGACCAAGGTGTGTCACACCCCTCTCGCCGCAGCAACTGGTTCTGGGATAGACATGAGAGCAAAGCCAGGCCAATGAGTAAGTAGGCCTTCCAAGGAAATGCTGGACCTAAACCTGACCGCAGGAGCTCTGGCCCTGCTGGCTGTGACCTTGCCACCACAGAGCACGGCCTATCTGGGAATGAGGCCAACCCAGAGGCAGAAGCCAGGGTGCAACGAAAGCAAAACCAGGTCCCAATGACATCACTTACACCCTTCAGCTCCAAAGCCTGCTCTACTTTTTGCTTAAGCTGGTTTGGGGAGTTTGGATTGACAAATATGCCATCAGTTCATACTTCTCTCTTCTCTAGATCCTGAGAGGCCCACAGTTCATGCTATGCAATTAAGAATCACCCAAGACCTCCTGCTCATCCTTTCTGGACTATAAAAGATCCTTGATGGCAGGAACCATGGCGCACACACCTTCAGTATCCCTCAGGATCCAGCAAGTGGGCACGGGGTGGGACGAATGGGGGGACCCGGAACCTGGTTCTGAGGGCTCCTGGGAGGCATCCTTCCTGCCCTGGGCCACGTGGAGGGCCTATACCCATGCTCAACCAGCTCACCATCCCTTCCCGGGAGGTGATCTTCCTGCCCTCTCATCCATGAAACTCTACAGGTGTCACATACCAGGAGGGGAAAGTAAAGTGTGCTAGAAACCCAGCACGCTCCTTAGAGAAAGGCAAGCATGCAGTCACAGTCCTTGAAGAAGTGAATATTTCTGGATTGGTTGTTTTGGCATCCACTTCAATTGCTGAGCAAGGGGTAGCCATAATCTGGGACTGACAGCTCTTTTTTTTTTTAGAGGGCAGTGTCACTGGCCCTCATGTGGGATCCGAACTGTGGCCGCTGGTGTTCCAAGCCAGCTCTTAACCACTGCGCCACTCGGCCGGCCCTGGGACTGACAGCTCTTCAAGGCCTGTGTCCTCTTGCTTATGTGTTCCCTTGGCATATTTAGCACAAAAATAAGTACAAAGGATGCACCTAACACTTTCTATACTGTTAGCTGGTTAATGGAGGACCACCATAGGCAGCAAATGAGCAGAGATATTAAGAGCAAACATTTACTGAATGCTTACTATATGCCAGGCACTAATTCCTCTGCAAGTTTTAATTCATTTAATCTTTACGACAATCCTATGAGTAAGGATTGTCACATATTACAGATAAGAACACTAAGGCTCAGAGGAGTTGAGTTACTTGCCCAAGGTTCCAGAGCGAGCAATAGGGAGGCCAGAGGGAGCTCAGGCTGTCTGCTCCAGAGTCAGTCCCCTGAACCACTTGGGGCACTGCACCCTGGTTCCATTTATATTCTGGACAGGTTTGGGGCAGGCAGGTACATGAGTGGGTAGGTAACAGGCAGAAGAATCTGGTGTTTACACCAAGTCCAACTGAAGACAATGACCCCATTTTCTGCTCCCACTGGAGAAGGCTTCAGGAAGAGGTGGACTCCTACTGATAAAGGAAGATCACATGACCTGGTGACGCAGTAGGGGCTTCCTGGATTGGGTGACAAGCAGGGGAGGATGGGAGTGACCTGGACCACAAGAGGAGGAACCTGAATCAGGCAGGCAACTACCTGACACTGGGTGGGACAAAGGGTTCCTATGTGAGGCATGGTGTGGGCATCCAGGAAGGAGATGATCTAAGCCCATCTCAGGTTGCTTATGGCCAGAGAAAGACAGGACCCATATACAGGACAAAACCTGGGACCTTTGTAAGGAAACAGCAAACACCATTCATTCATGTTAAATAAACACTGAGTGAATAATCATTATAGCCCAAGGACTATGCTAGATACGCACTGGAGATACAAAAGCTGCCAGTCACCACCTCAAAATCATCAGTGACCTCCCAGGCCCTGCCTCCTCACCACTTCATGAGGCCCCTTACCCCTTCACTCTCCTTGCTCCAGCCACACTGGCTTCCATTCAGGTCCTCCCCACCTCGGAGCTTTGGCTCATGCACTTCTTTCTTTCTGAAACATTCTTCTCCCCGGCCTACCCACCCATAGTAACTCCCACTCACCCTTCAGACTTTACCATAAACGTTTTCCCTACATGTGCCTTCTCGGATCCCTCCTGATCAAGTCAGGCTTCCCATTAACAACTTGCAGAACAACTCATCTTCCCTTCACAGACAGATAGTAGGAACTCCAGAGTCTGGAACCACCATACCTGGGTGTGACCCCTGGCTCTGCCACTCAGGCAAGTCTCTTAACCATGCTGTGCCTCAGTTTCCTCATCTATAAAAAGGAGATTTCAACAGAACTTCCTCATAACGTTCTTGTGAATGTACTTCAGATCAATGGAGGTACATGGCTAATGCTATATAAATATCAGCTATTACAGAATTAAAATAGGTCTTATCGCAATTAGAACTAAATAACATGCAATTGATTAATTACAGCACCTCTCCTGCCAGAGTCTATCCTCTAGCTGGACAGGACGCTCCCTTATTCAGCGCTGTAAATAAGGGGAGGAGCACAGTGCCTGTACACAGGAAGGGGTGAATACGTGTTTGCTGGCTGCAGGAATAGGTGAATGAGGGCCCAGTGGGAGGAAGAGCAGGAGCTACCACGGAGCCTGTGGGATCCACAGGGAGGGAACCCAGGGGGCTCAGTGGGACAGTAGGTAGTTCTTATGAGCACTTAAGAGAAAAAGCTTCTAAGTTAGGTCCCCCAGGACCAAAACTCACCAGAAGGGCCACTCCTAGCGGGTGCCTTCGTGGGAAAGGATATGACTGCCCAGGGCGGGTAGCACCCACCTGCTAAAGATGTCTCCGGAGACCTTCTGTAGGTACTGCAGGGCATCCGCCACCTGCTGGATGGCCTCCTCTCGCCGCAGCTCTGGCTGGATGAGGGGTACTGTGAAGGTCTGACCGGCCAACGAGTGCTGGGTCCTCATGGGAGTCATGGTGCCTGTGCGGGGGAACCAGAGCATCAGGGCCACTCCACACTCACCCATCCCACCCACCAGAGGGCAAGGTACTGGGAGGAGAGAGCATAGCCCCTCACCCCAAGTGTCTGCCACAGGCTCAGCCTGCACAGGTAGGGAGTTGGAGACAGAGCATTTGGTGGGAGGCCAGGAGCCCACAGCAGCTGGTCTGCTGCTTACTGAGTGAACGAAAGAGGAAAATTGGTAGGGATAAGAGGCTACTGGTGAGAAGGGTTCAGAGAAGGTACATTCTTGACTGACCCCATAAAGTGTCATATTATCACACATCTCATTTCAACCTCCCAAGCCTGGATGAACAAGAAAGAACTCCTGGCCACAGAGGGAAAACTCTGGAAGCAGAGGGATGGGTCTGGGGGAAAAAACTGCCTCAGTCAACTGCCAAATGGTACCCAGATTACAAAAAAGCACAGAGAATGCGGACTCCTGTATTCTTCTCACTTTGGTCCCTGAGGTACTCAGGGCTTATTCCTGAGATAGGACAGGCAGTGGCTAGTGACTCTAGGTTTAAGTGTACAGGCTCTGCTCACCCAGGCTACAGCTAAGGGGAGCCGGGAGGAAGGAGGGGAAGGGGGTGCCGGGAAACAGGAAGGAAAAGCACTCCTTTGACTTGCAAGGCAGGGCAGAGTCTATTTATATTGGGTTTAATTAACTCCACTCCCTGGTGCCACTAAAGCAGCAATCACACTGCAGACGGCACTGATTTGATTGGCAAAAGACGCACCAAGCAGAATATTAAGGCACCAGGCCCCTATAAATAGGTCTAATCACAGCCCCTTGGTAGAAGATGGTGAGGAAGACACTAATCAGGCCTGGCACTGTGCTCCAGACCTGTTTTCCTGAGCACCATGTTAAGGGCCCCTGGCGGCAACAGAGCTGGGGGTGGGGGTGGGGGTGGGGCTGCGTACGTGTGGCAGGGAGGGCTTAGGAAGCTTCGGGTAGGCTATGTGACCTCAGGTAAGTTGCTTGCCTTCTCCGAATATCTGATTCTATTTCCCATTCTACAGATAGAGAATGGCATTGCTCTCTAAGAGGTTATTCCCAATCTCTCACACCACATCTTCACCAAGTAGGTACTTACTCCTCTGCTCCCTCTGCCAGTTTCCTCAGCCCTTCCTTCTGCCCTACTTGTTCTCTCCTACCCTTCCCAGGCCAGCACTTACGTTAACTGAGATGACTATTCTGCTCTCCAACTTGTTTCCCAGCTTCTCAGACCTGAACCTGCCTTGAATTCTCAGCAGGGCCCAGCATTACTCCTCACTTCTCTTTCCTCCTATCAAACAACCAAAGTGGTGCCTGTTGATCCTTAACTATCTGAGGAACCTAACCCTCCAACTCTTTTCAAGGAGAATCCCCCCACTTCTTTGTATTTATATTAATGCAAACTTGCTGGCCATCCTAACTTAGTTCTGTACTTCAGCTTTCCCATCTGTCAGATGGGGAGGGGATAAAAGATAGAAGACACTTTTCTGTGGCATCTTGAAATGCATTCCTCATGGCCATTTACCATATCTGTGTGTGTACACACACTAGGGAGTGATTCAGGCACAAATCTCCTGAACAAGGAAGTAGCGGGTCCATTCAAGAATTAAGAGGCTGAGTACAGCTGGTTGGTGGTTTCCTCATTTTGTCTGCAAACATCTACTTATCAACTATTAGGTGCCTGCCATGATCACAACAGAGGTGAACAGGACACTATACCAGCCATGGAAACAGCCTCAAGAACAATTCAACAGCATGCGATGTGTTCTAATCCAGCCATGAATACAGTACTAGGGGAACACTGAGGAAGGAGTGACAAACCTCTTCTGGAGTTAGGGGAGTCAGGAAAAGCCTCTTAGCAGAAGCTGTACCTCTCTAATAGGCCCACGGAAAGCATTCCAGGTAGAAGGAACAGCCTGAACAAAGGTGTACAGGGGAATGGCAAGTGGTCTTGAGAGGTGAGGTATAACCATCTTTGGGTAAGTAGCAGGAAAAAGAAAAAGAGGCCGGATTGTGAAAAGCACTGAATACCACAGGGAAGAGTTTGGACTGAAATCCTCAGGCCTGTGCTGTCCAATACGGTAGCCACTAGCTATATGCGGCTACTAAGCACTTGAACCGTGGCTAGTCTGAATAGAGATGTACCATAAGTGTGAAATATACATCGAATTTCAAAGACTTAGTAGGAAAAACATAATTTTAGATAGCTTATTGAAAATTTTTACTGGGTCGGCCTAGTTGGTTAAGAGTTGGCTTGGGGCACCAGCTCTGAGCAGCAGGGCCCCGGTTTGAATCCCACATGAGGACCAGTGATGCTGTGCCCTCTACAGCTAAAATGGTAAACAACAGCTCAACCTGGAGGTGCGCTGCCGTGAGTTGCCGGGGACGGTGTAGGCTGCAGCCCCTGCTGCAGTGGGCTGACGTGAGCTACCGGGAATGGCTGGCAGCCAGTGTGAGCTGCCATGAACGGCCGTCCAATGGCCGGTGAGCGACTGCCTCAGCTGGGAAGAGCACAATGATCAACATGGGCCAGTGAAGCAATGTCCTCCACAACTAAACTGAAGAACAAAAGGACAGCAACTTGACTGTTCCCCTTCCCCAATTCCCCATTAAAATCTTAAAAAAAAAAAAAAAAAATTAGTCTTCCCTTATTCGCAGGGGCTATGTTCTAACACCCCCAGGGGATGCCTGAAACCGCAGATAGTACTGAACCCTATATATACGATACAAAATTTTTCCTATACTCACATACCTATGATAAAATTTAACATAAATTAGGCGCAGAGAGAGCAACAATAATCATAAAATAGAGCAATTACAAGATACTGTAATAAAAGTTATGTGAATGGCTTTGGGGCCATTAAGCAAAATAAGGGTTATCTGAACACAAGCACTGCAATACCTCATCAGCTGATCTGATAACCTAGTCTGGTCTACAGAATGGATGCACTGGAAAAAGGGATGATTCACAACCCAGGGAGGGCAGAGCAGGGCTGAGGGGGACACCTGCGAGATTTCATCACACAACTTGGAATGGAGTGCAACCTCAAACTTACGAAATGTTTATTTCTGGAATTTTCCATTTTCAAATTGTGACTGACCCCAGGTAACTGAGACTGCAAACAGTGGAATCGCGGGTGGGTGGGGCGGCACTACTGTATATTGATTACATGCTTAAGTCATCATATTTTGGCTATACTGAGTTAAATAAAATACATTACTTCATTCCACTTCTTTTTATTTTTAAAGTCACGTATGTGGCTCAGATATTTCTAATGAACAGCACTACCTTTGAGAATCCGGTAGAAACTATGGATACTTTCAGAAACATGAACCTACACCATACCTGTCTCTCATAATGCTGTTTATAACTTCGGGAGTGCATGAAATCCGTATTGCAAAACCTCCCCGAACACCCAGCTCCCAGGCCAAAAACGTCTGCTGGGGGTCATCGGTGTGGGGTCACATCAGGGCCGCCAAGGAGGAAGAGGCATTAACCGGCCTCAGGGAGGGATGGGAGCTGCCAAAGGGCCGAGGATTCCGCGCGGATCCTGGCGCCCGGCCCGAGAGTGGGAAGGCGCGTGAGGGTCACGGGGCCGGCCTGAGAGAGAAGTGGGCGCGCCCACGCCCAGGCCTCGGCCTCACCCCGGGGAAGAGGGCCGAGGAAGGCGCAGGCGCACGGGGCGAGAGTCCGGGGCCAACAGGGGCGGGGACCCGGCTTACTGGGGGGCAGAGGCCCGGCGCGCTTCCAGCCGGGCAGCAAGTCGGGAGGCAGCGTCGGAAGGCCGCGGTCCCATCCGCCTCTCGCCGAAGCTCGCCCGCGCCCCAGCCTCGCGGAGCTCCTCCCCACGCGCCTCGCCTGCGGGCGCCCGCCGCGCGCCCCCCCCGCCGCGCGCGCCACCCCGCGCGCCCCCGCCGCGCGCGCAGTCCTAGCGGCCGGGAGACCCGCACCCGCCCCGCCCTTGGCCGCCGCTCCTCACCTGCGCGCAGCGCCGCTCCGCCCGCTCCGCTCCGCCCGTTCCGCCCGCGCCGCCCGCCGCGCTTCCGCTCCGCCCGCGCTGCCGGGTCCTAGCGCCGCCTGTAGGCTGATCTCGGTGCTCTGCTTCTGCTGCGCTCGCCCGGCTCCTGAGTTCAGGGCTCCGATCGGGGCCGAGTCGCGGAGCACTGCGCGGAATCGCATTCGGAGCCGCCCTGGGACTGCTGGGCACCCGCCTCCTGCAGTCCCAACACCGGGCCGCCCGACCTAGGCTTTCTGCCGCCCAGCGCGCAGGGGCCCCTTGCCTTGCCTCGTGTGCACCCCGTGCACGGCCCCCAGCACAGGCCTGCAAACAGCCCGCCCCTCCAGTCGTACCTACTTAACATTCAGTACGTCTTTTGGCGCGCCTTTATTTTCTTGTCTTGAGTTATGTGGGCTGCTCTCCCCATAGAATTCACTTCGTTTCCACCGCCACCTACCCTCCTTTAAAAATTAAATATATAAGCCAGACACAAAAGGGAAAATACTGTATTATGATTCCACTTATATAAGGTAGCTAGCGTAGTCCAATTCATAGAGGCAGAAAGTAGAACGATGGTTGCCAGGGATGGGGAAGCAATTTGGGATGGGGGAGTTATCGTTTAAAGGGTAGAGTTTCTGACAAAGAAGTCTGTCTTCGACAACTCCGGTCAGGCGCCTCTGAATTCTCTTCCCAACTAGGCCTCTACTTGCATTTCTGAATTTTAGTGATAATGCTGTTAAGTGGGTTTAGCCAGAATTCCCCACTCTGTGCATTAATCAGATCACCCTCTGTATCTGACCAAATTCCTCATCTTCCAAGATCCCCCAGTGATAGCTGGTCGCCCTGGCCGGCCTTGAGCAAGAACCCTGTCAGGTCAGTTTAGCAAACAATCACCTACCATCAGTAATTTTCCATCCAGGACCACTACTGCCTGCTTCTTGACTAAATTCCCACTTGTCCATGCTATATTCGGAATTGACCCCGGCTCTATACTGAGGTCTCTTTTCCCCTGTTGCAAAGTCCTGAATAAAATCTGTTTTCACTGCTTTAACTACTGTCCAGCTCTGGTTTTCTTTGACATGTCTGTTTGGGATGACTAAAAAGTTCTAGAGGTTTGTAGTGGTGATGGTTGCACAACAATGTAATGTATTTAGTGCCACAGAACTGTACACTTAAAAATGGTTAAGGGCCGGCCGAGTGGCGCATTGGTTAAGCGCTGGTTTTGGGATACCAGCGGCCCCGGTTCGGATCCCACATGAGGGCCAATGACACTGCCCTCTACAGCTAACAACAGCTCCACCTGGAGCTGGGCTGTGCGAGCCCCGGTGATGGTGTGGGCTGCAGTCCCTGCTGCAGTGGGCTGCCATAGGCTACAATGAGTGGCCCGCAGCCAGCGTGAGCGGCTGGCAGCCAAGCGTGAGCTGCCAATAGCCGCGGTGAGCGACATCAAGAGGCCAGCGACCGATCTGCCTCATCCAGGAAGAGCGCAATGACGGTACCAACAGTGAAGCAACATCCTCCGCAACTAAACTGAAGAACAAAAAGACAGCAACTTGTCTGTTCCCCTTCCCCGATTCCCCAACGCTGTTCCCCTCCGCCAATTCCCCAATAAAATCTTTTAAAAAAATAAAAAATAAAAAAAATGGTTAAGATGGCATATTTTATGTTAACACACACACACACACACACACACAACAAGCTAGTTTTTTAAAAAGGATTTGTTTTTTTTTAAGTTAAATATATAATGGAAGCATTAGTCCAGAGATCCTACAATTGTCCCTCCTGGAGTCCATTGGCTTGCTTGGCCTGACTCTTTTAGAGTTGCCAGAGGAAAATACAGGACACCAAGTTAATTTGAATTTCAGAAAACATATATATGTATATGTGTGTGTGTGTGTATACATATATATATATATATAGTGTAATTATATCCCAAGCTAAGCATGAGATATACTTATACTAAGAAATTATTTATTGCTTACTTGAAATTCAAAATCAAGTAAGTATTTATTTGCTAAATTTGGCAATCCTGCTTTCTTCCTAACACTCCAAGTTTTGTCCTCCTTCCCTGCTTCCGAGGGAATTAGGTTGAATTATCTTTTTTGACAAGAACATTCCGCTGTCTCACCAGCTATAGTACATGATCCCCACCAGCTGTGGTGTCCACCTGTATTGTGGACTGAATATCTGCATCCCCCCAAATTCATATGTTGAAGCCCTACCCCCCAGTGTGATGGTATTTGGAGATGGGGCCTTTGGGGAGGTGATTAGGGTTAGATAAAGTCATGAATGTGGGACCCTCATGATGTAATTAGTGCCCTTATAAGAAGAGACACCAGAGGGCCAGCCGAGTGGCTTGGTGGTTAATCGCTGGCTAGGAAAGCCAGCGGCCCTGGTTCGGGTCCCACATATGAGTGCCAGTGACAGTGCCCTCAAAAAAAAAAAAAAGAGACAGCAGAGAGTTTGCTCTTTCTTTCTCTTCACCATGTAAGGTCACCATGTAAGGTGACCATCTACAAGCCAGGAAGAGAGTTCTCCTCAGGAACCAAATTGGCTGGCACCTTGATCTTGGACTTCCCAGCCTCCAAACTATGAGAAATAATTATTTATGTTGCTTAAGGCATTCAGGCTATGGTATTTTGTTTTTAATGAATACAAGCTGCTAACACATTCCCGGCACCCCACTCCTCCTGAGCATGACTGAATGCTTAAGGTATTCCGGATACATCAAAGAAGGGGAAATGTGCTGTGCACGGAGGAGAGCATGCAGGCTGGGGGTTCCACCAACTCATTCCTTGTACGACCTTGGGCAAGTTACCCAATGGAGCCTCGGTTGCCCCATTTATAAATCAGGGTTAAGAAAGCTTGGCCTGCCTCCTTTTGAGAGCTGTCATTGGATGTCAAAAGTGCTTTGTGATCTGTAAAGTGTATTTAAGGACAAAAGGAGATTTGTATGTGCTCTGGGTGCATGTCTATACATAAACACACAAACACACCACAGCACATATCAAATCTAGCTGTGTTTTCTCACAAAAGTGCAGCTAGACAGTACCCCTGGGCCCGGCCCAGCCAGTTCACCTCCATACAGTTCACCTTTCACTGCATAAAAGTTCTCTACCAAATCTACTTTTGGTAGGTTCATCCCAGACCTAATTTAAAAAATTTTCAAGGAGCTACATTGCAAAGACATTTGACCTCAGTCACTCAAGCTGCAATGTGAATCCTTGACTGCACTCTGGAAAAAGAAAAGCTGAATGTGATTTTAATGCATGGACACTATGGCCCTTCTTGCCTTTGTTGGCCCATTGCATCATTCCATTTATATGAAATATCCAGAATATGTAAATCCTGAGACAGAACATAGATTGGTGGTTTCCAAGATCTTAGGGGAGGGAGAATGGGAAATGGCTACTTAATGGGTGCAAGTTTTATTTTGGGGTGATAAAAAATGTTTGGAACTACATAGAAGTGGTGGTTGCACAACATTGTGAATGTGATAAATGCACCGAATTGTTCACTTTAAAAGGGTCACTTTTATATGACTTTCACCTCATTTAAAACACACAAACAAACAAACAACAAAAAGATGCTGGGAGTGGAAGTGCTGTATCCAGATGAGGCCGAGCCTGTGTCTTACTCTTTCTATTCTCCTTGGTGTGGAGTGTGTACTGGATGTGAGGTACATCAGAGAATGCAAGAGTGTGCAAAGACCTCAGAGGCCGTAGAGCGATGCCCCACTCACCGAAAGAGGAGCATGGCAGCAGCCCTGACAGACGGAGGGCTTTTTCTCTGTGTCCTCCAGGGATACCTTTTTCTTTCTCCAGAATGAAGATGAGGAAGACACAACAGTCTCCCTTGTCACCATTCTCTCAGCACACATTGATGGAGTGCTTGCTCTTTGCCTTCAAACAAGTCAGAGAAACAGACACTTAAGCCGATGGTTGCCAGGTGTGATTGTATTTTGATGGAAGCAGTGGAGGGCAGCAAAGGGTGCTGGGAAGCACGGAGCAGGGCACGCATTCAGTTCAGACTGCTCTCGGCTGTGCAAATAAAAACCTCACCACAGAGCTTAAGCATTGGGAGTTTCTACTTTCCACATTGCAGGAGAACCGGAGGTAGGCAGAACAGGGCTGATTTCATGGTTTCATGGAATCTTTCTGTTCTGCCATAGCATGTGGCAGTCATCTTTATGGTTATAATATGTGTGTTCTATTCCAGGGCATTGCAGCTGACTTCCAGGTGGGAAGAAAGGAAGCACAAAGAAAAAAGGCGAAAGGCAGGTAAGTAGCCCAATCTCTTCCTTTTTAAAAAAGATTCTCTAAGAATCTCCATCCATCAACTTCCTCTTGTAATTTATTGGCCAGGACTGGATCACATGACTGCTGCCAGCTGCAAGGGAGTCTTGTGAAATGGCTATTGTTAACTGGGTACATTACTGACCTGAACAAAATTGGGATTTCATTAGGAAGAAAGTGAGAATGTTCAGAGAGGGCAGTCAGCTGTGCTATGTCTGCTAGATACACCTAACCCTTTCTTGTGGGCTCGGGGGTTGCTCAGAGAGGCTTTTCTGGAGGATGTGATGTCAGACATGAAGCTTAAAGGATAAGTAGAAGTTACCCCGATGAAGCAGGGTGGAGTTACAGGCATTCCAGGGACATGAGACAGCAGGAGTATATTAATCAAGGTAAGGCTAGCTGCTGCAACAAACTAAAAACTGTATAATGGCTTAAAAATAATGGAAGTTAATTTCTCACTAATGGAACATCTGAAACAGTGGATGGCTCTCCTTCACACTTTAATCCAGGGACCTGGGTACTTTCTACCTAAGACTCTACCATCTTCAACACGGGGCTTCCAAGATTAGAAGAGGAAAGAACATGAAGAGCATTTGAGGGAACGGGCCTGGAAGCAGCATACATTACTCTTGTTTACATTCCATTGGCTAGAGCTGGTTCAAATGGCCACATACAACTGCAGGGGAGGCTGGGAAATATAGTCTACATATATTCCCAAGAGGAATAGCTAGCCAGTTTCTGCTGCAGTGATCAGGAAATAAGAAAATATACAGTTGGGTGTGGAGTGGGAAATGAGATAAAACCTTATGGTTTGGTGTTGCTGAAGTTCAAAGGCAGAGAGGGGTAGGGATGAGATTAGAGAAGTCAATAGGCACCAGACCACAATACCAGGTATGATTTTTGGAGCTCCTAGTCTGTGCCAGGCAATGAGCTCAGGCATATGTAATCTCACCTATGAGATTATATAATCTTATATATAATCTCATTTATAACAAAATATCTGACCTGTGGAGAAGAGGTAGGAGATCTTCTATGTGTATTTGTTTTGCATAACAATCCTATTTCCTAATAGGTATATAGATCTGCATTGTATGCAAAATACATGTACATATACAATATTTAACACTTATAAGAATTTGATAAGGAAAATATTCCCATCATTCTTATGTAAAATTGGGGGGAAATGCGGCTTTAAGAAATTTAAGAACTTGTCCGAGGTCAGATAGGGCCACCTCTTTATAATAAACACTCTTATCCACTGTGTTACATTACCTCTCAAAGAGGGCCTCATGTGTTATGACTCGAGCCAGCACTTTCTGTTGCTAAATTCGCGCTCCCTCAGATTGGCTTAGACTTACTCTCATCAGTGGCATCAGTCCCACAGGAAGGACTTCATGAAACCATGAATGCATCCTTCCTGGAGCAGTACTTGGATCTCCCAGGTGAGGAAGGTTTCCATTTTCAGAGGGAGCGTTTCAGTGCCCTTGTCTGTGTCCAAAATGACCACCTGAGCACCTTACAGCTCTCCCACCACCCCTGATCCTGGCCTCCTCTTCAGCCTTGGAGGATTATAGCTGGGTAAAGAGAGCGGGGGAGCAGCAGCGAGGGGGAGCATAAGTGGGGCCACTGGCAGGGCTGATATCCATTAGGCACAGTAGACACAATACTTGGAGAGACCCACAAAAATATTTTAATTAAAATCAGAAGACAAAAATGAACTTCAGATCGAAGGACATATTTTAATATATAATATTAATATATTCATCTATGTGCCAACCTAGTCATAAAATATGACTTTTAATATTATTTTATAGAATAAGGTTCCCATGAAGGCTAAAGTGCTTAGTCTATGAATGTCATAATGAGATTGGTGTGTGAAAGTGAGGGGAGGAGAGGATGGTGTGTGTGTATGCACACGCTGCACGGTTCAATGCAGAGACTGGGGAACCGGGACTCCCAGCGCTCAACTCTCCAGCTCTTAGACTTAGGGTCACAGGGTGCCAGCGTGGAGGATCTCATTGAATTCCATGCACTATAACAGGCTCTAAGGAACCTGGAACCTAGAGCCTGGCCACCACCCTGCATGTATTTGCATTACAGGAGCTGTGCCCCTCCCTTCCTGGTATAGTGTCCACAGCTCTGAATTTCCACTAGTGTGGGAGCTGGGCACAGGGCAGTAGGTCTAATCCTTGAAATAGCACACAGAGGATTATCCCAGCCTCCCATCAGCAACGCAGTGGGCTCATTTCCAGGGAGGAGGAGGCCAGGGCAGGGTAGCTGCCAAAAGTGGGAATACCAGGGATGGCAAATGCTGAGCAGAGGCTTCTGGGGCATGGCAAGGAGGGTGTCCTAAGGGGTGGGGCTAAATCACAGAGGTGGGATCATGCAAATGAAGCCAGTTCCAGCCAGAGATCTGAAAGTTGAAAAAACCCAGCCTGGGGCAAGAACTTAAATTATAAAAATTTAAAAGTATGAAATGTGAAATAACCCCTTAAGGTGCTATTTAGTAACCAAATCATTCTGACTCAATAAACCATATGTGTAATGTCCTCGCCATCCTCCCCCCAACTGCCTTCACCTCCCCTCCCAGCACTTCTTTTCTACCTACCCTACCACCTATGCACAGGTACCTTCTCTGTCCCTCCTTCCCATCTTGTAGACCTAACAAGTACTGAAATCTGGCTTCTCCAGTGGGTGACAGGAAGACAAGATCTAATTTCCTGGGGCTTCATTCAGTGAAGGGAGAATGCCTCTTGATCTTGAAAGTGTGTGAATTTGACTATAGCAAAAGTAATCAGTATGCAAATTGGTTTTCTGGTATGCTAATGTTTATGCATAGAAATGATAATTTAGATAGAAGGAGGACCAGGTGAAAAGAGGGCCTGGGGAGCCAGGGTTGGATATGAGTCATGGGTGGCTCCTGCTGGCTGGAGATGGGGGTGCAGGGAGGAAGGGGAAGTGGTAGTGTCCTGTGAGTATCTGAATGGAGATGCTGAGCACAGCAGGAGCTGGGTGACTGGAGAAAGAGGAAGCTGAGTGGACCCAGACAGCAGAGGCCTATGGTCTGGTAGCCACTGGTCACATGTGGGTAGTGAGCACTTGAAATGTGCCTTGTATGTGTCACTGAGGAACTGAACTGTTAAGGTGCTTAATTTTAACTAATTTAAAAATAGATATTCCATTCAGTCATTAGAAAACTTAAGTATGTGTGAGACAACTTGAGTATTTGCATTTACTTTTTCAATTTAATTTTGTGAAATTTAAATACAGACCATGTATTTCCAATATAAATTTAGCATCCAAATTGAAATATGCTATATGTGTAAAATACAGAATAAACTTCTAGGACTTAGTATGAAAAAAGTTTTTCAGGTACCTCATTAATTTTTTATACAGTTATATGTTGAAATGATAATATTTTGGATATATGGATTAAATAAATATACTATTAAAATTAATTTCAATTTTTAAAAACTTTTAAAAATGTGGCTACCAGCAATGTAAAACTCACATATGTTGTTATATATTTTTTTTGTAGCTGAGCCATCCTGCTACCTGTTGGCAGCTCAGCGGCTGCTCAGCTCGGGCTGGGCATCAAACTGGTGTTGCTCAGAGCTCAGCTCGCACTCTTGAGCGAGCTCTTAACCAACTGAGCCACTCAGCCGGCCCACATTAAGTTTCTAGTGGACACTCTTCTCTAGATGTAAAGGTTGCTATAAGGGACCTACCTCTGGCTTGGTGGAAGAGGAGAATTAGAAAGGTGGGGGCAGAAGGCTCTCTAGGCTAGGGCTAGAGGTAGCTTGGGGGTGGGGGTGGGGGTAAGAGGGGAGTGGGGGCTGGAGGCAGGTAGAGACAGTTGGACCTGGCAAGGTAAGAATGTGTTTCACGAGGCAGGTCATGTTTGTTAGTTTATATCATGAGGCTTCGATATCTCTTAGCTCCCTCTAGATCTGCATCCTTGAGCATCCCTGCACCATCCTTCCCCCCATCTTTTTTTTTTTTAAGCTGAGCCATCCTGCCACCTGTTGGCGGCTCAACGGCAACTCACCTCGGGCTGGCATTGAACCACTGTTGCTCAGAGCTCAGCTCGCACTCTTGAGCGAGCTCTTAACCAACTGAGCCACTCGGCCGGCCCTTCTTCCCCCATCTTTGATCATGTGCTGGTAGCGTGTCTCACCTATAGTGGCATAACCATCACTGGGCCATAAGCTTCTCCAGCACACATCACGTCTTATTTTTCCTTGTACTCTCAGTATTAGCATCATGCTATAGTTACAAGACACTTTATAAATATTTTGCTGACAGACAAAACAGCAGTCAAGTTGCTATTTGCTAGTGGGCTGTCAAGTGTGTGTATTGGGCTGAAGAGACCTTAAGGAAAGAGCCATGAGTGAGGGCCCTGAGAAAAAGCTAACGGCTGCTGCGGGAGGAGAGTCTTCCTTCCCTGGGGAAGTTCTGGGGACCCCTAAGGAGTGGAAGGAAACTGTGTCAACCCAGTAGCAGCCCCATACCCCACCTTCCATCTGGATGTGTGTGTGTTCTACTCTTGACACCGTCAGTCTATTCTCAACATGGCAGCCAGAGGTGTCCTTTCAAAACATGTCAGATCATGTGACTCTTCAGCTCAAAACCCTCCTCTCAGAGTAAAGCCTAGTCCTGAAATTGGCCTATGTGGCAACAGACTGTCAGGTAACCCCCACGACCCCCACTGCCTGATGTTCACACTTTTGCATACCCCTCCCCTTGCGTGTGGGCAGAACCTGAAACTTGCTTCTCACCAGGAGAACACAGCAAATGTGACAGGTTGTATGTGACTATGTTCTATAAGACTGTAGAATGGTAGCGCCATCTTGCCAGAGCAAGCCCTTGCTGCCTTTGAGAAAAGCAGGCTCCAAGTTGTGAGCTGCCCTATGGGGAGGACCATACAGGGGGGCTGAGGAGACCTCCAGTCAGCATCCAGCGAGCGGTGAGGCCTTCCATCCTGCAGCCTGCAAGAAACCGGAGGCTGCCATGTAAGCTCAGAAGTAAATCCTTTCCCAGTCAGGCCCCAGATGAGAACGCGGCCCCAACCAACACCCTTTTGTTTGTAATTGAAGAGTAATTCAATACCCTAAATCCTGCCCTTTTTAAAGTATACAGTTCAATGGTCTTTAATATATTCACAAAGTTACGCAGCCATCACCACCATCTAATTCCAAAATATTTTCTATCACACTAAAAAGAAACCCCAGACCCATTAGCAATCATTCCCCATTTTCCCCTGCAGCCGCCCCTGGAAACTATAAATCGGCTTTGTTTCCATGGAGTGGTTATGGCAGCTTCACAGAGGCCCCAGTTTAGCTGTGCCCAGACTGTTGACCTACAGAAACTGTGAGCTTCTAAACGTGTGGGGTTTGAAGCCCCTAAGTTCGTGGTAAAACTATTACATGGAAACAGATAACTCATGCAAATTTTGGTTCCTGCTCGTGTAACATATGGGTTGCTCGTGTAACAGATATCTAAAAAGGTGGCGGTGGCTTTGGAGCTGTGGCGTAGGCAGAGACTGACAGAATTTTGAGGAGCATGAAGAAAAAGCCTAGATTGCTTTAATTAGATTGTTAGTAGAAATGTGGACTTGGAGGACTTGCCAGCAAGAATTCAAAGGAAGTGGGGATTTCATTAATAGCCACTGGAGGAAGGGGATCCTTGTTAGGTAGTGGCAGAAAGCTTAGAAAAATGGTTCCCTGCCGTTATGTGGAAATAGAATGTGAAAGTGATGAACTGGTTAATATACTGAGGAGCAAAATGTGGAGGTGCTGCCAGGTTTCTTCTTGCTGCTTACAGTAAAATGTGAGAGGAGAGAGATAAATTGAGGGAAAAGCTGGTTTAAAGAACAGTTGAGAAGGAATCAGGACTTGATGATTCTGAAAATTCTCAGCCTCCCCACATGGCAGACGGTGCTAAAATGAAGAAATGGCCTCCAAGTACGTGGAATAGAGATAAGCCTGGTCTGGAGAAAAAGCAGGAAGCATGACGATAGTCTTTTGTTAAAACATCATGACGATCAAAGGATCAGAGGAGAATTGAGTCACACAGAGGGCTGTTCAGGAGATTAAGAATATGCCTCACAGAATATCTTAATCCAGCCACGGGGCCTCAAGGAGGCTTAATGGAGTGACCCTCAGCCATTTCAGCAGGAGCTTCTCACAAAGATTGGGGCGTGACTTTTGCCTAATGGAGTGAACCCCATTGAAATCACAGACAACACACAAAGTTTTTGAGAAAGCTGTTTCAGTAAGAACACTGCCAGCTTGGACTGTGAGGGGCTGAGAGTACCAAATGAAAGAAGGCTTTAGGATCCCCAAAATTCTACTGGCAAGAAGAAAGCTGATTAAACTACTGAGCTGCAAACATTCATGAAAAAGGAAGGATGACCCCAAAGGCGGAAGCCCACAGGCAGAGCTGAGGGACATGGAATTATTCTCAGGTGTTAAAACCTAATCAGGGAACCCCCAATATTTGCCCAGCTGGATTTCAGAACTGCTGTGGACCAGTGATTACTTTGTAGCTCCCATGTTACCCCTTTTTGAGTAGGAATCCCCATAGCTGTTATCTCACCATTGTATGTTGTGTGTGTGAAGGCAGATAACTTCTATCCTTAGTTTCATAGATCGAGTGAGAGGAACACCTGAAGGGAACTCATCTACACCTAAACATGATTTAGATGAGATTCTGGATTTTGAGTTTTACAGGAACTTGGGGGCTGAGTGTGGTGAATGTATGTGGCAAGTGCAATGAACATGAGTCATTGGGGGACAGAAGGCAGGGTGGGCAGACTCTAAGGTGACCCCAGTGACCCCACTTTCTGGTATTCACGCCTTGCATAATCCCCTTCCTTTGGGGATGGGCAGGACCTGTGTCTTGCTTCTAATCAATAAAGAGCAACATGCATTACAGTATACATGTGATTATACACCCATGATCGTGTTACATAAACTCGCAACACCTGTCTTGCCAGGGCACTGTCTCCCTCGCTGGCTTTGAAAAGGCAGGATGCCATGTTGCAAGCTGCCATACGGAGAGGACAGCGCAGCAAGGAGCTGAGACATGCCTCCAGCAGCCTGCAAGGAACTGGGTGCTGCTGTATGAACCTGGAAGCAGGTCCTTTCCCAGTCAGGCCCCAGATGGCCAACACTTTGATTGCAGCCTTACAGAGGGCTCAGGTAACCTGTGCCCAGACTCCTAACCTGCAGAAATTATGAGATAGTGTGTGCTGCCTGAAGCTGCTCAATGCGTGGTAAATTATTACACAGCAACGGGGAGCTGATACAGTCTGGCAGCCCCTCCTCACTTGGAGCCTCACCCTACCTCCCTGACCGCACCTGCTGCTACTCCACTCTTGGCTCACTGCGCTGTCACCACAAGCATTTGCCTCCTGCCTTTCCACTTGCTGTCCCCTCTTCTCAGAATGCCCTTCCTGTACATAAATGTGTGACTCATTCCCTCACCTCCTTCAGAGTATTGCTTACATTGTGCCATCACAGTGAGGCTTTCCTTAGTCACCCTTCAAAAAATTGCAACGCATGTCTAACCCCATTATATTTGTTTTTTTTTCCCCTACTGTTGTATCCCCAGATCATGGGAGTTTGGGAGGTGTTCATTAAGTACTAGGAGAGAAAAATCAATGAACCATGGAGATTCATGGATGTCAGGGATGGTTAGGATAATGAAGAGGAAGAGACTGTACGTCTGGAGGACATTTTCTGTCTGGCAGATTTCTATAGAGCCCACCTTGTACCATACTTTTCCTGGACACACTCCTTGTTATAGAAAACATGACCCTGCAGATGGAGCATGGGCTATGGGTCTATTCCAGTGTTCTGCAAAATAGCAATGACAATATACATCTAATTACTTGAGGTGTGTACAGGGATTAACACAATGTTATACCTAGTACGTGGTCAACGGCAGCAGGTGCAGCTGTCATCTGACCATCATCATGCACATGAGGACGTTCAGCTCCAGAGATGTTGGTAAACTTCACCAAGGTCACTCCATTACTGCATTCAAGTCTAGGAACCAGAAAGGCGGTCTCCTGACTCACAGCCCACAGCTGGGGAAAGTAGCTCACTGGTAAATCTTCCTTAGGAGCAGTGGGCCCCCTGCAGTGGGAGGCAGGAGCTGTGGGCTCGAATCCAGCTCTGCCACCAAAGTGCCACGTACCCTGAGCAAGCTTTCTCCACCTGGGAGAGGAGCTGACATGGCCCACTGAGCTGAATGCGGGTCACTTTCTGGCCAGAAAAAAGATGAGGGCGCTGTGATTTGCCAGATGCTAGAGGTCCGTACACAACACACAGAAAGAAGGGCAAGAAGCCCAGAGCCCTAGAGGAGCAGGGTAGAGAGGAGACTGGGGAGCCAGTGGCCTCGGCAGGCCTCTCAGTCTGGTCTTACTGTTCACTTCTTTCTCTCCCTTCCCAGCTGTCTTCTGCCTGACTTCCTCGCTGTTCTCTGTCCTTCCCACTCTCTCCTCTCTTCCTTGCCTTCATCTCTCTTGGTTTCTCAGTCCCTTTCAGTGTTCACTCCTGCCTCGGTTTCTGTATTTCCCACCTCCCTCTTGCTTTCTTGCTCCCTCTGCTGCTCCCTTCTTCCTGTCTTTCTCAGCCTCTCCTCCAGGTCCAGACCCAGGCTCTGCACACCCCCACCCCACACCCCAGAGCTGGGAGGGGTGTGTAGGGAGCTTTGAAGAAGGGGTGAGCTTTGAACAACTCTGTGGAGAATGCATGCGCAGACTGGGGTCATCTCTGTGGACGAGGGGCTGTTTGCTCAGGCCTCTCTCTGGCCAAGCTAGTGCCTGAGAAGCCTGCATTGGGTCCACCCTCCAAAGACCAGGCACATCCAGGGTCAGGACTGCAGTGTGGGAAAACCAACTGACCTGTTCTATTCTAGTTCCACTCCTAAACAAGCTGTGGGAAAGTCACTTAACTTCTCTGAGCTCTACTTTCCTTATGTGCAAAATCGAAATAGTAATACCCACCTCATAGGGTTGTTTGAGGATTCAGTTCAGTCAAATAAGCATTTCCCTAGTGATTGTAACATGTCAGGCACTGTGTTAGTTGCAGAGAAAAACAAAGATGGATTAAATATGTGCTCAAAACTCAAAGCAACTGGGAGAAACTGACATTTGAATGACCTTTATTCAAGCAGAATAAAAAATGCTAAAGTGAGGTATATGAAAATGCACTATGGGAACAAAGAGGAATATGTAATGAGTTCTGATTGGAAAGAAGGTTGAGATTTCTCAGAAGTGTATTGTCAAATAAAATTGCAATAGGCAAAGGAGAATGGAAAGACAAAGATGGAGACAGTGACGTAAGCAAGCTATGTAAGCCGGGGAGGGGGTGGTGTGTGGAGGGACGTCCCAGTAGGCTGAAAGGTAGGCTGTGGGGAGGGGCAAGAAAGGTACTCGATGTTCCATCAAAGCAGGATTATTTATGCTTTTGAACCTTTCCTTTTTTTTTTTTACTGTGATCAACAGCAAGAAATATATATTACATCTCTAGTCAGTACATAAATAACATGCAAACACACACACACACACACACACACACATACACACACACAAATAGGTAGATCTAACCGAATCACAATTTTCAAGAGATTAAACTTATCACATACGATGCACTCTATTTTCTGTCTATTTTATTTCACATTTTTAAATGACCCATTACATTGACATTATGATCCACTACTGCCTGCATTTTGCAAAGAATTGCTTAGGCAATGAGGAACCACTAAAGATTTTTTTTTTTTTTGAGGGCAGTGTCACTGGCCCTCATATGTGGGACCGAACTGGGGCCTCTGGCTTCCTAAGCCAGCGCTTAACCACTGCGCTACTCGGCCAGCCCAAGATTTTTTGAAGAAGGTAGTGACACAAGGTTAGAAGTGGGGTGGCATGGGAGGCAGAGTTAGCCGTCATGAGGCTGTGGTAACCATGCCAGGGAGAAATCAGGCCACAAGGGCTGGGATTGATCAAATGAGCCCAGAGCTGGGAGAGGGCTTCTAATGTATAGTTGTTCTCAGTACATTTTTGAGTTGGACAGTCTAAAGAGCTGTGGCAATGTTGAGATTCCTGGCAGAATGGGGCAGGGTATGATTTTCTTTTGGAGCAAAGCTCACGTGGCTCGCTGGGTATTTGGCAGACCCAGGCAGAACCCCCCTCCTAACCCCCAACCCTCTGGCCTGTCATCTTGCTAGGGCTCCCGCTGGGTACTGTGAGGATTGGTGCAGAAAATATGGGTGGCTCAGAACAGAGCCGTCATTGCGGTGGTCCATGTACCCTCCATCCTAAGCACCTATGCAGGTGATGATGGGTGAGGAGCATCATCTCATATACAAAGAACAGCACATGGTTTTTCAGATTCAGGCCCAACCCTCAAGGCCACTGCCTTTCTTCCTCACAGAGTAGGAGAGTTGGGGTCCTACTCCCTGCTTGGTCATTAGGCTCAGCCATGGGCCCAGGCCTGGCAGATGGGAGGTCCTGGAAAGAACATGCACCTTAATACCAGATGTCTTTGGCCCCCAGCTTTACTACTTAGCAGCTGTGTTATCTTGGGGAAGTTACTTCACTCCTCTGAGCCTCATTTTTCTCATGTGTAACATGGGAATAACAACACCTCTTACCTGTTGGTAAGATTAGCAGCCCCTGGTTCTCTTGTCTTCTCACTCTAGTGAATCTTATCTATACTCATGGCTTCAATTAAAAAATACTTTTATTAAGATATAAATTTCGTGTAAAGTTCACACATTTTAGTGTATAGTTCTGTGAGTTTTGACACGTGTGTAGTTGTGTAACCACCACCACAATCAAGATATAGAACAATTCCATCACCCCCCAAAAATCTGTGCCCCCACCCGCCCTTTGCAGTCGACCCACCCCAACAACTGCTGATCTGATTTCTATCACCAAAGATTACTTTTGCCTGTTCTAGAGTGTCATATAAATTGACTCTCATATATATATATATATATACTCCCTTTTTATCTGACTTCTTTCACTCAGCATAGTATTTTTGAGATTCATCCATGTTGTTACCTGTACCTGTAGTTTGTTTCTTTTCGTGAACAAGCAGCATTCCTTGTATGGGTATCCCACAATTTATTCATCCATTCACTTGTTTCCATTTTGGCGTCGTTTATGAATAAAGCTGCAATAAACATTGTTTTGCAAGTCTTTTGTGTGGACAAATGGTTTATTTTCCTCGGGTGAATATGAAGGAGTACAGTTGCTAGGCTGTATGGTAAGTATATGTTTAGCTTTTGCAGAAGCTGCCTGTTTTCCAAAGTAGTCATACAGTCTTGCCTGTCCACCATTAAGGTATGAGAGCTCTGGTTATTCCACATCCTGGTTTTGTCAGTCTTTGAAAATTTTAGCCATTTTAGTGATATACTGCAATATCTCAGTGTGGTTTTAATTTTGCATTTCTTTAATGACTAATGAGGTTGAGCACTTTTTATGTACTTATTGGTAATTTTCGTAGCTTGTTTTGTAAAATGCCTATTAAATCCTTATCCACCACGGCAATTTTTATTAGCCAGTTTGCTTCTTCTGTCGAAACCTCACTCACATCTGGGCTCTGGATGAACTTGCCAATGGCATTCTCGAGAACTCTGCTTGGATGTCTCAGAGGGACCTCAACTGAACATAAAGGTAAACGCTAACCTTCTCCCTCACTCGTCCTCCTCTCTCGGACCTTAGCCTCCACTACTGATACTTGTTTTAGTAAGTGACCTCACTATCCACACAGTGGCACAGACCAGAAACTCAGAAGTCATTCCTGATACCTCTTCTTCTCCAGTCTCCTTACCCCCACCCACTCCATCGCTTTCCCTCCTACCTGTCTCTTGAGCCCATTCAATTCTCTCCCTCCCCATCATAGTCTAAGGTACTATCATCTCTTGCTGGATCACTGCCATAGCCTCCCTTCTAACTAGTCTTGCTTCCTTCAGGCTGTTCTAACAGGTAACCATCAGACCTTTATAAAACACAGATTTGATCACATTACTCTCCTGTATAAGTTCTTATGGCTTCCCATAACTTTTCAGGTAAAGATCAATTCCTTAATATGATTTCTAACACTGGGCCATGACTGCCTTGGCCACCTGGTGTTCTTTTAGTCGTAATGCCGGACTCTCCTGTCCTGGGGCCTTTGCACCCGCTGTCCCCGTTTGGAACACTCATTCCCGTTTCTTTACCTCACTAACACCTGTTTACTCTTCACATGTCAGTTCAAGCATCACTTCCTCAGAGAAGTCTCCCCTGAACCCAAGGCTAGAGTAGGTCCTATTACTATAATCTATGCCCTCAGAGAACCCTGACATTTTCTTACTTGGCACTTAGCACTTATAATGATATACTTCTGGGGTTACTCAATTAACATGTTTCTCTCACTAGACTAGTAGGCTCTCTAAGGACAGGGACTGTATTTTGTTCATCACGCGTCCCTGGTACCTTACCCCAGGGCCAGCTATGTAATGTGTGGGGCCCAGTGCAAAATGAAAATGCAGTGCCCCTGTTCAAAAGCTGAAAGAAGTGCCATTAAAGGTGTTAATATGTATATGCAGCTTTTTCTTTTCTTCCATGTCCTCTGTTACCGGCCAACTGAGCAGCACCAACCCACACCACTGAAAAACTTTAATATTTCCTTTTCTATAAAAATGTTGTTTCCTCCCTAGTTCTTTAGTTTCTTAACTCTTGGGCTTTGATTGCTCTTCTGACCAGTTTGTGAATCTTGGATGGAAGATCCCTCTTGCTTCTTAATTGCTTTGTAAATTAGTTTCTGAATCTGAAACAATATAAGTCTCCTACCCCTGCTTCAGATTAACTAGTTGAAAGCCTGAGACTTCCTAATATCCCCCAGGCCAGGGAGCTAAATATCAAACCCATTCTGTGTCCAGACAACTGACTCCACCTGAGTGATGGACTGAATAGTCACAAGTTTCATAACCTAACAGATTTATATTTTTGTCCTCATTCAGGAGCCTTGAGGATACAGGGGATACCCAACAAGCAAAGAAGCCAACAGTCTTTCAGGTGGAGATTGAGACCCCTTCCTCTCATCTGAGACCAGCTGGGGTGAGAGTGCCGTGAACCCCAATAGGCAGGGACAACTCTATGCCCCTGCCCAGCAGGAAGCAGATACAGAAGAAGAGACCTCCTGTCCCTCAGCTTCCCATAGAGATTTTATGGGGATCACGTCTCTCAAGGAAAAACTAGGCAGGCAGTTAGAGGAAGGCATTGGGTCTCTGCATTCCTACACGTCCAGAGTGCAACCGCCTGAGGCACTTCCCCTGTATTGCAATTACCTACCCCTGCCGGAAGAGCAAGTGGACACAAAATATCCAACTAGATCAGACCAGTCACTCACACATACGCAGTACCTCTTGTTAATCACAGGGGCCAATCAAGTGTTGTCCTATGCCCAGAAGGAACAGTCCATCCTGGAGAAAAAGGATAAAAACCCCAAGTCCTGGGAGGGAAGCATGGGGCTGCTGCTGCTTTTTCTCTGCTCTATTTTACCGCTTCTTCCCTTTAAGCCTCACCTTTGCATGTACCCCCTCCACACGCTTTGGTAAGGGGCCCTTGAGCCATCCTCTAGTACTCAGGTCTACTTCTATTTCTAAATGTAGTATCTTTTCTAATAAACTACTTATTTTCCTGCATTACTCTGGTATCTCGTTCAATTCTTTGCTCGAGTTGCCAAGGACCTGGACTTTGCGCCGAGAAAGGCCCACTCTCCGACAACACTCTGACTCTCAACTTGTCATGGTATTTTTATTTGCTATTTAATGTCATTGTAAGTTAAAAAAAAAAAAAATTTAAATTATTATCATGAATTTTACCATTGATCTTTATACTAGATGATGTAAATTTTAAACGGAAATATGAGCATTTAACTCAGATGTGGAATCACCAAAATGACACAATTCAGATTTCATAGCTTGTCCACGTGTGTGTATTTTGTTCTTACCAGAACAGCGGAAATGCTGTAAAAATTAGCTTAAATGTTTCTATTTCATTTCTTGACCTGCACACATTCTGCCTGCGCCCTCTACCTTTGGGTTACTGATGAGGGAGGAAGAACTGAAGGGAAAGGAGCTACAGGCTATTCTAGCTCTCCCTTCCCTGCCATGTCATCATTCAGCATACATGGTGGTTCATACAGGGATTAATAACAGTAGGAAAGTATATGATAGAGTTCCTTGGTCATTTGTGTTTCTTCAAATGTCACTGCCTTCCTCCTGTGTGCAGAGGAAGTTCTGTTTTGAATGGGAAGCATGGCTTTCAGGCCTTTGAGCATCCGCTCCCTCAGTCATAGACCCAACACCCTTCCCTGTGCTCATTTTGAGTGTCCCTGTGCTCCCCCTGGGGTGTGGGCCCATCGGAACTCTGCTCATGGGATACTGAGAAGGCTTATGTGGATGGGTGGCAAGGAATGGTGGACACTCACATGACATGCATCTCCTCTGTGAGCATGCATGCTCCACTGTCCCACTGGACTTCACTTACAAAACACAAATGTAAAGATATAATTATTAATAATCTCCAGATGGTGAAGGCAGAGCCTTTAAACCAAGTGCAGGGACTTTTGGAGCATAGGACCCGTTGTGACTGCACATGGCACACATTCATGAAGGTGATCCTTCCTAACATACACAGGAGATACTCAGTAAATAGGTGTGAAATAAATGAATGAAGGGTTGTTACTTGATAGAAGAGAAATAGCTCATTTGGTTTTGATGAAAGCTGAAGACCTCTCTCCTTTATTACCTTGGAGATTCAGCATAAACTTCAGAGGGGCACCATCGCTTGGAATTGTCTGCCTTGGGGAGAGACATTTCCTCCAATATTTCAGAGCAAGAGTGAAAGAGAAGGATATGAGGGGGCAAAGGAAGCCTGCCCAGTCTCGCTTGTCAATTAATCACTGCACTCCACATATACATCATGTAACACCTTATAGCCTGAGCTCCTAAGACATGGCCTAAGTGTGAATTAATCTTCACAGCTCACTGCCTCATCTACCTTGCCTCCCCCATCCTGCCCCTTTCAGCCTCCACCCGTGCTCCATGAGAGAGCTGAAGTTGCTACTTCATTAGCAGCGGACCTCTGGAGGGGATGACAGCAGAGAGTAGCTTGGCCAAGGTCAGATACTCTGGCTGCTGGGGATGCTCAAATTCCTTGCCTCTGGCCTTGACTTCCAGTCCACAGTCTGGCATGTGCAGAAAGATCTCTGAGAATTGCAAAAGCCAAGAGTTAAGAGACCTCAGCTCAAGATCTGGCTTTACTATACACAGCCATTGCATGACCTTAGGCAAATGATGTTCCCTCTCTGGGACTCATTTTCTCCTTTGTCAAATGAGAAAATGAGCTACATAAATAGTTCATAAGCAGTGTTCCCAGAGCTTCCAGTGTCTCAGGAATTACACTGGGTGGAGGAAGGCGAAATCTCCCCAACTTCAGTCAGTGGTGGTAATAATAATAATAATAATAATAATAATAATAATAATAGTAATAATAGCAGACACTTATGGAGCACTCACTGCTCCAGGTGTTATCATAAGTGTTTTAGAGGCACCAACTCATTCAGTAGTCACAATATTCCTATAAGATGGGTCTTAACTATCATGTCCATTTTCAGATGAGGAAACTGAAGAGCTAAATAGTTAAGTGTCTTGCTCAAGGTAACACAGCTAATAAATAACAAAGCAGGAATTTGAACTTGGTAGTTTGGGTCTAGATACATCTATTAACTACACTATTCCCATTTTATCTACCTACCTACCTATCCATCCATCCATCCATCCATCCATCCATCCATCCATCCATTTATCCATCCATCCAAGTTCCATGTAAGAGCTTATTTGATAAAAAAAGATTCTTCTGAAAATATTATAAAAAATAATAAAAATTTGGAAACTACTGAATACTGCCTTTCAAACTGGAATGGCCCACGGTGCTGTCTGCTTCCTATTTCTTGGGTCATTCTTAGAGCAGCTTCTGGCGGCGGGGGGGTGAGAAAAAGTTGGCAGCAATCAGTAAAAGAAAATATTTTAAAACAATTTGTCAAACATGACATCCACAGCTTGTGTGTACACAGATGCTATATGGAAAGCTCAGGCAGCTTGGGCCTTGCTTCCTCCCTCCTTCCCGCTTTCTTATCTCTCCATCTCTTCCTGGAAGGCAGAGCTGGAAAGAATGTAGGAATTGATTTACATAATGAGACTTCAGAGGGCTGACCTCAGACCATGAGAGAAAGATAAAGGAAAGCAGATTATGGCTCAATATAAGAAAAATCTTCCTAGCCATTTTGTCATCCTAAAATTAGATAACAATTGTTTTAGATTTTTTTTTTAATTGGGGAATTGGGGGAGGGAACAGCGTTGGGGAATCGGGGAAGGGGAACAGAGAAGTTGCTGTCTTTTTGTTCTTCAGTCTAGTTGTGGAGGATGTCACTTCACTGGCCCATTGGCCTGTGTTAGTATTGTGATCATTGCTCTCTTCCCGGCTGAGGCAGTCAGTCGCCGACCATTGGATGGCCACTCATGACAGCTCACAGCAGCTCACGCGGGCTGCTGGCAGCTCACACTGGCTGCTGGCCACTCACTGTAGCTTATGACAGCCCACTGCAGCAGGGGCTGCAGCCTACGCCATCGCCAGCGACTCACAGCAGCCCAGCTCCAGGTTGAGCTGTTGTTCACCATCTTAGCTGTAGAGGGCAGCATCACTGGCCCTCATATGTGGGATTCAAACCGGGGCCCTGCTGCTCAGAGCTGGCACTCCCAAGCCAGCTCTTAACCAACGCGCCACTCTGCCGGCCTTTAGATAACAATCTTGTGATGCAGGGGTCCTGTTTGTCCTGAAAAATGTGGAGCAGCATCTGGTGATGAGAGGATGTGGTGGGGATGCTTGAAGCACTTGGATAGAAGAGTATCCTAGAGTAGGTGGGCTCCCAGGTCTCCCCTTCACCTAGATCCAGTGATTCCAACCCCAGATCCACGATGGGACTACCTCCTGTGGTCCAGAGAAGGACAGACCACAGCCCCAGCTCACACAGCTTGTCTGGGGCCAGAGGACTAGATGCGAACTGGTAAGCAGGGTTCTCAGGCCTGTGGCTCCAGCTTGGAACTTTCACAAATATTCTCAATGATACCCACATCACCCTGCCTCAAAGGAAAAGGAAATTTCTCTTCCTGCCCTCCTCACTACCGGGCTTCCTGGAGTGCCTCACTATGCCTGTCACAAAGGCTTATGACCTCCAAATTCCAGGCGGGCCATTGATGGGGACTGAAGATGGGGGAATAATGAGGAAGGTGTGCTTCCACCTTCACCTTGGCCCACAGTTTCTGTTTGCATCTCGGCTTATGCCCCAAACACTTTCCTATTCTTATACAACATTCACAGGTAAGGATGGGGGAACTCAGAAAGGGTAAGTGACTCACCCATGTACCATGACCGGAGGGGAGAAACCAGCCTTCTAACTCCAGGGAAATCTCACTGCTCCTACTAAAAACTAATAAGCATTTATCTATACCAGATGCTATGCTAGCACAGCAACCTCATGATACCCACTGTGTAGTTGAGGAAACTGAGATTCAGACAGGTTAGATAACTTTCCCAAGATCACATAGGTGGGGAGAGGTAGATGCAGGTTCAAACCCATGTCTGCCTTTTCCAGAACCTGTGTTCTTTTTCCATTCCTAAATTGACAGAAATGGTATCTTGGGAAAAGGGATGTGAGGGCTCTTTCCAAGCCAGAAATCTTGGGGTGCCTTCAGAATGTCTCAGAACCTGGCAGGACTGACAATCCATCAGGTGGGCAATTCGGGGTGAACAGGGCTTTCCCAGCCCGAAACCAACTGCAAGACAGCCTCAGAGACTCCTTCTGAGGCCCATGCCATGAACTGCATCCCTTCAACTGACCTTTGCTACATGCACCCCCAGGGCTGCGTTTAAGAGAAGCCCTGGCTGAGAAAGTGTGGAACAGGCTGGTCTGAGTGGGGTTTCCGCTCTACTATTTACTAACCTCTTTTCTGTGTGTCACTTTTCTGTGTGTGCTCCTGTTCCCTTTTCTGTAAAATGGGGTTAATAAAGACACTCTGTAGGCTTTTGGTGAGGACTAAACGAGATTGTGTATCTGTGAAAGTACTTTATGCATAGTATAGTGTTAACCACTGAGGGATAAAGCTGCTTTGTACTGGACATGTGCTCTGTGCCAGACTGTTGTAAGTGCTTTACATGTGTTATTTCATTTAATCTTACACACACACACACACACACACACACACACACACACACACAAGGTCATTGCCAACCCCCCCTTGCCAAACCCCTCCCCCCGCCCAAAGCATACTCTCCACTTAGATGTTCTAATACATGCTACAGAGGAAAAATGTAGGGGCTTAGGTGACTTGGATTCCAGTCCCGGTTCTGCCTTTACTGGCTGTGTGACTTCAAGAAAACCACCTACCCTCTCTCAGCCTCATTTGCCACCTCTGAAAACATACATATCTTGTTCACTCACTGAGAATGAAATAAAATGAAAATGTGTGATCACACATCACATGCATTATTTGTTTATCCTTACAATATCCTATGATGTGGATTCAGTTATTTCTCATTTTACAGTTGAAATCAAGGCCCAAAGATATTTAAAATCATAAAGTGGCATACAAATGCTGGCTAGGATTATCATCACTATTATTATATAACAATAAGGCAAATGGCCATGAAAAGAGATCCAAAGGTCACAAAGAGAGGTCCTGTTTGCTTTACTCCCCTACAGACTGATGGCCTGATTTATTTCCAGTCCTGGCAACAGAATACATAAAAAGCACGTGTGAGCCGCCAGAAGTTCTGGCTGTGAGTAGGGGTTTTGCTGCTGCTCTGCCCGGAGGCCGAGGGCTGGACGAAATGATTCTGAACACCCTCTCTAGCTGTCTAGGATCCATTGTATCTTCTGGGGAGGAGCAGAAGCAGCCACTGTATCCCCCAGCCCCACCTGCCCACCTGAAATCTGTCCTATCATAACCAAGTGTGAAATCCGTGAGCTTTTTGTGCTGAGGTGAGAGTATTTCCCCTCAGGTGATGCAGTTTGTGGGCAGAAGTGGCAGCACCTTCTGTTCTTGTCAGGTAGTTGGGGGAGAAATGAGGCCCTGAAATAATACCCTGGACCAGAAAAATCGAATACCTTGCTGTTCCTGCAGGTGGTTGTTGGGCATCAAAACCCTCATAGTATCCCTTCTGCTCCCATTAAATCACCCTGGAATTATGATGTTACAAATGTGTGTCATAGCTAAGAGGAAATCTAGAAATGACCTTGTTCTACAATCTCAATTTTGAACATTTTGTTGTTGATTATATACACACTTGTAGAAAAGTGCTCGTGCACATGCCCCCCCCATACACACACACACAATTTAACCAAGAGTTCCACCATGTTATTTTATTTTATTCTTCTATACATCTTCCCTTAGTCTGGATTTTGCTAATTACATTGTGTTTTTGACGTGTTTTTGTCTCTTCTAGAATTTCTGTAAATTAATAGTTGAATCTAGAAACTTGATCAGGTTTAAGTTTGATTCTTTTTTTACTACATCATTTTTTTTAAAACATTTTATTTATTTATTTACTTAGTTAGTTATTTATTTGAGGGCAGTGTCACTGGCCCTCATATGTGGGACCCGAACTGGGGCCGCTGGCGTCCCAAGCCAGCACTTAACTACCACACCACTCAGCCGGTCCATACTACATCACTTTTTTAAAAAGACATCTGAGGCCCAAAGGGGTAAAGTACCATTGTCTGTGGCTGAATTCTTCCCTACACAATTGCTCATTGTCTTCTTTCTTCCCATGTCTAACCATTACTTTATTCTTTCATTGAACACATATTATTTGAACACTTATTGTGTCCAAAGCCCTGGGACTGGTGCAGGTTGGGGTGTGGGGTGGTGCCTAGATTATATGACACTAATTCTTGCCCTTGAGGAGTTTGCAGTCCAGGAGGAGAAGACAACTACTCAAATCTCTACAACAGAGAGAGAGACATAGATACGGTGCTATAAGAACCTAAAGAAAGAAGAGAAAATGGAAGATACGGTATAAGTGGCACTGATACTGAAACTTGATGGGACAGAGTTTGGATATGCAAGGATTCAGGGTGAGAAAGAACACTTAATATAAAAATATACTAGAGGGCTGGCCGAGTGGCTCAGTTGGTAAAGCCTTGCTCAAGAGTGCGAGTTGAGCTCTGAGCAACAGCAGTTCGATGCCTAGCTGGAGCTGAGCTGCCGCTAAGCTGCCAACAGGTGGCAGGATGGCTAAGCTTAAAAAAAAAAAAATACTAGAAAGACAGAGCGTGTGGTTGGGTCTGGGAGGAACAAACGGTCCAGTCTGGCTGGAGCCTGATGTTCATTGAGAGAGGGTGGGGCACAGTGCTGGAGGAAAGGCTGCCAGTGGCAGAGAGCAGCAGGCACAGCCTGAGCACTGGGAGGACACACACGGCACGGCTCCGGGAAGGGGGCTCCAGGCCCATGCTTAGGCCTGTTTCTTCCAGGGCTCCTCAAGTTTCACAACATGTGGGAGGTGAGTCTGCACATTAGGGTCTGAGGACTAGAGTCCCAGCTCCAGCATCCCACCTACCAGCAGTTCTGTTTCAGAAAAGTCATGACTTCCTTGGGCCTCAAATTTTGTGTCCTAACAGGGCAGTAATAACCCCTTCCCTTCATTCCCTCAGAGGGTGAATATGAACATTAAATGATAATAAGTACAAAGATGAGTTGCAAACTGGAAAGTGCCACACACAGACGTAAGGCATTCCTTTTATTGCCCTCTACCTAGCCCAAGAGTTCATCACATTTGGGATCTGTCAGAATCACCTGGGACGCCTGTTAAAAATATAGCTCTTGGCTTCTGGCTATAAAAAATTGGCCCCAAACCAAAAATTGGAACTGTACTTGCCTTCCTGCTATCAACAAGAAAACTGTTACATTCTAACACATTCACATATTTAAAAACCAATTTTCCGACATTGGAAAACTAGGATCACAGGACTATGATTGTTGAGAAAAACTCGGAGGCCCTGCAATCACCTTGGCTTACTGACTGAGGAAATTTCAAGATTGCAGTGCAGGGAGGGGGCAACCAAAACAGAGCATATAGTCTCTTCTAGTTGAGGACACAGAAACTGGAGTTGGGGAGGCTGAGGTGGCTGGAATTTATGGGACAGAGTACTAGAGAAGAGGTATATTAAAGAAAGAGCTCCAGGAATCTGCAGAGAGCCCTCCTTGAATCTGTTGCCGAATGCTAAACTGCACATGTATTGCATGAAATTCCACAGGACTGAGAAAATAATGACTGAGGGGTTTTAAGCTGAAAAATTCTCAGGGTTGGGGGCAGCCAGTTAGCTCAGGTGGTTAGAGCACAGTGCTCACAATACCAAGGTTGCAGGTTCAATCCCTGCATGGGCGATCTGGTGGAAATGCCGCAGAAGTGCGTGTGTGCATGCGCGCACATGCAGCCTTGGATCCCCACCCTCCGCCGGGCTTATACTGCATTGCCAGGGAAACACTGGGCGGGTGCCCTCCGACTCCAACAGACTGCTCACTGAGACCCAGGAGTGTGCTAGCTGCCTCTGATCCCCACCCTCCGCCCGGCTTATACTGCGTTGCCAGGGAAACGCCTGGTGGGCGGGCTCCAGCTCCAACAGGCTGCTCACTGAGAAGCGGAGTGCGCAAGCTGCCTCGGGTCCCCGCTCTCCGCACTGCGCTTGCAGAGTTGCCAGGCTGGTGATTGGTTGTCGGGCTGCTCGGCCTGATCTGCGAGCGGCTGATTGGGACAGGCTGAGACTGGGAGTTTTCCTGGGAGTGTTGGGCCATGAGCTGTATGCCTGTGTGATCCAGCCAGGGCTCTCCTGGTGATCTATCTAATACATCAAAGCAATCCCAGAGCGACAGCCAGAATGGGGAAACAAAGAAACATGTCACAAGTAAAAGATCAGAAGAAACCTCTAGAAATGGAACCAAATGAAACAGAGGGATCCAACCTTTCAGAGACACAGTTTAGAACACTGATGATAAGAATGTTTAACAAACTTAGTGAGGACACAAGGAAGGATAGAGAAATCATAAAAAACAACCTGTTAGAACTAAAGAATACAATAACTGAAATGAAGAATACACTCGAAGGAATCACCAGTAGAGTAGATGAAGCAGAGGAGCGGATCAGCGATTTGGAAGATAAAATAGCAGAAATCATCCAGTTGGCACAGCAAAAAGACCAAAGAATAAAAAACAATGAAAATAGTTTAAGAGCCCTATGGGACAAGGTGAAGCGCAACCACCATCGAATCATAGGGATACCAGAAGGAGAAGAGAAGAAGCAAGGGGTCGAAAAGGTATTTGAAAAAATAATGACTGAAAACTTCCCTACCCTGGTGAAGGAAATCAACATACATGCCCAGGAAGTGCAGAGGGTTCCAAACAAGCTGAACCCAAACAGGTCCACACCAAGACACATCATAGTGAAAATGGCAAAGGTTAAAGACAGAGACAGAATCCTAGAGGCTGCAAGAGAAAGACAGCAGGTTACATACAAAGGAATTCCTGTTAGACTTAACAGCTGACTTGTCTACAGAAACTCTGCAGGCCAGAAGAGAGTGGCAGGAGATACTCAAAGTGACACAAAATAAAGGCCTACAACCAAGATTGCTCTACCCAGCACGGCTATCACTTAAAATTGAAGGAGAAATAAAGAGCTTCTCAGAAAAGAATAAGCTTAAGGAATTCATTACCACCAAGCCAGCATTGCAAGAAATGTTAAAAGGGCTTTTTTAAACAAAAGAAAGGGGTAAACAAGCTCACCCAGGGAGACCAGGAATACAAATAACAAAATGGCGATACATATGCACCTATCAATAATCATTTTAAATGTGAATGGGCTAAATGCTGCAATCAAAAGACAGAGAGTGGCTGAGTAGATAAGAAAATAGGACACATGTATATGCTGTTTACAGATGGAATAAAATATTTTCATGCAAATGGAAATGAGAAAAAAAAAACTGGAGTACTAATACTTATTTTGGACAAAATAGACTTTAAAATGACTACAATAAAAGACAAAGAAGGGCACTATAACCCTAATAAACATCTATGCACCCAACATAGGAACTCCTAATTACATATAACAGATTTTGACAGACATAAAGACAGAGATCAACAGTAACACTATCATAGTAGGGGACTTCAACACCATTGTCACCAATGGACAGACTCTTTAGACAGAAAATCAACACAGAAAAAGGGGCCTTAAATGATATTTTAGACCAGCTGGACTTCGTTGATATTTTTAGAGCATTTCATCCTGAAAAAACAGAATATACATTCTTCTCAAGTACACATGGGACATTTTCCAAAATAGACCACATTAGGCCACAAAACAAGTCTCAGTTAATTTAAGAAGATTGAAGTCATATCAAGTAGATATAAAGGAAAAACTGATGGTTGCTGGTTGGGAGGGAGTGGGGAAGAGGGAGAGGGGGAAAGTTTTGGACAGTGTAGGTGGGACTACAATGTTGTTGCAGGGATATGGGGGCAGTTCTGGGAATGTAATTGATAATGTTGTGAAGAGACTATTATGTTGCATGAAATAAGTCAGTCGGAGAAGGACAGGTACCATGTGATCTCACTTGTGTGTGGAGTCTGAAGAGCTGAGTGAACAATCAAAGTAAACAGACTTGTAGATGTAGTGGAAAAACTGAGGGTTGCTAGTTGGGAAGGGGGTGAGGATGGGGGGGAAGGGGAAAGGATTAGACAGCATAAATAGACAACTACAATATTGCCACAAGGTGACGAAACACAGTTCGGGGAATATAATAATGTTGTAAAAATTTTGTGGTGTGTCAGATAGTCACATGTCTTGTTAGGGAGACCACTTCATGGATGGAGTAGAGGCTTGATCACTGCACTGTACACCTGAAACTGATGTTGTATAGTATTGTATGCCAACTGTAACTGAATATGTGGATGGTCACGGGATGTGAAGTATACTGTGGAGGGGCTCAGGGGAGTTGTGATAAATATGTATGATATGGGGGGGAGGTTGTCACTTTGGGGGGTAAAGAGTATAACTATTGCCTTGTGTTGTACACCTGAAACTAATATAAATAAATAAATAAATAAATAAATAAATAAATAAATAAATATAAAGAAAGTTCTTCAGGTGGAAGGATAATCATACTAAATGGAAAGTTGGATGTACAAAGTAACGAAAGTGGCAAAAATGGTATATATGTGGGTAAATATAAATGTTTTTTTCAATTTCTTGAGGAGATAATTGATTCTTTACAGGAAAAATGACAGCAATGCAAATGTGGGACTCAATATACAAGATGTGATCAAACAATATGGTGAATGTTTAAATTTAAAAAATTTATTACAGTAAAAGACACATCGCTATTAATCACCCTCAAAATACTCTCCGTCACTTTGAACACACTAACCCCATCATTCTTGCCACTTTCTGAAGCAGTTCTGGAAGCCCTCTTTCGTGAGTATCTTTAGTTGCACTGTCTAGGCTGTCTTTTTTTTGTTTTTTTGTTTTTTAAAGATTTTATTGGGGAATTGGTGGAGGGGAACAGCGTTGGGGAATCGGGGAAGGGGAACAGACAAGTTGCTGTCTTTTTGTTCTTCAGTTTAGTTGCGGAGGATGTTGCTTCACTGTTGGTATCGTCATTGCGCTCTTCCCGGATAAGGCAGATCGGTCGCTGGCCTCTGGATGTCGCTCACTGCGGCTATTGGCAGCTCACGCTGGCTGCCAGCCGCTCACGCTGGCTGTGGGCCACTCACTGTAGCCTATGGCAGCCCACTGCATCAGGGGCTGCAGCCCACACCATCACCGGGGCTCGCGCAGCCCAGCTCCAGGTGGAGCTGTTGTTAGCTGTAGAGGGCAGTGTCACTGGCCCTCATGTGGGATCCGAACCGGGGCCGCTGGCATCCCAAAACCAGCGCTTAACCAATGCGCCACTCAGCCGGCCCTCTAGGCTGTCTTGATGTCCTGAATCATTTTGACTTTGGGGAATAACCAGAAGTTGCAAGGTGCCAGGTTCAGTGAACAAGGTGAATGAGGACACACCATAATGTTGTTTTTTTTGTTTTGTTTTGTTTTTTAAAGATTTTATTGGGGAATTGGGGGAGGGGAACAGTGTTGGGAAATTGGGGGAAGGGACAAACCAAGTTGTTATTCTTCAATCTTCGTTGTGGAGGGCACCAGTTGCCATCTGGCTTCCCGTTGGCAGCTCGTGGCCTCTAAGCTCAAGATGCTGTGTTCAATCTTAGTTGCACCATACCATGCGGAAGTGGAACCAGCAGCCTTGTTGTTAACACATGCTATCCACTGAGCCATCTGGGCGGCAGCTCAACTCAAGGTGCTGAGTTCCATCTTTTAGATGCTGTTGGGCATAGCCCACCATTGAACAGGCAATCTTTTTGTTACACCAGCTGAGCCATCCTGCCACCTGTTGGCAGCTCAGCCACAGCTCAGCTAGGGCACAGTGTTCATTGGCCCATGTAGGAATCGAACCAGCAGCCCTGTTGCTCAGAGCTTGCCCTCTAAGCCAACTCTTAACCAGCTGAGCCACTCGGCCGGCCCCATAATGTTTTTATTTGATAGAAATTGCCATATACCAGAAGCGATGCGTGACACAAGCGTCATGATAGAGGATGATTTACAGCACACTTTAAAACACGCCTTCTTTCAATGGTAGCTCACACCTGACTGACTGCACCGAACAAGTTGAAACTTGTCACTCACTGTTACTACGGTTCAACACGCTGCTTCCTGTATTGCAGACCCCTGCCTTTCCGTTGGATGGAACTTGGCAGCAGCATTCATTGTATTTTGTGATCACAATGGAAACGCTCCAAGTCACACATCATTTCTGGTATGGTAATTTCTGTCAAATAAAAACATTATGATGTGTCCTCATCCACCTTGTTCACTGGATCTGGCACCAAGTAGTTTCTGGCTCTTCCCCAAAGTCAAAATGATTCAGGACAACAAGGCTGCCACAACAGAGCAACTAATGACACTCATGAAAGAGGACTTCCAGAACTGCTTCAGAAAGTGGCAAGAACGATGGGATAAGTGTGTTCAAAGTGAGGAAGAGTATTTTGAGGGGGATTAATGGCAATGTGTCTTTTACTGTCATACATTTTTTAATTTAAACATTCACTGTATTTTTTTTTATCACACCTTGTACATAGATGTAAATCTATAACAATAATAGCACATAGAATGGGGGGGATGGAAATAAAGTATTGTAAGGTTGTTATGTTAGATGAGAAATATTATATTTGAAAGTAGACAATGAAAACAACAAATATTGTAAACCCTAGAGTAAATGCTAAATAAATAAATGAACCGGTAGTGTCTATATGTCAATAATGGAGATGAAATAGAGTGCCAGAAAATACTCAATTTAAAAGAAGGCAGGAAAAGGTGGGGGAAAAAAAAGAACAAATGAGAAAAATAATAACATTAGTAAGATGGTAGATTTAAATCTATGCATATTAATAAATTAAATGTAAATGATCTAAGCATTCCCATTAAAAGACAGATTGTCAGGCTGACACTTAAAAATTAAATTAAATTTTTAAAAAGCCAGATCCCACGAAATGTTATCTGTAAGAAAAAACACTTTAAATTTAAAGACACAGGTTACAGTAGAAGGATGGGGGAAATGTAAAGTGCTATATTGGGTTTCTATGGCTGCCAAAACAAATTATCACAAATGTAGTGGCTTAAGCCATTCAAATTAATTATCTTACAGTTTTGTAAGTTAGAAATCCAACATGGGTCTGACTAAGCTAAAATCAAGGCGTTGGCAATGCTGCATTCCTTCCTGAAAGCTCTAAGGGAGTCAGTTACCTTGCCTTTTACATCTCTTAGAGGCTACCCACATTCCTTATGGCCTTTTCCTCCATCTTCAAAGGAAATGAAAATGAAAAGAGTCTAGTCCTTCTTATATCACACTTCTCAGACCATTCTTTGGTAGTCAGTCTCAGTGTGACCACAACCAGAAAAGGTTCTTCATTTTTAAGGAATCAGGCAGTTAGGTTGGGCTCCCAAGGTCTTTAATTTTAATGGCATTTGCAAAGCCTCTTTTGTCATGCTCCCAAGATAGGACAGAGACATTTTAGGGAGCCATTATTCTGCCTAGCACACATTCAAACAATCATGAGCAAGCTGGAGTGGCTATCAGACAACTGCACATGGAGCATTCATCAAACTAGATAATAAATTGGACTATATAAAAGTTCCAGACTTCCGGTAAAATGGCGCAATAGACAGACGCTGTGCTAACTGCCTCCCAGGATCACACCAAAATTACAAGCAAATTATACAGCATTCAACCCTGGAGGTCCCCAGAACACTGGAGGAACAGAACCACTAAACGAAGAACTTAAAGAGGAGGCCATGTCGGGTCTGGTAGGACGGGCGGAGACGAGAGAGGGCGAACCCCGTGAGGGAGGTCCCAGCTGAGGAGAGGCTTCTCCGGTTGGGGGAGAGACCCTCCGGTCGCACCCCAAGCTCACCAGCCCAGAGTTCCTTTGCCGGGAAGAGAAGTTCTAAGATAGCTGGCAGTAAATTAGTAAGGACTCTCTTTGCTCAGCTTGATGAGGCTAAGAGTGGCTGGAGAATCAGTGGGGCCGGCGCCCGGGCTTGCTCGCCAGTGAGCACTTACCTGGTTCCTGGTGGAGGGAGTGGCTGTGTGAGCCAGGAGCCTGCGGGGACAGACTGAACTGAGCACCTTTGGTGCAAAGGCTGGAGGCTTTTAGACTATTGTTCCTGTGGTGCGGAGCTTGCACGCGAGTGGTGTAGGGAGGACGCCATTTTGTCGGGCTTGAGCCCTCCCACGAAGGATCAGGTCCAAGACCTAATTGGTCTGGTGGAATTGGCGCAGAAGTGCGTGTGTGCCTGTGCGTGCGCCTGCGGCCTTAGATCCCCACCCTCCGCCCAGCTTATACTGCGTTGCCAGGGAAACGCAGGGCGGGTGCCCTCCGGCTCCAACGGCTGCTCACTGAAACCTGGGAGTGCGCGAGCCGCCTCAGGTCTCTGCTCTTCGCACTCCGCTTGCAGAGTTGCCAGGGAAACGCCTAGTGGGAGTGATCCAGCTCCAACAGGCTGCTCACTGAGACATGGGAGCGCGCAAGCCGCCTCGGGTCTCTGCTCTCTGCACTCCGCTTGCAGAGTTGCCAGGCTGGTGATTGGTTGTCGGGCTGCTCGGCCTGGTCTGCGAGCAGCTGATTGGGACAGGCTGAGACTGGGAGTTTTCCTGGGAGTGTTGGGCCGTGAGCTGTGTGCCTGTGTGATCCAGCCAGGGCTCTCCTGGTGATCTATCTAATACATCAAAGCAATCCCAGAGCAACAGCCAGAATGGGGAAACAAAGAAACATGTCACAAGTAAAAGATCAGAAGAAACCTCCAGAAATGGAACCAAATGAAACAGAGGGATCCAACCTTTCAGAGACACAGTTTAGAACACTGATGATAAGAATGTTTAAGGAACTTAGCGAGGACATAAAGAAGGATAGGGAAACCATAAAAAACAACCTGTTAGAACTAAAGAATACAATAACTGAAATGAAGAACACACTCGAAGGAATCACCAGTAGAGTAGATGAAGCAGAACAGCGAATCAGCGATTTGGAAGATAAAATAGCAGAACTCACCCAGTTGGCACAGCAAAAAGACCAAAGAATAAAAAACAATGAAAATAGTTTAAGAGCCCTATGGGACAAGATGAAGCGCAACCACCTTCGAATCATAGGGATACCAGAAGGAGAAGAGAAGAAGCAAGGGGTCGAAAAGGTATTTGAAAAAATAATGACTGAAAACTTCCCTACCCTGGTGAAGGAAATCAACATACATGCCCAGGAAGTGCAGAGGGTTCCAAACAAGCTGAACCCAAACAGGTCCACACCAAGACACATCATAGTGAAAATGGCAAAGGTTAAAGACAGAGACAGAATCCTAGAGGCTGCAAGAGAAAGACAGCAGGTTACATACAAAGGAACTCCTGTTAGACTAACAGCTGACTTGTCTACAGAAACTCTGCAGGCCAGAAAAGAGTGGCAGGAGATACTCAAAGTGACACAAAATAAAGGCCTACAACCAAGATTGCTCTACCCAGCACGGCTATCACTTAAAATTGAAGGAGAAATAAAGAGCTTCTCAGAAAAGAATAAGCTTAAGGAATTCATTACCACCAAGCCAGCATTGCAAGAAATGTTAAAAGGGGTTTTTTAAACAAAAGAAAGGGATAAACAAACTAACCCAGAGAGACAATTTAAGAAGATTGAAGTCATATCAAGCATATATAAAGGAAAAACTGATGGTTGCTGGCTGGGAGGGAGTGGGGAAGAGGGAGAGGGGGAAGGTTTTGGACAGTGTATGTGGGACTACAATGTTGCAGCAGGGATATGGGGGCAGTTCTGGGAATGTAATTGATAATGTTGTGAAGAGACTATTACGTTGCGAGAAATAAGTCAGTCGGAGAAGGATAGGTACCATGTGATCTCACTTGTGTGTGGAGTCTGAAGAGCTGAGTGAACGATCAAAGTAAACAGACTTGTAGATGTAGTGGAAAAACTGAGGGTTGCTAGTTGGGAAGGGGGTGAGGATGGGGGGAAGGGGAAGGGATTAGACAGCATAAATAGACAACTACAATATTGCCACAGGGATATGAAACACAGTTCGGGGAATATAATAATGTTGTAAAAATTTTGTGGCGTGTCAGTCACACGTCTTGTTAGGAAGACCACTTCATGGATGGAGTAGAGGCTTGATCACTGCACTGTACACCTGAAGCTGATGTTGTATAGTATTATATGCCAACTGCAACTGAATATGTGGATGGTCACAGGATGTGGAGTATACTGTGGAGGGGAGTCAGGGGAGTTGTGATGGATATGTATGATATGGAGGGGGAGTGGGATGGCTAACTGGGGGAGGGCGGTTTTCACTTTGGGGGGTAAAGAGTATAACTATTGCATTGTGTTGTACACCTGAAACTAATAAAATAAAATAAAAAATTTAAAAGTTCCAAAAGTTTGAATACATTTTAAAAGATTGAACTCATATGGAGTATGTTCTCTGACCAGGACTTAAATTAGAAATTAATACTAGAAAAATTTGAAGGTAACAGGGAAATTATAAAATATTTTGCACTAAATGAAAATGAAAACAAATTTTGCAGGATGCATCTAAATCAGTGCTTAGTAGGAACTTTGGTGCTTTAAGTGCTTATATTAAAAAAGAAGGAAGGTCTAAAGTCAATAATGTAAGTTTCCATCTTAAGAAGCTGGCAAAAGAAGAACAAATGTAAACAAAAGTAGGTAGAAAAGGAAAAAAATAAAGGTAAGAGGAAATCAATGAAATAGAAAATTAATGAACAATAGAGAAAGATGAATGACACCAAAAACTGGTGTCATTGTTGTTTGAAAATATCATAAAGATAGAGAAATCTCTAGCCAGACTGATTTTAAAAAATACACAAATTACCAATATCAGGAATGAAAGAGGAGACACCACTACACAGCCTACAGACATTGAAAGGCTAATAGAAAAATATTATGAACAACTTCATACCAACAAGTTTGAAAACTCAGATGAAACAGATACATTTATGAAAGACTTGTATTAATTTCCTATTACTTTCTATTGCTGCTTTTCAATTACCACAAACACAGTGACTTAAAACAACACGAATGTATTATCGTACAGTTCCAGGAGTCAGAAGTCCAAAATGGATTTCATCTGGTGAAAATCAAGGTACTGGCAGAACTACACTGGTTTCTCTGTGCTTGTTGTTATGCTGGTATTGGCAGGGTTATATTGGTTTCTCTGCATTTCTAGAGGCTGTTGGAGGATCTGTTTCCCTCTGTTTTCCAGCTTCTGCAGGCTACCTGCATTCCTGGCTTCTGTTTCCCAGATGGCAATTACTTCACTTTGATCTCTGCTGTGTTGTCACATCTCCTCTCTGACATGCTCACCTCACTCATAAAGACTCTTGTGATTACATTAGAACCATCCAGATAATCCAGAATAATCTTCCCATTTTAAGACCCTTAATTTAATCACACATTTAAACTAGTTTTTGCCATGTAAGGTAATATATTCACAGGTTTTGGAGATTAAGACATAGACATCTTTGGGAGTCCATTTTGCCTGCCAGAGATACAAATTACCAAAATGGATACACAGAGGAATACAATATTTAGATAGCCCTGTATTTGTTAAAGAATTTGAATTTGTTGTTAAAAATCTTCCCACAAAGAAAACTCCAGACTGATGTGGCTTCAATGATGAATTCTGTCAAGGATTTAGGAAAGAAATGAACTTTTACTCTCTATACCAAACACAAAAATTAACTCCAAATGGATCATAGATCTAAACATAAAAACAAGAACTATAAAACTTCTAGAAGAAAACATAGGAGAATATGTTTTTGGCTTTGGGATAGGCAAAGATTTTTTAGATAGCACACAAAAAGCATGAAATATGAAAAGAAAAAGTTGGTAAGTTTTTCTTCATCAGATTAAAAACCTTTGCTCTTCAAAAGACAATGTTAAGAAAATGAAAAGGCAAACAACTGATTGGAGAAAATATTTGCAATATACTCATATACACCTGACCAAGACTACTTTCTAGAATATATAAAGAAGTCTTACAATTCAATAAGAAGACAAGCAGTTCAATAGAAACAGTGAGCAAAGAAGATTTACAAATGGCCAATAAGCACATGAGAAGATGCTCAACAGCATTAAGTCATGAGGGAAACACTTATTAAAGCCATGTTAATATACTGTTACTTATTTTATTTTATTTTTTTTTTTGAGGGCAGTGTCACTGGCCCTCACATGTGGGACCGAACCGGGGCCCCTGGCTTCCCAAGCCAGCGCTTAACCACCGTGCCACTCGGCCGGCCCTTACTGTTACTTATTCACTTGAGTTGATACAATCAAAAAAGTTTAAAAATACCTAGTGTTAGCAAGTATATGAAACTCGTGAACCTCTTATACGTTGATGAGAATAAAAAATAGTACAACCACTTTAGAAAACAATCTGGTAGCTTTTTATTAAGTTAAATATATACTTCATGTATGACTCAGCAATTCCAGTTCTATATTTTTCCTTCAGACAAAACATATGGAAACATATGCCCAAATAAAACATATGGAGCAACATATTAGAACATATGCCCACACAAAAATCTTGTCCATTAATGATCATAGCAGCTTTATTCAAAATAACCAAAATGTGGAAGCAATCAAAAGGTCCATCAACAGGTAAATAGATAAATTATGGTATATCCATACCATAGAATACTACTCAGAAATAAAAAGGAACCAATTATTGATACCTATAACAGGACAGATGAACCTCAAAAGCATTATGCTGAGCAAAAAAGAAAGACACAAAAGAGTATATACTGTATGGTTGCCATTTATATAAAATTCTAGAATGGCAGAGCTAATTTTTCTTGACAGAAAGTAGATCAGCAGTTGACCGGGACTGAGGATGTGAGTAATGGACTTGCAAAAGGGCATGAGGTTACTTTTTGTAGTGATGGAACTTTTGACTACATGGGTGTGTCTGTCAAAATTCACTGAACTGTGCACGCAAAGTGGGTGCATATTATGACATGTAAATTGTAATTCAATAAAATTGAATTTTTTAAATAAAAGAAAAAACACTAAAAAATGAAAACACTGGGGCCCCATTCCTGTTGATTCTATCACAGCAGGACTAATATGGGGCCCAAATATCTGCAATTTAAAGAAGCCCCATGGATAATTATGCTGCAGGTTGTTTCACTTATAGGAATATTACTGGGCTCTATAAGCATCCAACTCTTAGAAAACAACTCAACCAGGCAAGCAAAGAAAATTCAGAAGAAAAGTTAGATTTTTTGTGTGTGTGCCCTCATTCCATCCCCCAACCTCCACTCTTTAGCTGAAATACTGATTGCCACCAAATTATCCTCCTGGGTGCTCTGTTCTCCCAACTGGTAGCTCAGCTGTGGATAAGCTTCCTTCACTCATTCTTTACAAAAGGAAGTCTGCTAGGAAAACAAATGAGAGAAAAAGCAAAATAAAAGCACATAACAAGTGCAGAGAAACCAACATATTTGCAGAGCACAGATCCCTTCCCATAAGGTCATTTGAGTCTGGCACCAGATGGGCTTGGCTGGCCCAGCTCGTTGGACACATGGTATCCACAGATATGCCTGCCATGGAGGAACAGCAGGTCGCCAGGGAACCTAAAAGATCACCTGTGTGGAGAGTGGAAGAGTACAATAGATACACTAAGAGCACTCATAGCTCAGAGGAAAGGTCATTTCCCTGCCAAATAAAACTAAGATGCTCTATTTCCATTCCTTAATCTTTTCCTGCTGACATATCTTCACCATCTTCTGGCCCCCTGTCCTACCTGTTGAAATCCTTCCCATACTTCATGGCCCAGCTTGAATAACACCTCGTCCTTATCAGATCCTCATAGTTAAACACAGCCTCTCGCTTCCTGGAACTTCTATGGCACTTGGCTTGAAGAGCTCTTACAGAAATTTTCATTTGTATTTTAGTTATTTTTGTGCATACCATATCTACTCTACTAAATTGTAATCTTGTTGATTATAGAAACTATAATTTATTATCTATGCTAGATGTAGCCTGCATAGTTCCCAGTACACAGCACTTAGTGGGTGTTAAACATACATTTATTGTAGAAATTAATGAGTGCTTCAGTCCATGCTAATTCATAACTGAGTTTTTGCGTATGCTGTTCCCTCTTTCTGGAAAATCATTCCCAGTTCAAGCGCTACTTCCTCCAATAAGCCTCTCCAGATTCCTGCGCTGTTGGGCTCCTATAGCACTCTGGGCATATCCCTATCTTATGACTTACAACCACCACTGTATATTGGAATTAAATATTTATTACCTGTTTCATATACTTAATCATAAGCTTCAAGAAGCCAAAGATTCCATCCTAGTCATCCTTATCTTACCACCACATAGCCCAGGGTTTGGCAGTAGTATGAATTTTATAAATATTTTTTCAAACAGAATGATCCCTTCATTTGTTTCTGGAAGCATTAGCCCATGACACAGAGGGCCTGGCTCATTTACTTTGTGTTATTACAGTGGCCCAAACTGTCCTGAACCCTAATTTCCAGAGAAAACCCAGCATAAACGACCTTCCCATTCTACGTTTCCTCTTCGCTAAACAAAGAAGTAGGACTAGTTGTTCTCTAAGGATCTCATGATCCTTGTGTTCCAGAGAATTCCCCAGCAGAATAGATGTTGGATACAAAAGAGGCAAGGGCGGCCTCTCCTTAGAAGGTTTTTAAGATGAACCCCCCCCCCCCGCCCCCCAGCCTCTGGGATAGCTGGGCAAAGGGAAAAGAACTCCGTGATCCTTTCAGAGTCCCGGGACTTCCTCCTTTTAAATACCCCTGTGTCTCCTTTGCCTCCTCCCCTCCTTCTGCTTCCTCGTTCTCCCGGCACCCCCACCCACCTTCTTTTCCTCTTTCCTTCCCTGCTTCTCTGCTCCTACCTGTCCCACAGCACTTTCCCAGTACCTCCACTTCGCCTTGCCCGCTTTCCTTTTCTCTCTGGATTTATCTTATCCACCTCGGCGCTTCTTCGTTTATCCTGCTCCCCTACCTACTCTCTCACCCGACGCCCCCCGCCCCTCCTTCTGTCAGCCCTGCAGGAAGCCGACGATCCTCACGAAGCCGGGAGGTGGGAGGGTGGGTAGGTTGGCCCTGGCGCCGCGGTCCCGCCCCTCGGTGCGTGTGTGAATGTGTGGCCGTGACGCGGCGCCGGCGGCGGGGAGGGAGGCTGGGCCCGCAGGAGAGGGAAGCGAGCGGATCGCTGGGGCTGCTCCGCTCCTGCGCGCCCTTGCGCTCCCTGTCGCCCGCCGAGGCGCAGGCAGGGCGCAGGAGGCGGCGGGCGGCATGGAGAGCCTGCTGGAGAATCCGGTGCGTGCCGTGCTCTACCTCAAGGAGCTGACGGCCATCGTGCAGAACCAGCAGAGCCTCATCCACACCCAGCGCCAGCGCATCGACGAACTGGAGCGGCGGCTGGACGAGCTAAGCGCCGAAAACCGAAGCCTGTGGGAGCACCAGCAGCTGCTGCAAGCCCAGCCTCCGCCCGGGCTCGTCCCCCCGTCGCCAACCCCGCTGCCGGCTATCCCAGCCACTGCTGCCACCGCCGCCGCCGCCGGGGCCCAGGAACCGCTCCAGAACCACGGACAGCTCCTGCCCGCTTCGCCACAGCCCGCGCCGGAGCAGCCACCGCTTCAGCACCACGGACAGATCCTGGTGCAGCCCCCGCCGGGCCCCAGCAGCAGGGCTCACGCACCCCAGTCGCCCCACCAGCACCCGGTGTCGCCTGGGGCGGTCGCCGACAAGGAGAAGGAGCGTCCCCCGAGTTGTTGCGCTGCCGCTGGAACCCTCCTTCAGCACAAATCCCCCGCTGCCCTCAGCAAGGGCGTCCTGAGCAGGAGACCCGAGTGAGTGGAAAAGAAGGGATGGGGTCTGTTGTGGTAGGAGAAGGGGAAGCAAATGGGTATGAGGAGGAGACAAGGAGGAAATTGGGTGCACCTAAGAGTCTGGAGGACTAGGATAATGTGAAGTGAAGGGATGAGAAGATGTTTGGGGTAGAAGTGTGTCAAGGAGATTTTGGTAAAAGAAGGGAATATATCAGTGTTTGAGAGGGTTTAGGGGGTGCTGGGGCAAAGCACCCCGACCATCACTGGGGACAAAGGAGGAAATAAATGGGGGTTAAGTGATTGGGGATATTGGAAACTGGCAGTTTTTAAAGGAGACCAGATTTGGAGGAAGTTGGGGTGAAGATTAAACTGAAAAAAAGAGTATTGTTGAAGAATGCTTTTAAGTTAGGAAAATTTTGGAAGGGAGTTTGGGTAGTAAAATTATTTGAATGAAAAGTGAGATATGAAAAAAAGGTGAAGGCTTGGTAAAGAGGTATGTTAAGAAAAGGACTAGGGCTCAGGAAGAGTAGAATTGGGGTCTGAGGGAATTGAGGAGGCAGAGGATGAGTCTGAAACGCAGGAGTGATGTGAGAAGTCAGGGGGGCCACAGGAACAAGCTGGCTCTTTAATTGATGCAGTGGGAGTCAGAGAGAAGTGGCTCATTTAGGGAAGCTCACTCTGCTCTGACCTGAGTGGGTCCTTTCTTATGGATCCCCATAGAAGCACAGAGGTGCAAGGTAACATCCTACCAAGACAATGGAAGATTCAGTTACAGTGTGAGGACTCAGCCTGGTCAGAGCTTTTCCCTCTGACTCAAGGAGGGTTTCTGTGCAAGGTGTTTGGCAGTCATGGAAAGTGAACAATGATGAGAGAGAGAGTTGGCAAACGGAGTCGGTATTGGAATGTAATTCCTGTTTAAATCTCTCTGTTATGGCTGGTGATTGAAAACCTTGTTTCCCTTTGGTTCTTGGGTGATAACTGGAGTCTCATGTTGAGTCCTGAGAGAAATATGCTAATTAACCTCCCATGAGGGACCCTTGGACTGTAAGCTCTTTCTTCATTCCCAATGTCTACAAACTAAGGATATGGGAAGAAGAGGAAAGGGGAGTAGAATATTCTCTCCTCTGTATTGGGAAGGCTGTGACATGTCAGCTTCTTTTCTTTGGTTGGATAGGTGATGGGAGAACTCCATGGAAAAACAGCTCAGGGGAAATCAGTACCTGGTCAACACCCAACTCTGACAATGATACTGCTGACGGATTTGGGTTAGGGGTGGGGTGGGGGGAAGAGCCAAGAATCTCATTTCACCCAGTTTTGGCATGCTTTAGGTCTGGAGATACTTGTGAAGATTTGATGTAGGTATTAAAAACTAATTTTCCCCTCACATCTACTGTAGAGTTAGAGAAGCTGCGTCAGGACATGTTAGCTTACAGGGTAGATTTGACCAGAACCATGGGATCCTGGGGAAAAACTCTACGATGATCTAATGCATTTAATGCAAGCCCCTCCAAAAGATGCAGTTTTCTTCCCTGGCTCCCTCAATGGCTCATTTGCTCTTCCTTCTATTTCACCATTTTCTTTCCTTATCTAGCATAAAAAGCAGAAAGTCAGTTTTCCCTCATGCCCATAACTCATCAAAAGGTTCAAGATACCATGTGGCTTTTTCCCCAGAGAAGGGGAAAGAAATATTCCATTCCATTTCCCTGGGGGCAGCCACAGCTTCCTGGTAATGATGGTTCTTCACCTGATTCCTCTTTCTTTTTTTTTTTGAGGGCCATGTCACTGGCCCTCACATGTGGGACCCGAATTGGGGCCGCTGGCTTCCCAAGCCAGTGCCCAACCACCGCGCCACTCGGCCGGCCCCTGATTCCTCTTTTCATGGCCTTTGGTGCCTCGTTTCTTCCATTGCATCCCACTTTCTTTGCATTCCTTCAGAGGACAGTGTGGGCAAAAAGGGTTGAAGAAAGATTTTTTTTTCTTTGATAAGGACTTTGCTGTGATCCCCAAGTGGCTTAGAGATCCCCATCTCTCTTGCCCAAGTGCTCTTGCTTGGAACTCAGGATTTAGGAATCACCTGGATTCCTATCCAGCCTCACATGGCAAAACCAGAGAGGAATCATCATCTTTCCTTCTCCCTTGTCCTGCTTCTGCTTCCCAAGAGTGAACAAAAATAAAAAAATAATTAGAATGGTGGAGGAGAGTGGAAGTTATTGGAAATCTCTCACTTAGGAAGTTGTGCCGGGCACTAAGCAGTTAATACCACCAGTAGCTCCTTAACTTCTCCAGATTCTCCAGCTTTTTCTCTTGTTCCCTACGTCTGGACACCCAGAGATTTAGAGAGCTTGGGCTTGGACATGCATGCCTCATCTCCTCCCTGTGGCTCTCTCTCCCCTTAGATGTGAAATCATGGGCATCTTGGCTTGCTGAATACCTTTTGTGCCTTTTGGACCATCCATTTCTCCCCACTGTTTTTGCCTAACTTCAGCCCAAGTTTCCCCCACAGAACCTCAGGATGGAATCATCTTTGCTGACTACGTTTAGCCCCACCCTGCTCTCTACTGATGACCCCCATTTTGTATATCTGTCCTCCTCTGCCCATACCTTTCAATGGTGCAGGGCTAGATGCAGCCAGCAGGCAGGGAGATCTCCATCGACAGGGTGAGGTGAGGAGACAAGCAGAGCCAGCAGCCCTCTCCCTGGTGTTTCTCCTGGGGAGTTCCCTGCTGAATCAGTTCTTTGACTGGGGGTGCTGAAGTAGAAGGAAGAGATGGCAGAGGGGGTCTTTGGATTACCATTTCACTGAAATCTTTTTTCATTCCTTATTTTCCCTTCTCCGGCCTCATTATAGTGAGAATGCTGCCCCAGGGAGGTTGCTGAGGGGTGGGTGAGAGTTACCCAGGGGCTAGGCACTGTGTTAGGTGCGTTATCTCATCACAGTTTGTCACTTATCCCCAGAACTCTTCTTCCTGCCCAAATCCAGGAGAGGCAGGAGCCCTGGGGAACCTGGGACTGGGAAATAATGCATTGTTTAATTGTCATCAGATCTGCATTAATATGTAGGCTGGCCTCTCTCCCTCCTTCAGCTGAGGGAGATAGAAAGGCCTTGGAGATCAGGTCAAGGAAGCAAAGATGTGGGGATGAGTAAGTGCAGAGGTATCATAGAAAAAAGACACTCGAAGGAGTTAAAATTCTTTTTCTGCATGCTTCTTGGCTCTTGCTAGGCTCCAGCCCCACTGCTTTTGCCTCTTAATGAAAGCAGCAATCGTAGCTTCCTCCTCTTTATTTTTTCAATCAAGGCTCACAGCATCTACAGAATTGATTATCCCTTTCCTGGCTGGAGCCAGAGCCTCAGCCTGACCTGGCAGTCTCCTTCTTATCAAGGAAGCACACGACCCTACCTGAAGCTACTGGCTTTCGTGTGACCACAGCTTCTCTGAGCCCACACGGCCAGCCATGCATTTAGAGCGCTGGATCCCAGGGCTTGCCCAGGTCTCCAAGCAGAGGGTTATTGGAGGAAGATTCTTGCATTATAATTCAAATTTAGTTCCTACCTGAGACTCCTCACCTCCAAGTGGCCATGAAGTCTGAATGGTTCAGTAGCTTCTGTCTCTTTTATCTTCCTTCCTCTCTTGTTTCCTTCTATACACTTCCTCTCCCTCACTCTTTCCTCCTTTTCTATTTTTCCTTCCTTCTCTTACCTCCCTCCACACACTTTCTTTCACCCGTATTTTGTTTTTTCTATCCTTTGCTTCTACTTAAGCTGCATAAGAAGTTTCCTTCTCTCTACTCCTAATTATTGCAGCATAAAATAAATCTTGGGTCATCTTTTGAGCTCCGTGGTCTCATACTGACCGGAGGCTAGGGGATGGCTAGAAGATCATTGAGTGTACTTTGTACCCTATTATCTAAGATGCTAATTGGAGTAGGTGCCTTTGCTTGGAGGTGCAACTCATGACTGGGCTATCCTGGGGGCTACTGAAAGAGTATGAAGGGTCTGTCAATCAGTCAACTCTATTGTATCAAGTGTCCAGTCCATTCACATCCCTGCACTCTGTGCTGTGGAAAGACAGGAAAGAAGCAAACGGTCCCATCTTAACATATAGGAAACACGTATATGGAAGCATATAAACAGGTATAAGCAGACTGCAGTTGCCCAGAGCTACTCTCTATCAGAAAAGAACAGGGTGAAAGGGTGAGCATACAAATCACATTCAGAGCACACAGAGAAGGTTTTCTTGGTTGGAGTCAAGGGTTTCTCTCAGGAACAGTAGGAGTCAAAGATAGCTGGATAGGGGACAGAGCCCGGAAAATTCAATGCACAGAGATATCTGTACTGCATACAGGTCCATATTATCCCGTCTTCTGACAGTATAGGCCCCCACCCTAACCCCATCGTGCCAGGCAAAACCCTATCAACAGGGTAGGGGCACCTCAGTACTCGGGGTCCTTTGCTACCTCGTGCCTAAGAAAGCCTGGCTGCTGAGGAAACGTTATGGCAAGTGCTAAACAACCTGCCTATGTTTCTGTTCCCCTGTCCCCAGCAAGGAGAGGACTTCTAGCTGGTAAGCTGGAAAATGGGGTCAGAATGAAAGCTCACTGAGAGAAGGGAGTATGTGTCTTTTTGCTCATCTGGGAGCTGGCATGGAGTGGGCACTTGTAAATGTTTGCTGCCCCTTGCCTTTCCAAGGGCCCAGACTGCAGCTCTTCCCTCCCTTTCACCCCAAAAGAACACAATTCAAGAGACAAGTGACCCCTGGCTTTGGGGGAAATGCTGATGGTCTTCCTTCCCCTCACCAGCTCCCTTTGCTGTGCTCTGCCCCTAACTCTCCTTCCTTACTCCCCAGTCCTTCCTAGACCCACAGGGCCTCACAAAGGCATCCTGGAACCTTTTCCAGTTGGCCTGAAACCAAGCAAGAGGAGCAGCAGTTGGTCCTGCTGATTCAGCAAATATCTGTGTAGCCTGAGTTTCAAAGGTTACTCATGAAAAAAAGGCAGATGGGGTCAGGTCTGGGTGGAGAGCCAATGAAAGGGAGGGTGATATGAAAAAGGGGGGGACAGCTGGGTCACACAGCTCCATCCATGGTCTGGGAAGATACTTGGATCCTGAATTTAAATCCCATGTAAAGATTTTTAGACAGGCTGGCTTTGTTGGGGAGCCTAAACATTTCTTCACTGGGGCTCAAACATACTCTGAGCGACCCTGGATATAGGGCAGCAGCAGCTTAATAAAGGGTTTCTTCTTAGTAAGAGGTCCTGGGGACACTCTCATCACAACTGGCGGATCCCCAGTACAAAGCCATCTGGCAGGATTTTTGAGGCTTGGGCCACTGCAGCTCCTTCCTCTGCTTCTGGAAAAGCATAAAGTGCAGGTTCCCACACAGGCTGCAAAGGGCTTATGTCCACGGAGCAAAAGGGTAGTCATCGCCATTTCAGGCAATGAGGGAATTAACAAACAAACAAACAAACACAAAAAAAGGATCAGGGGCAGAGTGAGGGAGAAATTAGATTTTTCAGGCTAGAGGAAATTAAGGAAACCATAGAACCACAGAATTTTCATGGTCTGGGTGGCTAGAACATGGGTTTCGGCGTCTGGCATAGCTGGGTATGAATCCCAGGCATAGCTGGGTATGAATCCTGTCCTACCAGCTGCAGTGTGAGAACTCACATTCATCATTTATCTCCTTTGAGCCTCTGTTTATTCACTTATAAAATGAGACGTAATATATACCTTGAAGGGTTGTTGTCAGGTTTAAAATTTAAATAGGATCATTTGTTTCGTACTGTTCCAGGCTTAAAGTACATGCTCAGTAGGCTGTAGTATTTCTACAGGTAGAGAACTTAGGGCGCCGGGCTCACCCACAGTCAGTGCACAGCGATAGACGGGATCCAAGTTCAGGATCCCTTCCCTTCTTCAGACCAGCTCTCTGTGTGTGTGCACTTCCTGTATCCACCCCTCTGCCTCAGGACTCCTTGCATCTAGGTTGTTCAGATACCTGAATGTGGAGCTCACACTGACAGGCAGGACGGATCCACCATCCATTAGTGATCTGTGATGAGGGCTCACAGCTTGATAGCTGGGAAATTTTCCTAAGCCCAACTTAAATCTCATCTGTTGCATTTTAACATTATTTGTACTTTTCTTAAGGGCATCGAAAGGATCTGAGTTATCAAGATTCCAGTGCCCCATAGTGATAAGCACAAACTTCCTGATTTTCTAAATGAGGAAACTAGTCTCATCTAGTAAATGGACTTGTCAGGGACAAAAGGGGAGGATGGGAGGAATGGAGCCTCAGCCAGGAGAATGCTTCCCACTTGAAATGAATGTAAGCTAAATCCACTTCTCCAAATTCTTCCGTCCTGAGGACAGAAGAGTAGACCTGCTGTTTGTAGGACTCTGAAGGCAGAACGCTAGAAAGAATAGCAGAGAGAGACCAAGAAAAGATGCCTGGTGTGCTATTGTGGTGTTTTGGGTGGTAGCTGGTCAGGGGAGGGTTAGGAGAAGACTGCTTCCTGTGGTCAAGCCTAGAGCACAGATGTTTCTTCTCATAAGGACTTTCTTAGATGAAATACCTTCCAGGAGAAACAGAACAAATGGAAAAGAAAAGATGGTGGGCTTCTAAACTTCTCTCCCAGGAGGGCTGTGGCTGCGAGGCCACTGTAAGCAAAGACTGCTTGTGTGCAGGTGTTGGGGCCCTGGGTGGGGTGCAGGAGGCAGGCTGTTTTGCTGTTATTCTTTGGAATATCCCATTCGGGAGGGTTATGTAACTCTGCAAGACTAGCGTATGCGCTGGCAGTGCTTCTTGTCCCTCCCTGGCGGGCAGATAGGCCACTGTGGACAGAGGGTATGCAAGCCTGTACAAGTCCCTGCTCACTTTCTGTGCTGGCATGCGACCATTTCCTCTAGGCCACAGCTGCTGGGGCTGGAGGGCTGTAGGAGATAGACTGTGGTCCTGCAGCCCCTCCGGGGAGTCATGCAAATGGCAGGACTGGAGAGATCTTATAGGTCATTTGGTCCAAACTTCTCATTTAGCAAATGAGAAAACCATAGCCTGAGACAGAAGTAACTGGTACCAAACTAGTCCCAGATGTACCACACTAGTCAGTGGAAGAACTAGAACTAGAATTCCTCACCCACGGCTCTTACCAATCTATAGCGATGCACCAAAAGAACAAGTCAGGATGGCTCCATGGACATGCAGGACCAAACACACAGCTGGCTAGGGGGGTTTAAGAGACCAGGAAGGTCTCTCTGCCATCTAGAATACCTCACCTGTGCCAGATATTCCACAATTAGGGATTCCTTTGGGTACTTCAAGGTTATCCCCTTGTTAAAATGCAAATTATCCCAGGACAGGAAGAAAACAACACATTTATCTACATCAGCCTCTTATGTTTCAGCATGAAAGGGTTGATCTGAGCCACGTCTAAGAGTGGTGTGCTAAGGGAGGGGGCTGCTATGGAGATGCCGGTTGGCTAAGGGCAGGGGGCTCCTACGGAGGTGAAGGACCCACGGGAGAGAATGCCAAGAACCTAAATAATCGTTATCTCTGCTGTATTTGCAGGGAATTGGAACTGCCTTGCCTGGACCTGGCAAGCAAAGGGTGTGTGTGTGGGGAGACTAGGGGGGACCCAGGGCAGTCTCATATTGGCTTCTTTTGGAAAAGTAATTATCTGGGCTGTAGAAGGGATACTTTTCCAATGAGCTTCATGTGTAAACGTCGTAAGGCAGGAATTTAGGCAGCATCCTGGTGCTTGGTAAGCTCTTTTGATCCTTTCTAGGATCTTAAAGTAATTTTCAGGGTGGCAAAATTTCACACAACTCTTTTGGGGTTTGCCGTGGGACAGGAAGATGTGGGCAGGAAGGGCTAGCAGGCAGTAGAGGTTGGTGTTGCACGGGCCTGAAGAAGATGGGAGAGGAGATGCTAACTCAACATCTAGGAGGTATTTGATAACTACAGCTGGAATGAATAAACTTAGCATGCAGGGCCCAGGCAAGCTCATGTGGGTGGAGGGAGAGGAGAGTATCAGGGCTGAAGGAGACAGCAGCTGGAGGGGGCCCCACTGGGCAGGTAGGGTGTGCTTACCTCCACAGCACAGTTTCTGTAGCAGAGCATGTGTGAAAAGCTGGATCAGAAGCTCAGCTCTTAGGCCGCTGGGCAGGGAGGGGGACATGTGTGTCCCTCCCAGCTAACAGATCCGACCTCAGCTCTATGCATGAGTATGGACAGCCCTCCCCTCCTTCTGTGCCTGCCTCTGACCAGTCAGTCCAGTCTTCAGCCTGGGAAGCTACATTATTAAGCACGCTGAGTGTTTCCTCTCTCTCTCTCTCTCTCTCTCTCTCTCTCTCTCTCTCTCTCTCTCTCTCTCTCTCACACACACACACACACACACACACACACACACACACACACCACAGTCTTGTCAGCAAGTTGAACCAGAAATGGGCAATGACTCTATGAGTATGGGAGGGAAAAGGAACCTAAATTGTGGCCATGTCTCCAGGTGAAAAGAGACAGAGGAGAGAGAGCTGGATCCTGGGGTCACCATCTGGCTTGGATACTCACCAGGAACCAACACCCAGGCTTCAGGTCTTCTCTTCCTATTTCTCTACTAGGCAGTGTCAGCTCTGTTCAAGGAAATGTTAGGACACTGACAGGAGGGTGAGTGGGTGTGTGCATGGTTTGGAGGTGTGTGGGGGACCTAGTGGGTACTGCTGCGCATGGATGAGTGTGTTACTGACAGGCTAGGGAGAGGGATGACAACCCATTCCATACAAAAGATGTGTGGGCCTCTCAGCAAAGCTCAGCTGAGGCCTCCCCATGACACCCTGGTCTGTCACTCTGTCAGGACTTGGGATTGAGTCCCTTTCTTTGCATGGTTTATTTCATCTTTCTTGGCTGGCCAGTTCCTCCTGAGTCTTCCCCTCTGTAAAATGGGGCAAGTCTACAGTGTCTGCACTCTGGGCTTTCTATCCCTCTCTCTGTCTCAAGCAAGAAGGAGACAGGGTCTCTGGACTGTGAGTTCCCGAGAAGAAGGCTGCCTGGAGGCTGAGTGGATGCAGGGGTGGGGAACCTGGGACTGTCTATTTAGCTATTGTCTTTGGAAGCTCTGTTGCCTGGCAGCAGGCAGATGCACAAGGTGCATAAAAAGCTGCAGTGTGGTGTTTCCGTGCACCTGACTTAGCCTATGTGACCTCTCAGGGCTCTGGATGCCTCAGGTTAAACCAGCTGTCTCCCTGCCTCCAGTTAGGAATGCACCCTCTATCCCAGGCAGAGAGGCAAGGGAATTCCTTAATTTCTTCCTTGATAAATTATTCCAATCAACCACAATTTTCATTCAGCACAATGATTATGTAAAAACAGCAGCAAAAATTCTACGAAGTAGTTTGGGGCTCTTGCCTGTGTCTGGTTTCAGTAATTCCTGTGCACAGCCTGGTTCTTCCAGAGGCCCTGGAAGCTTCCAAAGGGGCTCCTTTGCATCTTTGACAGTCTTGAAGTTACTTAACTCATGAGAGCCCATCAGGGGAGGCCAGAGGGAATTCCACAGGCAGGTAGGGTGCTAGTTGGGGATACTATCATTCCAAGCAGCTGGAAGCCACCAAGAAGCCAGGACTCCCTCACAGACCCCAAGTGTAAGTTCGGAGCAAACTGCTTCCCCTTCTCTGGGCCAGTGGGAATGAGCACTTTCTGCCCCTCTCTCCCCTCAGCTCACCAAGTCTGTGGCAAAGCAGAGCTGCCAGGAGGCTGCTGCAGCACGAAGGACCTAGCTGAGATGTGAAAAGTGACTTCCAAATGATAGGAGTCTTAGAAAGGAAGCTCAGGACGGGGGATCGTGGGAGATTTAATTCACTCTTCAAGAAAGAAAAGAGAGACAGACAAATGTTGCAGGCCGAGGAAGGATGAGGTGAATTCTGCAGGGTCTTCCAACCCTAAACTAGAGATTCCAACTGGGCTCCCTCTGGCCATATTAGTGAGTAAAACCCGGGAGCAGCCGGAAGGCAGAGGTCTGGGTCCAGCCCCCTCCCGCCTCGGTCTCCTCCTCAGCCCTTTGCCCCCCAGACTTGCTCAGAAAGCCTGGGAAAAGAAAGCCCTTCCTCCTCCGGCCGCGTCCCCGGGGGCTTCTCGGTGGGGAGGGAACGCCGAGTCGGGCTTGCGGCTGTGTGGGCGGGCCGCGGAGCTGCTGACAAGCAGGATGGAATCTCCCGGCCCACGCGCCCCTCCGCACCTCTCCGCAGGGGCCCCCAGCGCGGGGAAGCCGCGGGTCCCTGTCGCCCCGCCGCCCGCGGGCGAGCGATGCTGAGTCACACGCTCTCAAGGCGCAGCCTTGGCGCGGTCCCCGCCTCGCGTCACACCTGGGTGTTCAGGCGGGGCAGGGGGGTCGGGGGAGACTGCGGCGCCCCCGCCGGGTTTCCGGGGCCCTCGGCGCCCGGCGCTCTTCCTCCTCCCGGCCTCCCTTTGTCCGCCGCCCCCTCTCCCACCCGCGCTCCCCCGGACCCCGCGCCCAGCGGGTCTCCCGAGTCTGGTTGTTTCCCTCGGTCTTTCCCCACCCCCGCGCCCTTGCTGGCTCAGCCTGGCGCGCACACCGCATACCCGCCCACGGCGTCTGGGAGCGCCCCCTGCGCCGCCGCCCGCCCTCGCCCACGAACGAGGGGAGAGGAGGAGGCTTCGGTGCTGCGTCACCACTCGGTCCTGTTGCTCCTGCCGCCGCCGCCTGGCACCCCGGACCCCAAACCAAGACCTGCTCACCCTTCTTCCAGGGTGCAGGCTCTCGGTGCTGATGTGCGCCTCTTTCCCAGGCTTCCGTAGGCCCCAGCCCTGGCTGGTGTGAGTGGATTCACTTGAAGAAGAAAGGGAGAAGGGGGGGTGAGGGGTGGGCTAAGAGGATCAGGGATCAGGACGGTGTCACCGAGGTACAGTTTTTACTAAGCATCCACCTCCCCTAGCCTTTCTTGTCCCCAGGACACCTCGGCAAGAGATGCCTTCCCATATTTATATTTGTGTTTTATAGGATCACATATAGGCTCATATTATAGGCCCATAATAATTGTGTACCAACCTATGATGAAGCATTAAGAGTTAAGAGTGTGGCACTGGTTTTGAATCCTGACCGGGTCATGCATTTGCTGTGCGATCTTGAGCAGTGAGAGTGCCAGCCTTGGTTTTCCCATCTGTAACATGGGGATACAATTAGTACTAACTTCATAGGATTGCTGTGAAAACTAAGAGGTAATGCCAAAAAATCAAGCAAGCCAAGTGCTTGGCATACAGTGAGGACTGGAGTGGAGTAGTTGCTGTTATTTTGGGAATCTTGCAAGAACTGGGCCAGAAAGTGCTTTCTGAAGGCAGAGCGCATCCTCCCCTTCCTGTGTCTTCCAGAGGATTCAGAACAGGACTTCTTTCCTCTTTGGCAGCCCCTCAAGTATCTGAAGACAGTCAATACCTCCTTCGCTGGCCTTTCAGTCCGCTGTTACCCCCTCCCAGTCTTCTTTTCTTTCAGGGGAACACACCTAAGCCCACCACTTCCTGCTCCGTGTGGCTCTGAGGGCCTCTGTCCTCATCACTGCTCTCCTAGGATCCAGAAGCAAACTATGGGGCCTAGTGGATATGGCCTGACTCGCACCCCCCAATTTTCTGCCCCAACCATGCAAGTTCTGACACTGCCTGGCTCTGAATAGTGCCTCAGAACCCAATGGCTTTTTCAGCCCCTGACCACAGATGGGACAGATGAGCCAACGCCCCTGGGCTCTTTTTACTTGAAGGATTCAGGCCACCTGTACTTGTGCAGGTCACTTTTTTTTTAACACCAAAACTGCTGAACTGTGTATGTGTGAACTCTATTGGTTTTTGTTTTGTCTGTCTGGTTGTGTGTTTTTATTTTTTTTTAACTCAATTACTCTTCAAATAGATAATACATTGACATAGTATGACATTTAAAAGATATAAGTTTACAGTGAAATGTGTCTCCCCACTCCTGTTTCCAACCCACTCACCCCCACTGCCACCCCACCAGCAACCACTGTTAGCAATTTCTCATGTATCCTTCCAGGGAATTCTATGGACATTCAAGTGTACGTGTGTGTGTGTGTGGGGAGCGTGTGTGCGAGTGTGTGGTGTGTGTGAGTGTGGGGGGGCGTGTGTGTGTCTGTGTGTGGGGAGCGTGTGTGTGAGTGTGAGTGGGGGGCTTGTGTGTGAGTGTGGGGGGCGTGTGTGTATGTGAGTGTGAACGGGGGGTGTATGTGTGTGTGGGGGGAGCGTGTGTGTGTGGGGGCAGCGTGTGTGTGTGGGGGGCATGTGTGTGTGGGGTGGAGCGTGTGTGTGTGAGGGTGTGTGGCATGTGTGTGTGAGTGTGTGTGTGGAGCGTGTGTGTGTGAGGGTGTGTGGAGCGTGTGTGTGTGTGTGGGTGTGTGGAGCATGTGTGTGGGAGGGGTCCGTGTGTGTGCGTGTGTGGAGGGAGCGTGTGTGTGAGTGTGGGGGGGTGTGTGAGTGTGTGGGGGGAGCGTGGGGGTGTGGGAGCTTGTATGTGTGTGTGGGGAGCGTGTGTTGTGTGTGTGTGGGGGAGCATGTATGCGTGTGGGGGCGGGTGTTAGTGTGTGGGGAGCGTGAGTGAGTGTGGGGGGAGCGAGAGTGGGGGAGCTTGTGTGTGGGGGGGGGGCAGCGTGTGTTGTGTGAGTGTGGGGGGAGTGTGTATGGGGGGGGAGCGTTGTGCTTGTGTGTGTGTGTGGGGGGAGCAGGTGTGTGTGTGGGAAACGGGTGTGTGTGAGTGGGGGGAGCGTGTGGGGGAGCGTGTGTGTGAATGTGTGTGGGGCGTGTGTGTGTGAATGTGTGTGGGGGGGCGTGTGTGTGTGTGTTTCTTTTTACACAAACGGTAGTATACTAATAGCTGTTCTGCACCTTGCTTTTTTCCCCTAGTAACCTATCTTGGTGATCCTTCCATCTTCAGTAGAAAAACTTGTCTCATTCTTTTTAATAGCTGCCACGTATTCCATTATATGGCTGTGAATCTAGGTCCTTTCTTCTTGTCTGCTGAGAGTTTGGAAGGCAAGCTCTGGATAGCCTACTCTGTATGACCAGGAGTGGGAGTGGGCAGACATGATCGAGAGGCTGCATTTGAACTTGACCCTGCAGGTGCTGACTTGCTGCTGTAGTCGCCTACAGACATGTAAATTACAGTAGAAATAAGATTCATCCAGCTTGCTTCCCAGCCTGAAAACTTTTCACAGCCTTCTAGCTTGATTCACTCTTGTTCCCTTACTAAGGGGAGCTGGCAAGGTGTTATAATATGGTTCAAAACGAGCTGAAGGTGAGTCCTAAAACCCCATCTGCTTCAGGAAGTCTTCCTGATCTGAGAAATACATTGAGGTTTTCATAGCTTCTCCCCTTCCTTAACCACCCCAGACTGAGCATATGCCAATCCTCGCTAAGAAGGAAATTAATTCTTTATTGCCATGATTTAAAAGTGCTTGTTTTCTTCTCTGTGCAAGTTTATGTTCATGGCATCTGTATCTTTTCTTTCACTTAACAAATATTGATTGATTGTCTACTGTGTACAGCAATGAACCAAAACTCCCCAAATCCCTTCATCAAACTTATAGACAAAAATAAACAAGACTACTACTTAATACATATAGAACATCTGCTGGGGTAAGTGCTCTGGAGAAAAACAGAAAAGGGGGCCTGGCAAGAAAGAGATATGCAGTTTCAAACAGGGTGCCCTGGGAAGGCCTCACTGAGAAGATAACGTCAGAGCAGAGACCCAGAGGATGGAGTTCTTTGCAAAGTGGAGGGGCATTCCTGGCAGAAGCAAGAGACAGCACAGAGGCCCAGTGAGGGGTGTGCAGGTAAAGTAGTCTGAGGTCAGATCAGAGCCAACGTGAGGGGTAGAGGGAGGGCAGGAGAGTGCAGGGGTGCAGCAAATCTTGTAAGAGATTCTCAGCTGAGATTTCCAAATGCACCAGGCAGCGTGTGGAAACGTGTGGGGATATTTTAGTTGTCACAATGGCTAGCAGGGCTGAAGGGAGGTTCTAGGTACTTGCATGGTAGCATCTCTGCCATGGATGTCTTTGCTGCAAACATTCTCGCCCCATAACTCATTGGCCATAAGGCAATTTTGCTGTAAAAAAAGATAAAATAACTGGTTGACAGTTCTTTTTTGTTTTGTTTTGTTTTTTTGGGGGTGCCTTGTCAATTTGGTTTCATTCTCTATTGATGAAATGGTGGAGAAAATAATTAAACAGAAGTGGTCTTCAAATGTCAATAGTTAACATTTCTTCCAGATGACAATTTTTGCTCCACAAGTTAGCTGGTTTCTTAATTTGGGAGGAGGAAAAAAGGCACCGAGGGGCCTCTTTGAGGGCACAGAGGTGAACCCATATTTCCCATAGAAGGAAGGCCAGTGCTGAGGTACATTCCACAAAACAAAACCAGTTACTTGCACAATATTGCCATGAATCTACACACATTTTAAATGTATTCAAATATTTTGTATTTCACAATAAAGCCTTTTTAATTTTATTATTCTTTTTTTAATGTCCCTCCTTTATTTGTTGTGATTTTATCTTTTTTATAGCAAAAATGCCTTACAGTCCATTAGTTATGGGGCGAAAGTGTTTGCGATGAACATGTTTGTGACAGATTTTCCAGCGAAACAATACGGACACCAGTGGGGAAAGTGCTGCTCCGCGGGCATTGGGGAGCAGGGGGTGGGGGGCTGTGTGTGTGTGTGTGTGGGGGGAGGCTGTGTCAGACATCCTGTAATGCCCAGGACAGTCCCCACAATGAAGAATTTCCTGCTCCAAATACCAGTGTTTCTTGTTGAGAACCACTGATAGGGCCTTGGAGTCTGTTGTGAAGAGTTTGGCTTTTATTTAAGAAAAACGGAGAACAATTGGACAGTTTTGTGCAGAGAATGCTTAAAGGGAACTTCAGCCGCTCGATTGAATTTATGTTGAGAATAGACTGAAGGTGGAAGAAAGCCAGAATCAAGTAGGAGGTTGTTGCAACATCCAGGTAAGAGATCAAAGTAGCAGCGAAAGCGGGAATCAGCAGGGAAAGCAACAGTACTTCCTGAGGGATTCATGTAGGGTGTGAGAGAAAGATGAGCTTAGGGTGAGTCCAGGAGTTTGGCCCAAAGTTACTGGAAGGGTGAGATGGGAGAAATCTGGGGGTGGGGGATAAGATGGCGGGTGGGGTTTTATACATGTTAATTTTGAGATGCCTGATAGACATTCAAGTGGAGACGACCAGTAGACATTTCGAAAGGACTGGAGTGAAAATTTGGGATGGCTTTAAAAGCTTTGAGAGTGGATGACATCACATAGGATTGAGTAAAGAAGACTGAAGGGGAGCAAGGGTGGAGCCATGGAGCACACCAATGTCAAGAGGCGGGGATGGAAGCTGAGAAGGAACCGCCAAAGTGGGAGGGGAAAGCTGGTGTTCTCGCCAAGATGCGTTGCAGCGAGGAGCCCAGAAACAGAGTCAAACACTGGAGCAGGGTGAGGAATGAGAACTGTCCACTCGCTTTAGCAACACTGAAGTCACTCGTGATCTTGAAAAGCGTAGTTTTGGTAGAGCAGTGGGGGTGGAAGCTTCATTAGTGTGGGGGTTTTTTAAAAGATTTTTTTGGGGAATTGGAGGAGGGGAACAGCCAAGTTGTTCTTCAGTCTTCGTTGTGCAGGGCGCCAGTTGCCATCTGGTTGCCCGTCGGCAGCCCTTGGACTCTAAGCTCAAGAGCACAGGCTCTATCCACTGAGCCATCCGGGCAGCAGCTCAGCTCAAGGTACCGAGTTCAGTCTTAGTTGCAGGTGGGCATAGCCCACCATCGACCAGGCAATCTCGTTGTTACACCAGCTGAGCCATCCTACCTCCTGTTGGCAGGAGCGACAGCTCAGCTCGGGCACAGCGTTCTCTCACCCATGTGGGAATCGAACCGGCAGCCCTGTTGCTTAGAGCATGCACTCTAAGCCAACTCTTAACCAACTGAACCACTTGGCCAGCCCCTTTGGTTAGTGTGGTTTTAAGGGAAAAGGGAAGAAACAAATCAACCAAATGTAATGCATGGACCTTGATTAGGTCCTGATTCAGATGAAACTACTGTAAAAGGCATTCAGGGAAATGTGAACACAGATGATGTATTAGCTGATATTAGAGAACTATTGTTCATTTAGGTAGGTGTAATAATGATACTGATATCTTTTTAAAGTTTTTACTTGTTAGAGATACATTCTGGGTGAATTGATATTATTTCTGGGGTGTGCTTTAAAATACTCAAGTAAAAAAGTTGGGGTAGAAGATTGGCAAAAATGTATGTCTGAAATTTCCTTAATAAAAAGTTTAAAAGATGACAGAAAGAAAGACAACGTAGAAAATGAGGATAGGACTTCCGGTAAAATGGCACAATAGACAGACGCTGTGCTAACTGCCTCCCAGGATCACACCAAAATTACAAGCAAATTATACAGCATTCAACCCTGGAGGTCCCCAGAACACTGGAGGAACAGAACCACTAAACGAAGAACTTAAAGAGGAGGCCACGTCGGGTCTGGTAGGACGGGCGGAGACGAGAGAGGGCGAGCCCCGTGAGGGAAGCCCCAGTCGTGGGAAGCTTGTCTGGTTGGGGGAGAGACCCTCCGGCCGCACCCCAAGCTCACCAGCCCAGAGCTCCTTTGCCGGGAAGAGGAGTTCTAAGATAGCCGGCAATAAATTAGTAAGGACTCTCTTTCCTCAGCTTGGTGAGGCTAAGAGCGGCTGGAGAATCAGTGGGGCCGGCGCCCGGGCTTGCTCGCCAGTGAGCACTTACCTGGTTCCTGGTGGAGGGAGTGGCTGTGTGAGCCAGGAGCCTGCGGGGACAGACTGAACTGAGCACCTTTGGTGCAAAGGCTGGAGGCTTTTAGACTATTGTTCCTGTGGTGCGGAGCTTGCACGCGAGTGGTGTAGGGAGGACGCCATTTTGTCGGGCTTGGGCCCTCCCACGAAGGATCAGGTCCGAGACCTAATTGGTCTGGTGGAATTGGCGAAGTGCGTGTGTGCGCGCGTGCGTGCGTGCCTGCGGCCTTGGATCCCCACCCTCCGCCCGGCTTATACTGCGTTGCCAGGGAAACATAGGGCGGTGGCCTCCGGCTCCTACTGTGGCTCACTGAGACCCGGGAGCGCGAGCCACCTCGGATCCCCACCCTCCGCTCAGCTTGTGCTGTGTTGCCAGGAAAACGCCTAGTGGGAGTGATCCGACTCCAACAGGCTGCTCGCTGAGACGCGGGAGCACGCAAGCCGCCTTGGGTCTCTGCTTTCCACACTGCGCTTGCAGAGTTGCCAGGCTGGTGATTGGTTGTCGGGCTGCTCGGCCTGATCTGCGAGCGGTTGATTGGGACAGGCTGAGACTGGGAGTGCTCCTGGGAGTGTTGGGCCGTGAGCTGTGTGCCTGCGTAATCCAGCCAGGGCTCTCCTGGTGATCTATCTAATACATCAAAGCAATCCCAGAGTGACAGCCAGAATGGGGAAACAAAGAAACATGTCACAAGTAAAAGATCAGAAGAAACCTCCAGAAATGGAACCAAATGAAACAGAGGGATACAACCTTTCAGAGACACAGTTTAGAAGACTGATGATAAGAATGTTTAAGGAACTTAGCGAGGACATAAAGAAAGATAGGGAAACCATAAAAAACAACCTGTTAGAACTAAAGAATACAATAACTGAAATGAAGAACACACTCGAAGGAATCACCAGTAGAGTAGATGAAGCAGAGGAGCGGATCAGCGATTTGGAAGATAAAATAGCACAACTCACCCAGTTGGCACAGCAAAAAGACCAAAGAATAAAAAACAATGAAAATAGTTTAAGAGCCCTATGGGACAAGATGAAGCGCAACCACCTTCGAGTCATAGGGATACCAGAAGGAGAAGAGAAGAAGCAAGGGGTTGAAAAGGTATTTGAAAAAATAATGACTGAAAACTTCCCTACCCTGGTGAAGGAAATCAACATACATGCCCAGGAAGTGCAGAGGGTTCCAAACAAGCTGAACCCAAACAGGTCCACACCAAGACACATCATAGTGAAAATGGCAAAGGTTAAAGACAGAGACAGAATCCTAGAGGCTGCAAGAGAAAGACAGCAGGTTACATACAAAGGAACTCCTGTTAGACTAACAGCTGACTTGTCTACAGAAACTCTGCAGGCCAGAAGGGAGTGGCAGGAGATACTCAAAGTGACACAAAATAAAGGCCTACAACCAAGATTGCTCTATCCAGCACGGCTATCACTTAAAATTGAAGGAGAAATAAAGAGCTTCTCAGAAAAGAATAAGCTTAAGGAATTCATTACCACCAAGCCAGCATTGCAAGAAATGTTAAAAGGACTTTTTTAAACAAAAGAAAGGGGTAAACAAGCTAACCCAGAGAGACAATTTAAGAAGATTGATGTCATATCAAGCAGATATAAAGGAAAAACTGATGGTTGCTGGTTGGGAGAGAGTGGGGAAGAGGGAGAGGGGGAAGGTTTTGGACAGTATATGTGGGACTACAATGTTGCTGCAGGGTTATGGGGGCAGTTCTGGGAATGTAATTGATATTGTTGTGAAGAGACTATTATGTTGTGAGAAATAAGTCAGTCGGAGAAGGACAGGTACCATGTGATCTCACTTGTGTGTGGAGTCTGAAGAACTGAGTGAACGATCAAAGTAAACAGACTCATAGATGTAGAGGAAAAACTGAGGGTTGCTAGTTGGGGGGGATGGGGGGAAGGGGAAGGGATTAGACAGCATAAATAGACAACTACAATATTGCCACAGGGATATGAAACACAGTTCGGGGAATATAATAATGTTGTAAAAATTTTGTGGCGTGTCAGATAGTTACATGTCTTGTTAGGGAGACCACTTCATGGATGAAATAGAGGCTTGATCACTGCACTGTACACCTGAAGCTGATGTTGTATAGTATTGTATGCCAACTGCAACTGAATATGTGGGTGGTCACGGGATGTGGAGTATGCTGTGGAGGCGAGTCAGGGGAGTTGTGATGGATATGTATGATATGGGCAGGGAGTGGGGTGGCGAACTGGGGGAGGGGGGTTTTCACTTTGCGGGGTAAAGAGTATAACTATTGCATTGTGTTGTACACTGAAAACTAATAAAAATAAATTTAAAAAAAAATGAGGATAGAAGACTCTTTGGTGAAGGGAGGTTCCATTGTGTAATGGCTAGCACTCTGGACTCTGAAAACACTTTGGTGAGTTTTGCTACAAAAAGGAGTACAGAAATTGGATGATAGCTGCATGGAGAATTGCGTTCAAGACTGAAGATTGTTTGTTAAGATGGGAGAAACAATAGCATAATAATGAGAGGTCCTGGGGGTGGAGACTTTGAGCAGGGAAGTGATGTGACCCGTTGCTGCAGAAAACAGCTAGGGGGTTCAAAGGGCAGAAGACAGAGAGCAGTTCAGCACAAAGAGCTCCAGAGTGCAACCCACAACCATTTGATGTTCACTTATTCAATCTTTCTTTCAACATCTATGTACTAATTTCTGCTATTTGCTAGGCATTTATGTACATTTATTATCTCATTTCATCCACACCATCCTAATAGGAAGGTATTATTACCCTTATTTCACAGATGTGGTAACTGAGGCTCAAAGATGTTAAGGTGACCTACCCAAGGTCACACAGCTAAAGTGGCATCTTTAAGATTCACATGGAAGCTTTAGCCTCTTATATCCTGACATAGCTATCCCCACTCTTGGGGGAGGTCCTTTATGGTGTGGGAAGTGCTCCCCCAGGCAAGGCCTGATCCAGAACATGGCTCAATGTTCAGGGACAAAAAGCTGGAGGCTCCATGCCCATATGACAGTTGTTCATGTTGCTGCAGCTCTGAACTTGACCCTGGGCCCACTCATCTCTCTCATGTCATTCAGCACTGGCCTAGAGGACTGGAAGAATGCCATCCACATGTGCGATGATTTGCAAGTCATCGCATGGTCTCAGTCCTGTGTGTGTGTGATGTGTGTGCACATGCCTACACATACAGTGTCATACATGACAGTATGTATATGTGTATCTACGAGTACATATCCAAGAGTGAGTGTGTGTGCATTCATGTAAATGTGCGTGCAGGATTATGTGTGCACAGGTTTGGGGAATTTATATTGAGTGTGAGACTGGGAATACAGTTAGCCCGCTATATTTGTGGGTCATGCATCTGTGGATTCAATTAACCGTGGATCAAAAATATTTGCAGAGGGCCGGCCGAGTGGCGCATTGGTTAAGAGCTGGTTTTGGGATGCCAGCGGCCCCGGTTCGGATCCCACATATGAGGGCCAGTGACACTGCCCTCTACAGCTAACAACAGCTCCATCTGGAGCTGGGCTGTGCAAGCCCTGGCGAGGTGTACGCTGCAGTCCCTGCTGCAGTGGGCTGCCATGGGCTGCAGTGAGTGGCCAGCAGCCAGCGTGAGCTGCCAATAGCTGCGGTGAGCGACCATCCAGAGGCCAGCGACCGATCTGCCTCATTCGGGAAGAGCGCAATGAGGATACCAACATGGGCCAGTGAAGCAACGTCCTCCCCAACTAGACTGAAGAACGAAAAGACAGCAACTTGTCTGTTCTCCTACCCCAATTCCCCAATAAAATCTTAAAAAAAAAAAAAAAGAGTACGAGCTGAGCTCTGAGCAACAGCAGTTCGATGTCCAGTCTGAGCTGAGCAGCCGCTGAGCTGCCAATAGGTAGCAGGATGGCTCAGCTAAAAAAAAAAAAAAAAAAATATTTGCAGAAAAGATTTTACATGGCTGCTGATGTGCACTGTGTAGTATCCTTAGGTATCATAGTTGTGACTGAATGGTGTACAGGCTTTTTTGTTCTTAGCATTATTCCCTAAACAATACAATGTAACAGCTACTTACATAGCATTTACGTTGTATTAGATATTTTAAGTAATTTAGAGATGATTTAAAGTAAACAGGAGGATGTGCAGTAAGTTACATGCAAATACTATACCATTTATACAAGAGACTTGAGCACCCAAGGATTTTGGTATCCACAGCGGATCCTGGAACCCATCCCCTGAGGATACCGAGGGATGACTGTACATTTAGGACCTATGTGCATTTTTATGAGAGCTCTGGATATGTTCATGAAGTGAGGTGTGCATGTTAGTATATGTGTGCACCAAGGGACATGTGTGTATGTTCATATGTATGAATCTTTGCCGCCACCCAAGCAGGTGTATAAAAACATGTTGAGTGTAGCTGGTTTACCAGATGCAACAGGTATTTCTGTAGGTATGTGAGCTTGGTGGGCACGCATGAGCAGATGGCTCAGAGTCAAGTGAAGCTGTGGGGCTGCCTGGATGAGGTTTTATGATTCTGTCCAGCTCCAAGAGTGTGCCTGTGCTATTGAGGGCAGGCTCAAAGCTTGCCCTCTCGGCCCAGTGGCACCGCCCCTGCAGATGCCTGGGTGAGGCTGAGAGGTGCAGTCAGAGGGTCCCAGGGGCGGTGTGCAGCACTGGAAAAGCATGGGGTTAGCGTCTCAGCTGTGGGCTATCAGGAGGTAATCCCACTTCTCTCAGCCTTGGTTTTCTTATCAAATGGCGTTAGTGTTAACATTAATTACAATTATAATATGTAATATTATTGTTACCACTACCATTATCCACTGGGATTATTCTTAGGGCATCAAAATTGTTTTATAAAGCAGAAGCACTGCACAAATGCAATCATTATTATTGATGGGGACTTATCTTACTATTCCTGGGAAAACAATGCATGCCCATGATTGATTTGGGTGGGTGAGTATGGCCGCGAGGCATGCTGCTCTGGCATTGTGAGGTAGGACGCGGCACGAAGCAGCTCTGAGACCGGCATGGGCTGGATGGCCTTGGTCTGTCCTTTCTAGCTGGTTTCACCCAGCAGCCAGGCACCCGTCTGCCAGGTAATAAAATCTCTTGTGAGGCTGGCAGGGCGCAGCCCAGCTCCGGGCTCTGTCATTCACACTGAGACTCCCTGCCTGGCGCTGGGCACCCTACAAAGGAGGCTGGGCTTCACAGAAATAGGCTCTGAGCTAGGCAGCTGAATGGCCCTGGGGTTGCTGGTAGTACTACCCCATTGGGCAGGAAGCAGAGAGGGCAGTGTGCAACTCAGGGGCTGAGAGGAAACCTGACAGTTATGGGGCTGGGCTGGGTGAAATTACAGGCTGAGTTTCCTGGTCTGAGATAAGCTTCCCCAAGACTGCTAAATTGATGCCAAGGCTGTGTGATGTTAAGCAGGTATCGTAGGCTCTCTGAGCCTCCTCATCTCTTCAAATGAGGATTAAAATGAGGGAATGTATGGAATGGGCTTGCACACAGCCTCGCACTTATGAGAATGGTGGTGTCTCTGTGGTATATACGTGGGCGTTTGTCTCTATGCACATGCACGGTTCATGTATGTACATGTTTAATTTCCCATTTCTCCCTAGCATCCTCAGTAATAGAGATTTATTCACATGCTGAGTCTACACATGATATCTACTATATGCCACAAGCCAGGCTACATACTGTCTTGGACATAGACACGAATTGGTCACAGTTGTGTGCTCCGTCCTGGAAAGCTCATTCTACAACAGGGAAATGCAACATGTATGTAGACGTTGGCAATCCAACTTGGATAGGTCCATGCTGCAGCCTGCTAGTGTCACAGAGAGGCCACTGTGGGGGTCCAAAAGTGAGTGCCACAGCCCAGGGAGGGGCAGAGGCTGGCAGGGGTAGGGAGCGGGCACAGGATGTGCTAGGGAAGACTTTACAGGGGAAATGGCTTTGGCGCTGGGCCCTGGCGGGTGGGCAGAACCTGGAGAGCTGGAGGTTGGCACAGCCTGGGGCCTCCGGCTGAGGCTTCCATCCTCTTCTGTCTGTTTCCTAATCATTAAACTTGGATGTAGGTAGAGGCTGTGCCACCCCCACGGCATTACTGTGAGGCTTTGAGGGCTTAGCTCCAGGGCTGAGGGTGAGGAACTCCCTGTCTAGGAGCAGCAGGGATGTCCTTGGAGATCTTCGCTCATTTAATCCTCAAAACACACTTTGAGGTAGCAGCCTATTTTACAGGTAAAGAAAGCGAAGCTCGGGCAGGCCAAGCTGTTAACTGGAGAGTGGCGAGCTGGACTTTGAATGCTGGACTCCTGTACCTTATGCGCACGTGGTCCAGGCACAGATGTTCTAGGCTGCTCCTGCTACATGCTAAGCATTGCACACTAAGCATGCCATGGGTTGTTATGTTTGACCTTCACACAACCCTGTGAGGTCGTTTCTTTTATGACCTCCCTTTCACGGCTGGGGAAACTGAGGCTGAAGGTCAAATAATCTGCCTGAGATACTGGTAGCCCAACCTATAGCCTGCTGGCTCTCTGTGGAACCATGCTACCTCCTATGGTTTGAGAAAAGGCCTCAATCAAATTCCTCCTTCGAGTATTTGTGCCTTCCTCGCTGCTCCACACGGGAGCACCCCTAGGAACAGAGGATCTCAGCACAATACTGGTTTCACCCCTTACCAGCTGTGTGATGTCAGGAAAAGTAGGTCCTATCTCTCTTCCTCATCTGCAAAGGGGAATAACTAGGTATAACTCACAAGGTGGTGCAGAGAGTAAAAGAAAATATGCAAGAAAATGCTGTGTAGATGGAGAAGCACTGTGACGAAAGGAAGAGACAGCAGCACTGTGGGCCCACCACTGTGGTAAACGTGATAAAGAATGCACCAGGCAACAAAAGCAAAAACCAACCTACAGTAAACTGAAAAGCTTCTGCACAGCAAAGGAAACCATCAACAAAATGAGAAGGCAACTGATGGAATGGGAGAAAATGTTTGCACATCGTTTATACGATAAGGGCTTAATCTCCAAAATATATAAAGAACTCAGACAACTCATTAGCAAGAAGCAATCCAATTAAAATATGGGCAAGGGATCTGAATAGACGTTTTTCCAGAGAAGACATACAGATGGCCAACAGGTACATGAAATGGTGCTCAGCGTCACATAGGAAAACGCAAGTCAAAACCACAGGGAAGCATTGCCTCACACCTGTTAGAATGGCTGTCATCAAAGGGAAGAGATAACAAGCGATGGCAACAGTGTGGAGAAAAGGAAGCTCTGTGCACTGTTGGTGGGGATGTAAATTGGTGCAGGCACGATGGAAAACAGTATGAAGTTTTCTCAAAAACTTAAAAAATAGAACTACCAAGCAATCCCACTCTGGATATATATCAAAGGCAATGAGCACAGGATCCTGAAGAGATATCTGCACTCCCATGTTTATTGCAGCATTATTCAGAAGAGCCAAGGCATGGAAACAACCTGAGCATTCATTAGTGGATGAACGGATAGAAGAAAATGTAATGAAATCCTGCCATTTGTGACAACATGGATGGATATTTAGGGTATTATGCTAAGCCAAATAAGCCAGACAGAAAAAGACAAATACTGGATGGTATCAGTTATATGTGGAATCTAAAAGAAAAAAAGTCAAACTTAGAAAGACACAGTAGAAAATTGGTTGCCAGGGCCTGAGGGATGGTGGAATAAATAGAGAGCAGTTGTTAGAAGGGTACAGACTTTCAGCTATAAGATGAAAGGTCTGAGAACCTAATGTAAAACATAGTGACTACAGCTGATAACATTGTATTGTGTAAGTAAAATTTGAAAAAGGAATGCACTTGACCCAGGCTGACTCGGCCCTCAGTTCAGAAAATGTTGACCAGGTAATTGGTGGCATGTCTGGAGTTTGCCATTTGATTGGGAAGTATAGCAGCTAATTCAAGAGTGGAGTGACTACTATTTATTATACACTACTGTGGGCTGAAGTCTTAAGGTACATTTTTCTCATTTAATTTTTCAACTATCCGATTAAGTACTACAATCATTATGCCTATTTGAGAGATAATTGAAGGGCTCAGAGTAGTTAAGAAACTTTCCCAAAGTCACACAGCTATACATGACAAAGGTGCTATATATATTCAAATAAGCCTGATTCTATGCCAAGGTCATTCTCCTGTGTTTGCCGCCTCCATGAAATAAAATCACATTTTCAGAAGGGCATGGTGGTGGTCCATGAGATGGGCTGAAAAGCAAGGGAATCTGGGCTCAGGACTTGCAGCCAGGAGGCCATGGCAGTAACAACTAGCAATCCCATGCTGCCTACATTCTGCATTATCAACAAAGAGCTTTCATGCTGGTTACTTCTTATGACACTCAAAGCAACCTGGTGTGATGTGGATTTACCAAATAAGGGAACAACCTCAAAGGGTTCAAGTGACTAGTCCCAAACCACCCAGCTTGATGTCTCTCTAGAATTGGAACCCAGGCTTCCTGTTTGGCTCACTGTACCCTGAAGCCTCCTCTGAGCGGGGGGGGGGGCCTGGAACCAGACCTGGGTTCAAGTCCACCTTCAGCCTCTTCTTAGCAGCATGGCTTTGACCTTGTTACTCAATTTCTCTACTTATCTGTGAAATGGGGATGATAATATCTACCTCTTCCGTCTATTGTTTTATAGTTACTGTATGTTCAGCTCCTGGCAGGCAATAAGTACTCAATAAATAAATAAATGGATAAGCAAGCAGTTATGGAGTGCTCATTGTCTTCTGAGCTTTGTGGGGAAGCAAGAGGAGAAATGATCCTTTCCGTTAGGGAGAGGGCAAGAGGGCAGCTTGATGCCTTCTTAAGGAAATGTGAAAACGGGAGGGGGTCCACTGTTTGCAGTTTGAATTGCAAAATCTCCATCTAAGTAAGTAAAAGCCATTTCCTTTCTCTCAGGGCCAACTTTCTTATCTGTAAAATGGGAATAATGGCAACAGTAGTGTCCATCTCACAGGGCTAACCAGTGTGGAAGTCCTGTATTAATTCAATCAATATCTGTTGCAGAGATGTGGTCCCTCCCCAATGCAGCTTGTGAGGAGAGGGGGAGGCCCACACCATAATCTGCTATAAGATGCATTATAACCCCCCACACACACACAATTTAGTGTCTTGTAACCATCTCAAAACATACAACAATAAGCGCCTGCTTTGCTCAGAAATCTGTGCAAAAGAAAACTCTTTTCTGCCCACAGGGCATCTGTTGGAGAGGCTTGACTAAGGCTGGAAGATTCGTTTTTCAGGATGGTCACCACATGGCTGGTGAGCTGGTGGTGGTTGTTGGTTCCTTCCCACCTGGGCCTCTCCATGGACTCATCTGGGCTTCTCCTAGCATGGTGGCTGGTTTCCTCTTCTGACCATGAAGACAAGGTGGTGGTAGGAGGGAGGGCAGCAGACCACTTCCCTGGGTGTTGAAGGAGGAGGGTGATTCAAGAAGGAGGGTTTGGCCAACGAATACTGCAGAAAAGTCAAAAGCAGGAACGGAGAAATTCCAGATCCTCGGAGTCTCCCTGGTGGGAGTACCTTTGTTAGAGTGCTCTGAGGGGAGAACCACATTCTAGCACATTGGCAGGAGACCAAGATGAAAGGCAGTCCCTGCAAGCAGACAGCTCTAACTGGAAGGCTGGCTGTAGAAGGAAGGGAAGAGTTGTAGGGGGAAAAAATGTTTTTAGGATGAGAGATCTGAGCATGTTTATATGCTGAAGAGAAAAGGCCCATGAAAATTGCAGCATGAAGACCGGCAGGGTAGGGGGACAGAGGGTGAAGAGCTGTGGAGACCGGTGGAGCTGCAGAGGACGGGACACCTCTCCCCTGAGATCACAGGCAGAGAGGCGAGGGGGGCAGAAGTAGGGCGCAAGAATAACAGCCGACACTTAGTATTTCCTATGTGCCAAGTTCTATTAAGTGCTTTACATGTTTTCATCCATTTCATCCTCCAAACAACGCTTTAAAGGTGTTCTGTTATTAACCACATTTTACAGAGGAGGCATCCAAGGCAAAGTTTGTACAGAGGAGTTAGGGAGAATTATTCAGGACGTCTTCCTCCAGTGAGAAAGTGAGGGCCAAGAAGGGCCATTGCAGGGGGGCTGGCAAGCTGTTCCTCTCCCAGGGGAGCTGCCCCTGGATGAGACCCAGCCAGCTGCAGCAGTGGCGGTAGGAGGACTTTGGGTTAGAAGAATGCTTTCCCAACTGTTTTTTTTTAAACAAGAAAACTTTCAACTTAATGGGCCTCCCTAATATGTAAAAGAGACCAAAGCAGAGCTGCCTGGGTTGGAGTGTCAGGTCCTAGCTCCCTGCCTTCTCCACTTTCCTCTGATCTCAGTGTGGCCCTCAAGGCAGCCCGCGGGGCACTGAGGCTACTTAGAACACTGGAGAGAAACAAAGGGCAGCTGAAGACCGAGCTCATTTTCTGCATATGAACATCTAAGAGTCTGCAGCATGTTTTCAGGGGAAAGCTCTCTGAAAAGGAGAGGCAGGCAGCTCTCTCCAGGACTCTGTAACCTTCTAGTGCTTGGCGGCAGGGGAACGGACCAGATGACCTTTAAAACTCTCCCAAAGGAAAGTGAGCAGAGAATGACAGAAGCAAATCCTGGTGAGAGGGAGGTCCGCACGGCGATCTCAGACTTGGTATGGGCTGAACAGTTGTCGTTCCTGGACCCAGACGCCACCAAGGTGGTATTTTCTGTAGCCTTTTGCCCCTTGCTGCTGGTACATCTGTAATCACGTGCCTTATTAAGAGCTTTCCAAAGCTTTCTGTGGAAGACTATGCAGTGGTGGATTCTGCCAATGAGCAAAGGGAATCCACCCCTAAGCCAGCCCCCAGGTCTGGCAGCGGGCGGGGACTAGGGAGAAGGGAAGTCAAGATGGCATCCTGGGCAGTCGGCTTCCAACAGAGCTGTGGTTGCTGAGTTCCTTGGTGGCAAAGACTGATAACATCAAGAGTCATAAGATTTTGCACCTGTGCAGGGTTTATTATGTTTCTCCCACTGCAAATTCACACCCAAAGTCTTACTGAATCCCCACAACTCAGTGAGATAAACCAGGCAAGAGTAAGAGCCTCGTTTACCACGATTGACCCTCCTAAGGACCAGCAGTAGTGGAGTGGGGGCCCATCTGCCACTCAGCACTCTTACCACTGACTTCCCAGGGACTCTCAGCCCCTAGGCCCCGGTCCACAATTTTCCCCATTTAATCATCCCCACTCCTGATTTTCTCATCGTCCTAATTTCTGGCCCCCTGGACTCTTTTGTCTCAGTCATGAGCCATCTGGTCTCTAAAAACCCAACCTTGCAGTTGAAAGGAGGGGAAAATAGCTGCTTGGGGAGAGGGTTAATAATTAGGTGATCTGGGGGTAATGGGAAGAGGGACGTTAGAAAAGAAATTATTCTAAAGCCTCTTGATGAAGTATCAAGGAGTGAGAAGGAAAAGAAAAAGATTTTGGTTTTTTAAAAATATCAGCTGTATTAAGGTATACTTATATATAGTAAAATTCAACCAATTTTAAGTGTATAGTTTGATAAGTTTTGACAGATGTCTACAATTGTATAACCACCATCTCAATCAAGCTATAGAAACTTGCCATCACTCTAAATGGTCCCTTGCTCCGTTTTTATAGTTTAACCTCCCCTGCCATATAGCTGAAACTGATCTGCTTTCTGCCAATATAGTTTTTCCTTTTCTACAATGTCATATAAATGGAATCGTACAGTGTGTAGACTTTTGTGTCTAGCTTCCTTCACTCAGTATAATGCTTTTGAAATTCATCCATGTTGGTGCATGTATGTATTCCATTTAGATTATTTTGCTTAGGATGTCTTCAAATTTCGTTCATATGGTGACATATTGCAGGATTTCCTTCTTTTTTAAAGGCTTTTTGTATGCATATATGTTTTCTTTATTCATTCACCAATCAATGGACATTTATTTTGTTTGTGAATCTTGGCTATTGTGAACAATGCTGCAGTGATATTGGGATGCTAACATCTCTTTGAGATCTTGATTTTCATTATTTTGGATAAATACCCAGAAGTGGGATTTCTGGTAGCTCTCTTTTTAATTTTTGAGGAACCTCCATACTGTTTATCATAGCATCCATCCACAATGTGTAAGGGTAAGGGTTCTAATTTCTCTACATCCTTGCCAATACTTGTCTTTTTTTTTTTTTTTTGATGATAGCGTCCCAACAAGTGTGAGGTGATATTTCATTGTGGTTTTGATTTGCGTTTCCCTGATGAGTAGTGACTTTGAGCATCTTTCATGTACCTGTTGACCATTTGTAAGCTTTCTTTAGAGAAATGTTTATTCAAGTCTTTTAGCCCATTTTTAATTGTGTTATTAGTTTTGTTGCTATTGAGTTGAGGGGGTTTATATATTTTGGAAATTATATCTTTTGGAAATTCACCTCTTAGCTGATATATAATTTTGCAAACATTTTCTCCCATTCCATCGGTTGTCTCTTCACTCCGGTCATGGTTTCCTTTGCTGTGTAGGAGAGCATTTTAGCTTGATGTTGTCTCACTTGTCTGTTTTTGCTTATGTTGCCTGTGCTTTTGGTGTCATATCCATGAAACCATTGCCAAGACCAATGTCATGAAACTTTCCCTCAAGGTTTTCTTCTAGGAGTTTTATAGCGTTGGGTCTGATGTTAAGTCTTTATTTCATTTTGAGTTAATCTTTGTGTGTAGTAAGACATGGGCCCCGATTCATTCTTCTGCATGTAAATATATAGTTTCTCCAGCACCATATGTGGAAGAGACTATCTTTTCTCCATTGCACATTCTTGGCTCCCTTGTCAAAGATCAATTGACTGTATATGTGTGGAGTTGCTGTTCTTTTACTGCTATGAATAGTTTTGTTTCAATATTTTTATTTATCTTGGGTAAACACCTAGGAATACAATTGCAGGGGCATATGGTAAATGAATGTTTAACTTTATAAGAAAATGTTATATTGCTTTCTAAAGTATTGCAACATTTTACATTGCTACCAAAAGTGTATGAGAGCTTCAAATGCTCCACATCTTTTTCAACACTTGGTGTTGTCAGACTTTTTAATTTTAGTTATTCTAATGGGTGCGTGATTTTAATTTGCATTTCCCTGATGACTAATAATATCATTAGTATATTTTCTTTGGTGAAATATCTGTTCAAATCTTTTGTATATCTCACTATAAAGTCTTGTCGTTTAATTAGTGAGTTTTAAGAATTATTTCTTTTTCTTAATAGTCTTTCAAAGAAAATGTTTTTAAAATTTATGATGAAGTCTACTTTATGATTCGTTTTCTTTTATGTTTTGTGCTTTTTGTGTCCTATCTAGGAAATCTCTGCATATTCTAAAGTCACAGATTTTTCTCCTATATTTTCTTTGAGAAGTTTTTTGTTTGTTTGTTTAAAGATTTTATTGGGGAATTGGGGGAAGGAACAGCATTGGGGAATCAGGGAAGGGGAACAGACAAGTTGCTGTCCTTTTGTTCTTCAGTCTAGTTGTGGAGGATGTTGCTTCACTGTAGCCCACACCATCGCCGGCCATCTTAGCTACTGAGGCAACCAGGTGGAGCTATTCTTCACCACCTTAGCTGTAGAGGGCAGTGTCACTGACAGTCATATGAGGGATCCGAACCAGTGCCCCGCTGCAACGCGCCACTGGGCCGGCTCTCTTTGAGAAGTTTTATCTGTTATTTTTGACCTATGATCTATTTTGTATTAATTTTTTATGTGGTGCAAAGTATGGATTAAAATCCTTTTTTTGCATATGGATATCTAACTGTTAAATTGCCATCTGTTAAAAAGGTTATCATTTTCTATTGAATTATCTTGGTACTTTTACCAAGAATCAATACAAGTTTGATTCTATTTCCAGTCCTTCTATTTGACTCGATCAATCTGTATGTCTATCCTTATGCCAACACCAAACTGTAGTAATTCTGGTAGCTTCATTTTAAGTCTTCAAAACACACATTGTAAGTCCTACAACTTGTTCTTGTTTTTCAAAGTTGTTTTGGGTATTTAGCCTCTCTCCACATCCCTGCCCACTCCCAGGGATAGGAGTGACTTTTGAGGAAATAAGGTATCTTTTCCCACTATTAATCACGTTTAGATAAAGAAGAGTTTCTGTAGAAGGTGAGAAAGTTAAGAGAAAGTGAAAAAAAGGAACGTAGTCTTCAGGCTCTATGGGCACTAGTGATGGTGGTACCAGGGTGAGTGGGGGTGGGGGAGATACCTGGAAATGATTTCATGATTTCTTCCTTTTCTTGGAGCTCGAGACATCTCCTTTAGAAGGCTCCCTGGCTGCCTCCTTCCAAATACTGGGGATGAAATCTGTGGTCTTCAGCTTGGTGAAGGGGAGAGGGTCTTCTCCCTTCAAAGTTGCCCCACTGGGATCCTGGCTTTTCCTCCTTGATTCTCCTGCTGGGAGTCCACCTTCCTCATCCATCACCAGCTTCCCCCACTGCAGGACTGCACACACCATCAGTTACTCTAAACCACTCAACTATTTTTATGGCCTTGCAGTGGAATCCTTAGTCTCAAACTAAATATAGATGCGGGAACTTATAGGTGCACAGCCTCCCATAATTTCAAGTGCCTGGCCCTGGCTGAAGCTTTAATTAGTTCCTTGCAGCACTTGATGTTTTCTTCTCCTTGCAGCCAGCCAGCTGGCCCCTTGGGCCTCTGTTTTTTTCCCTGGCAGCACTGCCACTCTCAGCTCCCTAGTTAAGAAACAAAGTCTTTTCTGGCTGAGCCCTAGGTTCCTCTTCCTTCAGGTCTACACTCTTTCCTTTGAAGACCCTTAATCCCTATTTTGCTTGGGTGATGCCTGAAACTCCCTGAGCTAGCTGCTCCTCACTCTGCTCCTCTCATTCCCAAGAACCCCAAACTCCTTCTCAGCCCTGCCTCCCAGCATGACCAGGGAGAAACAACATATCAAAACCCTCATTCTGGGTCCAGACTGCCTCACATTTAGGTTTTACACATCCACCCACATCTGAGCTACCCCATCAACACTCATCAATTTGGGGCCCTTGGGAATCACAAAAGCCAGGAAAGACTGAATTCTGCCTAAAGTCATGGGCCCTGGAATTCAGAATCCAAGAAATGAGCTTTTAGCCTGGATACCACAAACTTCCCTCTTGGAATTTCAAGAGCCAAGGACTGAGAATGGGTCATGTTCCCTTTTCAGGGAGGCTCTTTCCATTGCCAGTTTCTTTGAGTCCCGTCTAGCTCCACAACTCCTAAGCCCACAGCCCCAGGCTGTGAACGCCACAGACTACAATGTGAATGATGCCTCTGGAACTGTGCTGACATGGTGGCTCTGACTCACACTCCCACAGTCAGTTGGGGGCTGTATGATTCCAAAGCCTGACTGAGCTTTAGGCTCTCCTACTAACCAGCTGTGTGACCTTGAGCAATTCACTTCCCTCCTCTGAGTCTTGGTTTTCTTATTTGTAAAAAAAAAAAAAAAAAAAGTGTGTGTGTGGGGGGGTGATAAAACACACCATAAGAGGGCCGGCTGAGTGGCGCAGTGGTTAAGCACTGGCTTGGGAAGCCAGCGGCCCCGGTTGGAGTCTCACATATGAGGGCCAGTGACACGGTCCTCAAAAAAACAGAATGCAGTTCTTGCTCAAAACATTAAAAAACACACACACACACAAAAACACACCATAAGAGTTGTCATAAGGAATGAGGCATACGTTGAATGCATATTTCATCAGAGGCTCACAAACTCACTATGCCTCAGTTTCGTCTTCTGGAGAGTGATGAGAAAGTTTTGTTGTATGTTTTGTGAGAATTAAGTTAATACATGGAAAGTGCTTAGAACACTTTTACCACATGGTAAACACTATAAAGTCATGACATACAATTATTAGTATTCTGCTGCCCCAATTTTATCATCTGTCATCTATCTGCTATCTATCAATCTATCTATTTATCTATCTATCTATCTATCTATCTATCTATCTATCTATCTATCATTTTTCTATCTCTATAAATCTCTAGTTTTTATTTGTATTTTACTAGTTTTTCCACTAATGTCCTCTTCTTATTCCAGCATCCCACTCAGGGTACCACACGAAAATTGTCATGTCTTCTTAGTTTTCTCTGATCTGTGACAGTTTCTATCTCTTTTTTGGTTTTCATGACCTTGACCGTTTTGAGGAGTACTTGTCAGGTATTTGGTAGAATGTGCTTGATTTGCGTTGGTCTCAGACTCAGGTTAAAGGCTTTTCTCAGTTAGACTCGGGTTAAAGGTTTTAGGAAGAATACCACAGAGAGGAGGTGCCCTTCTCATCATGTTTCCAGTTTTATTTCGAACAGGAATGAATTCTTTGGGTCCCTTTGTTTGGATTCTCCTTTGAGGAAGAGGGAGGGGAAGTCTGGGAGGCTGAAAGCAACCTTCAGCCAACTTAAGCTGAGACCTGCCCAGGTCAGAGGACGTGGACCATGACTGTGGGCAGGGGAGGTGACAGGCTGGTCAGAGGCAGGCAGAGTAGGACTTATATGATTCATTATGAACTAAACCTCAAGAAGGAAGGTTCTAATGGGGAGGCACCTGGGGATGGAGGTGGATAGAGGGGAAATGGGAGAAGGGCTGAAGGCAAGCTTCCCCTCTCAGCTGGACTGTTCTGAGGGACCCCATCAGCAGGAAACCCCAAAGAGACTGCAACCCCAGTAGCACTGCCATCCCGAGCCTGAGGTGGAGAAGGACTTGGTGGAGAAGGACTTGGGGACATGCAGGCTTATGTTGCCCACTGCGTGGGCCAGTGCAGCTGAGTCTGGAGCCTGCCTTGGTGCCAAGTCAGAAGAGCAGCTCCCAGCCCTTTGAGGCTGCCTCTGGGACATAGAGGCAGCATCAGAACAGAGCCCAGGCGACACTGTGGCAGGCAGCCTGTGACTGTGTCTGGGTACCCTCTCTTTCCTGAAATGCAAGTGCTGCCGGTAGTCAGTGAGCTGTGGCTCTTCCTAGGCTCTCGGGGGCTTGTGTCAGAATTCTGAACCAGCGCCAGGGCACAGGTGCACCTGGTGACATGAACTGGGGGGTAAGTTCTCAGCTTATCTACACGCCTGGGTCCATCTGCCCTTCCATTGTTTTTGCGCTCTGAGGTCTTCAGCCCTGCATCCTCTTTTCTTCTTCCCCTTTCTCCTCATGCCAGGCAGCCCTAGGGGCTATCACAAGATGTTGAGATCGAGACAGTCCTCTAAAGGCTCTGATTTGCCCCCAGAAACCTGGGGCTGTGTTGGGGATGGTGGGGATGACTGGAAGACTGACCTGGGACTTTGGTCAGAGAACAATCCTAGATGAATCACTTCCCCACGCTAGGCCCCAGCTTTCTCATCTGTAACATGAGGTGTCAGATTCAATTATTTGCTTCATTGCCCTTTAAAAAAGCTGGATTCATTGCATTAAATATTAATCTATAATCTGTAGATTATACATAGTCAATTATCTATTAAATTAATAAAAATCCAAGATAAAAGTTGTCCATGATCCATCCTGAAATGACATTAATATTTGTGTGGGTTCCTGACATGTTCTAATCCTTCCAGGTACATATTCAATTTTAATGTATTTATAGTTATATCATAAGTAGAGATTTATATTTAACATTTTCAGTTAACATTACACCAAACATGTTTTCCTTTTCCTGTTCTTACCTATCCCTCTTTTGTCCCATTCTCATCCTGCTGAGATAACTAATGTTAACAGCTTAGTTATGTATGCACTCATATATGAATATAGGACAATGTATAGAATTTGCATTGGATAGAGAGGGGTCATTGAGCAACAGCACATAATTTTATTTTAAGAGCCAAGGACTGAGAATGAGTCCTACATAAAAGTAAAGCATGTAATTCCATATAGAGATATAGTGCATAATTCCATGTTCTGAATAAAGTTATCAGTTTACTCAGCCACTCCCTGATTGAATGGCACTCAGTTTATTTCCAGTTGTTTTGTTCCCCCCACTAAACACAATGCTGCCACAACAGTTTGTACAAATACCTTTATGAATGGGTACTTGCATTTCTAGGGCATAGAATTCCAGAGGTGGGATTCCTGGGTCAGAAGACCTGTGTTGTTTTAAATTTCAAAAAAACTGCTGTAAAAATTCACATTCACACAGGTCATGATGAGGGCACTTCTCTCCCCGCACCCTCACCAGCACTTGTAGTTACTAGTCTTTTTAATGTTTGCCAGTCCGGTGGATGGGCAGTGGCATCTCAGTGATGCTTTAATTTGTGTTTTCCTGTTTACTACAAGGCAGAGCACCTTTCCATATATTTACTTGCTCTTTGGATTTCCACTTGTGTCAACTGGAATTCATATGCTCTGTCCATTTTTTTCTATTGGGTTTATCTTTGTGGGGGTTCAACATAGGATATTAACATGCCTTCTGTCCAATGTGTTGCAAATATATTTTCCCATTCTATCATTTGTATTTTGACTTAATAGCATATCTTTTTCCATACTAGATGTTTTTCTTTTATGTCTTCAAACATGTTTATTTTTTTCTACCAGCTTCTCAGTTTCCTGTTTTGTTTTGTCTCCCCGTCACATAGACTATATTCCTAAGTTTGTGTCTATATTTTCCCTTGTTTTATTTTTCTCATTTAAACATGCAATCTCTCTGGAATTTATTTTTGTTAAATTAAGGTAGGCTCCAATGTTATTTTCTTCCATGAGGATACCCAAACTCAGCAGCTTCCAGGAAAGACTGGATTTGAACAAAGTGTTCTGAAGCCATAAAAGTTTAAAAATCTCTTTTAGGTGATCTTTGGGGGCCCTTCCAGGTCTGACATTCTCTGACTCCATAATGTCCAGTATTGCGACTTCCTGCTAAGGGACAGAAGGCAGTGGACAGCATTACTTTGTGCAAAAGTAATTTCAATATTAAATCCCAAGTTGGCTCAAAGTGGATATTAGAATTGCATCATTTTAGAGGTGGAAGAGACCTTGGAAATTATCTAGTCTAATTGCTCTCAATTCTGGCTGCCTTTAGAATCACCTGGGAGCTTATGAAAAGTCCTGGTGCCCCTGAGCCAAGTCAGACCAAGTAAATGAGTCCCTGAGGGGAAGGACCCAGGCAGGGTTAGTTTAAAAATCTCCTGGTGGCCAGCCGAGTGGCTCAGTTGGTTAAGAGTTGGCTTAGAGTGCCAGCTCTGAGCAACAGGGCCACTGGTTCGATTCCCACATGGGCCAGTGAATACTGTGCCCGAACTGAGCTGTCACTGAGCTGCCAACAGGTGGCAGGATGGCTCAGCTGGTGTAACAACAAGATTACTTGTTTGATGGTGGGCTATGCCCACTGGCAACTAAGACTGAACTTTGCACCTTGAGTTGAGCTGCCGCCGGATGACTCAGAGGATAGAGGGTGTGCTCTTAACAACAAGGCTGCTGATTCAACTCCCATATGGAATGGTGGCTACGCCCACCGGCAACTAAGATTGAACACAGCACCATGAGCTTAGAGACCATGAGTTGCTGATGGGAAGCCAGATGGCAACTGGCACCCTCCACAACGAAGATTGAAGAACAACAACTTGGCTGGTCCCTTTCCCCAATTCCCTAACACTGTTCCCTTCCCTCAATTCCCCAATAAAATCTTTAAAAAAAAAAAATCTCCTGATGATTCTAATAAGCACCTACGGTTGAGAACCAATCAGTTCTCTAGTTCAACTCTCTCATTTCATCAGTCAGTGAGTTGAGACCCAGAAAAGATGAGCTGGGTATCACAGAGCTGGCTGGCTGGCACTGGAACCCAGATCTCTGCTTCCTGGGTTGGCTTTTTCATCTGCATCAAACAAATCCATCACGTACCATGCCTTGGATTTTCGGCTAGCCACACTAAAATCTCTTTATGAGTGCTTTGTACCTTTGCATCTGATCAGCTTTATGATGTTTACTGCATGCAATTCTCACAGAGGAATAGACCTAGTTCTGCCTTGTCAGAACTTAGTGGGGTTCAGGGTTATAAAGAACTATGATAATGATGAAAGATGAGGGAATCGATGGTACAGATACGTAGAGGAGCCTACTGAAGGGATGGGATGCCGAAGTAGGAACAGTTCTGTTGACGAGAGATGGTGTTTGATTTGGGCCTAATGAGTGTTTGAAAAGGCCTTGATGACAAGAAACCGAAGCTACACTGGATCAGTGCCGGCAACTTCAGTGACATCAGCGCAGGGTTTCAGGGCAGAAAGGCCGTGGTGTCGGCCTGCCTCCCTGCTCCCTGACCTTGTCCCTCTGCTCTGCCCTCAGGAATGAGACCGTGCTGCACCAGTTCTGCTGCCCAGCCGCCGACGCCGAGCAGAAGCCCGCCTGCTCCGACCTGGCCTCCCAAAGGTGGGAAGTGACCGTGGACGCTCCTCCCTTCCCCACACCCACTGCCCTTCCCCTCAAGCAAAGCACACACTGCTTGGCCATTTGGCCTCTTACTCTTAAGCCTTGTGTTTTTGTTTGTTTTTATCCTTCCTCATACTTCCGTTCTTTTTCCTTCCTCTGACCCCAGATGAGCCATTCCCAACTTTTGAGGTCATTACGCAGTTTTGTTCAAATCCCAAACCTATCTTCCTCCCCTGTAAACAGCCTATATAAATACATTTTTAAACATCAAGGGAAATTAACACACATACATATTCACACACATGTATGTAGCATGTGGCAGGTTGTCTGGCACTCAGTGGTTGCTCAACCAATGGTAGTGCCCACCCTTCCTCTTACATCAAACAGTTACATTTTTCTTTCTAACCTTTCTCCTTCTATAAAGGAGCCAAGATGACAGACTTTAATTTTAGGGATTTTTCAACCTTCGTTGAGTTTGCTGACAACCTGGGAAGGAAGGGGAATGTTGAAAAGTCAGCATTTGGTGTCAGTGTCCCAGGCTTTCTTGTTCATCTTGTTCTGGTTAGTTGGATGCCCTGTCCCTTCCTGTCCTCCTTCCTTGTCGTCTGTCTCCATCATGCTTTCATCCTACTCCTTCCACAGTCATCTGTCTCTCTGCCCTTCCGTTCCTCCATTTCTCCTCTTCCTCGCCCACATCAATTTCCTCTCCTTCTCCTCTAGAGCTGTGTGTGCTGTCAGTTCCTGTCCCTTATTACACTTCGTTTCCTTCTCCTTTCTACCAATATTTCTGTCTCACAGTTCTGCACATTTCTCTTGTTCTTTACTTCACTTGGAGTAAGATTCGTCAATTCTGGACAGAAACTTGCCCCATCTACAGCCTCCTGTGGTTGGAATGAATTTGGGCAAGTTACTTCCCTCCCTAGGCCTCAGTCTCCCTGTCTGTATAGGAAGAGGTTGGTCTACCTAGAAAATAACATTTAAATATAACCTCATGGAGCCTCTTGACTGCTTAGGGAGATAGGACCAGGCGGGTTTTATAATCTCTGTCTTACGTGAGATGAGAATGGGGTTCAGAGCTCTCAGGGGACTTGCCCACAGCCACACAGCCAGTAAGTGTCCACGCCCAGATGCACACTTAGGGCGTTAGACCCCCACTGCTCGCCGCTCCCACATTTAAGATTTAACAATTTCCTTAATGCTCTTTCCCTTTCATCCTTGGAGAATAACTAGATAGTAATTGGGGACAGTGGCTATCGAGCTTGGGGATAGAAAACCACCCCTAAAAGGTGATAGATACTACTGGGTTTCCCTGAAAGGGAAGTCAGAGGGGGTCTGGGATGAGGCAGGACTCTGAGGAGGGAACAGTGGGACTTGGGCCACAATAACACCTCCAGACCCTTCAGTCCAGGGCTGCAGGAGGCATGCTTATTCCCTTCAGCTGGCCATGTTGGAGGATGGACGGCAAAGGGAAGGGCCAAGCCCAGTGTGATGCCCTGAGTGGCCTCTGGGCCAAGTCTGTGCCGGGACATAAGGCCACATTAGGGCATGGGATATTTGAGCAGCTCTCCATCGAGTGGGGCATTGTGATGCCTCCAAATTGAAAATGGCTCACGTGGAAACTGGAAGGAAAGAGAGACATGGGAGAATGAGACAGCGGAGAGAAGGAAGAGAGGAGAGTGAAGTACCATGATGGTGGTCTGGGAGGAAAGAGATGGGGCCTGGACAGCTGTCCCTGTTCAGACACATGGCTCAGTCTTCTTCCTAAAAATGTCCACCCTGGTAGGGGATGAGAGGCGAGAAAAAGTCTATCCTGCCTTTTGCCCCATCAACCCAACTCAATTCAGTGAACATTTCATAGCTGCCACCCAAGCACGAGGCACTGGTGAGGATGGGTAACATCATGCCCTAACAGAGCTCAGTCCTGGGAGGCCCAGCAACAGAAATCCTCCCTTGTGTTTTCCTTGGTCCTTTCTCTGTATCATACTCACCCCTCCCACTCTTTCACTTGCCAAAATTCCTCTAACTACCTGGCTGGGTCACCCTGAAGCCTGGCTCCTGGTAGGATGGGATGGGAGAGAGGTGGGTGTATGTAGGGCCAGGGAGAGGTGCTGCTCTCTTATGCGAGCCGGGCTGCACGTGAATAGGGTTCTTTTTCAAGATTCAAGGTGGGATGGTAGGAAACCTTTTATCTCAGTTTCCCCTTGAAAGGCAGGTACCAAGGTTGGGGCAGAGGTGCTCTGGTAAGGGAGGAGGGGAGGTGAGAGGTTTTCCTGAACCCTGGTTCCCAGAGGACCTGTAAGCCCACTGGGAGGCAGGGGGGTTGCACCCAAGTTGGTCCTGCTGTTGTCTGTGGCTGTTTCCAGTTATTCCAAGTTGTCCTGTCTGTTTGGTTTATAGTTTTCTAGAGTGTGTTTCTGTCTGTCTGTCTGTCTGTCTGTTTTTCTGATAACAGTTTCTCTGCTTCTCTGAGAGGAGGCCATGTAGGTGTTTTCTGACAAACAATGTATGTGTCAGTAGGTCTGTCTATTCTTGGCTTCCATCCTTATGAGATAAGTTTTCTCCCATCAGACTCCCAACATCCCTGCTCTCAACCCTTTGTGACCCCTTCATAGTCCTTAATCCCCCGCTTTAGCCAGGTGCCCTGCCCCCAGAGAGTATAGCCCAAACCTCCCCCATGAGTTTCTCTACAAGAATGTAGGGCTCAGAGACTAGGGTGAAGGCCAGCTCAGGGTGGGTGTGACAGGGCCCTCTAAGACAAGCCAGGCTCCTCCCTACCGGTCTGATTTCCCACCATCTCAGCCAGGCTCCAGCCACATCAGCCTCTTCTGAGGGTTTCTAGCCATAGGCATAAGCCACTTGGTCTCTACAGGTGACCCCAATAAGGAATCCAAACTAATCCATCAGATCTCAGGATTGATTATTGGGGTATTTGTTGTGTGACCTCAGAGCTGGCCACAGAGGACCCTCACCTCCCTCTGCACATGGCTGAAGCCAGTAATGACCAAGATCAGCACAAGTTGGAGAGGTCTGTCCCCTCCCTGACCCAATCCCAAGAATCCCTTTCCTTGAGTCCCATGGCTCATCCCCTGGGGGCTGCATTGGCAGCTGATCTGTATTAGCTGATCACACGGCCAGCTGATCACACATGTGAGATGTGAGAGGAGCTGCTGTTGCTGCAGCCTGAGGCAAACCCTCAACCCAGGGGAGAGCCCAGGGTACCAAGAGAGACCTCACCCCCCTCCCAAAGAGGCAAGGAAGTCCCATCCCCGTGAGTGTGTTCTAGGACAGCCCTTTCCAGCCACCTGGGAGAGGGTTCAGGAGAAATCTATCTTGGAACCTGGCATCTGCCAGGGAGGATGCTCCCAGAAATGGGGAGACCCGAAGTGAAGTGAATCTGGAAACTGCGTGCCTGTGAAAGAAGGGGCCGTGTGGTAGGCATTGGGGCCTGGGATACAATGGAGCAGTTGTGGAGCTGGCACAGAGTTATCACAGGTTCTGTTGTGCCTAGGTTCCCATATCCCTATGCTTACCAGGGTAATAGGCCTTCAGGTGCGAGTTGGGAGTCGGGGGCTTGGAGCCAGCCAGGGGGCAGCAAGTGTGTGCCAGGCTCTTTCATCCCCTCTTCCCCACCTCCTCCCTGCTGCTAGCTAATGGCAGGGCTTGATTCTGGGGAATTGAATAGGCTAGTAATTGCAGTTCTACTTTCAATCCCATGGGCTCCCCTCCCTCTCTGGCTCTTCGTGACATTTGGAACAATGACCCTGACGCTGGCCAGCTGCCTCCCAGCATCTAGTAGAATGGCAGCCCATTTGTCTCCATGGGTGGCAATGGGGTGAGATGAGGAAGATTGGCTTCTGTAAGGGTAATGACAGGAGACTGGGGTGGGGGGTGTCCAGAAAAGGGAGACACTAGGGAGGAAATAAAATAATGCCCAGCTCTAGGGAGAAAGAAGGGATAGAGGGTGAGGGTGGGGGCACTCTGGGCCCTAGCAGGCTAAAGTGACTCACCCCCAATATTTGGTCCTTCTTCCTCAACTGCCCCGCCCTACTCCAGGATGGAAGAGACACTAATATTTATTGAACACAACACTTATTGAACACGCCAGAAGGTTTCACTAAGCACTCTCAATATTTCATCTCACTTAAGTCTGTGAGATAGCTGCTACTCCGATTGACAGATAAGGTATTTGGATGGAGAGAAGTTCAGCATCTTGATATAGGGAACCCTGCTAATCAGTGTGGAGCCAGCAGGTAGGCCCAGGTCTAACTGCAAAAACGCAACCTCTTTCCACGGATCTGCTGCTATGATTTTTTTTTTTTTTTAAAGCACAGGAGAAATCCTTTGAGACATTTCATTTAATCTTAAGTAACATTATTTTCTCTGATTATAAGTTATACTTGCTAGTTGTTCAAAATGTGGAAAATACAGGAATATAAAGAAGAAAATAAAAATTGAATCGAGTCATATAGAATTAACCACTGTTATTATATTAGTGTGCAACCTTCTGGGGTTTTATTTTTCTATGACCTGGGTTTTACTTGTCCCCCCATTTTAGAAAAAGGATTTTAGAGCCTGTATTTCTCGCTGTGTGCATTGAGAGTGCCTCCTGCCTTAACCAGAACCTCCCAGGGCCTCCACTGCTCTTATGGGGATGCCGCTCTCCTCTGTCACCCGCTAACCAGCTGCAGAGTGTGTGTGACAGTAGCTTCGGGCTCTGCTGGAGGTTGCACTCCTCAATGCCCTAGAAGAAGGGACACCCCTCCGAGAATGGCTGTCGGGGAGAGCCCTGCCTTAGCACTGCCCCAGTATCCAGCTCTCCTTTCCTCCCTCCCCACAGATCTGAGGCATGATCAATGGACCAGTCAGTGTTTACTCAGCAATTAGGGAGCAATTAAATTCTCAATCAATACAGTTTAGTTTTAAACCGCTGGGCTTGGGAGCTTGGCGTCAGTGCTTACTCCATTTGTCACGTCTGACGCTCAGAGGCTGCTGGGAAACCTGCCCACCTACCGGTGGACCCGGTGGGGGCAATCTGGGGCTGCAGAACTGCATCCAAAAATGGAAAAGACTCAGCTTCCCTCATAGGCCCCGCGGGGGGCAAGGGGTGGGGAGGCCCACCCAACCTGCCCTGCGCCCAGGCTCTGGGGTCTTTGAATCATCACACCGGGAAGGCAGTGGGTGACAGGTGAGGCCAAGGGCGTTAGCTGTCTAGTCTCCTTCAGAGTCCAGTAATTAGTTCCCAGAGGCCTTTGCAAGTGTTGGGAACATGTGACCTGACCCTGGTCTGTAAAAATTCCCAAAATGCCCTGCCCTGACCTGGAGTGGAGCATCCTGCCTGCCGTCTTGATCCAGGGGAGACTCCTGGGACTGAGGACTCTGATTGGTGTCCTGCAAATGGGCACCCAAGTGCAGAGCAGCAGGGGTAGGGGCGGGGCTGCTCCTTATCCAGGCTTTTTGAGCAGGTTTGCTAACTGGTCTTCTGAGGATCTTGTGTAGTTAACAGCAGAATCCACCTTGACTGGGCTCCAGACCTGAGGGTGACCACAACAAGATGGCAGAAGAATTTGGTCCTGGAGCTAGCGAAATCTGTCCCCTTATGAGCTGTGTGGCCTGTCACCTTACCTCTCTGTGCTTTTTGCCCCACCTGCATCTTTCCTGCCAGACTCAGTAGGCACGAAAACAAATAGATGTCAAATTACTTTGGCACCTTGGCGTGGGTCTCCTCCACGAATTCCAGGAAATGTTAGGAAAGCTTTGTCTTGTCATGATGTTTGACTTTCTGTTCAGAGGACTTTCCTCAGCTGGGATGTGAAACTCATTTTGGAGTCAAGTATTTGTCCAGGTCAATTTCCTGTGTATTTTTCCCTGCCAGGCCTTGAGCCATCCTTTAAGACTGCTCTCTTCATGAGACCTTCATGTTACCAGATGGTACTTAGGAAACTTACCTATCCACAGAGCTATGCTGGGGCTGCGCAGTGTGAGTGAGGCCAGGCGGGGGCCCACCTCCAAAGAGCTGCTCATTAAGACTAACAGCTTCCTGTCAGCAGCATTTAGAGAGGATCAGAGAATTCCTCCTCACTCAATATTTCTATTTTGTGTCCCCTGCCCATGAGGGAGGGAAAGAGAGCACTAGCTGTCATGTACTAAGCACCTGCTATGTGCTACACAAGTATTATTTAATTCTTACTAAAAGCTTAAAATAAAATGTTGTTAATCCGATGTTACAACAAAAAAAGTAAGGATCAGAGATGACTTGTTCAAGATCCATATTCCTGGTAAATAGCAGAGCGAGGATTTGAACCAAGTACCTGGTGCAGCTTCTACCACTGGAGTCAGATAACAAAAGGGACATGTGTTCAAGTATAGAAAGTGCAATTGTGGCCAGGCTGTGAACAGCCAGTTCCCCCTTCCCCAGCCACAGGAAGCAGTCCGCTCAGAGTCAGCTCCTCTCAGAGAACCTGGCTTGTAGTTCAAGGGCTGAGAAGGCTGGGCCTCTCTTTCTGCCCCTCCACCTTGTGCATGAGGCTGTTTGCAGACTCCACGCAAATGAGGTAAAAACATCCGAGGCAACCAAGCTGAAGACAGATGACCCAGAGAATATTTTTAAGGGTAAAAAAAGCCCTAGGCTTTATTATTTAAGAAGTACACATAACTAAAGGTAGCACTTCTAGAACAACAAAATGAAATATAAAGAGATATCTGGCCATCTCTTTAGTTGGCATTCATTAATGCATTTTTGTCTAATTTTCTGGGAAATACATTGTTGTTTCATTTACCAAAAACTTCTTCTTACTGTTTTTTAAAAGATTTTATTGAGGAATTGGGGAAAGGGAACAGACAAATTGTTGTCCTTCAGTCTTAGTTGTGGAGGGCGCAGTTTCCTCAGCTTCAAGTCCAGTAGCGCCACTCAGCTCAAGGTGCTGTGTTCAGTTAATTCCAGGTGATCGTAGCCACCAGCCCATGTGGGAGTTGAACCAGCAGCCTCATTGTTAAGAGCACAGGCTCTATCCCTTGAGCTGCTGGAGCAGCGTAGCCCACCATCTCGAACAGGCAATCTTGTTGTTAGGAGCATGTGCTCTCACCAGCTGAGCCATCCTGCCACCTTTGGCAGCTCAGCTCAGGTGCAGCTCACTGGCCCATGTGAGAATCGAACTGGCGACCCTGTTGCTCAGAGCTCTTACTCTTGAGCAAGCTCTTAACCAACTGAATCACTTGGCTGGCCCCACTGAAAACTTTTTGAGTTTTTTGGATGTTGTTTTATTTATTCCCAGAGTCACCTCTCTTTGCAGGTCTAGAGATTTTTCTAGCCTCACTGTCTCCTGTGCTTTTTGTTTTGTTTTGTTTCTCCTCTGAAAGGGCATCTCTACCTATTCATTTATCTTTTAACCAATAATATGACCATGAAAATAATTTATAATTCCAATAAGTATTTCTGATGTATGACAAAAAGTGTTTTAAATTTGTTTTATAAAATCAAAACAGGGAATGATCTTAATCTATAGCAAAAATGAGTTAATCAGACCATTAAAGACTTTGAGAAGCCTTAGGATAGCTTAAGATAGGAGAGGTTTAGAGATTTCTTTTGTGACAATTAAAAAACAAAACAGGAAAGACAGCTGTCTGTGAAGGAAAATTGGCTGTCTCCAGCAGGGAGAAGTGTCAGCAGGAGCTAAGAGAAAGGGTCTGTTGATTTAGAACCACAGGATGTCATGGCTGGAAGCAAGCCAAGGCATGCATACACCAGCCCTTGATTGAATGACAGGAGACTGAGGACCAGAGGAAAAAGAAAAGTGCCTTGCCTAAGGTTTCCCAGCTGCTGAAGTGCAGAACAAGGTAGCAGTCAGGCTTCCTGAGAAGCCGGTGCTTTTCACCACCTCAGACAAGGCGCTCCCTATTTTCCAGGTTATAGAACTCCTTCCCATCCTCTTACTCATTTGATCCTCATCACAAACCTATTAAAGGTCACAGGGCAAGAATGATTGTGTCCATTTTACAGCTGAGGACATACTCAGAGAGGAGGAGCAGCTTGCTCAGGGCCCAAAGGTGAAAGCTGGCAGAGCTTAAGATGAGGGCCCACGCAAACACAGGCCACCTGAGCGGTGACGTGAGGCTGCTTCCTCCTTGTCAAGGTTGGAATGTGTCATGCCCCAAGTGCCACCACCCACACAGACTGGAGGGTTCACCATGTTCTAAGTCTAGGCCATAGCTTTGCAACTTTGAAGATCAACTGGGCCACCTCGAGGTCTTCTGATTCCAGGGGAACTGACTCCAAAATCACCAAATGCATAAGACTGATACATCGTATTAGTATGAATTTACTAATTCATAATGAGAAATGATCCTGGTAAATAGGATACTCTTAATTACTGATCAATAACGAACTTAAAAATATGAGAGACCTATTTCTTCTACAAGGGTAGAGAGAGGGCTTAGCACCAGATGATTTTATGGATTCCCTTCCAGGTTGGAAAGGAAGAGAGAGGTGAGGAGGTGGTAAAGGAGAGCCCTGGGCTAGAAGATCAATTCAGGAAGTCTTCAAGGAAGCACTACGATGTGGAGCAATTCAAATATAGGTTCAAGTCCTGGCTTGGCCACTTACAAACTGTGTGACTTTGGTTAAACTACTTAAGTGTTCTAATCCTCAATTTACTCGTCTGTAAAATGGAGGTCACAATAGCACTTACCTCTTAGGGTGGTTGGGAGGATTAAATGAGATGATGCAATGGCAAGGTGTCTGGTACAGAGCAAGCATTCAGTAAATGCTAGCTATTTTAAAGCTGGATATTTCAAGAGCAGAGAGGGAGGAACCAATCAAGATCCAGGAGTCCCAGGAAAAGGGGTCTAGAAACTCAGGTATGACTGGGAATTGTTTAGAAAGAATGGGCTGACCCCTTCAGGAGATGGGATCCTAGTGGCAGTGCCTCTGGTATGGCAAGCAGCAGGGGACACACCACCTTGCATGTTGTTCACGGTCATTGAGCCATGCCCTTCAGGGAGAAGGTCCATCCCTCCTTTGGTGACAGGTGATGGGCATGGCATAGGAGGCAGTCTTTCAGATGTTTCTATTCCATCCTAGCCCCTGACATACAGTGTTGGCTGGAAAGTGCCCAATATCTTGGTGGGGAGGGGAGGGAAAGAGGGGGAGGAGGAGAAAAAGAGAGAGGGGGAGAGAGAGAGAGAGAGAGAGAGAGAGAGAGAGAGAGAGAGAGAGAGAGAGAGAGAGAGAGAGACTCTGAGAATTGAGGTACTAATTTGGGGGGAAATATCAAAAGAGCTAAAGGCCCAGATGAATGCCAATCAAGCAAGGCTATGGGCCAGAAGAGGAGATTTTCAGGGCAGGAGAGGAAATGATTTAACCCAGCACCAGGCTGTAACAGTGCAGGCTAGGATGAGATTAAGAGCAGAGGCATTTCGTCAGGAATATCTTGCCAGTTTTGACTGCCTGTTCTCCTAAGAGGAGGACAGTTTAAACCCCTCAGGGAAAGGCTTATGGCCTGGCACTGACTCCTACCCTGCCTGTGGGGGCTTCCCAAGATGGGATTTCTGAGGTTTCTTCCCAAAGCTGGTGTGTGCTGCATTGTCCCTTCCTCCTAAATACTTTTGGAGATGACTCATGAAACCCACAGACATGTGGGAAATGGCATGGTCTTTCTGATACTGTAAGCTTGTAAATGGTTTCTACTGCAGCAAGGAAGACTAAAGCTAGACTTTAGGAAGGACTTCCAATAGGAAAGGTGAAGCTAAGGGAGGTGACTGTAGGGAAACAGGTAGGGAGTCTTGCTCCATAGTGACTTGATGGGTGTCCAGAGCAATGTCCTATGCTACTGTAAGTCTGCCATTTCCATCGCTTGTGTCACAAGATTCCTGTTTTGGCAAGCACACACCTGACTGCCATATGCACCTGAGGGCCATTAGAGACCTTTTTCCTGGCAGGCGATGAAGCTGAGCCTGTGAGGAGTTGGAAGGATATCTTTCCCTGGAAATGGCTTAGGACCTTGCTCTGCTGGGGTGAGGTAGAGCTGATCTGGGTTGGACCAGGAGGATGAAATGAAGGGACTTTAGCATCACGAGAACACAAAACACCCAGGCAGGCATGGTCTCATGCCCTGCCGCTGGAATAGGCTGTGTGCACACCTGGACTGTGTAGGTCACCATCATAGGGCTGTCCAAGAAGGACAAGAGGAGTACTTTGTTCTCCAGGGAGCAATTTCTCATGAGCCAGGAGCTGGGGAAGCACAACAGGCCCAGATTTACCGAGCATCAATTAGGTGGCAGAGACTTATTGGACATTATTTCATTAATTCTCCCCCCAAAAATCATGGGGTAGGTATGCTAACTTTATATATGAGGAAATAGTCTCAGAGAAGTTAAGGAACTAGCCCAATACCACACAGCGAGTGAGTAGCCGGATTTAGGCCATCATTGGTCTGTCTGGTTCCCAGTCTCATACTTGTTACACGCTGCTGCCTCCCAGCCTTTACTCCCTAATCGTAAGCTTCTCTTGGCATCATCTCTAACTCAGACCTTCAGAAATTACACCATACAGAAAAGCCCAATACTTCTCCATTTAAAGAATTCTAGCACAAGACACTAAGAACATTAAAAAATAATAGTTGAGTTAAAGGACTGTTCTTTAACTTAAAATCACATCTTTCCTACGTTTCATATTCTTTTATAACATCATAGGGAAACTGGAGGGTGCTTTGGAATTTTTTTCTTATCTGCCAAAATAGCATGTTGGAAATCCTAAAAAGGAAAAAAGATAGTTACTACATATATAGGGCTTACTGAGCATTTGACATGTATCACTACCTAATTCTTGCATGCAGTGGAAAGTGAGGCACAAGGAGGTTAAGCAACTTGCCCAAGGCCACACAGCAGGGGCAAGGCAGAGCCTGCCTTCAGACCCAGGCAGCCAGGCCCTGAGCCCACACCTGTAGCTGCCACAGGGCTGCCCAATTATGAAGCTGGCTGGCACTGCTTGCAGCCTCAGGTCCCCCCTCTGCTCAGGGACCCCAAAGGCACTCACCCTGACTCGGCTCCCAGCTGGCACATAGGCTGATGTCTCTCTTGAGAATGCCTCTCCCAGCATCACCTGTGTGGCTCCTGACAATCACCATGGTCCAGTGGGAGATCACCACACATGCAAGCCACAAAGGGCCATCGGGGAGATGCTCCTCAACGGACACATCCATTTTCTTTCCTAAAAGTCTCCTTGCAGAAATAATGGGCACACCAAGCGGTGGTCAGACCCCTTGCCGTCTACACAGCCCTGCCAGCAGGCAGTTGTGGGGCCTTTGCCCTTAGAGGGGCTCCCTGACCCCTTTGGGGTCTGCAAGACCTGGAGTGTTCCTGAGCCTCCCCATTGAGCACACTATGCAAACTTGGTGCTCCTGCCAGGCAGCCACCATTGTTTATGTAAAGACAGGAGGAAATTTGCCCCAAAGGAGGAGGTGGGGAATGATAAACACAAATTCAGGACAGGGATTCCTCTGAGGAAGGAAGGAGGAATATAAAGTATTAAAGGCTTCTAATGTGTTATTTCTTGAGCTGGGTACAAGTGTATATTTTTCTTTATACCTCACGTGGTATTCATATCTGCATATATAAAATAGTTCATAATAAAAGAAAAAAGTTAAATAAAACCAGAGTTCACTAGGCTTTAAACAGCAATTTCTCTCTGTATCTGTGGGATGACTTTAGGTTGTGTGTTCGGGGTGGTTTGAAGGGGGAGGTTTGGAACTTATTGTTAAGATTGGTGAGATGAGAACATTAGAAGCAGGAAATATTTTCCCTGAGGGGTAATAATGCAAGCAGACATAAAAGGTGAGAAAATCCAGGGTGTGTTCCGGTGCACAATGAGTTCTAGCTGCCCTGGGTGAGAGAAGCATGCACTTGTGAAATTGTGTGCTGTGTGCAGGGAGCAGGGAGCATGTCCTTAGAGCTTGATCTTGCTATGAGATCCATGCCTATCTGTGAGAAAATAAAAAGCTCATAAATATTAGGATTCCAGGTGCAATGCGACGGCATTAGTCAGTGTGGCCAGCTTGGGAGCCTATGAGGGAGGTGTCCCGAAGAAGCTTCTAGATAAGGCCTCTCTGGAGCACACTGGGCTCTGACATGCCCAGGTACTAATGTCCCCTGTGGGGTGGGCTAAGTGGGGACCTTTACACATTGGACATCTGGGGCAGGCAGCATGAGCTCCTCCTGTGCTCCGTCTCGGGCGAGTGCCTGGGTATTTTGGGCCTGGGTGTGGGGACGGCACAAGCCCCGAGAAGTGCCATAATCCCTGTGACAGGAAACCCCTGCAGATAAACCAGACTGGTCAGCACCTTTTGGAGCAGCTGTGAGGCCAAAGTCTGGAGCCTCCAAAGAGCCCACAGGAGAGAATAACTTACTCTCAGGGCCCTCAGGAGATGGGAGGGAGAAGCATCTGTCACAACCAATGAAGTCAGGGCAGCCTCTGCAAGTGGATGAGCCCGGAAGGCCACAGCTGCTCTCCTCCAGGGGTTTCTATTCTGAGACTTGGCTTCCAGCTTGGATAATGGAGGTCAAAGAGCCACGGCTGGCGGAGGTGCTTGGCATGGATTAAATGACGTAAAGGAGGCAAGGGGAGGCTTATGCTGTGTCCTTGGGTGTTGAGAGCTGACTGGTGGGCGTAAGCAGCCATGGTGCAGTGTGGGCCCTGGGCCCATGCAGAAGGAAGGGGAGGCAGGAGGTGGGCCTTTCCTTCCTTCCAGATGTCACACCATCTTGCTTGAATTGTCCATTTCATAATGAGAAAACAGTGGTCCAGTGAGAAGCAACGTGCCCGAGGTTACACCAGACGCTGCAGGCAGAGGTAAAATTGGACCCTCACTCTCGCTGCTCTTTCCACCACCAGCACTTTCCAGCCTGTTCTTTCAAACAGCTGAGTAAATTTTCTAACACTGGCCTTCTGTTCACATCAACCCTCCCCAGTACTATTCAGGACCCCAAAGGATGCTTGGATTCCCTTGTTCAGTGACTTCACTTTGACCATCTAAGATCTCTTTATTGATTCAGACCAGGGAGAGAAAGAAGTGTTTTAGTAAAGGCTGAAAAATCTTGAGATGAGAGGTGTATTGTTAGCTTTTGTCTGGAAAATGCCTCATGTCTTTGTCCCAGAAGAGCTTTAAGAAAGGCTGGCAGAGTCTGGGATAATCTAGTGCAATTGGTCAGGCCCTGGGGGGATTCTTCCCGCCTGAGGAGTCCTGCAGCCTTGAAACACTCCAGCAAGGTCTCTAGTTATTACTGTTCTAGCCACCACACCCCTCCTCACCCCCAGCCACCCCCACAAACCACCCACGACCATCAGCACCAACAAGCATCAGGGGCTGGGCCTCCAGGCTCCTTCTCATACCTTCCCCCACCTTTGTGCCAAGGGCCAGCACCCAAGCCAGCCTGTGGTCTGGAAGCGCTGAAGTTTTCCCCTCTCTAAGCAGAGCCCACACCCTCTCCTTGCCCTCACGTAGCTCTTCAATTGCTCCTGTCCCCTCCAAGGCCTCACAGGGACTCAGCTTCCTGGCAGGGGCCGCATAAGCACAGATGCCACTGTCTCGCTAGTGCCCTCTCTTCTCACTCATTCCTCTCATAGGAAGGCTGAGTTTCCTATGGTGGCCAGCATTCCAATCTATGAGGTCATTGCATCTTCATCGCTCCCTTGAGAGGCTATATTCACACCCCCATTTTGCTAATGAGAAAACTGAGGTGCAGGAAACTTCGGCATCTTGCTCAACATCACCTGACTGGGAAGTTGCAGAACCAGGGCCTCCCTCCATTCAAGCTTCGCTGCTTGTGAATGGGGGGTCCATCAGTGTTGAGGATAACAGTGACCAGTGTCAGAAAGCCCTGTGGTGTGTGGTATCCAAACATTTTCTACTACCAGAGAGCTGTCTACAGCCCTTGGCGCCATCTTCAGCATTTGGAATATAACCCGTGATCACTTCTCCAGAGCAGTGTGTTTAGCCTGGCTCCATGGAGTCTGTAAGGCCTCTGAACGCAGAGGTAGAATTTGGCATGTATGATATAATGTGCATTTTTCTGCGAAGAGAGCCCAGAGCTCTTTCCAAAGGTGCTAGGACCCAGAAAGTTTCTACAGGTCTGGGGGTTGGGGAGACCAGGGTAATGCTGGCTATCAAGAAAAAGGAAGGAAAAGGAAAAGCTTGGTATCCATTGCTGATTGGGTTCTCTGGGGAGCAGACTCTGAGTTCAGGATGCTGACTGTTTACTAGGGGAAGCACCCATGGAAGGGAGGGGAGGAACACAGCGCAAGGCAGAGGGAGAAGTTAAATGCAACGGAGGGACAACAAAAGCCTTGGCCAATCCCATGGCAAGCTCCGGAGTGAGAATGCCCTATCAGCTTGCCCCATGTTGGCTCAAAAGGACTGAGCCTTTATATCCCCACCTCAATTAGTCATTGGATGTGGACAGCCCTGGGAAGGACATGACTTTGGGCCAAGTAGTTCTCCGCAGCTGAGACAATCCCTGAAGCAGCTGATGGGGTTGACTGCTGAAGGCAGCTTCCAACAGCATTCCCAGAGCTGGGCGAGTCATTCCTTGAAGGAGGGCCTGGGTGTGAATCACCAAACCCACCTCAGTATCCCTGCCCTTGAGGAAGTAGTACAGGTTAAATGATATCCATCCACCCACCCATCTACCCACATGTCCATCCATCCAACATTTATTAGACATGCTTCATGAGTCAGCCTACTGTGATACTCTCCTGTGAGAGGAAGCTGTACATAGACAGTCTGGGGGAGGAGAGAAACACATCAGTGAATAATTTGAGCACAAAGTTGTTGCTGAAACAGAGGCAAGTGTCAAGAATTATTAGAGCACATTAGAGGGTGGGACTGACTCTTCCTAGGGCAATGAGTGGGTCTTGAAAGACAGAAAGGAGTGGGTGGAAGAGTAAGGGCATGGAGAGGAGAAGGCATTTCAGGCAGAAGGAAGTCCTGTGAGAGGCATTGTGGTCTGAGACGGCATGGCAGTTGCGGGGGGAGTTTGGTGTAGATAGAGTGGTTAGATCACTCAGAGAGAGGCTGGAAAGGGAGATTGGGCTACGATCATGAATGGTCCTGATTGAGTGCCATCCTGGCAGACTTTATCCCAGCAGTATTGAAAAGTTACTGATGGGTTTTGAACAGAGAATTGGCATTAAAGCATCTTCATTTTAGGAAGTCAACTCTAACAGCAGACATGATAGGCTGGAGTGGCCACTGGAACCCCAGGGGGTCTTATATGTGCCAGGACCAGGCATGCTCAGCAGGCACCTAGCATCCTTCTGAGCACAAGCTGGTTCACACGAGTGACCTTCCCCTGATGTGATGTTCATTTCCAACAACAGGTCATTCTGATCCTGGGTGCATGGAATATTCCTCTGAGCAGCTCTTGTTCCCTCAACTTCTTAAAGACTTTCACTTCTCATACTCAAATCCTGTGTTCCTGTGTGTGGAGTAACTTCCATTGAAGGCCTGAGCCCCCTTATGTGTATCAGCCTGATGTCATGTGGGGACAACCAAAGACTTCTAGGAACCTCTCACATTGATGCCACCCACATTCTCCTTTTTACCTTCTCAACCCAGGGAAGACTCTTGTGACTAGCATCTCCTATATGTCAGCAGTGACCCTAAGTTTTTCCAGGCTAGTGGACTGCCATTCAAGGATCTGTTTTTGCAGTTAGATATTAAGCTCAAGACAACTAAGATCACCAGGATCCCTCTCCAATAGCTCAAGAGAAGGCTTACAAGAAGCTAAACAGGTCACACAGGCAAAGGCAAACCCATCCACGTGATTCCTGTCCAAGTACCAGGCTGCCTGAAATCTGACTCACTACGGATGGCAGCTTTGTGATGTGAGGTCAGCCCAGTAAACTCTGGAAGCTTAAGCAACACAGACTGTGTCTTGGGAGGAGTGATGTTCCAAGTGCTGGGACAATGGGCCTCCAGTTATGTAAAAGGCTGTGTACTGAAGGAGATGATCCTTCCGGCTATGACAGCCAAGATGAAGAGTTGAACCTCTTTCCTTGGACCATTTTTATAGATGGAGTGTAGAGAGGGAAACAGAAGCTGGGAACATTCTGTTGATGTTCAGCCACCAAATTGAAGTGCTGAACACTCAGGCCTCTGTTGCTCCCCGACAAAGTGCCCAGAGCACAAATCTGTAGAGCAGGCACTGGACAAATGCCCACCTAGGGATGCCCACATTGGGGTGGCTACAGTTAAACGGATTTCCTGTAGGTAGTGAATACACACAGTTTCCTCAGAGGCCATGGGACCCATGACTTGGCGATACTACAGACCAAGCCCCTTTGCTGTGTTGCTCCTCTGGATGAAGAGCCGGGGTGGAAGGAAGCCTCAAGGAAGCCAACCATCTTTAGTCTTCTCCCTAAGGATCCTGGGAGTTAGTCCAGAGGGCTGTGAAAGACCAGGAGGTATGATGAAAAACACCCTATTATTTCTGTATCATGAAGGTTGACAGGAAGGCTAAATGTTGAGAACCCTTTCCATTTAGGAATTCTCCATGCTATTTTCTGGGGATTCCTTTATGACTCTATGCTATAGGGTTCTGGCTCAGAATACAGCCACCAGTGCCATGACCATTTATGAAGGACCACTGTGTGCCAGGCAATGTACTAGGTACTTTGCAAGCTATAGTCACCTTGCAAAGGAGTTATTAGGATGCCTGTTTTGTAGATGAGGAAATAGAGCCACAAGGAGGTTAGGTAACTTCCCCAAGGTCACACAGTACATAGCAGAACCAGGATTCTACTCCAGGTCTTCCCAAAATCTTTGCCCTATACTACATAACCTTAAACTTTGCCATATTGGTGACAGCAGTCCTGGGTTGCCACAGCCACCTTCTACCACACAAGCCTGTAGAGAACTCTAAAGAAGGAAGGCAGGGAAGGGTCTCCTTTCCAACAGTCTTAATCATAAACCTGGAAGGGCTACGGTCTGTCAGGTCCCTGTGCACACAGGTGGGCAAAGGTAGAGAGCCTGGGACCTTGGGGTTGGTGGGCCTTGGTGGACTGGCATTGGCATTGGCATTGCAAACCCAAGCTCCCAGAACATTTGGGCTGGAAGCGTCCTTAGAGATGAGTAAGCACCCCCTATGTGACTGGTGAGGAAACTGACCAGGTAGAGGACATGAATTACTCAAAGCCACACAGTTATTGAGAAGCATTGTGTATACGTGTGTGTATGTACACATGCGTGTACATGCACGTGCTGGAGATGGCAGTGGGGGCCTCCTAACTGCCAGGCCCTGTGAGTGATTCGGGTGAGAAGGCCTTGGAGCCTTTGTCTAGAGCAGGGGTCGGCAAACTTTTGAGATGAAAGAGCCACACGGGGTCAGCAAACTGCGGCTCGCGAACTGTAGTAAAATTGAAGTAAAATTGAAAATGAAAATAAAGCTATCATAGTTTCATTTATAAAATTTTTGAAGGATATTATTCACATAATGGTGATTATGTCAAAATATATTTATGGTTCTCGAATAATTTTTAAATTGTTGTGAAGGACAGGATTGACTCTTCCAGGGATCGGCAAACTTTTGAGACGGAACGGAACATACCCAAAGAGTCGCAGCTGGCTCGCAAGCTGCAGTTTGCCGACCCCTGGTCTAGATCCAGAGGGGTGGCCCACAAAGAATGCTCTTTTGAAATTGTGTTTTGTTTTAACACAAGTAGTTTATGGTGACCCTAAGCAGTGTCAATAAGGAGTTGGGAATAAGACACCAAAGAAAAGGAAGCCAGTACAGCTTCACTAATAATCAGGTCTCTGCAGTGGCCCACTGAGGCTCCATTCTACTGGGCGCTTTGGGGAGATGGTGCAGAATGTACTCCAAGTGACGAGGAAGCTGGTACTTGTCCTCCAGCCTCTGTTGTCGCTGGTTGTGCACTGCTGTTAGGCGGCATCAACTCAGTGGAACCTCTTGCCAAGCACACTCCAGCAATCAAAGAAAACAAAGGGCTATTTTAAAAGGTGTCTGTAGCCCTCAATAGCCACCAGTTCTCTAAAGAGTCTTGAAACCTTTTGGGGTGGAGAGGCCTTGGGCATCTGTACCAAGGACAGTCTGGAGAGGAGATGGATGAGACTAAATGCCAGCCTGAATGCCAGGGCTCACAGAGGGTAAGGGCTATTTCCATGTGCTCTGCGGGAAGAATGGGCATGTATTTAGCATGAGGAGTTGAAGTTAGAGCTTAGAAAGAACCTCCTGGTGATACTAGTTAAAAACATATCAGATAGCCAGAGCTTATCCAACTATGTAGCATCATTGGTGGCCACACAAGAAATGATGGAGCAAAGGAATAGGTGGTAGCAAGGAGGGCTGCCTTAGGGAGTATGAGGCCAAGGAGCTCTCCTTTATATGGTATGTGTGTGGGGGGGAGCCCAGGGAATGCTGGGAGGACAGGTGGAGGTTTAGTGAAGAGAGGATTCTTCATCCTGCCCTTGGTTATTCTCACACCAGGAGGCTCCAAGTTTGGGTGGAAGCCATAGGAAGAGGTCTCCTCCCTGGTACAATTTAGGGCATCTTACACAGAGGCAAAGCCTTGGAAGAAATAAGTCCTGAGGTTGCCCAGCTCTCTAACTAGGTCCACCCCACCTCCCTGGGCTCCCTTTCCTCATCTGTAAGAAAGGGATAGTGCAAGGCTGAACTAGATGACCTCACGGTCCCTTCCAGTCTTGACCTTCTGTCACTGTCCACTGAAGAGGTCATCCTCTAGCTCTTGGGTCCTCTTGGATTCTGTTATCAACAAGTACTTATTGATCACTCATCCTTGGCCCAGCACTAAGTGAGGAGAAGGGAATCAAATGGAATATAGGCCCTGGCTTCTAGGAGGGGTCCGATGGGGAAAACAAGAATTAACGTTAATTGAGCACTTACTTTGTGCCAGGCACTGAGCTAAACACTTTTCATATACTGACTCCTTTACCCCATCACCATAATCCTGTGGGGTGGGGTACTTGTACCTCCATTATACAGATAAGGAAACCAGGCCTCAGAGAAAAAGCAACATGACCAAAGCCACAGTGGTAGAGCTTGGATTTGAGCCCATACTGTGAGCCTTGATGCTTCTCCACCTACATGACATAATGACATAGGCAGTGACTTTCTAAACTCAGCTCCTAGTTGTCCAGCAGGTGGAGCAGTGAAAGCAGGAGTCCGCTGGGAAGGCTTCATGGAGGAGGTGGCTTAACACTGGGCTTTGAAGAGAAGGGCAGAGCGTGGAGCAAACAGGGAGAGCAACCTGAGTGCATTAATGCCCCAGGGCAGGTGGGGGTGTGAGGTCCAGCTAGCAGGTGTCTTCTTACAATTGGCAGGTGGGCAGCAGCTACAGCACAGCCTGCTGGTGACTCCATGGGAGAAGAGAAGGGGCCAGGGAAAAGGAGATGCTTCCCTAAACCCCAGGGCAAGAGCCCTGCTCTTCACAGACCCACCCAAAAAAAAGCTGGAGTCTACCTGCGCTGGATGGGCTTTATGCTCAAACCAGACCTATAAACATCACTCCTTCCCCAAGATTCATTTGGGCAGTTTAAAGATGGAGTTGGTTCGGTGTGGGTCAGCTTTCTCCCAGCTACCTATGCCAGGCCAGAGAGCTGGCTCACTGATAATGACAATAGTTAACAGTTATACATAGCAGTGACTATGAACCAGACACTGTTTAAGAACTTTAACTAATTTAAGCCTGCCAACATCTATGAGGTAGATACTATTGTTACGCCCATTTTATAGATGGGGAAATAGTGGTACAGTTGGGTAAAGTAACCTGCTCAGAGTCCACAGCTAATAAGAAGCAGAGCCTCGATTTTAACCCAGGCAGTCTACTCTTAACCACTCTGCTCTCCTGCTTCTAAGCAGTTTCATAAGCTCTAGCTCTAGCAGCTTCTTCCCTCTGCATGGGATAGCCTCCCCAAGTTCAGGTTCTCCTTACCTGGGGCTATTCCCTGCCAACATAGCCCCTCCCTAAAGGGGACTGTAGGACACAACCCCACCAGCCCCCGCCACTAGGAAGGCCCATCGCTGCCAGAGTGCCCAGTTTCTCCCCCACCCCCACACCCACATGCACCCTGTCCCCCCCTCCCCCAACCGAGCACCGTTGCCTTTCGTTTACAGTGACGGCTCCTGCGCCCAGGCCGGTGGGGGCATGGAGGACTCCATGGTAGCAGCGGCGGTGGTGGCAGCCTGCAGACCCAGTGCCCATGCCCTGAAGGCTCAAGCCCAGGAGCTGCAGGAGGAGGAGGTGCGGCCGGGGGCGGGGGCGGCCTCCCCGCGGGCTGGCCCCCACCGCGAGGCCTCCCTGAGCCAGCAGCAGCCTGCCCTGGCGACAGCTCTCTGCTCCCACGCCCCTGCCGCCTCCGATTACGAGCTCTCCCTTGACCTAAAGAATAAACAGGTACCCTGGGCCTCCTATGGGGGGGGGCGGGAAGGGTGGTGAAGGGAACCCTGCCTTTGGGAGCTGTCCAGGGTACCAGGGATCTCCCCACCTGGGCCCACCCCTGCTGTGGCCACTAGTTCTCCCAAAATTAGCTAAGTAATCTGTCCTTCCCTCAGGCAACCAGCCCTACATGGAAGGGTCACACCCTTGCAATACCAGGCCCTTAGGCCATGTGTTCAGGGCTCTGCTCCTCTCACCATGTGCAGGAAGCCTAAACTGCCCCCACAAAGCGCTAGGCAAGTGGCCCAGTGTTCTCTGGGGAATCCCACCATCACTCACTACTTAGAAGAGATAGCCCAGCTTACATGCCCACTCAAGGGGCAAGCCCCATGCCTAGGCACACGCAGTCTCAAACGGGGTTTAAAGCTAGTAGTCTCTTCTCAATAGATTGAGGATTCCCAAGATTAACCAAAATTGGGGAAATTCAAAGCTCTCCTATTGGAGAACAAGTCCCATTGAGAGGTTCTAGGCAGGACTCCCTCTTCTATTCTGTGATGTATTAGGAGAAAGTTGTCAGCCATGGGTTCCCATTGAACCCCTCTCCCCAAAGATAATGCCACAGTTTGTCTTGGTGGACAATTAAGAGACTTGGAGGAAGTGTGTGTGTGTGCGCGCGCATGTGTGAACGTGCTTAGAGAGAGATATTATGACTTGTGCTGTTAAGAAAGGGCATTGAACTTGGAGCTAGAGACAGGGCATCCAACCTCTGTTCTTGCTCTGTTTAACTCTGTGACTTTGGGAATGCCAGTTAAGCACTCTGGGCATTGGTTTCTTGTCAGCATAACTGGGAATCAGACCTTGAAGCATCTCTGAGGTCTCTTTTGCTCTGAAATGTGTAGGATTTAAAGGACCAATCTTTAACCCAGTAGACAAGATGAGTCTTGGGAAGGGTAGCTAGTAGAAAGGTCACTAAGACTAATCAAGCCAAACCAACCTCATTTCTTTCTTTCTTTTATTTTATTTTTTGAGGGCAGTGTCACTGGCCCTCATATGTGGGACCCGAACCAGGGCCACTGGCGTTCCAAGCCAGCGCCTAAACACCGCACCACTCGGCCAGCCTTCATTTCTTTCTTTAGACATCAACGCTAAGCTAGTATTCTGGATCAGATGACAGCTGTAGTTCGGTGCATCTGGCTCTAGAAAAGTACTTGACAAAATCTCTCATGATATCTACGTAGACATGATAGAAAGTGGATTAGATCATAATATAGTCAAATAAGTTGTTCTCAAACAGAATTCTCAAAAAGGTTTCTTTTTCTACCAGTGCTAATTCCAGGGTCATTGAGTGGGTTGCTATCCTTGAACTGGACAGCCAGTTCAATCATTTTAACTACTTTCTGATGACACAGCTGATAGGGGACAGCTAATACCTTGATGAGAAAATCCAAGATTTTTAAAATATCTCATCAGGATAGAAAGATGGTTTAAATGAAGAGAGTCAAATTAAATAGGGAAAAACCTAAAGTTCTGCTCTTAGCTTGGAAAAACCCACGGCACTAGTATAAGATGGACAGGCTTGGTTCTTGGAGAAAGGCCTTAGGGCTTCAGTTCATTATAAGCTTAAGATGAATCAACAGCTGGTGAATCAGCTGCCAAAGAAGCCAGGCTAGATAAGACCCCAGAATAAGGGAGCCGTTAGCGGAGCCTCACACCAGCTACTGGCTGGGCCTCTCTGGAGCCTGTGCTTGGTTCTGTGGGCTTTGTTTAAGGGGGAAATGAGAATCCTGAGGTTCTGAGGGTCTCCTAAGAGGGAAAACAGGGTGGGCAGAAGTCAGATGGAGAAACATGAAGACAAGCTCTAAATACAGAACAGCTGGCATGTGAAGAAGGGATTAGGTGTATTTTTTATCACTCCAGGCAACAACAGTGGTACTAATGTATGAAACATATAGGGGAGGAAGACTTTAGCTCAGTTAACAATTAGAACTGTTAAAAATATAGAACGTTCAGCTTGTGAGTTAGTGAGTTCTGTGTTCCTGGGACTGGCCATGCAGGGGCTAGATCACAGCCCATCTGGACATGACAGTGTGATGTGGGTGGTCAGTTGTCCCAGATGAGAGACTTCCCTCAATTCTCCATGACTCTGCTCCTTGAGGACAGAGACTCTCTTCTTCATCCTTGTACCCTTCCCCCAGCAGAGTGCCTTGGACATGGTAAGAGCTCATTGAGTGAATAGTTTTTGAATAACCATGATGTGCAAAGCACCAAGGCAGGAGTACCAAAAGAAAAAAAGCATGGTCCCTACCTGCCCTTCAAACAGATTACGTTCAGTTTAAGGACTATCCAATTAATAACAGCAAAGGAACTCATGCTTCGGCTCAGCCAGGAGAATTACTTTAATTCTGACTCACTAGGTGGGATAGGAGGGTTGTACAGGGTTCTGATTAGTACCATGGACCTTATTTATTTATTTATTTATTTATTTATTTATTTTTTTTTTTTTAGAGGGCAGTGTCACTGGCCCTCATATGTGGGATCCGAACCGGGGCCGCTGGCATCCCAAGCGAGCTCTTAACTACCGTGCCACTCTACCGGCCTTGGACCTTTTTTTTTTTTATAGTGGACATAATTCTAATAGATGGGCTTACATGTCAGGTCAGCAGGAGTGGGGCAGGAAAGGTGAGGGTTAGTGGAGGGTGATGGGGCCCTCGTGCTGAGTGGATCCAGCCCTGCAGAAGAGCTCACCTCCCCAGGCTCCTGTACCTCTCTGGGCCAAGTGGAGGTTGGGGGTGGGAGGAAAGAGGAAGGGGAAAAAGTGGTTAAGGGGCTAGAGAAAAGTCATGAAAAACATGGCACACATATATTAAGAACTTGATACACAGAGATTAATCTCTGCTCCTCTCCTGCAAATGAACTGTGTGACCTTGGGCAAGCTGCTTAACTTCTCTGGGCCTCATGGCATCAAATCTCCTTGGGGTTTTGTACATGCTATTCCCTTTGCCTCCATTGCTGATGTTCCTACTTCCTCCCTCGCTTTGGGACTAACTTTTGGTGCTCCTTGCTCCTTCTTGGCAGCTTCCCCTGGCCACACTGGATGACCCTTCTCAGCGACCCCGATCCCGTAGTCCAGGCATTCCCTGTCATAGCCATTCAGATCTATATCATCATTTCCCGTGTACTTGACTCCTCCTTGAAGGCAGGGCACGTGACTTTACATCCCCAGTGCTGGATACAGTGCCTGGCACGAAGAAGATGCTGGAAGGATGTAAAGGGGGAAATAACTCAGTGACCTGAAGGGGGATGGGAAGGGGCATGAGGCCTTCAGCCAGGACCTGACTCTACTTGGGCTTTCTTTGAGATCTAGGATTTAGCATCCTGATCCTGTGGTTTCCACCACTCACACAGATCTTGTAGTCCTTGGGCTGGAAGGAATCGTACCATCATTGTCTCCTCACGCCTGCCATTCCTGTTCCATCAGCCAATCTAGAATCCCAGGTGTTTTCCAGGCTCCACTCCCTCCCCTGCATCTGCTCCATCCCCAAACTCCACTGATGCTACCTCTTAACTATTTCCCAAATACCACCCTCTCCTGCCATTCTCCCCCGCCCCCCACCTTCTCTCACTCTAGGCCAGGCCACCATGTCTCTGGCCTGTGCCCCTGGGCAAACCCCCACAGATTCCCCCTACTTCAAGCTGTGCCTCTTCCCACCTAAAATCTCCACACTGCATCTGAGCCCTCCTTATAAAGGGCGCATGTGATTATGGTACTCCCCAGTGTGAAAGCCTTCCATGCTCCTCATGTGTGCAGGACCAACACTTCTCTGGGCTCTTCTCCCACCCCACATCCTGCCTCACATCCACCTGGGTTCCAGCCATTCATATTTGCCTTTCCCCAAATCTCCATGCCATCCTTTGCCTCTGGGTCTTCACGTGCATTATTTCCTCTGCTGGGAAAACTCCCTACCTGTCCCCCAATCACCTTCACCTGGGCGATCTCTACTTCTACTTCGGGCCTCAGCCCAGGGGCCCCAGAGCCCACTGTGTGCTTTTACTGAGCACCCCACTGCTGGTTCTGTGCTGTCCGGTAACTGCCCCATTCTAAGGGCAATGCCTCTCGCTCATAAGTCTGTTGCAGAGTTGAGCCGATAGTGCACTGAACACCTTCAGGGGTGCTATTTACTCCATAGTCTGTGTGAGAAGCGAGTGCTCCCAAGGACTGTGCACTGGGGGCTGCCCTGCCCTTGCCCACCACTGTTTTCCTGCACCCAGAACAGTCTTGGTCCCTAAGAAATGCTTGATATCAGAGGAATACATGAATGAAAGAACACATGAATGAATGAATGAATGAATGAATGAATGAATGAGGCCTGCCCCAGGCTTCCCTATCTCTGCCCTCCATCTCCTCCCCATAGTCACACTAGTGAGTAGGTCTTCCTGCACAGCCTCTCTCGCCCTCTGTTCCCTCTGTCCTCATCTCTCTCTTTACCCCATAGTGATCCTTGGGGCCACAGCCTTGGTGAACAGGAGAGCATGTGCAGGTCCCTTTGAGAAGCCCTTTGGAAAAGTGGCTGTGGCAAGGATACAGAGGGCATAGGAGTAATTTCCAAATTCATTCAGGCTCTCTAGGGAGTTGTGTCCTGTTCTCTGCCATCACCAAGGGAGCCCATTTGGGTTGTCCAGGCCCGGAGCCATGGAGCTGCGGTCAGTAGCACCCAGTCCTTCTCCTCAAGTCAGGGTCCTGGGTGGAAGCCCTGTTCTCTTTCTGGAGGGCCCACCTTCCCCAGTAGATCCCCCATACCCCAGCCTCGCCTTGGGGTACCTCTCAAGGGGAGAAGTGGTGGCTCTGTTTCCAACTCTCTGGGCCTCAGTATCTTCGTCTGTGAAACGAGGGGTCGTACCAGAGGTATCTGTGGACACGCCCACTCTGAAGGTGAGCGCAGAAGATATGCACAGAAGGCCCCATGTGCACAGAAGGCCCCAGGGGCCCAACCCGTCAGTTCCCTCTGCTCAGCTGCATTCAGGTCAGGGAACAGTATTGCACTGCTGCTGTCGGGCCCTGTGTGAAACCTGGGGACACTGTAATGTAACAGACACAGTCTCAGTCCTCAGGGAGCCCACATTCCAGTGGCAGGGGCTGACGTAACCAGTGCTAGTGGGCACAAACAGCGCTCCGTGTCAGGCAGAGCACCAGACAATTACCATGCATTATCTCCTCAGATCTGCACCATATCCCAGCGAGCTAGGTACTATCACTGTCCCCATTTAAGAATGAGAAGACTGAGGCTTAGTAAATAAGTAACTTGCCCAAGGACACATCCCAGGTGTGCATCCCTCATGCAGTCAAGACTTGGACTCCACAGTCCAAGATTTTAACCTAGCACCTGTCACCATCTCTTCCATTACAGTGAAGGGTAGTTCCATGGAGGTGGTGCCCAGAGCACTGTGGGAGCACCAAAGAGGGCAGCAGCCCAACCTGGGGTTCATAGTAGGCTTCCTGGAGCAGCTCACCTGAGGGAGTCTCTGTGACCCAGGAGCAGCTGAGCTGTAGCATTTCCACCCCTACCTGGCTGTAGGCAGGAAAGCTTGCCAGGGGCTGCCCTGCTCCTGGGCAGGCCTCAGTGCCCTGCCGTAGTGAGCTTTTGTGTATCTCGGACAATGGGCAGGGAGGTGGGCACACAGAGAAGATGCAGGGGACACACACTTCCTAGTCGGGCTGAGCTCTCCTGTGGGGCTGCCCTAAGCTCCTCTGCCCTCCCACACACTCTGCTCCTGAGCCTCGTGGGAGGTTTGCTTTGCCTACTCCTGCAGGCTCATACCCTGTAATGCTTTAATGTTCTCAGCTGAGAATCCCTGGATCAGAGGAAATCCTTGCTCACATGTGAAAGCCCCCTTACCCCTACCCAGGCCTGGCTCCCCTACATTCCTCAGCACCATGGCCCCCAGCTAGCTGCTCTAACTCCCCAACACTGGCTTGGCAGCCATGTCTCAGTGGCAACCTGAAAAGAGGGAGCATGTTCTAATTAACACTGAGAGGCTCATTAGAGAGACAGAGCCTCCGAGCCCCCCTCCACTGCTTCTTCTGGCAGAAGCTGAGAGATTGCTCTCCTGGGAGGAGACCAGGCCACAATTACCCATGGTTCATGGGGTTTAGAGAGAAGTGAGCAGAGTTGCTCCTTGGCCAGTGGGCCCAGAGGCTCCTCTCTCCCTGGGGCCATCCCGCCTCCCACATCCCCCTCTCTCAGCTCTCTGACCTGGCCCTGGTTAAGAGCAGAGTTGTAGTGGATGGGAGGGCCTGGCTGGAGAGGGAGCTGACCTGGGGCACTGCCAAGTCCCCAAGCCCTACGGGAAGCGGGGGTGGAGAGGGCGGTGGGTGTGTGCAGCATTTGACTCTAAGCCCAGATGCAGAAGAGAGCCTGCATTTTTATTTCTCCTGGGACATAGGAGAGAGTTCAGTTTAGTTCTGTCTGCAAGCATTTGTTAAGCCCCACCATGGCTCTGTCTCAGCGCTGGGCACCGGGGATGCAGAGACAGATAAATACTGTAGGTACGGTCTGTGGGTGTGAAAGAGCATTGAGGGCAGAAAGGAATCAATGGGGCACACTGCAGGTTCGGGGTGCAGCAGGCAAGGCTGGAATAAATGGGAGATGGCTGCATTAAACACATTGCAACAAATGGAGAAGACCCAGCAACTGAATTCAAATACCACAGTGAGCAGTTGCTCTGTGCCAGGACCTGTGCTGGGTACTATACATGGATCAGAAGATATCTAAGACATACTGAAGCCTTGAATAACGTATGCTCTGTGGGAGTCTGGGGAACGAAGGAGGGGTTAGGTAAGTATCCCAAAGAATAGTGGAGAAAACTGAGTGTCAAAGAGATATATGAAACAACATTGTCCATGAGGGCCCAAGACAGGGAGATCTAGTCTGATTGGGGGACTGAGAAGGCTTCATGGATGAGGCACAGTTGAGACAGGTCTTGGAGAAAGGGAACAAGTTTTACCTGGAGGGAAAGGGATAAGAGCGGGAGTTGAGGGTGGGGAGAACATCGCAGGCTGAGCAAATGCTCAAAGCAAGAGAGCCCAGGGTGGACTGGAGGAAGAACAGAGTAGAGCAGAGTATTCATGGACTTTGTGCAGGGAGGCAGGGTAGACCAGACTGCTCAGCATCAGTGTATCAGGAGGAAGCATTTATACTTCTTTTGGGTACTGCTTTCAGTCAATGGAGGGCCTCTGTTCTCATCTGCTCTTGGAGAGCATTGATCAGGATAATAGTGTGTAAGGTGGATGGTAGGGGTGGGAAGGAAGCAGGAGGCCATGAAGCTGCTGGAATGGTCCAGGTGGGGAGTCAAAGAGAGCCCCATTTGGCAAGTCTGGTGGAAAGGTCAGGATGATTGCGAAAGGTATTGGGGTAGGGAGGCTATAGGACTTTGAGGTTGACATATGTGGAAAATGGGGCAAAAGAGGACCCAAGGACAAATGAAAGGTTCACAGATTGGATGGTAAAGCACTGTTAGGCAAATAAGGAAGTCATCAAGAGCTGGTCTGGGTGAGGTGGGGAAAGACAATAGCTCTGCATAGGTGGACAGGGGGAACCCTGTTTAAGGTCTGTTGGAAATGCAGGATCAGGGCTACGAATGGAAATCTGAGAGTTATTCATAAGCATCATCGTCATTATCAAATAGGTACCACTTATTGATCACCTACTATGTGCCGCATGCTATGTGAAATAATTTAAGCCTCACAGCAAGCTACAGTCAGCAGGATTAGCCTCATTCAATGGATAAGAAAACAGTGTCAGAGATGTTAAGAAACTTGTCCAAGGTCAACTTGCAGGGAAGAGGCAGATCTGGAACCGGGTATTTCCCATAAGGCTGGCTCATCAACCCTTTAAAGTAGAGTGAAGTTATGACGTTGTGGAGGAGGTTTTCAGACAAGAGGTAAGGACATCTTTAGAGGTGCCAGAAAGGCTCTGCCTGAGACAGCTTCCCTCTTAATTACTTGCTAATTGTCAGCTACCAGGGGCTACTCTAATGACTTCCCGCAAGAAGTCATGCATGGAAGATGTCCAGAAATGCAAAGAAAAATAATTAAAATGTGTCTGGAGAATGGAAGATGGCACACATGTGACTTGTAACTGCATGCTTAGGAATTTGGTGGTCAAAATATAGGATTAAGGAGCTCTGTGGCGATGGGAGAGCTGAGGACAGCGTTTCAAGGTGATAAAAGTATCAAGAGCTGCAGAAAAGAGGGAGGAGGAAGGTTGAGGATGGGCCACTGGATTTAGTGATTAAAGATCATTGGTGACCTTCCTGAGACTCATTTTAGAAGATTGGTAAGAGCAGGTGGCAGACTGAAAGGAGCCAGGGCACATGGGGTTGGATCAGCATTTTAGCATTTGCTCATGGAATGAGGCAGAGGATGGAGACTGGCTCAGAGGAATTAGAAAGAAAGAGATTGGGCTAGTGCTCCAGAGTAGGGGAGATAAGCAGAGTTGTGTTTTAGCCCAGGGAGATCTGGGAGAATCTGCAGGCAGGTGAAAAAGGCCCAATGGAAGGCTGAGGGTTGGAGATGCAAGGAAAAGCGAGACTAGAGAATAAAGTGAACTTACAAAAGAGGCAAGAGAGGGTGAGATCACCAGCTCTGAGAGAGGAAAGTTACAGGTCAGATTAGGAAGGCTTTTGAGAGTCACAAAGATAACTTTGGAATTAATTCTTTAATTTATTCAATACATATTAATTGAAGGACTACTTACTATGTGCTGAGCGCTCTCCAAGCATTGGGGATAAAGCAATGAACATGGCAGGGAAAGTCTTTGCCTTCACAGGGCTTATAGTCTAGTGGAGGACTTGATGGAACAGATTTGAGAATCTAAAATCTGGTTTTCTTCTCTGCTTGGGTGAAGCACGGACAGTGGCTGGTAGAAGACGTATCCTAAGCTCATCTCAGCCAGCCTTCTGCCTCCGAGCAGGATGATACCATGACAGGGGGATGGACTCCTATACTATTTTGGAAACATTTCAGACAATTGGCTTTCCTATTTTCCCTCTGTTGCCAATAGCATCTCATAACCTGAAAAGACTGCTCTCAGTCCTGGGGTTTCCCTAGAAGTACGAATAGGCCAGGTAGGAATGAGTTACAAATCTCTGCCTGGTGTCGGTTTCTCATGGTGTTTGGGGAGGAGTAAGAGGGAAACAGAAATTGAGAGACAAGGAGGATGTTAACCAGTTAGTTCCCCTCACTCTACACTTCCCCTTGGAGGATTTTCCTGTCTAAGCCAAGGCCCGTCTCCGTTCCAGGCCTCAGGGAACCCACCAGAGCTCTGAAGGGAGAACGCCTGAGCTACAGTGCTCTCTTCCTTCTGGCATGATTTCCGCAAAGGCAGGAACAGAATGCCTGGAAGGCAGGTGTTTCCCTGGAGCTCCTGGGTACGGGAGGCCATACCTAGACAAAGCCCCAATAGGCAACTGTCTGATTGGTATGACGGCAGAATTCTAAGAGGGCTCTTGAGATTCCTGCCCCCTTGTGTATACATCCTGCATAACTCCCCTTCCTACTGTGGGCACGATAGAGAATAAAAAGAGAGATCACTCTTATGATTAGGTTGCCAATCAGTTGACCCTGAATTCATCAAAAGGGTGGTCATCCTGGAAGGCCTGACCTGATCAGGTGAACCCTTTAAAAGAAGGTAAAGCATCAGAGAGGCACTTTCCTGGTGGCCTTGAAGGGGCAAACCACCCTGTTGGGAAGAGGGCCATGTGGCTGAGAACAGCAGGCAGCTTCAGGAAACTGAGATCCTCAGTCTTATAATCTCGAGGAACTGAATTCTGCCAACAATGGTGCGCTTGGAAGAGGATCCCAAGCCTTATGTGAAATGACACCTTGATTTCTCCCTGGTGAGACTCCAAGGAGAGAACCCAGCTGAACTGTGCCCAGACTGCTGACCTACAGAACTGTGAGAATACAAATGGGTGTTGTAAGCTGCTAAGTTTGTGGTAACTTGCTATGCAGCCACAGATACATGACAAAATTGGTATGGTTTTCTAAGAGCTCCTTGAAAGCTCCTACAACATGACGCCCATGAGGACTGGCAGAGCTTCCTGCCTTCTGCGTAAGGCCTTGTACCTCGTGAAATGCAAATACTTCTGGGAGGGGTCATGTAGGAGGCCACTTGGGCCATCCAAACCTTAATATGAATAAGCTTTCTAACTATCTTCAGAGAGGAAGGTTGATGTGGGGAGAGAGGCAGCATAACGCCACTAGGTGTGAAGATGAGAAGGACACCGAATGGTGAGACTAGAAGAACTGAAGTCAGGATTGGAGAGGACATTTGTGTTACTTGGGATTGTCGCTGGGGATTGGGATTGTACCTGGGCCAGGGAGGGAATTGCTGGGGTTGTGAGGAGGCAGCCACTCCAGCTGCAGTCCCTCGTGGGATGCGTGGACCAGGAAGTAGGCAGAAGGGATCGTCCTATTTAAGAATGAAATTTGGCCTTCCTATCTGTACCCCTTCCCACCCATGATCGTAGCGGAACATGGGAAGGATGATGTCCCTGCCTTTAGTTGTTTATCTCAGCCCACCTATCCTGATTCTTTGTTCCGGAATGACACTATGTGTAAATGGAGTGTATGGTTGTGAATAGGACATAATTTCAGGGCCCAGGAATGCTTTCTCACCTTTCAAACCTCCTAAGGACTGAGCAGAGCCCACAATGCTATCACTTGTCCATCACCTTAGCATAGAACTCGTTCCTTATTTAAATGAAAAAATCTCCAGAAAGGGGCATGGTTAAATGTTATTGGCCATTCACATTTCAGGAGGAATATCTTCCTAGTCCTTTCCTGAGAGGTTCAGATAAGGGAGAAAAAGTAAGAGCATAGTAACCTAAGGAGCAGAAAAGATCATAGACACTGGACAGAGCTGAGAGGAGGTGAGTAGGGGCCTTGAAAACAAACTAGTGCCATGTCAGACATTTTCCTGGGTTCACATCTACCCGGACAAGGCAGCAAGCCCACACCAGCCAGCCCCACCAAGCCTTGCCATGGCTGCACAGCTCCCATTGCTGAGAACAGAGGAAACCTGAATTGTAGAGCATGGTAACCTGGAGGGACTCCCACTCTTGAAACAGCCATCCATCATCCAGACACCCACCCATCCATCCATCATCCATCCACTTTTTTGGTTTCAGTTCACATTTATTGAGTACCTACCATTTGCCAGCCCTTGGGCTGGGTACTGGGAACACAGAGATGATCAAAACCCAACCCCAATTTTCATGATGCCCCTGGGGACAGGGACCACCCCAATGCACTGACATAAGCTCCGAGAGGGAACGAGGTGAACAGGAGTAGTAGCAACTTTGTTTTTATTTTATTTTATTTATTTTATTTTATTTTTTATTTTGAGGGCAGTGTCACTGGCCCTCATATGTGGGACCGAACTGGGGCCGTTGGTTTCCCAAGCCAGCGCTTAACCGCCGCGCCACTCGGCCGGCTGCAACTTTGTTTTTAAAGCATTTCTGTTTAATTTTTTTATTTAAAAATATACACAAAAGTAGAAAGAATTGTGTAATAAACTGTCTTAAAAGCATCACCCAGCTCCAACAATTTTTATTAATATTGTTTCATGTAACCCTTCCATGTTTTTGATGGAGTATTTATTCAAGATGTCATGCATTTCACCCATAAGTACTTCCATGTGCATTTCTGATAGGGACATTTTTAAATCACTGCAAAACAGAAACATCTGACTACCATTGGCAACACCTCTCTCCCCTGCCCTGAGGTTTCACCAAGCCCTGGAATTTAATCCGACATACTACGCTTCTAGGGGTCTTGCCAAGAACCTGCCATGACATGCGTGCTAGTTTTCAGACCTGAGCGTCTCAGTGCTCCCCAGCTGTGCATTCCTGCAAAGTTTAGCCAGCTGGACAGCCACCAGCACTTTTTTTTTTTTTTTTTTGGTCAGGGCAGTAAAACCCCTTTCCTAACTTCGCTCTTCCTCTTGTCTGTCCTCGTCGCAGATTGAAATGCTAGAACACAAGTACGGGGGCCACTTGGTGTCCCGGCGCGCCGCTTGCACCATCCAAACCGCCTTCCGCCAGTACCAGCTCAGCAAGAACTTCGAGAAGATCCGCAACTCGCTCCTGGAGAGCCGCCTGCCGCGGCGGATCTCCCTGCGCAAGGTGCGTGCGCCCACCGCGGAGAGCCTAGCGGCTGAGAAGGCGCTCATGGAGGGCTATGGCCTCCTAGGACTACCGCTGGTGCGTTCGCCCTCCCTGCCGCCCACCTTCGCGGGCACGCTCACCGAGCTGGAGGACTCCTTCACCGAGCAGGTGCAGTCCCTCGCCAAGTCCATCGACGACGCTCTCAGCACCTGGAGCCTCAAGACCATGTGCTCCCTGCAGGAGAGTGGCGCTTACCAGATCCATCAAGCCCTGCAGGCGGGCGCGGGGCCGCCAGGCCTGGAGGCGGAGATGCGCGAGCCGGAGAGGGCCTGCCCGCGGCCCGGGGAAGAGGCCACCGAGGCCGCCGGTCTGCCCCAGGGCCACAGCAGCACCCTCATGATGGCTTTCCGGGACGTCACCGTGCAGATCGCCAACCAGAACATCTCCGTCTCCTCCTCCACCGCTCTGTCGGTGGCCAACTGCCTGGGGGCACAGACATCCCAGGCCCCCGCAGAGTCTGCCGCGGGCCAAGCCCAGCAGGACGAGGCCCGGGGTCAGGAGGCTCCGGTGGCCCCGGCCACGGGCCAGGGGGACGCGCCCGCCGAGATCACGTGCGCAGAGGCCGAAGCCGGCGGGGCCCTGAGCCCCATCCCTCCTGGGGCCACCGAGGCGGTGGAGGAGGAGGCGGGGGCAGCCCAGGCAGAGGAGGAGGACGAAGAGGAGGAGGAGGCAGGGGAGGTGGGGAAAGGGGCCGAGGCCGAGGCCGGCGACAACTCGGAGCAGTTGAGTAGCAGCGGCACGTCCACCAAGTCCGCCAAGTCAGGCTCGGAAGTCTCTGCCTCCGCCTCCAAAGAGGCCCTGCAGGCCATGATCCTGAGCTTGCCGCGCTACCACTGCGAGAACCCGGCCAGCTGCAAGTCGCCCACGCTCTCCACGGACACGCTGCGCAAACGCCTCTACCGCATTGGGCTTAACCTCTTCAACATGTAAGTGAGCTCAGCCTCCGGAGCTGCAGCTTTGGTGCTTCCTGGGGAGGTCGCAGGGGAAGAAGAGGCAGGACCTGTGCTGGCAGGTTAGCAGGGTGCCAGGTAATTAAGCTCATCATCCCAGTGTCCTCCCAGGTGGCATCTGTGCTGTGCCAGCTACTTGACATGCTGTGTACGAATACACATTTTATTATAGTTTTAATTGTTGTTAATTTATTTTAAGAAGGTTTAGGGACAAGAAAACATTTCAAACCCATGCTTTCACCACTATTACTGCTTAACATGAAGCTGGGGTTTGAAAAGTGAGAGAAAATACAGTATTAAGTACCTAATAGTACAAGTAGTATGAGGACTGAGAAAAATCATCCAGGTAGGATCGATCTGAAGTTAGGGAAACGCAGCAATCTTGTCCAGTTGATGAAGCTGAGAAACAGACAGTAAGCAAAAGAGAAAATGAGGAAAAGTGGATGAGGGACGGGGTGGGGGAAAAGAGACCAGACCTTTGTAAGGAGTACAGGTAAGAAGCGAGAAAGAGGGACAAAGTGGGGAGAAGGAGGCAGGGAGAGTGTGTAGAGCAACAGAGGTGGAGTGCAAAGAGACTAGGAGACTGGAAGGAGAGAAACGAATGACTGCCAAGCCCAGAGCCCGCAGCCAGAGTCCCCAGCCAGACCTCTCCTTGCAACCAGGACACATACAGCCAGTGGCGAGCAGAGGGCCCACATGCCCCTCTCGTGGCAATTTCAAATATATGAGGCACTGACTTCCACCCTACACTTGCCCCTTCCCCTTTTTTCATAGTTCTGAGCCAGGAAACATGACATTTGTCCTGCCCACACATGATATTTACTGAGTGCCAGGCACTGTGGCTACAAGGATGCATAACACACATCCCCTGGTCTGAAGAAGCTCATATTCTAGGGAGGAAGGAGACTGTTCATAAAGCATCCACAATCTTCCCAACAATATTAGAGATAGCATTAGTATGCCATTTTACAGAAAAAGAAACAGGCTCACACAAGAAAGGCGAGTTTCACACTGTGAAACAGCTAGTAAGCAGCAGACTTGGATGAAGCCAGATTTGTCTGACTCCCAATCCATTGCTCTTTCTTCTATTATACATCAGGCCACCCTCCTGGTGAGTACAGCCCCACCTGACACATGCATGGTATCACTCTGGTTTGCACACACAAGCTCCCACAGATACTGGGATCCTTCAAGATAGTGGTTCTCAAACTATCTTTAGTGAAGGACCAAACTTTAGTGAAGTTTGGGTATTTACCCAATACATTGTGGGCCAATAATTTTGCAAAATACAATGAAAATGAACTGCTAGAAAAACAATCACATGCTTAGTTGTCCTGAAAACGTCAAAGTGCTATGAAAGGTCCTAAATGCTTACCCTCTATTTCTGTACTTATCTTCTTGTGGACCAGTAAGAAACAGTTCAGCCTGAATTTGCTGAACACACTGTGAGCTCATTTGCATCAAGACACAGCACCCACACACAGAGACTCCAGCCTGAGAAAGGAAATGCTGGCTTGTCCACCATTGACAGGGAAGAGAGGGTGTAGACAAGATCTCGCCTCTGTTTTCTAAGCTCATCCTCTCCAGATCCCAGGGTGGGTACTGTATAGAGACAATAGGATACAGGCCGAAAGGACCTGGGAGACCTCTTGGCAGGCCTTGGAGACCTCCAGGTAAGATCCAGTGGGAGTGAGGCAGGAAGAAAGAAGGGACACCTCTTTGCCTGCTCTGGAATTCACTTTCCTTGGCCAGACCTCCCTTTCTCTCTTCTGGCTCCACACTCTCTTCAGTCCTGTGTGGGGAGGTTCAGGAGAATGAGGCACTGGTGAGAGAGGCTTCTGGTGGGGAACCCCTCTGCAACAGAAGGAATCCTGGTATTTCCTGGAAATTCATTCCAAGAACCTCCAGGTGCTTTTGTGGGTTCCACGGGCTGGAAGAAAGGAAGGAAAGTCGTGGATGGCCTTGGCTCACTCTCTGCTCCTTCTCTCCACCCCCCCACCCCCACCCCCAGAAACCCGGACAAGGGCATTCAGTTCCTAGTCTCACGTGGCTTCATCCCTGACACCCCCATTGGAGTGGCCCATTTCCTGCTCCAGCGTAAGGGCCTCAGCCGGCAGATGATTGGAGAGTTCCTGGGCAACAGCAAAAAGCAGTTCAACCGGGATGTGCTGGAGTGAGTACCCCACCCACGGGCTGCCCTCCTCTGAGCCACTCTCCCGCTCCCTCCATCCCACCTTACCTGCCCAGGATCTCCTAGGAACCCTGGGACATTAGCTGGGGAAAGTCTTGCCCATTTCCCAGAAATCTTCACTCCAGCCCTCGCAGCTTCCTGATTGGCCCCAGGCACCAGAATCCCCATGGCCTTTAGGCAGTCACCGCATCTTGACTAGCCTCTGTTTCCCCTGGAAGGTCATTCATTTATTGAGTTTCCTGTGCGCAGAGCAGCATTGTTACAACAATAGTCAAGGGAGACAAAAAAGGTCTCCCTCTTGGCCACTCTCAGGGGCAAGAGAAGGAACCTGGAAAAGAAGAGGGCTATGGCAGTGCTGGGGCCACCGCCTCCTGATGAACAGGCCCCTCAGCCCACCATCTCCCAGCCACCTGTCCAGCCCCCAGAATCCCACAAGCATCCATCTGCCTTCCCCCGCTCTCCCCACAGGCTCTTTTTTCATATTGGTGATGGCAAACATGAGGCAGAAGAAAGGTGTTAGACTGAGGGCCTAGAGCAAGAAAATGCTATGATTCCACAAAGATAGAATGACCACCCAAATCACAACAGTCAAAGAAAATTGTTTTAAAGTCTGGTAGATGGGAGGTGGGATTAGGGGGCTGCTTTTGCTAGCACTCAGCTTTGGCAGTGTGGATCGGTGAGAACCCTCAGACTCGCTCCCCATCTGGAGCTGCAGGGCAGGGGTGAGGAACAGAGCCTTGGAGCCACCCTGTCCCCTGGCAAAGAGGGAGCAAGGCCCCAGGAGGTCTGCGCCAGGCCCCTTCCACTCCCCTGATGTTCCTTCTCTCTTCCACTAGGCACCCTAGGCCAAACTGTTCTTGAAGGTCACCATTCTGTAGGAAGCTGCCCCCTCTTCTCTCCCCTCTCTCTCCTTGGGGTACAGTTAGCAGAAGTGTTTCCCCTGAGCAGCAAGGGCCTGCTACAGAGGAGCAGAGGGCTCCTGATCAAGGGTATGGAAGCGTGGGAGTTACTCAGCCTGACTGACAAGGTTGTGGATGTCCCTGGAGTGGGAGCTCAGAGACCTGGCGTCATCTGAGGAGCAGACTTGGTGCTGTCTTTGCCTGTGTTTCCATGACTGTAGAGTGGGGATTGGATTATGAGGTCTGGACCAGTTGCCCTCTGGAATCCCTGTCACATTCCTAAATTCACTGATAAGGTGGTTGTCTAACCAAGTACAGTCAGAAGAGTGGGGGCTAGGTTCATCCAAGGGACCTTGAAACCCCTGGATGGCCCTTAGTGGGCAGAACCCAGTTCCTGCCTCTAACTCTCGGTGACTTTGGACAATTTGCTGTCCCTCCCAGAACTGCTGGTTGAGTTTCTCACAGAGGAAAGGAAATGGATAAATGTGCAGCATTTCCCTTTCACCCTCCTTTCTTTTCCCTCTGCCTCTCATGCCCATTGCCCTTTCCCACCACCCCAGCTGTGTAGGGTGCCCTGAGGAATTGGCAGAAAAGGAGAAAGACCAAGCTTTCCAGGCTCTTTCCTTTCCCTGTTTCTCCTCCATCTGGTTCACCTCTCTGGCCTTTTCACTGCTTTGTCTCCCTGCCATTCTGTGGGAGGGTGAGTAGAGAGGCTGTGCCCTATTGCTCCACACCCCCTGGGTGACTCTGCTTTGTCTCTGCTCTGGGACAGGGTGGCTGCTTCACTCACAGGCCCTGACTGTCTGAGCTGCCCTCTTCTGCCTCCGCAGTCTGCATGTCCCCTGGCCCTGGAATCCTAACCTGCCAGGCCCACATTGGCTGGAAGTGCTGGGAACACACTGTTTTTCTGTAGCCCAGGTCATGCTGAGCTACACAATGGAAACTAATTGCCATCCTCCCTGGGGGACTGAGTGTGTGGGCTGGAGACCCAGACCAGCCCTGGCCTGCGCTGGGAAGGGAGCTAGGCTGGGGATGGGTAGCAGATAAGGCAGCGTCAGGCCTGGCATGAGGGGGCAGTGTGGTGGGAGAGGAGAAATGGCCGGACCTGAGAGAAAGGGCCCACCTCTGCACCTGGCTCTGCTCCTAACACGCTGTGTAGCTTTTGTGAGTCACTTCTCTAGGCCTTGGTTTCCTCATCTGTAAAGCAAGAGGATTGGGCTGTGAGGTCCCTCCAACTCCTACGAATCTATCGTCTTTCCCATTCCTTAGTGATTTGTAGCACACTGGTGTCATGCAGTCATTTGCCCTGAATATGGAAGCCATGCTTCGTCATTCTGCCAGAGCATCCCTCAGGCTCCAGGGCAGTGCAGAGGCACCTGAGCTCATGGGGGAACAAGATTAACATTCGTCACTCATTCAGTAAACTCTGAATGCCTACCATGTGTTGGGAATGGGGCTGAACTGGCCATGCCGTGTGGGGGGGGGGGTAGGGGGAGGAATAGGCATGGCTTGTGGCCTAAGGGAACTTGCAGACCCAGGTGTCAACTGGGAAAGAACAATGGAGAAGCATGGAAAGGGGGGCAAGGGGCCGAGGAAGCTCCAGCAGGCATTGTGGGCTTGGGAAGGGATGAGTACGGACCTGAGCCCTGATACTGCCCCAGTGAAAGCCTTGGTCCCTCGTGCTTTATTCTGCAGCCACACAAGCCCTGGGCTCTGAGGTCCTGGCCCATTCAGCCTCTGCACATGACAGGTCCACAGAAAGGAGCCTCCCCTGCCCCCAAGTCCTCAGCTTGCTGACCTCCTTGTTTGTCTCCTGCGAAGTGCCAGGAGAAAAAAGATGGAGAAGCAGAAAGAGGCAGGCACTAGCAGGGGAGCCAGGTGCTGGGGGCTTGATGTTTCCCTGCCACTCAAGCCAGCTGTCCTGGAACCTTTCACGATCCTCTGCCTCTTCCTTACTCCCACCAGAGAAAACACACGATAGCAAAGTCACCTGGGGCCATTTTGCTCAAGTCTCGAAGGCTTCATTGGGATTCTGCACGGCTCCCCTGCCCCCGCTTGGTGACATTCAGCAAGTCACACCCGTTCTGTACAAAGCTGTTTGCTGAATAAAAGGACATAAATCACCCATCCCCTTAGAGACTGAGACAACACAAGCCACAGCACTCTCCAAGAAGCAGCCAGACAGGAGGGGGAGAGGCTGAAAGCCTCTGGGAGAGGAAAGGGCGGGATCCCCTGCACCCCCCCAACTCTTGTGCCTGTGGGGGACAGGAAGAGGGGCCGAGCAGAATCTGCCTCAGCGCTGACCTGTGTCTGAGCATTACAGACGCAGTGACATTTGCCTCCAGGATCAGCTCCTCGGTGCTCTTAGAAGCTGACCTCTCCATCCCTCTGTGTCCTGCTTCCATAGAAGACACATTCCAAGAAGGAATGTGTTCAACCAGGGTTTATTCAAATGAGATAGAAGATGTGCTGAACTCAAAGGGCCATGTCCATTTGTGTTTACCTGGAAAGGGTTTTTTTTTTTTTTTTTTTGAGGGCAGTGTCACTGGCCCTCACATGCGGGATCCGAACTGGGGCTGCTGGCTTCCCAAGCCAGCTCTCAACCACCACGCCACTCAACCAGCCCAGGGGTATTTTTTTTTTTTAAGGAGAAACCAGCCTCAGTTTCCTCATTTGTCAAGTGGAGATAATAGTACCTACCTCATATGAATTAAAATTTTTAAATATATATAAAGTGCTTAACTCAGCACCTGATGCTTAGTAAGTTCTTTAAAACTGTTAGTTATTGGGCCGGCCGAGTGGTGCGGTGGTTAAGCGCTGGTTTGGGAAGCCAGCGGCCCCGATTCGGGTCCCACATATGAGTGACACTGCCCTCAAAAAAAGACAAAAAACAAACCAAAAAACTGTTAGTTATTTCTCTTATTATCTTTCCCACTTGAAAGCACAAGGCATTAGAAACCCCGCCACCCCTCCCAGCCGGCAACACGGGACACCTCGGACTCTTCGGGTCAGGTTTGAGACTGGGGAAGGGAGGGAGCTCTTTGGGGACCATCCTGAGGAAGTCGTCTCGGTGCTGAGGAGAGAAGGGCAGTGGCCAGCCTGGCCCAGGAGCTAACAGCAGCCGGAATGAGGGTCCTTTCGTGCTGGAAGTTTCTTCCTCTCGATTGTTACATGGCTGGGAAGTTTGGCTCTGCTCTGTTTCCTTTCTGAAATGTTTGCTTCAGCAGGCCAGTGGATGGAGAGCTGTTCCATGCTGGTTGTACGCGGTCTCTTTCCTGGCCTGGGTGGTCTTCTCTAGTATGAGTTTCTACGTGGAGCGCATCAGTATTTGTCATTTCCGCAGAAATGCACGAAGGGCAGCGTTTGCCAGGAGAAACTTTCCTGGGTGCTCCTTCTTTCTGTGTCTACTCCATTCTTTGTTAGACATTAGAGTTTGACATTTTAGTCAGCTTTCATTATTTCATTTCCATAGAAATGTGTTGGCCAGAGTGTAACAGATTTGTTCTTAGAGGACATTCAGAAATGAAGACAGATTGTCAAGCTCAACAGGCTGGAAGGCTCTGGCCTTTCATGGCTGGGAAGAAATTATTTGAGAATGGCCTGCTCATTGTGCCATGTGTACCCTCAGCACAGTTACCGTGTTCCTGGGGAACTCCACAAGGAAGCGGAGAGCTGGCGGAGGCCCAAGCAGACCCTTAGGGGCCCGGAGGAAGATGGAAAGAGGCCCTGGGGCAGGAGGGAGACAGACCTGGGGTTATTTCCACTGCTCTGAAAACTCGACGCTGCCTCCACCCAGGGTAATGGAAGGAGAGGGTCTCTTCTAAAAATGATGTCTTGGGGTTTTATGGCCTTAACCTTTTACCTCTCCAGTGCCCCTCCCCTATCCACCAGCTCTCTCTCTCTCTCTCTACACACACACACACACAACACACACACACACACACACACACACACACACACACACACACACACACAGAACTGAACAGCTAAATGATAGCAACAAGATTCAAATCCAAGGGCGTCTGACACCAAAGGCCTGACTTCTTTTCATTGTTGTTCACACAGAGCAGTGGTTCTCAAAGTATGGTCCATGGAACAGTAGCAGCACCTGGAAACTTGTTAGCAATATCAATTCTCAGGCTCTACCCCAGACCCACTGAATCAGAAACTCTGGGGGCAGCATTTTTTGTGTTAATAAACCTGCCAGGAGATTCTGATGCCCGCTCAACTTTGAGTAGGGATGCTGCCAGGCCCAACAAAAGCAAAGTCACCTCAGGCATCCACATTGACTTCTGATGTGTTTGGCTAGTTTAATCAGTTCTTTTGGTTTTTCCACCCTTGCAGAATGACTGGCAGGCATCTTTTCTGAGGCCCCCGCAAACGATATTTTCTTTCTCTTTGTGTCGTCACCAGGAGCTGACAGTTCGGCCGGCGTCAGCTTCCTTCTGCTCTATTTCTTAGCCACACTGCACTTTTCCAGGAAGCCTTGACCTTTGTCGGGCGTGTTATGAGTTCCAGCTAACAAAAATAACTCTGGCGGATGGGGATATTTTTAATTGAATTGTATGAGCCAAGAACTGCAGAAATAAAACCAGGGTTCCTACATTCCACAGCAGTGGGCGGTTTCATTTTCCACCCTCATCCTGAAACCTGGGCGCAGTCTCTGCCCCGAGCACAAGTTCGACGTCTGCTGCACTCACACCTCTTCCGGCCTTGGCCTATACCTTCCAGATCTCAGCTGTTGCTTCTGGCGAATTAGAAATCCCTGCAGCTATCATTACCTAGTTTCAGTTGCCAACCAGTTCTTTTGTCTGCCAGACACTGTCTTGCTATCATTAAAAAAAAAAAAAAAAAGTTGAGATGACGAAATTCATTTTGATCATAGATCGTTTTGATCTCCCTGTAGCACAAACCTATTCCACGCACAGATCAGTGTTAAGCCATTTTATGCAACATTGTACAGATGCAGGGGGCGTCTGTGTGATGTGCTCCCGCCCTTGTGAGGGACTTGCTGCAGCCCCTGCAGACATGCACAGAAAGGCAGGGAGCCTAAGCAGGAGCCACACCACACCACGTGACTCCCTCGCCCATGGCGGTACCTGCTGAGGCAGGGCCAGACATTCTGGCTGATAGCTGTCTCATCACCCCCGGCTTGCCCAGATTTCATCCCTCGCTCACTTGCATATGCCGCTGAAGGAAGAGGGAAGCACGTGCACACCACAGCTGCCCGTGGTCTGGAATCCCCGGGGCTGCTTCCCTGGCCGCTTGTCCAGGTCTCGGGGTCAGTGCCAGATGATCCCGCAGAGCAGTTGGGCAGCCCAGTGACCCTGGGATGCCAGGCAGAGCTTCCAAAGGTGCAGGCCACTGGGCTCCTTCTCCAGCTGAGCACGTTGCTCAAGGTTTCATTCATTTACTCAGTTGGTCTCTCACTCATCCATGCATCCTACAGATGTATATTGAATTCATATATACCCCAGGGATACAGAGATCAAAAGAACTGCTTCTTCCCGAAGGAGCACATAGCCTAGTGGGAGAACAGAGAGGTAAACATTAGGACACGGGAGACAACCGCCGTGGGAGACAGAAGGCATGCCCAGGGTCCAGTGGATGTTGAGGCAGACCACTGGAGAGACTGGTAACTAAACAGGGTTGGAGTCAGGGGCGGCGGGGAGCGAGAAGAAAGAACATCCAAAGGTGTGGAGGTGTGTTAGGGAGACTGGAGTTGGGGAACTAGTATGCCGAAGGTGCAGGAGAAGCTGGGAGGCTCATAGGGCCTGGCTCCCTTTGCCAAGGAATTCAGGTTCCTACAGGGGATGTGGGGAGCCCTGGAAAGAATACAAGCAGAGGAGTGAGTGCCAGGACCAAATGGGTGGGTGTTTTAGAAGGATTGTTCTAGAAGACTATTTGAAGGCTGGGAGGCTACTGCAGCCGCATCATGGAGAAATGATGTGCTAAATCTCAGCAGTGGCCTCAGGGAGGGTAGATGCCTGTGGAGCCCAGAGGCATGGAGAAGCCGCAGGGCCTGGTGACCGGGTGGGAAGAGAACTGAGGGGGGCAGATCACAGTGGACAATCTCCTGAGCTGCTGAGAACTCAGAACACTCAATCTTTGCCTGTGAATGTGTTTGCATTTCAGGCCCAGTACAGTAATTTGTGCAAATTATACTAAATAAATATGCATATATTTTCAGTGTTGTGGAGGAGGGAGATGCTGGGTTTGGGGGCATTTAATCTGAAGAATTCCTCAAACCAGACAGTGTCAAATATTAACTGAGAACAAGTTCGAATGTTAAATACCAGGTAAAACATAAACTATATGCAACCTGACTTCTCTGCTAGAGATGCTACCACAACCTATGTTCTTGTGAGTATTGCATATGACTGACATTCAGTCAGGAGCGCCCCGATGAATTCAGCAGGCAGAACTCAGAGGGGCTGGTTAAGCTCCAATCAAGCAATAGTTTCTATGAGTGCCCCACACTCAGCAACACCATTGCTTAGCGTGGTCTTTTATAGACGGTACAAATCAACCAAAAAGAAAATGAACTAGTTAGTGACTAATAATAAAATAATAAGGGTGAACCCATCACAAGAGATAAACACAAAAGTTGTCAGCACACAATCAGACTTTAGAGCCACTGGAACGGATGAGGCCACCTAAAGAAAAGTTGTTAGGGGCCGGCCGAGTGGCACGGTGGTTAAGCGCTGCCTTAGGAAGCCAGCGGCCCCGGTTCAGGTTCCACATATGAGGGCCAGTGACACTGCCTCAAAAAAAGAAAAAAGAAAAGTTGTTAGAAGGAAGAAGAGGGCATAGTGGCCAGCCCTGAGTCAGAGGTCAGGTAGAGGAGGAGGAGACCCATGATGGCGGAAGGGCGCCTCCAGAGAGAAAAGAGTGACCTAGGGGAGGATGGTGTGATGGAAGCAGGAGAGAGAAGTGTTTTAAGAAAGAACATTAACCATGGTGATGCTGCCAAGAGGCGGGTGGGATAAGGACAGAAGCTAGTGCCCTTGGGCTTGGCAACATGGTGGCCAGTGGTGGCCTTGACAAGAGAAGAGTTAGTGGAATGCTGGGAGTAGATGCTTGGCTGGAGTGGGTTGAGAAGCGAATGGGAATGAGAAAGTAGAGACAGCATGCTCAGAATGCCTTCTAGAAGTTCGGCTATAAAGAGGAATAGAGAAAAGGGATAGTTACTAGAGCAGAGAAGGGTCAAGGCAGGGTTTCAATTTGTAAAATAGAAAAGACAAGAATTTAGGTGCTAATGAAAATGATTGAGTAGAGAGGGAAAAATTGATACTATATATCTCTCAAACTTAGGGTGTCCAAAATTGGAGTCTCTATCTCTCCTCCAGCATCAGTGTCCACCCCATATCGTCTCATCTTAAAAATGGGCACCAGGTCCCCAGGTGCTCAAGCGAGAGCTCTGAGACTCGTCGTTGACTTTGTTTCCTCACTTCCCACATCTCCTCCATCACCTAGTCGCATCCTTTCTTCCCCTGTGATGTGTCTCTGCTCATCCATTCAGTGTGTCTCCACTGCTCCCTTCTTAGCCCAGGCACCGTCATCTCTAACTCAGACTCTGCAGTAGCATCCTACCTGGGCCCGCTGCTTCATTCTTGTTCCCTGCCCTCCTTTTTCCATTCACTCTCTCCCCAACAGTCAGAGATGCCTTCTTAAAATAAATTGCATCGTACCAGTCCTTTGTTTGAAACCTTCTATTTTCTCCCACTGTGTTCAGGATAAACTCACAGAGCTCTGACTGTTCCATCCCCTGCCCACCTCCTTAGCCCCACAGCCCTCCATTCTCCATTCTCCCCTTTACTGTCTGTGTTGCAGCCTCACTGACCCTTTCTAGGTCCTTGAAAGTTCTTTCCTACCACAGGGCCTTGGCATATGCTTCTCCCCTGCCCCACCTCCCACCTGAAAGCTCTCACCCGCCCCAACTCTTCCTTGATCAGCTCCTACTCATCTTTCAAGCCTCAGCTCAAATGTCACATCCCCAGAGAGGCCCTTCTGAACACACCAACATAAAATACATCTCCTTTGTCCTCTCATGGAACCCTGTCCTTTGCCTCCATAGGACTTGTCACAATGATAATGAAATAATTATTTTTAACTCTGTGTTTAGTGTTCATCTCTCTCATCAGGACAGGGTCTGTGTTGTTTACACTTATACCAGGTCCTTAGCATAGGTGTCTTGCACTCAGGAGGCATTCAATGCATGTTTGCTGGAAGGAAAGAAAGGAAGGAGGAAGGAAGGGAAGGAGGGAGGGAGGGAGGAAGGAAAGGCAGGCAGGACAGAAAGGGGAAGGTAGGAAGTTGGTCAGGGGTTTGGGCCTTGCTGTGGGCTCTGTGTGCCCAGGCTAGCTCTGAAACTGCAGGGTGGCCACACAGCCTCATGCTGACTGCTGACAGTGAAATGGCTCCTCACACATGACTCCATGACTGTGTCCAGTTGTCAGCCCTTGGACCCTCACAAGCTGGGTAAGGCAGCAGCCCCCAGGGAGAGACACGTTAGCACCAGCCACCCGAGGAGGCAGGGTTGGGGGGGGGGTGGTGGGGAGGGAGGCCAGCAAGGGATGTGATGAATGCAGTCCTCCTGCAGGGGGAGCTCTCTTGTGAACTTCAGTTTCCTCATACGTAATTAAAAAATAACATGATAATGGTTAATGTCACACAGGATTGAGAAGATCAAGTCACTGCACACTTAGTGAAGCACTAACTATAATATCAGGAAATGAAAGTGCAGAAGGAGCACACACAGTGAACTGGAGAGGGCCCAGAAAATACCACTGAGAAACATGATGTTTTTCTCCTTAAAAATAATCAAAAAGGAGAGATGGTTGTTGGTTGTCCTGGGCAGAGACCTCAGGATGGATTTGGAAAACTGTCAGCAATCTGCTCCCCACAAAGATTCCAGGGTAACAAAGAAGGATGGGGAGATTTTAAGTGCTGCTACATACTACAGAGTAAGAGAAGCAATGGGCAAGGGTGAGAGGAGAGGAGAGATAGAAGAGGTCGAGTGAGGCGCAGCCCAAAGTTTATGCTTAAGGGGTGGGGCAAAGTCATGCTGTGGGGAGGGGGCAAGGATGGTGGTTGACTCCAGGATGATGGAGACCCCTGACGAGAGGTTCCTCCAGAGCAGGCTTCTTAGAGAACACAGCCTTGGCCCAGCCACCTGCCCCAAGAGGCACAGGTCCCCCCAGGAAGGCACATGATGGTTCTCTGGGAGGCGTGGGGAAAGCAGTCGTCGTGATCTATGTTCCAAAGCCAGCCAAGAATCATGCTTGGTCTCTTGCCATCTGGGAGCATCTAAGAGCCGTTAGAGACTGACTATGGGCCTTCTCTGCTCAGGGCCCTGGTCAGAGAATGTCTAGGTCGGGGAAGTCCTGAGAGGTCACCTGGCCCGACCCCAAATCTACAGAAAGGAAGAGATTTGTCTCCTAGGGGTAATAGTGCCTTTCCACCATTCAACAGTTTCTTCCCTTCCATCTGGGGGTTCTGTAGAAAACAGTGAGATTTTTTCCCCCTAGGATGTGAGAACCCTAGAACACCAGCTGCCCATCACATACTGCTACCCCATGGTGGCAGTTGCAGAGCAGAAGGCATGAAGATGTGTGTGTGTGTGTGTGTGTGTGTGTGTGTGTGTGTGTGTGTGTCTGTGTGTCTGCCTGTGTGTGGTAAGGGACTGAAACTGCCTGTACTTCCATCCATCCCTCCCTTACCACCTCCATCACAAAAGCAGCCCCTGAGAGCTGGATGGGACACATGTGTCCCCATGAGCTGCTGCCCTGGTGGCCCATGAGTTGCTGGACTCACATTTTAAAAACCTCCATATGGGCTGATCCCCTCCTACCCTTGCACTTAGCTCGGCTATTGGTTTTCAATTTTTAAGAATCCCCTAGAGAGCTTGTGAAGAATGCTGATTCCCAGGTCCTACCACTAGGTATTCTAGTTGGTAGATCTGGGGTGGGGTTCGGGATTCCACATTTTAACCATCTTTCTTGCAGCTCTTCCTGGGGTCGCCACAGATGTGAGATGTAGATTAGACTTTCCTGCCCCACGGCCCAGTGTCCTCCCCATCCCTGTGGCCATGATTGATTTATTCAGCTCTCCCTGTTCCATGGGCTGGCATTTCCACCTGGCTGCATCTTTCGTCCCGGTCCTTGACTCTCAGGCTCTGGGCTCATTACTGGAGCTTTTATCCGCAGCCCGAGCAAGCGAGTGAGCGGGCTGCGTGTCACCTGAGTGAAAGGCTGGAAACTAGGCCATCGTGCTTGGCCGAGCAGATCCCCCTTCTCCCAGCTGCTCCACTGCCGCCTCCTGTTGTGTCCCCACAGTGCCTGGGCCTTTAGGCATTCACCCTTCTCATCATGGAAGGAAGGCAGAGGCTCTGGGAGGGACCCCGATGAGGGACGCGGGGTGCCAGGATCTGAGGGATCTGTAGGGAGAGGGTGAGGGCCAGGAGGGAGCAGGTAGACAGACTGATAGGGGCAAGTCCTGGGGGGCAGCTGGATGCCAGACCAGAGGACCCAGGAGCCATTCTGGGTCCACCAGGGAGGCAGACCTCTTGGTCAGGGTTGGCCAGACTGGGATTCATTGCCCTCCCCCTTGGCCTTGCAAGAGTCAGGGTGGGGGACCCTGGGGTGAAAGGCTGCAATGTGGCCCACCCAGCCCAGTCTTTGGTGGTGTCTTCCCCTCACTGCCTCTCATCGTCATAGTCTTCATATTCTTCTCCTCGTACCCCTTCTTGTTTCTCTCTTCACCCCCCTCCTTTTTGTCGGTCTGTCTCTCTCCTGTCTTTGCCTTCTTACCTCTCTTTCCCTCTCTTTGTCCTCCCCTTATTCTCTCTGTATCTCTCGCATGACTCTGTGTCCTGTGTCTCACTGTCTGCGTGTCTCTGTCCCTCCCTCTTTCCCTCGCCTGTCTCCCTGGCTCAAGAATGACTACACTGGTTTACCTCCTCCGGACAGATGGTGTCCCTGTGTGGTTCAGTCATGCTGGATGCATAACTCCTGACTGACAGGGACCTGAAGGTGGGTCTCCAAGATGCTTTGTTCAGAGCTCATGTTCCACTGGGGAGGCGCTCTGGGAGGAGGCAACAGGAACTGCCAAGAAATCAGGCTGGACCTGGGGGACCCTACGACCAGTTGTCCATCTCAAATGCTCAGACACTGACATTGCCAGTTCTCATGCTTGGACCAAGTTCTTGCCACCCCCTCCCAGTCCCAGCCACTCACCCACACACTGTCCTATCCCGAGAAGGCTGGATTTGACCAAGCCAAGGACAGGCTCCCAGCCTGGCGATGCTCACGCTCCCGGATTTTGCGGGGTAGGGGAAAGAGAGTCCCTCCAGCCCTTCCCTCTCTAGGAGTTCTCAGTGATGTACTCTCCCCCTTGGTCTCCCTGAAAGGAGTGGGGGAGGCAGAAGACCAGGCTCAAGACCACCGCCATGTGAGTGTCTCCCCTTGCTTTCTCCTAAAAATTGGCAACAGAGCCAGGGCTGAGTTGAGATCTCTGCGCAGGAGCTGGGATGATGGCAGAAGTGGGGCCTTCTCACGGCTCATCCCTCTGCCCAGGCAGCCACTCAGCAAACGTTTCCTGAGTGGTGAGCTGGGCCCTGAGCCACAGGCTGGGCTCGTGCCTTCCGTGGGCTGGCAGGCAGGCAGTGAACAAGCCAGGGATGCCTGGGCCATGATGCTGTGGCAGAGTCTCCAGGAGCTATAGGAGTGGAGAGGGAGCTGCTCTGCTCCATAGGGCAGTGAGGGGCTGAGTAGGAAATGGCCAGGAGAGAGGAGATTGGAATAGAGCATAGTGCAGAAAGGGAGGAATCTGTCCTGAGAGCCTTGTTGGCACTTGTGAGCTTTTTCAATTCTCAGGGAGAATTAGGTCTGCAGCTTTGCCGGGCCTGGATTCCTGCCTTGCTGCTCACATTCCTGGGAACAGGCACCCCAGCAGCGGGTAAGGCAGGATGAGGTGGGAGCTGGACAGGCCCTGGTTCCAGACACCGTGGAAGGGTGGGCCCCAGGAGCAGGCCAAGCCAGATGAGTGAGGCTGCATAGTGGGGGTGACTGGTCTCTGCCCCCCACTTCCTCCTCCCCTCACACACTGAAAGGGGATATTCAGAGACAAACTCTCCAGGGTTAGAGGTGGCGTTTCAGAGGCGGAAGTGCCATTGGAGAGCAGGACTATCACCTCCCTTCTCTGAAGAGGAAAATGAAGCTCTAAGCAGTGAGTCTGTCACAAGATATTCATGGTTGGCCCAGGCCCAGAATCTGGCCATATTTTTCATTCTGTCCCCTCCCATGTTGATCCGATTTGTCATTTCCTCTCAATGGCCACAGCTTCCCCTCCGAGCTGGGGCTCCTTGGCTGTGAATGAAGGACCTGGGAGCCTACAGCAGAACTGGCAGGACAGTGCAGGAGGCCATTCAGTCACCTAGAAACCAAAATGGGACCAGGAAAGGGAAGCTAGGGAGACACACAGGCTCCTAACAGGCCTTGAAAGGATAGAAGAGTAAGTTGTATTTATGCACATCTGAAACCTTTGTTTGACCCTGAGAGGCTCTGAGGCTGAGAAGAAAGAGCTGGGCTTTGGAGGTTCAGCCTCTGCCCAGCTCCGTGTCTTGGGCACCCAGCAGCTGCTCTGGGCCTCAGCTGTGAATTGGAGATGACAATCAGCTGTTTGCTTCACAGGCCCTGTGTTAGAGGAGAGGTGTTAGAAATGGTCTATCAGGTGGTTAAAGGGAGACCCCTGGGGGGTGAATAAGGGAGAGGGGGGTCAGTCCCCTCCTAGTTGGTCCCAAGTCCCTGCCAAAAGTCCCTGCCCAAGCCCAGGAGGGTGGGGCCTTCACCCAGCATGGGCTGCCCCTTACTCTCAGCTCCAGTGAGTTGGGAGTTTAGGGGCCGGCCTCTCCTCCTGACCCTCCTCCCGCCACCCTCAGCTGCGTGGTGGACGAGATGGACTTCTCCAGCATGGAGCTGGATGAGGCCCTGCGCAAGTTCCAGGCGCACATCCGCGTGCAGGGGGAAGCCCAGAAGGTGGAGAGGCTCATAGAGGCCTTCAGGTAGGACCCCCTTCGGAGCCCCCTCCTTCAACACCCCTCAAAACACACACCTAGAGCATGAGGGAGGTAGAGCTGCTGTTGGGCCTGGGGAACAGGAGACGCTGGAGGGTCTGTCAGGAGCTGGGAGAAGCCCTCCTGGGGAGGCCGGAGCATGGGCTGGGCTGGATAGAAATGAGGAAAGGAAAGAAAAGGGACAGGACCCCTGGAGGTCTCCAAGCTGGAGCAGCACTGGGCCTCAGGTGGTCTGCATGCATCTCACTTATCCCCATCAACGAGTAGATTTTTATGGAGCATCTGTGCCAGGCTGGTACCGTAGGGGATCCGTGGGTGTGTGACACCTGCCCTGTCCCCTCAGTGAGGAAGAGGACCAGGCTGGGGGCAGATTGACAGATTGTGAGGGGAACCTACCTGGACCTAAACCCTGCAGAGAGCAGGGATACCTCACCTCACAGACCCCACTGCGGGAACTGGGAGAGTGGGGGTGGGACTCAGCCTCCACTCTGTCCCCCACCACAGCCAACGCTACTGCATGTGTAACCCTGAGGTGGTGCAGCAGTTCCACAACCCCGACACCATCTTCATCCTGGCCTTCGCCATCATCCTCCTTAACACTGACATGTACAGCCCCAACATTAAGCCTGACCGGAAGATGATGCTGGAGGACTTCATCCGAAACCTGCGAGGTGAGGAGGTGGGGCAGGAGGGGCGAGGCCTGGTCTGTTCAGGGTGAATTCTGTGAGTCTGAGCCAGGTCGTAGATGGTCACCCCACTGGCCAAGGGCGCTGGTCATGCATAGCAGCCTGAGAGAGTTGCTTGCATGCCAGGCATCTGGGGAGTTTCCAGGAACCACTGCTATGGCCCTGCACCAAGAGGCAAGGGCCCTTGGGCAATGGCCCTCACCCTCCATGGAACGTCGTCCCCTGGTTGACCTCTAGAACCCTGGCACCATAGCTGCCGCCTAGGTGGTACTAGCCCTTCCAACTCCGCACCTCATGGCAGCTTTTAGCTCTTGAGTCCATGTAAGGCAGCCTTGCAGATAACTTGTGGCATCTGCCAGCCAGGTCCCTGTCTAACTGATATAGTGCACCACCTGGCAGGGATCAAAGAAAGCTGGCAGGGTGTGATGTGTGTTCAATTTTTTTTTTCTTTTTTAGCATTTAAAACATAAAAGTTATGCACCAACATAATTTAATAAAGTTAAATAATTGTACAAGGCTTGCTGCAAAAATATCAGTTCCTACTCTTCTCATCACTCTCCTTTTTGGAGGCAACCAATGTTTAGCTTTTTTTGCTCTTTATTATGTTTCCCCTATGTCACTAAATAACATCCTTCTGTTTCTTTTTTTCTTATTCCTTTTTTTATTGGTATAAAAATACATACTGTCAGGTATATGAATCTGAGAGTTTGATGAATGTTTATATTCATATACACCTGTGTATTCACACAGATAGATATAGATCATGTCCATCACTTCAGGACATGCTCTCATGTCCCGTTCCATTCAATATCCCTGCCCAGGAGTAACAGCTCTTCTGGCCTTCCGTCACCACTGGTTAGTTGTATCCATTCTTGAACTAAATGGGATTACACAGTACATTTACTTTGGTATGTGTTTTCTTTCATACACTGTTACTTGTTCATTTAAAAAATTTTAAGTATTATCTCTACTAATTTCTGTCTTAATCTGTTCGGGCTGCTATAACAAAATACCACAGCCTGGGTAGCTTATACAACCAGAGGTACATGTTTCTCACAATGTTGGAGGCTGCAAGTCCAAGATCAAGGCAGACTTGGTGTCTGGTGAGAGCCCACTTCTTGGTTCTAGCTAACGCCTCCTCGCTGTGCCCTCACAGGGTGGAAAGGGCAAGGGAGCTCTGTGGGGTCTCTTTCATAAATGCACTAATCTCCTTCATGAGAACTCCGCCCTCATGACTTAAAACACCTTCTAAAGGCCCCACTTCCTAATACCATCACCTGTGGCATTAGGATTTCAAAATACGAATTTGGCAGGGACTCAAACATTCACACCATAGCAGTTCCCCATAAGGAATATAAGGGTTTGACTCTCTTTTATCCACCTTCCCCAACCATCCCCACTAAAACTGTGTTGCAGCCCCGTGCTCTCTGACTAGCATCATTTCTGTGACACCAGTGTTTATGGTATTAACACTAGGTAAACACAATCGAAAGCTGAGTCTTGAAGTATAGAATGATGACAAATGTTTTCTATTTCTATTTTCGTTGGAGTGAATACTTGTGCTCTTTGTCTACCTGCTGTGCTCTATGTACCTGCCATTAATTCATCTCCAAACTCTCCACTCTAAGTGTCAAGTTCCTCTCAACACATCGAGCCCCAGGAGGTATTCCATGAGTTTCATCTTCTTGGAGCTGTCTCCAGTTCTGCTCTGATCTGGACAGCTGCCCAGCTATCACCCTGGTATTTCCCTCCACCATCGTCTGGGGCTCTCCTTCACCTTGCTCCTGTGTTAGATTCTTGTTCCTTAGATTTCATAGTTCCTTCTTTGAGAGAGAAAAGGTACACTCCCTTTTATCAGAGAAACATTGGAGGCAAATATTTTGAGATCTTGTGTGTCTGAATGTTTCTTTTTCTATCATCACTCTTGATTGGGAGTTTGGATGGATATAGAATTCTATTGGGTTGTCGGAAAAGTCATGATACATTTTTGCAACGAAAAACATAGAAAAAAATACATCATGACTTTTCCAACAACCCAGTAGATTGGAAGCTTTGAGCTTAAAATTGTGAAGGCATTGTCTTTTGGCTGCCAATGCTAAAGAATGCTTTGTCATTCCAATTCCTGACCTTTTGCTATTATTTTTTTCTTGCTCTCCTGAAAATTTATAGATTCTTCTCTTGTCCTTTGTGTTCTGAAGTTTTGTGATGAGGTGCCTTGCTATGGTTCTTTTTTTGTCTATTGTGCTAGGCGCTGTATAGGTCCTCAGTCTAAAAACAAAAGGAAAGTTTTCTAAATATTGTATTTGTTCATTTTCCCCCTTGATTTTCTCTGTACTGTCTTTCTGAAACTCCTATTATTCAGATGTTATTCTAGTTTGGTCCTCTAATTTTTATAGTTTTCTGTCTTCCATCTTTGTCTTCTTGTTAACTTTCTCGAAGTCATCCCTCTGCTTTGTCAAGCAAGTCTCCTAAGTGTTTCATTTCTGTTGTCATAGTTTTCATTTTCAATATTTTTTTTGTTCTCTACGTGTTCTTCTTTTATAGCATTTACTCTTGTTTTGTAGAGCAATATCTCCTTATGCATTTCTGAAGATATTAATGTATTTTCATTTGTTTGTTTGTTTTAGTTTTTCCTGCTTGCCTCTATTTCATCTGGATTTTTGTTTTCTGTTTTTCCCATGCTTCTTTCTCTTTCATGGTATAGACTTTTCATATGTAGTCAATGAAACTTGGTTGTTCATTCATATTTCAAAGTGAACCACTAAATGGCTGATTAAAAACTCTGAGTATGGATGGGACTTGTTGACTGGTGGGCTTTATCATAGGATGGTTTAGTTGAGCTGTTTCACTGAGGGACTCCGACTGCAGTATCTTTAGATGTTTTCTCTTGTGCTGGTTGATTCTAGAAGAGAAATATCCAATCTATTGCCCAGAGCATATAAGTCTGGCTGCCAACATTTTGAGATATTTGTTGGTAAATAGGGTTGAGGGGGGTCTCTTAATACATAGACATAGCTCCAGCTCCCAGTTTTCAGCCCAGACTCCCACCTTTGGCAGGGCTTGGGGGTCCCCCAGCCCGAAGTTTCTGGTTCATCCCTTCCGGAGGATTAACCCTCAGTGTTCTGAAATGGAAGAAGGGATAGAAAAATCTAAATGCTTTCTAGACTGCTTTTCAGCCTATTTTCTTGTTTCTAGCCCAGCTTCACCTGCACTTTAAGGGATCCTATTGCCACCAATTCCAGAGCCCTTTGGTGGTTCTGTGGTGAGTTGAGTGGCTTCAACCTCTCTGTTGGTTTCAGGCTCCACTTTCTCAGCGTTGCTAATCCATCCACTCATTCATCCGCTTTCCAGGCCACATGGTGTCATTGCTTCTTCCCCTGTTCTTTTTGTCTTTGTGAGTGTAGCCTGTTTTTCTTTTATTAATTGGGTAACAGTGTGTTTTTCCAGGACTCATCAGCTCCAAGTCAAGTAGTTGTTTCAATCTAGTGTGGAGGGTGCAGCTCAGGATGGCCCATGTGGGCATCGAACCAGCAACCTTGATGTTATGAACATTGCGCTTTAACCAACTGAGCTGACTGGCCACCCCAAGGGTGTAGCCTTTTTAAAAAATTCCTTTTTACCAGAATATTCAGAAGGAGCAAGTGGTGCAACCTGCCATCTTTTCCTGGGAGCCTCTGAATATTCAGTCTTGATGCCTGCTTTTTTCTTGCCCCCAGGGGTGCTGCATCACTCATTTTCCCACCTTTAAGAACCAAGTACAGAGCCGGCCAAGTGGTTCGTTGGTTAAGAGTTGGCTTGGGATACCAGTTCTGAGCAGCAAGGTGCCAGTTTGGATCCCACATGAGGGTCAGTGACATGGCCCTCTACAGCTAAGATGGTGAACAACACCATTGACCTGGAGCTGGGCTGCTGTGAGTTGTGGGCGTAGGCTGCAGTGGGGCTGGCCGGCAGCTAGTGTGCACTTTCGAGATTTGCTGTGAACTGCCATGAGCAGCTGTCCAATGGCCGATGAGCGTCTGCCTCACCCGGAAAGAGAGCAACAATAATACCAACGTGGGCCAGTGAAGCGGCGTCCTCCACAACCAGACTGAAGAACAAAAGGACAGCAACTTGTCTGTTCCCCTTCCCCGATTCCCCACTGTAAAAAAAAAAAAAAAAAAAGGACCAAGTACAGATGTGGAAGAAACAAGGTCAACACAGAGAAGTACTCATATAAGGCGAATGACCTCTCAGCCATTAGAAAAACTCCTTTAAAGACACTTGCCAAATTATTTTCAATTTTCCCCCTGTTATCAAAGAAGCTTATAGTCATTAAAAAAGATTTAGAAAAAGTAGAAATTTTTAATGACCTCTATTTCTGCTTCCCAAGAAATTTATTTCCATGTTGATATATTCCCTGCTAGTAATTTCTGTTACCAGAGTTTTGTCATTACTAAGAAGTAGGAGATGGGTAGAGGGTCTCCTTACCTGCATTGCTACAGAGAGCAGCCCTGCTCCTCTTCACTCAACATCTAACACCCCCATGCTCCCAGTGAGGGGAGAATCTTATTATCCATTCAACAACTAATCATTGAGCACCATGCTCCCTACTGGAAGGGCCTGAGAAGGGGAAGATCCAGAAGAGAACAAGACAGAACATTGAACTTCAATATGCTCTCGTGGTGGGGTGGGGAGGGGAGGTTAGACCAATAAATGGAGGACTTGAGAACTGAAGAAGCATAGGCATGCAGCGGGAACGTGGAGGCTGTATTTGGAGATGAGGAAAGAGGCCTGGGAGGTGGGAGTGGAGGTTCTAGTTATGGGACAGCAGGAGATGAGGCTAGAAATGTGTGTTGGAGCCATATTATAGTAGTTCGGGCCTGGCTAACGAGTTTTCCCTTAATTTAATGGATATGGGATCTAGCCATTGAAGGCTTTGGAACAGGGACAGGGCAAAATTGAGGCCACTCTTTAGGACCATCAGTCGATAGTGGGCTTCTCCTTTCTGGCTCCAGGCTCTGACACCTCTTTCCTCCACCTCATTTCCCACACTCTAGGTGTGGATGATGGTGCCGACATCCCTAGGGAGCTGGTGGTAGGTATCTACGAAAGGATACAGCAGAAGGAGCTCAAGTCCAATGAGGACCACGTCACGTACGTCACCAAGGTGGAGAAGTCCATCGTCGGCATGAAGACAGTAAGTGCCCGCTGCGGAACAGCACTCTCTCTGTGGATGTCACTTCCTCTCCTGTGGCTGCTGAGCACCCCCATATCCCCTTTGCTTTCATTTCTTTCTTCCTAACAGGTCCCATTCTCCTCCTTGCCTTCCAAAAACATTTTTCCATTACCCGTGCACTTAATAGTTACTGAATTCCTATTTTGTGTCGGGCACTGCAACCTCTTTTTTTCCCTTGCCTACTTCCGTCGTTGCCTCTTGCTCCCAGCTACTGCAGCAGGAGAGACTGAGGTGAGATGCCAGGAAAGACTGCCCAGTGCTCTAGGGTTGAAGCATCTGGATGGCCAGATAGGGGGGTTTAGCATGTGATGCATACCGGGCATTCCTGGATGGTCCTACTGAATAGATGACAGGAAGTGGCCTAACATGGGCTCTAGACTGTGGTGTCTCAAACCATTAGGGTGCCCCTGAGTATTGCCTGTGTTGCAGGCAGTATGTTCAGGTTTGCAGTGGGTTTGTTTGTTTGTTTGTTTGTTTGTTTGTTTGTTTCTTTTTGAGGGCAGTGTCACTGGCCCTCACATGTGGGACCTGAACCGGGGCCGCTGGCTTCTAAAACCAGCACTTAACCACCGCGCCACTCGGCCCGCCCTGCAGTGGTTTTTAAGATGAGCATTATCTATAGTTTACTACTCTACCTATATGCCAGCAGAAGCTCTTTACACCAAAAATCTAAAGGATGTGAAGTGGAATCCGTCTCCATTTCTTCCTCCCTGGATTGCTGACTCGGGGGCACTTTGGGGACCTCATCTAAGGCTGTGCACTGGCTCCCCTGCCCAGTCTGTGCAGGGACCACCCTTTTCTGCCCAGAGCCTGAATTGCTGAGTTTTTAGCATCTGATTGTCAAACTCCACTGGAGTAGATTGTTTTACACCCTGGAGCAGATTTGAGGTGTTCCTGTGGTCCTCTCTCTCTTGCATACTTGTGTTTAGGTGTGTCACAGAGAAAGGGTTCGGAGTAACATCTTGCAGGCCATGCCTGGGATGTGGGGTGCCCTCAAGAAGGTCTTGGAGGGAAACAGATTGACAACTGGACATTAACAGTCTGAAAGTGCTTATTTACCATCTCCTCATCCCTTTATCTCCTCGTTTATTCCAGCATAACGAGCCCTTCGCCCTCAGTTTTGTTCCCTAAGAAGCATTATGAAAGGGAAAGAGCCCCAGTGAGGAGAGAGGAGGTTTAGGGTCAAGTTCAAGCCCTGAGATAGAGCCCTCCACCTGCTCTTCTGGGAAATGGGTGCTGTGGGCTGGAGTGGGCCGGGAGCTCAGGGCACATCCTGCTGAGCACATGCCTCCCCCCAGGTGCTGTCAGTGCCCCATCGCCGCCTGGTCTGCTGCAGCCGGCTCTTTGAGGTGACAGACGTGAACAAGCTGCAGAAGCAGGCCGCACACCAGAGGGAGGTGTTCCTCTTCAACGACCTGCTGGTGGTGAGCGGACTGGCTGCAGGGCACCTGCTGCCTTGCTCAGCGTCAACAGGGGCCCCAAAAAGGGATGGATGGAGAGGGGCCCCTCAGAATTCACACCAAATGCTATATACACAATGGACTTTCACATCATGGGGTGTGAGTAGCTCAGGCAGAGAGGATCATTCTTACTTTATAAATTATGAAACCGAGGCACAGAGAGGTTAAATGATCTGTCCATAGTGCCGCAGTCACAGTGGAAATGAACTAGATCCCAGATCCTCCTCCTTGTCATAGGAACATGGGGCAGGGGTGCACTTCATGTCCCACAGCTGGGGATGGGGCGCACGTGGGCCTGCACAGAGCGTGCGCTGTCCCTGGGCCTGGGTGGATGCGGAGGGAGGGGGCTTGCGTGTGTGCGTGTGCATGCACATCTGTGTGATGCTCATTCTTTGCTCTTTGAAAACAGGTATCCATTCCACAAATAATTAATGAAGTCCAGGCATTGTTCTAAGTGCTGGGAAACAGTGGTGAATAGGATTTGGTTTCTGTCTTTCCTTTGTACCCCACATCCTCTCTATCCATGAATCATGTAGGCACTACCGCTAAAATTATCCCAAATCTCATGATCCCGCACTAAGGACCATCTTCCATAGAGCCAGGAGTGCTCCTTCTAGAGTGCAAATCAGGCTTGTCTGCCATGCTGCAGACCCTACCCTGGCTTCCTGTGCAGGAGCAGGAAGTCCTGCCTCCCCGCCTAGGGGCCTGCAGGACCTCTGACCTCATTCCCTGGCTCCTCTCCTTGTGGCTCAGGCACCTTGCATACAGCTGCCTCCCATGGGCCAGGCTCATTCCATCTCAGGCCTTTGTTCTTGCTGCTCCTTCCGCTAAAAAAAACGCTCCTCCCCCTACCCCCACCTTCGCTCCACCGCCTCCCCCTCTTCATTCAGGTCTCAGTTCAAACATCCCCTTTTCACACAGGCCTTCCCTGTCTACCTAGTAAGGGAGGCTGCCCAGCCACCGTCTGATCCTTACCCTATTTTGTTTTCTTGAAAACACTTCTCAGTTTCTGAAATTACCTTATTTCTTTATCCATTTCTTCACTTTTATTTTCTTTCTTTATTTCTTTTTTTAAATTAGGGATTTGGGGAGGTGAACAGTATTGGGGAATTGGGGGAAGGGACCAGCCAAGTTGATGTTCTTCAATCTTAGTTGTGGAGGGCGCCAGTCACCATCTGGCTTACTGTAGACAGCTTGTGGCCTCTAAGCTCAAGGTGCTGTGCTACAATCTTAGTTGCGGGTGGGCATAGCTACCATCCCATGCTGGAGTCAAACCAGCAGCCTTGTTGTTAAGAGCACACCCTCTATCCACTGAGCCATCTGGGTGGCAGTTCGGCCCAAGGTGCCCAATTCAGTCTTAGCTGCAGGCGGGCATAGCCCACCATTGAATAGGCAGTCTTGCTGTTAGGAGCTCGTGCTCTCACCAGCTGAGCCATCCTGCCACCTGTTGGCAGCTCAGTGGCAGCTCAGCTTGGGCGCAGCGTCACTGGCCCATGTGGGAATCAAACTGACGGCCCTGTTGCTCAGAGCTCGCACTCTTAAGCTAACTCTTAACCAACTGAGCCACTCGGCTGGCCCCACTTTTATTTTCTTATTATGCTTTATTGACTCTGATGGTCTTCCTCCACTGTAACATAAGCGCCCTGAGGGCAGGGCTCTCCCTGTCTCCCATTCTCCTTTGTCTCCAGAGTCCAGCTCATATTAAGTGCTGCAGAAACGTTTGTGTACTGAGCAATTGGCTGGTGGAGCTTTCATTTTAGAGAGGGAGGTTTTTTGTTTTTGTTTTTAAAGGATTAAGAAAACAAATAAATAAGATAATATCATACTGAGAGGAAGATGCTATGAAGACAATAAAACAGGGTAATAGGATATAGAATGCCTAGAGTTAAGAAGGACTTTTTTGTTTATTTTGTTTTTGTCTCTTTTTAAATAGGATGGTCAAGGAAGGAATCTCTAAGGAGGTAGCATTTGAGTTAAGATCTAAGTAATGAGAGTAATCCAGCCATGAAAAGAGCTACAGGGAGAGTTGTGGAAAGGGTATAGCATGTGCAGAGGGCCTGCGGTGAACTGATCCTGCTCTGTTCAGCTACGGCAATGAGACAGCATAGCTTGAGCACAAGCCATAGTAAGGCAGGGACCAGATCAGGTGGGGCAGGAAGTATGGACTGGCTTCTTTAAGTGTAGTGGGAGTAGCCACCAGAGGGTTTCATGTAGGAAAATAAAAAACATTTTGATACAGTGGGTGTTTCTATGTGTGAGTGTGTACATGTATGTGTGTGCACGTATCTTAAGTATATAAGTGTGCACGATGTGCATGTATCTGTGTGTGTGTGTTTGGGGCGTGTTCATGATTGTCCCTGGGAGCTCCAGGTGTGCGCATGCGTGTGAACACCATCAGTGCTTCTCTATCTCCCTTTCTTGGACAGATCCTCAAGCTTTGCCCGAAGAAGAAGAGCTCCTCCACATACACCTTCTGCAAGTCAGTTGGCTTGCTGGGCATGCAGTTCCACCTCTTTGAGAATGAGTGTAAGTCTCAGTGGGCCCCGGAGACGTAGCAGAGGGTGCTTGGGAGGAAGCTGAGGGTTGTAGGAGGGTGGAAGGGGCTAGCCTGCTGGGCTGGCCCCAACCTCACCTGCTGCTACTGACCACCCATGGGCCTGGGGTCTGGTTTCCAGATTACTCTCATGGCATTACCCTGGTGACCCCGCTCTCGGGCTCTGAAAAGAAGCAGGTGCTGCATTTCTGTGCCCTGGGCTCGGACGAGATGCAGAAGTTCGTGGAGGACCTGAAGGAGTCCATTGCTGAAGTGATGGAGCTGGAGCAGATCCGGATAGAGTGTAAGGACACAGGGCTCCCCAGGGTCATGAGGTGGTTGGCAGGGAGGGGTCCAGCTGTTGATCAGTTGGCCTGGAGACAGGCATGACTCTGACTCCTTCCCCCACTTCGGGGTGCGTGTGAGGTGAGCCAAGGACCCTCCTGCCATCCAAACCCTCACCCATCCCCAGCCCACGGCACCATCCCGGCCCCATGTGGGTGCCCTGCTCTTCATGTTTCTTCACAATTAAAGTGAATAGGCTAGAGCATGCACACGTGTGTGCACACCTAGCCAGGCCGGGGGTGGGGGGACAGCGTATGGGCCCCTTGGAACAGAGAGCTCGAATGGGTTTGACCAGGACAACTGCATGAGCCGACCAAGGTGGGCAGGCAGACCAAAGAGGCCTAGGGCCCAGGCCTTTCTTTCCCACCAGACTGCCTTGTACGGCCTCTTCCCTGGATCTAGCCCAGGTTCACATACTATGTCTGATACTTCATTTCTTTCATCTCAAATCGTGCCCTCCCCACCCCCTCTCAACTTTATTTTTTATAATATTGTCTTTTTGAAAAGCCCGGGCTGGTTTTCTGACTGTCCCTCATCTTAGAGTTGGCTTTCTGTTCCTCTAAGGAATGCCTTGATTCTGGATTGGTCCAATTCAGGCATTTTAGAAAATAAGTCTGGTGGTTACCGGTTGCTTTTTGGTTTAAGAAAAAAGCAGTGATGACCTGCAACCTATGCCCATTTGCAAGCTTTTCTTGTTTAACTAGTGTGTTGGCTCCAGATAGCCTTTAAGACAATTGAATAAGAATGGATTCAGAAATTAAAACAAAAAATAAAAATAGACTTCAGGTCTGCCTTATATGGCCACTTAGTTGAAAAGTATTTCTAAATTCACGTAAATCCATTAGGCAACAGGAAAGGCAGTGGGAGTTTTTGAGCAGGGGGCCAGTATGACAGAGTGGTACTTTGTTTTTCTAAAGATTTTATTGGGGAATTGGGGGAGGGGAACAGCGTTGGGGAATCAGGGAAGGGGAACAGACAAGTTGCTGTCTTTTTGTTCTTCAGTCTAGTTGTGGAGGACTGCTTCACTGACCCATGTTGTTATCATCATTGCGCTCTTCCCAGGTTAGGCAGATCAGTCGCCGGCCTCTGGACGGCCGCTCATGCTGGCTGCCAGCCACTCACTGTAGCCTGTGGCAGCCCACTGCAGCAGGGGCTGCAGTTATGCCGTCCCGGGGACTCAGCAGCCCAGCTCTGGATGGAGCTGTTGTTCACCTTCTTAGCTGTAGAGGGCAGTGTCACTGGCCCTCATATGTGGGATCCAAATCGGGGCCACTGGCATCCCAAGCCAGCTCTTACCCAACATGGCACTCAGTCGGCCCCAGAGAGGAACGTTTTAATCAGGGTCATGGGTCCCCTACTGTGTGGTAGGCAGTTTGTTTACATTCCACTCATCCTCACAGTGGTGCTGCAAAGTAGGTGCATTGTCCCCATTTGACAGGTAAGACTCAGAGAGGTTAGGAGGTGTGTCCAAGGTCATGCATATCAGAAGCAGAGGAGCTGGAATTTGCATGTAAGTCTGATTTCCAGGTTCATGTACTTTCTACTCAGTGAGAGAAGAGGCTTTGTTGACAGTTTCCTAAGAAATCAACTAAATCAGGTTAAAACAAAAACTGACCAGAACAGCCTATATAACAGGTAACTGCTTGGGTGGAGCGGGTGTATAAACTCCCTTTCTACACTCCGTTGGCCTACCTGAGTTCAACAGTATAACAAAAAGGGCTGGCTGGATACTCAGAGATGCCACCTCGGCTGCTGACCTTAAACATTCTCAAGGGCACACCCTGAAATGGCCTCACCTCTCTCATTGTCAAAATGTCACAGATGGCTCCACACAGCCCTGGGGAGCCAGAGTGGGCCAATGGACACCAGCATTGCTGCAAGAGGCACGTTTTCCCCCATCAGCCTGGGAACAGCACATCCTCTCTCTCCCCAAAGTACAAATGGGTAGATATTGCCAGAATCTGTATGTCAACAGAAGCATGTCCCCTCCTGCTGTCTGGAGGGCAGGGGAGCAGGGAGAGAGGCTCATACCTGGCTCTTATTCTTCAGATGGAGAGGGAGGGAAGGAGAAGCTGAGGAAAGATGCAGGGCTGGTCAGGGAGGCAGGGAGAAAGGAGAAAACAGAAAGGAGCAGCAGCCACCATTTACTGAGCACCAACTTGTGCCCAGGCCTGGGCTGAATGCTGAACCTATTGTGTTATTTAATTCTTGCCACAGAGGTGAGTAGTGTGTCCTCATTTTACAAATAAGGAAACCGAGTCTAACAGAGCTTAACAAAGTTGTCCAAGTTCACAGAGTCAGTGACAAAATGAGATCTGCCCCCAGGTTCCTTGGACTCCCTGCCTGTAACTACGATGATGATCCCTCCAAAGCCAAGAGATCCCATCTGTGGGGAGAGGGACGCCTCTTGGTTCAGGAAAAATACTTCCTATTGATTGATGGTGCCATCCAGGCAAATCAGGACAAATTGTTTTGGTTTTGGGGTTTGCAGTCTGGTGTCCCTGGATTACAGACAACCAAAGAGGCAGAAAATGGGACCCAGGAGAGTTGCTTTAATAAAAGGAACTTGAGTTATGTCTCCTGGAAAAGAGAAGCTGAAGAAGTGATTAAATAATGCCTGTCAAGTCTCCAAGGATGTAACTGGCAGTTCTCTGGTAGCACTGAGAGAAGAACAAGGGGGAACAGGCTTACAGTCTAGTGGGAGAAATTCAAGTTGATACCAAGACAGACGCCCTGCCCTGCAGGCTGTGCAGCACCAGCTAGACTGTAAGGCCCTCGGGCCCTTGGGATCTCTCCTGCAGAGAACTCTGAAACCTCCAGAGAAGCGCAGTGGGCAAGAGCGGCTCAGTCCCACAGGGAGCACTGTCACCAGCCATTGCTGAAGTCTGCTGTGCCAAGTGATCCTCACACATTGTAATAAAAGCTACTATTTATTGAGCACTTGGCGCAAGCCAGGCCATGTGCTAAGTGCCTTAGTGTATTTCCTCATGTAATCCTCTTAATGACACTTTGAAGTGGTCCTGCTGCCCCTCAAGTGACACATGAAGTATGCCTAAAGCTCCTCAGCTAGGAAATATCAGAACCAGGATTCAAACCCAAACAGCCCACCTTCTTCCTCTTAACCTCTTCTACTGCCTCTCTGACATTCAAGCAGGCACTGTCATCCCCATAAGCAGATGAAGAAACGAAGGCGCTTGCAGGGCTTTTAACTTGCCATGAAGCGGGGTGCCAGACTCTGAGGCTCATGCTTTGTGGCATGCGTTAGGGATTTGTCCTCTTCCTGCTCTCCCTGTCCCCTCATTTCTCTTCCCCTCCATGTGGTGGAGGTGAGGGTTCCTCTGTTCATGAGCCTCTCCATTCCCTAGGGGAACTGGAGAAGCATCAGGGAGCAAAGACACTCTCCTTCAAGTCTGGAGGAGCCCAGGTGGACGCACAGTCGAAGCAGGGATCGCCTACAGGTGAGCCTGGGCCCCGCCCGAGAGTTCCAAACCCCAGGCCTGACTGGCCGAGGCCCAGGCCACGTAGAAGCCACTCGCTGCCCCTGGGCTCGGGGTCCTGGGACATGTGGGTGAGGGAAGTGCTCATGGCCATGGCCATTTCTTCCTGCTGAGGAGCTCCAGGCTCAACCTCACGGGGCCGTAGGAGTGGGAGTGAGGAGGAAGGGGAGAGGCTGCACTAAGGCCCAGGGTCCACGCAAGACAGCACTGTCCACCCTGGGAGCCAGGCCAAAAGCCCTGATCACCTGCCCAGGGAGGATGTCTTCTACCCTCCCACACCTGTGCTGTCTGAAGACTGCTGGCTCATGTGGGTGACTGAATCCTTCACTCCTGATGAATGAAACCAGCTTCAGGCTTTGTGCCCACTTTGGCCACGTTCTCTAGACCCGCTTCCTTCCTCCCACTGACAGCTTCCTGCCTCCCTTCCCCTTGTCTTCCTCTTACCCCTGCCTGCAGGGAGCACAAGAAGAGTTACCTCCACCTTCACTCCACTAGTCCCAAGCGAAAAAGAATTTGAAGGAGAGGTGGCATGAGAATTAAATCCCATCCCAACAAAACCCCAGCAAACTCCTCAGAACTGTGCACTCATTAATTAACTCAGATATTTAGTCTTACATTTAACAAATATGTATCGAATGCCTGCCCTGTGCCCCGTGCTAAGCACTGGAAAGCCAGGACCCAGCAAGGCATCAGCGTGAGCTGAGAAACTCCAGCGGGTTTCTTGCTGGCCCACCGCCCTCAGTGACAGCCAGGATGCCATGATGCTGTGACAGACAGTATCACAGAATGGGTCAGACCAACTGAGAGACATCACTCATTTTCCAACCAGGACTTAGGGCTCTTTTAGCTGCATGGAGATTCTCACTATGATGTCATCTTCCGTGAATGGGTTTGACCAGCCATTATGCATTCATGATTCTCACCCCACTGCCTGATTTTCAGTCGGCGCTTCATTTCTATCAGGTCACAGCATTTGGGTCACTGCTTGTTTTCACAGCTGTTTAAACTCCAGAGCCGAATCTCAGCTGTGACTGATTCCCTGACAGCCCACCACACACTCTGCACCCCAACCTGCCTCTCTGAAGCTGCAGCCCCTGGTCACACCAGGATGCCCATCTTTGGGGCCCTGTCTGTCAGGTGCCTCCACATGGGGTGCTTCTTGGTCCCAAACACTGGCACAGCTCCCTCTTGGTGCCACAGAAAGCAGAAGGATGAGCACAGCTTGGGAATTGCCAACCACCACCCCCTGCCGCCCCCCATGTGTGAGAAATCAGAGGGGCTCCAGCAGAGGGGCCCCAGGATGCATGCTGTGCAGGGGGTGACAGAGCCAGAAAAACTCATCAACCTGTCCCTGGGGGTCTAAAGGATCCCTGGTGCTGAGCCAGGCCAGTCAGGACACACTTGTGGCAATTACAGAGCCATTATCGGCTCAGGTGAGCGCCAGGCCCTGTGGTGGGTGCCATATAGGTTTCAGCTCACTGAATCCTCACTAGTTGGCTAAGCAGCAGGAATAGGAACAAAAAAAGAAATGTGGCCCCTCCCTCGAGGAGCCTGTATTGGAAGGAGCCTGATTAACGTGGTGCCTATGCCCAGTAGAGCCTTCCTTGTGTTTCTGGGAGCCAAAACCCAATGCCAGCTCATAACCAACTCACACAGTCCATGTCAGGAAGGCTTTAACTGTGGGTAAATTAGACTCAACAATGCCCACATTAGAAGGGATGTCAGAGATCTGGTCTGTGGAGGCCCAGAGAGGTGTATCTTGCCCAAGGTTACACAGCTATTAAGTGGAAGAACTGAGCTCTAACTGCCAGTCCACTGTTCCCCGGTGGTGAATCTCAGCGAGGAGTGAGTCTCACCACCCACACCCTATAATTGCAGGCATGCTCAGTTTGGGGGTGTGGTGGGGGGCAGGGATTTGTATTGGGAAGGGTGGAGAATGAGCCCTGTGCTCTTTGCATTCAAAGCCAAAAGGGAAGCTGCCCTGGGGGAAAGGCCTGCAGACAGCACTGTGGAGGTAAGTGGCGGCCTGGTTGCCCAGGTGAGTGATTCTGTGCCCCCGCTTGTCATTCTTCTTACCGTCTCTGTTGTTTCTCTTCTCAGGTATTAATCAATGCCTCCCCAGCCCGACTCACCATTTTACCAATTTCAAGAGATACAATTAAAAGTTACTGCTAGCATGGGTAATGACACTGTTCCAGCGCCTAGCTAAGCTGCAGCACTTTCTCCCACCCCCCAGCCTGACCTGCCCCAGCTGATAGCCCTCCAGGTCCCAGCCCCCAGACTAACACCATGCAGATGAAGCCCACGCACCTCCACTGTGATTCCTTCCACACCCCCAAACCCACGTCCTCCGCACACTGCTCAGTGATCCCCCAGTACCTGCCATATCAGAGAATCCAATATTCCCCCTCCCTCAAGTCCTCCTGTCCTGCCCTGTGTGAGGGAGCCTGGACCCCCCTGGAAAGTCACACCTTCTAGGATGGACCCTGCCCTCCCAGATGCCTCTTATGGAAGTTGGAGACTTGAGAGTGGGGACAGCTGGGAGGGTGGGGCTTCTCCCTGGAACAGCTGGTCTATCTGGAAAGCTGGCCATGGAGTAGGAATGTGTGCAGGAGAAAATGAGACAGCATAGGACTTGGGTTGTCTTAGGTGTCTTTCTGGAGGAAGCGCTGATCTATCTGAAGACTCTCCATGTTGGAGGGAAGGGCAGCCCGTCCTCAAGCCACATAGGAAGAGACTGGGGAAGTGGCAGCAACAGCTGGTTCTTCCCAGGCTCCAAAAGTATCACGTGGGAGGCATGCAGTTGCCCCTGCAAGCCTTGCTGGGCCCCAGTCCTCCTGCACTGGCTCCCCTCAAACCCCAATGAGCCCCTCACTCCTTTTCTGCCAGGCCTCCAGGGACTACTAGCTGCTCACACAAACACCTCCTTTCCCAAACCCCCTCCAAGCTGGAGGAGCCTCCACTTAGAGGTCTGAGGGAGGAGCGCTGCCTACAGCCTCAGATTGGGGAAGCCCTAGGATACTCCAGGGGAGCCCAGTTCCTTCTCTGTCCCTGTGGCCCCCCACCCCCCCACACACACACCTGTGTCTGGAGGAGGCACCTTTACTCGGAGGAGCTTCCTGCCCCAGCAGCTGACAAGCCCCCAGGGTGGGTATTCCATCCCCTGTCCTCTCCTCTCCCCATTTTCCTGCAGCTGCCCATTCTGTAGCCTTGCAGATAAACACACAGTTACCAGCCCTCCCATTTGTTCTGCTAGCCCTCCCTTTGCCTTAGCTTGACCTGCATAGGGAGGACAAGTAATCCGATGCCCCGTTCTCCCCTCCCACCCTGCCAGGAGGGTCATGTGGCTATCTGCAAGGCTGCCCCTCCCGGCTAGCCCCAGGGCCCTGCCAGTCCCTGCTTCCCTGCACAGAGGGCAGCCTCACTGCCCTGGCCTCTCAGCTGAATTCCCAGCTCTCTTGTCCTCTGCCCTCTCTCTGTCATTCTGTCATTGCCGGGCCAAGCCCCTCTGGCAGGCGCTTCTCCATCTTCTCCGAGCTGTTCTGAGCTGCTACTCATGTCCCATCGTCAATCTCTCAGTCTCTCTCTCTCTCTCTCTCTCTCTCTCTCTCTCTCTCATCAGCAGGAAGGTGAGAAGGAGGTCACAATGAGAGAATGTTTTGCTGTCATTTCCTGCTTTTCACTTACTATTAAAAATAAGGGATCAGGCTGAGGTGCGGAGGAGTGGGATGAGACAGTGGAGGTTGAATCAGAAAGCAGGAGGTGGAGAGAGGAGGAGCAAGATGAAGCCAAGAGCTGTGGGCCACGTGGGGGACAGCTGGGAGGAAGAGGGAGGAGGCTCAGTGAGTCTGAACTAGGGCAGCTAGGCATTTGCCTGCAGAGGGGCAGCCATAGTCTCAGGGGAGAGAGCAGAAGAGACACAACACCATCCTTGCTGCCTCAGCCACTTTTCTTTTGGGGAATAACTCAGAAAACAAGCAAGTGGGGAAAGGAGCCAGTCCCCTCCAGCAGCGATGGACAGAGGCCTTCTGCCTGAATGAGGATCACAGAGGGCTCCCCAGGAGGAAGGTGGGCCCCAGCCATGCTCTCTGCCTGCCCTGTCTTGGCAAAGCAGTGAGGGGTCTAGGGGCTCCTTTGTTAGCTTGGGGGCATCTCAGTGCTACCAAGGCTGCAGGTTGAGAATGAAGAGTAAAGCTTGTAACAAGCTGAGTATGGCACGAGGGGCTTGTGAATATTGAAGGGAAGAGAAAGAAAGGGGGCTTGGGGAGCCATGGAGAGAGACGCAGCCCACTGGAAGTGCACAGACCTGGGAATGGGGGGAGTCCCTGCAGTTGCACCTTTTGCCAAGTGGGCTAAGGATCTGCTGGTTTAGAGCCCTGAGATAGTTTGGGGCTGAGCCACGCTGGTCTAGGCCTGGGGATAAGGTCCCCTCCCTGCAGCCTGGATCCCCACTGCCGTGCTCTGAGCAGCTGGTCCTGGGTTATGGTACCAAGGAAAGTAGGAGGCATCCTCAGAGGGGCCACCCCCCAAAGGGGCTCAGGTGTCAGAAGGAGGTTGTGGTATGTCATATCTACAGCCTGGGAGCTTCGGGGTAAGGAATTAAACCCCTCTCCTTCCAAAATCCTTTAGCCTCTCTTCCACCCATTTCTTTCCCCTTCCCTACTAGCAAGAGGAATCTAGGCTAGTTCACAATGGCCTCCATGGGCTGAGGGAGGGGGCCACCTCCTCATGCCCCACTGAGGGGATGAAAATTAGAGTCCTTTCTGGGTACCCCTTCTGCAACAGAACAAATTTAGCAAGGACCTTCCGGCTGGGCTCTGCCCTTGGCTCTCTGGGCTGCTCTTGAATGTGTGGTTATGGCCTTGAGGAGTCTGAGAGGATGGGGTAGGTCTATATCACCCATCCAGGTCCCTGGCATTCTGGGGTTTGGGTGCCTGCACATCAACAGTGATGATGAGCCCTCCCCATTCACAAAGCCAGCGGGAGGAGGGGATGGAAGGCTCAGAGATGCTGGGCCCTGTTCCTCTGTCCTCCCTTTGTCCTCAAGTCACCCCTGGAAGGCAGGGAGAGGGCAAAGACCCTGCTTTTTGAGCTCAAAGGCCGGTAGAGAGGAAGGTAAAGGAAGTTTCCCATGGTCCAAAGCCACCCAGCAGGTCCTTGAAGTCAGACTGTAGAGCTGTGCAGACACTGAAAGACCTTTGGTCCAACGGCCCATCTCACAGATGAGCTGAGGCCTAGAGAGCTGAGGCTGCTTGCGGCCGCTGGCAGAACACCTCAGTCTCTTGACTGTATCCGGAGTCAGAACCTTTGTCAGCAACCATTTTCCGCTTGGTGGAGAGGTGGGGAGTGGGTGAAGGTGAGGGCTGAAAGCCCCTAGTGGACACAGGAGCCAGGGAAGGGGAGAAGGGAGGTTCAGGGTAGCCAGTCCTAGTAGCTGGGAATTAGTTTTGTAACATTTCATGCTTCTCTGGCTGTTTCTAAACTAGGTGTCAATTCACAACAGGCTTCAAACGTCCCAGCACAACTCCGGGCTGGGGGCCGAGAGGGGAGCTCCGGTGCCACTGCCAGACCCACAGCCTAGCCCCTTGAGAGAGCAGCCCCCGCCGCCGTTGCCGCCACCGCCACCCACACCCCCAGGGACCCTGGTGCAGTGCCAGCAAATTGTCAAGGTCATTGTCCTGGACAAGCCCTGCTTGGCCCGCATGGAGCCTCTGCTAAGCCAGGCTCTCTCCTGCTACGCCTCTTCCTCCTCTGACTCCTGCGGCTCCACACCCCTGGGTGGCCCAGGCTCCCCAGTCAAGGTCATCCACCAGCCCCCGCTGCCCCCACCCCCACCCCCCTACAACCACCCTCACCAGTACTGCCCACCTGGCTCCCTGCTGCACCGGCGCCGCTACTCCAGCGGCTCCAGGAGCCTGGTGTAGATTCAGCCCCCAATGCTGCTGTCCCAGGAGGGCTGTCACCAGGGTCCCTGGACTGCACCCAGCAGCCTCAACTGCCCCTTTGCTGCTCCTCACACCCTGGCACGCTGCATTCCTCGTCACCATCACCATCATTTTGGAAAGAGAACCCCAGTCCCTGGCACCTGGGTTTGCCTTGCCCGACCATGCTTCCCTTACTTAGTTGAGCACCTTCCCCCAAAATCTGGAGACACCACCGCACTGTTTCGGGCCCTACACAGCCAGGCATGGGCAGGCCTCCTCGTCCTCCTGCCACCACTCGCCACATGGACCATGGACTGAGAGAACAGGAGCTGAGGGCCTACACAACTTCCAAGTCAAGCCTGCTGGGCCCCAGGCCTCAGGCCAGAAGGGTGGCACAAGGGGCAGGGGGCCAGCGCTGCCCCTGCCCCCCACCCCCCATCCTGGCAGTCTCGTGAGGCTGATCGTCTGTCTCCAAGGGTGTTGGCTGTCCTGACCGTGTCCTCCCCCTGCTTCCAGGGCCTTCTCTTTCCCAGGAGCTGAGTCCTGCCTGCCCAGGGCTGCCCAGATGCCAGGAAAGCTGTGAGAAAGGGAGTAAGGAAGGCAGACCACTCTTAGCTTCTTTAGTTCAGTTCAACAAGGCTGTGGAATCATACCCAGCCAACACAAAGTATGCACCAGCCGTAAATATAAACACACATGAGAACCAGGCTAACTTCTCCCACTGTGGAAGTGGAAACAGGGAGACGGGGCAGTGGACTGCCCAGGGGCAAATGCCACCAGCGGATTGAGACTTGGGATGGAGACAGGGCTCCTCTTGCATGACTTCCGTGGCCTCCACGAGGCGTTTGGATGCAGGACTGGGTGAGAGATGCAGGTGATCCACAGGCACTTGCATTTCCCTTGCTGTCCCCCAAACTCGCCTCTCAGCCTTTAAAGCTCCCCACGGAAGGCACCAGACCTGCGTTCTGCAGGGGCTGCTACAAGAGTCCTGCTACCCTTACCATGGCAAAGGAGAGCGAAGTGGGGCTCGTGGACTTACTGGGGCCAAGCAGCATCAGGGAGTCAGCCTTCATGAGACTCCGTGGAGCCTGGGCAGCCCCCGTCAAAGGCCTTCAGGCGTACCAGGTCCCCAGTCATGCACAAGCCAGCCTGGACTCCAGTCCTGTGCCAGCAGCCCATTGCTGTCCTTCAGTGAGGTCCTCTCCTACTTGGAGCCCGTTATCAAAGCGTCCCAAGAAATGCAAGTGGACGTGGGCCAAGTCTAAATTTGCCTCTCCCAACCCCTACCCCATGCCCCGCTGTAGGCCTGTGGGCTAGCCAGGAGGCCCCGGTTCTTCTTCCACCCTCAGAGCTTCCAGATGACCTAGATTCGTTGGTTTGTGTGTGGTCACCAGACATCATTATGATGTCACCTGGCAAGTTTATTTCTGGCCCTGTCTTTGTCAGCCCAGTTTCCATAACTTGTGACCAATTTGCTGTCTCCTCCACTGTGGCTCCCCAGCCGACCTGCTTTTGTCCTTGTCGACTCTCCTGTGTCTCTTCTGTGACAAGGACACGCCAATCCAAACCTTTTGGAACGTATTGGCTGACAGATGGCTGCACAAATCCAGACACCTCTGATGCCCTTGGCCAGGACAGGGATCACCCCTGAGGAGTGACAGCGGGGCAGCAGAAGCAGGATGGGAGTGAATGAATCTTGAACGAGGGGCTGGAAATAGAGGTGGAAGTTATGGATGGGCATCAGGGAGCAGGAGTTATGGAGGAAGAGACATTCTGAGGTGGCTAAATGTGTTTATGGGGTGGGGACCTTGAGCACCAGGAGCTGGGGAGGAAGGGGCTCAGGCCCAGCCATCAGGCCTTGTCACCTGCTCACATAGTGCTTCTCGTTGACAAAGTGCCCCCCTCCATGTCAATGGGCACAGCAACTTGGGCCCCTCCCTCCACCTCTGCTGCAGTCCTGACTTTCCAGAGGGGGACCAGCAGAGGGCTTAGGGCTGGCACACGGAGCCTCCCTCTGAACACCCAGATGCTCCGCTAGTAGGAGTTTACCCCTGGCTGCTGGGGTGGCTGCCCTAGGCCCCACTGTCAGCCCTGAGAGTCCTGGCCTAGGATGCAGACCAGCCTGTGCTCAGTAGAACATGGGGCCAAGCCTGCGCTGTGAGTGGCCTGGGGCAGGATGCAGCTGACCCCCATGAGGGAAGCAAGAGTTCCCAGTGTCTGCATCCTACGTGTCCTGATCAGCAAGCAGGCTGAGGTTGAGAGCCTCTCCTGTCCCTGTCCCCAGAGCCGAGCCTTCAGAGACCTAGGACCAGCCTCCTGCCCTCCAGCCTTTTCAGAGGGTCCAGCTGGAGATGCTCATGGGCCTCCTGCTCTCCCATGGCTGAGGGGCTGTAGTGCTGACTGAGTCCCCAGACACAGCCTCCCAGGTATGTGCCCAGTTACCCCAACACAGGCCCACTCTATCAGCTCTCTAGGCCTTATTTTGGGGGACTTGGGCCCCTCTCTCAATTTTATCTGTTTGGCTCCAGCTCCAGAATCAGGAGTGGCAAAGAAACTAGCGTTCCCACCCACTTTGGGGCAAGTCCCATCGCTAGACCTGGAGTGAGGCTCTGCCCGGGCAGCTTGACCTAGAAGCCTGCCTGCCTGCCATCTGTATCCAAAGGCACACACATTTGTCAGCCCTGGGCCCTTGGCCCTTGAGATCCTTAACCCTCACCCCACCTGTTCCCCAGAGCCTGCCAGAATGTCTCTCGTACCCGATAGCCCTCCCTGATAACCATCTATCTGTCTGTCCCTGTGTTCTGCTGTACATACCTTCTTGCTGCACCCCTCTTCCTTGCATACACCCCTTCACCCGCTGGAGAGAAACCTCTTTAAGGAAAAGCAGGGTGGCTGCACCCAGCGACTAAGCCAAATGGCAAATATTTTGTAACAAAATAGCCCAGAGGTATTTTATCTGTTCAATTCATAGTTTTAGAGATTATATTGAAATATGTCACTTGAAAAACTGTCAGTTGTGTTTCTTTTGTTCTCCAAGAGGGAGGGCCCACCTTAAATCCGAAACAAGAGGACATTCCAATACCCTCAGCCCTGGGGTCTTTAAGTGGCAGCTGGGCAGCCAGGCTGCTCTTCTCTGGCCATGGTCACATCATCCCTTCACCCCAGGGTAAGGCATTCTGAGCCACCATGTGATGTGACTAGGAAGCCCTGTCTTAAATAAATGAGGCTTGGATATGGGGAATCATCTGATGGGTAGGCAGTGGGTCAGAGCTGGGGGTGCAGGGCCAAGGAGTACACATACGCACACTAATACACACTAAGCCAATCGAGAGAGCAGGTTACAATGGAGACCAGGGGCAGCTTTGCGGGGAGGAAGCACTGTGACTACCAGTGTGCATCCAGCACATTGAGAGATGATGGGCTAGGATCCCATCTGCTCTGCTTGACTTTCTGTAATGGAGAGTGAGGATATGTTTGGGAGTCTGGGTCCCACTGACCATCTTTGATCGGCCACCTCAGGTGATTTTCACCAGAGATCAGCTCCTGAAGCCTGACCTCTCATCACAAGGTCTGATTTGACAACCTCTGGGATGTGCTCTTCCTGCAATGCAGGGAGCGTCAGACTCAGGTGAAAGGATTGGGGAAACATTGTTGGGAAAAGTGCAGGGAGCCACAGAGAGCAATGGAACAAACATTTACCGAGGCCCACAGTGTGCCAGGTCCTCTGTTGGCGCTGCAAGGGATGCCAAGATCCTGCAGAGGGATAGGACAACAGCCAAGTGTCTGTGATGCAGGAGAAAAGAGTGAAATCAGGGCTAGAGAGAGACACAGGCTTGGCGAGCATTCACAGTCACATGCAAAGCTCAGATCAGGCCCCACAAATAGGGGCTTGACACAGAGTGATTTCTCCTGACGGGAGTGAGGGGAGAGCCTTCCAGCAACGCTAAGGCATCAGAGACACTGCACTGTGTGAGAAAAGCAACTGGCCAGGATGGCTGGTCCAGGGACACTTCCAAAGAGAGCATCCAGCTCTTCTGGTTCTCAGAACTCTGAACCCAGAAACCCTGACAGCTCCTCAGGCTGGGTCCCCTTATCCCCTGTTAAAGTGAAGGGAGCATGACCTCACCCTCCTTCCAGGAAACTAGAAATTCCAGGAAAAGAAGGGGCCATCCTGGGAACTCTTTGACCCAGGAAGCTGAGAACTGACCCCTTGAGAGCACCCTGGAGGGAATCCAGCTCAGCCCAGACCTGGGAAAGGGCCGAGGGCCACAAAGGCCTGCTGCTCTCTGTGCAGGGATGTGGGGCAGTGCCACTGTTCTCCAAGGCTTCTGGCCCCTGAGGTCATCTAAGAGGAATGACCATCCGTCCAGTAAGAGAAGAAGGCCATCCTGTTCTGATAGAGCCCGCTGGTGTTTCGGGCCCCTCTGGGTCCATCTACCATAGGATGAAGAGCTGTGGTCAGTGCTGCTGCCTTGTAGTGACCCTTTACATGGGGAAACTTAAAGTCATCAGCCATTGACTTGGAATATTTCCAGTAAAGGGCCTGGGATTTACAGGATTCTGGCTGAGAGCAATGGGCCAGAACAAGAAGCCAATGTTAGAAATCAGGGAAAATTCTACAAGCTCATGAATACCTGGCATGCACCAGGTAATGTTCTAGATGCCGGGATACGCAACAAATGGGACAAACAATGTTCCTGCTCCCCAGGAGTTCCCATTGGGTGGTACCGTCAAAAGCCAGGAAATGGACCAACTACTTTCACATAGCAGATGGTGGTGCAATAGAGAGGATGGGGCTGTTTTAGAGTGAACATTCAAGGAAGGCCCTTCAAGGAGGCCAATTCAACAAAGTCAAGGTCAGGTCTGAGTGCAGGTGAGCCATTCAGAGACCACCCCTACATGGATAGTTGGCGTTATTTACTTACATGAAAATTTACTTACATGAAAATTCTTACTAAATCTTACTTAGATGCACTTAAAAAACCACCTTTATTGAGGAAATGATAAAACTGGGCTTCTAGGGCCGGCCGAGTGGCGCGTTGGTTAAAAGCTGGCTTGGGGCCCCAGCGGCCCCAGTTCAGATCGCACATATGAGGGCCAGTGACCCTGCCCTCTACAGCTAAGATGGTGAACAACAGCTCCACCTGGAGCTGGGCTGCTGTGAGTCCCCAGGACGGCATAGCTGCAACCCCTGCTGCAGTGGGCTGCCATAGGCTACAGTGAGTGGCCGGCAGCCAGCATGAGCTGCTGGCAGCCGGTGTGGGCTGCCAAGAGCCGCTGAGAGCAGCTGTACAGAGGCCGGCGACCCATCTGCCTCACCCGGTAAGGGCACAGTGATGATACCAACATGGACCAATGAAGTGACGTCCTCCACAGCTAGACTGAAGAACAAAACAACTTGTCTGTTCCCCTTCCCCAGTTTCCCAGCACTGTTCCCCTCCCCCAATTCCCCAATTAAAAAACAAAAACAAAAATAAAAAAACTGGGCTTCTAGAAAACCCAGGACAGATGGTCACCATTATCTGTGAAAAAGGAAGTAGGTTGAAAGCAGGCAGTCAGGCCACTTCAGAAGGTAGGGTGGGTGAGGGTAACGTTAAGGGCTGGGCCTGGCAGGATCTAGCAACCAGCACAGACCCCAAAAGACAAACACCAGCGTCCTGAGCAGCTCCTGAGGAGGAGGCGCCCACGCCAGGGCCTGGTCAGCCTGTAGGCTCTCTGTCCACTCCTCTCCAATCCAAACAGACTCAGGTTTGCTCTTTAAAATAAAAACAGGATGGACCATAGCCAATGACCCACCACTCCTGGGGTTGACAAGCCTTCACACCTCACCGTGAACTACATAAAACTGTAATAAGATTGATTTCTCCTACATCAGGACTGACAGAACACCACTGAGGCCTTGGCACACCTCTCCTCCTTTCCCCAGCTTTGACAGACAAGCCTAATTGATCACAGCTTTCCAGAAGTCACCATCAATCAACGTAGGTCGACACCCAGGAAGAAATTTACTTGCCATACAGCCCTGTTATCCTCATTGAGCCACCTTGAAGGAAGGCGTTTCAGGTGGAGGTGGCTTTAGAGCAGGGGCCATGGGCTCAAGCTGTGGGCTGTGAGACCCTAGGCTCAGGAAGAAAGGCTTCACGAGGAACCACGGCAGGGGCTGCGAACGCTTGGCCCACTGTTCTCAGATTGCTCGTGGAAACAAGCTCTGGGAGGGAAACCTGCTTTATTCCTTAGCTCACCCGTGCTTTGCCCCAACGATGCTCAGGGCTGTTTGTTCAAGGACTCCCTACTCCGGCAACCTGTCAACTCCCTGTCCAGGGGGTCCCCTAACTTACTCCATGCACCTCCCACCAATTCCCTCTCCTCTGACCCACAGATTGAACTACTGAGGCACAAGATGGCAGCCGGGGTCACAGGTGCAGATCAGGAGTTTTGGGGAGACGTCACTCAGAGGTACTCTCCACCCCAGGGCAAAGTATGGCCTAGAGAGGCCACCACAGGGCACTGCTGGCCTTGAGAGAGACCCTTCACAGGGCAGGGAAGGTGTTCCCACTAGGGAAAGTAAGGCCCAGACAAAGCCCATTGGCCTGGAGTCAAAGGCTGAGTCCTCATCTTCTCCTCACCCCTCCCAGGAAGGTATCAGGCCCAGAGATAAGCCCATCTTGGAGTCAGAACTGGATCTACCAGGAAAATTCCATTCTGGAAGAGGCTGAAAGATGAGGGAACTGGGCTCAGGAGATGAGGAGGAGGGAAGGGAACTCTTTCCTCACATCCGTCTCCCACCCCCCTTGCAGGTCTGGATGGCTTCTTTCCCTAGAGAACCAGGCACCCTAACCCCACTAGACAGCCCCTAGCACCTCAGTGCTTCCTGCTCCCATGACCCTAAAGAACCTCAAGGCAGGCCCTGGAAAAATTGTGGGAACCAGCCACAGGGAAGGCTGGAGATCTCCATGAGAGTTGGCTCCTGTGCCTGTATTCCCAGCTTCCCCAGACCGACATGCTGTCCACTCCCGCCATTAACCCTAACCCCCTTTCCTTCCAAGACATCTGGGCTAGGAGGTAGCCTCCTTCCCTAACCCCACAGGGAACAGATGGCAGGGTGTGCAGGAGCCACCCATGTCCACTGTCACAGGGAACCACGGAGTCCCTGCATGTCAGACTTGGAAGCAGACAGGTTAGTCACTCCAACTGATTCATTTTATGGATGAAGGGATTATTTAACTTAAGGAGTTACAAAAAGAACGGCAGAATAATCCCAGGGTAAATAGAAGGAAGAAAATAAAGATGAAAGCAGAAATAATGAAATAGAAAATACATATACAATAGAAAGGATTAAGAAAGCCAAAAGTGAGTTCTAAGAAATGACAAATAAACTTACAAATCTCTGATAAGACTAATCATGAAGGGGCCGGCCAACTGGCTCAGTTGGTTAAGAGTTGGCTTAGAGTGTGATCTCTGAGCAACAGGGCCTCCGGTTCGATTCCCACGTGGGCCAGTGAACACTGTGCCCTAGCTGAGCTGTCATTGAGCGGCCAACAGGTGGCAGGATGGCTCAGCTTGTGTAACAACAAGATTGCCTGTTCAATGGTGGGCTACAGCCACCCGCAACTAAAAAAAGATTGAACTCAGCACCTTGAGCTGAGCTGCTACCCAGATGGCTTAGTGGATAGAGCGTGCACTCTTAACAACAAGTCTGCTGGTTCAACTCCCGCATGGAATGGTGTCTACACCCACCCACAACTAAGACTGAACACAGCACCTTGACACAGCACCTTGAGCTTAGAGGCCACGAGCTGCCGACAGGAAGCCAGATGGTGACTGGTGCCCTCCACAATGAAGATTGAAGAACAACTTGGCTGGTCCCCTCCCCCAATTCCCCAATGCTGTTCCCCTCCCCCAATTCCCCAATGCTGTTCCCCTTCCCCAATTCCCCAATAAAATCTTTAAAAAAAAAAAAAGACTAATCAAGGAAAGAGTCAGCACAGATAAATAACCATGGGGATATGCTACCTATACTGCTGAAATGTTTTTTAAATAGAATACCACAAATAAACTAAAAACCTATGATGGGAAATTTTAAAACCTTCACAGGATGAATGCTATCCTAGAAAAATATCTTACCAAAACTCACTCAAGGATAAATAGAGGGCCAGCCAAGTGGCTCGTTGGTTTAAGAGTTGGGTTGGGAGAGCAAGCTCTGAGAAGCAGGGCCCTGTTCAGATCCAACATGAGGGTCAGTGACTCCGCACCCTCTACAGCTAAGATGGTGAACAACAGCTACACCTGGAGCTGGGCTGCCAGGAGTTGCAGGCGAGTCAGCATAGGCTGCAGTGGGCTGCCATAAGCTACTGTGGGTGGCCAGCAGCCAGCGTGAGCAGCCGGCAGCTGGGTGAGCTGCTGTGAGTGGCCATCCAATGGCCGATGACCTATCTGCCTCACCCGGGAAGAGAGCAATGATTACAATACCAACACGGACCAGTGAAGCGGCGTCCTCCACAACTAGACTGAAGAACAAAAGGACAGCAACTTGTCTGTTCCCTTTCCCTGATACCTCAACGCTGTTCTCTCCCCCGATTCTCCAATAAAATAAAATTTAAAAAAAAAGAATAAATAGAAATTTTGAGATGTATATCCCTTCAAGAAATTTAAATGTGTAGTTAAAAATCTAGCCACACCTACCCCCTAAAAAAAAAACAAAAAAAAAAAACACAAGGCCAGATAATTTTATAAAATTCCACTGTACATTCAAGAGGCAGATCATTTCAATCTCTTATTAATTTTTTCAGAGGAAAGAAAATTCCCAAACTCCTTTTTATAGGTTTAGTATAACCTTAAAAACAAAAATTCAACCAAACAAAAACAATGTGAGAAAGGAAAGTGACAGGACACTCTTGCTTATGAGCATAAATACAAAACTCTAAACAAATTGTTAAGAAACTGAACCTAGCATTGAATAACTAACAAAAAAAGATGCACCATAACCAAGTTAGGTTTTTCCCACGAATGAAAAGATAGTTAAATATCAGAAAAATCTATTAGTGTAATTCACCACATTAACAGATTAAAGGAGGAAAACAATATGATCATCTCAATAAATGCAGGAAAGTAATCAATAAAATTTTGATACTTATTCTTTTCCAATTGAGAAATAATTGACATGTAACATTATATTAGTTTCAGGTGTGCAATATAATAAATATTTGTGTATGTTGTGAAAGGATCACCACAATGAGTCTGATAAACATCTGATCAACACTCATTCTTGATTTTTTGAAAAATAGCAACCTAGGAACAGAAGAAAACTTCGTAGCCTAATAAATGGTATCTTTCAAAAATCTACATCAACTTTATACTTAAAAGCAAAATGTTAGGATTCCTTTCAAAATGAGGAAGGAGGAGAGGTGCCTCCTACCACCACTTCTAGTTACCAAGTGAAGGAAGACAAGAAAAAAACATGAGAGGAGTGATGACCAGAGAAATAAAATTGTCATTATTTCCAGACAGTGTGATTATTGACATAAAAAGCTCCAAAGTATCAAGAGGGAACAGACATTAGAATTAATACAGAGGAAAAGCCTACAGCTGATTAGAGGCTGTCCGTCTCTACCACACAGGCCTGTTTCCTGCTGCTCAGTCTTCATCTCCACCTTCCTCCTGGGACCTTCTCAACAACAGACCCAGAGTCCAAAAGCACTTGCTGAGGACAGAGTGGGCCAGGGAGGGTGCAGGCCCCCTTCCCACACGCCCGCGCTCTAGAAGTCTGAGTGGAGGTGAGGGAACTGAGTGGCCCTGGGAGGGATTTGTCCACAGCTAGTGGCAGTGCTGCTGATGTGGAATGCGGGAGGAGTTCTGGCCTCCAGACCGGGGCCCTTTCAGCTCCACTGTAGTGGGCTGGCGACATGGTGTGAGCAGAGAAAGCTCAGAGTGTGATTGCATGAGGACTTTTGGCTGAACTCTTGCTATCTCCGTGGGGTTGGGCATTGACACAGGCCATCAACGGCCCTCCTCTATTGCATCCACCTGGCAATTCTGTGCTCACCTCCAGGAACTGTCGAGGGCCAGAGGGTAAGCAGAACATGCTGGAATGCATAGTGCCAGGGCCCAGGGCACCAACCCACTTCAGCCCCATGTGACCTGCCAGGCTTGGCCCATGTCAGCCCTCTGCTGTCTTCCTCCTTCTCTAGATTGATGGGCGGTTAACAAGCTTTTCATCCCTGTCAAGTCCAATCAGCCCTTGCTATTGTACTTCCCTGAGCAGCTAAATCTGCAGGGAAGCCACCTCGGCTGGGTCATCAGGGAGCAGGCATGTGAGAACTGGAGTGGAGTGAGAGAGGCAAGCAGTCCTCACCTGCCTCACAGCAGGGAGAGGAGGGCAAGGCCAAGGCCAAGGTTGGGAAGGCTCTGGGGGGGGGGGGGAAGGAGTGTCAGAAGTGGTGAGGACGTGGGAGGAAGGCAAAGAGCTCAGACAGGAACACCCACAAGGCCATCCCTTCCCAGTGCTGAGATGATGCCCTGAAGGGGGCCATGCCTGACCCTAAAAGGGTGATTCTTGAACTCAGGGTAGCCAAGGGCCTATGTTAGTTATCTACCACTGCCTAATAAATGATTCCAAAATTCTGTGGCTTAAACAACAATACAAATTCATTATCTCTCATTGTGGGTCAGTAATGCAGGGCCCACCTGGCTGGGCGTTTCTGACCCGGGCCCCTCATGAGGTTGCAGTCAGTGTCTCAGCCAGGCGTATAGTCATCTGAAGGCTTGACCGGGGCTGGTAGGTCCACTTCCACAGGGGTCGTTCACCTGGCTGACAAGCTGGTGACAGTTTGTGGCCAGGCCTCAGTTCCTTCTGCATAGGCCTCTCTATTGGGTGGCTTCCGTGTCCACATGGCACCGCTTCCCACAGAGCAAGTGGCCCAAGAGATCAAGGTAGAAGCCTTACTGCCTTCTATGACCTACCTGCAAAAGCCCCTCACTATATACACTGTTGGCCAAGGGCACACATACCAGCAGGAGAGGATCATGGGGCCCTGAGAAGAGAAGGAGGGAGGAGGTGGGCTGAAAGGTTTATCCAGGGAGCTCCTTCTGTGCCCCTGGTATTTTGGGACAAGGTGCTAGCCTTTCCAGTGAGCTAAGCGTTAGCCCTCTGGTTATGATATTTCCCCACAAACCGCAGTCCTGGCTCCTTCCTCCCAAGTCCATACCTCTCTTCTCCAGGCCTCCTAACCTACGTCCCTCTGGCACCCGGATGACTCTGTTCCTTTCTCCTGCCCCAAATCCCATTCCCATAACCCTGCCCTTTGCCTCGGAAGCTAATGGCTTACAAGGCTGACAGGCTGGGTGCCTTACATTCTCTCTCTCTCTCTCTGATTGGGGTGGGAGTTCTGATCTGAGGACCAAGGCCTGCATCCCTGGGCAGCCCTGGGATGGAACAGAAGGGCACAGTTGACACATCTTGTCCATGGGAGCAGCGGACACATGAGACTCTGACCAGAAGTCAAGGGTTAGCCACAAGGTGGCCTGGACATGGAGGGTAGTTTGGGAGGTCAGCTGGAGGTGGAGCCTAGGCAATTCCTGGAAGCCCCAAACCAGAGCCAGGCCCTCCCCTGTGGGGCCCTGCATGGAATGGGGTGGGAGAAGCTATAAAAGTGGGATGCCAGGCTAGACAGGGAACAATTTCCCCTAGTCAAGTGCCCTTCCAACCTAACACCACAACCTTGCACATGGGAAGTCTACCTGTCAGGGGTTGGGGTTCCAGTCTCAGCAGAGTTCAGGGCCCTCTTCAGCTCCTCGAGCTCTCCCAGCATGGGACAGGGGGTGGAGGGGACCGAGTATACCTTCGCCCACTCCTCAGTTCGCACACAGGCATCCCACACCCTGGTCAGGGGAGGAGTTCCCAGATGAGACAGGATGGGGAGAGTCCAAGCCTAGACAAGTACCAAGGCCCGGCCTTGTCAAGGGGGACATAGGAGAGAACCAAGGTGAATGGTTGGGGAACGGCAAACCCCAAGACACCAGCAGCCTTGGAGAGCTAACTCCACAGGAAGCCCACTCTGAGGGAAAGGGGTGGAGGTGGGGAAATCCCAGGAGAGCTCAGGGTGCCAAGGAAGTGGGACAGTCTGAGTCGCTGTCAGATTAAATGCTTTTGTATTTTAAGGGGAAAGGGGGGATGATTCCTAAGCACATGGGGATAAACCGGTGGGGTTGGAAGGCATAAGTGATTGCAAACATCAGAAAACCCAACCAAGTTCTTTGCGACTTTGTGTGCACTCTGGCGTGGGGGGCCGCTGTGGCCTGACACTGCAGATCTGGCTTTGAAAGTAAACTTGGCCACCACCCTTCTTCAGGGAAGGAAGAGCCTGGGAGGGAGGGCAGAGAAATGACCAGGATTAATATTGGGTTGTCGGAAAAGTCATGACACATTTTTGCAATGAAAAACATAGAAAAAATAAAGTCATGACTTTTCCGATAACCCAATAAATAGCTTCAGATGGCCTACTGAATGGGGAGCTCATGCATGACTAAGCTGGAGTTGGTGGCTGTCCTATGACAGCCCCCTTTTGAGGCACTGGGACTCCTGAGACACCTGGCCTTTGGCTCCCCTCCTGCCCAAGCAAGGGTCTCGTTACTGCCCTTGTCCCAAAATTCTCAGTCCTTCCCCTAGGGCACAGGTTATGAATTAAAATCCCTTCCAACACGAATGTGTGAAAGGTCAGGCATGGGTAACAGGCAATGGTAGAACACTCCTGTGGCAAATGAGAGTGCCTAAAGGCATGCACTTAAATTTTTAAAAAATATATTGGCCAAATAAATCATAGCTACCAGATCAGGCCTGTGGCCACCAGTGTGAAACTCAAACAGCCTAGGAGATGAGATGCAAACAGACCCGCACCTGCTCGTTATGTACGCCTGTGTGTGTGCCCATGAGCTGTGAAGTTGGTCAGGAGTCCCTTGCCCTGATGTGGTTTCCTCCAGCCCCAAGTGGCCCCCTCCAGATCCCTTGGACCCACAGGCCACAGGGGCTCTATACTGACTGCTGGACTGGAAGGGGCAGTCAAAGCGAGAAGCTGCTGCAGACATGCTGCCTGCAGCACCCCCTGTGCCAGGGCAGAGACCTCCTTAGAAAGGCTGTCAGTTTAAAGCTAGACGGTTTGGGCCAACTGAAGGTACTAGTGAATTTATGTGAGGAGAGAAAGGTGGGAGAGGACAGTAGGTGTCTGCGAACAGTCTGCAGAAACAGAGAGACTGAGATTCGGGGCCCATTGAGCTGGAGAGAGCTTGTGCCCCTCAATGGGCAGAACTGCCTACAACAGAAAACACTGTTCTCCAGGCTGAAAGGACCAAGGTTATACAGCATGGAGCATTCTGAGGAGGCGACAGGCAGCTGAGAAGCCTGGTTGGCTGCCCCCATGTCCTTTGCAGCTGGGCTGCCCCAAAGCAAGCTGACTTTCTTGGGGACCTCCACCAGGACCATGGGGAAAGGGTTAAGGGAAGTATTTGGGTTCCAGAGGATGAAAGCTTACACAAGGGAGAGCTGCTCAGCTTGTCCATTCATCCTGAGGGCAGGAATGAGGGCACTTTCCTCCTGATTGTAAAGGGTGCTCAGGAGGTCTGAGGAAGGGGCCCCGGGAAACGTCACTGCTCTGATCTGCCACCAGGAGGCAGCAGAGAGCACTATGCCGGACACAACTAGGGCTCCCCAGTCTCACTGAGTGCAATCTGACTGAAGCAGTTTCTCCCCATCCCTCTCTCCTCTACCTCCTTCTTTACCCACTAACTAGTCCAAGGAGGGTGAACACAGGTGCATGGTGCATTCCAGGGGGAGGCATAAGGGGACTGCCAGAAGCCAGGATCCTGGATGGACATCTGCTAGTGCCCAGTGTGCCAATGTACTTGTTCTCACAAGCTGAGAAGCACCTACATATCTAAGCAAAGGATGGTGGGTGTTCTGAGGATGGCCTGCGGCTGTCAGGCATGGAACTCAGCCCGACCATAGATTTTTACTCTGGCCATGGGTATTGGCTCCGGGTGACAGCTACCTATGCATCAGTGCCCCCAGGTGACCTCCCTGCTTCCAGCTCCAGGTCCTGCCCCAGGAAACTGTTCTGTGGGGCCTACCCCACTCCATTCCTCTTGCCTCCCTTCCCTTCTGAACACAAGCCCTGACTTCCTCCTCTAGAAAGCCTTCTCCATCCAGGGAAGGATCCGAGTGATTTAATAAGGACATGGGGAGAGAAGCATCCCCCCACACACACCTCCCTGTGTGGGAAACCAGAGGCCTCCTGCAGACCCCAAAGCCTCCACTGGGGGAGGAGAGATGGAAAGCGGCAAGAATGAAGGGTCCAGAGAGGAAATCTGGTCAGATGAGTAGTGACTGGCAGAGAAATTACCATGGGGGGGGGGGAGAACTAACTTGAGGAAAGCTGCTCACCCCCTTCACAGAAGTGGCCTCTCTCCCTCCCACCTGAAGACAGTATAACTAAACAGAAATGGGATGAGATAAAGAAGGCTAGCCCACAGGGCAGGCAATCCACACAAGCTTGTTAACTAAGGCACGAGGTTGTAGAGGGAAACACACTGAGAACCAGTAGACCAGGCTCTAAGAGTAGTGCTGAGGAGCTGTGTGAACTTGAAAAAAGCACTTTGTCTCTGGTCCTCATCCATGAAATCAGGGGTTTCGACAAAGGCAGGGTAGAAAATGGAGCTGCCTGGAGCACTGATTATGAGGTGGGAAAGAATCTGTGACCGATTAGCAATGTCTGTCTTGGGCACATGTCATACATGCCACATAACTGCAAAGTCCAGGGATCATCTCTAAGTCCCTTCCATTCGAACACCCCACGAGTTGGTGACAACATTGCAAGAAGAGTGTGGAACGAGAGCTAGAGCTAGGAACACTTGGAGAGACTGCCTCCTGGAAAATTCGAGACCATGATGGCATGTGAAGGTTTGTCTCCTGGCTGTTTCTCTAGTGCCTTCCCCATGGACTCCATATGCTAAGCCAAGGACCCCACTAATGGAATGTCAGAATCCAATGTGGTGCATTCAGTTACCACTTCCAACACAGTGTTCCATCACACTCTCGGAATCAGATCATAATATGTATTCCAATTGGTGCTATCCTCCCATTGCACAAATATATTAATAGTTAAGTCAGGAAACATACCTGCAGTGGGAGTCCCCTCACAGTGTAATGTGTTATAATCAGATGGTGGACTCCAAAAATACCACCCTCCTTTATAAATAAGATGGGTGTCCCAATAGGGAGTTGCTTCACAGAGTGACATGATCCAGTAGGACCATCTTTAGCCCCCCAGGAGGACTGCTCCAGCTGAAGAGAGGGAAGGAGTCTGGTCTCCGGATGGGGGTGCCCACAGACATTGCAGAGGCTCTCAGCAGTGGTGGACACAGGAGAAGGTGGCCCTGACCCAGGTTCTTGGCTGACTAGTCACCTCACTTCCAGCCATATCCTACAAGTGGGTCTCTGTCTCCCCTGTTGTCAGTCCCTCCTTCATGGAGAAGGGCTCACAGCCCTGGCCAGTGCCTCCATCCAGACATAGATGCTGCTTGGGCTGTGGCAGGCTGGGGTCGGGGGTAATGAGCTGTCTCAGGCGCTGTGGAGAGAAGAGGACGTAAGTGGATGTTGCTGGTGAGAGAGGCACAGATGCTTCCTCATATCTGTATCTCAGGGGCCCAGCACATATGGAGGAGGCTCAGTACCATATGAGTGAATGAATGTGTGTGTGTGTGTGTGTGTGTGTGAGTGTGAGTGTGTGTGTGTGTGTGTGTGTGTGTGTGTACACACATATTTGAGAAGAGGCAATAACATGGTGATTAAGAATGTAAACTTTCTGGGCCGGCCGAGTGGCACATTGGTTAGGAGCTGGTTTGGGGATGCCAGCGGCTCCAGTTTGGATCCCACATATGAGGGCCAGTGACACTGCCCTCTACAGATAACAACAGCTCCACCTGGAGCTGGGCTGTGCGAGCCCCGGCGACAGTGTAGGTTGCAGCCCCTGCTGCAGTGGGCTGCCATAGGCTAACAGTGAGTGGCCGGCAGCCAGTGTGAGCTGCTGGCAGGCAGCGTGAGCTGCCAATAGCCATGGTGAGCGACCATCCAGAGACTCGCTACCGATCTGCCTCATCTGGGAAGAGTGCAATGACGATACCAACATGGGCCAGTGAAGCAACATCCTCTGCAACTAGACTGAAGAACAAGAAGACAGCAACTTGTCTGTTCCCCTTCCCCGATTCCCCAACGCTGTTCCCCTCCCCCAATTCCCCAATAAAATCTTAAAAAAAAAAAAAGAATGTAAACTTTCTAGTTTCCACTCCTGGTTCTGTTACTTAAGCAATCTTAGGCAACCCATTTAATCCCTCTGTGCCTCATCTATAAAATGAGGATAATAAGAGTACATGCCTCCTAGAACAGTGCCTGACAAGGGTAAGTTATCAATAAGTATCATTTTTGTATTTCTTATTATTACTATTTTCCTTATTATTACTATTATATGCTCAATAAGCATTTATTATTATTTTAGTAGTAATACTACTACATTACTATCATTGTTGGTGTTTTTGCTATCATCTCCTCGGCTTCCTTCTTGCCTTGGTTGCTGATGTGACGACTGGAGTCATGACAACCTTCTCGGAACCATGAGGTGATGAAAAGACAACATGCTTACAATGGAAGTATAGGAATGTAGGAAGAGTCTGGTCCCTAATGGCCTCGTTAAGCCTCTGAACCAAATGCCAGCAACCCCTGACTTGGTCTTCTTGATACGTAAGAAAAAAAAAGCCCATTTGCTTATTGCAGGTTGGGTTTTCTGCTAGGCCAGACAGATTTCTACAGATGTAATGTCTTTGTGGGACAGTAATGTCTTCGTGGGATAGTAATACCCTTCCAGGAAGGCATGTCCCCACCTCTAAAAAGGGAGCCCTTTGCATGTGGCTCCCCAGCCAGGGTTAAGATAAGAAAAGAAGCCAACAGACTAGACTGTGTATGGAATGAACCATAGCTAGTTATCAGTTTCCTATGAGCAAGGAATCTGTGTTCTATAAACCTCTGTGTCTGGGCCCATTTATGTCCTTGTCTGTGACTTAGCTTCCCCTTAACTCTGACAATTTACCCTCGGTTAACTTGCCCAGATGACCTTCTGGAGGTCAGATTCTGCAGGTCCAGGACTCCGGGACTTTTGAATGTTTCTGAATGAAACTATTGGACGGGTCTTCAAAGACCCTTATCTTCAAGGTCCCATTAGACTGAAGGGCTGCCCCACACTCAGAACTGGGCCCCCAGATCCCACCTCTCTCAGTACCCTATTTAATGCATCACTTACTCCAGCCTGCTACCCTACCTTCTTGAAGGAACCCTGGGTCTTCAGGAGGGTGACGATGATGAAGAGTGGGACACAGGCCATGGAGGAGAGGGCCAGGAACCAGCCGATGGAGTAACCCCAGGGAGGGTACACATAGATGTTGTTGTATTTGAGAGGTGTGTACTTGGTCAAGGAGAAGAAGAAAGTGGCCTAGAAAGGGGGAGGGGCAGGCAGAGATGAGATAGAGAGCCATTGAAACTCTCTCCTCAGCTACTTAAATATCCAATGATAGGAGATGTTAAACACACTATGGTGCATATATGTGGTGGAATATTAAAAGCCATTTGCAAATTGTGGGCCCAGGTATCACTCACATCGAAGACTGAGACAGGAGCAGATATGAAGGAAGAGAGGGGAGATGGAGGAGCTCTGAGCAGACAAAGAAACCAATGCTTGGGAAATCAGGCAGATGGGTAGAGATGCTGTGAGAAAGGGGTGGAGAAAGAATTAGAATAGATGATAATGATGATAAAACAAACAGATGGAGAGATGGCCCCAGAAAAAGAGGGCAGGGAAACCACCACATCAGAGCGAAAGGACCAGCCTCCCAAGGTCCCTGGACAGGCAGGGATGGAGCCCCAGGGCTCAGGCTTCCTGTTTCTCATGTCCCCGTGTCTGCTGGAGGCAGGAGGCAATCAAGGGGTAGCTGGATGGGCACATACCAGACAAAGTCCAGGGGTCAGGAAGAGCCAGGAGATCTTCACCAGGGGCCATGGCCGGTAGCCAATCATGTCCTCAACGTTGTCATAGAAACGGTCTGCCCCTGCCCAGGCACAATGCAGGAAGAGTGAGAACAGAAGGGTGGAGACGGCTCATGGGTATTTGGGAGGAACTCGCCTGGTTCTGTGCTCTTCCCCCCACCCTGTGAGGGGAAACTGGATGAAGGCACGTCACTGAGATGGGTCCCTGGCACTCCATCCACAGCTTGGGGAATGAGGAGGAGGAAGGAGCTGCCACCCACAAGCTGGAGGCCCTGGAGGGAGTCACCCAATCCCCCAGTGCAGCCTTTTGTCCTCCTGCCATGGGATGAACATGCTACTGTCCTAACCACAGAGGACGGTATAAGCCTAAAATGGGGCTCAATGCTATACATATCTGCATGGCAAAGATGAATTCGGTTTCAAGTCAAAACATCAAACAGCAAGCGTGTGACTGCTCAGTCGGAGCCTGCTAAGCTTATATAGGTCCAGATCGCTACTGGGAAGGGACCGTGACAGCAACCTAGACTGGACTCCAGAGGAAACACCCTGCATTCTCAGTAAAGCATGTGAGAGGGTTGATCCACGTACGTGAAAACTGACTGCTTTGTTTGATTGTGTTTAACCACCTCAGGGTTTCACAATTGCTCTGTCTTCTAGGAAGTGAAGAGCTCCCGACTGTAAAGACACTTGGGGAGCCCCTCTAGCTTCCCCTCACCAAAAAAATACCTTCCCTCTGGTCACTAAGGCAGGAAATGCCACCATTAAAGAATTATTCCCTAGGCTTCTACATATATCCCCAGCTGAAAACCAGATGCTGCTGGGTAGATGTAACATGTTATCAGCCATTTACACCTCACTGCGTTGAGTTTATCAGATCCTCTCTGAGAACAGGTTTAGAAGAGTAATAGGGGAAAATCAGGAAGACATCAGATGCTTCAGTGAGAAGGAAGGAAATATCTCCAAAGAGAAGAAAGGGCACCAAATAGGAAGGCTGAGGGTAGCAAAATAAAAACTTTCCTACTCGTGGCTTGTCCTGAGGCCTCAGTATGTGGCACTCCTTACTCTGTCTGCCCTGAGCCCTGTGACATTGGCAGTGTGACCCCCCAACTTGGTGCAGTGGAGGCAGATGGCTTCTCCACTTACTAGCTGTGTGAGCCCAGGCAAGAGCCTTAACCTCTCTGAGCTTCATGTCCCTCCTGTAAAGGACTGCTTGCAGATTGTGAGATAGTGACACAAGCGGCACAGTGCTTGCACACAGCGTGCGTTGGCTCAGTCACTAGAGGTTTCTCCCCCTACTGTTATCAGACACAACAACAGCATGGATATTATGGCATTCTGCACTTGGTAGTTACCTCGGAGATGAGGGGCCAAGGCTGTGGGGGAAGAGTCAGTGGAAGGCACAGTTCACTTCAATGTAAGAGAGAAATGCACAACACACACAATGGGAAAGGGACCTCAAACACCAGGAATGACTTTCCTGTTCATGGAAGTATTCAGGCAAAGTCTGGGTGATAACTTTGAAAGGGAATGTGGGACTCTGAGGAGGATCAGACTCAGTGGCTCTGAAGGTGCCTTCTGAGTAGGACTCCCACTGGGGAAGGACCTTTGGCAGCCTCTATCAAGAAAACTATCTACGGTTATGTGTCACGACCCTCACCATTCAAGGAACTCGGTGTTGTCATTATCTCTCCTCCACTTGCGTCATGAGAAATGCCTGAGTCCCCAGCGATGGATAAACTTCCCAGGTAAAGAGAACCAGAACAGTAATACAAAACATATAGAAACCAGGGACTGGCATAGCCTGTCTCATCCAGGGCACATCCCACCTGAGCTGTGTTCCAGAGGCTCTTCCCCGAACCCCGCTTACCATACACCCAGCTGATGCAGATCACTTCAAACATTGCGAGGAAGAGCAGGCATATGCCACTGGAGGCGTAATAATCAAACAGCTGGAAGATATACATTCCGCCCTGTGGAGAAGGGGGTGGAGCTGAGGCTTTGGCAGGCAGGCAAACACCCATCTGGGTGCCATCCTGCCCAGCCTATGGGAAGTCACCGTGGCATCTAAAAGGAGTTTGCCCTGCCTGTCCCCGCCTTCGGGCCCTCCTGTCACATCCATCTCTGGCATCTGTGAGAACACTGGGGACGGTGGTGAACATACAGTGTTTGGACTGCCCAGCATCCCTCTCCCGGCTCCAGGCCTGAAGAAGAGTCATGGCTGGACTCTGGCTATGCTCCTGGGAAGAGGGCATTCTCGTTCCTCTGGGGTTGCGTGGGTGGCAGAAGGGAAGGCTGAAGCTGCACCTGCCTTCTTTAAAATCAGGATGGCACTGGCTAAGAATGGAGTTACTAGAGGAAAAGGGAGCCACGAGACAGACAGGATCGTTTCTGACCATGTTGTTAGAGCAAGTGGATCCAACCATACCTAAAACAAAGTATGTCTACTTGACCCCCAAATTGCCCTTCCTGCTTAAGCCAGCTTGCATTTGGTTTCTGTCACCCAAAACTGAAAGACAGCAAACTAACAGGTGCATTCCATGGTGTGGTCCCTACAGCCTCCCTGTGAGGGTGTCACCGGGTGAGGAAAGCGTGGCTCGGAGAGGGGTCAGTGGTGTCCCCCATGGCTCCCTCCCCGGGGGCCCAGCCTGCAGGTCGCTCGCCCTGCTCACCTCGGTGACCAGGAGGAGCCCTATCAGGTAGCACATGACGGCGATGGTGAGGATGAGGAGCTCTCGCCGCCCACTCTTCCGGAGCTGCCTGGGGAACATGTCCATGGAGGCTGTCACCAGGCATTCCACACAGACAAACTGTGGGCCAGGAAGGGAGTGAGGTGAGAGGGGCCGCCTGCCCTTGGGCCTGCCCCAGTACAGCCCTGTCTGGCCTCCACTCAGCCCGCTCGCCATGCTGATCCAGGGAGGGCACAAAGGGCAGAAATGGGTGGCCAGGGGTGAGGCCAGCCCTGCCCTTGGCCATGTCTCCACAACAGAGGGTCCCAGCAGTGAGCATTGGAGAGGGGATATGTGTTCTGTCCCCAAGACTACGGGGCCTGAGTGGGCAGCAGGAGCTAGTGGAGGGACATTTGAGGGGTGCATCCATGTATGGGGAAGGGTCAGGCACGCGAGAAAAACGTTCTCACCAAAGAGGGCCTCGAGGCCTGGGGTCACCCAACTCACCCCCAGGACAAGCTCTGGACAGCAGAGGGGCCTCAGGATGTATGATCAGGAGAAAGGGAATTAGGGGGAAGGTAATGCCAGGAAATGAGAAGTGCAAAGAAGGTCACCGGGGCAGGGCTGGGGTGACGAACCTGGCTGTCCAGCCCTAAGAAGATGAGCATGATGAAGAAGAGGCAGGACCACAGCTGGGATAAGGGCATCATCGTCACAGCCTTGGGGAACGCAATGAAGGCCAGACCAGGGCCTGCCGAGACACAGCACAATCAGGTAAGCCCAGGACTCTTGCTGGCCTCAGGGAAGGGCCCTCTCCAGAGGCTGTGTGTGTGTGTGTGTGTGTGTGTGTGTGTGTGTGTGCGTATGGAATGGGGTGGTTCAAGAGTGCAGGGTGACTGCATCCATTACTCTGCTCTTCAGGTTCTGGGAAGCACGCAGCTCATTCCTCTATCTATTCCTCCATTCATGCATGCAATGGTGGACCCAGCCAGCCAGCCAGCTCCCTCTCCCCATCCCTGCCATGGTTCTGGAGGTCCTGCTCTGTGCCAAGTACTGCCCCCAGATGCTGTAAGGGTCATAGGACCCCAGCCTTTCTGTAGGAGGATCTGCGTTCTCTGACCTTCTTTCCCCTCACATCCCAGACAGCAAAGTGGCACCTACCTGACTCTGCCACTTCAGAGATGGGCACTCCCTGCTCTTGGGACATGAAGCCCAAGATGGAGAAGACCACAAACCCAGCCACAAAGCTGGTGGCACTGTTCAGGAAGCAGAGGGCGATGCAGTCCCTGCAGGCGGAGTGAGCGCAAACAGAACAGGAAGGAAAAGGGAGAAAGAAACCCATCGCATTAGGAGAGAGCAGAGGACAGTAAGTGGAGAGAGACAAGGAAGAGTGAAGAAAAACAGGGACAGAAAAAGACAAACATCGGGTTTCAGAAGTTTAGGTGAGTAAAGGGCGAGAGAAAAGGGAGGAAGAAAGAAATTCGGTCTGAGAAATGAACCCACAATGTCAATTTGACACAACTTGTAACTCCGGGATAATAAAAAAAAGGAGGCCTGGGCCACCCCTGGGAGCTGCCCTCCTTAGACTATGGGCAGACGAGGTCCTCCAATGGGGCCTCCAGCCCGGCGTTGCTACCTGTAGCAGTTGTTGTGGTACTTGTTGTAGCTGCCCAGGGCAGTCAGGCACCCCTGGCAGATGGCGAAGGAGAAGAAGATCTGGGTGCCCGCGTCCATCCACACCTACGAGAGACCCACAAAAGTGGTGAGGGAGAGCGGAGGGAGCCCCCCAGGGCCTGGAGCGGGGTTACCAGAGACTCTTCACCCCACAGAACCAGCTGGCCAGCTCAGTGTTCCCTGACTGTCACTTAAACCCCAAAGCTCCCTTCACATGTCCTCCTCTCACAGGCAGCACCCATTTGTGACTTCGTTCTGAGGGTACTTAGTAAGCACCAAATACACACATTACTTAAACTTCTCTAAGAAGGTGAGGCTCTCTGCTGGGGGAGTGAAGAGGCACTTGAACCTCATTCAACAAGTAGAGTATGCCTTAGGCAGCCATGCTGCGGCAGAGGGGCCATGCCATTGAAATATAAAGGAAAAAACACCCCAACACTCTTGGGTGTGTGGGGGTGGGGGGAATGGTGGAGACAAAGAATGTGCTCAGACAAGTCCTAGAGGAGGAAACACAAATGGTGGATAAATATGTGGGGAAATATCCGACCATGCAGTAGTAACAAAGAAAAAAAATTAAAACAATAACATAATACTTTTTGACCCCACTGCCCTACACCAGCAACTATAGCACTCCCTGGCACTTAATGAGGTCTCAGTACAATTTGGTTGAATGAATGAATGATGGATGGAGAAAATATTATGCAAATGTTAAAAATTACATTTACAAATGAATTTAATAACGTGAAAGAAAGTATATATATGTATTTATACATAAAACAATTATCTCAACTATATTCAAACACACACACACATAAGCTAGAGAAAAAAGTTGGAAGAAAATATACTAAAATGTTAACAGAGATTGTAGGATTACAAGAGATTTTTAGTCCCTTTTTCATAATTTTCTTCTATATTATTTAATTTTTCTCCAGTGGGCATCTATTGCCTTTAAACCAAGAGGAAAGCAATCAAAGATTTTCAAAAGTACAAATCTGGATTGGAGTGAGGGACATCTGGGGAAATGGTCCTTAGCACAGTTCCTACCTGGGGATCCTTCAGACGAGACAACTCTGGTTTCAGGTAATAGATGATGCCCTCATAGGCTCCAGGAAGCATGATGCCTCGGATCAATAGGATTATCAGCATCAGGTAGGGGAATGTGGCTGTGAAATAAACAACCTGGAGGGAAAGCAGGCCAAAGTCACTCCTGGTGAGGTCACAGCAGCCAGGAAGTTACAGGGATCCTGCAGTGGTCCTCCTGTCACCACACCCCTGGCAACAAGGGCCACACCTAGCTCAGAGAAGTCAGCACCTGTCCATCCCTGGCTTTTCAAAGCAGGAAGCATCTGTCTCAGCTTCTCTGGTTGGAAATAACACTCAAATCTGAACTCTCTCTGTACATGGAACAAGCCATTGTTGCCCATTCTTGACTATAAACCCTTCAATGCTTAGAAACTCCTCACCTCAGAAACAGTTCTGTCTGCTAGTTCCTGCTAAACATTGCCTTGATGTGTTGTTAAATACAAAAAGCAAGTCATAAGAGTGTCTGATCCTAATTGTGTAATATACCCGCATAAGAGACACAGCTAAACACATACTACACACATAAAGGAAACTAGAAGGCAACACAGCAAAACGCTAACAAGGATTAGCAGACCCAACCAGCCATCAGGCTGAGGGCTGTACAGTCTTAGCTCTGACATGGAACATCTACATTTCTTAATTTGCTATGTATATTACTTATGTAAACAGGTCTTTTAAAATCATATTGAAAAAGAAAGGCTTTCCTTGTATTGAACTAAACTCTGCCTTCATACAACTTCCCCTATTCTCACGGAGACTCTTCCTTAAACTACACTTTTTTTCAGTTCTTCAGAGGGACTCTGTGGATGTCCCCCAGGGACTCTGGGAGCCACAGACCACTTACCAAGAGCCAGGATACCTCACCTTGCCCGTGGTCTTGACCCCCTTCCAGATGCAGAAGTAGCAGATGACCCAGGCGAGCAGGAGGCACAGGGCCAGCTCCCAGCGCAGGTGCCCCAGGTCGTGGATACCTGAGCTAATGCCCAGAACACGTCTCCTGATGGGTTGGAAAAAAATAACCAGGTGAAAGGCTAAAGGGGACAACTAGCCTCTGTCATCAAGTCTCCTGATTCCTAGAGCTCATCCCACAGATCTCATATTCCAGGCTTCCACTGCCCTCTCTCCCATGGCCATGCCATGTTCCCACCTGTGGTCTGCATGCTCCTGGTTGTTAGAAGACCAAATCATGTAATACCATAGGTATCTTTGTCTTTCTAACTAATCCAGATTTCTCTGTTGTACAGAGACAGAGAAGAGAGATGTGTGTGAGGACTGTTTGAATAAATACATGGAGAGTAAATATTTATATATCCAGGTCAATGAGCAAGTATATGGGTATCAAATGGAGGGGCTGAGTGTGTGATAGTATCTAAAAATGTGTATGGGGCTGATGGAGATGTCTTTGAGAGAGTGTAGGTGGACATGTGTAGGTACAGGTGGGTGTGAAGGTGAAGTGGTCATGTGGGAGCGTGAATGTGTGAGTGTAGGGTTTGCCAATTTCTGTGGTGTAAATACTCCCACCTTGGCCAACGTGACATGACTGAACACGGAGTTGGGAAGAGATGTGCACAATCAGCAACCTTAAGCTAGTCCAGGCTGTTTCCAGCATACCGGTAAACATGTGTGGGTAGATGTGTGGGGTGCAGGGGCATGTGAGAGTGTAGGGAGGCATGCATGAGAATGCCAGTTGACATGCATAAATGTGTGAGTCTAGGTGAACATAAGTGGATTTGGGGGGCATAGGCAGACAACTATGGTAGATGTGTGAATATTCCCTCATCTCTCTCTCTCCGTGATGTGTGGGGTGGAGGTAAGTGCTGGAAAACATGCAGAGAGTCTTAAACTTGCACCCCAAATCCCAGGCCTCAGACATTCAAATTTCCTCTGGTTGAGGCCCCCTGGCATGTGGCAACCAGGCGCAGCACCTACTCCCAGAATTCCATGACAGGCGATGTGAAGTTCTCAGAGGGCATCATTGTGTTGGCTCCTGAGTGGTTCAGAAAGTCCATGCAATGCTCTGTCAGGGACAAGGTGAGGAGTACATCAGCTAATGACAAGGTGGGGAGAGATGCCTTCACGCCCTTTTCCCCTCTGACCCTCTGGCTTTGCGGCCTGGTGATCCCCATCATTCCCAATCCCCAAAGCCTCCTGCAGAGCCCCCACCTCCAGAGTGTCAGGAGTTGGCTGCTCAGGTGGTTCACGGGACCAGCCCCACTCCCCAACTTGTTCCACCCTGCCAACCTCTGACCCAATCCAGACTTCAGATGCACTCTGCAGCCATATGGGTGGCTCCTGGTGACAGCACTGTCTCTTCTCAACAGTCCAGGGACTGAGTTATGACTGCCACACTCCAGGGGAATGCTGTTCACATGGTGGGCTCTTTCTCATCCTTCAGCCCTCAGCTGGCACTCTCCGCTCCTATCATTTCATAGTTACTGCACTATTTCTTTCACTCATCACAATTTGCAATGATTTTGTCAATTTGCCAATTTCTACCACTAAACTGTATTGCTCAGTGAAGGCCTGGACCATGTTGCTTGTGTTCACCTTCAGATCTCTAGCACCTGGCATAGTGCTTGGCACATAGTAGGTGCACAGTAAATATTTGTGAGATGAATGGATGAGCATGTGATGCTAACTAACCCCTTGCAGTTGTAGAACACATTCACAGTCCCACTGGGTTTTCAGTTCCAGTGGCTGGTCTGAGGTCCCACAGAAGGGTCAGCCAGCAGAACTGACACCAAAGGCTACATAGCTGGGCTTGAGGCAAGTTCTGCCATGTGCTCTGTCAGAGTTTGCCCATTCCTTACTAGCCACCATGGCCCAGCCCCTAGGGAAGGGCCATACCCCAAGGGCTGAAACGATAGATACCTGTGTTCCAGGTGTTGGCACAGGTTGTCCAGGGCAGCTGAGAGGTGAAGGAGCTGAACAGATAAAAGAGGGCCCAGGCGAGGATGATGATGTAGTAGATGTTCAAATAGGCCTCAATGACTACAGACGCCAGACCAATGCCTTCCGGAGTGGGGGAGGGGCGGGAAGAAACAAGAGAATCCGGAAGGTCAGTGTCAGCCCCCAGAAAGTTACCAAGCTGCTAGCTGTGATTAGAAGGACACTGGATGCTACACAAAGAGAACCAACAGCGTTTATTTATTGGTATGAGACGCCTTTTACAGCCTGTTTTTCTAAGTAAGAAATGCAGGTTACACAACACTATCCTATGCATCCTTCCATTTTTATAATATATGTGAATGTATATCTTTTTTTGTTTTCTTGAGAACAACTCTGGAAGGATGGTCATCCAAAAGTTAACAAGTGGTTCTCTAGGTGATAGGATTTGAGTTCACTCTTTAAAGGTTTTTTTTCTTTTTGCCTATCTTCATTTTCTAGTTTTTCTATTATAATCACACATAACTTGTAAAATGAAAAGGAAGAACGGAGTAAATGGGGAAAAACTGGTAAGAATCAGTATCAAAATAAGAGCAAAACCCAGAAGAAAGCAGCCAGGAAGAGAACTGTGATCGCTGTCAAGAACTGTGGAGCCTGGTCAGCCTCAACGCCATCTCCTGTGGAAAGTGGGCAAATGTGGGCAGAGGGTAAGGCCCACTCTGTTGGAACACTTAGGAGGTTGGAAGTTAGGGTGCATCCTGCCAACCACGTGGGCATGTCTTGGGGTGGGAGGGGGCAAGGGCAGGAGCAGTGACCCACCCACCCCGCCTTCATCCTACTGCTGTGGGAGCTTTGCCACAGTAAGGTTAAAAGTAGCCCGTTGCCGGGGCAGCTGTTACCCCTGAGGTGTGAAAGCCGAAGGAGGAGGAGTGGGACGGGGCCTCTGCCTGAGAGAGGACCTGCTTGTTTGTCCTGCATCCAGGGAAATCGAGGTTCAAGAGCTAATTGATGAAGAAGGCTGGAGAACAACAGACAGCCAGAGCGCTGGTTACAATCAACGCTGTCACCAATGCCCCTCCCCCACCCGTGCCAGGGAGTCGGCCCAGATTGTCTGTTCCCACGGGCCTGGCAAACTCCGCAGGAAGCAGGAGGGGTTCCCGTGTGGGGTCTCTGTGAAGCATCCAGGCCACTGGTGATGGTGGCGGGGGTGAGGGGGGTAGACAGAGACCCGACAGCCTTGGGTTGGGCCCCCGGGGGGAGAGGTAGGGCTCCTGATGGTGAGGGCGTTCCCGGGAGCTGGAGGCCGCGGGGCGGGTATTTAGAGCGCACAGTCACCCACACGAAAAACAAGTGGCCACTGTGCGGAGGGAACGTTGTGCTCCCACCGCCTGCGGAACCCAGGAACCCATCAACACCTGGACCGCTCCTGGGAAGTGGCCCGCCCATCTGTGAGGGTGGGGATGAGGTCGGGGAGGAAGCTTGAGCCTGTGTGTAAGTTGAAAAAGGAGGGAGGGTGTGGGTGAGCAGAGGGATGTGTTTCTTCAGTGTCCTGCCCTTCTGTACTGGTTTGCTGGGAGGGTGGGTGGTCGTGAGGTGGGCGCAGTGAGGCAGGTAGAGGGCAGGTAGTAAGCAGCCTGGATCGTCCTACCAATATAGGTGCACACCCTCTGAGTTAGCCTCTCCTAGAGACCCTAGGCTTCGGGGTCTCTTCCATTGGGAAAATAAGGAAGGAGCGGCAATTCCTCCCCCCAACCCCCATCCAATGTTCAGTTTGCTTGCCCTGTCCCTGGTCCCCCCCTGGTAGTTAGTACCTGTGTGCCAGAGAAGCCAGTTCTGCGTGTGCTATCCATTTGCTAGCTTTGCCCTGGGGACGGCCCAGCTGGTTAGGAATTAGGCTACTGCCGGTGTCCAGAGCAGAACCCCAGAGCTGGTGCCCTGGCTGAGGGTACAGAACTCCTGAGTAGAAACATGGGTGGGTCTGTCCACCCTGCCAGTCCCTCACTGCTTCCCCTACAGGGGCCCATGGAGGCCCAAGAGGAATCAATACCAGGCTAGCCTGGTCCCCTCCACCCCCATCAGTGGTCATATTTCCATCCTGCTCAGGAGCCAGTGTCTCCCACCAAGCCTGAAGCAGGGCCCAGGTGGGACCCCTGTAGTAGAGGCCTCACAATGTCTCTGGCCACACCTTTTCTTGACCTATATAGCTTAACAATAGAACATCCCCTTATGGCTTGAGCTGGGAATGTCCCCTGTCCCAGTTCCCAGTTTTAGAAAACCACTACTGTAAGTATGGCTAATACTCTTAGGCTTACTGATCACAATCTCTATGGCCTAGCATTCTTTCCAGGCTACTCCCATCATTGTTCCTGGGTTGCTGACACCACCATAGAATCAGGTGGCCAGAGGGAAGCCTCCCTACAGACCCTCATGTAGCCTCTGGAGGAATGCCCAGATTGTCCCTTAAATACCCTAAACCAGCCTGAGAATGTTAAGGCAGTTTGTGAAGGTGTTAAGCTGCTGCCTCCTCAGATCACCAGTTCCCTAAGCATAGGCAGCATGAGCCCCGGAATGAGCCACAGACTCAGTTGTTCTCCGGTTTCATGCCCACCTCTGTCAAGCCTACTAAGCTGGGTGACAACCTCAGGTAGCCTAGTTCCTGGGGTGCCCTTAAGGACTGACATGAGAGGAAGAGTCCTCTTTCCATTTTAAATATTCGAGGAGCCTCTCAGGAACAAGAAGATGCCTTGGATTTCTTTCCCACTGCCTTCCAGTGGACTGGCCCAATCAACTTTAGAGGGGGTGGGAGCAGGACCCCCCCAACCTGCTCACCTTAGTGCCAGCAGGTGCACAGAGAGAGGACAGGAGCAGTCCCTAACATAAGAGAAAGCATGAACTTTCAGTTCATGTAGACCTGGGTTCCAACCCTTAGCAAATGACCTCATTTTTCTCATCTACAAAATGAAGCGACTAGAGATATTACTGGAAGATTAGATGAGAAAATGCAGACAGTGCCAATATGAGCCCTGGCACGTGGTAGGGCTCAACAGGTGTTAGACATCATCATCATCATCACTATGATTTTATACTTTAGAATTGCATCTGGGACCACACCATGCACACAGGAACTCATCTTCCATGAAGCTGCTGAAGGTGAGGCTTCAGAGTTCCCCACTTGCAGGGATCCCTAGCAAGGCTCTGCATGGATTTTTCATTTGTAACTTTGCATTGTCTTTCTTGAGGAGTGCCTTCCTCCTCAAGATCAATAAGCTTTGGGCCTCACAAAACCCAACTGTACTTCCTGTGTCCCCCGCGGCACTTAGCATGGGATGAGAGTGGATGACTGAAAGAAGTGGTGAGTGGATAGGAAGGGAGAGAGGATGGAGAGGAGGAGGCAGGCTGGTGACCTGTGAGGAGGTGGGTGAGGGAGAACACTCACCCTGGAGGAGAGGGCAGATCTTTCTCCAGGCTGTGACGCTCCCCTGGCTGGTATACTGGCCCAGTGCCACCTCCAGGAAGAACACAGGGATGCCGCAGGTGAAGAAGAAGATGAAGTAGGGGATGAAGAAGGCTCCTGTGGAGGAAGGGGAGGCAGAGACTTAGCCTTTCAGCCCTAGGCCCCTCCGAGAGGTCTGTACTCCAGCACCCAGCATCCTTCATCGCCCTCCACACTCCTCCCAGGTGCCCAAGCTGGCTTCCTCCTGTCTGTGCGTGGGGACAGGCCAAAATTTTCCAGTCTGAGTCCCACTCGGGCTAGAAAAGATCTTTGAAGGAGAATGAAGGAAATTTTAGGTGGAAATCCTAATGCATGCACTATTTATTTTCTCAGTGCGCTTCACGAATCTAGTCAATTTATTGTTTTTGGAACAAAAACATGTGTTCTGTATAATTTGATATGCTTATTAAATTACCAAGCTTGTTACATTTTAGAGAAAAACAAAAACACCTTGGAAAAATTATTTCCCCTCTAATAGTTTTCAGAGGGTTTTTTTCCCCCTCCTCTGGGCTCTGATCTGAACTGGGCTCTCAGCAGAGAAGGCCATTCCCCTGCTCAGGCCGACTCTGGGGAACTGGGGTGTCAGCAGCCAAGTGACCCAGCCCCAGCAGGAGGCCTGGCCTAAAAGACAACCAGCAAGTTCTATGCGAAGGGATTAGAAAGCAACCCTAAACCCACAGGACCCACTTCAGTCACTACGACATACACCTCACCTCAGAAGTGTACCATGGGTGGACGGATTACTGTTTATTGCACAATGATAGCATTTAGTACTTATTTGGTGCTGACTGTGTATCATGCACTCTTCTAAATGCTTCACAAACATCAAAATCCTCACACAACCTCCCCTGGGGTAGGTACTATTGCCATATCCATTCTACAGATGAGAAAAATGAGGCCACTTTACGGATGCAAAAACTGAGGCAGATGAGAAAACTGAGGCACAAACCCAGGTGATCCGATCTTGAGTCTGTGCTCTTAGCTATTACATTATAATGCCTCTCAAGTAATCCATGTTACTTTGTAGAAAAAAATAGAAAGTACAAAGGGAAAAAAAGGAAAAAGCATTACATTGCCTTCCAATTTCTTTTAAACACACAGAAATATATATTTATTTTTTTAAAAATGAGAACCTTCTATATATTACATGATAACCATTTAAAAATGTATCTGATGAACCTCTTTTCATACCAATGAACACACATCTGTGCCATCCTGTAATGGCTGTGTAGGGTTCCTCCGCATACATCTATCTAGGTTTATTTTGTCAGTACCCCCTTTGGCCTTCTTTGTGGTTTCATGAGAAACCTTTAGTGATGAAGACCATTATCCACATCTTTGTACACTTGCCTAATTTGCTTCTTGGTATGAGTTTCTGGTGAAGGTATCGGTGAGTCAGGGGGTATGCACATTTTTTTTTTTTTTGCTTTTTTTTTCTGGGGGGAGAAGGTCAAATATATCTAACATAAATCTTACCATTTTAACCATTTTTAAGTATACACTTCAGTGGCATTAAGTACAATAGGTTCTCATAGTTGTGCAACCATCACCACCATCCGTTCCCGGAGCTTTCTCATCATTCCAAACTGAAACTCTGTGTACCCATCAAGTGCTCACCCCCATTCCTCCTAGGCTCAGTCCCTGGCAATCACCATTCAACTTCCTCTCTCTGAATTTGCCTCTTCTAGGCACCTCACATAAAATGAATCATACAGTATGTATCCTTCTGTAACTGGCTTTTTTCACTTAGCATCATGTCTTCAAGGTTCACCCATGTTGTAGGAGGTGTCAGAATGTCCTTCCTTTTTAAGACTGAATAATAATATTCCTGTGTATGTCTAGACCACAGTTTGTTTATCTATTCATTCATGGACAGACACTTGGGTTCTTTCCACCTTTGGGGTATGAACATTTTGTAAGGTCTTTGACATGCATTTTCAAATTGCCCTCCCAAAGTCGTGTACCATGTTGTACCTATCTGCACTCCCAACAGCAATATGTGAGAAAAAGGAGGAGGATTTGCAGGTCTCCTGGGCCCAAGGAGCCAAGACCAGCCAGTAACTCTCCCCCAAGCCCTGAAGTCCTTTCTGACACAGTGTTTGCCTTTACATCCAGAATAGCGCTAGAGCATCCGTAAATACAGGGCGAATCAGCACCACTGACCCTGGTTTACATGCTTAGATGGTGCAGGCGCTCCGCTGAGGGTAGTGCTCAGGAAAAGGATGGGGCGGAGGGACATCTCAGTGCCTGAGGGCACTTTACAAAAAGTCTGTGGGGCACGTGACCCCCAGGCTCCTTCCCACCACTGCTTGGTGTGGTCCTTGCCCTCTAGTAAAGGAGATGGCTTCAGTCCTGTCCTTGGAATGTGGAGGGCGGGTGACCCCAGGAGGCCTGGAGCTGGGCCTGCCTCAGGCTGAGTCCACCCTGAAAAGGCAGGACTCGGCCTGGATCTCTGGGGACAGTGGGAGGGGCTGGGTCTGGATGGACCACAGGGCGCCCTCCATCCTTGGCTTTTTCCCTGGCTTTCCCACACACACTCACTGCCAGCGCCCCCTCTCCAGTGAGCTTCTCAGAACCGTTACTCTGGGAGGTGATCCTGGCCCACAGTTCTCCTGGCCCCCTGCCCAGGCTATGGGCACAAGCAGCCTGTGATGCCCCACAGGGATCTGTGAACACAGGGTGACTGGAAGCCTGCATAAAAGTCTCCCTCCCTCTTGCTAACACACGCCTCATTATCACTGCCAAGCTCTCTCTCCTAACCACTGGCAATCGGAAAACACGGAATTTCATTAAACTCTCTTTTGGAATGAACCATTTCTTGAGGATGGTGACTCCCTGCTTTTTCATAACCAAAGACATTATTAGACCAATAACTTTATGATGATCTCTCATCCCTTTTGACAGGTTTAGCTCTACAGGACTACGTATTAACTAATAATTACTATATAATTATTTATATATTAATTACTATATATATTAATTAGTAATTAGTAATCAATTGACAACCAATTATTAACTAATGCTCAATTAATATATTAGTAAAAACTATATTTAACTGCCAGCCAGGGCTTATGGTCAGCTTGAGATAAAAGATATTACCACAATGAGTACAATTCTAGCCTAAAGCAAAAAATTGACATTTGGGTCAGTCTGTGAAGTCATGCTCCCACACAGATGTATTATTAAGTTGTCTGAAATAAGGAAAGTAATTCCTGGACCTTCATTATACCTTCTTACACCCTCGAAGACCAGTTGCCCAAATTTGGACCCCTGACCTCGCTTAGCTCCTCATGTTAACAATGAAGAGAACACGATAGAGGGATGGCAGCCTGTCTTCCCAAATAGTTGGATTGGGACAGAGCTAACGTAAGAACGTGAGTGACAGAGGTGAACACAGAGCCTGCGCAGTACGTGTAACCCAGTCCTGCCATTTCACAGATGACACAGGCTCAGCCCAGTGGCATTGCATGCTATCAGAGGGGCTTGTCTCTCCACCCTGCCCCACGACCGGTACAGAGGTCATGGCCACAGCTGTAGCCACCAGGCAGGACAGAGGCAGGGTGGGCGCTGGCACCCAAAGCCATGTCTCCTGAGCTGTCATCCTCCCTCGCAGATGGCAGGGTGAGATGCACGCAGTGATGTGAGGGCCGGCGAGTCTGGCTCCCAGGGCCCACTGCTCCCAACCAACTCGGTGGTCTTGGGCAAGTCGCCAAACTCTCCGACCCTCCATGCCCTCCTCAATGAAATGGGGGCTCGGCCGAGATCATCTCTAGCTCTAGTTCTAATACCTTCTGTGCCCATGAAACTGGCCTGGGACAAAGAAATAAGCCATCTCTGTCCCAGCATTAGTCCCACACTCAGTCTTGGCTTCTTAGCCCTGAGCCGCCCAGGAAATCCCATTTCTATTTCTTAGGAGTCATTAGTTCAAGCAGTTTAAAATAATAACTGTAAGCTTTAAAACACAGAGCAAGATATATGGTAGAGGCTCAATAAATATTTGTCAAGTTAAATATAGTGTTTGAAAGTATTTTCCAAACAATGATTATCTTTACATGGGAATGTTTCTTTTTATCTCCTGGAATGTTTCTAATATTCATTATAAACATACATCGTTTCCACAAGAATAACACAGGTATTTTCAAAAGGCAAAAATGAATTCAGCCAGTCACAAATAAATTCATAGAAATAAATTATTTCATTTATATGAAGCATCCCAAATAGGTAAATCCATAGTAGATTAGTGGTTGGCAAGGGCTGGTGGGGAGAGGGAATGGGGAGTGGCTTCTTTTGGGGGTGATGAAAATATTCTAAAATCAATGGTAGTGGTGGTTGCACAATTCTGCGAATATACTAAAAACCATTTAATTATACAATTTAAAAGATTGTTATGGCCCCTCCCTACCATGCCCCTGCTCATTTTTACTACCAGTGCTGAAAACTAATAAAATTATGTTTCTTCGATTTATAAAAATCATAGACAAGATAATATTGTTTCTCTGATCAAAATTCTTCAGTGGTTCCCACTCTCACTCAGAGCAGAGCCTATAAGATCTGAGCCCTGTTACCTCTCTGATCTCATCTCCTATTATTCTCCCCATCTGCCATTCCCCTCCGCGCTATTCCCCAAATATGCCAGTTGCACTTTCACCCCAGGACCTTTGCACTTGCTGTTCCCTCTTTTTGAAATGTTCTTTACCTGATATCCACCCACAAGTCTCATTCTGTTACCTCCTTCAAGTATTTATGCAAATGTCACCTCCTTAATGAACCCTTTTCTGGTAACTTATTTCACATTTCCAACTCCTTTCCTCCAACCCCGTGACCCAGCTTTCCCTATCCCTCCTCCTGGCTGAGCTTCTCACCATTCCACTCATCACCATGTGACATGCCACATATTTTTTTATTTGTCTGTAATCTGCCACCTTTCACTAGACTATGACAAATGGAATATGTCCCATTTTGGATCTAGAACAGTGCCTTGCACATACTAGGCTCACAATAACATTAGCTGAATAAATGAATGAACCCTGTCAACAGCTGACATTTCTGCAAAGTAATGAAGGAGCTTATTAAAAACTCAGATTCCTGGGTCCAGCGATTGCCTCATTTAATCTTCACCATAGCCATTTCACACAGGAGGACATTGAGGCCAGCAGTGAAGCTAGAACTGGAACTCAAGTCCTCCAACTCCATTCCAGTCTCCTTCCATCTTACCACATTGCCCAGGTAGGAGGCATCCAGGTAGGTAGGCTCTGCCTGGCTGTCATGGCACAGCTCTCCCCACCACGCCTACTTCAAAATGAACTCACCACCTCCATTTTTGTAGCAGAGATAGGGGAACCTCCAGACATTGCCCAGCCCAATGATCTCCCCGGCCACGGACAGCACAAACTCCATCTTGTTGGTCCATTGGCCCCGATCCTTCACCTGGTCCAACTTCTCTCCCTCCTCAGGGACCCAGGAAACCAAACGAGGCCCATCCTCATGGACTGCCAATTTTCTGTCCGTAGCCATGTAATGGATTGGGAAGCCGGCGAGTTGCAAGTGGGGCAAGATGGTGACCTAGGCACAGCCTGGTGGGAGGAGAAGGAATGAGCTACCCAACTCCAACACATGCCCCACCATCCCCGCTTTCTCCATCTTGATCTTTCATTATTATTGGAATGTTGCTTTAATATTGTTGGGCTATTGATTTTCTTCCAAAACGCTCAATGACATTTACACTTAAAGTAAAATGTCATTTAACTTTATGACATTTTGCTCTCATGACTCTGAGGACAAATAGGGACCAAATCTTAGTTTGCCCATTTTGCAGGTGGGAAAATCCAGGCCTTGGCAGATGAAGTGACTTGCCTGAAACCATTTAGTAGTAGAGTAGATTTCAAACCCAAGCTTGGGGCCTTTTATTCCAAGTCCCTTTGATCTCTGCTGTCCTGTCTGTCCCAGCTTCTCAGTAGCCAGTGAGTGGCACCAGCTCAGCCTCCAGCCTGCAGGCCGGAAGGGATCAAAGGCTGCCAGAGATCAAAGGTAGGTGCAGCCTAGGTGACTGCATGGTCTTCCCCTGGCCAGTTTTGTGCTCATTCCTGCACCAGGGTGATCGATTGATTCAGGGTAAACATGGGAGCCAGCTGGCTCTAGCCATCTGATTGGGAGGGGAGGGGAAGGTGGGGCCTCTGAGCTAGGCCAGATGAGGACTAGGATTGGTGCCAAGGCCAAGGGCAGGCCTTCAAGGGAAGCCTGGTTCTCTTTCTCTCTGTCATACCTCTGTCCTGAAAACAGGTGAGGGGTCCTGGTGGTAAAAGGGGTCACCAAAGCAATTCTCACTTGAGTGGGAGTCATCTCCAAATCAGCGTGGCCTCCTCAAGGGAGACCCAGAAGTGGTTGCCCAGTTCACTGCCCCTGCCAACTCCCTGCCCTCCTAAAGAGCCCAAAGCTCCCTGGACTTCCAAAAACTTCCAGTAAAACTTCTCAGTTTTACTTTGCCCTCTTGTTGTCCATTTGTCAATTGCCAGGAGTCAAATGGCTACACAGTTGTGGTGTAGCTACAGTCCCTATTCTCCTTTCCCTCCTCTCCCATCCCAGAATCTGCCTCTGTTTCCAGTGAGCTGCCAGAAGGAGGTGCCCAGGCTGCAGGGAGAAGCATTCATCCACCACCCCTCGCCTCCAAAGGGCGTTGGGGCACCAAAGTGACCCAGAGTCACCAAGAGCTCCTTGCTCCTCCAAGGCTCTAGAGAAACACAAGGCATCCTTTTTATTAAAAGAAGAGTCTGTGTTTATTTGTTGGTCCTTTTAACCCAGGCAACAGCCCAAGTCTGAGCCTGTTAGAAAGGTGTGGCAGGAGCCATTTGAGGTTATGGAAATTTTTGAAGGTGACTTGGAGGGTACAGATTATCCCAGGAATGGGAAAGCACGTCAGGGTGAAATTCCGGTATTGGCACCTACTCAGAGGCTGCCATCGCAAGCTCAGCCCAGGAGAGAAGATGAGGAGAAAGGCACCCAGTGGGAATCAGAGGCCTTTGGCCTCTGATACAAGGGAGAAGGGATGAAAAAGGCCAGGGAAGAGCTCCAGGTGCACAGTAAGCAGCAGACCCCAGGGGGCCTTGAGAACCAGAGCCTCAGGTTGAAAGAACAGGGGAAAAGTTGGTGATACCTGAACCAACTGTTGGATACTATGACAGAACTGGGGTTGGGACGCCGTGAGGCACAGCCCTGAATTGTTATCAAGCAAAGGAATGGATGAATGAATGAATGAACTAAAAAAAAAATTGATGAAAAAAGCACCAGGCACGAAACCCAAGTTCTAGTCCAGACCTAATAATAATAACCAAATGTAAGATTTGAGTAAGCACTGTCCTAAAAACATATACCTCTTTATATACATTATTAAATTTCATCCTCATAAACATCTTTGAAGTAGGTATGACTGTTAACTCCATGTTTTAAATGAGGAAATGAAGCTCAGAGAAATGAAGAACAAGACCTGACACTTAGCAGGTGCTCAGTAAAACTACTTTTGAATGGTTTGAATAAACTTACCAACACAATAAGTGGTCGAGCTGAGTCTCTCACTTGCTGTGTGATCTTAGGCAAATCACACCTCCTCTCTGGGCTTCACACAGCCTCCCTGAAAGAGAGAATGACCCCTGCTCAACAGGGGTGTTGGGAGGGCGGGGATAAAAATAAGACCATAAAAGACAAGGAGAGATTATTGCCTTGCTTGCCAAGCCATAGGGCCGCTCAGCTCAGGCTGAGTCTAAGCACAAGAGTCGCCAAGAGGGTGGTCAGGAGACAAGCTTTGCCATTCCTAGACCAGAAACAGCTATTTCTGGAACAAACTGTCCTCAACAGTTGGAGGAGGCCAGACCTGGTGGGGAAACGGAGTAAATGGAAGGAAACCAGAGGAGAATGTAGGAGGGGCAACCATCTCAGAGCCCAGCTTGGGCACAGGGTTTGGGTTGTGTAGCAGATAAGGGAGGAGAGAGAAGAGAACATGAACTGATGAACTAACACTGATGTGACATCTTTGTTTGGTTTTTGTTTGTTTGTTTGTTTGTTTTTAAAGATTATTGGAAGGATCATAACTTATGGGAAAGAATGACAAACCAGAACGGCGGAATGAAAGCAAGAGCATGTGAAAAGGCAAGCTGGCCCAGAGCCATGGGAAGTCAAGGGGAAACGGGCTGAAATTGCGGTAAACGAGCTGAAATTGCAGCAAGCAGATTCAAGTTAGATTCAGGGAAGAAATGTCCAGAAGGATGTTAGACAGAAAAACAAGCTGTACAGAGCTCTCCTTTTTGGGTTAACTTTTAAAAGCCAAAAAGACAGCACACCCTGCCCTCCTGCCACCCTCAGCCTGCCCCTACTCGCCCTTCCAGCCCATTTTCTAGGAATAGTTAAACTGCAGTGTTATCCACAGTCAAGATGACTTCTCGACATCTCCCCCTTCCCAAGGGTCCACCTCAGCTCTGTCACCTGTCCAGCCCCTAGCATCACCTCCCCAGGCTGCCTACCTGCTCTGCTAACCTCGGACAGGGGACAGGGGCATGGAATGGACCTCACCATACCTCAGTGCCCTCCAGAAGCAAAGATACCAACACCCACACTAGGCACAGTGCTGCCCATCGAGGAAATATTCAAGAGGTTAGCAAGTCCAAAATTAACTGCAGGAGCTGGACATGTGGACGGAGGCCTGGCTAGGGTCTAGGCAGAGGTGCAGACAAGTGTGGAAATGCTCCCCACGTGCTGCTGGGACCAGGCTCAGCCCCATCACACTCCCCAGCTCAGCCCAGGACGTGCCCCCGCCTCTGTTCCAGCCCACACCCACATACCAGCTCCTGTTTCCATACACACACTGGTGCCATTCCCGTCACGTCCCTTTGCACACACATACCTGTGTGCATGGCACCAAAACCTGGGTCCCATCTAGTCCTTCACACTCTCGGGGCTGCCTGGCTTGGCTGGTGGCTCCCTGTGCCTTCTGTCAGCCCCCTCCTTACCCCTTCAGTCACCAGCATGCCCACGCCTCCCCCCACACTGCCCTGAGCTGGGCAGCTTCCTCCTTCTGCTGTACTGGTGGGGGGAGGGCAGGAGCCCCTAATCTGTGATGGCTAATGGCAGACCATGGACCTTCGGGAATGGTCCGAGGCTTCTCCCCTCTGCTCTTCCTCCCACGTTGCTGGGCACTGCTTCTCCCTCCCTCTCAGTCAAGTGACCACCCCCTCTTTTACCCACTCCTTGTGGCCACCCCCCCATCTATAGACTTTCCTGCTACCCATGCTTGTCCCTGGGCAACTCAGATGCTGTGGATGGTGTGTGTGTGTGTGGTGGCAGGGAGCTGGGGTGACACCTCTTGTCCTAAGATTCCCGAACATCAGACTTTGCTCAGGTCCCAGTGCGGGCACCAGAGACACACACAATCCTACAGCCTTGCTTCCCAGGTTGCAGCCTCCAGCCCCCCCGAGGACCCTGTCAGCGACTGGAAGACAGATCCAACCCTCCACCTCCTGCTCACCTCCGTCCCCAAAGCGGTTCCTGCGGTCAGCTCCGCTCCATGCCTCAGGTCCCCAGGGGAGTCCGGGGAAACCTCTCTGACAAGGCCCAGAGGTGGGACCTGAAAAGGAAACTGTCCACCTTCACTCCTGTTCTCAGCTCAGACTCCCATCTAAGCTGTTGTCCTGGGGCTCCCAGACAGAAGGTGACTGGTGTGAGTGTGTGTATGTGTGTGTGTGTGTGTGTGTGCATGCACACGCGCGCACACACTCACACCAGTGTATTGAAAAGTGAAGGGACAGAGAAATACCACAAGCAACAGGAGGGATTGAGGTCAAAAGTTTGTGAACCAGGATTACAACATCCAACCTCAGGAAGTCAACTCCTCTGTCCCCAGACCCCACCCCCACTCATTCCCATTGTGGCCCCTCCTGCCCTCCCCATGGGCGCTGTCCCAAGAAGACCCCTCCAAGCCGGCTCAGAGACTCAGGTTCGACCTCATTTCCCCTCCTTTTGTTCCTTGCCCCTCCCCCAATCCCCCTTCTCCTTCTCACCTTGCTCCCTCCTGGTACCAAGACCAGCTCCTTCCGAGGGATGAGGAGATCAGGATGTACAGACCCAGAGGACAGCCCTCTCTTCATAGAGCAGTAGGATGGAGCCACCAACTCCCAGCTTGGGAACTGAGAGCCTCAGAAGGGGCGTTGGCCTCGGTGACAGAACACGGGAGGAGGGTGAATCAGATGCTGGAGTTTTCCACCAAGTGCCTGCCTCTGTGGTTCCAAGGCAGGCTCTGGACCTTTACCACCACTACCCTCTTCCTTGGGATTTTCCTAGAGAAATGTGCCCAGAGCACACCCCAAAGAGTCCAATCTACAAAGGACACAGGTTTGCAGTCAGACAGACCTGAGTTTGAACCCCTCCTCTTGTCATTTATTGATTATGCCAGCCTCAGTTTATCTATCTGTAAAAGGTAGATAACAATACCCACTTTGCAGGGCGGCTGTGAAGGCTAAAGACAATAGGGTATATTGCTTAGGATAACACAGGTGCTTGATGGGAGTTGTTGGTGTTCTCTGTGGGTCCTCTGGAACCAGGGGCTGGGATGGTGGAGTGTCTGGTCCTAGGCAGCAGAATAGTGCTCTAGTGACCTCTCAGCACTAAGGCACACAGCTGGCACTTGCTCAATTGCCTGGCAGCTATCAGTGGTGAATTGTACTGAATAAATGTGTGTGTCCCATGCCATGTACCCAGTGAGCTTATCCAGGACAGGGTCCTTGTCACTATTCCTGGGCAAGTTCTTCCCATGCTGGAGACAGGACTGCCCCAAGGCCATTCATTCAGAACAGCCAGTGTCTCATTCAGGACATTGAGGAAGCTGCTTCAGCCCTAGGTGGTGTGGAGATGGGGAAGTTGTAGGGAGAAAGGGAAATTTCCCTTGGTATGAGCTCATTTGTATTTTAGAACTTCCCAGCAGGGCTGGGTGTGAAATGAGAATCTCATTCTGTAATTTTCCATGAAGCACCCCCCCTCCCACTATCCCTCGGCCCCTCTCAGCACCTCCTGTGGGACTCCCTATGAAGGGGGGGTTGGGGGGGTCTCAGTTCTCAGGCCTTTGCCTCTGGAAAGCAGGAGGCAGGCTGGGGGTCAACTCGGGCAGAGCAGGGCATGGCGCCATCAGAACTCACATTCCAGTGTTCCCCCCTCCCTGCCATGCTCACCTGGGGGGATGTGACCTGCACTGCTGATCTGCCCTGTCCCCGCATGTTGGGCCACCATGTGTCAATCATGGAGCTTACTGCAGAAGGGACACCAAAGGTCTATGAGTATCTACCTGCAGCTATTCCAGAACAAAATATCCAGCCTCTCCATGAAGGGGAGAATGAATTTCCTAGCTCATTTCATTCATTTAAAATTTTTATTTCATGCCACAATGTGTCAGGTTTTCTGTGAGGACCTAGGGATACGCATGGTCCAGCAGTCTTGTCACCTTCCCTACACCTTATAGGAGAACAGTTACCTTGTTTGGCCTGACCTCCCTTTAACTTTGAGCCCTCCCATGCTGAAGCCCACCCCAAACCCCACTGGGTATTCAGACAGATTGGTAAACTCCTGGAGGCCAGAGACCCCCATCTGTGCAAAAGGTAGGAATCCCGGATTACCTGGAAAGCCTTCCTGAGACTGGGCTGTTTCCATATTGGGAAGATCCAGATACACAATGGAATATGGTCAAATGAATCAGTTATCTTGCTGTAGTGAGAGCCATGAGCCCCATAGAGTCTTCTCATCTTCTAACATCATGCCTGCTTTTAAAGGACCTGGCATTAAACCCATTTCCTGAGCGCCTAGCTCAGGCTAGGTGCTTTGCATGTTGCCCCATTTAATCCTCACAAGAACCTTGATATGTGGGAATTATTAGCCCCATTTTACAGATGAGAACATTAGGGTGAACAGAAGTGATGTGTTCTAAGGCTGAAGCAAGGGCCCAGCTGGGACTCCTGTAATAGGAGCCTGCTGCTTGAGCTCAGAATGCCCCCAGGATGCCCTGCCCCAGTGGGCTCCTTATCTCAGAAGATTACCCTGTAGCACATAATTAATGCTGGCATGCTTGCTAATTACAAACTCTATCACTCAGCATTCTTCCTAGGTTACTCTCCTCACCGTTCCCAGATCTCTAATGCCACCAAAGAGTTACAATGACGGGGGGGGGGGGGGGGGTCATGAAAGAAAAACAGACCTCCAGGACCGTCATGCGATCTCTGGAGGAATGCCCTAATTTTCCCTTAAACACCCCCAAGCTGGTCTGAGAATGTTAAGGCAATTTTGGGAGGTGTTAACCCGCTGCCTTCTCAGACCACCAGTGCTCCAATAATATTAATAAACACTTATTCTATGCCCAACTCCTGTGTTGGTCTATTGGCTGAGAGGTACAGGCAGCATGAGCTCCAGACTCTGTTGGCCTCTGGTTTCAAGGCCATACACTAGTAAATGATGGAGCTGGGATATGAACGTGGGCCTCTTGGCGCCAAAAATCTATGCTTATTTCACCACAGCACTCTGCTTCCCAGATCATGACTATCTAAGAGGCAGGGGTCACATTTCATAATTCTTTGTTTCTGCCTCTAGCGTTTAATACACTGTTGGCTCAGAGTACACACTTGATGTTCACCGGATGGATGGATGGATGGATGGATGGATGGATGGATGGATGGATGCAACGTGAGGGGAAGAAATGATCCCAGTCTTCCCTATTTTGGGAGATTTTCTTGGGCAACACTGCTGGTGCTGACAGGATGCTCGGTCCACAGCAGGCAGGGTTATTTTAGGGCTAGCTCTCCCTTGTCTCCTAGCAAAAATGCTTAGCTCAATAAATGGGTAGCCTTCTTTCTGGGGCCCAGTGCGACCTGGGGCCTGGGTCCAGGAAGCCAGAGGACAACAGAATGTCTCTGAACTCTTGGGCTTCTTCTCTGTTTCATTGACAACCCAATGTGGCTGGTGCCACAGGAAATAGGGTGGATTTGCTTGAATGTGTCCTCAGGACAGCTCTTCCTACATCCTCCACTGGACTCTAACAACACAATGATGCATTATTATTATTCCCACTTTATAGGAGAGAAAACAAATGATCAGACTAATTAACTTGCCCAAGGCCACAGCGCTAGTGCGAGGGTAGGACCCATGGGCCAGGAGTACACTCAGCTGACAGTGGAGTGTCTGATGATAATGACGGACTGTGTGTCAGTGTAAACATGGATGGATCTGAGAAATGTGCCAGGTCCAGGGTACGAGATCTGAGGCCCCAAGACAGCCCAGTGGGCTTGCTGCCTGGTGGATCAATTGCTTCCCTGTCTCCAAGGGCCCAGTTTGTAAGTCTCCAGTTTCCCGCGCTTCCACTCTCTCCATTCAGCTCTCATTCGCCTCAGGGCTCTCTCTGCCCGCCTTTTTTCCTCGGCTTTTCTTCTCTAACACACAGGAGAGGGCTCCCCTTTCGTGTCTTCTTCCTCTGACAACTGCAGGATCCCATACCTGCCCTTCCAGGCCAAGAGCAAATGGGACTGAGCGTGCCCTGCCCCACAGCCCCTTCCTCGCCCTCTGCTAAAACCAAGTCTGGAGCCTCCCGCTCCCTTTCCCCACCATGACCCAAGTGTTCCTCTCACATTTGTGCCTGTCCACCCCCTGGGTGGTTAGAGCAGGCCCCCTCACCTACTCCCCTAACTGGTTTAATGACCTTGGGGCTCACACACCCATTACCTTATCTGAGCCCTACAGCAAACCTGTGGGTGTGTGTGTGTATGTGTGTGTGGTGGGGGGGCATGTTATTATCTCCATCTGAAAAAAACAAAGACCTGAATTCCAAGCAATTTCCACAAAGCCCACAGCAAGTTAGAGGCAGGTCAGGACTAGACCCCACACGTCCTGATTCTTAACGCCAATGGATTGTTTTCACACGATAGTCCACTATTAATGAATCTCGTATATAGGACTCCAATCACCATTGCTGAACTGCCTGCATCCCTTCCTGGGCCTAGCAGATTCTTGCAAGTTTGATCAGATGGGTGGATTGAGAGATAGTACACTGTCAGAAGGGCCTTCCCAGACGACCTGACCTAAATCATCAGATTCTTTCCAGACCCCAGTTATTCCTTCTCATAGCACTGTGCTCCTTTCTTTCATAGCATTTATCACTGAAGAAACCATCTATATATTTTTGTTCCTCTATATATTTTTGTTCCTCATGTATCATGAGTGTAGCACAGCACCGTGTAGTAGGTATTCTGGGAATATTGTTAGATACAGGTGCCAGGTGTATGGTATCTCAAGTTTCAGCACATTTCTCCGGCAGATTTATCTCTCTGTCTTAGGAGTGTGATTGAGTCTGGCACACATGGGGGACCCCCACACAGTCATTGTCTAGGAAGGGGCAGCCAAGGCCAACAGGCAGCAGGCCTGCTTTCACTAGTTCTTATAAACTCTCCCAGCAACAACAAAAATCAAAACCTGAAGACTGGCCAAGATTCCAGTGCATTTTCCCACTAACTAACTTGTACGTAGGTAGGAAGGAAGGAAGGAAGGAAGAAAGGAAGGAAGGAAGGAAGGAAGGAAGGAAGGAAGGAAGGAAGGAAGGAAGGAAGGAAGGAAGGAAGGAGAGAAAAAAAGAAAGCCACCTAGAGGCCATTGTGCACCCTTCACCTGCAGCTCTAGGGATCACCAGGTGTTCCCCTGGCACAGCACTAGAAGAAAAACCATCAGAACACAGGTGGGGACACAGACAGCACCAAAGCCTCTGTACGTGCAGGGAGAAATGCAGTTGTGTGTGTTCAGCCACACACACACAAACACACACACCTGTGCTCCAGCTCTACACACCCATCAGAGGTAGGGCTGCGGAGATACACCTGTGGGATCCTCTGGGGCTAAGGCCATGCGCACTGACCCTGAGGCAGGACAGGCTACGCCTTGCACCTGGGTTGCAGCCTAACCCTGAGTTAATCTTGCAGCTCAGGCTGGGATTGTAAAGCCGCGGTCTTGGCAGTGCTACCCCCTGGTGGCCATGTCTGGCAGTGCTGCATCCGGCGTCTACCTTAACGAAGAGTGAGGTGGTTCCGATCTGCAAAGTCCCTGCTGTCCCTCTCTTATAACCCTGGCATCAGACCCTGGGTGGGCACACGCAGACACAAGTTTGGCAGGCAGAGCGAGGAGAGGACACGGCCAAGGGAAAAGTGAGCAGCAAAAGCCCAACCACTCTTTCTTCTTCCTTGGTTTAGCTAGGGCTCAGGTTCCCTCCTTCATTCTTCCCTCCATTGCCTTTCTTATTCCGCAGAGCGCAGGAAGCAGGAAGGGTCCCTAGAAGCGCGGACAGAGCGTCTGATGATGGAGGATCTCAGCTGGGCCTCATCATCCTTCTCCCTATAGCAATCCCCTCTGCTTGTGGTCCATAAGAACTCAATGAGGGAAGAAGGCAGGAAGGAGGGTGGTCCTAAAGCCACAACTTTAAAGTGATGAGGGAGTCAAGGCAGAAGGGCAGGAACAAGGCGGAACTGCTGGCAGTCAATAGAAAGAATTTGGGTTTAATGGAATGAAGGGGAAGAGGGCTCAGCCAAACAGACCTCTCATCCCACCCACCAGCTCTCACCCAGATTCCCCAGCCTGTCTTAAAAGTTATGCTCTTGATACTAGCATTTCACACCTGTTTAGCCACCCCTGGGTCAGGGAAGTTGGGGTGGGAGGTATCCAGGTCAGAAGGTGGATTCTAAAACATCCCCTCTGTCTTATGTACCCCAGGTGGCGGGCGGGGGGTGGGCACAGATGCACAGAGGGCCTGCGTCTGCCCCCACTTTCTGCAGCTCTCCCCAAGGCTAGGCCCATAGGCACTGAACGAGGGCCTGCCCCTAGCAGTGACACTCTAGTTCTGTGAGTCTGAGAAGTGATGTTCTGGGTGTGGCCGGGGAAGAGGGTGCTGCTTGGTTCCGTTGGGCCAGGTCCTCAGCTGGGCATACAAGTTGGCGAATTCTCTGCAAAGAGAATAGAGGTGGCCACCATGAGGTGGAGTTCGGGGCAAGTCTGCCAACTTCCCTCATCACCAATGTCTGCCTGCCTCCCTATATGTAACTGTGTCCTCCAGGTGCCAGCCCCACCACCACTGCCTGTGTTTAGAAGCATCCAGTCTCCTTCTGAGCCGGCTAAGCACTCACTCTGTCCCTCCCCAATCCCCACACCAGGCTCGCCGCCCCCTGTGCACCATTTTCTACCCTGGCCGGCAGCCATCTACCATCATCCACTAGGCTTCCTGTCCCTCTGACTGCCCTCGTCCTCACTAGCTCCTACCTCTCTGAAGGAGCCCTTGAGGGTGCTGAGTTTGTAGAAGCTCCAGGCAGGAATGCAGACCATGGAGGACAGAGCCAGGAGCCAGCCCAGGGCATCTCCCCACCAGGGGTACGTGTACTTCTTGTTGTAGGTGAGTGGGGTGTACTTGATCAGGGAGAAGAGGAAGGTGGCCTGAGGGCGAGAACAGGAAGGAGAGAAAGGGGCTGGGGCAGCAGGGCTCCTGAGGAGCTGGCAGAGATCACACTCCAAGCCTGTATTTTCTTCCAGGCTCATCTGGGCCAAATCAGCCTCCAATCTCCATCCACATTCGGCTCAAAATCCACAACCCCCAGTAGATATTTCCAGGGCACCTACCCTGTTCCGCCAGGGCCCCGTGCCCATGGGCACCTCTACACATGATTGGCCCCCAATGCGGACAGGACTGTGTGCCTGCTGGTGCTTCCAGTTGTTTGAGTCTCCTGTACCATCATGTGGGACTGTGAGTACCTCAAGGGCAGGGGTCAGGCCTTATTTACATCCTGTGTATAGTGGGTGCCCAGGGGAACTGCTGACATAAATGGATAAGCCAGAGGAAGCAGCACAGAGCAGGTCACGGCTGATTCTGGCATCAAGTCACTTGGGCTTGACTCCTAGCTCTCTGCCACTTTCTAGTTTGGATAAATTGCTTAACCTCTTTGCTTCAGTTTCATCTGTAAAATAAATATAATGGTAATTCTTATTTTGTGGGGTTCTTGTGAGGATTAAATGGGTTAAAGTGTGTAAAGCACAAGGGAAGTGCTTTGCATCTATTGCTGTGGTTATCAGTATTATTCCAAGCAGCCCAATATACTTGGGTTTCAGTCCTGCCTGTGACATTAGACTCACACCGTGGTATTGGTGAAACCATCGGAAAGCTCTGGACTTCAGTTTATCCTTCTGTGAAATGGAAAGGAAGAATCTATCTTGCTGTCATTTTCTAGAATCCAACAGCAGAATGAATGAGAATCTAAAATGATTTTCAGTCCCCACGGAGAATTCCCTTCTAGGGTCAACAGCGTACCTATACTTCTGCCACCATCATATCTCTATCCCTTCATCTGGCTTTCTTCCCTAAAGGGTATCTTACTGTGCACACAGCTGGTGTGAGGAAGAGCCAACAATATTTGATAAGAGGCCATGGCCTGTACCCAATCATATCTTCAATGTTGTCATAGAAGCGCCCAGCTCCTACGACAAAGAGAAGGGAGAGAAAGGACATCCTTTAGCATCCAAAGCATCAGGATGGGGCCCACATAGACCAGGATGGGCAAGGACCAATGAACAGAAGGTACCGTGGTTGTCTTACACATCACTGCTGGGAGAGAACTCTTCCCTGGGATTCAGAGGCATGAATGGCAGTGGGCAGCAAAGGCAATAATGTTCTGATTATCAAGGCTGTTACAGACTGAAAAGGTTGGATAGGACAGGATACGGACCCACCTGGGGTGGTCTAGGTACAGCCACAACCAGGAGGGTAGGCAAAGCAAACGCTGGTGGGTCCTCCCAATGGTAGCAATTTAGGATTCTTGAGATTTTTGAGGTTGGGTAGGAGAGAAGTCCCAAGAAAAGGTAGGTGTGAGCAGTGGATGTCTCTCTTTTGTCTAAGGGCCCTGGGGTGGAGGTGAGTGCTGGAGTTAGGGAGAGTCACTCACCATAGACCCAAGCCACACAGAAGGACTCAAAGATGGCCACAAACAGGAGGCACATGCCACTGGCTGCATAGTAGTCAAAGAGCTGGAACACATACATACCACCCTGCCAGGGAGGAGATTAAAAAAAAAACAAAATTTTGTCTGGAGGACACAGATTTACCCCCATGCCCTCCAGCCTCACACCCTCAGGGCACAGAACAGAGTTAGTGAGATCACAGAGACAGATGTTAAAAGAGAAGTTAGTTTCTAAGCCATAAGGCAGGAGGCAGATATGAGGCAATGATTACTTTTTGTTATTGTTTTTGGGTGGGTGATAGATGAAATAGATAGCTCAGAGGTGTGATCAAAAAATACAGTCAATGCAGCATAACTAGGTAACTGCAATATTGCCACAGGGATATGAAAGACAGTTCAGGGAATATAATTAATAATGTTGTAAATATTTTGTGGGCTGTCAGATGGTCACATGTCTTATTAGGGAGACCACTTCATGGATGGAGTAGAGGCTTGATCACTGCACTGAAGCTGATGTTGTATAATATTGTGTGCCAACTGTAATTGAAAATATAGAGAGTCACGGAATATGGAAGGGAATCAAGGGAATTGTAATAGGTATGTACGATATGGGGGGGAGTGAGGTGGTGAATTGGGGGTGGGGGGTTGTCACTTTGAGGGGTAAAAAGTATAACTATTGCACTGCATTGTACACCTGAAACTAACTTAAAAAAAAAAGTTTATTTCACAATAAAAGAATTAAAAAAAACAACAGTCCATGTTTAAATTTAAAAAATTATTACGTAAAAGACACATTGCTGGGGGCCAACCGAGTGGTGCGTTGGTTAAGAGCTGGCTTGGGACGCCAGCAGCCCCGGTTCGGATCCCACATATGAGGGCCAGTGACACTGCCCTCTACAGCTAAGATCACAGTGAACAACAACTCCACCTGGAGCTGGGCTGCTGTGAGTCCCCTGGACGGCATAGCTGCAGCCCCTGCTACAGTGGGCTGCCATAGGCTACAGCATGAGCTGCCAAGAGCCACTGTGAACAGCCATCCAGAGGCCAGCGACTGATTTGCCTCACCCAAGAAGAGCGCAATGACGATACCAACATGGGCCTGTGAAGCAATGTGCTCCACAACTAGACTGAAGAACAAAAGGACAACAACTTGTCTGTTCCCCTCCCCCAATTCCCCAATAAAATCTTTAAAACAAAAAAAGACACATTGCTGGGGCGGCCAGATAGCTCAGTTGGTAAGAACATGAGCTCCAAGCAGCAGGGCTGCTGGTTTGGTTCCCACATGGGCCAGTAAGCTGTGCCCTCTACAGGTAAGATTGTGAACAATGGCTCAACCTGAACCTGGGCTGCCGTGAGTAGCAGGTGGCCAGTGTGAGCCGCCGTGAGTGGTAGGCAGCCAGCATGAGCAGCCAGCAGTCAGCATGAATGGCCGGCAGCCGCCATGAGTGATCAGCCGTCAGCTGGCAACCAACTGCCTCAACTGGGTAGAGTGCAATGATCATAACACCAACATGGGCAAGTGAGCAGTGTCCTCCACAACTAGATTGAGAACAATGGCTTGACTCGGAAGAGCGGGGGAAGGAGTGGAGGGGTGGAAGGTAGAAAAAAAATTAAGAGACACATTGTCATTAATCCCCATCAAAATCCTCTCACTTCAAACACACTTATCCCATCGTTCTTGCCACTTTCTGAAGCAGTTCTGGAAGTCCTCTTCATGAGTGTCTTTAGTTGCACTGTTGTGGCTGCCTCCATGTCCTGAATCTATTCAAAACGTTTACCTTTCATGGTCATTTTGACTTTGGGGAAGAGCCAGAAGTTACATGGTGCCAGATCCGATGAATAAGTGGATGAGGACACACTGTAATGTTTTTATTTGACAGAATTTCCATATCAGAAGAGATGTGTGACACGGAGACCTTCCACTGTGATCAGAAACTACAGTGAATGCTGCTGCCGAGTGCCTCCAATGGAAATGCAGGGATTTTCAATATGGGAAGCGGTGAGGGGAACCTTAGTAACAATGTGTGACAAGTTTCAGCTTGTTCAGTGCAGTCAGTCGGGTGTGAGCTATGGTTGAGAGAAGGTGTGTGTTAAGGTGTGCCATAAATCATCCTCCATCATGACAACGCTCCATGTCACCCATCACTTCTGGTACAGCGATTTCTGTCAAATAAAAACATTATGGTGTGTCCTCATCCCTTATTAACCAGATCTGGCACCATGAGACTTCTGGCTCTTCCCCAAAGTCAAAATGATTCAGGACATCGAGGCAACCATGACAGCACAACTAAAGACACTAAGGAAAGAGGACTTCCAGAACTGCTTCAGAAAGTGGCAAGAAAGATGAGATAAGTGTGTTCAAAGCGAGGGGAAGTTTTTTGAGGTGGATTAATAGCAATGTGTCTTATACTGTAATAAACTTTTTATTTAAACATTCACCATATTGTTTGATCACACCTCGCATTGTTAGATTGTCCTTGAGAATATTTAAGAATTGATCCAGAGTCCAAGACATAATGTGCACTTTTTGGCAAAGGTCAGGATGGGGCTGCCATTGGTATTAACAAGTTAACAGGCTTCTTCTTCCTTCTCCTTTGAGATATCACACGAATATTACCCATCCCCAGGGCTCCCTTTTTCCCTTTGAAGTTTATCCCTGGAACTTAGTATAATTGCCTGGGAAATTGTGGATCTTGCTGGAGAGGCAGTTTTTCCTAACCCAAGACTTCCCAACCATCCTTTCCATACTTCTTGGTTTACCATGGAACCAAAATACCCCTCACCCATCAATGCCCAAAGCCCGGAGGAGGGACTCGCCTATTTGTGTTTCCTGTGGCTGGGAAAGGAGCTGGTCCAGGTGCCCTGAACTTGCTCCATCTAACAGGTGGCAGTTGTCCCCCTTTACTCCCCCTCCTCACCTGGCCCCACCTGGAAGCCTCCCAGACCCTCACCTCTGTGAGCATGACCAGCCCAATGAGGAAGGAGATGACAGACACTCCAAGGATGAGGACCTCCCTCCGGTTCTTCTTGCGGAACACACGGGGATACATGTCCACCAGTGCGGTCACCAGGCTCTCTACGCACACAAACTGGATGAGAGGGCAAAAGAATTGGAGGGGAAAAAAGCTTCCAGAATAAGCTCCATCAACTAGCACTGGCTTACGGCTCAGGGTCAGCCCTGTCAGCCGCCCTGTCTGCAGTCCCCAGGGCTGTCCTGCATGGTTAGGTCCGGACCCACTGTCAAAGCTCCTCTTGGTCTCTGGAAGGGCATTCACATCTGCCATCTGCCCAGTCCCCAGCTCTTCGAAGGTCCATAAGGGCATTAAGCTTGACCTCGTGCACACTGCTCCCCCTCCCCCAGCCCACCCACACCCTTGTCTCTCACACTCTGAGTGGCCATCACTTGATACCTGGCTGTCCAGTCCCAGGAGGATGACCATGAAGAAGAAGCAGCAGGCCCAGAGAGGGGAGAAGGGCAGCATCACCACAGCCCGAGGGTAGGCGATGAAAGCCAGGCCAGGGCCTGCAACAGGAAGCACAGGCCATGTGTGATCCAGTGTGGGGCCATGGAATAACAGGAGCCAGAGGAAACCTCACTTCATAGTCACTATCACCACCACCATCCGCACCCCGGAGAAGACAGCCAAACCTCTAACTGGTCCCCAGATTTTCAAGGCACCATCTCCTGTATTTTCATTGGCAGAAACGGAACCTAGAGATTGTGGGTATTAAGGGCTTTGGAAAACAGCAAGGGGTATATCACCGACATATCTGTAAGGTCTACCCCAAATCCTCTGCTCTCACTCTCCAGATCTATTGCCCCAAACCAGAGGTTTCAAAATAAAAAAGAACTTAGGCCAGGCACATTCGTAAAGTCGACCCAAAGTAAAATGAGGGAGTGGTAGGGCCTGACAAGACCTGAAGCCATCATGCCCCATCAACTAAAGCAATCGCTGTGGTGTTTCTATAGAGGAGATGGTTCCAAAGAAAATACCTCCAAGACCTGACTAGGTCTGGGGCCACCAGTTTGCCACCTCTGTATCCAGAGCTTTGTCACATTATGAGTGAACTGGCATTAATTTCAGATTACCACTGACATACAACCTCTGAAATAAATTAATGTTCCCCTCATCTAGTTCAGATAGCAGGAACAGATTCACAAGCCAGCACATGGGTTCATCAGTAGGAAGCTTCTTTTGAAAAAAAAGGGTGCGACCCTGTGACCTTTGACCTTGGACATTCCTTTACCTCTTGAAGCCACACTCCCCATGTTGGTGAGATGGGGATGATACTAGCACCTGCCTCACAGCTTTCCATTGCATGGTACAGGCAGAATGCTTCACACAGTGCCTGACATACAGTAAGTGTTTAATGAGCCGGTGATGTTAGTTGCCCAGTGCTTGGCACTCTGTGGAACAGGGAGAATGTCACCCTGTGCAGTGTGCTGTGGGTGGTCCACAGAATAGGGGAAGAGCAAGAGAAGCCTTTACAGCTTACCCAGAGAGGGGACCAGTCCTTAGTTTGATTTAAAAGCAGCAACAACAAGACTGCATGGTAGAAAAGCATTCACTTAACAAAGGAGAAAACTCTATGTGCCAGTATAAATTATCCCTGAGACATAATTTTTGTTTGGTGTTTTTTTTTTTGAGGGCAGTGTCACTGGCCCTCATATGTGAGACGAGAACCGGGGCCGCTGACTTCCCAAAGCAGCGCTTAACCACCGCACCACTCGGCCGGCCCCCTTGAGACATAATTTTAAGTGAACACCATTCACGGTGTAGAATAGCGCATATCGTATGTTATCAGTGGGTTTTTTTTGGTTTTTTTGGGTTTTTTTGAGGGCAGTGTTACTGGCCCTCATATGTGGGACCGAACCGGGGCCGCTGGCTTCCCAAGCCAGCACATAACCACCGCACCACTTGGCCGGTCCATCAGTGGGTTTTTTATAAGGGGGATAAGAAACAGAAATAGTAGTATGAGTGAACGTGTATGTATATATGAGTGTGTACTTTTTTTTCTCATATATGCTTATATATATATATAAGCTAGTATCATCCCCATCTCACCAGCATGGTGAGTGTGGCTTCAAGAGGTAAAGGAATGTCCAAGGTCAAAGGTAACAGGGTTGCACCCTTTTTTTTTTCAAAAGAAGCTTCCTACTGATGAACCCATGTGCTGGCTTATGAATCTGCTCCTGCTATTTGAACTAGATGAGGGGAACATTAATTTATTTCAGAGGTTGTATGTCAGTGGTAATCTGAAATTAATGCCAGTTCACTCATAATGTGACAAAGCTCTGGATACAGAGGTGGCATACTGGTGGCCCCAGACCTAGTCAGGTCTTGGAGGTATTTTCTTTGGAACCATCTCCTCTATAGAAACACCACAGCGATTGCTTTAGTTGATGGGGCATGATGGATAAACGCGAACCTGGTTACACTGGTGGCCTCCAGGGTAAGAAACTGGAGTCTGGGGTGGGAAGAAAAATGTTCACTGTACACCCCTCCCTTCTGTGAAGCCTTCCGGAATGCAGCTACTGAAAGGTAACCAGAGCTCACCCACAGTGAAGGTGACAATAAAAACACCTTGAAACCGGTTAGTGAGAGTTCAAAGCTCACAGAGTCCACAGCCTTGGGCCTTCCAACACTCACCTGACTCAGCCACCTCAGAGATGGGCACCCCCTGCTCTTGGGACATGAAGCCCAGGATGGAGAAGATGGCAAAGCCGGCCACAAAGCTGGTGCCGCTGTTGAGGAAGCAGAGGGCAATGCAGTCCCTGCAGGGGGTGGGGAGGTGGAAACAGGCGGGTCAGACAGGGCAGCAGGGCCTCTGGTGGGAGCCAGTGGAAACCCCAGGGGAGCCTAACCCCCAGGGGGATGCCTGGCAGGGTTAATATGGGCCTTCAAGGGACAGTTCTGTCCCCCCACACACACACACTCCATTAGCTCAGACTGGGAATAAATTAAGGTAGTCCTAAAAGAAAAAAGGAGGCTCTGAAGAAGTAAAATATTAATCTAAAAATTACAAATTGCCACAGAGCCTCCCCTCCCCACCATATTGTCACCGCACATTTGGGACACCACCAATGGGACACAATTCAGTGTGGTATGTTAATATCAACGATGTAGGCTTGGATAATCCCAAGCAACAAATAATTCTCAGTCACTTAAATCTGTTTCTGAAAGGCATGATATATTTTTAGCTAATATTAAAATCGGAGTAAATTCTCTAATATGAATCAGGTAAGCCAAGGGAACCATGGGGAGGGGACATAAGATGGGGAAGGGTAAAGGAAAATGGGTAAGGAATCCATGTTTGCTGGGGCAAATGTACAAAGTAGGCAAGACTGAGGCTCCCCCGCATGACATGACTACTTCTCGGGCTTGCTTACGCTCTGGAGCCCACAAACCTCTAAATTAGCCAGGACCCAGGCTGGGCCCCACTTGCAGCTTTTCAGCCAACCACGACTCCCCCACCCTTTTGGAAGCACTCCCTTTGCACATGCTGCAATTGGCTCCTTTCATCAAAGTGGGGATGGGCAAATTCATGAGGTGGCGCACCCTCCAAACCACCCGATCCAGCATGGCTGGAGGGACAGTAGAGAGATGTGGGTTTGTGGCTCAGGCCCCAGTCACCTGTAGCAGTTGTTGTGGTACTTGTTGTAGCTGCCCAGGGCAGTCAGGCACCCTAGACAGATGGCGAAGGAGAAGAAGATCTGGGTGCCCGCGTCCATCCACACCTACACAGGGAAAAGATAAGAAAGCTGCACCCCAGGGAAGCCAGGGCAGCTGGGCTTCACGTCAGCACACAGGCCCATGCTGAGCCAGGCACTGGCTAGGGCTGGTGAGAACCCCGCTCTCAGCCTGTGCAGGCCCCACTGTGAGCTGCTATCCATGGGCTTTACTTTCTGGGCCCCTCGATGGGGTTTCTCAGGCATTACCAGGATGGCATAGGCATTAGGCATTCGAAGAAGATGACTAAGGGACTCATAGTGGAGAAGGGTGGGCGGTGGGAGTGTGCTCTAGATCTATGCCTGGCACCGCGTTTTTATCATGGAAACAAACCCCTGGCTCTGCCTCCACTTTCTCCTGTCCTGAGCCCTCCTGGTGGTGTGACCAGTTCAGAAGGAACCCAAAGACAGGATCTCTAGGGTTCTGGGTCCTTATTATCAGTGCCATCGTGGGCATGTAGCATGGCCTCTTGTGCCTCCAAACCCGCTGTCTGAAAAACAGGAGGAGTAACCTTCAGCTCACAAAAAGTCAAAAGGATGAATGGAAATGCATCTGTAAAAGGCTTTGTACTCCTTGGGGGGGAAAGTGAGCTCCAGCTAAACATAGGGTATGGTTGTTACTGTTATTATCTCAGCTGCTGCCCCAGCCTGCGCATGTTATGATTTAGATTTAACAGCTAGAATAACATCCCAAAGAGAAAGAACGTCAATGCAAACAGGACTGGCAACCCTGCAGATCATCAGCAGGTGGGATCCTGGGGCCACAGACCCTCCCCAGGCGCCTCTTGCCTTCAGCCAACATGAGCTCTACAAGGGAGCACCAAGCTATGGACCTAGACATCCCAGGCCGCTGTCCCAGCATCTATGTGTTCCCCATTTCCTGTCTGTTGCCTGGCTCTGCCCCAGTAGCCCCCCAACAGGCCCCTATTTTCCTTTCACTAATGTCAGGCCCCAACGCTCCCACACACAAAAGCCTCAGTTTCTCTCTGTCCAGAGCTCCTCGTCCCAATGCATCTCTCCCGCCTCCCTAACCATCGCCACTAACCTCCACCTCCCTTACTCTCTCTTTCTTCACATGCAACCCACCAAAGTGCCATTTTACTCAGCGTTATAGTAGGTCCAAGGGACCCACTGGCAACCTGACTACATCAGAATCACATTAATTCCTCAACCAGCATCCCCAGTTGAGACACTGAATCTCCAGGGCTAAAGGAGAACCCAGAAAGTTGTATCATTTTCGGAGATTCCTGGGTGATCCTACTGAACAGTCAGATGTGGAAATCACTGCCTGACAGCTCCCAGGAACTGGTGTCAGGGACCTGCCCAGAGCACTCACTCCTCTTGTTATATTTCCATTTATGCAGGAATTGGGAAAGAGCAGGGGAAGGTGGTGAAGAAAAGGGGAGAATGTCTCTAGCTTGCTGTCCCTTCTGATCACTGTGACTCCCATCCCCAAGGTATTCTGTGTGGCAGGAGCTGCTACCAGGGAACAGGGCTCACAGGCAGAGCCGGAAGGGCCCCGATAGCTAGAAAGAGTTGGAAAGACGGAAACACCTGAGGACTTTTTTACCTTGAGGGAAAATATAATGGAAAAGGAAATGGGCATCAGGGTTAATTTCCAAAGAGAAAGGAGAGGGTAGGAATGAAAACAGCCTGCAGAGAAGAAGAGGGGTGCTCACAAAATTCAGTGTGAGGCCACAAAATGTGAGGATGTGCCATGGATGGTCTGTTGACTCCTTCAAGTTGTTCCAAATCCTTTTTTCTTCTAAGACTCTGTCCCCCAGATACTGTGAAGATGGTCATCTCAGGAAAACTCAGTGACCTCTGGCCTGAAAGTCACTCTGTTCTATTTTGTTCCTGCTCACTCCGTAGGTTACAAGCGGCTCAGAGCTTGCTTGTACAGCACAGATTTACTCGGGTCAGAGATGTAGGGCTGAGGAGCGATGTTTATCTGCCTGGGAGCTTACATGGTCATGAGATCAGGTGATCGCTCCCAAATAGGTCATCCAGGCCTAGAAGGTTTACTCTGTGGGCTTCGCAGTGCCCAGGGTGCAGACGGACCCATTCGTTACCAAGGAAACTGTGGAGCGTGTTGGCCTCTGTGACTGCGCATACGCCGGCAGGAGGCGCAAATCCTGTGGTTATGACATTTGTAAACTTGGGCTTGGGAAGAAAAATTGTGACTTGGCAGTTCACCTCGCCCTGAGGGGTACAGACTAAGACTGAGTTGTGAGGAGAGGTTAATGAGAACAGAGAAAAATGCAGCAGGAGGGCTGAGAGTTCAGAGTGCAAGGGTCAGATATGGTGCCTTTGACTAAAGCCCTCTCACTGGGAGCTTGGCAAGCCCCAGCTCTCTCACAGCTGCTGCCTGACAAGCCTGCTGGGATGAGGGGAAGGAATGGGGTCAGAAGAAGGACTGAAGGAAAAAGCAAAGCAAGCTGTTCTGTTCCCACCACAGGCGAACAACTCCCTGCCCATGCCAGGAGCCCTGGTTTCTAGAACAAAGCTCTAATGTGTTTCTGGCTGGGGCAGAAGACTTACCAAGAATAAAACAAGTATGAAAAACACTTGGAGTGTAGGCAAAAAGGAGTTCTCTGGGGGAACAGAGGAAGAGACATACCTCTAGCAAGTCCAAGAAAGATGTTTTCAACTTTGAGTCCAACTCCAAGATTATTATATTGACTATTTTTAGGAAGACAATAGTGTGTAATGGAAAAAGCCTGGGCTTTGGAGTCAAAATGAACTGGGTTTCAGTTACCAACACTATTAATTACTAGCTGTGTGATCTTAAGCAAGTCACTTAACTTCTCTGAACCTGACCTTTCTCATCAGGAAAATGGTAATAACAAATAAAATAATGTATGTAAAATTCCTAACACAAAAGTAAATATTAGTTCCCTACCCCACCTTCTGGAATTTAAAAAAAAAAAAAAAGCTTTTCAAACTCTCAAATAATTCATATTCTTTGGAAAATAAATATCACTGTGATTAAGACATCAGACTCCAAAAGACTACTTGGGATGAAACCCAAACTCTCACACACACACACACACACACACACGCGCGCGCGCGTTAGTTTTGTGGTTTGAGTCAAATTTCTTAAGTTTTCTAAGCTTCAGTTTCTTCATCTGTAAAATAAGACTAACATCTAACTAATTCCCAGGGTTAGTGAGAGTATTAAACTTTACTGAGTGTGTGACAAATAATAAGCAGGTGGTCAATGTGTCAGCTGCTGCTGCGGTTTGTCGTCGGCTTGTTTTAAACAAACAACTCACCTTTCCGTGATGATGAGGTTCCATAGACTTCAGTGTACAATATCAAAATAAAAAGACTGATTCAAATCAATAATTCCAACTCCTCTCCAAACAAACCCTTCATTAAGAATACTTAGCATAGAGATTTAAAAGGTTCAACAAAGGTTGTTTGGACACCCCACCCCCCCAACCCCTGCTCTTATCAATCTACCAAAGTGCAGTAGAGCACACAGAAGGAAAGAAACAAGTGCGGGAATGAAATACACACTGCGCCAGTGCAGTCTTGGGTCTCCAGTGCCATCACCCATGTGAAAGGGGCAAGCCCTGGGGAATACCAGGACACGTAGCAACCTGCCTGACCCACAGCAAGCCTGGCAAAAGGAGAAGAGGAAACCAGATAACCCAGCATTGTCTCTGCCTGGCTCCCCACTCCCACACAGAGCGCTTGCCAGAGAGATGTCTTTGGTCTTTGCATTGGCTAGCAGGAATTTTGCACCTTTCTCAAATGCCAGGCAAAAGCCAGCTGGAATTATCACACTTCCTGGGGAGTGCCAGCTCCATTCAATTAGGGTTCTGGCAGGGCATCCCGCCCTGCAGGAGTTACTCTGCTCACAGACAACAAAGCCTCACTTCAGCATGAGACCAGGCCAGGCAGTTAATAAGGCAGCCCGGAAGCTCAGGACCAAACCTAGCTCTTGAAACCTCTCCCTCACATGGCCTCAGAGGACTTGGAAAACATATGCTCCCTGCACAGCCTACAGCTGCCTGGGGTTGTAAGGATGGTATTCTGGAGAGGGAATAAGATGTCTTATTCCCTTCAGTGACCCACACTGAATTTATTAACTCTCAGAGCTGAAGGCTATCTGGTCCACCCTCTTTATATTTGTTGGAAGATATATACTTCACGCTATTCCTAGAACAGGCCTGACATCTAATAGATGCTCAAGAAATTTCTGCTGAACAAATGAGCTATGAGAAAAACAAAGATAAGCAGAGAGGACTTTGCCTACAAGAGGTCATAAAGTAGGTGGAATTTACCCCCATTCAGGCCTGGTTTCCAGGTGCAGGTGCGAGGTAAGCTCTCTAGGCCTTAATTTCCTTATCTATAAAATGAAAATACCGCATTGATTTGCTGTGAGGATTAGCGGAAATATTGTATGCAAACCTCCTAGTGCCAGGCACACGGTGGGCACTCAATAGTTGTTAGCTACAAGTCATAATCAGGACAAATAAGGCACTGATCACAGAAGCCATGAATCAGTTCCAGAAAAACTGCATCTTCTCTACTTGGGGCTTCAGTGCCTTAACCACACCTGTGCTGCTCCAGAACCACAACGGCTCCCTCTGGCATAGGGGATCCAAGCCAAACTCTACACCTGTCATTCAAAGCCTTCCCTGAACCCTGTTGCCCCACAACCTACCGCATGCTACCTACTCTCCATTACAACCTTTGGGTTCCAGAGAAGCCAAAGGGCTTATGATCATAAAATAAAAATACATTTGGTTTGGCCTGCCACTTACTTGCTGTGTGACCTTGGGCCTTGCTTTCTCATCTGTACAATGAGGAGTTTACAGTAGATCACCTCTGGAGCCCTTTTAACTCCAACAGCTGTGACTCTACAGTTTGACTCCAAAGCCTGACTGCAGCCTTTGTACCCCACATAAAGATGACACAGCAGCAATCTGTATCTCTGTTATATCTAAAAAATGGAAGAGAGGAAGGATAAGCCCATGCCCTACCAGATCACTGAGAAGTGCCCAGGACGCAAGGTTACTTGACTCCACAGAAATGTTTCTGACTGTGGGAGCCCTGCAGCACCCCCCCATAGAACTCAGGATGGAAGAGCTCACAATTTTGCTGGGAGACTTGAGAATAACTGAGCTCTGGATCACCCCAAACTCTGCACAAGGGGGAGCCATTGCCTCTGTGTGAACTGAGTCCAGGGCTTCAGAGGAACAGTGGACGTGTGTGCCACTCCCTTTTCTCTTGCTCCCTCTCAGCAATTTCAGCGCCTTTCTATATAAAATGATCAAACCAGCCATCTACTTATTCATCTTTTCTGTGCTGGGCACCTCCAGCCTTAAGTCTCCTCAGGGCCCCTGTCATAGACTTAGTACCTCCTCCAGCAGCAAGGGCAGATCTCTAAATTGTATACACACTCTCCGGAAGGCAGAGGCAGGGCACAGAGCTGGGTGACACATCTCTGGGGACCCCGGCCCTCAACACCTCCTGGCTTTGCCAGCTTTCAAAACGATTGCCAAACGGGAGAAGATAAGAAGCCCATCAGAGGCAGTGGCTTCTTATTTCGGGCCCTCCTTTACAAACCCTTCCAGTCAGCAAGCAGCACCACCTCCTCCCTTCCAGGGCCAGAGCCTCAAAGAAGCTAGCTGAGGGGAGGGAAGAGGCTGGGGCCTCTTAACAACTGACAGGAAACTCAACACCAGCCCAGCTGGTGCTGGGAGGGGCTGGGGAACTGGCCTAGGAAGAGGCCACAGGACAGAGGGAAGGAACCAGAGGCTGTAATGGGCAGACATGGAGAAATGGGTCCAGCCTGTGAGTCAAGACTGTTAGTGACATACTTGAAGCCCCTGAGAAATATTACCAGGGCCTCAGGGCCTCCCGGCTTTCCTGGCAACTGTGAACCAAGGAGGGGAACTACAAACAGCTACTAGCAGATGCCTCTGACCCCGCACACATACACACACACATCACGGATGCCTTAGGGAGGGGTCAGGAGAAGGGATGCCTCACCAAAGCCACGTGACAGCTTTGTCTGTGCTTCTTACCTGGGGATCCCACAGGCGGGTGAGGTTTGGATACAAGTAAAACTGAATTCCTTGGGCTGCCCCAGGCAGTGTTACTCCACGAATTAACAGGACCACCAGCATAAGGTAAGGGAATGTGGCTGTGAAGTATACCACCTGGCAAAGGGGCAGAAGAAACTTGTGAGTTAGGAGGGAGGGGCTGGAGACGTAGCAGTGAGGCTGGAGCAGGAGCCCCTCTACAGAAGTCAAAGGAGCTCTGCTCCTACCCTCTCCCCGCTGCAGCTGTTCGGTTCCACCTCCCCTCTGCCACAAGCCACAACCTCCCCTCTCCCTTCCCCCTCTGGCTTGAAGCACCCCCTCTTCCTGACACATACCCTGTAAATATTTGTTGAGTAGCTGAATGAACTTAGGCATTCTCCCAACAAGTGTGTTTGGAATTATGGCACGGGTTGTCAGGTATGAAAAGATCTGTAACACATGATCCCTCTCTCCTCACAGAGCTTACAAGCTTAGTGCAGCCAAACAGCCAGATTAAGAAGGAAGGCTTGTCAGAGGCCTTGGGCAAAAATCCAGGGGAACTCAGAATGCCCTTCTAGCACTCACACACTCTAGGGCAGAGTCCGTCACGTTCTCAGGCTGGTTGGGAATCAGTTTGAGACTAATAGTCTTAACGAAATTCTTTTCCCAAAGAAACATTATATGAACTAGGGAGCCATGAACTGTGTTCAATTTGCAATGTGCCTGCACATGTGGTATATTCCAAGGTCAAATTCCCCTGGAAGTGTCCTTCCAGTCTCCCTGTCTCTCTCTCTCTCTCTCTCTCTCTCTGTCTCTCTCTCTCTCTCTCTTTCATTTAATCTCCCCAAATACCAGAAGGACATAGGATTAAATCCAGGAGAGGCACAGAATCAAGGAAAAGCACTACAAAAAATCTTTGTTGGGTCATTCCCTTCCATCCCTGACTATGCTACAAGTTAGGGAGCTCTTGGGTGACTGAACCCCAAGTGAGAGCAGGGAGTGCTGGGAAGGGACGGCCAGGAGATCGGCAACACGGACCTTGCCCGTGGACTTGACCCCCTTCCAGATGCAGAAGTAGCAGATGACCCAGGCGAGCAGGAGGCACAGGGCCAGCTCCCAGCGCAGGGCCCCCGGGTGCTGGATGCCATCAGAGATTTTCAGGACCCGCCTCCTGGGGAAAGAAGGTTGAGCCAGGCCCCATTTTTGCTGCTGGTCTCTATTTGGTAGCCTGCATGTCTCTGGCAGCGGAGCCATGTCTCCAGGCTCTTGTCCAAAGGTTTGTCAGTTCTTGTCGCCCAAATCCATGAGGCTCTCCTTTACCCAGAGACAGGGGTAGACATAAAGGGAGGCAAGTATAAACCGTTTCCAGGTAAGTTTGCTCTGGGAGGCTGAGTACCAATGTAACCTGGGGAAGGAGGTACAGACACATACTTTCTCAACCAGGGTTTTAGGATGCTTTGATGTCAGTAATCATAGATGGATATCAGTATTGGGGAGAGAAGATAAGAGGCAAGCATATGCAGCTGAAGAGAGGAGGGGAGTTAGGAGCAGGGACCCACAAACATGTGCACTAACATGGAGAGGGACGCATGGGGGGAGGCAAGGCAGACACCCCTGAGGAAAGTGTCAACACTCTCACCTCTGAAACCAGTTCTGTGTTAACCACAAATACAGGCACGACAGAAAAAAAGCCACTTAGGTGACAGGGCCACCAAAGAAGGAAATGGAAATTCTTCCCTTTCTGTCCATTGAGAGTCACCACTGCAGGAACCCATCCCTACACCCTTCTTTCAAGCACACAGACCACAGCGGGGTGGGGAACAGGCCTCACTTACTCCCAGAACTCGAGGACAGGAGAGGTGGCATTCTCAGAGGTCACATTCAGGGAGCCATTGGTCCTCTGAAACTCCACACAGTGTTCTACTCGGAGGTCCCAAGGAAGGAAACAAGAGGAAAGTCATTAGCCAGTAGTTGGGGCAAAATTGTAAGAGAATGAAAGTGAGATATCTGGAAGTCGTTTATATAAAACATCCTCTGGGCCGGCTGAGTGGCGCATTGGTTAAGAGCTGGTTTGGGACGCCAGCAGCCCCGGCTCGGATCCCACATATGAGGGCCAGTGACACTGCCCTCTACAGCTAACAACAGCTCCACCTGGAGCTGGGCTGCAGCCCCTGCTGCAGTGGGTTGCCATAGTCTACAGTGAGTGGCCGGCAGCCAGCGTGAGCGGCCAGGCAGCCAGCGTGAGCTGCCAATAGCGGCGGTGAGCGACCATCCAGAGGCCGGCGACCGATCTGCCTCATCCGGGAAGAGCGCAATGACGATACTAACATGGGCCAGTGAAGCAATGTCCTCCACAACTAGACTGAAGAACAAAAAGACAGCAAGTCGTCTGTTCCCCTTCCCCGATTCCCCAATAAAATCTTTAAAAAAAAAAAATCCTCAAGCACATACGCGGTCTGACAACTAAGTTCCCAAAATTGTTCCACTATATGTTGCTTGGGTTTTGTTTGGTTTTGGTTTGGTTTTTTTTTTAGGGCAGTGTCACTGGACCTCATATGTGGGACCGAATCAGGGCCGCTGGCTTCCCAAGCCAGCGCTCAACCATTGCACCACTTGGCCGGCCCTCCACCATATTCAGAAGTGCTGAAAAGGCTGTGTGAAAAAGTAAAACGACCTGAACTTTTCACCAACAATTCATGGCTCTTGCATCACGACAATGCACCAGCTCACACAGCACTGTCTGTGAGGGAGTTTTTACCAGTAAACAGATAATTGTATTGGAACATCCTCCCTACTCACCTGACCTGGCCCCCAATGACTTCTTTCTTTCCCGAAGGTAAAGGAAATATTGAAAGGAAGTCATTTTGATGACATTCAGGACATCAAGGGTAATACAACGACAGCTCTGATGGCCATTCCAAAAAGAGTTTCAAAATTGTTTTGAAGGGAGGACTAGGCGCTGGTATTGGTGCATAGCTTCCCAAGGGGAATACTTCGAAGGTGACTATAGTGATATTCAGCAATGAGGTATGTAGCACTTTTTCTAAGATGAGTTCACAAACTTAATTGTCTGACTTCCTACTGACCTCAACAAACCCACCTCACCCTTTCCCACAAGCTTTTACTTTGGTACATATTCTTATTAAAGTATAATCAGATGGCATCAGGAAAGATGCTATGCTTTCCATCTGCTTCAACGTATATAAATATTTCTAGGTGACTAACGTGTGTAAACTCACGACCTTTGAGGAATAACAAGAGTGCCTTCAGGCCGGCCGAGTGGCGCGGTGGTTAAGCGCTGGCTTGGGAAGCCAGCGGCCCCGGTTCAGGTCCCACATATGAGGGCCAGTGACACTGCCTTCATTTGTTTTGAAGATTTTTTTTTTTTTTTTTTTGAGGGCAGTGTCACTGGCCCTCATGTGTGGGACCGAACCGGGGCCGCTGGCTTCCCAGGCCAGCGCTTAACCACCGCGCCACTCGGCCGGCCCGACACTGCCTTCAAAAAAAAATAAAATAAAATAAAGAATGCCGTCTAGGGAAGTGATGCAGCCAAGGAGCTAAAACACACAGGCACAGGTAGGTGCAAGAAAGCTCTGGCTGGAATCCTGAGCCTCTGGTTAGTCACTGTGTGGCTCTCTAAGCCTCACTTCCCCCATCTCTAAAATGGACATCAGAATATCCATTTTCAGGATTGAAAGGGGATTAAATGAAAATACATCTGAAAAGTGCTCAATAAGCACTAGCTCTTAATTACCTGTACGTGACTTTGGAGTTTCACAAAGAGCAAATAAAATGTTTTTCACATTTTATTAGTACAATCATCTTCGAAAATATTAAGCCAGATAGTGTTTTCCTCATTGTACACATGAAAAAAGTGATTCCGCTTAGAAATGGCCTGTCTTAGCTTATAAGGGTCTAAGTGAGACCCAGAATCCAGTCCGGCAACTGTGCATGTTCTACCTTCTAAATATCTGGCATCTGACTTTTTTTTTTTCTTTTCTTTTAGCTGAGCCATCGTGCCACCTGTTGGCAGCTTAGTGGCAGCTCAGCTCAGGCTGGCATCAAACTGCTGTTGCTCAGAGCTCAGCTCGCATTCTTGAGCAAGTTCTTAACCAACTGAGCCACTTGGCCGGCCCCTCTGGCATCTGACTTTCTTGTTCTCACCAACGCCACCACCCTGGTGTAGGTCACCAGCTAGTTTCCAGTTTCTACTTGTACCTCCCTAGTCAAATCTCCATACAGCAGTCAGAGTGATATTAAAATTTAAGTTACAATTTATCTTATGCCCCAGTTCAAGGATTTCCTATCCTACTCAGAGAAAAAAGCCAGAACCCCTATAATCACCTCCAAGACCCTGTTCAATCTACACCATCACATTTGGCTTCATCTCCCACTGCTCCCACTCACCTACTCCAGCCCCATGGACCCCTTGCTGTTCCCTGGGTGCCATGGCACAGATGCTATAGGCACTGGCCCCAGGGTCTTTGACTGGGTGTCCCTTCTACCTAGTGCCTGTCCCCTGCTATCTCAATGGTTCACTCCCCCTCCCCCTCCTCCTTCAAAGTCTTACTCAAGTGTCATCATCTCAGTAAGGCCTTCCCTAATGACCCATTTAAATCACACCCCCACCCCTAAACTCCCAATCCTTCCTCCTTGTTTTATTTTTCTCCACAGCACTTTTTCTAACATGATAGCTATTACTCATTTATTTCGGTTATGGTCTGTCTCCTGTCACTAAAATGATAACTTTATGCAGGCAGGGACCTTCGTTTTCCTACATTGCAACATCCCCAGTACTTAGAACAGAGCCTGGCATAGTCAGAGCTCAGGTAACATCTGTTGAATGATGATTGAATGTCAATCAAGCACTCATCTCACTAGACATGTCATTTTTCTTGAAGCTTCAGCACACCCAGGAAAGCTTGTTTCATCTTGACAGGACAGGACGTCCTATACTATTCAAGATACTAGGCTCTGAGTAAAACCAGGCTAACTAGGAGAAATGTCTCAAATGTCAAGAAGCAAAAGACTTGGGTATTGAGTTTGCCTCAGAATTGTCTCAGATACCCACCCACAATCAACCTAAAGGCAGATAGGCCTAACAGTATCCTGAAGCAAAAGCCCCAGGCCACCAAAAATTCACACATTTTTGTAACAGGAACTCCACTGAGATCTGGTTAAAATCACCATCTGACTAGCTAGTTGTCAAGGGTGATTTCAGTGCACATAGATGGAAAGAAGGAAGGAAGGAGGGAAGAAGGAAGGAAGGAAGGAGGGAGGGAGGGAAGAAAGAAGGAGGAAGGGAGATAGAAAAAAATATATCATATAAAGAAAATATTAGGGTTGGCCAAGTGGCGCGGTGGTTAAGCGCGGCTAGGGAAGCTAGTGGCTCCGGTTTGGGTCCCACATATGAGGGCCAGTGACACTGCCCTTCAAAAAAGAAAAGAAAAGAAAAGAAAAGAAAATATTAGAATAAAACAGATTTTTAAAACTTGTTTCATGCAACAAATATTTTTAAGTTCTTGTGATGTAGCCAGCACTGTGCTAAGCACAAAGGCTATTTAGATAAATACACCTTTTCTGCCTTCAAGATCTTGCTGGCCTGTGAGAAAACTAGACCAACAAACAGACAAAAAGTGGGGTAGGAGCCACAACATGGCCAGGGTCAGTGAAGGTACTGCCAGATACATTTGAGAAGAACCTAATGCATCTTGGGGTGTCAGGGAAAATACGTCCAAGATTTGACTTTTCACTTGAAAATTAGTGGAATGGAGCTGGTAACCGACATTGGCCAGGAATGCCTGGAAAGAGAGCATGGAGTTTGAGGGCCAGAAGGGCCTTGAATACCATGCCGACTAACCATTGCAAAAATGTGCCTCCCTGGCAAGAAAAAGATGCAAACTCCAGTCCAGAACTGAGTCACTTATCTGAACAAGAAAAATGAACCATAGCACTGGTAGGGCTCACCAACAGGCCCTGAGAGATATCTAGTCAATGAGAGCAAGATGGGGTGCTAAGGACCCAAACAGGACATGTCCAGTATGCTCCCTGTCCTCGCTGCCCAAAGAGTAGCCACTAGCCACATGGGGCTCTTCGCATTTAAATTAATTAAAATTAAATAAAAATTTTAAAAGTTGTTCTTCCCACTCACTAGCCACATTTCAAGTGCTCGATAACCACATGTTGGCTACACTGCAGATAGTACCTCATCACAGAAAGTTCTTTTGGGGAGAACTACCCAAAGTATTTTTTTATTATTAGTTTTAGGTGTGCAAAACAATGTAATAGTTAGACATTTATACCCCTCACAAGTGATAACTCCCCGCCCCCAACCTACTGCCCCTCTGCATTTTATATAGAGGTTACAGTTTACCCTAAGTATTTTTAATTTTTTGTTGCTTTCAATTCATTAGACTCACTAGCTCTCTTGTCATAGGTGGCTCTTGTAGTCTTACAGGCACAAGAGAAAATTAATTGCTATTATAAACTATATTGATGACATACAAAACAGCTTATTCCCTGGTTAAATCCAGATGAATTGTGAGTTGGAAAGACCTAAAGTACTATCAGGGAGAAGATATGAGAAACCAAAAAAAGAACAAACAATATATACATGTAGCAAACTAACCATATTTCAAATAGAAATAAATAGCTAAACTACATAGTCAGCTCTATTTGCATAATACCTGAATTCATAACACAGTAATTGCATATATCTATTTTTTAATTCTTTGACATTTGACCTGTGATGCCGGTGAAATCTCGCTCTTATCTTTGAGGTAAGACCTCCATGATCTACTTGGCCGATTTCTAGTGAGTCCCGAAGTTGTTGTTGGGAAGTGGATTGTCTGCGATGCCGGGACAATCCCACCCCTGGGTCATGGCAGAGCAGGAAAAGGAAACGGACCCCAGAGGTGAACTGACCTGTATTCCACTCATGGCGGCAGCTTCCCCAGGGAAGGTCGATGGTGAAGCTGCTGAAGAGGTAGAAGAGGGCCCAGGCCAGCACAATGATGTAGTAAATGTTGAGAAGGATGCCGATCATCTGGGAGGCATAGCCGATGCCTGGAGAGGGAAAGGGGCCGACCTGGGCTAGTGACAGTGCGCAGGTTTCTCACACAGGAACCACCCCTGCTTAGGAGAGGGCTGGGGCATCACTGTCAGCGTCCTGGAACACGAAGGGCTGGGGCCCAGGCTCCGGCTCCCTCCTCTCCCTTCCCAGCAGCAGGAGCATGCTTCCTGCTCCCACAGCAGGAAGGGACTTTTGTCCCTGCCTCCTCTGCTGCCTTATCTGGGCTTCCTGTGCACTGCCATCTTTATCAGGTTCTGAAAGTTTACTGACTCAAAGTTATTTTATTTTATTTTGAGGGCAGTGTCACTGGCCCTCATATGTGGGACCGAACCGGGGCCGCTGGCTCCCCAGGCCAGCGCTTAACCACCGCACCACTCGGCCGGCCCTCAAAGTTATTTTAAAATGTGTGAGACTAACTCCGAGATTCCCTGGAATTAGTCTGATGTATTTCTGAAATACAAAAACATATGTTAACAGCAGGAACAGACAATTCGCATAGGAGAAAAATACAAATAGATCCTCCCTCATAATTGCAGGTGTGCGAAATCAAATAATAATGAGGTACCTTTCTGCATCTACAGCCCTAGTGAAGATTTTTACAAATGATATAACTGAATGATTTCTAAACTTGTCTTCATATTAGAATTAACTGGGGATAATTTAAAAATTCCAAAACCCAGACCAGACCCAAGACCAATTAAATCACAACCTCTGGGGCTGGAGTACAGACCCCAGGATGTTTTGAGGGTTCCCCAGGTAGTACCAATATGCAGACCAGTTTGAGAACCACACATAGCTCAGAGTTGTTAAAGATAGGAGTGAAAGATGGCTAGTGACACTGTAGGTCAGTATAATACTTCCACAGGACAATTTAGTAGCCAGATCAACAGACATCAACTTGTTCATCCATTTGATCCAGTGACCCTAATCCTGGGAGTTTATGCCAAAGAAATAATTCCAAAAAAGGGGAATTATCTCAACAAATATACATAATAGCAGAATATAACAATTTTATAAGTAATTGAAAATAAGAAAAAGTCCGAAACAAAGAATTGTTCAGTAAATTATGACATATACTTGATGGAAGTTTATGTAATCATTAAATGATTATTGTGTAGAAAATGCAAAATAACACTAACTGAAAAACAGAGATACAGAGTGTGCATATTATCTGTAGTAGATATGTAAACTCTATAGACAGAGAAAGAAAGAATGAAATAAAACTCAAAACTAGAAACAATCCAAATGTTGTTCAATGGGTAAATTGTGATCTATCCATATAATGGAATACCACTCAGCAAAAAAAAAAGGGGTGAACTATTGACACAAGAACAAGCAAGCTACATGGATCTCAAAGGTATCATGCTGAGTGAAAAAGTCAACCTCAAGGTTATATAGTATATGCTTCCATGTATATAACATTCTCAAAATTACAAAATTATACAGACAGTGCATAAATTAGTGGTTGCTAGAGGTTAGGGATGGGGAGGGGAGGGTAACATGACCATAGCAGAATAGCATGACAGAAATCTTTGTGGTAATGAGATGGTTCTGCATCTTGATTGTGGTGGTGGTTACACACATCTGTACACACAAAATGATAAAATTACACAGAATTATACAGACACAAATGAGCTCAAGGAAAACTGGTGAAACCTCAATTAAGGTCTGGATAGTAATGTCAGTTTCTAGGTTGTGATATTGTTCTATAGTTATGTAAGATGTTACCATTGGGGAAAATGGGTGATAGATACACATAACCTTGCTGTACTGTTTTTTATAACTTTCTGTGAATACATAATTATTTCAAAATAGAAACTTCAGAAAATCCTACATAGAAAGAAATACTGAAATAAAACACCCGAATTTTAAATAGCTATTGTGTCAAGATGGTAGACTTATTAATGATACTTTTCTCATTTAAAAATCTCTTTTAAAATGTTTTCTAGTTGATTAAATATGTTTTCAAAAATACAGAATCATTGTTACATGTTTTCTAAATGTATAACTAAAATAGTTTTGCACTCTACTTATTTAACCTAAAGCGTTTGCCCCTTCCTCATCCTCATCTTCTCTCCATTCTCATATGGACTGGGTGATTAGCTCAGTATTGGGCCCATAAAAATGGAGGATTTGACATAAAGCACAGAGTCTTATCTTAATTAGCACTGCTGCTAAACAATCCAGTCATTCTAAATAAGGTGTACAACCCTAAGTGCAGATACCCTGGAATCAGACACACAGCTACTCACCCTCAAAGATAGGGCAGATCTTCCTCCAGGCTGTGACGCCTCCCTGGCTGGTATACTGGCCCAGTGCTGTCTCCAAGAGGAAGACAGGAATGCCACAGGTAAAGAGGAAGATGAGGTAGGGGATAAAAAAGGCACCTGTGGGTGGGAAACAGTCCGTCCGTTACCTGGCACTAGCCTCCTCATGGCCCACATTCATCTTTTCCCATTATCATCCCATACTGCCCATCAGAATCCCAGGGCTAGGGGATATGAAAAACTGCAGGGGACATTTGCCCAGATGTCAGGAACTATAGAGAGATCAAGAGTCACCAACTTAAAAAAAAAAAGAAAAAAAAGTCACCAATTTATCTGGAATCTAACCAGTCCCTTTTTTCACTCTGAAGTTTCAGTCTATACTTACCAAGGCTTGCTCCCCATCAAACATCAATTATTGCCCAAATAACACATAACTAGTGGCAATAACAAGGAGCTCATTGAATAATGTATATCCAAGAGCATTAACACAGACCAGACTATAACTCTTTTCAAGGAGATGCTTGATCTGAGTGTTAGTTGGAAACTTTAGCAGGCTGAAATCAGATGTCCCTTTAGTAATCCTTTCTGTTTCTATTTTCACAATCATCGGATGGGACAAGTCTACAGATGCTAGAAATACTGGCATTTTCTCCACTATGGACCTTTATCTGCTTGGAAAGTGGACGAGGGAGTTCACGGAATAGCAGAGAGGAGAGAGCTGCACAGAGAGGGACATTCAAATATCTGCAGAGGATCACCTTGTAGCTTTCAACTGAGTACTAGTCAGCACTTATGTGTAAGGAAACTAGGCAAGGTGAAAGAAAATAAAAACATTCAAAAGATTGAGATTATGGTGCTCACACAGATAATCTCAGGATTCAAGGGCATTGGGAAGAGAAGGCATTGCCTCAGTAGAAGGGAATAATTAGCCCTGGATTGGGCATAATTCTGGTTCTGCCTAACAAATCTTAAAAAGCAAAATCCCGTAGGATCAAATAATTTTACTGGTCCCAGAAAAGAGCTCAAGAATTTTTAGAAACACAAAAATATTCAGCAACAAATAAGGCAAAATTCGCCAATCAAAAATTACCAGGAAAACAAAGAAGCAGGAAAATATTACTCACAATGAGTAAACAAATCAACCAATTGAAGCCAACCCATAATTTACATAGATGTTAGAATAAGCAGATGAGGACATTAAAATAGTTATTATAATTGAATTTCATGTTTTCAAAAACTTAGAGACATGAAAGATATTGAAAAGATGCAAATCAAACTTTTAGAAATAAAAACCAAAATGTGAGAAATGAAAAATACCCTGGGTGGGATTAATGGCAGATTAGACATAGCAGAAGAAAAGAGTAGTGAGCTTCAACCAAAAAGTAGAAATTATCCAAAATAAAACACAGAGAAAAAAAGAGAATTAAAGGGGAAAAAAGGATGTCAGTGAGCTGTGAGACTACTTGAGGCACCTAATGTACTTGTAATTAGAGCCTCTGAAGGAGACAAAAGAGGGAGAAGGGTCAAAAAATTTTTTGAAGAAATAATGGCTGAAATTTTTCCAAATTTGATGGAAACTATAAATCCACAGATCCAGAAGCTCAATAAGCTCCCAAATAAGAAACTTGAAAAAAACTAATAAGGGACATCATAATCAAATTATCTGAACCAGTGATTTAGAGTTTTTAAGAGGAAATTTTAAAAGGAATCAAAGGAAAAAAAGGAACAAAGATAAGGATGACATTAAATTTTTCATTGGAAACAATGCAAAGGAGAAGGGAGAGATGAGGAAGCACGTTTGTTAAAGTATTAAAGGAAAAATATCTGTCAAGCTAGAATTCTATACCCAATAAATACATTGTTCAAAAATGAAAATGAAACAAATGCTTCTTAAGACATGCAAAACCTAAAAGAACCCATCACCACCAGAGCTGCACTACAAGAAATGTTAAAAGAAAGTCCTTCTGGGCCAGCCAAGTGGCGCAGTGGTTAAGAGCTGGCTTGGGATGCCAGTGGCCCCAGTTTGGGTACCACATATGAAGACTAGTTACACTGCCCTCAAAAAAAAAAAAAAAAAAAAAAAAGAAAAAAAAAGAAAGTCCTTCAGGCAGAGGGAAATGATGTCGGAGAGAAATATGAATCTATACAAAGGAATGATGAACATTAAAGATGATAACTATATACATAGGTAAACACATAAGAGCTTTTGCTTATTCAAATCTCTTTGAAAGATAACTGACTGATAAGAGCGCAATGATGATACCAGCATGGGCCAGTGAAGCAACGTCCTCTACAACTAGACTGAAGAACAAAAGGACAGCAACTTCTCTGTTCTCCTTCCCCGATTCCCCAGCGCTGTTCCCCAATAAAATCTTTAAGAAAATAAAAAAAATTGGGTTGTCTTTAAAAAAAAAAAAATGAGAACTGCAGGGGAAAATAGATAATTCCTAGGGAAAAACTAGATAAATTCCTAATTCAAGTCAAAGATTTCAATATCCCTCTCTCAATAATTGATAAAACAAGTAGACAGAAAATCAGTAAGAATATAAAATATTTGAAAACCACATCAATTACCTTGACCTACTTGACATTTATAAAGCACTCTATCTAACAATAGTAAAGTATATATGATTTTCAAGTGTACCTGGAATATTTACCAAGATAAACCATATTCTGGGCCACAAAACAAATCTTAATAAGTTTCAAAGGATTCAAGTCATACTATACAAAGTATGTTCTCTGAACAAATTAGGAATCAATAAAACAAATACACTTGGAAAATTCTCTAACATTTAGAATTTAGGTAACACATTTCTAAATAACCCAAGTGACAAAGAGATAAATCCAAAGGGAAATAAGAAAGTATTTTAAATCAAATGAAATGAAAACACAGCATATCAAAATGTATGGGATGCTGCTAAAGCAGTACTTAGAAGGAAAATTTATAGCACCAAGTATTATTATAAAAAGAAAAGTCTCAAATCAATGATTTCAATTTCCACCTTAAGAATGAGAAAAATATGGCTTGGGAAGCCAGCGGCCCCGGTTTGGTCCCACATGTAAGGGCCAGTGACACTGCCCTCAAAAAAAAAAAAAAAAAAGAATGAGAAAAATAAAAGTAAATGAAACACAGTCAGTCAAAGGAAATAATAAAAGTCAGAGTAGAAATCAATGAAGTAGAAAACTAGAGAGAAAATTAATGAAAACAAAAGCTGGTTCTTTTGAGATAATCAATAAAATTGATAAACTTCTAGGAGATACAAACTACCTGTATGACAAATGAGTGAAATACCATCAATACAGATTTTATAGATATTAAAAGGATAATAAGAAAATACATAAATAATTTTATGTCAATAAAGCAACAATTTTTTTTTCTACATATGTATGGGAACCCCACATACATGAGAGAGTCAGAGACCCCATATACATGAGAGGTTTCATGACAGAAAAGGAAAATGAGGTATATATACGTCTGACATTCTGAGCTAAGGATCACCTTGGGGCTTCAGAGGGGAGGAAGGTCATTGCAGGGTGATAAGAAAAGCAGATGTTCTGTAATTAGAAGTTTGCCCTGCCCTATACATAGGTTAAAAAAAAAATTATCTCTGATAATCTCTTATTATGGGCAAGGCCTCTAATTCAAAATTTTCTAGGTGGTTAAGTGGGGAAGGGCAGAAGTTTCCCTCGAAACTTCTGGGTCTTTAGCTTAGAACAGTCTGCATACCACAGAGGCACATCTTGGGGTGAATCATTGTGAACCCCTATACTAGGTTAGTGTTGACTTTCCTCAGAACAGTCTTAGAAGAGTTGTGAGAGTAACTGGAGGAGTACAGGGATGGGGGAGAGGGGATACTGGTGAGTAGACTACCCTTTAACTACCCTTTAGGGGAGCCCGGATGAGAAGGAAAGGAGGATTTTGTTTTGTTGAGATGAGACTTATCTACTGATTGTGAGAAAGGATTAAGTGAGGGAGAGGTGAAAAATACAGGAGAAGAGGGCCAGCCAAGTGGCGCATTGGTTAAGCGCTGACTTGGGACGCCAGCGACCCCGCTTTGGGTCCCACATATGAGGGTCAGTGATACTGTCCTCAAAAAAAAAAAAAAATACAGGAGAAGAAATGACCAGAGTAGAGGAGAAGAGGGGCGAGAAGGGGGCAAGCAGAGGAGGGCAGATCAGGCTTGAACAAGAGGGTGAGTCTGCAGACATGCTGGGGGCAAACACAGAGCTACATTTGTAGGAGGGTGGAGGCAGGAATCTGAGGGGAGGCACACTTGTAAGTTATGCTTTTCTTTTTTTTTTTTTTTTTTTTTAGCTGAGCCATCCTGCCACCTATTGGCAACTCAACAGCAACTCAGCTCGGGCTGACATTGAACCGCTATTGCTCAGAGCTCAGCTCGCACTCTTGAGCGAATCTTAACCAACTAAGCCACTCAGCTGGCCCTAAGTTATGCTTTTCTCAATGGGAATTGTTAAAAAATAAAATAAAATAAAATAAAATCCGGGCCAGCTGAGTGGCGCGTTGGTTAAGAGCTGGTTTTGGGATGCCAGAGGCCCCGGTTCGGATCCCACATATGAGGGCCAGTGACACTGCCCTCTACAGCTAACAACAGCTCCACCTGGAGCTGGGCTGTGCGAGCCCCGGTGATGGTGTGGGCTGCAGCCCCTGCTGCAGTGGGCTGCCATAGGCGACAGTGAGTGGCCGGCAGCCAGTGTGAGAAGCTGGCAGCCAGTGTGAGCTGCCAATAGCCACAGTGAGTGACTATCCAGAGACTGGCGAACAATCTGCCTCATCCGGGAAGAGCGCAATGACGATACCAACATGGGCCGTGAAGCAACGTCCTCCACAACTAGACTTAAGAACAAAAAGATAGCAAATTGTCTGTTCCCCTCCCCCAATTCCCCAATAAAATCTTTTTTTTTTTTTTTTTAAAGGGGAGAGAGTGAGAGTGCATTGTGCCTGCCATTTTCACAGTTTTCAGTTAGCCTTTTTCTTTTTTTTTTTTAAAGATTTTATTGGGGAATTGGGGAGGGGAACAGCGTTGGGAAATCGGGGAAGGGGAACAGACAAGTTGCTGGTTTTTGTTCTTCAGTCTAGTTGTGGAGAACGTCGCTTCACTGGCCCATGTTGGTATCATCATTGTGCTCTTCCCGGGTGAGGCAGATTGGTCGCTGGCCTCTGGATGTCGCTCAATGCGGCTACTGGCAGCTCACGCTTGGCTGCCAGCCGCTCACGCTGGCTGCTGGTTGCTCACTGTAGCCTATGGCATCCCACTGCAGCAGGGGCTGCAGCCCACACCATCCCCGGGGCTTGCACAGCCCAGCTCCAGGTGGAGCTGTTGTTAGCTGTAGAGGGCAGTGTCACTGGCCCTCATGTGGGATCCGAACCGGGGCCGCTGGCATCCCCAAACCAGCGCTTAACCAATGCGCCACTCGGCCGGCCCCCCAATAAAATCTTTTAAAAAATAAATAAACAAATAAATAAATAAATAAAATCCAACTGAATAAATTCAAAGATCTAATTGGCTTTATTAAGCAATTCATGAGTTGGGCAGTATCCCATCTAGCAACTGAAGGAATGCTTTCAATAAAGCAACAATTCACATATAATGGACACATTTCTTGAAAAATACAAACTACCAAAGCTTACTCGAGAAGAAGTAGATAATCTCAATAGCCTTGTGTCTATTAAAGAAAACAGTTTGGTTGTTGTTAAAAACCTTCCCACAAAGAAAACTCCCAAATGACTTCAGTGGCGAATTCTCCAAAGATTTAAGGAAGAAATAGCACCTATTCTACACAAACTCTTCCAGAAAATTTAAAAGTCAACATTACATTGATAACAAAAGCAGACAAAGACATTACAGGAAATGAAAACTACAGACTAATATCTTATGTGAACATAGATGCAAAAATTCTAAACAAAATCTTAGCAAATCAAATCTGATGACATATAAAAAAGATAATACACTACATAGTGGGGTTTATCCCCGGAACACAAAGGTGTTTTAATATACAAAAGATCAATTAGGCTCATATTAATCCTAACAGCCATTTCTGACAAAAATTCTCAGCAAATGCTGAGGGGAACTTCCTCAAACTGATAAACGACATCTACACAAAATCTACAGATAATAGCATGCTTAATGGTGAGAGACTGCTTCTCCCTAAAGATCAAGAACAAGACAAAGGTGTCTATGCTTACTACTTCTATTCAACATTTTTTGTCAATACTGACTGTAGTCAAGGCAGTAAGGCAAGAAAAGAATGAAGAGTTATTCAGGTTGGGAAAGAAGAAATAAAGCTGCATTACTCTCAAATGACATGATAGTCTATGTAGAAAATCCTTTGGAATCTAAAATAGTCAAATTGATAGAAGCAGAGAGTAGAATAGTGGTTACCAGGGGCTAAGAAAGGGGGAAATAGAGAGGTGTTCATCAAAGGGTACAAAGTTTCAGTTATGTAAAACTGAGTGAGTCCAAGAGATCTACTGTATACCATAGCGCCTATAGTTAATATTGTACTGTTCCCTTAAAAATTTACTAAGAAGGTAAATCTTGCATTGTGCTCTTTTTTTTTTTATTAGTTTCAGGTGTACAACACAAGGCAATAGTTATACTCTTTACCCCCCAAAGTAAAAAACCCCCTCCCCCAGTTCGCCACCCCACTCCCCCCCGCATATCATACATATCCATCACAACTCCACTGACTCCCCTCCACAGTATACTCCACATCCCGTGACCATCCACATACTCAGTTGCAGTTGGCATACAATACTATACAACATCAGCTTCAGGTGTACAGTGCAGTGATCAAGCCTCTACTCCATCCATGAAGTGGTCTCCCTAACAAGACATGTGACTATCTGACATGCCACAAAATTTTTACAACATTATTATATTCCCCGAACTGTGTTTCATATCCCTGTGGCAATATTGTAGTTGTCTATTTATGCTATCTAATCCCTTCCCCTTCCTCCCCATCTCCACCCACCTCCCAACTAGCAACCCTCAGTTTTTCCTCTACATCTACGAGTCTGTTTACTTTCATCGTTCACTCAGCTCTCCAGACTCCACACACAAGTGAGATCACATGGTACCTGTCCTTCTCCAACTGACTTATTTCTCGCAACATTATAGTCTCTTCACAACATTGTCAATTACATTCCCAGAACTGCCCCCATATCCCTGCGGCAACATTGTAGTCCCACATACACTGTCCAAAACCTTCCCCCTCTCCCTCTTCCCCACTCCCTCCCAGCCAGCAACCATCAGTTTTTCCTTTATATCTGCTTGATATGACTTCAATCTTCTTAAATTGTCTCTCTGGGTTAGCTTGTTTACCCCTTTCTTTTGTTTATAAAAGCCCTTTTAACATTTCTTGCAATGCTGGCTTGGTGGTAATGAATTCCTTAAGCTTATTCTTTTCTGAGAAGCTCTTTATTTCTCCTTCAATTTTAAGTGATAGCCGTGCTAGGTAGAGCAATCTTGGTTGTAGGCCTTTATTCTGTGTCACTTTGAATATCTCCTGCCACTCCCTTCTGGCCTGCAGAGTTTCTGTAGACAAGTCAGCTGTTGGTCTAACAGGAGCTCCTTTGTATGTAACCTGCTGTCTTTCTCTTGCAGCCTCTAGGATTCTGTCTCTGTCTTTAACCTTTGCCATTTTCACTATGATGTGTCTTGGTGTGGACCTGTTTGGGTTCAGCTTGTTTGGAACCCTCTGCACTTCCTGGGCATGTATGTTGATTTCCTTCACCAGGGTGGGGAAGTTTTCAATCATTATTTTTGCAGACACATTCTCGACTTCTTGCTTCATCTCTTCTCCTTCTGGTATCCCTATGATTTGAAGGTGGTTGAGCTTCACCTTGTCCCATAGGGCTCTTAAACTGTTTTCATTGGTTTTTATTCTTTGGTCTTTTTGCTGTGCTAACTGGGTGAGTTCTGCTATTTTATCTTCCAAATCGCTGATCCGCTCCTCTGCTTCATCTACTCTACTGGTGATTCCTTCGAGTGTGTTCTTCATTTCAGTTATTGTATTCTTTAGTTCTAACAGGTTGTTTTTTATGGTTTCCCTATCCTTCTTTATGTCCTCGCTAAGTTCCTTAAACATTCTTATCATCAGTGTTCTAAACTGTGTCTCTGAAAGGTTGGATCCCTCTGTTTCATTTGTTTCCATTTCTGGAGGTTTCTTCTGATCTTTTATTTGTGACATGTTTCTTTGTTTTCCCATTCTGGCTGTCGCTCTGGGATTGATAGATCACCAGGAGAGCCCTGGCTGGATCACGCAGGCACACAGCTCACAGGCCCAACACTCCCAGGAAAATTCCCAGTCTCAGTCTGTCCCCAATCAGCCGCTCGCAGATTAGGCCGAGCAGCCCGACAACCAATCACCAGCCTGGCAACTCTGCAAGCGCAGTGCGGAGAGCAGGGACCCCAGGCGGCTTACGCACTTCCGCGTCTCAGTGAGCAGCCTGTTGGAGCCAGATCACTCCCACTAGGCGTTTCCCTGGCAACACAGCACAAGCCAAGCCGAGGGTGGGGATCCGAGGCGGCTAGCGCACTCCCGGGTCTCAGTGAGCAGCCTGTTGGAGCCAGAGGGCACACGCCCTGTGTTTCCCTGGCAACGCAATATAAGCCGGGCTGAGGGTGGGAATCCAAGGCCACAGGCGCGCGCACGCACACACGCACACACATACTTCTGCACCAATTCCACCAGACCAATTAGGTCTCGGACCTGACCTTCGTGGGAAGGCCCAAGCTTGACAAAATGGCAGCCTCCCTACACCACTCGCGTGCAGGCCCCACACCACGGGAATAACAGTCCAAAAACCTCCAGCCTTTGCACCAAAGGTGCTCAGTTCAGTCCGTCCCCACAGGCTCCCGGGTCCGGCTCACACAGCAACTCCCTCCACCAGGAACCAGGTAAGTGCTCACCGGCGAGCAAGCCCGGGCGCCAGCCCCACTGATTCTCCAGCCACTCTTAGCCTCACCGAGCTGAGCAAAGAGAGTCCTCACTAATTTACTGCCGGCTATATTAGAACTTCTCTTCCCGGCAAAGGAACTCTGGGCTGGTGAGCTTGGTGTGTGGCCGGAGGGTCTCTCCCCCAACCGGAGAAGCCTCTCCACAGCTGGGACCTCCCTCACGGGGTTCGCCCTCTCTCGTCTCCGCCCGTCCTACCAAACCAGATGCGGCTTCCTCTTTAAGTTCTTTGTTTAGTGGTTCTGTTCCTCCAGTGTTCCGGGGACCTCCAGGGTTGAGTGCTGTATAATTTGGTTGTAATTTTGGTGTGATCCTGGGAGGCAGTTAGCACAGCGTCTGTCTATTGCGCCATTTTACCGGAAGTCCCCTTGCATTGTGTTCTTATCACAAAAAAATTTTAAAGAGGGCAGACGGAAACTTTGGAGGTAACAGACATTACCTCCAAACTCATCAAGTTGGGTACATTAAATATGTATAACTTTTTGTATGTTAATCATATCTCAATAAAGTGTTTTTAAAAAGAAAAGAAAAAAAACCTTTTAAATGTACCAAAGAGCAACTAGAATCAATAAGTCAGTTTATAGCAAGTTTCAGGATATAAGACCAGCATACAAAACTCCATTGTATCTCTACATACTAGCAGAAAACAGTTATAAGTTACTTAAGAAATAATACTCTTCATAATAACATCGGGCTGGCCGAGTGGCGTGGTGGTTAAGCGCTGGCTTGGGAAGCCAGCGGCCCCGGTTCGGGTCCCACATATGAGGATCAGTGACATTGCCCTCAAAAAAAAAAAAAAAGGTGAACATAATAGCATCAAAAATATGAAATAATTGGGATAAATCTGACAAAAGATGTGACATGTACACTCGCTGCGCATGTACACTCACAACTGCAAAACACTGCTGAGAAATTAAAAAAGACTTAAATAGGGCCAGCCGAGTGGCGCATTGGTTAAGAGCTGGTTTTGGAATGCCAGTGGCCCCAGTTCGGATCCCACATATGAGGGCCAGTGACACTGCCCTCCACAGCTAACAACAGTTCCACCTGGAGCTGGGCTGTGCGAGCCCCGGTGACTTTGTAGGCTGCAGCCTCTGCTACAGTGGGCTGCCATAGGCCACAGTGAGTGGCTGGCAGCCAGCATGAGCTGCTGGCAGACAGCGTGAGCGCCTGGTAGCCAGTGTGAGCTGCCAATAGCCGCGGTGAGCAACATCCAGAGGCCGGCGACCAATCTGCCTCATCCAGGAAGAGCGCAATGATGATAACAACATGGGCCAGTGAAGCAACATCCTCCGCAACTAAACTGAAGAACAAAAAGACAGCAACTTGTCTGTTCCCTTCCCCGGTTCCCCAACGCTGTTCCCCTCCCCCAATTCCCCAATAAAATCTTTAAAAAAAAAAGAAGACCTAAATAAAGGGTGAAGCATAGTTCCCTTCTTCTATTCACGGGTCAGAAGACTCAATATTACTAAGATGTCAGTTTTTCCCAAGTTGATCTATAGATTCACTGCAATCTCAATCAAAATCCCAGGCCGGCCGAGTGGCGCATTGGTTAAGCGCTGGTTTTGGGATGCCAGCGGCCCCGGTTCGGATCCCACATGAGGGCCAGTGACACTGCCCTCTACAGCTAACAACAGCTCCACCTGGAGCTGGGCTGTGCGAGCCCCGGTGATGGTGTGTGCTGCAGCCCCTGCTGCAGTGGGCTGCCATAGGCTACAATGAGTGGCCCGCAGCCAGCGTGAGCGGCTGGCAGCCAAGCATGAGCTGCCAATAGCCGCAGTGAGCGGCTGGCAGCCAAGCATGAGCTGCCAATAGCCGCAGTGAGCGACATCCAGAGGCCAGCGACCGATCTGCCTCATGCGGGAAGAGTGCAATGATGATACCAACAGTGTAGCAACATCCTCCGCAACTAAACTGAAGAACAAAAAAAAAAAAGACAGCAACTTGTCTGTTCCCCTTCCCCGATTCACCAACGCTGTTCCCCTCCGCCAATTCCCCAATAAAATCTTTAAAAAAAAACAAAAAACAAAAACAAAAACAAAAAATCCCAGAAGACTTTTTTTGTAGAAATTGACAAACTGGTTCTAAAATTCACATGAAAATGAAAATGAAATAAAATAGCCAAACAACTTTGAAAAAGAAAAACTAAGTTATAGGCTTAACTGTACCTTATTTTCAAGACAGTATGGTTTAAGTATCAAAATAAACAAATAAATCAATAGAACAAAGTAGTCCAGCAATGCGCCCTCACTTATATGGACAACTGATTTCCAACAAAGGTGTAAAGGCAATTTTATTGAAGAAAAGATAGTCTTTTCTTTTCTTTTCTTTTTTTAAAGATTTTATTGGGGAATTGGGGGAAGGGAACAGTGTTGGAGAATCAGGGAAGGGGAACAGACAAGTTGCTGTCCTTTTGTTCTTCAGTCTAGTTGTGGAGGACATTGCCTCACTGGCCCTTGTTGGTATTATCATTGCATTCTTCCCAGCTGAGGCAGTTGCTCACCAGCTGTTGGATAGCCATGCTGGCTGCCAGCCACTCACAGTAGCCAGCCACTCAGGGGCTGCAGCCTACACCATTGCCAGAGACTCATGGTAGCCCAGCTCCAGGTCGAACTGTTGTTCACCATCTTAGTTGAGGGTGCAGTGACACTGGCCCTCATGTGGAATCTGAACCGGGGCTGCTGCTGCTCAGAACTTGTATCCCAAGCCAACTCCTAACCAACGCACCATTCTGCCAGCCCGATAGTCTTTTCAATAAATGTTGCTGGAACAAGCAGATATTCACATACACACAAAAAAACCTTTAATCCATACCTTCATTATATACAAAAGTTAACCCCAAATGAATCATAGACCTAAATGTGAAACCTGAAACTATAAAACTTCTAGAAGAAAATATTGGGTTGTTGGAAAAGTCGTGACGCATTTTTGCAACAAAAAACATAGAAAAAATACATCATGACTTTTCTGACCACCTACTATATGAGACCTTAGGTAAGCCAAGATTTCTTTCACGTGACACCAAAAGCATGATTCATAAAAGAATAAATTGATTAAACTTGACTTTACCAAAGTTTAAACTTTCTGATCTTCAAAAGACACTGTTAAGAAAAGGAAAAAATATAAGGCAGAATGAGAAAAAATATTTTCAAAGTGTGTATTTAATAAAGGACTCAAAATCAAAGTTTCAAAATTCAATAGTTAAAAAAATATACCATTTTTTTAAATGGTCAAAAGATTTGAACAGATTTTCACCAAAGAAGGTATATGCGTTGCAAATAAGCACATGAAAAAGATGTTCAACATCATTAGTCATTAGGGAAATATAAATTAAAATGACAATGGGATAATATTATACACCAATTATAAAAATAAAAATTAAAAACACTGTCCAATGGGTGGCTAGTTAGTTCAGTTGGTTAGAGTGCAGTGCTCATAACACCAAGGTTGCCGGTTCGATCCCCACATGGGTCACTGAGTTGCGCCCTCCACAACTAGATTGAAACAACTACTTGACTTGGAGCTGATGGATCCTGGAAAAACACACTGTTCCCCAATAAAATTTAAAGAAAAAAAAAAAAAGACTGCCCAAGAACTGCCAAGAATGTGGAAAAACTGACACTCTCGCATACTGATGTGGGAATGTAAAATGGTACAACCATTTTGGAAAAGTGTTTGATGGTTTATTAAAAAGTTAAAAGTGCACCTACCATGTAATCCAGTCATTCCACTCCTAGGTATTTACTCAGTGGAAATGAAAGCATATGTTTCTACAAAGACTTGTACACAAATGTTCTTAGCAGTTTTATCTGTAATAGCTAAAACCCGGAAACAAACCAAATGTCCATCAATAGGAGAACAGACAAACAAATTGTAGTATACCCATATAATAAAATACTACTCAGCAATAACAAGGAATGAACCACTGACACATGAAAAATATGGATGAATCTCAAAATAATTATGCTGAGTGAAAGAAGCCAGATAAAGAAAAGTATATACTGCATGATTCCATTTATATAAAATTCCAAGAAATGCAAACTAATGTATAGTGACAGAAAACAGGCATGGAAACAGCCTAAATGTCCATCAACAGATGCATGGATAAAGAAAATGTGGTGTATACACACAATGGAATATTATTCGGCCATAAAAAACTAAAGAAATCCTACCTTTTGCGACATGGATAGACCTTGAGGGCATTATCCTACGTGAAAAAAGTCAGTTAAAGACAAAATACTGTATGAGCTCACTCAGGGGTCGGCAAACTTTTGAGACAGAAGAGCCGCCAGGGATCAGCAAACTGCAGCTCGCAAGCCACATGTGGCTCTTTGGGTATGTACATGAGGCTCTGAAGTAAAATTGAAAATGAAAATAAAACTATTATAGTTTCATTTATAAAATTTTTAAAGGGTATTATTCACATAATGGTGATTTCATTTGTTTTATGGGTCTTGTAAAACTTAGAGGAACAGGGTTGGCTTTTCCAGGGGTTGGCAAACTTTTGAGACGTAATGTACCCAAAGGGCCGCATGTGGCTCTCTAGCTGCAGTTTGCCGACTCCTGATCTCACTTATAGGTAGAATCTGAAAAAGCCAAACTCATGGAAATACAGAGTAAAATATAGTGTTCGCCAGAGGCTGAGGGGTGGGGGAAATGGGGAGATGTTGGTCAAAGGATACAAACTTCCAGCTATAACTTGAATAATTTCTGGAGATCTAATATACAGCATGTATAGTTCGCTATACTATACAATACAGTATTATATACTTAAAGTTGTTAAGAGAGTAGATTTTAGCCGGCCGAGTGGCGCAGTGGTTAAGTGGTGGTCTTGGGAAGCCAGCGGCCCTGGTTCGGGTCCCACATATGAGGGCCAGTGACACTGCCCTCAAAAAAAAAAAAAAAGAGAGAGTAGATTTTAAATGTCATCACCACACACACAAAAAAAAGGTAATTACGTGAGAGAATGGAGGTGTTAACTAACCTGATGTGGTAATCATTTCACAATATATATGTGCATTAAATCATAATGTACATGTTAAGCTTACATATGTCATATATCTATAAAGCTGGAAAATATATATATATTTCAAAAAAAAACAGGTGTGTGGCTGCATTGGGACAGGATAGCAGAAGTCAGAGTTGGGGGAAAGGGACAGGAGGAAATTTTGGGGAGTGATGGATATATTCATTATCTTGATTGTGGAAATGGTTTCAAGGGTGTATACATATGTCAAAACTTACCAAATTGTACACTTTAGATATGTACAATTTATTGTGAGTTAATTATACCTTAATAAAACTGCTGAAAACAAAAATTGATGGGGAATAGAGATCTCTAGTTCTTTACCTTCCAAATCTCTGCATCCATAATTCAGGCACTGAGGGAAACACTTAGTTACCACAAGGGCAAAGAAATCAAGATCATAAGCAATTCAGTCTAATAAATTTATAAATCAATTCAAGACTTGCTGGGCAGGAGGGAAAAATGAGGGAAGAGATAATCCAGGGGCTGATATGAATGGTCACTGCTGAGAGTTGGAAACATGGCAGCAAGAGACAGAGGACAGAGAGAGAGATGGAGTTTTCAGCGCCTCGCAACCCCCCTTCCCCATCTTCTGCTCCCTGCTCTTTCCCAATAAGCCATGGCAATATTTAACTGCAGCGGGTCCTGTGGTCAGTTCTGCTCCCCTCCTCCTCAGCCTCCTTGAGAGCCTGGGCAGCCTGCCACAACGGAGAAGGTCCACACCCGCCAGGAGAGCCACTGGCCTAGGAGTGGAGAGGGGGGAGGGGCAGAAGGGAGCCCAAGGGGGACCCAGGTGCAGACCTGGCAGTCCTGTGGGCACTGTCTGTTGCCCCATCCAAGACGGGTCACCACCATTAAAAGACGGAGTTGGTCCTGGAGCTGGAGGATGGAGCTCACAGCTATCCCCACATCTGCTGTGCTCCCCCAATCCTGAAATGTCCTGGCATTCTTACCCCTGGGATGGAAGAGACCACATGTCCACCCGAGAAAGGAGTCATTCTGCTGACTGCCCTTCTCAAAAGAAGCTCCCTTTGTGGTGTCACCTGTAATGTTTCAGGTGACATTTTTAAAGATATAAACTGATCATAGTCCACATGAGCAACACAGCAGGGAGCGTATATCAATATATGCTGTAATCAACAGAAACCTGACAAATACTGGGTGTGAAGTAACTAACTAAAAATGATCCCAAATTGTCACATACTGCTAAAATAGCTATTACTCTTATATAAAGAAAAGTGCTCCTCATTTCTCTTGGCTCTTTGGTATCTACAAGCAACATCAAGGAAAGCAGTGTTCCCTGGTGCCAGGTCTCATTTACCCCCCTTTACACTGGCGTCCCTATGCCCCCTCTCCCTACAGCCTGGAGCTGGTTTCCTTTGGTGCTGCCCTCCCGCCACGGTCCTTAACCTCGAAGATCCCTCATTCTGAGGGGTCCGGCTGTGGTACATTCTGTTGTGGCCTCCTAGGTATTCTGGGTGCTGAGGAACTCAGTCTGCTGGCAGCCAGGGTCCAGGGAACTGGAGAGTTCTGGCTGAAAGACCTACGTCCTGAGGCATTCAGGGTCTGGGTGTTCAGGGACTGAAGACGACAAAGGAAGAGGGTAGGAAGGGAGCACCTGTCCTCACACAAGATGGTCTCCAGCTGATTGTCTATGATTAGCAAAACCCAGAGTCTCAGCACAGGTGACCTTTGCCCGTTTTCAGCAACCTGGACTTAGATATTAAATATGAAATGGCGGGCAAGTAATTTCAAATCCCTCCTGGCAGAGTCAAATCATTGCCAAAACCCTCTCCTAGCACCTTCCCCACACCATGCACCTTTGGTCACCCAGTGTCTGTCTGTTCATCCCCATGGCTGAAGCTTTTGCAGGATGAGCCCTGGTGGGAGATCATGCTTGTTTTCCCCTCCAGGGAGCTGAAGGTGCAGAGCTGCAGATATAATTCAAATGTGCGGCTTCCTAGCAACTTCCCCAGTCATGACCCAGCCCCACCCTGCTGGCCACACACCACGCCCAGTTACCACTAGGCAGCACTCACACTGGCCTATGTCCCCTCAGGAAGGAGAATACGGAAAGAAGGGACGAACTTCAAAAATCCTGAGTTTTGCCCAAATAATTTTTATTTCCTATTTCCAACTTCCAATTCTCTCTCCCATGATCTTAAACCCACTGCAACCACTCTGCCCCGCACTGCCGGGTAACTGCTCTGACAAGGTCACCAATGACCCCCATGCTGCTATGCCCAACAGTCGATTCTCATGCCTCATCTCTGTTAACCTGTCTGCATTTCACGTAGTTCTCTCTCCCTTGTCCCTGATAGCATTGCTTTAAAGCACGTCATCCTCTTGGTTTTCATCCTCCTTTACTGGTTTCTCCTGTTTCTTTTGTTAGTTCCTCCTCTTCTCTGGATCTTGAAAAGCCCTTATACCATCAGCATCTAATGACGCTCTCTCTCACAGACTCGACAACGTTTGCTACTGCCTAGTTGATATCTCCACTCGGATATCTAATAGATATCTCAAATCAGCATTCCCAAAACTCATCTCCTTATTTTCCTCTTAAAAGCAGTTCCTCTCATGGCCTTCCACACCTCGGGAAATGCAACTGCTTCCCTCCAGTTGCTCAGGCTGAAGCCGCGGGGTTGCTTAGAGCAGGTGGTAGCAGTGCGCATGATGAGAAGTGTCAGATTCTGCATAGCTAATGTGGGGCCTCCAGGCCCGGGTGTGTTGGGTACTGTTGGCCTGCTGGCAGCCAGGGTCCAGGGAGCTGAAGAGCTTCCAGCGGAAAGGCCCATGTCCCGAAGCACCCAGGGTCTGGTTATTGTGGCTGAGCCAACAGTTATGAGAGAAAGAAGGGAATAAAGCATGACTCTAGCCTTGTAGCTGGCCTGCTTCTGCTCTTACTTCCCCATAATCAGTTCTCAACACAGCAGCCAGAGAGACTATTTTAAAGTATAAGATCATGCCGCTCCTGCTCAAAACTCTGCTATGGCTCTCCAACCACTAGAGTAAAAGCCAAAGAGTTACTTACAGTAGATGACAAGGCCCTTCATCATCTGCCACCCCTCCTCCCCGTTACTTCTCTCACCTCACCTTCTACTTACTCCCCTCCTTGCAGCTCCTCAAACAAGCCAGTCAGCATCTTGCTTTAGGACCATTAACCTTCTGTTTCCTCTTAGAGCACTTTCATCAGCGACATCCATGTGGGCAGCTCTCTCACTCCTGTAAGACTTTGCTTGAATGTTCTGAGTGTGACCCCTCCTGCCCCCCCCACCACACTCCTGACCTCCAGCTCTCCGTGATCTTTGCCATAGCACTCATTCACTTCTGACATGCCGTATGATGTTCTTATTTACTATGTTTATTATTTATTGTCTGCCTCCCTGCTCTAGAATGGAAGCCCCACAAGGACAGGAAATTGGTCTTTTTTTGTTTATAAATGCACTCCAACAACTTAGAATAATTCCTGGCTCATGGTAGATACTCAGTAACTGTTACTGAATGACAGTCATGGTCGGGGTGGTGGGCAATGTGCTGGGGAAACTGACTAGGACTGAGACTGGGAAGCCATTAGCATGAGGCAGGAGCTGGGTGCTGGCTGGCAGGGAGGCTGTTAACTGGGTCCTGACTGATATAGGGATCACGCTCATCTGTCTCCCTAAAAAGCCTACTAGTTGCTTCTGATTTCAAGGGGGCTTCTTTATACCACTTTCTCAGCTTCTCAGTTTTCAACTACAGTGTTAAATGTTTACCTGTTCTTTGATCAGAATCTTGCCTCAGCCCTACTCTGGAATTCACTTCAGATTGGATCTACCAAATGTTAAAGCTAGAAGGAACCGAAGAAGACATGACTTATATTGTGTGCTTTGGAACTAAAATCACGCTTTGGAAAAATGTTCATCCCTGCCCTCACCACTGAACAAATATTACTAATAAAGTTCCCAAGCACAAAAGCAGTTATATAAGGCTATGAAGTTAGAAAAAGGGCCCACAAGCAGGCTGATAGCATATACCACCTGAGCATGCTACACCCCAAAGCACCCAGCATCGCTCTCCAGAACGTGCTCAGAACATTCCTCTCATTCCCCCAAGAGCCCAAGCGCCAGTCTGATGACCGTGGGTTTAAATAAAACCACTGAACCAGGAGGAAAGGGGTCCAACCCATGTAAACAGTCCCCTTCTCTTCACCCTCCTTCCCCACAGTGGCAACAAAGGGTCCTGTCATACACAGGTGATCAGTCTCTTCTTGACAAAGAGACAAGGATATAACAAGATGAAGTGTTAGGGCCCATTCTCTGTAGGAGCTTGTTTTGCTTGGGAGGTGAGGGGAGTTAAATGATGACAGAAGGATTAAACCACTAGGAACACCAGAAGGAAAAAAAGAGAGTTAGAAAGAGAGAGAGAGAGAGAGGGGAAGGAAGGAAGGAAGGAAGGAAGGAAGGAAGGAAGGAAGGAAGGAAGGAAGGAAGGAAGGAAGGAAAGAAGAGGGCAGGCCGAGTGGCTCAGTTGGTTAAGAGTTGGCTTAGAGCACAAGCTCTGAGCAATAGGGCCACTGGTTCGATTCCCACATGGACCAGTGAACGCTGTGTCCAAGCTGAGCTGTCACTGAGCGGTCAACAGGTGGCAGAATGGCTCGGCTAATGTAACAACAAGATTGCCTGTTTGATGGTGGGCTATGCCCACCCGCAACTAAGACTGAACTCAGCACCTTGAGTTTAGAGGCCACAACCCAACGGAAAGCCAGATGGCAACTGGTGCCCTCTACAACGAAGACTAAAGAACAACAACTTGGCCGGTCACCTTCCCCAATTCCCCAACACTGTTCCTCTCCCCCAATTCCCCAATAAAATCTTAAAAAGGAAGGAAGGAAGGAAGGAAGGAAGGAAGGAAGGAAGGAAGGAAGGAAGGAAGGAAGGAAGGGAGGGAGGGAGGGAGGGAGGGAAGGAGGGAAGGAGGGAGGGAGGGACGGAGGGAGGGAGGGAGGGAGGGACGAAGGAAAGAAAGAAAATAGGAATGCCTGGGTTCCTCTAATAACCATACATATCCTTGGTTAGTCCCCCTTACGTTGGCAAAGGAGACTATCGGTAATTCACCTGGTGGCCCTGGATGACTCATGCCCTTCAAGCAAATCTGGGCATCAGCCTCCAGCTCCAAAGCCCCTCAGAACATGTGCCTGCAGCTGCTGCTGTCCATTGAGGAAGCAGAGGAGGCGTCCTAGGGCCCTGCACTTGACCAAGGGAAGAGATTATGGGTGGTGGTTAAGGACTAAATGGAGAACTTGACTGGATACAGGAGCCCTAAAACTGCCTCCACCATCAGCAGTGATCTGCATGCTGGAAGGCAGGCTCCATCCAGGGAGGGAATGTCCAGAGCAACAACCCTCCTGCCTCCACCTTCTCCCCACAAGTACCAAGGTGAAGAACAAACCAAGGACCACAGATACGCTTTTCTTCTTGGGCCTGCATTTCCACCCAAGACACAGCCACACACTTCCAGACCTGCACAAATTTAACCACAGAGCCCTGACGCAGAGCTCAGACCCCAGCTCTGCCAGACCACCTCACCTCAACAAGGGACGCCCCATAGCCTCTGCTGCCTTGTACTCTCCTTCTTCAGCCTAGGGCTTGGGCACTAGACATGGAAATCATTCTCTCTACTCTTCATGCCATTCCTGCTGGTTCCCAGGCCAGCCTTTACCCAATTCCAGAGAGGCTTGGGGAAAGCTGCTCACCACCTAAGCTTTCTGCCACATGAGGGGCTAAGCTGGTTATGACATTCCAGATACAGAGCCTCAGTGCCCAGCTTAGCCCCCAGACTCCTCCTTCTCCCTCAACCAGCCCCACCCTTCCACCCTGTTCTCTGAAGGGAGAGCGCTCAGGCCTAAACTCCTAAGCAAGCATGTGAGTGTCCAGGGCTAGGTTAGAAGTGGGAAGACCTCCCTACTTCCTCCACAATGCAGACTGAGCAAAGTCCTGTGGTTTCAGGCTGCTGGCGAGAAATTCCCGGGGAGAAAGGACACATCAGCCCATCCCACCCCTCTGGAAAAATACAAGTTAACTGCCAATCCCAGAACCAATTCCCAATTGCCACAATACTGGGAATAAGACAATGGGCTCAGAGCATCTCTGCCTTCTCCCCCAGTCCTCCCACCTCCACTCTGTGCTGTTTCTTTCTCTCCAAAACTATTGTGAGACAGCATGATGCACTTGGAGGCTCCCACTCCCCTGCAAAAGTGCAGGTGTTGCATTAGGGTACCCTGCAATCCTTGTAACCCATGAAATGACCACCCCCCTCAGCATTTCCCCCCATGACCTACCTCTCCATTCCTCCTTCCTCTAGCTCAGACTGCAGCCTCACTTAAAACGTACCTGGGAGCCCAATCTCACTAAGCTTTACCACCAACAAGGAGATCTTCCTAACACACCTTCCCACAGCAATCTGGGATTCCCAGAAAGTGAGTTAGTTTAGGAAAATTACTACCACTGCTTTGGACTAGCAGAATTACCACAGCGGGGTGGGGATGGAGGGGCATGAGAGCCAATAAGGAGCTAGAGTTAATGAAAAGCGTTAGGGTTAATAATCCACACACACACATTTTCAGTAGGAAATGTTTAGAGAGGCCACTAGTATCAAAGGTTATGACACTGATAATGAATGGCTTAGAGAATGTCATGGTACCAGCAGAATAGGAGGAAGACACAAAGCCACAGCTAAGGAATATCAAGATCACAGGACAGCTGGTGTCAACATCATCTTCAACATAGCTACCATTCAGGATGGCTCAGCTAAAACAAAACAAAACAAAACAAAACAAAACAAAACAAAACAAAAAACATAGCTGCCATTTATTAAGCACTCAACACATATTGTCTCTAATCCTTACAACAACCTTGAAAGGCAGGTAGTACCATCTCAGTTTACAGGAGCAGCAGTTAAGGCTCTGAGGACTCAAGCAACTTGCCCAAGATGACACAGAGAATAAGTAGCAGGCCAGAATCCAAACTCTGATTCACCTGGTTCCAGGCCTGTACTCATGTCTATGATACCCTGCTCTAACAGGAAGACCCCTGGGAAAGTCACGTGGTCTGGTTCCTGCAGTGTCCTTAATGACTTCTAAAGAAGGGTCTTTCCAACTCCAGTATTCTATGTGTCTATGGGACTCCCCAGAGGGGCATTAAGTGCAGGAGATGGAAATCTCCTCCTTCCAGGGGTTGGTGGGGTGGCGCAGTGGCTCTCACCTCCCCCGTTTTTGTAACAGAGATAGGGAAACCTCCAGACGTTGCCTAGGCCAATGATCTCTCCGGCCACGGACAGCACAAACTCCATCTTGTTGTTCCAGTGCCCCCGTTCCAGGGTGCCATCTTCCTCCGCCTTTTCCATGACTGGGTACACTGGTTTTGTCTCTCCATTACTGGTTGCAACCAAGATCCGGCTGTCCATCCCACCTGGAAAACAAGCAGGGCACTCTATTCCGGTTGGGAACTCTGAAAAGAAAGCCCCTTACCAACCTTCACCCAAGGGAATAATGCACGGGAAGAGCGTGAAGTCCTACGCCCTTGCCTGTAGACCCATGTCCTTCTTAGCATCTCTTATTGGTAAGTGCTGGGTGACAGCTGTTGAAAACAGATATTCCTTTTCTGTTCAGGAAGAAAGACTGATACTGAAATATAGATGTTGCTTCTACACAGGTGTCTTGGGTTGGGGTTTGTAGACATGGAAGAATTCACAAGCGCCCTGGGGTGTCTAGGTTTTCCCTGCCTCTACAACTAGCTTGTCTGTGTTAGCATGGACTTCAGTTTCTCTACTGGTATTCTGACTGATGAAGGAATGGGATTTTTGTATATCCTCAAAGCCACCAATTTCCATTGTAGGAATTTATTCTAAGGAAATAACTGTGACTGTGGGTAAAGATTGGGCCTTGAAGATGTTCATTGTTTACAATGGCAAATAATCAGAAAGTATATAAGTATTCAAAAACTGTAAATAGATTAGTAAACCATGGCAGACACAGACAATGCACTACTATGTAGTCATTAAAAACTGTGTTGCGGGGGCGGCCGGTTAGCTCAGTTGGTTAGAGCGCAATGTTCACACCAAGGTTGCCGGTTTGATCCCCACTTGGGCCGTTGAGCTGTGCCCTCCACAGCTAGATGGAAAACAACTACTCAACTTGGAGCTAATGGGTCCTGAAAAACATTCCCCAATTAAAAAAAAAAACTGTGTTGCAGAAGAAAGTATAATAAAATGAAAAGGTGTTCATAATATGTAAAGTGAAAAGTTATAAAATAGGACATACAATATGATTATGAATGAAAAATATTTAAATGCATTGAAAGATTAGGATGTTCACCAAAATGTTTTTCTCACAGTGGTTGGATTATAGGAATATTTTTCTTGTCTATATTTTCGACATGTTTATCAAAGAACATGTTTTATTTTGTAATATGGAAATAAAAGCCAATTAAAAAAAAAAATTCTCAGCCAGCAGCCCCAGTTCAGTCCCACATATGAAGGCCAGTGACACTGCCCTCAAAAAAAAAAAAAAATTCTCCCAAAGCAATGAGAGAGGTTGAGTGGGACCAGAAACTCTGACTAAGATGAGCTGCGCTGATCTTTCTAGCTACTCCCTCCATCTCTCTCTGAAATCGACATAAGAGAAAGATGAACTATGGGCTCTGTTCTTTGGTGATGGCAAGTGTAGGAAACTGTTACAGTGGAGAAGACAACATAAAATGAATAAAGAGGAACAATTCTAAACTCTTCACTGACCTGTTCTAGATGCTTATTGGGATTGAGGATAAGATTGGATATGGCTCACACTACAGACTAAGCACTTCACATACATTTATTTCATTTCATCCGCACAACAACCCTGAGATATAAGCAGAATTATCTCTGCCTTGCAAATGAGGAGGCTGACGCTCAGGGAGGTTAAATAACATGTCTGCTGCCATCTAGCTAGCAAATTTCCCAGCTGGGCCTTGAATTCACTCTGCCCCTACTCTTTCAGTTACATCCCTTGATCAAGTTGGCTGCCTAGGTGTATCAGCCTGTCTAATATAAGCATCTTCTAACGACTCTCCCCTGATATTATCCAGTGGCACTTTTCCTGGAAAAGTGGACACATAGACTTTTTTCTGCAGCTCAGGAAAAGTTCATGGCAACAGGAATTTGTCAGTGGGAGCCCCGTCTGGGCACAGACTCTTTTGTGGCTCTGCCTGAGGGATCCAGAGGGGTCCAGAAAGTCAGGGAACAGTAGGCACTTTTGTTTATTTGATATGATACATTAGGGAATGGGCTCCAAAGATTATTTGTGGCTTGAGAAGGAGAAACCCAAGCATCTGGTTTCAAGAAGTTTCCTCAGTCCTTTAGAGAAGGTTGTCCAATGTCTTGTGCTTGGTCTGGGCCTCCCTTTACCATCGGATGGATGTCTTCCAATGATAGAACACCATCTCCCTTCACTTCTTTATCCTTCCAGACCCCAGAAGAAACAGGAGCCCTATCCTGGGTCCCTTGGCCTCATTAGGGTACCGCTTCTCAGAGGTAGCATTCTGCACTGAAAGAACACAAGACTCACACAAGCCTGGATTCAAATGTTTGCTTTGTGCAATGCCACTCACTGCTTGACTTCAGGGAAGTTAATTAATTACTCTGAGCCTTAGTTTGCTTACCTGTAAAAGTGAGAATTACAGAATATATTTAGCTATAAGGATTAAATGAGGATATATATATATATATATATATATACACATATATATATAATCACTTAGAGTAACAGGCACTCAAATTTTTATTTTCTTTCAATCTTGTTTCATTTCACAAAGAAGAAAGCCTTCATTTTCTCAGAATTAAACTCAAATGTCTTTCCTCTCAACCTAAGGTTTTCTCTCTCCAAAGCATTATCCCTTAAGTCAACAGCCACTGAAGTTTCAAAAAGTAAAGAAAATAACATACAGCCTTTGCATATCTCACATAAATGTCAGAAACATATTTTCTAGGAGAGGATCAAAAAAATCCATTGGTCCCAAGTCCTATGGATCCCACCACCCTGTAGTCTGAGACCCAGAAACAGAAAAAGAAGAGGAAAAAAAGTCACCAACCTTAGTGCAGTTGCTGCCAGAGGTCCAGCTCAGAGAAGAATCATCTAAGGGGGAAAGGGAAGGTACTAGCTATTTAAAGTGTGGTTCCAACTCCTCTGTGGCACTTGTAATTCTAAACTTGGCCCAGCCCACATTCCGCCCTCCTGCCTCCCCTCCCCGGCTTCCCCCTCCCCACTGGACAACTCACACAGGAGTGACTTCACAGCCCAGGAGTGTGTGCGCCCCCGCAGGTCAGGCCAGTCGCTCAGGAGCTTATGGAAAGCATGCTCTCCCCTTGGTGACCTCCAGGTCTCTCTAGAGGGATCCTGCCTTCCACTCCATTCAACTCCAGAGCCCCCATAAATCCATCAGGAACAGGTATTTCTTTGGTCAGGTGCTGTGGAAATTAATTTAAAAGTACATGTATCTTACTCTTTTGCAGCTGAAAATTTGGAATGGACAGTGATTTAGAATAAAGATACATAGATTATGAACTTTGAGAAGTCAGAAAAACTTCCTAAACTCTCTCTCTGTCTCTCTCTGTCTCTCTGTCTCTCTCTCTCTCACACACACACACACACACACAGAAAAGTCTGAAAAAATATTCATTAAACAGTTCATAGTAATTACATTTGGAGAGTAGTGTTGAGGTCAGCAGATAAAGTACAGAGACATTTTCCACTTCTGCTTTTTAAGCTTTGAATTTTTAAATAATGTGCTAGAATTGATTTTCAAATAATTTTTTAAACCAATAAAGAAAAGAAAGTGCCAATGTTTAAAACAAAGCCAAGCCCTAAACTCGTCATCAGTGAGGGGCTGGCTTCAAAGAGGAGGGGAAGTAGTCAGGGGAACTTTGTTTTGAGGTAGGAACAGCCCAGGGAGGCAGGTGTGGGGAGCAGAGGACTGTTGGCTGGCATCCGGCGAGAGGACCACGGGAAGAGCCGGGCTTAGCCACTGGCCCGTGCAGTGCAGCCCAGTTAGAATCAGTTTAAGCTTTGAAACCACATGGCCCAAGGGCCGAGTCCTGCTTCCGTCACTATCCAGTTTGAGACCTTGGGCAAGGTGTTTCACCTCAGAAAGTTTTGTTTTCTCATCTATAGAAAGGGGAACATATTCCTTCTAAGGCTGTGTGAGGTTTCAGGAGACGATGTGAACTACATGTAAAGGGCCTAATCCATAGAAAGTCCTCAGAAGGTAGCTATTAACTATTCTGAAGGAATTATTCACAATGAGCAGGGAAGTTTTCTTGAAGGGGATGGGACTGAGAGACCCCAGAGCAAAGCTGGGCTTGGCCAGACAGTAAGATTGAGTCAAGAGGTGGGGCTGAGAGAAGGGGTAATAAAAATGTGCCTGAAAAGGACCAAGAGAGGTAGAGAGAAAAGGAAAGCTAAGCCTAAGGTAGTTTCTATGTTTCTCATCCCTCATCACCTCTAGGGCATGGAAGCAGGGACAGGAAAGCACATCATGGCGACATCCAGGGAGCCTGGTGGAGAGTATTATTCTCATGTTTCAGCTGCCCCTTTTTCTCTCCCCTTCTAACCATGCATCCACTTGATTTAACTGTGTAAAGCAATAGACCAAAAGGGTTCTCTGAGAGAAGCTGCAAATTCATTCCAAAAAGCCCATATTTAAAGGCAATACGTCCATTTTTACTTATCATTGAGTGGTACTTACTAATGATCTATTAACTGAGCTACTAAGCATTGGAAACTCTGGCATTTGTAATCTAAAATCACCAGCTGACGAGTTCACTGAGAACTCAAATTCAGTATTCTAAGAAGTGAGGACACCATACAGCTGGCAGCAATATGGCGTCATCCCTCCTGTATCCTCATACATGCAAGCAGTTGGAATCCCCGGTTTCCAAGAAAGACTTGGCGATCATCAGGCATGATTGGGATCAGCCTGAATTGGTTTTGGGTTGCTGCTCGTTTATTAAGAGATGTTTGGTTTTACCTGTTGATCTTGTTGTTTTTATATAACTGTTGCCAAATTACCACTTTGATTGTTATTTTATTTCTCTCCAAATCCTTGTTATCCCTAATTTCTTTTTCTCTGTAACATAGGAATGGGTACAGTAGGTCTTTTGTCCTGCCTAGATTAACCAAAGTTTTAAAATGGTTAAGAAGCTCTGGTAGATGAATGTTGGTGACAATCCATCACAACTCCCTTCCTGGGGTTTAGCACAACCCGGAAGGACCAGCCTTACATCTACTTCATGTCACCATCATCCTTTGGTCTCCTGGGTGCAGGGTCAGGAAACCTAGAAACAGGTCACACTAGAATTAGTATTCAAGAGTCCTTATTCACGAGGCTGCATAAGTTTTACGACTCACTTGAGATTGTTAATAAGGATAACTGAAGACTATGCTCCCCAAACATATGTATGAAACAGAGTGAACCATGGAGAAAGCAGCCTATGAGGTCTTGGTTCCTATCAGATAAACCCTAGGCATATTTTAAACATCAATATACCATGATATACTCTCTCAGCAAGTTTTTGTCTCTCCTAGGAGTAGAATAAGAGCAAATAAATTTTAAAGGAGCATGATTCATTTTAAAAAGAATATTCCCTAGGGCCGGCCAAATGGCTCAGTTGGTTAAGAGCTCGCTCAAGAATGCGAGTTGAGGGCCGGCCGAGTGGCGCATTGGTTGGGCGCTGGTTTTGGGATGCCGGCGGCCCCGGTTCGGATCCCACGTGAGGGCCGGTGACGCTGCCCTCTACAGCTGGCAGCGGCTCCCCCTGGAGCTGGGCTGTGCGAGCCCCGGTGATGGTGTGGGCTGCAGCCCCTGCTGCAGTGGGCTGCCGTGGGCTGCAGTGAGTGGCCCGCAGCCAGCGTGAGCGGCTGACAGCCAAGCGTGAGCTGCCGATAGCCGCGGTGAGCGACATCCGGAGGCCGGCGACCGGTCTGCCTCATCCGGGAGGAGCGCAATGACGATACCAACAGTGGGGCAACGTCCTCCGCAACTAAACTGAGGAACAGGGAGACAGCAACTTGTCTGTTCCCCTTCCCCGATTCCCCGACGCTGTTAACCTCCGCCAATTCCGCAATAAAATCTTTAAAAAAAAAAAAAAAAAAAAAAAAAAAAAAAGAATGCGAGTTGAGCTCTGAGCAACGGCGGTTCGATGCCAGCCCAAGCTGAGTTGCCGTTGAGCTGCCAATGAGTGGCAGGACGGCTCAGCTGGAAAAAAAAAAAAGTGGTTAAGTGCTGGCCTTGGAAGCCAGTGGCCCCGGTTCGGTCCCACATATGAGGGCCAGTGACACTGCCCTCAAAAAAAAAAAAAATTGAAGAAAACAACAACAACAAAAAAAAGAATATCCCAAGTAACATGAGTTTCAACATTGGAATAAGTTGACGAAGGAAGTGGTAGTTTCCTCCCCTTTGGAGATCTTTACATTAATAGATAGATATAGTTCTATTTAACCACAAGGGTGAGAAACCTGTTGACATTTTTTTAATCTCTTTTCAAATATCACACTGAAAAGAAAGAGGAGCAAGTGGAATAATGAACTAAAGAACAAATTGTGGTTTTTTAAAACTGGAACAATTTGAGCAACAAAATGAATAATGATAGTACTGGATTATAACCCAAAGAATAAAACACATTCATGAGTTTATGCTAATATAAATAAATAATCAATTAAATAAATAAATGAAGGAGAAAGGACAGCTCTTCTATACAGTAGAAGTCCAATTAATAAACGTAGAAGGAAAGAGAGAAATGGAAAATCACCATTAGACAAACACCGCTGTAATAACTGTTGTAGACAAGATTCAGCAATGAATACTAAAATTATTGGATGAAAGTTTGAGGAGGAATGGAGTTTACATAGTCTTGAAATATCTCTCCCTAAATATTTATTAACTACAAAGAGAAAGATAGCAACTTCACAGTAGAGAAATCAGGCAGAAACCACCTTAATCAAGTAACCAAGGTCAACATCATCAGGCATATCAATATCTGTATCATGAACTTCATGAGACGATGTCCTAAAGGGGACACAACAACATTTCTGTGGTGTTCTTGCCAAAAAAAAAAAAAAAAATGTAGTACAGCCGTGAAAAAACGTAAGACAACCCCAGACTAAGGGACACTGGACAAAATAACTGACCACTGCTATTCAAAAGCATCAAAGTCATGAAAGACAAAGAGACTGAGGAACATTTTTAGGCTACAAGAGACTAAGGGAAAATAAAAACTAAAGAACATGGGATCCTGGATAGGTTCCTAGAAAGGATGCGAGAACAGAAAAGGGACACTACTGTAATAACTGTTAAAACTTGAATAAGGTCTTGAGTTTACTAGTCCTCTGCCAACGTTAATTTCCTGGTTCTGACATTGCACTATGGTTATCTAAGATGTTAACAGTAGAGGGAGATGGGTGAAGAATACACGGAAACGCGCTATACTGTTTCTGCGACATTTTTGTAAGTCTACAATTAATTTAAAATAAAAAGGTTTTGTTTTGTTTTTTAAAGATTATGGTTTGTTTGCTGACTATTGCAGTACAAGTACTTGATCTTGGTGTGAAAAATGCTGGGATATTACCCTCAGGAACCACAGGTGTTACTGAAAACTTTGACTCTTTTCTTAACTGTATTGGATTCCAGATAGGACAATTAGCCTAAATTCTACAAGCCCAAGATCTTAAAGAAATAAAACTTATGACAAAGAATATTAATGACATCACTCAATATCACCATAACTAATGTTTAATTGAGCACTTCAACTTCACTGTGCTCAGATATATATATATATATATATATATATATACACACCATCTCATTTTACCCTCAGAACAAGCCTGTGAAATAGGGAGTGCTATCAGGACTTCTTAAAGATAAAACACAGCTTAGAGAGAATTAAATGACTTGCTTCGTCACATAACTAGAAGATGGTAGAGTCAGAATTTGAACTCAGGCTTGTAGGATTCTAAAGTCCATTATTTATAACTACCGTGATACACTTGAGCTCCAGGGAGAGGGGGGGAAAATAAATAAATAAATGCAATCAAGCCCAGCTCTAACACTGTTTCTTTAGTCTATTGCTGGCCCACGTGATTAAATATAGCGTTCTTAGGAAAGAAGTGAGTAAAGGAATGACAAGAAAAATGTTGCTTTCACTGAAAATTTCATTAGATATGAAGAATATTTTTAAAATCTAATGAGAAGACTCTTTTCTCCCCCACTACTTTGCCCTCCCTGGTAAGGGAGGAAAATCATACCTTTTCTCTTTAACTCCAGAAAGTTAATTATAGTTCTTTTCCAATTGTATCCAGTTTCTCCTGATGCCTGTTTCCCTGATTTCTTGTCTGATTTTCAGAGTACGGAGAGGAGAGTTTGCAACCTTTATGTAACAAGTCTCAGCAGGAAGCGCTTGGCTGCTTCACAGTTAGTGATCAGGAGCTTGGAGTGAATGAAGAAATTCAGCCCCCACCCTGACACCATAGCCCAGAGCTACAGTGAGGGATTAGGGCAGGGTGAAAAGAGCAATTTCAATCTGTACGGGCGCACACACACACGCTCCCTGGATGACTCTAATGGTCATCTAGTTGAAAACCTCTGTAGCCTAAATGCTCTGGCTGCTATCTCATTTCTCATTCTATCCTCAGGGAAGATGTATTACAGCTGGTCTTGTATTTGAAACACTTTTAAAAGCCACCCTCAGCCTTTCCTTGTCCAAGATAAATAATTTCAGATCCTTTCATCTTTCTTTAGAGTTCTCCCTTCTTACCCCACCCACCCTGTTCATGGTTCTTTGGATCCTCTCCAGGTTCTGAACATCCCTGTCAAGCTGGAGTGACCAGGCCTCCCTCATCATTCCCCCTTGGACTGGCTAGTGTGTGTTTGCTTCAAAAATAGCTTGCTGCATTGCTAGCTGAAGTCTTGGTTTCCACCAATCAAGAAATTCAGCAGTTGAGGGACTCTCTCCGACGAGACAGAAACCTAAGAAGTGACTCCTAGAATAGGGCCATCTGCTGGGTGACCAAGGGAGGGGTAGTAAAGGCACAAAGAAAGGGCATAAATGGAGGATGAGGCAACTGCAAACCTCAATGTGATGAAAAAACGCATAGTCTGGGAGGTAGAACTCCACAGCTCTAGTCCTGGGTATGACCCCAATCAGGCACATGACCTTGGTCAACCCCTTTCACCTGTCTAGGCCAGTGTTTCATATGTAAAATAAGAGAGTAAAGCTGGTTCATCTCTAGGTTTCTCTTTAGTGCTGACTCTTTCACAGCTAATCTCAGGCTGTAACAGGAGAAAACAGCCAGTCTGATCATTCCCCTTCTATTCCATCTGCCCATAATACTATCTCCCAGCAGTCATTCTGTTACGGACCAACTGAGCAGCACCAACCCCCACCACTGAAGAACTTTAATGTTTCCTTTTCTATAGAAATGTTAAGTCTCCTCCCTAGTTCTTGAGTTTCTTAGTTCTTGGGCTTTGATTGCTTTTCTAACCAGTTTGTGAATTTTGGACTGGAAGATCCCTCTTGCTTCTTAATTGCTTTGTAAATCAGTTCCTGAATCTGAAACAATATAAGTCTCCTACCCCTGCTTCCCATAACTAGTTGAAAGCCTGAGACTTCCTAATATCCCCCAGGCAAGGAAGCTAAATGTCAAACCCATTCTGTGTCCAGACAACTGACTCCACCTGAGTGATGGACTGAATAGCCACAAGTTTCTTAAGAACTAACAGATCTATATTTTTGTCCTCATTCAGGAGCCGTGAGGATGCAGGGGATACCCCAACAAACAAAGAAGCCAACACGATCTTCCAGGTGGAGCTTGAGATCCCTTCCTCTCATCTGAGACCAGCTAGGGTGAGAGTTCCATGAATCCCAATAGGCAGGGACAGCTCTATGCCCCTGCCCAGCAGGAAGCAGATACAGAAGAAGAGACCTCCTGTCCCTCAGCTTCCCATAGAGATTTTATGGGGGTGATCACGTCTCTCAAGGAAAAACTAGGCAGGCAGTTAGAGGAAGGCATTGGGTCTCTGCATTCCTACACGTCCACAGAGTGCAACCGCCTGAGGCACTTCCCCTCTCCACCCAAAACTCCCTGTTGTATTGTAATTACCTACCCCTGCAGGAAGAGCAAGTGGACACAAAATATCCAACTAGATAGACCAGTCACTCACACCTACACAGGTCCTCTTGTTAATCACAGGGGCCAACAAAGTGGTCCTACGCCCAGAAAGAACAGCCCATCCTGGAGAAAAAGGATAAAAACTCCCAAGTCCTGGGAGGGAAGCACCGGGCTACTGCTTTTTCCCTGTTCTTTTTTTACCGCTTCTTCCCTTTAAGCCTCACCTTTGCATGTTCCCCCTCCACACTCTTTGGTAATGGGCCTTTGAGCCATCCTCTAGTACTGAGGTCTATTTCTATTTCTAGATGTACTATCTTTTCTAATAAACTACTTATTCTACTGCTTTACTCTGGTATCTCGTTCAATTCTTTGCTCGAGTTGCCAAGGACCTGGACTTTGCTCCGAGAAAGGCCCACTCTCCGGCAACAATTCCAAGAATTACTATTTTCCCAATTTGTACAGTCACTGATTATAGTCCAGACCTAGCACTGTTCCCAGAAAAATGGGTTCTCTGTGTACACCATAGGAAAGAATTCAAGGATGCACCGAATAAGCCAAGCAAGGAGCAGGTTTTTGTTTGTTTGTTTTTAGGAGCCATCCTGTCACCTGTTGGCAGCTCAGTGGCAGCTCAGCTCTGGCTGGGCATGGAACTGCTGTTGCTCAGAGCTCAGCTCGCACTCTTGAGCGAGCTCTTAACCAACTGAGCCACCCGGTCGGCCCAAGCAGCAGGTTTATTAAAAGGAGGGCAGTACACTCTCAAGAAGGTGAGAGCAGGCAAGCCCAGCAAAGCACAGCTGCCTAAGAATGATGGAACTTGGGAATTTATTCCACTACAAATTAAGGCATGAAATATTCAAGACTTAGGGGTGGTGTTATACATGCCTCCCTGGGGGGGGGGATGTTTGTCATTCTTTGGCTTGGTCAGAACTGTCATGGCCGGGGGCAGAGATTTTACCTAACCACAATACTAATAATATAATTTATTATAATTAGCTAAAGTTCACCTTGAGGGGCAAGATGACGCCCTGTATCTGCTCTGGGCCACCAAAATCGCGTTCTGGCAGGTCTGGTAGCTGCACCTTTTTCTTAAGGGTGATCTCGTCTTCTCCCTCTTTTGTCTCCCTCACCTCCTCCTTCCTTTCGTCCCCTTCCCTCACCGCAGCCCTATTTCTGCCTATGGTAACAGCACCACCAGAATGGAAGCTTCTTTAAGCCTCGGAGTACTCAGTTCACTCAGCAGATACCTGAAATATTAAATGAGTTACAGATCCTTTCTTCAACCTCCAAGAATGAGAGTAAATTAAAAAACAAAATTTAAGGGCCGGCTGAGTGGCTCAGTTGGCTAAGCGCTTGCTCAAGAGTATGAGCTGAGCTCCGAGCAACAGCAGTTCGATGCCCAGCCTGAGCCGAGCTGCCGCTGAGCTGCCAACAGGTGGCAGAATGGCTCAGTTAAAAAGAAAAAAAATTCAACTGAGTAAATGTGAAGATCTAATTGGCTTTATGCAACGATTCATGAATCAGGCAGTATGCCATCTAGCAAGTAGAAAGGAGCTCCCAGGAGCTATACAGAAAGGGGTAGGAGATATACAGAAAGGGGTAGGAGAAAAGGAAGATTAAAAAAAAAGAGTGGATTGTTTCAAGCAAGGTCACCTTCCCTTAGGGGAAGGTCAGGGGTCCATCATGTAGATGATCTCACCAGGTGATTCTGGATTGTCTGGTTACCTACAGGTCACCTTCCTGGGAGAGGCTGAAACTGCAGTCAGCTAAGGTATTAAGTCTTGATTTGTTGACATGAGGCACAAGTGACTCCATTTGGGGCCTGTTCCTCTTTTTTTTTTTAGAGCAGTGTCAGTGGCCCTCATATGTGGGACCCAAATTGGGGCCGCTGGCTTCCCAAGCCAGCGCTTAACCACTGTACCACTCGGCCGGCCCCAAGGGCCTGTTCCTCTTTTAACAAGCTCTGAAAAATAATGACCAGAATAAATTAATGTTCATCTCTTCATCAACAAAGTACCTACCAAAACTTAGCACCACATAAAGTCGCTGATACACATTGGGTTAGGCACTTTAACACACATTCTCTTATTTAGTCTTCATGGGCAACCCAGAAAGATTGGTACTGTCCCTATTTTATAGGTAGGAAACTAAGTTTCAGAGAGAAGTAAATTGCTCAAGATTCTAAAGATACTAAGTAACACAATTAGGATTTGAATTCAGGTTTTCCCCAGATCTTTCTGCTTCACCCAGCAGAGGTAGATATACCATGAAATTAATAAAGATTGCATTTCAGGGCCCCTCGCTTGCATGGATCTCTTCCAACTCCCTGTGCCTCGTTTTTCTAATTCTTAATTTTTGCCCTATTTTTTGTAAAGAAGGCCCCCTAGTATTGTCTAAACTTCAGGTCTTACAAAACCTGGATCCATTCACTCCTTATCACAGCTTCCCAAACTACCATTAAACACTCTTGTTTAGTAATTTCAATCTAAGGGCAATTTTTAAAACCCGAAGGCAAGGGCTGGCTGAGTGGCGCGGTGGTTAAGCACTGGCTTTGGAAGCCGGCGGCCCCGTTTCGGATCCCGCCTGTGAAGCCCAGTGACACTGCCCTCAAAAACAAAAACAAACAAAATAAAACCTGAAGGCAAGAGGAATCCTTGCTGGTTTTCTGCTCTGGGAACCTATGCTGCTACTTTAAAGAAATAACGGAGTGTGGTTTCACCTTGGGCGGTATGAACATGGAAAACTCATGACTGATTCTTTTCCCACTTTTACTCTGAACTCATGATACTCTTCTGCCATGTCCCACTGTGGATTTCTTTTCTCCTTTGTGGCAGGCCCGCTAAAGTGAATTTAATCCTGTAGCATGCCCCTCCATTCTGGTTTTCATAGATCTTTACTCCGCAACTAATCTGTGTCGTAATGAGTCTGCTCTGCCTCTCTCCTGCCTCTTTCACGGTCTGCTGTTTGGACCTGAACCTGCAGCACTTTGGTATTGGGACTCAACTGTTTTTTGTAGTGTGGGGGTTCAGAACGAACTCCCCCCACCCCACCCCCTCACCCCCACCCCCACCCCCACAACATGTGCCTCAGTGGTACACAGATTACTTTGCCTAAGGCAATTTTAGCTTCAGGCTGAAGAGAAACTTCTGCCCCCACCCCCACCCTAAACTGCCAAGAAGAATGTGAATTAAAGGTTTTGACCATAAAAGATTATCAGAGATAACTCCTTTAACCCTATCTATAGAGCAAGGCAAACTTCTTGCTTTTCTTATCATCCTGCAGTGAACTTTGAAGCCCCAAAGGCATCTTACCTCATCCCAACTCAGGATGTCTTATAAACCTCAATCACCCTTTTCACCTCTGAACCTGTCATGTATGCCGAGTCTCTGACTTTCTCATGTATGTTTAAATTTAAAAAATTATTACAGGGGCCGGCCAAATGGCTCAGTTGATTAAGAGTTGGCTAGGGAGCTCGAGCTCTGAGCAGCAGGGTGGCCAGTCTGGTTCCCATGTGGGCCAGTGATGCCGGGCCCTCTACAGCTAAGATGGTGAACAACAGCTCAACCTGGAGCTGGGCTGCCTTGAGTGGCTGACAATGGCCTAGGTTGCAGTGGAGCTGCAGTAGGCTGCTGTGTGCTACTGTGAGTGGCCGGCAGCCAGTGTGAGCGACCGGCGGCCGGCAGCTGATAAAGCTGCCATGAGCCACCATGAGCGGCCATCCAGTGGCTGGCGACCGACTGCCTCAGCCAGGAAGAGCACAATGATCAAAATACCAACATGGGCCAGTGAAACAATGTCCTCCACAACTAGACTGAAGAACAAAAGGACAGAAACTTGTCTGTTACCCTCCCTCAATTCTCCAATGCTATTCCTTTCCCCCAATTTCCCAATAAAAATCTTTAAAAAAAAATGGTTATAGTAAAAGAGACATTGTCATTAACCCCCCTCAAAATACTCCCCCTCACTTCAAACACACTTACCCCATCATTCTTGCCACTTTCAGGAGCAGTTCTGGAAGTACTATTTTGTGAGTGTCTTTAGTGGCTCTGTCGTGGCTGTCTCAATGTCCTGAATCATTTTGACTTTGGGGAAGAGCCAGAAGTCACACTTTGGGAAGGTGCCAGATCTGGTGAATAAGGTGGACGAGTACACACTGTAATGTTTTTATTTGACAGAAATTGCTGTATACCAGAAGTGATGTGTGACACAGAGCATTGTCATGGTGGAAGATGACTTATGGCACACTTTAAAACACACCTTCTCCAGCGGCCCCGGTTCGGTCCCACATATGAGGGCCAGTGACACTGCCCTCAAGAAAAAAAACAAAAAAAACACACACCTTCTCTCAACTGTAGCTTACACATGACTGACTGCACGGAACAAGTTGAAACTTGTCACACACTGTTACTAAGTTTCAATGCGCAGCTCCTGTATTGAAGATCCCTGCCTTTCCATTGGGTGCCACTCAGCAGCAGCATTCACCGTATTTTGTGATCACAATGGAAAGGCTCCGTGTCACATACACTTCTGGTATGGCAATTTCTGTGAAATAAAAACATTATGGTGTGTCCTTGTTGCCGGCCAACTGAGCAGCACCAACCCCCCCCCACCACCACTGAAAAACTTTAATGTTTTCTTTTCTATAGAAATGTTAAGTATAAAAATGTTAAGTCTCCTCCCTAGTTCTTTAGTTTCTTAGCTCTTGGGCCTTGATTGCTTTTCTGACAGGAAGATCCCCCTTGCTTCTTAATTGCTTTGTAAATTAGTTCCTGAATCTGAAACAATAGAAATCTCCTAGCCCTGCTTCAGATAACTATTTGAAAGCCAGAGACTTCCTAATATCCCCCAGGCAAGGAAGCTAAATGTCAAACCCATTCTGTGTTCAGACAACTGACTCCACCTGAGTGATGGACTGAATAGCCACAAGTTTCATAAGAACTAATAGATTTATATTTTTGTCCTCATTCAGGAGCCTTGAGGATACAGGGGATACCCCAACAAGCAAGAAGCCAACACGGTCTTCCAGGTGGAGCTTGAGACCCCTTCCTCTCATCTGAGATCAGCTAGGGCGAGAGTTCCGTGAACCCCAATAGGCAAGGACAGCTCTATGCCCCTGCACAGCAGGAAGCAGATACAGAAGAAGAGACCTCCTGTCCCTCAGCTTCCCATAGAGATTTTACGGGGATCACGTCTCTCAAGGAAAACCTAGGCAGGTAGTTAGAGGCAGGCATTGGGTCTCTGCATTCCTGCACATCCCACAGTGTGACCACCTGGGGACATCTCCTCTCCACCCAAAACTCCCTTTGTATTGTAATTACCTACCCCTGCGGGAAGAGCAAATGGGCGCAAAATATCCAACTAGATCAGACCAGTCACTCACACCTACACAGTACCTCTTGTTAATCACAGGGGCCAATCAAGTGGTCCTACGCCCAGGAAGAACAGCCCATCCTGGAGAAAAAGGATAAAAACCCCAAGTCCTGGGAGGGAAGCGCGCGGCTGCTACTGCTACTTCTGCTGCTGCTTCTTCCCTTTAGCCTCACCTTTGCATATGCCCCCTCTACACTCTTTGGTAATGGGCCCTTAGTCCATCCTCTAGTCTGGATGTACTGTCTTTTCTAATAAACTACTTATTTTACTGCTTTACTCTGGTATGTCGTTCAATTCTTTGCTCGAGTTGCCAAGGACCTGGACTCTGCGCCGAGAAAGGCCCACTCTCCAACAACATCCTCATCCACCTTGTTCACTGGATCTGGTACTGTGCGACTTCTGGCTCTTCCCCAAAGTCAAAATCATTCAGGACATGGAGGCAGCCACGACAGCACAACTAAAGACACTCACGAAAGAGGACTTCCAGAGCTGCTTTAGAAAGTGGGAAGAGTGGTGGGATAAGTGTGTTTGAAGTGAGGGGGAGTATTTTGAGGGGCGTTAATAGCAATGTGCCTTTTACTGTAATAATTATTTTCATTTAAACAATTAACCATATTTTTTATCGCACCTCATATGTGGGGTTCCTGTGTGCACACCATTAAACTTGATTTTCTCTTGTCAATCTGCCTCTGGTTGGTTTAATTATCCAGCTAGCCAAAAAGAACCAGAGGATTCGGGAAAGAGGAGTTTTTCGCCTTCCCCACAGTTTTGGCGCTATGAGCAGGATCTTCATTGGCTGGTAAAATTCTTCACTGGCTAACTGAGAAATGAACCACTTTCCCTGGTGGGGAAAACTGCTTCCTCCTGAGGACCACTGCAGACGAAGGGATCCTGGGACATCTGACTAAGCCGGTATAAGAAAGGTAACACTTTTTACCATCATTCGCCTCCCTAGGATCTCTGTCTGTGGGGGTTCAGTGGAGCGAGAGTGGTGAGAATCTTTTTTATTCTTTCTAAATTTAGATTGGTGGGAGAAAATATTTATGGAGCTAGTTCCTTGAATTTTAGCAATTCTTGCAGAGTACTCTTGATTTTATTGATCCATTGCCTCCTAGATTGAGTCTCTGCTCTTTTTGTCCCTCTGTCTGAGACTCTTTTAAATTTTTTTTTTTTTTTTTTTTTTTTGTTTTTTTGAGGGCAGTGTCACTGGCCCTCATATGTGGGACCTGAACCAGGTCCGCTGTCTTCCCAAGCCAGCACTTAACCACCGCGCCACTTGGCCAGCACCCACCCCCAAATGAACTATTTGTTTTTTTGTTTTTTTGAGGGCAGTGTCACTGGCCCTTATATGTGGGACCGAACCGGGGCCGCTGGCTTCCCAAGCCAGCGCTTAACCACCGCGCCACTCGGCCGGCCCTGTCTGAGACTCTTTTGAGGAGAAAAATGCTTTTGGATCATTTGGACGTCATCATCTGTGCCCTCACCAGGGACACCTCTTGTGTCCATGGTAAAGATTAATTCTAAGCCTGGAAAGTTACACCTGGGTCTTTCCTTTAAAAGGCTTATTGGGTTGAATCACTATTGGAATAAATAAACTAAGGAAGACCATATTCGTCAATGGCCAGACCATGGACCTTTTGAATTGGAGAAACTTCTTTAGTTGAAAATTGTTTTAGAGAATTCTCATTCCAAGCAACTCTCTTATTGATATTTATGAGAGGATCAAATGGAATGAAAAACACAAAAAAGTATAATATCTAGCCTTAAGAGATTCCTTGCTAAAATGAAAGAATAAGAGTCAGACTTAGGGGCCAGCCGAGTGGCGCGGTGGTTAAGAGTTGGTTTGGGATGCCAGCGGCCCTGGTTCAGATCCTACATATGAGGGCCAGTGACAGTGCCCTCCAAAATAAATAAATAAATAAATAAATAAATAAATAAATAAATAAATAAAAAGAGTCAGACTTAGAACAAAAATTAAAAACCAAATGTGATGTAAATCTCCCTACTCCTCCCTCCCTCTTATACTCCCAACTATCCCCTGACCTTCCAGAAGATCTTTTGGATCTCGGGGTGCCTGGTCTAACCTCCTTCCTCAAAACCAGCTCAATCAGCCCAGCCAAATCATAAGGCTCCAACTTTGCTAGAGAATGTTCAGCTGTGTTTGTGTGTGTGTGTGTGTGTGTGTGTGTGTGTGTGTGTGTGTGTGTTTTCTTTCTCTTTAGTTTCAGGTGTATCCAGCTGCCTATTTTAACTTCCCATTCTCTAGAAGACCTACAGAGGGCACTCAGACCTGACCTCCCAGCTAAGAGTATATGGGTCACTTGTATAAATGCTGAAAGCCATGAAGTTAATTTAGTAGAAGTCAAAAAGAGCAGGAAGGGGCCGGCCGAGTGGCGCATTGGTTAAGTGCTGGTTTTGGGATGCCAGCGGCCCCGGTTCGGATCCCACATGAGGGCCAGTGACACTGCCCTCTACAGCTAACAACAGCTCCACCTGGAGCTGGGCTGTGCGAGCCCCGGTGATGGTGTGGGCTGCAGCCCCTGCTGCAGTGGGCTGCCATAGGCTGCAGTGAGTGGCCCGCAGCCAGCGTGAGCAGCTGGCAGCCAAGCGTGAGCTACCAATAGCCGCGATGAGCGACATCCAGAGGCCAGCGACCGATCTGCCTCATCCGGGAAGAGCGCAATGACGATACCAACAGTGAAGCAACATCCTCCGCAACTAAACTGAAGAACAAGAAGACGGCAACTTGTCTGTTCCCCTTCCCCGATTCCCCAACGCTGTTCCCCTCCGCCAATTTCCCAATAAAATCTTTAAAAAAAAAAAAAAAAAAAAAAAAAAAAAAAAAGAGCAGGAAGACTTACTTTGTTGTACCTATGGATCCTCTTGTTTCACCGGGTCTTTGCAAACAGGCCCTGCCTGTCTTGGGCATTCATATGCAATGTCCCTTGCAGATAGATCCTGGACCTCCACTGCAAAGGACAGCAGCTGGTCTTTTAAATGATAAAATTGTCTTACTGCTGCTCTCAGAGGATCTAACAAAATTTAGAGAAGAGTTAGAAAGGTTGGTGGCCATTCATAACCCCACTCACAGAGACCTGGACTGCCTATGAAGGGGCGTTCTTCCAGCCCAAGATTATACTGCACTTGTAGTTACTAGGCAGGCCAGGAAGCCCCCTTGAAAAAAACGCCTCGGAGGGGAAATAAATACCCAGACCTTCTTCCAGGCCCTCCTACAAATGACCAGGAAATGGCTCTGCTGGTGGCTGATACTCAAAGTTTAATAGGAGCGATTCTAGAGGCCTTTCCTCCAAAAGTTAATTGGTCAAAAGTTGAATTACATGGGGGAGGAGGTGTTGTCACTTTGTGAGGGGTAAAAAGTATAACTATTGCACTGTTTTGTAACCTGAAACTAAAAAAAAAAAAGTTGAATTACGTACTCAGAAAGGAGAACATCCACAAGCATACACTGAATGTTTTATACAAATTTTCCAAAGACACACAGCATTAAATCCAGAAGCCCCAGAACACAGATACCTTTTAATACCTGCTCTAGTGGGAAATTTTTTTAAGATTTTTATTAAAATATAGCTAACATATAATATTATATTAGTTTCAAGTGTATATCATAATTATTCAACAGTACCCACCTAGCACTACAAAGAGTTATTAGCACATTATTGATTATATTCCCTATGCTAAAGAAGTGATCACCATAAGTCCAGTAACCATCTGACACTGTACCACACTATCACAATATTACAACCTTTCCCCGCTTTTAACATTTTTCATTTAGAGTTGACATTAAATATTATTTTATATTAATTTCAGGTGTACAGCATAGCGGTTAGACATTTATATAATTTACAAAGTGATCCCCCAATTATTAGTTATTATTGATTGTATTTCCTATGCTGTACTTTACATGCCCAAGACTACTTTGTAACTACCAATTTGTATTTCTTAATCCCTTCACCTTTTTCACCCTGCCCCCAAGGCCCTCCCATCTATCACCCCGATAGATCTAGAACCCATCTGACACCATACATAGTTATTACAATATTATTGACTATATTCCTTATGCTATACCTTACATTCCCATGACTATTTTGTAAGAACCAATTTGTACTTCTTAATCCCTTCCCCTTTTCACCCACTCCCAACCTCCCTCCCATCTGGCAACCATCAAAATGTTCTCTGTATCTGTTTCTGTTTCATTTGTTTGTTTATTTTGTTCTTTAAATTCCACTTTGAAGTGAAATCATATGACATTTGTCTTTCGTTGTCTGACTTATTACACTCAGCGCAGTACCCTCTAGGTTTATCCCTGTTGTCACAGATGGTAAGATTTGGTGTTGGTCTCTTTGGGTTCATCTTGTTTGGGACTCTGCACTTTCTGGGCTTGTATGTCTATTTTCTTCACCAGGTTAGGGAAAGTTTTGGTCATTTTTTCAATTCCTTCCTCTCTCTCTCTTCTCCTTCTGGTACCCCTATAATGCAAATGTTGGTATGCTTGATGTTGTCACAGAGGCCTCTTAAACTCTCAGTTTTTTGGATTCTTTTTTCTTTTTGCTGTTCTGGTTGGGGATTTTCTGCACCCTTATCTTCTACGTCGCTGGATGGATCTTCTGCTTCATCTAGTCTGTTGATTCCCTGTAATGTATTTTTCATTTCTATTATTGTATTCTTATTTCGCATTGGTTCTTTTTCATGTTTTTTATCTCCATTTTTATGTTTCCTATCTCTTTGTTGAAGTTCTCCCTGAGATCATTGAGCATCCTTATAACCAACCAGTGTTCGGAACTCTGCATCTGGTAGGTTGCTTATCTCCATTTTGTTTAGTTCATTTTCTGGAGCTTTGTTCTGTTCTTTTATTTGGGACATGTTTCTTTGTTTCCCCATTTTGGCTGCCTCCCTGTGTTTGTTTCTATGTATTAGCTAGGGCTGCTATGTCTTCTGGTCTTAGCAGAGTGGCCTTATGTGGTAGGTGTGCTGTGGGGTTCAGTGGCTCAGTCTTCCTGGTCACCTGAGCTCCACACTCCAGGTGTGTCCCTTGTCTGAGTTGTGTGTGCCCTCCTCTTGTAGTTGAGCCTTGGTTGCTATTTTCACATCAATGGGAGGGACTGACCCTTGGGCTTATTGATTGTGAAGACTGGCCATAATTACAGTGAAGTAGTTGTGATGCAAGGACTGACCCTACAGGGCAGGATTCACCTCAGCAGGATTCTGGTGCCTGCCCAGTATACCCAAGGTATGTCATTCTTGGAGGTGGCTGGGTGATGTTCCAGCTCATTTCAAATCAGCCACTGCGGACACCAGCCCCAGGACCACCTTGAAAAAGATCCGCTGCAGGTCAAGTTTAGTTGCAGCCCGTGCCCCACCCAGGGCCACCCGACAGGAGCCACAAAGAAATCCACAGATGGCTGCTGCCCATGCTGTGCTTGGAAGTCCTCATGAGGCCAAGCTGCTAACCAAAGCTAGCTGCCGCTAATGCTGGCTTAGGGCTGCTCAGCCTGAGGTACAGGACATGCTCAAGTCAACTGCTACTTGTCCGGTTTCCGCGAACCTTTGAGAGAGCCTAAGAAAGTCTGCAGCATGAGCTAAGACAGGCAATTTGTACAAAAAAAGCCATTGGAAGCAGCTTGGGTGTGCCTGAAAGTTGGGCAGTGCTGGGTCTCAAATCACCAGAGCAGAGACTCAGATATGGCGGCCGCCCGTGTATGTACACTGGGAAAAGAGAGGGCTCAACAAAGAAACAATGGCCTCTGCCAGCTCCTCTGTCCAGGAGAAAGTTGCCTCTCCAGCCTCTGCCCCAAGCCAGACAACTCAGTTCCCCACCATATGTCCCTACTGCCTTTCCAGCTGTTGCCCCAGCACTGGAGCTCAGAGTAAGTCATTGTATGGTCCCTTTAAGAGGAGTGCCTGGGACTCTGGCTTCCCTCCATCTCACTCAGTCACAATATCTCACTCAATCACAATAACCAGAAATTATGGGGACTTCTCTCCCTAGCACTGGAACCCTGGGCTGAAGTGAGGCTGGGACCTCGCTCCTCTGGGGAGGAGGGGACCTCCACAGCCAAGATATCCCTCCTGATTTTTAATGGTCATATGCAGATGTGGGACCAACCTGTTGTGCCTCTAGTGGGAAATTTTCTCCCTGATATAAAAAAACAATTTCAAAATAGCATGGTTGGCTGGTCGGACAAACTACTAACTCTGATAATGGAGGATGCCACACAATTTTTTTGGAATAGTTTATAGGAAAGCAGAATAAAAAAATAATTAAAGGAGGGCTGGCCGAGTTGCTCAGTTGGTTAAGAGCTCGCTCAAGAGTGTGAGCTCTGAGCAACAGCAGTTTGATGCCTGGCCTGAGATGAGCTGTCACTGAGCTGCCACAGGATGGCTCAGGTAAAAAAGAAAAAAAAAAAGAAAGACAACAATGCTTGCTCTGCAACTTGAATCTCTTTAGAGAAGCAAAATTATGACTGAGAATAAATCAAGGCCCATTCAGCTCTTGCTATTTGTCTTGAGACAATTGCAGATATTGCAAGAAACCAGGACATTGGAAGAGAAATTGCCCTGAACTTAAGAGGAAGGAAAATTTGAAAAGCAACTCCCCTAAATCCCAGCACCCTCAGAAGGTTCATTTTTCTCCGCCTGAGAGGCAATTTCACCCCAAATGAGGTGGTTAGTCAACGCTCAGTCACACCCCACAGCCTATTATTAAGCATAGAGGATGGGGAACTGAATTTCTTAATTGATACTGTGCAATGACTGGAAGTCCAAAAGAGGACTCAACTCAGAGCTGCAGTGACAGGGTTCTTGTCTCCACGCAAGAGCGAAACAGATGCAGGAAAGCGAAAGAGATTTATTGAAAATGAAAGTACAGGGCCGGCCGAGTGGCGCATTGGTTAAGCGCTGGTTTTGGGATGACAGCGGCCCCGGTTCGGATCCCACATGAGGGCCAGTGACACTGCCCTCTACAGCTAACAACAGCTCCACCTGGAGCTGGGCTGTGCGAGCCCCGGTGATGGTGTGGGCTGCAGCCCCTGCTGCAGTGGGCTGCCATAGGCTACAGTGAGTGGCCCGCAGCCAGCGTGAGCGGCTGGCAGCCAGCGTGAGCTGCCAATAGCCGCGGTGAGTGACATCCAGAGGCCAGCGACCGATCTGCCTCATCCGGGAAGAGCGCAATGACGATACCAACAGTGAAGCAACATCCTCCGCAACTAAACTGAGGAACAGGGGGACAGCAACTTGTCTGTTCCCCTTCCCCAATTCCCCAACGCTGTTCCCCTCCGCCAATTCCCCAATAAAATCTTTAAAAAAAAAAAAAAATGAAAGTACACACATGAGGGGAAAGTGCAGGCAAACTCAGAGAAGAATCTCTCAAGGAAGTGCAGAGCATGGGTATTTATACCTTCTGGGTGCAGATTTTGGTAACACCTCATTTAGTAACCACAATGCAAATGAAATTATAATGACATTATAATTAGCTAAAGGTCAGGTTTGAGCATAGGGATCAGTCTAGCTGGAAGGAACTGGTTCTTGTTTTTCTCCAGCTGCAGGTACTGGGTACAGTCACTTGTGGCTTATGTAACCAGTGAGGAACCTCCTGAACCTCAGAGGGGGTTGTCAGTTTTCTAAGCTACATGTCCTGCCTCAGCGAGGCTTTCTCTACTATCACTACTTGTCATCTGTGATTCTATTGAAGCTGTTGGGGAATCTCTGGGCAACCTATTTCATTGCCTATATCTCAGCCCACACCAATATCCTTAGGCCCTCTTAATACCCATTGTGCCTTTCTAGTTCCAAACTGCTCACCAGAATATATCCTTGGCAGGGATTTGTTATATAAATTTAATACCACTATAAAATGTAATGAAAAGGGCATTTTTATTTCCTTGCCCTCAGACCAAGCCCCAAATTTCTTGCTTTCTTTATTAGTAACTCATCCTGATTTAAATTTCTCTCAAGAGGATGAGTCTTTTGAAAATATCCCAATTAGCCCCTGGGCCACACATGCAAATGAAGCTGGATTGCTATGGAGTACAGAGCCTGTGCCCATGACTTGGAAAAAGAATAAACTGTGTCCGTCGTTAGCCCAATACCCTCTTTCTAGAGATGCAGAGTGAGGAATTGAGCCTTAAGAGACCCTCTCTTGCCGCAGTGTACTAATGTTCTAATATGTATAGTTTGCAGTTCTTCACCCTGTAACACTCCAATTTTACCCGTAAAAAAAAGGAAGTAAATTTGACTCACATGCGAATCAAATTTATGGATCTGTACAGGACCTAAGAGCCATAAACTCTTTTGTAATTCCTCGCCACCCAGTGGCCCCTAATCCGGCTACTGTTCTTACCTCAATTCCCGCTGATGCAGCCTGGTTCACAGCAGCTGATCTCAGCTCAGCATTCTTCTCAATCCCTGTCCATTCTGACTCCCAATTTCTGTTTGCATTTACATTTAAAGGAGACAATTAACGTGGACTCTGTATACCTCAAGGTTATTGTGAGTCGCCTAAATATTTCCCCAAATCATTAAAAGACACTTAGACTCTAGCCTTTGTCCAAGGGTCCACACTTGTTCAGTTTGTAGGCAATCTTTTACTCTGTAAGGAAACTAAGCAGAAAGCTCTTCTAGGCCCCCTCATTCTCCTAAAGGCACTAGCTGAATGGGCCATAAAGCCCCCAGATCTAAACTTCGGTGTGTAAACACTACCACTATCTACTTAGGACCGGGATATTGCATGGCGTTCAAAAGCTAACCCCAAAACGCCCAGAGTCAATTTTGTCCATCCCTCTCCCCAAGACAAAAAAACCCAACTCCATAAATTTCTAGGGGCAGCTGGCTACTGCCGCCAGTGGATTCCCAATTCTGCCGCCCTGGCTAAACCTCTGTAGCTCTTCGCCCAGATAACACCCCAAAGCCTATTTCCTGGCCTTCAGAGACATTAATCTCCTTTGAAGCACTAAAATTAGCCTTGTCCACACCCCTGACCCTTAGCTTACCTAACTTTGACAAACCCTTTCATTTATGCTGCCAAGAAAATAATGGGATTGCAGCATGCATTCTAGGACAATCATTTGCCTCTCTGATCCGTCTTATAACGTATTTTCCAGGCCAATTAGATCCTGTGGCATCAGGCCTGCCCACATGCTTATGGGTAATGGCGGCAGCTGGCATCTTGATTGACAGAGCCAATACTCTGATGTTAGGCTGCCCCATTCACCTCTATGTTCCCTGTGCTGGGTTTGCTATTTTACAAGTTCACAGGACACAGCACCTCTCCACATAGCAACAGGCCATCTATGAACAGGCACTTTTAACTAATCCTTCCATCACCTTACATCATTGTAACACTTTGAATCCAGCTACTTTACCTCCCCTTCCTGGTGATGGAGAGCCCCACTCTACCCCACATGATTGCCTCACAGTTATAGAAATGGTCTCAAAGCCACAAGAGAGTTTCTCAGACATCCCTTTAGACAACCCAGGCTTACTTTTACTTTGTCATGACTACTGTAAACAAAATTTCTGGAGGAACACAATAACTGGCTAGGCCATAGTTTCCCCCAGGAAACACATGAGGCATTTTCTTTGCCCATTTCTTCAGCCCAAGTGGCTGAACTCTCTCCTGACAACTGGGTGACTTTAAACAAGGTTTCCAGGGCAAGGACTTGCAGACCCCAGAAGCCAATGGCATCACGAAGCAGATAGCTTTGGCCAAGATCTCAGATCAAAAGACTGCTTCCACTTATCTTCAATCCCTGTTGACACCCCCTTTATGTATATGCACTAAAAAAACCCCAAACAGCTTTCTATTAATAATTTTCTACATTTTTTAATCAGAAAGCTAACTGGAGAGTACCTGTTTCTATCAACTCTGTTTCCTCACTCTCTAAAGCTTCCACTATGGGCTCCTTTCAATGTGTGTCTTGCTCTTACTAACCCTCTCTTTTTCAACAGGTGAGGTAAAAATTCTCCCTTATGCCGCTTACCAAACCCCGTCACATTAACTAATCAGTCTGACTGTTGTTGGTTATGTCAATATCTAGATAGTGCAAAAGAGGCTGAAATAGTCTTCATTCCTGCAGATGTGAACACCTGGTGGACTGAGTACAGAAGATGGATAAGTGACAGGACATGGTATCCATAGCAAGAAAAACCTCACTCAACCTCTTCTTTTGGTGGGTCAGTTGGGTCCCAGAAAACATCTGTAGAAGTTCAAGGACTGTCTATTGCTCAGAGGCAGACAAGGGGCAAAAGAACTTTCCCTTTGCATTGAAAACAAACATGACACTGGGCCTTTTTTTGGTAACATAACAGAACAATACTGTAATCAAACAGTGGTTCAAACCTCTCCAGGAAATTGTGGCTCCAGCACTACCTTTTTTTTGCACAAACGTCTGCCAAATTACAGAATGTTCTGGATGGCTCACAAACCACCTTTTTAATACTTGGGGTATGGCAGCCCCGATTAAGCTGCCCAAGACCACAAACTATTGTGTGCGTGGATCATAAGTCTGGACTTACTTGCCAAAACCAGACGACAGGTCTCCTATACCAGCTATTTTGCCATCTGTTCTGTTCTCACAGGCTGACAGGAACACACAGAAAATGGAGGTGTATGGATAACACAAATTCTGAAATATCTCGGATCCTGGGAATTACAGATTCCATTCTGACCTTGTCAGTAAACCACACTGGTCTCTTTATCTTATGTAGTGACAAGATATATAAAGGATCCCTGCCTAAATGGTCAACATGATATGGACTTGGATACCTGACTCCTTCATCACCACACACTCCACCCTGAGTGCCAGCCAAATTACAACCTTGGGCTCCTTTGTTCACAGAAATGCGCCATATAAACGTGCCAGTGAAGAAGTTGTAGAAAATCTGCTTGTGTATCATAACTCTTAACCTCTTTTCAGCATTGAATGCCTTATTCCCATGCTTTGGAGAATATGAATTGTAAAAGGCCATCTTAAGCCTCTCCATGGTGATGGAACAAAAGCTTAATACCACCAGGCAAACTTTGAAAATATTCCAGTCAGAAGTTGACAGCTTAGCCTCTGTTGTTCTCCAGAAGAGATGCGTGTTGGACACACTGACTGCTCAACAAGGAGGAGCTTGTGTGATCACTGGTGGAAATACTGCTTCTATGTAAATCAAACAGGACAAGTAGCATCTAACTTAAATATGTTAAGAGACAGGATTAGAGGCTGGCTGAGTGGCGCGTAGGTTAAGAGCTGGCTTGGGATGCCAGCAGCCCTGGTTCAGATCCCACATATGAAGACCAGTGACACTGCCCTCTACAACTAAGATGGTGAACAACAGCTCCACCTGGTGCTGGGCTGCTGTGGGTCCCCAGGATGACATAATTGCAGCCCCTGCTGCAGTGGGCTGCCATAGGCTACAATGAATGGCCGGCAGCCAGTGTGAGTGGCCAGCAGCCAGTGTGAGCTGCCAAAAGCTGCTGTGAGTGGTCATCTAGGGGCCGGCGACCAATCTGCCTCACCCAAGAAGAGCACAATGATGATACCAACATGGGCCAGTGAAGCAACGTCCTCCACAACTAGACGGAAGAACAAAAGGAAAGCAACTTGTCTGTTCCCTTCCCCAGTTCCCCAATGCTGTTCCCCTCCCCCAATCCCCCAATAAAAATCTTAAAAACAAAAAAGACAGGATTAATATCTTCCATCAGATAAATGAAACAAAGATGTTTTATGGGACTGATATATACCCAGGCTTGGGGAACTGGTTTAATAGGGTGTGGGGAAGCATGCTTTGATTTGTTCTTTTGTTTATTCATTCACATTCTAACTTGTGTTCTTTTCTACCTTTGCACTTACCACTCAGTTACTAACCCATTCTCTCTCTCCACAGCAACCAGCTCAGCTTTTAATATGTGAAACTTCCACATAAATTTCAGAGAAGGGAACTGTGGGGGTGCAGAATGAGCCACCTCAAGATGTGCCTCTCTGGTATGCAGGTTACTTTGAGCTAAAGGCAATTTTAGCTTCAGGCTCAAGAAATTTCTGTGCTCTCCCCCAAATACCTAGAAGAATTTGAATTAAAGGCCTTGCCTATAAGTTATGAGTTCTTTGAGAAGTCATAGCTTATCTGTAGAGCAAACTTCTATTTACTAACCTTCTATGTACTAAAGGTCTGCTCTTCATATCATCCTGTAAAGACCCTTTGAAACGTCACCTCATCCCAGTCAGGATGTCTTTATACCTCAATCTCCCTTTTTACCTCGGAACCTTTAATGTATGCGGGTTTGCGTGTGCACAATATTAAATTTGATTTTCTCTTGTCAGTCTGCCTCCTGTTGGTTTGATTATCCAACCGTGCAAAAAGAACTAGAGGAGAAAAAGGGAACTTTCCCCCTTCCCGGCAGTGGCCATAAAAGCAGTGCTTATTGATCACTGGGAAAGAAATAGCTTGAAAAGAGGGAGCATTTTATACCTCAATTTCTGGTAGATAGTCCCTAATAACAGAATTTTTCATATTTCATTCCAGCTTCATCTACAACCCCATCAAAATATTCTAACACTATCTTTAATCTATTGTTTCTTCCTTTCATCTTGACCTTAGTTATCAAATTTCTGCTCTTTAGATTAAAACAAAATTTCTCTTTTTCCTCCCTTCTCTGCCAACCAGACAGGGTGCAGATAAAACTTTGGAAAAACACAGCTTAGCCAAGAAATACGCTGGGAACTGGGAATTCCATGGGAACTCAGCACAACACCTCTCCCGCCCCCTGCCTGTCTACTCATTTCCCACAGATTTCAGCACCTCCCCCACAACTGCAGCCATCTCAAAAACAGGAAAATCTTTGCTTGGTAAATAAATATTTATTGTGCAATAGTAGTTTAGTTAGTAATATTTGAAAAAACAAGATGGAACTAGGCTATTTATACATAATATTTCCCTGACACATTCTTCAGGCAGGCATTAGCCATTTTTTAGGAATAGTTTCGGTATTATCCTATTGGCAGCAGAAGCATGGAAAAGTTTACATTACGGTGTCTGGAAATCTTAGGGCTATGTAATGCTAAGACATGATTTAGGATGGAACATATATATATATTATATATATATTATATATTATATATATATATGTATATACCCAAAAAATGTATACACATTTATTTTTTAATATTCTACCTGAGCCATCCTGCTACCTGTTGGCAGTTCAGTGGTAGCTCAGCTCAGGCTGGGCATCGAACTGCTGTTGCTCAGAGCTCAGCTTGCACTCTTGAGCGAGCTCTTAACCAATCTTTTTTTTTTTTTTAAGATTTTTTTTTTTTTTAATTGGGGAAGGGAACAGTGTGTTTTTCCAGGACCCACCAGCTCCAAGTCAAGCTGTTGTCCTTCAATCTTTGTTGTGGAGGGTGCAGCTCAGCTCCAAGTACAGCTTTCAATCTAGTTGCTGGGGGTCGCAACCCACCATCCCATGCAGGAATTGAATTAGCAACCTTGTTGTTAAGAGCTCGCGCTCTAATCAACTGAGCCACTCGGCTGGCCCTACACATTTTAAGAAAGGAAAAAAACTATATAAAATATATATATATATATATATATATATATATATATATATATATATATATAACATATATAGGTATAAAATATATACCTATAACAAAAGATGAATACAAGTCATGTGTATATATTGTTTTGTTTTGGCACCCCCGGTATATCTATCTCCATAGATCCTAGAGCAGTAGAATATTAAGAATATCAAAAAAAGAACTGCAAAACAAAGCCACCACTGACTCATGCCCTTGCTGAGGTGTAAACAAATCTGTAGGTAAGTTGATATGTAGGAATTGCCTATCAGTAGCAGAGATGGCAACCTTCTTACCTTAGAATGGAATAATTATTAGTTTACAAACTTGGGATGAGATACTTTAAAACTCTGAATTCTGCTTCCAGTGTCTTCTCTTGCCTCTTATCCTTTCTTATGATATATAAAAAAATCAATTTATTCAACTCCCAATTTACATTCCTAGAAACAAAACAGAAATTCTAAGGAGGCACGGGAAAGATGTAATTTCAATGATGAGGGAATACTCACATTTCCATATCTGTGAATGGAAAATACAACAATTTTTGCTGATAATTTCCAAAAGCATGAAGCTACAGAATTAAAAAAACATACATAAAGAGGAAATAAATTTGCCAAGACTCTTAACTATGCATACTGTGAAACTTAAGAACTTAAAAATTCAAGATCTGATTCCTTCAGCCAGATTGTAGTTTAAAGATTAAAAGAAGGGGGCCGGCCGAGTGGCGCATTGGTTAAGCGCTGGTTTTGGGATGACAGCGGCCCCGGTTCGGATCCCACATGAGGGCCAGTGACACTGCCCTCTACAGCTAACAGCAGCTCCACCTGGAGCTGGGCTGTGCGAGCCCCGGTGATGGTGTGGGCTGCAGCCCCTGCTGCAGTGGGCTGCCATAGGCTACAGTGAGTGGCCGGCAGCCAGGATGAGCGGCTGGCAGCCAAGCGTGAACAGCTAATAGCCGTGGTGAGCGACATCCAGAGGCCAGCGACCGATCTGCCTCATACGGGAAGAGCGCAATGACGACACTAACATGGGCCAGTGAAGCAACATCCTCCGCAACTAAACTGAAGAACAAAAAGACAGCAACTTGTCTGTTCCCCTTCCCCGATTCCCCAACGCTGTTCTCCTTCACCAATTCCCCAATAAAATCTTAAAAAAAAAAAAAAAAAGAAGATTAAAAGAAGGATTTGCAAGCTGGCCGAGTGGCTCAGCTTGTTAAGAGTTGGCTTAAGAGCATGAGCTCTGAGCAACAGGGCGCTCGTTGGATTCCCATATAGGCCAGTCACGCTGCGCCCGAGCTCAGCTGTCACTGAGCTGCCAACAGGTGGCAGGATGGCTCAGCTGGTGTAACAACAAAATTGCCTGTTCAATGGTGGGCTATGCCCACCCGCAACTAAGACTGAACACAGCACCTTGAGTTTAGAGGCCACGAGCTGCTGACAGGCAGCCAGATGGCAATGGCGCCCTCCACAACAAAGACTGGAGAACAACTTGTCTGGTCCCCTTCCCCAAATCCCCAACACTGTTCCCCTCCCCCAATTCCCCAATAAAATCTTTAAAAAAAAAAAAAGAAAAAGAAAGATTTGCATAGACATCAAAAAGGATATGAACAATTTGGACTGTGTTCGGAAGAGGACTACCAGTAGAGTCAAGGAACTCAGAACACATAGAAATAGGCTTGATGAGATTTGGAGATCTCTATGAAGCAGCAGATTTGTTGCATTGAATGCAGAAGGGGATTGGCCAAAGGGCAGTTATAATTACCCCAAATTGCTGCAGCCTTCTAGAAGTTTAGCCCAAGTGAGGAAAGTTACTGCTTTTCTTTTCATGAACAAACAAACAAAGCCATTACACTTTTGTTTTTCAATCTAACTTGAATAGGAAAGCCTAAGGAAGTTAGCTTTCTCAAGCACTTTAGTCTGAATCTGATGCAGCATATTACACTAACTGTGAGGATGGCAGACAGACCCTAAGGTGGCTCCCCATAATCCCTGCCTCTTGGTAGTCACATCCTCTGTAACCTCCTCCTTTTGAGTGTGATCAGGACTTGTGATTTACTGCCCACGAATAGAGTATGGCAAAGGTGACAGGATGTATGTGATTATATGTACATAATTACGACATATAGGATTGTAACATCTGTCTTGCTAGAAGACTCTCTCCCCTGCTGACTTTGATGCCTCAAAGTGGCCGTGTTGGGAAACTGCATGAGCCAAGGAACTGAGGATGGCCTCTGGCTGGCAGCCAACAAAAAACTAAGGCCTACGACAATCACATGAGCTTGGAAGGCAAGCTTCAAATGAAATCAAAACCTCAAACAGCACCTCGATTGCAGCCTTGTGAGACCCTAAAGCAGAGAAGTCAGCAAAGTTGTGCCCTAATTCTTGGCCCACAGAAATTGTAAAGTAATAAATGCATGTTGTTTTAAGCTGCTAAATTTGTGATATTGTTGTTGTACAGCAAAAGATAACTAATGCAGTATGCTGAATGTAAACACATATGTAAAGTTGTGTTTGCATATTAGAGGTTTTGGAATGACTATATTTACACATGCATAGAAATGCAAGACAGATGCGCAAATACTTAGAAGAGTGAAAGAGTATATGCTATAATATATTTAGGAAATGTAGCCAAGAGAGAAATCATCTAAAGAAACTTGGCATTCCCAAACCAATCAATTCAATATGGAACAAAAAATTAGTATCGATAATAAAACTATAAAAATATTAAGCAAAATCATGGAGTTATTTTTATTATCTTGTAGAGGAGAAGGACCTTCCAAGCATGTCAGGAAAACCAGGCATTATAAAATTAAAGAGGTTAAGTTTATAGCATAAAATTTAATAACTTCTATAAAGAAAACAGATAAAGTTAAAAGACTAACAAAGTGGTCCAAAATTTGCAATACAAGACAAAGAAATAATGTCCTCAATATACATAACTCTTAAATATCATTAAGATTCCATTTAATGCAAAACTAGATAGCCACTAAAAAATAACACATATAGGGCCGGCCGAGTGGCTCAGTTGGTTAAGAGCTCGCTCAAGAGTGTGAGCTGAGCTCTGAGCAACAGCTGTTCGAGGCCAGCCCGAGCTGAGTTGCCAATGAGCTACCAACAGGTGGCAGGATGGCTCAGCTAAAAAAAAAAAAAATAATAACACATATATTTATTGTCTTACACAAAATTTTCTCATTACTAAGTAAAAGAAGCAAGATAGGAAGCAGTACACAGAGTGTGAACTCATTTATATATATTTATGTATATATTTGTATATATTCATACATAAATATATAGATAGTTGTCTGAAAGTAAATTTGGTTAATTCTTAACAGTGGTCATTTTTTTGGTAGAGGATGATTTTTCATTCTTTTTTTCTTTTTAGTCTTTTTTTTTAAACAAATGTGCATGTACTCTGTTTTTAAAAAACAAGAAATATATTTTTCCCCCAAAATTTTGAAAATATTAGTGTATTTATAAAGCAAAATCTATATTTCACAGAGAAGTTAGTCAGACAGCAAAACATCTAGTGAAGAAACCATCAATGTAAAAGACTTAAAAAATAACTTTACAGATGTGGTCAACAACAATATGTTGCAATCATTTCTGGAGATTACATTATCTCAGGAAGATAACTTCCGCTGCTGATAATTTACAAGCCAAAGGGGGAAAGCAGACTAGAGAAGTTTTAAAATACCTTGGGTATAGAGATAGATACTAAAAGGTTTAAAGGAAAAATAATAGAATGGTCTATTAAATTCCATTATGAAATTAATAATCTTATACACAACTCTTAAAAATAATTAAGGGGTCGGCCAAGTGGCGTGTTGGTTAAGAGTTGGCTTAGGACACCAGCTCTGAACAGTAGGGTCCCGGTTCAGATCCCACACCACATGAGAGCCAGTGATGCTGCCCACTCTACAGCTAAGATGGTGAACAACAGCTTGACCTGGAGCTGGACTGCTGTGAGTCGCCGGTGACGGCATAGGCTGCAGTGGGGCTGGCTGGCAGCTGGCATTCGCTTTCATGAGCTGCTGTGAGCCACCATGAGTGGCCGTCCAATGGCCAGTGAGCAACTGCCTCACCCGGGAAGAGCACAATGATCACAATACCAACACGAGGCCAGTGAAGCGACATCCTCCACAACTGGACTGAAGAACAAAAGGACAGCAACTTGTCTGTTCCCCTTCCCTGATTTCCCAACACTGTTACCCTACACCAATTCCCCAATAAAATCTTTTAAAAAACCCAAAACCATTAAGGTTCCTTATAATGCATTTAGAACTATGGTTCTTAAACCTGGCTCATGCTTATAATCACCTAGAAGCTTTTTAAAAATCCTAATACTTGGGAGTTTCTTGGGTCAAGATGGTATATGCTGTGCTCTCCTCTTCCCATGACCACACCCATATTACAACTAAATTATAGAACAATCAACCAGGAGAACCATCTGAAGACTAGCTGAACGAAAGTCCTATAACTAAGGATATACAAAAGAAGCCACATTGAGTAGGAGGGATGGAGACACAAAAAGCGCTGGTCCCACACATGTGTGGTGGTTGAGAATCAGGAGGGATATCTCAGCTGCAGAGGTCCCTTCAGAGGATTGAGGGGTCCCAGCCCCATACTGGGCTCCCCAGCAGCAGGGATTTCATCCCTCTGGGCGAGATGAAAGGCTGCTAGAAACCCAGGCATCCTCTTAAAGGGCCTGCACACAAATTCACTCACTCACAGGCATGCACCTTGGGCTCCAGCATAGGGATAGTAGTTCTGAGGATACAGAAACATACAGGGGAAAACTAAGTGGTGTGGCTTCAATATGAGGGCTGGAGGGACAGCTGCCATTGCCCCTGTGTTGAGCCCTGCTCCCACACATCCTGAAGGTAAGCACAAAATCAGAATCTGCCTTAACTTGGTGAATACTACTCTCACAATCCTGATGACTCTCTGAGACCCCACCCCACCCAACCCAACTCACACACCACCAGAGGCTCACTTAGCAGCAGACAGCTGGCCTCAGCCAGTACACTGCCAGAGGCTCTTTCAGCGGTGCCTACCTTGGCCTGTGCTGCAGTCTTTCTTAAAAATTCTCAATAAGTCCTCAGGCCCCAGACAAGCATCAGCTGACCTCTGAGTGGTTCCAGGCTCAGCACTGATGCCAAATCTGAATCTGCATTAACCTGGTGAACACCATTTGCCCCACCCTGGTGACTCCTCAAGACCCCGCCTCATGCTACTTGTGTACTGCCCAAAGCTCTTTTAGCTGCTGTGCCTTATGGGCACCCAGCCGGCAGCAGCTGGCCTTGGGGTGCCCTGTGCCTTTCACTGAACTGCCCCAGACTAGTACTGGTGGCAGCTGGCCTTGGTTCAGAGTGGCCTCTCCTACACACCTCTAGGCCCAGTACATGCAGTTACCAGCCATGGGTCTCTTTGTAGCTCCTACCAGGAGGCCACAAGACCAACACAGGCAGCAGCTGACTTGAGCCTGCATTGGAGCCCCTTCTGTGAGATCCCAGAACAAACATACCTGGTGGCTGGCTTCAGACCACAACAGAGCACCACCTGGTTAGCTCCACATGGGGCACACCCACAGGGTGGTCTTGATAGGCAAAATAGCCCCATTGGGGTGAATTGCACTCCATAGGGGTCAGCTGCTGCACAAAAGATTGTATGCAATGGTTGTGGCTAATCCTCACAGCCAGTTAGCCTGAGGGTCAACCCCTCCCACTGATGTGCAGGCAGCAATCAAGGCTCAACTACAACTGGAGGGCACACAACCCACATAAGGAACACTCCAGAAGCACTCAGTGCAGGTGATCAGGGAGACTGTGCCAGGGCCCCACAGGGCTCCTACTGCATAAGGCCACCTTGCCAAGAACGGGAAATGTAGCAGATCTACCTCATACATAGAAACAAACACTAAGAGGGAGCCAAAATGAGAAGACAAAGAAACATGCCCCAAATGAAGTAACAGGAGAAAACTCCAGAAAAAAATAACTAAATGAAATAAAAGCAAGCAATCTACCAGATACAGAGTTCTAAACATTGGTTATAAGGATGCTCAATGAAGTTAGGGGAAGAATCGATGAAGTCAGTGAAAACTTCAATAAAGAAATAGTAAGTGTAAAAAAGGTCATAGAAACTATAAAAATGAGCCAGTCAGAAAAGAATACAATAACTGAAATGAAGAATATACTAAAAGGAATCAATAGCACATTAGATTAAAAAAAAAAAATCAAATCAGTGCCTTGGAAGACAAGATAGCGGAAAACACCCAGTTGGAAAAAAAAACAAATTATTTTTAAAAATGCGGATAGTTTAAGGCACCCCTGTGCATCAAGCATAACAACATTTACATCATAGGGGTACCAGAAAAGGAAAAGAAAAAGCAAGGGATTGAGAATGTATTTGAAGAAATAATGACTGAAAACTTCCCTAATCTAGTGAGGGGAATAGATATATAAGCCCAGGAAGCATAATGAGTCCCAAACAAGGTAAGTCCAAACAGGCCCACACCAAGACACATCATAGTTAAAATGCCAAAGGTTAAAGACAAAGAGAGAATCTTAAAAGCAGCAAGAGAAAGGCAGTTAGTTAACTACAAGGGAGGTCCTTCTCAACAGAAACTTTGCAGAGCAGAAGGGATTGGTGGGAAATATTCAAAGTAATGAAAAGTAAGGACACTACCTTACCCAGTAAAGCTACATTTAAAATTGAAGGAGAGATAAAGAGCTTCCCAGACAAGAATACGGTAAAGGAATTCATCACCACCAAACCAGTATTACAAGAAATATTAAAGGGACTTCTGTAAAAAGAAGGGGGTGGGGGGTGGAGGGAGAACATAAATATGAATAATAAAATGGCAATAACTATGTACCTATCAATAATCACTTTAAATGTATATGGGTTAAATGTTTCAATCAAAAGATATAGGGAAGGGCTCCCAGCACGCACACCCGGGGGCAGATTCCATGAGAAAATGTATGAACAGATTGGCTCTTTAGATAGTTCATTCTAGTAGTAATTTGGAAGATCAACTAGAAATGGATCAGACTAAAGACTAGTACAGAGATCCAGGTGAAATATGAGGACTTAAACTAATACATCACAATGGGAACAAAAGAAATGGAGATAAAAGATAAAGAGAGGGCCAGCCGAGTGGTGTGTTGGGTAAGACCTGGCTTGGGACGCCAGCTCTGAGCAGTAGGGCCCCGGTTCAGATCCCACATGAGAGCCAGTGATGCTGCGTCCTCTACAGCTAAGATGGTGAACAACAGCTCGACCTGGAGCTGGGCTGCCGTGAGTCGCTGGCAACCGCCTAGACTGTAGTGGGGCTGGCCGGCAGCTGCTTTGTGCTTTCCTGAGCTGCAGTGAGCAGCCATCCAAAGGGACAGCCAGGAAGAGCGCAATGATAATACCAACATGGGCCAGTGAAGCAATGTCCTCCATAACTAAGCTGAAGAACAAAAAGGACAGCACCTTGTCTGTTCCCCTTCCCCGATTCCCCAACGCTGTTCCCCTCACCCAATTCCCCAATAAAATCTTAAAAAATAAATAAAGAGAGATGATTTGTGACCATCTAATTATATAGGGGAAGTGAGCAGTCAGAAAGCATATAGGGGCTGGCCGAGTGGTTAAGCGCTGGCTTGGGAAGCCAGTGGCCCCGGTTCGGATCCCACATATGAGGGCCAGTGACACTGCCCTCAAAAAAAAAAAAAAAAAAGCATATAGGATGATTCACAGGATTTGGCGTGGGCAACTATCAATAGCTACTCTTTTGGATAGGGAATGAAGACAGAGAAACTAGTTTGGGGTGGGAAGGAGACACATTTTTTTTTAAGGTGGGGAGGACAAGAGTGTCAAATGCTGAAGAGAGGTCAAGAACTGAAGTGCCCACTGGATTTTACAATGTAGCTAGTTGATTTTAGTAAAAGTAATTTCAGTGGAATGTTGGACGTAGAATCAAAATTACAATTATTGAGGAGTGATTTGAAAGTAGAGAGAATAAATAGGGCTTGGCTACCAAGGAAATCAGAAAAAAAATCAGGAGATGAAACACAGGTTCAAGGGAGATTATTAATACAGAAGACTCTAGCATGTTTATATGCTAAACGAGGAAGCAAGGAGACATTGAAGATAAAGGAGAGGGAATGACTGACTGAACAAGGTCTGTAAGGAGTTGGGATGGAATTCACTGACTTGTTCATTTGTCTATCCATTCATAGTGTTGGCTAGAGAACACCTCTTCTGAGACAGATGAGGATGCTGATGGTATAGCTGACTAGGGAAGCTTAGAGCTTCAGTTTCTGGGTTAGGATGGTAGGCCTCTGTTGAGGGAAGAGAGGTGGTAGAATGGGGATTTGACAAGAGATCAAAATCTGAAATAGCCTTTAAGAATGGAAGAGGTTATTGGACCGCTGGAGCTGCTAAACTGCTTTGAGAGCCAAACATGAGTCAATTTGTGGTGCTGCCAATCAATGGTGGTAACTCAATAGTATTCAGTAGCCCATGAGAACAAAAAGACAGATAGCTAAAATGACCCAAGGACAGGTTCTGCAGGGCTAGAGTGATGGGGAAACAAGGCTCAAGGCTCCCATCACGCGGTGGGCCAAATGGAAAAGAGGCCAAATGGAAAAGAAATGGGTTGAAGCCAGAATGAGCTGACAAAGAGTGGAAGAAAAAAGTGATTAAGGAATTGGGGGTTTCCTGAGGTCAGAGTCAATATATTCAGAGGAAGAGATCAAAGGACAACACATTAAAAACCAGAGCAGTATGAACAAGATCTCAGAACTTAATATTTCAGAAATAAGTTTTTGACAGAGTCCAAGGTATGGCCTTGGAACTGTTTTGCTAACTGGTGTGAAAGATGATTGAAGGTGGAGGCTCAGAAACTGTAAGGTAGCCCATGATCAATGATACGGCCCAGAATGAGAGAAGGCCTGGGGCAGAGATGCCATGAGCCATCGAAGGTCTCAAGGAATGTGAGTAACCAGAGATGACAGTGATGAGGACAGATGCCTAGCTGAGTAGCAGAGGCCTCAAAAGTATGGCAATGGATCAGGAATATAGGGGTAACAGCCCCTCTAACATACCCGTTCACACTTTGTAGTATGAGAACATGGGCATCCTCCACTAGGAAATAATCCTGAATGTGGCTGAGAGCTAGATTCCAGTTAATGAAAATGTAGGGATTCATAAAGGAATAGGGACGTGAGGGCCTTTATAATTCAAAAAATTGGCAGGAAGGGCTGCAGTGGGCAAGTGAATTGAGGATAGCAGGTAACTTGGAATATGAGGAAAGAGGACTGATGATTGCACAGTTTTCTATTTTAGATAGAAGGTTTCTATTTTATAATAGATGGCAGCGATGAATGACAGGGATGAGAAGCAAAGTGAATGAAACCACCCTCAATGTTGGAACTCTGGGGTGATGTTTCTATGACAAAATAAACACACACTGGATGTGCTAGAATTATTGTTCCGGTTCCAAAAAGAGTATCAGTGGTCATCTGTTTTGGGTCTTAACGAAGCTTAGCCCCAATTAGGATGGCAGGGTTATGGGATGAGGAAGCCAGAAGGACTAAAGCTGCCACTGTCCAGGTGGCCCAGTGGTTTCAGCAGAGTGCAGTCTCGTAAGGAGAGGGAAGGGGCCTACGCTTTGAGAGGGGAAAAACTTACAAAGGCCAGGTCAGTTCAGGGGGAGGAAGGAGTACAGTAAGTCTGTCAAAATGTATCCAATACTCTCACCTTACCTCCAGAGTTTGGAATGAAGAGAAAGGCGAGATGCGGGTCTTGGGGCATACGAAGTACATTGAAGTCCATGATGAACTGCAACCTTCAGGCCAGTGAAGGTAAGACTATGGGTAAGCTCTAATATGGATGCTTATGACCAATACTTAACTTTTCTAAGAATAGATTTAATATTCAATATAGGCTGTATGTTCCCTCCTTAGGAGAACTGAATAGATTTTTCCATGAAGCAGGGGATTTGAACTACATGTCCAAAATCTCTCCATATCTTAATCTTTAAATTCTGTAAAAGTTTTAGTAAGAAACATCCTTAAAAATCACCTGTGTTTTTACCCTTTCAAGGACATGGGCTGTAACTTAAATGTCTTTGTGAACTAACCCACACCTGATAGGGAACTGAGACTCAAAAAAAGCTAAGTAACTAATATAAGAGCATATACAGAACTAAAATCCAGATTATTTGTTTCCTAAACCCTAGTGTTCTATTTTTTTTTTTAATTGGGGTTATTGGGGGAAGGGGAACAGACAAGTTGCCGTCCTTTTGTTCTTCAGTCTAGTTGCGGAGGATGTTGCTTCACTGGCTCATGTTGGTATTGTCATTGCGCTCTCCCCGGGTGAGGCAAATCAGTCACCGGCCACTGGACAGCCGCTCACTCTGGTTGCTAGCCACTCACCATAGCTTATGGCAGCCCACTGCAGCAGGGGCTGCAGCCCACACCATTGCAGGAACTCACCCAGCCCAGCTCCAAGTGGAGCTGTTGTTCACCATCTCAGCTGTAGAGGGCAGTGTCACTGGCCCTCATATGTGGGGTCCGAACTGGGGCCACTGGCACCCCAAGCCAGCTCCTAACCAACATGCTACTCGCTCGGCCCCTAAACCCAGCGTTGTTTACCTTTTATAATCTTCCAGTCCTCATCTGGGCTTTAGAAGTTGTTTTTTTTTTAAGTTACAGAAAATTCTCACTTCATCCCTCTGTCCCTGGCAAGTCATCAGGGTTGGTACAAGCTGCACCAGAGCCACCAAGCCATTCTTAAATCTTCTTGTGGTGCCTTTTTTTCCATTAACAAGATACACAGCTTAGCACCACAGACAAGGTTGGAGAAAATCCTTGCCTAGTAATTTCATGGAACTTTACTATGTAGAAATACTAAATTCTAAAATCACTCAAAGCTTATTCCCATATATATTAACTGTATTCTTTTTATTTTTCTCTAAATGTATCGTGTGGCTTCGCAATTAATAGCAGGCTTTCCATGAAGAGTGTCTGGATCTCAATTTTTTTGTGATCAGCTACAGTGCCAAGGCCCCAAGAAATACCTCATCTACACTGGGAGGGGTCCCACACAAATGTTAAAAAGAACGTGTCATCTTATGAAATTTCAGTTGCCTTTGTTGGCAAGAAAATTCTTTTACAAATTAAGAGATAACCAGATTTTCCCTCCTTCCCACCAATTCTCCTTCCCAACACAATCACTTCAGGTGTGAGGCAAGCAAACCTTATTTTCAGCAATGGCTGCATGGCCTTGTAACCTTGGCAATGAGAAAAAAGTGCTACTTTTCTGAAGTAAGTTGTGGTTTGAACTAGTTTTTCAGCATTCAGAGGCCAAAGTAGAGTTGACCCTTGAACATGGGGGTTAGGCGCCAACCTCCCACAGTTGAAAATCCACATATAACTTTTGCACTCCCCTAAACTTAACTACTAATAGCCTGTTGACTGGAAGCCTGACTGATAAAAGAGTTAACATATTTTGTATGCTACATGTATTTTATTGTGTATTCCTACAATTAGCTAGAGAAAATCTTAAGGAAAATACATTTATAGTGCTTTTCGAAAAAAATCTGTGTAAGTGGACCCATGCAGTTCAAACCCATGTTGTACAAGGGTCAACCGTATTTTTTTTTTTTAAGGTTTTTTTACTGGGGAATTGGGGGAGGGGCATGGCGTTCGGGAATTGGGGAACAGACAAGTTACTGTCTTTTTGTTCTTCAATCTAGTTGCGGAAGACGTTGCTTCACTGGCCCATGTTGGTATCGTCATTGCGCTCTTCCCGGGTGAGGCAAATTGGTCGCTGGCCTCTGGATGGTCGCTCACCGCGGCTCACACTGGCTGCCAGCCGCTCACGCTGGCTGCCGGCCACTCACTGTAGCCTATGGCAGCCCACTGCAGCAGGGGCTACAGCCTACACCGTCACCGGGGCTCGCACAGCCCAGCTCCAGGTGGAGCTGTTGTTAGCTGTAGAGGGCAGTGTCACTGGCCCTCATATGTGGGATCTGAACTGGAGCCTGCTGGCGTCCCAAGCCAGCTCTTAACCAATGCGCCACTCAGCTGGCCCTTTCTCTTTTTTTAATTGGGGAACTGTTTTTCCAGGACCCATCAGCTCCAAGTAGTTGTTTCAATCTAGTTGTGGAGCTCATCTCAGTGACCCATGTGGGGATTGAACGCGCAACCTTGGTGTTATGAGCCTGCGTTCTAACCACCTGAGCTAACCGGCCGCCCCTCAACTGTATTTTATTTTCCCTATTATTGGTTTACTGCAAAGGAATAAATTGCTCAAGAATCAAAGGTGGGGAAATGTCTGTGGGTCATCACTAGATTCTTGCTTAGAGGTGAAATCTTCAGGAACCGCTTCCACTTCACTATTGCTTCCATAAAACACTATTTTCAGCAATATATTATGAGGTCAGACAATTAAGTTTGCGAACTCATCCTAGAAAATGTGCTACGTACCTCATTGCTGAATATCACTATGGTCACCTTTGAAGAACTCCCCTTGGGAAGCTATGAACTGACGCCAGCGCCTAGTCCACCCTTCAAAGCAATTTTGTAAGTTTTTTTTGGAATGGCCATGAGTTCTCATCCTATTACCCTGAATATCATCAAAATGTCTTCCTTTCAATATTGCCTTAATCTTCGGGTAACGAAAGACACCACTGGGGGCCAGATCAGGTGAGTTGGGAGGGTGTTCCAATACAGTTGTTTACTGGCTAAAAACTCCCTCACAGACAGTGCTGTGTGAGCTGGTGCATTGTCGTGATGCAAGAACCATGAAGTGTTGGTGACAAGTTCAGGTTGTTTTCGTTTTAACTTTTGTTTAGATTTTTATTCTGTTCATTTTAACTTTTTCACACAGCCTTTTCGACACTTTCAAATAGTAAATCTGGAACTGTCCAGTTGGTACAAATTCATAATGAAAAATCCGTTATCTAAAAAGGTAAGCAACATCGTTGCAACAAGTTCACCTCGTAGGCTAAGCACAGTATCAATCAAATTATTTGTGACCAGTTCTTTATTTTATAGAGAGCAAATGCAGTATCAGCAACTGCTTTGACACAGGTTAAAAGTGGCTCTCATATAATTGCTATTTTTCCTCAGGGTCATTAGTACTCATCATCAAAATTTACCTTTACTTGGTTACCATTTTAGAGTTGCCACCAATGTAAATGACAGAGTAGGGGGGAACCTGAGCACACACAAAAATGTTTTTTATTTTTTAAATGTAATGCAAATAACCGTATCTAATATTCTTTCAGAAGAAAAAAAAAAAAAAAAGCAAAACATGCTCAAAAAACAAGAAATCAGGTTATACTTTTCATAAGGCACCACCAAAAACCCTGGTAAATTAGAATCCATGTTATATTTAAGTCTAACAAATAAATATGTGAGGGTATAATCAAATAGAGGGTCTTCAGGATTACAAGACATTCCTGTTTAGAAATCTTGGAATATTGCAAAAGAAATAGGCAGGATACATCTTTAAAAACCCACGTTAACCTTTCCCAGTTCACATTTGTTGCGTAGCGGTGACTAGGTATGATCCAAGGCAAGAGAAGACTGCCATTCCAAAACATACTGACATCTATTCTTTCCTTCTTAGGCTGTAAATACCAGCTGATATCTAAAGAAGTAATGATATGTTTTAATTTTTACAAAAAGGGGGTGGGGCACCAAATCAATTGCCTGCTTTTTAAAATTTATACTTACGGACCTATTGCAAAAGCAACTTTCTACATACCTGTTCATATATAAACCTTTATTGAATCTGGTTATATGTGGGACTTTGATAGCCTAATTTTTCCACAATTTACAATTTTCAAATTCCATTCCAAATTGTCACTTTCTCTTTTAAAAAGTGGATAATCCGACTCTTTAAGGTCTTTCTCAATTTTTTCTTTTATCCTATTTTAAATTCTGGATGATGTTCACATAAATGACTATAAGAGTTAAATACTGACAAGCAGGGAGTTTCTTTTGTGTGTACTGAATTGTGCCCAGAATCTAAAAATTAAGAAAAACAAATAATTTCTTGGACATTTGCTAAGAAAAAAGCAGAGGAGAACGGATGTGAAGCACAGGTAAAATTGTTCTAATCTTACAAAACTGTTAGCCTTTGCTAGGAGTTATTAAAGTACATGGTACACAATCACTGATTTAATGGTTGCCTTTTCAATTATTCAAAGTATGATATACAGTAATTTATAATTTTACTGAGGCACTAATTGGAATCATGCAGTGCAAAGCTGGTTTGCAGCAACTCAGTAAGTGAGCCTAGCATCTACATCTCAACACGACTGTTGTTGTAATTATCAGAAAGTGAAATAAACATCTGAGAGGAAAATGCCCGTTCCCCGCAACAAGAAAGCCACGAACTACCAATGCTTTTGTTGTACTTGTAAACCTGGGGGTCTGCATAGTTCCAATGACCTACACTTTGAAACTACCAAAGACCTAGCATTTTTAAGTTGTAAACAGTAATTTCCCTTAACTTAAACCAATATTTTATATTAGAGCATCAGCATTCTTTAAATAGATGAATCTTAGTTCATTAATTCCAAAATGGTTGATTTGTACACATTAACTTTTCTTCTCTAATTTCTCTCATCTCTCAACCTTGGTCTAAATCTATGGTCAAGAGTCAGACCAAATCCTCTAAGACTTTTAAATAAATACAAAAAAATCTAACAGTATAAATTAAATGATATCCATGTTTCAAAATGTCAGAAGAAAAACAGAAAGCTATTATTCATGGTTGGAAACTGCTCTGCCTTTTTCTCTCAGGACTCTAGAAGGCAAATGCCGTATTAAGAACATAAACTATTCCCTCAACAGCCACCTATATCCATTTACCATACTCAAGAAGCAAAGCACCTCAGCCCTCTTTCCCAGCATCCTCATGCCCCTCCATTGATGGTTGAGTAGTTAATGAGTGACTAAGAAGCAAAAATAGTTTTTAAACGTATTCCACACAGCCATCACTTAAAACTGTTCAATTTTTAACCCACAAGCATTTGAAGATTTTTACAAAGAAGACCAAAAGGCAAAATATTGTGCTTTCTTCTATAACATCGACCAAATGAAATTCTTAACTAAGTAGTATCTTTACAGTTTGGCAAAATGAAAACTTATGAAATTGGTTAATTAGCTATCTTGCAATATCCACTGAAATCTTAAATCCTACACACTTGACATGAGAAACTCAAGACACACGCAGAGCAATGCGTACGAAACTCTTTAACATGTCAAAACACTCAAAATGTAGTATACAAACAAGGAAAGTGTGGCTAAGACAATAGGTAGTAAGAATGCTAGTGAAAGCATTTACAGAACTGGATTTTATAGAAGAGCTTTTTTTTTTAGTAAGAGGCCTTTTGAGGTAAATCTCATACCCACTCGAACTGTACTGGACAGTACATTTCACTTCTAGTTACTAGAAGACATTTTTTTGAAACAAATTGGGGCAAAATGGGAAGAGGAGACTATAAGCTATTCTTTAGGCCCACCCCGCTCCCCACAACCCCCTTTTAACTTTTAAAAGTAAAATTCATGAACGTAAATGAAACCACAGATTTTTAAATCAAATTAAAGGGATACAGGATGGTGAAGACAAGACACTATTTTTAGCTTGCTTTTTTTCCTTAAAAAAAATATTAGTGCCCTTCTATTAAGAGTTTCCATACAGGTTACCTAACACCTTAGCAAGAACAGAGAACACAACAGGAGGGAGGCGGACACAGCACCGTGGTTTCAAACTTTCACATACAAACACAGAACAGCTGCCACAGACAGAGTTAAGACCAAGTTTCCCAAGAGACGGGGACAAGTCCCAACACGCAAAGGAAATATAATTATTTATTTGAACAAAAACAATATGGAAGATCTGGTCAGGCTAGGAAGGAGAAGGAAGTGCTAACTCCTTGTACTACAAGGAAGGAATGGGATTTCTTTATTAAAAAGCAAAAAAAGAGTAAGCAGGCCCCCAAATGGATTTTTGATGCTGAAACTCTGTCATATGCTGCTGGTAACAGTAAATATATATATTTATATATTGATATATGTATATTAAAAAAGGAAAAATAATCTATTTATAGAATAGTCAGTAGTCAGAGACATTTAGAAAAAAGTAAAAACAAGTCCTTTTTTTTTTTTTAAAAATGGATTTACTAAAACAACTTCATCACCCCAAGGTCCTACAGCCCGACATCCTCTGATGAAGCCAGGTGTTATTCAGCAGGGTCTGCTGTGGGCCACAATCAGAAATCGCCAGTATTGGAAACAGCAGACATGGCGTCAAGGCTGCAAGGCAAAAGCTGTTATGTGCTGGTCTTGCTCAAGGCCATGCCTGAAGCCTGGTGGTATCTGGTACTGGGGAATGACGGTTTCCCCCAAAAGCATGCATCACTGTGGCTCAGTAAAATGTTGACTTGTCTTCTTTTCTTTTGCAGAAGCCTGGATCCACGTACCTGTTCTTCTCTAAAATGCAGACCCAAGACAGCAAGGCTTCTCTAAGCCAAAAAACATTCCTTGCCTTGAAATAAGACAAGCTCTTCTTCCTAGAATCCAATCTAGTCAGATTTCTGAACTAGATGCCATCTTCCTCCTTAGGAAGATATGGTGATCTGCCTCTCCTTTGGGGTTTTCTTCTTGGTACAAACAAGCACAAGTGACTGAGATATACGGACTGTGCTACGATCCCATGATGTCTAACGAGTTAACGTCGGCTCTGTTCCTTACCTAGCTGTATCTGCAGGGCATTAAATGCCAGGTAAGAGTAGAAAAAAAGTAGAACTCTGACTCCTCTGCAACTATCCTAACTAAAGAGCTATAATAACCAGCCCCACCAGATGGTGCTGCCCCAAGTTGTAAACCTCTAACTACTATCAACTGGCCCTATGCCACACCTACATGCCCTGTAGCACACCAACATATTAATGCCAGCTGGCTGCCCTGGAGCTCAATCCAGTGCCTGGCCTTAATTTAACAAACCATACTCAGAGGAGAAACGAACTGAAATACTGGCTGCTGTACCAAAGAAGACACCCTCTGCACAGATGTGCTGATACCGAACGTAGAGCACACAGTCCATGCAAAGAGGAAGTCAGCTAAAAGGACTTTCTCTGAAGGCCATTTGTCTTTGGAAGCAACACTGTGAGTGGATCTAAACCACCTGACTTGATGCCTAAGGTCTCAATGTGGTCCATTTTTCCCATGTCCCAAACTAACCCAGCATCTGCTAACTGGTCTCCTTAAGATCCTCCATTGGTAGTTTGTAGCTCATTATGAAGGAGGGAGCTGGTGCTTGACCTGGGCTATCTGGCCCCTGCTTCTTTGCACAGTTTATACAGATGTAATCTTCATTTTCAGCCATTTCTGGAGATACACCCACACAAACTTGATGAAACCACTCATCACAGCCACCATCACATTGTACCCAGTCTACCTGTAGGAGACAAGATTGGGAAATGGTTAAATTACATAACCACTAAGCCTAAACTAAAAGCAAACCAAAGAGCTTTCTTGGCTTAAATGATTGCAAATAATCAATCAGGTTGTCCAGAGATAGACAATGGCTTCTTATGGGGTTCTTTTTATTTTTTATTTTTTTGAGGGCAGTGTCACTGGCCCTCATATGTGGGACCGAACCGGGGCCGCTGGCTTCCCAGGCCAGCGCTTAACCACCGCGCCATTCGGCCGGCCCCTGGGGTTCTTTTTTAAAGAAAGAAGCTAGGAAGTTAATACCCCAAAATTGTATTTTACCGTATGTCCACAAAATTAGGCCTCTTAGGTACTCCATTACCTCATAAATACCTGGGGCTCCTTGTGAGGCAGAAACATGTTTGAGAAAAACTTGACAAAAAGGGAACTTCTAATAGAGCAGCCAAGTAGTTTTAGCTAATAGTAACAATTTCTAGGCTCTAAGACAATGCAATCAATCAAGAAAGGCAGAGTACAACAATGTGAAGGCAATCCTGTGTATTAGCTTTATTTCAAAGAGATAAGCCAAAGTACTAAGAACATTAAATACCTTTTTAGAAAAGCAGTCACATAGGCCACTTTTAAAACTAATATTTTTTATTCTTCTCTTCTTCCGTTACAAATACAACTCCCTATAAAAAGTTAGCAAATATCAGAGGTCAAATCTTACAAATGAACCAATTAAAACAGTCAAAGACACAGGTCAATAGATCACTCTGGGATTTAAAATTAAAGTCTGGATAACTGATAGATCAGTGGCAGATGCCAGGCGAACTCTGATTCTTCAGGGAATAATGTGATTTATAGGAGGCTGGAAAGGGACTGTCATTTGGTGACTTTAAGCCTTGGGCTTAGAGTTAAAAATAAGGTGATTTTTGGCTTTTATATTTGGAAGTGACTGTAGTAGTTTTTAAAGCTGATGTCATGGCAGATGAGAACCTTTAAAATTAGAAGAGCTACTCTTCCTCTCCCCAGTACAAAAGCTGATAATTTCCCTGGCAATGTAGGAAGCCATTAAAACAATGAGCTTTGCCAGACATTACAATAAAGCAGTATGATGGGACCAAGGGTAGTAAGTGTCCCAGCACAGCTCATGAAAAAGAACAGAAGAGGGCCGGCCGAGTGGCGCGGTGGTTGGGAGCTGGCTTGGGATGCCAGCAGCCCGGATTCGGATCCCACATATGAGGGCCAGTGACACTGCCCTCTAAAAAACTAAAAAAAAAATAAATAAAAAAAAGAACAGAGGAAGGAGGTTTGGCTAGGTAAATGAATTTCAGGGAAAATGTGTTCCAAAATGAGTTTCCATGTATTATAAAAATTTGTCAAAACTATGAAAGTCATGTTAGTAGTTTTAGAGTTATTATAAAGGGTGGCAGAAATAATTTGTCAAAATAACCTTTCTGTTTTCATTGTTCCTATTCTAGAGTTCTACAGCTTAAGAAACTATGTTGTGTAGTATAAAGAAGACTGGATTCCTCAGAAGTTCTGAGTTCTGATGTGTATAATTTAAGGTAAATCATTTAATATCATTAAAGCTCCATTTCCTTTTCTGCAAAATGGAGATAACATCTTGTTTACAGATTTAGGAGATCAAATGAAATAATGTATGGCAAAACACCTACTTACTGCCTGGGATACAAGAGGTACTTTTTAATAATATCAGTTTCGGGGCTCTACTTGACAACAAAACATTTTTTTTTTTTTTTTTAAAGATTTTATTGGGGAATTGGTGGAGGGGAACAGCGTTGGGGAATCGGGGAAGGGGAACAGACAAGTTGCTGTCTTTTTGTTCTTCAGTTTAGTTGCAGAGGATGTTGCTTCACTGTTGGTATCGTCATTGCGCTCTTCCCGGATGAGGCAGATCAGTCGCCGGCCTCTGGATGTCGCTCACCGCGGCTATTGGCAGCTCACGCTTGGCTGCCAGCCGCTCAACGCTAGCTGCCGGCCACTCACTGTAGCCTATGGCAGCCCACTGCAGCACGGGCTGCAGCCCACACCATCACCGGGGCTCGCACAGCCCAGCTCCAGGTGGAGCTGTTGTTGGCTGTAGAGGGCAGTGTCACTGGCCCTCATGTGGGATCCGAACCGGGGCCGCTGGCATCCCAAAACCAGCGCTTAACCAATGCGCCTCTTGGCCGGCCCGACAACAAAACAGTTTTACACCTTGAAATAACTGCTGAAAGTATAGCTGAGATCCATCCCAATCCTACAGACTCAAAATATCTTGGGGTTACAAACCAAACGCCTACATTTTTATAGTAATTCTTATATGTTCTAAATTATTTTATTTTTTAAATTTATTTCTTATATATTATAAATTTGATCATCATTGACACTTTGTGATATTGCTTTCTGCAAATTCAGAGCAACTTAGTTCTTTCCTAAAATACGTTGTTTTTTTTTTCTGACTATTTAGCTTCTGAAGTCTGCAGTGAATAACTGATCAAAATGGAGATAGAAAAGGGAGATTACGACTTCTGTGCAACAAAATAAAGGTACTGGGCCGGCTGAGTGGCGCGGTGGTTAAGGGCTGGTTTGGGAAGCCAGCGGCCCCGGTTCGGGTCCCACATATGAGGGTCAGTGACACTGCCCTAAAAAAAAAAAAAAAAAAAAAAAAAAGTACTGCAAGCAGGTGAAGATTGCCAGTGCTAATTTGACAGCAGGTAAACTCAGGGTAAGTGTTTTGGCTATTTAGAGCCAGAAAAGGGAACCGGAAAGATGAACTGTTTCTTTGGGCCACCCAAATTTGAGATATTATCCTGTTTGTGATGCCACCCCTGAATCTAACTCTACTCCTACCTCCAATCCTCTTAATCCAGTCCGATCCCCAGTTATGGTAAATCATAGGATAAGAAAGTTACTAATTTATCAGTATTTGCTGCCAAGAAAATTGGTCTCATGTCTTTTAAACCTAATTCTGTACTATACTCACAGATTTCCAGTTTCCAAAAATTAAATCTATCCCTCTCAAATAAGGAAGACAACATCTTCCCTTCTGTGGTTTTGGCTGGAGGTCCATTCCTAGGCCTAGCTATCCCACAATTCCAAAGTATATAACTTTTCTTGAGATAGTCACTGGTACATAGATTCTATCTCAGGCTATAGGTTAGATAACAATTTACCCTGATAATCTCGCTGGGATAAAAGAATCCTGTTCTTACTATTATGTTCATCTACTGGCAATCAAACTAGTTATTTGAAAAGACCCACAGGATCATAATGCACGCTAAAGTATGGAATATCAACTAAATCCACAGGAAATTTTGACACACACAGGCAACAACAGACTGTGTAGTAGCCCAAAAACTCAAGAACACAGAATCTGGCTAACTGTATATTAAGTTCTAATAGTCATTTCCCCTTTTACAATTTCTGGGAGATACACTTAGCAGATCACAAAATAATTATTTAAAAAACTTTATAGCTATGAGCTGTTCAAATATTAACTGTTAAGAGATTTAACATAATAGTACAAATAGGTTACTGGGTTTTGATTTGGGGTTCAAAAGAGACGGGTATTAGAGGAAATAACATAAGTTTGACATCTCATGTTTTACCGTATGGTTTAATAATTACACTTAAGAAAAATATCTGGCATATTTTGTTCATTCCTTACAGCATGTTATTGCACTGGGAAAAAAGAAAGCCTGGTGATTTACTGATAGTCTTGGCTTAGTCACCCAATTGAGTTTTTGTTATTTTGGCATTCAATCTCTTTTGTACCAAGTTTCCTTGCAAAAGTTAGATTTGAAAAATTAAAACAATTTGCTTAAGGAAATAGAACATAACATATGTTTAGAATCCTTGTGCATATTTTTTGGTGATCTCAGCATTAAGTGGCCAACCCTTCCAGTCTGCCCAGGGCTGATGGGTTTCTCAAAACACAGAATTTCAGTGCTAAAACTTAGAACGTCTCAGCACATTAGAACAGTTGGTTACCACACCATCTCCACATCACCACAGTTGGTGTGTGCACTTGTGCGTTAGTTTAGGTAATACAGACTTTGATGATCTATGCTAAAAGGAGATACAAACTGATAAAGCCAAAGATAATAATGCCAATAGTTTGGCTCAGACAGCACCTCATAAAAATCTTTCTAAATCAGATAAAGTGAGAGTAAAGTGAGAGACAGAAGTAAAGTGAGAGACAGAAGTTTATCAACTTACTCCCTCTTTATTTACCATGTCAAATTTCTTGTAGAAATAGTAATGGGTAAGGGAAAGGCCCACAGGAAAAGAGTATAAAAGGTAAAGGAAAAAAGCCTATTTTAATAAATGATTAAATGTTTATTCTAATAAATTTTAAAAAGTTACTCAAATATTAGCTTGAAAGAATCTGTTCCTTGGCCACCCCCAGGGCGCCTCCTCAGCTCCTCTCCCAGTGAAACCCCTTCCAGGGTGGGTTGAGGCAGAACAACTGTTCACACTAGTGCCCTTTCACCCAGCCCTAGGGATCCCACCCCACCCCCCACCTTTGATTAGAATATGTACTGTGAAGGGGTGAGGGAGTGGGGGGTTAGCCAGTGCCCTGACCTTCAGCACTGCCCTATCCCTCCACTCTGAGCTGGAGGTGGTCGGTGTCTGTCATGGGGGAGGGGGATTAGCACCACCCCCAGGAATGGGGCAGAGCTGCGAAGATCTACACCAACCTCTGCCTGGCCTGCCCCAGGGGGACACCAACATTCCAGCTACCCGCTTCAGGGTGCTACAGGCCCTGAGGACCATACACCCCTTACTCAACAGGAAGCCCTATATCAATAAAGTTCTGTGTTGTGTAGGAAAAAAAAAAAAAAGCTCCTTCAAGTTAACTTGTTTTACTCTTTCTTAGTACCAATAAGATTGAATGAAAGAGGCAGAGTTTAGAGAGAAAAAGATTCTGAACCTTAAAACTAATTTTTAAAACGTTTTTCATTATTATTTTAAAAATTAATTTCAGGTTGGAGTTAATTTGACAATGATGGGAGTGACAGTTTTTAAAAAACATCTTTTACATTATTCTGATAATATTTTTCCTTTCTCTTTCTAAGACATCTTGAAGTTGAGGCTAGGTAACATTTAGGTAATCCTTCAAAGTTTTCTCAATCTCCATTTTGGGGAAAAAGTTACTAGTAAATATTGGTTAGAAAAATAGGAAATGTCCATTTACCTAAATATGAACAAACTCTAGAAATTATTTTTTTGCTGTATATTTTAAAGAACACAGACTTCCTTGAGCCGGCTGAGTGGCGCAGTGGTTAAGCGCTGGCCTGGGAAGCCAGCGGCCCTGGTTCGGTTCCCACATATGGAAAAAAAAAACAAAAAAACAAAAAAAAAACACAGACTTCCCTAAAAAATATTCTTTTCTTGTCATCATTTTGTTCAGAAGATGTGTACCATGCACTGATTTGGTTTTCTTAGAGAAACACTGTACTTCAAATTGAGAAAGTTGTAAAATTCTCTACAAAGCTTTTAAAGAAGTACACCTTTTATGTAGTAAAACTGGAGTCAGGAACAAACTCGGAGAACCACAAAAATTGTACAACAGTAGTGATGAACAAAATGTTTAAAATCTAAAATAATTGGTTGAAAATTAAACACATTATAGAAATACTACCTTTACTAAGTTTCTTTTATGTAAGCTAATGACAGGTTAAGGCACATGTTGCTCATCTTTATATGTGTCTTAACAGTTTAAAATAGGTATTTTCTCTGAATAGTCAGTTAAATCTCCTTTTGCTCCATCAAAATGAGATAACTTTCTAGAGTTTTTGTTTTGTTTTGTTTTTTTTGAGGGCAGTGTCACTGGCCCTCATATGTGGGACCTGAACCGGGGCCAGCGCTTAACCACCGTGCCACTCGGCAGGGCCTCTCGAGTTTTAAAACAATATTCTATAATGTTAGGAGCAAATCTCAGGGCTCGTTTAAAAATACTGATCACATCTTAGCACTTAACATTGCATTTTTGGTTAACAAGTGCTTTCGTATAGATTATTTCACCTATTCTCATAACCCTAAGAGTAAGCAAGGAATGGGTTAATTTAACAGCTTTATGAGAAAAAAACTGCCTGTAGTGTTTATATACTACAGGAAGATAATAATGGGGATAACAGATGAACTAAACCATATTTAAAATTTTGAGCAGAGAGGGAAGAGATTAAGTGAAAAGGAGAAAAAACAGAAGGTAAAAGGCTCATGATGGTTATAAACAGAAGAAAAGAAAGAAAATAAGGAAGCTTGAGAAAAAACAAACATATTTTGCTGACAGTTCTGAAAGAACCATAAAATTATGGAGAAAGAAAAGAGAGGTGTTGCTAACACTTTGGTACCCAAAGAGAAACAGTTAACCTTTCATCATTTCAAGTTCAAAATAGAAGATAAAAATAATACATATATAATGTATCTACCAAAATGCATTAATGTTTATAATATGTAAAAATGCTTGTGAAATTTATAAAGATACAAAAGTGAATAGACAGTATGACATAATATAAAATAAACTTATAGAAACTATACAGAAAAAGGATTGGAAGGAGACACAAAAATATCTATAGCTATTGTACTTGGAAGGTCAGACTATGGGATATATATTTTTCTACCTATTTTCCAAAAAATGAGTGGAAAACCTTTAATATGTATACTGTAAGTGTCATTAAGCTTTGGAATGTGTTTTTTACTTCCATCTCAATTATTAGTGGGGTGGGGATATTAATGGAGGGAACCTGGTCTGCAAGCCAGGTAACCAGGCTTCTACTTTTGATTTTGCCATTAATTAGCTGTGACTTTGGTCACATCATTTATCTTCACTGAATCCTGGTTTCATTGTTTGTAAAATGAAGAGCCCTAGACAAGGTGATCTCTTCAAGCTCTAACAAATGTTTGACTGAGGAGGGAAGTGAGGAAATAATGACACAGTTATATTTATTCTATTCATATGTTCAAAGTGAGGAGCTATTAAAACTATAAATGTCAAGTGGTATAATGAGCATAATAAAATTAAAACTATGAATTTACTAATAATCTTGATGGAAACTATAATAGATGCCTCCAGTCATTTAAATGAACTGGTATTTTTCATAAAGGCCATCCATCTTTCTCAGAACATTTATATTACCTAAAGAATGGCAATTACACATAATAACCATACTTAAAATTTAGGGCTAAAAAAATTTAAAGTAATACCTTGTTTATTTTTTATGAGGGAATTGGAAAAAATCATATTCCACATAGGCCTGAGTGTGGATAAGACACAGACCGAAAGAAAAGGTTTAACCCCTTAGTTTTAGGTTATTAGAACAAATCTTCAGGCTATTTGCCAGAGCTCTTAGAATACTGGTCCAGGATTTTTTCAGGCCACTGTGGCTAACTGACAAGGTACTTAGTTCCCCAATTCACCCTATAAAGAAGGCACAAGCTATTTTGAAACTTGTTAAGCCAACTGCTTGTGAAATGCATTGCTGCCCCAGGTTATCACACAGCTTCTCTCTGCTCTTGTCTCATTATATTCACTAAGTATATGATTTTTAAAACACAACATTTCTTCTACTAAGCAGCCTCATAATTCAAAGCAGTTTACAAAAACTGTAGCACTCACCTTGTCCTTGCAGGGCCTCTGGCAGTTCTGTGCTGCACACACAGCATTCTCATCATCAGAGTCCTCTGCTCCTGACCAGTCGTACTTTGAGGGGATGTCCAGCACTTTTTTCTCTCTCTTCTTCTCAGTAGTCTCTTTGACAAGTTCTACTTTGGCTGCAGCAGCCTTCTCCTTCTTTTTCTTTCTCTCTTCTTCTTTTGCTAATTTCTTGGCCAGTTTGTTCAGCTCCTTTGATTTTTCCGCAGTTAATTTTAATTTCTTCTTTTTAGGTTTATCCATTTTCTTTAACTCCTTGGACTTCTGTTTTCCTTCTCCAAAAAGCTGTTCTACTTTTTCTAGCTTCCGTTTCCGTTTCTTCTCTGAAGAGTCCTTTCCTTTTATTTTTAATGGTTTCTCTTCCATGCTGTCATCCTTTAAAAATATAAAATTAGAAACAATTTTAAAGCAAGACATTTTAAAGTTTTATTCTCTTACATGAGGTATCTTGAATAGTCAAATACATAGACACAGGGTGTATAATAGAGATTCCTAGGCACTGGGGGGGAAGAATAAATGGGATTTATTGTTCAATGGGTCAGAGATTCTATTTGGCATGTTTAAAAGCTTGTGGAAATAGTGGTAATCATTGCATAACATTGTGAATGTAATTAACACAAATGAACGGTATACTTAAAAGGATTAAAATGGTAAATTTTGTGTTGTGTACACTACGTAACTATCTTAAGATAGTTAAAAGACATTTTAAGAAGGCAAATGTAATATTCAATGAAGATAACTCAACAGTAGATAATAAGGGCAAGCCCTAAATAAGATATGGCATTTATTTCTAGTTTGCTAGGGGGAAAGGGGACAAAAGAAAAAAATCACTGTTAGCATATATTAATATAGTCTGTAGTACCTCTGTGTAATTAAGATGAAAACACACAGAAAGCTAAATGTACTAAATGTACACTAAATTACGTAATAACTTTTTGGTCTTCATTTACCACTACTAAAGTACTTTATTAACTCAGTAAATTCTTGGTGGTTTAGAAATTTAAAATGTTTATCAAAACATATAAAATTGTATCCATTATCTCATTATAGATTGTTGTGACTTTGGCAAGGACTAGAAAATAGTTAATGTGACAAAGCAAAGAAATTTTATCATTTTTCTATTCAACTTTCTTCTTTTTTTTTTAACATTTTATTGGGGAATTGGGGAAGGGGAACAGACAAGTTGCTGTCTTTTTGTTCTTCAGTGTAGTTGTGGAGGACGTTCCTTCACTGGCCCATGTTGGTATCATCATTGCGCTCTTCCCGGATGAGGCAGATCAGTCACCGGCCTCTCGATGGTCGCTCACCGCTGCTATTGGCAGCTCACGCTGGCTGCTGGCCACTCACTGTAGCCTATGGCAGCCCACTGCAGCAGGGGCTGCAGCCTACACCATCGCCGGGGCTCGCACAGCCCAGCTCCAGGTGGAGCTGTTGTTAGCTGTCGAGGGCAGTGTCATTGGCCCTCATATATGGGATCCGAACCGGGGCCACTGGCATCCCAAAACCAGCTCTTAACCAATGCACCACTCGGCCGGCCCTCTATTCAACTTTCTAATATTGTTGCTATTATGTGCCGATGTAATTTTAATAGTCAAGGAATGTTGAGTAATAGAAAGAACAAGGGGGAGGTGAAAAAAGAAATACTGAAAAACCCAAGCTTGATAATTACATAGGAAATAACACCTGAGAATTCATTTTTCCATAGGTTTGAGACTGGAAAATCTTTGACAAGAACCTAAGAATCCGCAGAATCGGAAAAAACACTTCATTATAAATGTCTATTACATCTTGAATAAGACGTTTAACTTCTTAATATTCTGTGTTTCCTTATATGTAAAATAAAGAGAATCAGATGAGATACTGAATGTGAAGAAAATGCTCTGCAGACTGGAAAACTCGATTTATTTAAGGCTGCTTTCAATCTGACTTCCAAATCAAAAACCATAGGCTAAGTGTATCTCTATCAACTGATGGTAAAATTGTGCCATTCCATGCCATGGAAGCAAGTAATGAAAAAGAATAATGGGGGGGTTGTCACTTTGAGGGATAAAAAAATATAACTATTGCACTGTGTTGTACACCTGAAGCTAATTAAAAAAACAAAACAAAAAAAAGAACTGTGGTACATTTATACAATGGAGTATTACTCCGCTATAAAGAGGAATGAAATCGTACCATTTGCAATGATATGGATGGACCTAGAGACTATTATATTAAGTGAAATAAGTCAGTTGGAAAAAGACAAATACCATATGATCTCACTTATATGTGGAATCTGAAAAACTGAATGAATGAGCAAAGTAAACAGAAACAGTCTCATAGAGGAAAATCCACATTGCTAGTTGGGAAGGAGGTAGGGATGAGGGAAAAGGGGAAGGGATTAGACAGCACAAATAGGTAACTACAATATTGCCACAGGGATATGAAAGACAGTTTGGGGAATATAATAATGTTGTAAATATTTTGTGGGGTAACATGTCTTGTTAGGGAGACCACTTCATGGATGGAGTAGAGGCTTGATCACTGCACTGAACAGCTGAAGCTGATGTTGTATAATATTGTATGCCAACTGTAATTGAATATATAAATAGTCACGGGATGTGGATTATATGGTGGAAAGGAGTCAAAGGAATTGTAATAGAGAGTATGATATGGGGGGAGGAGTGGGGTGGTGATTTGGGGGAGAGGGGTTGTCACTTTGAAGGGTAAAAAGTATAACTATTGCACTGTGTTGTATACCTGAAGCTAATTTAAAAAAAATGTTTATTTCACAATAAAAGGAGAAGAAAAAAAAAAAGAATAATGAAAACAATACTAGGAATCAAATTACAAAGTTAGAATCCAGGTCTCTCTGTTTTTACTAGATGAGTGGCCTTAGGCAAGTTTCCACTTCTCTAATCCTTAAATTTCCTCATATGCAGAAGGGCTCAATACTCCGTCTAGCCTTTCTGCTCTCCTCTTCAGGATTATGGTGATCGAGGGAGATCATGGATATAAAAATATTGTATAAAATATAAACTGTTATGCAAGTGTAATATACGAATGTGGACTCGACCTCTCCACCTTTAATTATTTCCTTGGCAAGCTTCCTTTTTTGACCATTGCATTATCCCTTATCTAACTTTTGGGCCTTTCAATAGTGGGAGTCTGAGCTAAGGAAGTTGTTCTGAACGGTTGGTTTTCAGTATTCCCCTTTCTTTTGAACAGAAATGGCCTCCCCCATCCCAGCAAATTAAATATCACATAAAAGAAAACCACAGAAGAGGGCTACTTTGACTTAATGGGAAGTAGAGTAGCATAGCCAGAATACTACCCACTCAGTCATCCCCCCTTGCCAGCAATTGTGGTACCTCCAAGTAACTTGGGCAGTCTAAACAGTTTTAGAACCACTTTTAAGTGAGCTTTAAATTCACACCTCCATAATATGCAGAAATCTGTCTTCAGAAGGTGGGTGTGTGGCCTGCAAAATCCGCCATATGTGTTGAGTCTCATCCAGAGATACTTCTAGGAGATCTCCAACCATCATAAGTTCTTCCAGCTGGGCTTTAGCCCCAGGTGACAACTCCAACACTGGAGGTTCCAAACTTCGGGGCACCAAAGGGCTTTTCCGAGGTTGTTTCCTAGGGGTGCTAGAACCTTTGCAAAAAATAAAACAAAAAATGAGAAATATAGGAAAAAAATGTAATGCTTTCAACGTAAAAATTTGGGGAATGGTTCCTCCTTCCCCAATTCTTACTTAGATATCTGGATTCACTGCATCAGTATGAAAGTGAAAATGAAATCAGAAACAAATACACAACAAAAAGATCTAGAATTCTCATGCCCACTTAAAAAAAACTGGTTTAGAGTAAAAAAAAAAAAACTGGCTCCTTATTGATCCTTGACCCTTTCCACTGTGACTGGAGGGGAAGGGGAATAAGAAAGAATTTTTTTTTTTTTTTTTTTTAAGGCAGTGTCACTGGCCCTCATATGTGGGACCCGAACCGGGGCTGCTGGCTTCCCAAGCCAGCACTTAACCACCGCGCCACTCAGCCGGCCCCAAGAAAGAATCTCTTAACCCATGCTCTCTCCATTTTAGAGCATGACAAGAGTAAGCATACAGCTACTCTAGATAAGCAAGTGGTTATATTTTTTCTAATGAACAGACAATACAATTAACCCTTGAATAAGGCGGGTTTGAACTGCATGGGTCCACTTATACATGGATTTAAAAAACTGCATTTAAGTGGACCAACACAGCTATCCACATATAAGTGGACCTGAACCTGTGCAGTTCAAACCTACCTTGTTCAAGGGTCAACTGTATTTTTAATCCAAAATTGGGAATCTGTGTATGCAGAGCCAACTTAAGTTATATATGAATTGATTGCACGGTGACTTGGTGCCCCCAACTCCCTCGTTCTTCAATGGTCAACTGTAATAAGCTATCTCATAAAATTCTGAATTTTACTATGACCCTCTCCATTTTCTAGAGGTGTGACCTAACGCAGTATAGTGTAACTTATTTTCACTAGGGGAAAAAAAGTAAGTGAACACAACAGAGAAATGATAAGGAAATCTTTTTTAAAAAAAGATTTTTTTAATTGGGGAATTGGGGGAGGGGACCAGCCAACTTGTTGTTCTTCAATCTTCATTGTGGAGGGCGCCAGTCACCATCTGGCTTCCCGTAGGCAGCTCATGGCCTCTAAGCTCAAGGTGCTGTGTTCAGTCTTAGTTGTGGGTGGGCGTGGCGATCATCCCATGTGGGAGTCGAAGCAGCAGCCTTGTTATAAAGAGCACACACTCTATCATCTGAGCCATCTGGGCAGCAGCTCAGCTCAAGGTGCTGAATTCAGTCTGTAGGCGCAGGTCGGCGTAGCCCACCACTGAACAGGCAATCTTGTTGTCACACCAGCTGAGCCATCCTGCCTCTTGTTGGCAGCTCAGCGACAGATCAGCTAGGGCGCAGTGTTCACTGGCCCATGTAGGAATCCAACCGGAGGCCCTGTTGCTCAGAGCTCGCGCTCTAAGCCAACTCTTAATCAACTGAGCCAGCTGGCCCAAGAAGAACTTCCTAACGATTGAAGCTTTCCAAAACCAGAATGAATATTCTTAAAAAGCAGCAAGCTCCTCAACAACTAGTAATGAAGAAATAGAGGCTAAATGACTACTTCTCAGGGATTTTGTAAAGATGAAAGATGAGCCTGCCCTCCCTCCCCATACTCTGTAGTCCAACTACCCTTGGTGATCCTGGATTCAGCAAGGCTTCACCTGGTGTCTCTCACTCCTCAAGGCTGTGACTCCCACCCACTGCCATGGCATACCTGGGCCTAAATGAGCACCATCAAAATGAAGTTATTAATTTTATGCCTTTTGCTCATTCAAAAAGAGGCCTGAGATTCAAAACTGTAGATTCCTGCTTCCAAGAGAGCAGGCTGGTAGGGGACACTTTCCCCAGGTGAAATCCCCGAAGTCCTCAGCGGCTTAGACTGTGCTCCACAGCGAGGTGGAGTCTGAGCTCATCAGCTCAGCCTATCCCAAGGTGTTACTTTGCGCAGGCTTTCCTCACAAGCTGACAAGTGGTATCTCAAGCTACAGATATCTCTGCACTTGAAAACAAAATTATTACAAGTTGCGGAATTTACATCTTCAAATAAAAAGCCCAACATAGATACCATAAAGCCGAAAAACAAGGAAACTTTAAGACTTTAAGAAGACAATGAGAAATTGAAATCAAGGCTGAAGACCACTGAAATACAGGCTACCAATGTAGTAGATGAGAAGTCAAAATGAGAAAGAGCACTGCAAGATTTACAGCTTGATCAAGGATATCAAAAGGATTTTTTGCCGCTTTAGAGTGAGTTTCAGAAGATATTTAATGACAAGACAGAAAAAAACTGGAAGTCCCTGGAGGAGAGTCTAGTGACAATGAAGCCCAACCTACTCAGGGTTCAGGAGCAGCTGAGCATGGCTGAAAAGGAATTAAGAGAAGAAATTCCAACGAACAACAGCTTAATGAAACATGAAAGAGATTTTACAAAGAAGAACAACGAAATCAAAGACCTGAAGAAAGGACTGGCAAAATGTGAACCCGAAGATTAAAAACTGAAGATTTACTCGGAAGCTGCTACAGAGTGAAAGCGCAAGCTGTTTCTCATGTCAGGCATGTACTTGGGAAGCAGCTTGTTACAGTCCCTTTATTTTTCTAAGATTTAGATAGTGCTTCTAATATTCAGAACTAGAATTCCTATTTTCAGCTGCCTAATGGAAGAGACAAATCCAACTGCTTCTGGTCGGTCATCCCAAACCGCTCACTGAGTTCTCCAGTCTTAGTTCAGATCCACTGAGAATTGTTTACAGAAAAAAAGAGATTTTTAGAGTGGGAAGAAGTGTCTTATCTTTTTGCAGTAGTATAAAAAGTATGCCTTTTTAATAAATGTTAAAGCTAGCCGGCCGAGTTGCTCAGTTAGCTAAGAGTTGGCTCTGAGCGCATGCTCTGAGCAACAGGGCCACCGGTTCGATTCCCACAGGGGCCAGTGAACACTGCGCCCTAGATGATCTGTTGCTGAGCAGCCAACAGGTGGCAGGATGGGTCAGCTGGTGTAACAACAAGATTGTTCAATGGTGGGCTATGCTCACCAGCAACTAATACTCAACTCAGCACCTTGAGCTGAACTGCCACTCGGATGGCTCGGAGGATAGAGCGTGCGCTCTTAACAACAAGGCTGCCTGATTCAACTCCCGCATGGGATGGTGGCTACACCCACCTGCAACTAAGACTGAACACAGCACCTTGAGCTTAGAGGCCATGAGCTGCCCATGGGGAAAGCCAGATGGCGACTGGAGCCCTCCACAATGAAGACTGAAGAACAACAACTTGGCTAGTCCCCTTCCCCAATTTCCCAATAAAAAAAATCTTTAAAAAAATAAATAAATGTTAAAGCTAGCGATATCTATACTTATTCATTCCCCAGGGCAAATATATAGTTATTAAAGGTATTATAAATAAACTTTTATTTTATAAAATGAAAAGAGATGAGACTAAATGCCCTCTAAAATTCTTCTAATCAGGATTCAATAATTTCATGTTAAGTTTTCTGGTTATCAACTAATGACAGAAAGTGCAAATAGGGACTAGCTTTTCCTAATCAAAATTGCATTTTCAGGTTCTAGCAGCATTTCATGGCAAACATTTGTATTTAAGAGGGATTAATAGCTTTGATTAATCACAATGATTTTTTTTCTTCCTCGTTTCAGGCTTATCTTCACACTGTTTTAAAGGATAATACCTTGAGAACAAGTCTTAGAAGCAGAAGAATAAGCATGTTCTGCACAGAATGAAGGTGCTGTCCACATGTGAGTGACCACCTCCTCAGACTTAATGGGAATCTCTTCATCACAAAAAAGGTTGGGTTCCAGACTACTGGAGGACTTCACACTGGCTGTGTCCTGAAGGAGAAACAAAGAGGGGTATTCAGAATAGAACCACTTCACTTATCCTATGACAAGGATTTAAATGCAAGCTTTCCTGTTAAAACTTCTAACATTACACTGAAAAATACGACTTTAAAATTAAATATATGATAATAAGACAGAAAATGTCCACTAGGGGAAAGAACAGTAATGACCAGTTTCAACTAAAAGGGAAAGATTAAGCTCAAAAACAATCCACAGAGATAATAGAGCTACAAGAAAATTACTATTAAGCAATTTACCTTCTATAGTCTACAATTCATAGAAACCCACAATTTAAGAACTTTGACCCTTTGAAAAAAAATAAAATGGACTTAGGAGGAGAAGAATGGTTTACATGTGTTATCTTAAGGACACAAATCATTTAATCCTCTCTAAAGGTTTTCAAACCTAGAAGCTTACCAATTGCTCTTACTTATTTCAGTGAAAAGCCTGACTGACCATATTCAAATTATACAATTCTGGCAGCTCTGATTAGGTTTCAGATGATTCTCCCCTGGGTTAGCTTCCATATACTTATATGTCAAACCTTTAATGGTCAGAGTGCAGTCAGAAAGCGAGAAATCACATGTATTTCAACAAGGAATATGTAATAAAATGAACTGGTTAAATGTATATTAAAGGCTTGAAAAGGCAAAAGAGAAACACTGAGGTAACACCAAGACAATTGCAAGAAAGAGTTGTCACCCCTAGGGCTTGAGGAAACAAACGGAAGAAGTGGGGTTACTAGAACCTGAAAACTCAGAGGAGGAGCACTGGCAAGTTGAGATCCAGATCAGTGAGGGAAAGCGCGGGCCGGTTAGTTCTGCTGTCTCTAATGGAACATGATATGGTTGGTTTGGGGGTGGGGGATGTGTGGGGAAAAAACAAGTAGAACCTGGAAACAGTTGCCACTGCCAGGGTTTAAAAAAAAAAAAAAAAAAAAAAAGCATGTACTTCGGAGTATGACAGGAATGGAGAGTAAAAGGGCAAAGATCAACTCCCTTCTCACTATTCAGACTATTACTTTTCTCTAATGTTCGCTATTGGTAGAAGGGAAGCAGCAGGCAAGAGACAAATGTGTAGAGGTTGGCACACCACAGCCTGTGGACCAAACCCAGCTGGCAGCCTATTTTTTGTATGTAATGTGAGCTAATTTTCACGTTTTTATAGAATTTTTTTTAAAAAACAAAAGGGATGGGCCGGCCGAGTGGCGTGATGGTTAAGCGCTGGCTTGGGAAGCCAGCGGCCCCAGTTCGGGTCCCACATATGAGAGCCAGCGACACTGCCCTCAAAAAAAAAAAAAAAAGAAGAAAAAGGGGACGCATTCCATTTGTGACTGTCCTACTAATTATAAAAAAAAACACAGAAGAGGAATGTGCAATAGAGACCCTAAAATATTTACTATACTTTACTACATAGACTGTTATATATTAATATACATTTTTATATAGGTTTATATATTATATAGGTATTATATAGGTTAATATATATTACTTTACAGAAAAAGTTTACCAATCCCTGGAGTAGAGTCCAAGCCCCAGCAACAAAAAGCAGATTATAAAGGAATGGGTTAGGAGAAGAGAGCCAACAGATTAATGACTATTGTAATACCTGAGTTCGTAGGACGCATGGAAGGAAAATCTATTCCTATCATGAGGCTACCCTTAATTAAACAGGATACTTAAAAGGTCTTACGAGAGGATTCTGGAAGACAATGTCACTCACTGAAAATTTACAAATAGTAATTCATAGTCTTCTTCCCTAGTCAAAATTTAAGTCCTGAAAAGCAACAGATGGGAGTGCTGTAGTACCACTGTACTTTCCTATTTGGGTTCCCAGATGCTGCTTCTTACTGACTGGAACTGTCTTTTATGACCTTGACTCTACTCATTTCATTGTAATTCACACAGGGAACTTTCTCTTAAGCTTTCAAAATGGAAAGGACAGTGATCAGAAAATAACGATGCAAAAAGTATGATAGGTAAGAAGGAATTTTAAAAAAGATTATTACTTTCTCAAGGTGAAGCATGAAATATGAAGAGGTACAATATTGACTTTGGAAGTTAAAACTGCATTGTTAGCCCTAAATCAACCACTGGGGGAAAAAAAAAAGAGGTATAATAAAAAGCCAATAAAAAAATAAAATGGAACATTTTTAAAAATTTCAATTAATTCAAAAGAAGGGAGGAAAAGAGCAACAGCGGAACAAAAAACTAAAGAGCTTAATGAAAAATAGCAAGATGGTCAACTTAAACCCAGCCATGTCAACAATGACATTAAATGTAAATGGACTAAACACCCCCAATTAAAAGATAGAGATCGTAATATTTAAAACTCAAACTACATATTTTCCAAATACATACATATGCAGAAAACAGACAATAAAGGACCCTACTATATATGCTGTCTTACTACATATGCTGTCTATAAGAAACACATTTTACATATATAGACACAAATAGGTTAAAAGTAAAAGGCTGATGAACAGGAAGCTTAAACAAATCACTCTTCCTAAGACGGAAAATTACAGGTCAGGCCCACTAATGGCAAATATGCAAGAAAGGTAGAATAGCATCTCCGAGGGAAATGTTTTTTATATATAGCTCTCACTCCATCTTACCTGGTATTAGGTCAGACTAAAGTCTAAAACAAAATCTACTCTTATTTCCACTAAAGCTCAAGCCACCCAAGTATTAACAAGGGTGGAGAAGAAAATAATAAAAGAATGTAAGTGCTTAACTTGCCTTTGTCTAAAATAAGCCATTACTGAAATACAAAAAAAAAACTTCCTGTGAGATTATAGCTACTACTGTTTTATACCGTCCTTTCTGATGTGTAATTATGCACATATATGCATTTGCAAAATATAAAAAAACTATAATGTTGATGAACAGTTTCAGTAAGGTCAACAATATGCTTTAGAAGAAAATATAGGGCTGACTGAGTGGCACGCTGGTTAAGAGCTGCCTTGGGATGCCAGCAGCCCCAGTTCGGATCCCACATATGAGGGCCAATGACACTGCCCTTTACAGCTACCATGGTGAACAACAGCTCCACCTGGAGCTGGGCTGCTGTGAGTCCCCGGAAACGGCATAGCTGCAGCCCTTGCTGCAGTGGGCTGCCATAAGCCACGGTGAGTGGCCAGCAGCCAGCGTGAGCGGCCGGCAGCCGGTTTGAGTGGCCGTCCAGAGGCTGGAGACCGATATGCCTCACCCGGGGAGAGCGCAATGATGATACCAACATGGGCCAGTGAAGCAATGTCCTCCACAACTAGACTGAAGAACAAAAGGACAGCAACTTGTCTGTGCCCCTTCCCCAGTTCCCCAACGCTGTTCCCCTTCCCCAATTCCCCAATAAAATCTTGAAAAAAAAAAAAAAGAAAACATGAATATGGGAAAGGTTATCCCAGACACAATCACAAAAGATCTGTGACAGACTTTCCTTCATTAAATATATATTTTCCTAAGTAATGAGTTTCTTGAATTGCTGCTCAGAGTATTTTAGAGGTGATCAAAGGATATTACATACAAAATGAAGTAATCAAACAACGCAAAGCACAAACCATCTGTTTAAAACATTTAAATGCTATGATTACTAAGATCAAATGATTGATTTTATTTTTCTGTATAATTACCTACTCCTCTTCCTAAACCAGTAGGGGGCTCTTCCTCAAGCAAAGATATTAAATTCAAACTATTTTAAGGATGAATTTATGGTTGCAATCAGAAAACACCTTACAAGCCAATTGCAAATAAATTAGCAAATAAAAATTTCATTAGAAGTGCTTGCTCTGTGGGAAAATACCCAAGAGAATTTTTTTTTTTTTTTAAGATTTTATTGGGGGAATTGGGGGAGGGAAACAGCGTTGGGGAATTGGGGAAGGGGAACAGACAAGTTGCTGTCCTTTTGTTCTTCAGTCTAATTGTGGAGGACATTGCTTCGCTGGCCCATGTTGGTATCATCATTGCGCTCTCCCTGGGTGAGGCAGATCAGTTGCCAGCCATTGGATGGCTGCTCACGGCGGCTCACAGCAGCTCACCCTGGCTGCGGGCCACTCACTGTAGCCTATGGCAGCCCACTGCAGCAGGGGCTGTAGCCTATGCCGTCGCTGGTGAGTCACAGCAGCCCAGCTCCAGGTCGAGCTGTTGTTCACCATCTTAGCTGTAGAGGGCGCAGCATCACTGGCTCTCAAGTGGGATCCGAACCAGGGTCCAGCTGTTCAGAGCTGGCATCCCAAGCCAGCTCTTTTTTTTTTTTTTTTTTTTTTTTTTTTTTTTGAGGGCAGTGTCACTGGCCCTCATATGTGGGACCGAACCGGGGCCGCTGGCTTCCTAGGCCAGCGCCAAGCCAGCTCTTAACCAATGCGCTACTCGGCCGGCCCAGAATAATTTTTTTTAATGCAAAGATACCTACACATCAAGTTAACTTTCACTTTGAATTACCATAAGTCTTGTCATCATTCTTACACTTTTCTAATCTGTGAAATACATTGTTAACACTCTAAAATCCGTAATTTTATTTTTCCACCCTACCAATATCCCCTACCAAAGAAGAAACTGTAAGCTGAGACTCTCATATAAATTTTATGGAAAGGGACTACTCCATCCATACAAGCAGATCAAACCACAGTTTTGATCCCTAGTCCTGAAATTACGTACTACTCGTGATGTTTTGTTTTCATAGGTTACCAATCTGCTTCCAAGCAAAGTTCATCCTGTTCAGCAATTCTAGAATAGTGGTTGATTATTAATGTGCTAGAAAGATAACCCAGATTATCAGAGGCCTCTAAGCTATGGCAAACAGGCAATTTTAGTATTAGCTAACTAATTTATATGAGGCATGGGTTGCATTCCGTTTCAGCTGTTCCTGGTCATCCAATACAACTTTATACACAAAGATGGTCATTCACTTAAGAGTAACAAGGTGCTTAGAGCCTTATTTTAACGGGGTAATTCAATTTCAACTTTTCTCAAGTCTTTACCGCATATAACTGAAAATTTCCTCATTAAAACATCTCATGAATCCACTTTTATCCTGAGAAAATATTTTCCAGCAGATAATTTACAAGCATCTATGATGGATGGTTTTAATGTTATATCCTGGGAGTTTTAACGCTGATGGTATGCGCTTACCTACCTGATCTGCATGCTGAAAACACAAAGAAAAGATAGTTAAGAGGTATGGGAAAGATTGCACTCTTGTTTTTTCATATGTAAGAGTACAAACTCCCTTGTTATAGGCATAGATTCTAAACAAATAATCATGTTACTAGGTTAAAAACAAAGGACTTGGGCCTGACATGAAAGAACAATAAAAAGGCCAATAAAATCCAACACAAAACAAACTTACAAAACTCTCTCTTCATCACCAGTGTGCAGTCAATATCAAAATAATATTGAGGGCAAATAATATAGTCTAACTGCAAATTCAAACTGCAGGCCCAATTACGACCCATCTCTGAATAAGACATTCTATCTCTCACCATCTAGATGGGAGACTGTAGCAAAGGACTCAAAGCACAGCCAGAATGGGATTCTTAAAATATAACTATACAGACGTTGACAATCCTAGAAGAAAACACTGAAATCAACCATGAAAGCTTTCAGTAGCTTAAATGCATAATTTTGCTAATCTCTCTAAACCACAATGAGTTACAATGTGAGGAAAATAAACACAGATTTAGAAAATTTCATCCTTTAAAAAAACAATTGTTGTTTCATCAATATATATTTTTTGGAGCTTTGAAAAATGCTATCACCATTAACTCAAGATAAGTAGATGACTAACATCTCTTCCACTCTCAGGCCTTAAACGTGAGTATTCAGTAACTTTTTAAACCAACTCAGAGGTCAGGTATGTACCCACACAACCTGACCATGTAATTACCTTCATGTCATAGCCATATGTGTCCCGAATGTCTTCGTCAGAATCTGTTTCTTCATCATCATAATCCATTGTTTGTCGAGGGGAAGAAGATACACTGCTCACCACCCGGTTAAAAGCAGACTGCTGGAAACTCGGTAAATGTCCCTAAACAACAAACAATTCCAACATGAACAGTGAGACATACTCAATAAACATGAGTGATATGTGATTACTACTACCAAAACGTAATGAACTCGCAAAGTGTCTAACACAGTTCACCTGGGCCGGCCGAGTGGCTCAGTTGGTTAAGAGCTCGCTCAAGAGTGCGAGCTGAGCTCTGAGCAACAGCTGTTCGAGGCCAGCCCGAGCTGAGTTGCCGTTGAGCTGCCAACAGGTGGCAGGATGGCTCAGCTAAAAAAAATAAACAAAACAAACAAACAAACAAACAAAAATAACACAGTTCACCAGGTAGTACAAGTCAAATTATCTGATTATGATGCCAAGATCTACCTGAATGATATTTCCAGGTAATATTTCACTAAAATGTCCTAGATATATATCCAAAGAAAATCCTATGGGTATATATAGAAAGATGATGTTGTGGATAATATAGTTGCTGGCAACTTATCGTTGTTTTCCTAATCAAATGGCAAGATAGCTTTGATTTACCATTTACACATTATTATCCCATGTAATAGAAAAACAAAGAAAACCCTACACTTGCCTGTAAGTCTGGATTGGCAGCTGCTTTTTGGAGTTCTGCACTGATGATCTTTTCAGTTTTTTCTCGAGCTGCCTGCTCCACCATACGCTGGCTCAACACAGACAGCTTGGCCAGGGCAGAGGACAGTTCATCTGTGGCGAGGGCCTGCCGTGCTCTATCTTGCCAACTCATAGCGCGTTCTGTTAAGCACTGCAGGGCCTCTCCTTCGGGCAACCGTACAGGCAGCTTTTGAAGGGATACCAGGAGTGACAGAATAGTCTCCAGCCTTGGCCTTCGAGAACGCATACAAAGAGGGCAAAGGAATTTTACTTCTTTAGCCTGCCAGCTAGACCCCTTTTTCTGGGAATTTGATTTAGGCAGGGGAACACAGCTATTATGGAACCAGTCTTTGCAGAGCTCACACTGTAGCATAAACCCACTGGCTGTCTTGCGGCAAACGCAGAATTTGACTTCTTCTATGCGGTCCACCATTGTCATCTTGGCTAGATTGGCTGCTCTGAGGGAATGCATGGCTTCAATCTCTTTTTGCTCCCGTTCTTTGAAAACTGCCACCTGTACACAACAAATATTTAATTAAAAAGAGTCACTGCAAAATACTCCAAAACTACCAAATCCTCAAGGCTGAGGGATCATCTCCATGGTGACAAAGCATTGTCCTTTAAACAATAATCAGTTGTCAATCATTTGATAAATTTGGGGCAGCCTGACAGTTTCCATGCAAACATTCCTCATCTGTGAAATAGGCGAGGTGCTACCATATTTGACAATTGACATCAGCAGAGTATTCTGAATTTTTCTGTAGGGTATAGTAGAAAGTGGTATGCCTTGAAGTCAAACAACCTGGGTATGAAGCCTGGCTCTTGTACTTAAGAGACTGTTGATCTGGGGCACAAGTTTTTTGAAAAATGAGGATACCACCAACCTCATTTTGTTATTTAAAGATTAAATAAGATAACATATCAAAATGTCTAACTTGGTGTCTGGTACAAGGTGAACAATAAATACTAGTTCTCCATCCCCCTGAAATTCACTCCCTAGGGGCAAGTTCTATATAAATAAATTTTAGTTCGTTTTAGAAGGCCTCTCCAACTTGTGTAGAAGTAGAATAATCAATTATAACAAGATTTTGTGTAACTCATTTCAAAAAAGCAAACAAAATTTAATAAAATGTAAACTCTCATAGCTTCGACACAATTTTGAAATAGTTTCCCATCCTACTTGTCTGATAAGACTGGCCTATTAGGCAGTAACAGCCATATCAAGTTACTTAATGTATGCAATTCCCTACTATTACACATTGCCCAAACTCATTTTTATTTTCTCTCTAGTTCCTCAGGTTACTAGTAATCTTATCGTATTTCTCCTACTCCCCAAAAAACCCCTGTAATTCTAATAATTAGCTACAGATATTTTATTGAGCACTCACAATACTGTTGAATGCTAGGAGAAGGGAGATATTTTAAACAGCAACTGATACAATTCCTTTGAAAAGCACAGTAGTATTAAGCATCATAAAATGTTATTAAATTCTAACCCAGTAATCCCATTCCTAAAAGTCAAGTGTAGGGAAATAATTTGAAAAAAAGAAAGGGTATATACAAAGAAATTCACTTCTTGGGATCCATAATAATGAACACTTAGAAACAATCAAATGTTCAATATCAGAAAAGTGTTCAGCAAATTACAGACAATTGGATAGAATATTAGACAACTATTAAAACAGCACCACTTTCTGAGGGGTATAAATGTCTAACTATTATGTTGCTTTGTACACCTGAAACTAATTTAAAAAGAAATGCAAAAAAAGAAAACAACAATAAAGAACAGAGATATGGAAAAGACAATTTTAAGGAGACAGCAGACTAGTAACTTTTTATATACTTTGATTATAAATATTAAAAAATATGTGCAATATACAGAGGGTGCCAAAAAAATGTATACACATTTTAAGAAAGGAAAACTTTATTAAAATTGTATTACTCAATATATACCAATAACAAAAGATGAATACAAGTCAAATTTGACTTTTACAGTTACAAGAGGTGCTCAAAGTGGTTACCATCAGTGTCCAGACACTTGTGATTACAGCGAACTACTGCTTGAGCAACATTGATGGAAGTGTCCACTTGTATACATTTTTTTGGCACCCCGGCATATAACCATAAAGCCAAAGATAAAATACAGAAAAATAAAAACAGTTAAGAACATAAAAACAGTGAATCTGCTAATGTCTTCACAGAATTTTGTATTCGCCATGCAAACGCAAGATGTATTACATAATTTCTTACCACCATGGCTGTATCTCTGGTTTCCTCCAATCCTTCCTCTAGGTCACTCAGAGGCTCAAGATCCAGATCCTTTTCTTTTTCTTTTTCTATTAGTTCTTTTACTTTTTTCCTTCTGTTTTTGCCACTTCCATATATGCCAATGTCAGTCCGGGGACTTAGCACCTACAAAAATAAAACCAAATATTGAGCTCTAGTTTTTTAAAAAAAATTTTAGGAGCTGGCCAACTGGCACATTGGTTAAGAGCTGGCTTGGGATGCCAGCTCTGAGCAGCAGAGCCCAGGTTTGGATCCCACATATGAGGGCCAATGACACTGCCCTCTACAGCTAAGATGGTGAACAACAGCTCTACCTGGAGCTGGGCTGCTCTGAGTTCCCGGGGACGGTGTAGGCTGCGGGCCCTAGTGCAGTGGGCTGCCACAGGCTACAGTGAGTGGCCGGCAGCCAGCGTGAGCGGCCGGCAGCCAGTGTGAGCTGCCAATAGCCGCTGTGAATAGCCATCCAGAGGCCGGCAACCGATCTGCCTCTTCTGGGAAGAGTGCAATGACAATACCAACATGGGGCAGTGAAGTAATGTCCTCCATAACTAGACTGAAGAACAGAAGGACAGTAATTTGTCTGTCCCCCTTCCCCGATTCCTCAACACTGTTCCCCTCCCCCAATTCCGCAATAAAATCTTTAAAACAAAAAAACAAAACAAAAAAACAAATTTTTAACTGCAAATAATAAAAGGAGCCATTTATTGGCCACTCACCCAGTCCGAGGTACTCTCGTAAGGACTTGATACACATTATCTAACTCAATCCTCACAACCACCCTTGGAAGTAGGCAGTATTATTTATATTTTACAAACAAGTGAAACTGAGGCTCGGAAAGGAAACAACTTGCCCAAGGACACAGGGTTAGTAATTAGGGAGGCAGTCCTCAAAACATGAAACCATCTTATTCCAAAGCCTATGCTCTTAATAACTATGTCTAAATGCTCAAGATGAACAGGGTAATGAGTACTTAAATTTGTGCTTCTCAGAAATAAGATCTTACAGTGACAGAGTCCATTAACAACAGAGGTAAGATCCAGGCTGATTGCTTTTTCTGGACACAGCACAGGATGAACCGGAAATAAGTCTGCCTAAGGCTCTAATTTCTAATCAACATTTGATACTACCGAATAAGAATCGCTTGTATAACCATGACCAGGTAAAGTGAAAACAAACCCTGTCAATAATATTACTACCTATAGGTGTTAAATTATCAGCTTCTGATGAGGGTGTTGAAGAATATTTACATAAACTGCTCTCTACCTGCAACAATGTATGGCTAGAATTCTTCTTAAGAAAGGTCCGCCCAGTCCGTTCTCTCCAGGCCCGAGCCGCTGCTACCTGGGATTCTACTTGGGGCAATGCATCAAGACGCACAGGGATAGGGCGCCCTTTGGCAGATAAGCTCTCCAGTTGCTCCAAGTAAGCATAATTGCTGCCACTCTGAAAAACAAAAGTACATTCTCACACAATTTGCATTCTTATGGAATCTGGCAATATATTGTCAGGAGGTCTTATAAAGAGTTTAGAGTGGTTTCTTTAATATTACTAGTTAAACCTAATTGTATCTCTTGAATTAATAGAGCTGCCAATGTCCTTTTAAAAAAAGTCTGTGTAAATACAATATACAGATGATATATTATAGACTTGTACACTTGAAACTTATGTTATTAACCAATATCACCAATAAATTTAATTTTTAAGAAAGTTTATATAAATTCACATTGTCAAAGACTTTAATCTTTTTATTTATTTATTTATTTATTTATTTATTTATTTATTTATTTATTTATTTTTGAGGGCAGTGTCACTGGCCTTCATATATGGGACCCGAACTGGGTCCACTGGCTTACCAAGCCAGCGCTTAACCACCGCGCCACTCGGCCATCCCCTCTTTTTCTTTTTTTTTTTTTTTAAAAGATTTGATTGGGGAACTGGGAGAGGGGAACAGTGTTAGGGAATTGGGGAGGGGACCAGCTAAGTTGTTGTTCTTCAATCTTCGTTGTGGACGGGGCCAGTCAGTGTCTGGCCTTCCGTCGGCAGCTCGTGGCCTCTAAACTCAAGGTGCTGTGTTCAATCTTAATTGCGGGTGGGCATAGCCACCATCCCATGTGGGAGTTGAACCAGTAGCCTTGTTGTTAAGAGCGCATGCTCTATCCACTGAGCCATCCAGACGGCAGTTCAGCTCAAGGTGCCGAGTTCAGTCTTAGTTCAGATGGGCACCAATGAACAGGCAATCTTGCTGTTACACCAGCTGAGCCATCCTGCCACCTGTTGGCAGCTCAGCTAGGGCACAGAGTTCACTGGCCCATGTGGGAATCAAACCGGCGGCCCTGTTGCTCAGAGCATGCACTGTAAGCCAACTCTTTTTTTTTTTTTTTTTTTTTTTTTAGGGCAGTGTCACTGGCCCTCATATGTGGGACCCGAACCGGGGCAGCTGGCTTCCCAGGCCAGCGCTTAACCACTGCGCCACTCGGCCGGCCCTCTAAGCCAACTCTTAACTAACTGAGCCACAGTCAGCCCAAAAGATTTTAATTTTATTAATTAATGAAGAGACCACTAAAATGTAAAAAGTAGTTCAAAGGACAATCTAAAGAATAGATATATACATATGCAATAGGAATAAGGGCAGGAATTTGCTAACAGATGGGAACAGATGTTTAATATCATACAGGACAATGGAATTATCTTTTCTACAGTATGGAATTCAACTATTCCATATCCAAAGACAAACTTAATTGCCTTTCTATGGACATAATTCATTTGTATTACTATCATTTTTTAAATAACTGACAGTTATAAAATAGCTTTATCAAAGAAAATCTAACACACACACTTCTAGAATCAGATAATCGTGGAGTGTCACTAAACTACATCCAGTATTCCACTGAAAGGACATCTAGTAATCTCTTTGCCTGTTTCAAAGTCTTTCATGATTTTTCCAACAACTACAAAGCAGTATTTTAGTTCTGATAACAACGTCCATTTTATGTTATACAAACACAGATGATAATGAATATTTTCTTTCTAAGTCACAATGTTTCAGTATGTCCATGTAATGAAGTCATTATTGTTTTTAGAACTCACATACTGCTTTAAATTTACTAAATAACTGGATCATTTTAGGAGGTGAGAGGGTTAACAAGTAATCCATTCCAGGGTCTTGGCAAGAACACTGAAGTGGATGGGCAGCCTGTAGACAATAATTCAGAGTAATATCTTAGATTGAATCAATCTCCTAGCAGACAAAACACGAAGTATTCCTCTAGGAAACTATAAATTCCCATAACATTCATTGTTACTCAGAGGCTATGAAGGAAAGGCACAGTATTATGTGCTACAATAAATACTGGCATTCTATTAAAAGGTTATTTCCCATGTATTAACTGACTCATCTGGCTACAAATTCATTTTTAAAGTTACACTGAAACATATGGAAAAATAAACAGGCAAGATACTTTTTAAAATAGTAGTAGAAAGGTTTTAGCCTTAAGGTATTATAATGGTATAATTAAATCACCACGGTGTTAGAATAAGAACAGACAGCTAATTGAAGGAAAAAAGAAAGCTCAGGTAAAGATAGGGTTAAGAAAAACCCATTTATTACTACTCCCTCTCGTGCCCGACTACAGCTATTTAACTACAGAACACCTGCCTAAGCCTAGACAGAGCCTGCTCCTAAGCTATCCTAAAGAGTTTGCCTGTGAACAGAAACTGCCCACTTACTCAGAGTCTACAAATCAAACCCTCCCAAGAAGGGTTCGGTGGACAAAAAGTCCTTCAAAATTACAGAGGAAACACAGGACAGCTACCTATATTTGCTGACTTAGTCCTGCAGTCATAAACAAACAGCCAACTAAGGATTATCAGACATTTTGAGGACAACCAACTGCCTGAAATAGGTCAAAGATGAAACAGAGGAGCTGTCCTGATGAAAACAGAAATAATTTAAAAAAATAGCACAGAGAGAGTGGCAGCTAAGCAGGTTCCAGGAAAAGTCAATTGAAAAGAAAGTAAAAAGGAAGTCATTAGAACTTGACACCTAGAATATGTTCCTTCTTGGTGCAGCAGTTCAGTAGAAGCGAGTCGGTTTCCTTTTTCTTTGAGTATAGCTCTATAATAAAGAGCATTTATATATTGAATACTGTAAATGCTGCTTACTGGCTTTTATAATTCAGAAGAAATATTATATATTCAAGCATACTTTCATTTCTATCTAGCACTTTCTTCATTCTGTTTTGAATTACAAATATACATGTCTCTCCAACAAAGAGAACAGCTATTTTGAGAGCCAGAGTCCTATCTTTACACCCTTGCCTTACATTTTTGCTTCCAAACAACTAGAATATACCATGAATATTGTGGGATGCAGTAAATGTTAACTTCATTTTCTTTTTCTGCCTCATATTTAAAAAGTTATTTGTGCATATGGCAAAAGATTCAAAGAATACAGCAAGGTATAAACTCCCTACTGCTCAGAGTTAAATAAATAGCTAATCTGTCACCTTTTACAGCAGGGAATCAAGAGAAACAAGTAATGCTTAAATAGGTAATAAATAATTTGAATTATAAAATTAGATGGAAGAACAAGTGAATTTTAAGTAGTGCAATTATTTTACGATGGTTATTCTATTCTAAAAAAGTAAAGGCATGGGCCGGCCTAGTGGCGCGGTGGTTAAGTGCTGGCTTGGGAAGCCGGCAGCCCCGGTTTAGGTCCCACATATGAGGGCCAGTGACACTGCTCTCAAAAAAAAAAGTAAAGGCTTAAAAAGTTCACCTATGAAACAGCATAATCTAAATGGTAGGATAATTCTAAACGCTCCTTACCTGAATAGCTTCCACTTTAGCTGTCCATTCTCGAGCCTTCTGTAAGGCTTCTTTCAGGGACAGCACATTGGGTAGAAAGGCTGGAATGTTCTTAGCTTCGTTCACGATGCTTTCTAAACTAGCCACGCTGTGCCGTGGTCTAAAACAATACAAAAACAGGGCTGATGCATGAGGAAAAGTCAAACTGCTACCAACATTTACATAACATTTTAGAATGTGTAGAGAACTTTCATACGTATGATTTCATTTCATTCTTTTCACAATTATATAAGGAAGGCAAAGTAACTATTATCTTTATTTCCATGTTACATATAACTTTAACTTAAAGGTGATAAATCATTTCCCCCATAGTAATTTAATGTAGTAAATGGCACAGCTAAAATACTGATGTCTCAGATCCCATGCTCTTCACTATACTAAATTAGTTCTCCACAGTATCTGAAATTGTTAGAGATACACATTAGATAGCAATGTAGAAAGCAATAGTCTAGAAATTAATACTGACCATGTACATTTAATTCAACTACATTCATTAACACCTAGTTACACAAAAATGAATAAAATATAGACCCTTAGCCTCAACTAATCAGAATACAAGATAAGAACTGTACTGGGCACTAAGAAGAAATTACTATAGGCTCACTATTATTAGAGATAGTGATTAATTCTGCCTAGGAAGATAAAGAAGGACTTTGAGCTATGCCCGTAAGAAATATGATTTTTGAGAGAAGGGTGATTGTCACTTTGTGAGGAGTGAAAAGTGTAACTATTGCATTGTTTTGTACACCTGAAACTAAATTAAAAACAAAACAAAACAAGAAATATGCTTTTGTCAAGCGAAAGGTTAAAGGAAAAAAATACAGGAATATAATGAACAAAGACAAAGAGAAACATGAGTTGGTACTAGTTGAAGATGAAGGATGGTGTGAAGATTCAGGGGGAAGGTAGGAGTTAAGAGTAAGAGCAAGAAATAGGGGGACTTGAAAGACACAAACCGTTAAGAGGTCTTGTCTTGAGAGCCATGAATTTCACTACATAAGCAATGGGAGGTTACAGAGGATAGAAAAAGTTTTGTTATCACCCATGAATCATACTATGTGCCAGGCAGTGTGCTAGGCCCTGGAGATTATTAATGCACACAAGTGACAGAGTCCTTGCCTCATGAAACTTTTTAATCTTGTGGAGGAGGGGATTATTAATAAGGAGTTATGAAGCACTGTAAGTGCAATGATAGAGGGAAGTAAAGATGCTATCAGGATATATACTAGGAGGGTCTGACTGACTTGGCAGGTGAAGGAAGGAAGGATTCCCAGAAGTGGAAGGGATCTCTAAGCTTTTTTACTTTTTTTGAATCAGTCAGTTAGGAAAGCTTGGGACCAGGGGACGGGACGGGATGGTAGAGGTGCACCAGAGGAGATGAGCAGAGAGAAGACTGTTAATAGGAGGGCAAAGGGTACAAAGGTCCAGAGACAAGAAAGAACATGGCATATCTGAGGAACAGGTGTGTGTGTGGGGGGGATCACTATGTTTGGAACATAGAATGCAAGAGGAGGAATGGCAAGGGACGATGCTAGATATTTACACAAGGGGCTAGATTACAGCTGGGCTTATAAATTAGCTTAAGGAATTTGAATTTCATCCCAAAGGGAATGGGAAACAATGAAGGGCTTTAAGCAAGGGAGTCAGATAGTCACACCTGTATTTTAGGAAAATACTAGTTGCACTGTGAACAATGGATTATGACCCAGGCCAGCTAAGATAGCAGCCCAGACAAAAAGAATGAAAGTGAGAAACATCGAGGAAACAGAATCAGCATGACTTGGCAGTTAACTGAGTTTGAGGGTAAAGAAATGGAAGGCAGGGGTCAAAGTTAATTTCCAAAGTACTGGCTTGTTCAAATGAATGAAAGATGGTATAATTCAAAGAAAAAAGGAACAAAGGGAGAGATTATGGGAAAGAGTTAATGGCTCCAATTTTGGATATAGGAATTTGGGGTACTGATGGGATATCTAATGGAATTATCTAACAGGCAGATGGTATCTATGAAAAAAAAAAAATCTATGTTACAGATGAGAATTTGGAGTTATTCAGTATAAAGATGGTAAATGGAGCCAAGAAGTCAGATGAAATTTCCAGGGAGATGTACAAAATGAAAAAAAAAAAAGCGGTTTAGGCCAGAAACTTGAGGAAAGACATTATTTAAGAGTCAGAGAGAGAAGATCAAAGGCAAAGGAGAATATCAAGAAAAGAATGGTCAGCATTTAACCAACACTAAGAGATGAAGAATATTAAGGATGTGGTTCAGAAAGGTAATTTTGACAGGAGTTTGAAAATGGGAAGACTCTACATCCCACTATTCCTACCAATGCCATCACCCTCTACTTCTTTACCCATTTTATTTTCTTCATGACACTAAATATTTGAAATTTATTCATTCCTTCACTTATGTAACTGTCTCTACCCACTAGAATGTTGGCTCTAATATTTTAAAGCAGGGACCCTGTGTGTCTTTTCCTCTACCGTCTCTAAAGCACTTGGAATTAATTAATGCCTGGCAAGTGGTAGGTACTCTGTAAATACTTACTGAATTGTGAAGGTCAAGGAAAAAGATGAGTACTACAACCAGGTCAGTGACAATGGAATTGAAGAAGATAGATATGAAAGACATTTTGGAGGCAAAATCATCCAAACTTGGTGACTAATTAAATGTAGGAAAATGGAAAAATGAAAGTTTTCATTTCAAATATTACTACCAAAAAGTTTCATTCAGTAGACTATGATCAGTTGCATCAAATACACCAAATCATAGTTTTGCATTCCAGAATTAGTTTTTCCCATTTAATATGCTCCCACCTCCTGGAATTAATTGTCATGAATCTGAAGTCACAGAGTAATCTGAATGTTTTGGATAGGAAGCTATGAATAAATATAGTATGCATTCTCCACAGCATCTAGAAAACAATACCCAGTAGACATGGAGCCTTTTCTTGGCTGAGCAGAACTACGCTGATTAAATCATCTAAGAATATTTCCCCCTCCCACCAAATCCATTCAAAATTAAGTTAAGTACATGGAGACTCTGGAATAAAATGGAAAGGGCTTTACATTTGAGCTGTATTATTTAATAACTATATGATCTCTCTAAGCATCTCAGTTTTCTCATCCTCCCAATAGAAATTACATAAATATTAATCTTAGCTGCTGAAAATATTACAGTCAAATTAGTTGATATACATACAGTCAAATATGATGAATGCTTTACTTACAACTCAGAAATCCAATGGGGTGCTAATGCTAAGGCAACTGCTTAACATGCCTAAGTTTGTCTCGCATTACTTTCTTGCATGAATCCTGAGCTCCCATACAGCCCGTTTAATTTGTCACATAAATACACCCTATGTATTCCTTAAACTGAGCTTATGACATTTCTCTTACCTCCCCTTCCACTTCTATCCTACTCATTCTTCAAGGCTCTACCTAAGTTCTTACTTTTCTCCCAAGCTTCTTTTTTGACCACCCAAGCTAATAATCTCTCCTCTTCTGACTTCCTAGAGCACTTTTCTGTACCTCTCAGTTAATAACACACTACAATGAGCTTTATATTTCTTAGTTCCTAGCAATAATATCAGTAATGGAAGACTCGTTAAACAAAATACTACCTGGTATCACTTAAAGTACCTAACAAAGTTCTCTGCATATAGTATGCACATAAGATTTGAAACTGTCTATATGCAGACTCATTTGATAACTTAGTGATTGCTCAGGGAAGGCACAAAACATTTAATTAAATACTTAATGAAACACCCTTCTGTTCCTCCTCCCCTCTACTCTCTGCCTTAGTTATTAAAGAGGCAACAGTCACCAATATATGTGTTCACCTTGCCTGGAGGCAGACCTTCGCCTTTTCCTCCCATCGCTCGGAGACTGTAAGGAGCTCCTGCAGTTCAGCCATGGCCTTCTCCACAGCATGGTGGGGTGCCAACCCCACCCCAGAGTCTATCAATTTCTTCATGACATCCAAAGTGACTTGTTGTGGATCTGACAGAGTCAATCTTACTTCATCCAACCATCGAGCCTGTTGTAGCTCTTGCTTTAGTCGGGCTAATTCAGGTAACTCCACGTAGAGACTAGAGCCCATGTCTATCAACAGCTGGAGTTTGGAAGAATCTGGGGTTTCATCCATCATGGCCTCTTGTGCACGTTCGTGAAACTCTTCCACATCATCAAGCAGATTCTGAAAAGGTTAAAAGAATAAAAATAAAAAGTAAATTTAATTGGTGAGCTTGGAAATGCTAATAAAAAATGTACATTTTTATTAAAAAAAAAGCACATTTAAAAGACACAAAATGAGTATGTAATAGATATATTTGATAGGTAACAGACACAGTTTTGACAGGAAAACTATCCAATTCTAGACCATCTAATAATCTCACCATCATAGTACCAAATAGATACGATAGTTAAGGCTATAAATATGCTTCTCTGTAATGACTTACAGCCCTACTCTTAAAATATGATTAATAAAAAAATATTTAATGACTGCTGACTTAGAAGCAGGCAGGTACTGGTCTAGGGACACAGTATCAAACAAAACATACAAAGTCCTTGTCTTCAAAGAACATATATTTCAATGTAAGGGGCCACTGAAGACATGAATAAAATGTTAGTTTAAGTGCTATGAAAATGAAATAGGACAACATAATAGAGAATGACTGGAAGGGGGGCATATTACTTTGCAATGGTTGTCTGGAAGACAGATGAACCAAAACAAAAATGAGGAGATATGAAAAGCTGCGAAAAGAGCAATTCAGACAGGGTAAATAATAACTGCAAAAGCTTTTAAATAGAAATGAGCTTGGTGTCTTGCTCCAAAGTGGATGATGGGGGAGCAAAGTGGACAAGGCATAAACGTAGTTGAAGAATAAACAGAGATCAGATTACATAGTGTTGGTAGATTCTAAGTTTGGATTTCATTCTAATGACTTTGGGGAACCACTGGGGGATTTTTAACCATGAAGAAGTGACATGATTTGATTTATATTTCACATGATCACTCTGGCTACTAAATGAAAATAAATTGTCAGGGACAAGAACAGAAGGGAGACCAGTTATGAGGCTGTGGTGTAGAATAGTTTAAGCAATGGAGTTGATGATAAATGATTTACTTTGGGAAACATTTTAGAGATAATAGCAGCACTTGTTTCTAGACATTGGGTATAGGGTATAACGGAAATAAAGAAATTAAGGATTTTGATTCATTAAAAGGCTTTTAAGATGCCTTAGTCTGCCAAAGAGAAACATATACAACTAGATGTCCAAGTCTGTAGAAAAGAAGGTAGGTAATTAGAGGTGGAGATTTAGGACTCAACAGGATAAAGGTAATATTTAATGTGACTACACAAATAAAAGTATCAGGGCCAAGAGTAAAACAGGGGTTGAAGCTCCATCCAAGGAGAAAACAATCAGCAAAGAGTAAAGATAAGGAATTGTATAAGAAAACCAGAGAGTGTGGTGTCATAGATGTTTACAGGAGAAAAATCTCTCAAGAAGGAAAGTATTGTCAACTATCAAAATGCTCTTATGACACAGAATTAGACAAACACACAAGTTGATAGCCTTGATAAAAACCATTTTAGATGCCCTACCCACCACAAAATCACAAAACACACCACAAACTACCAAAAGATTACTAACTGTGCAGATTAATATATTTGATATATACTTTTGGAATTTTACTTATTCATTAAACCATTAGGGCCCTGCCAGTGAAGCGACGTCCTCCACAACTAGAATAAAGAACCAAAAGACAGCAACTTGTCTGTTCCCCTTACCCGGTTCCCCAACATTGTTCCCTCCCCCAATTCCCCCATAAAATCTTTAAAAAACAAAACAACAAAAACAAAAAAACCATTAAGGCCCTGGTAATTTCAGAGCTCTACCTTTTTAAAAGCTCATTTAGTAAAAACTCATTGATAAATTCAGATTCTTTTAACTAATTTCGTATTTTCAGTTACATCTAAGTTAAATGGGGTTTCTGATCTAAAATTAATATAGAAAAGAAAATTCTAAACTAGTCTTAACTCCAGAATTTTAAAGAGGGGATTACAGGTTAAGAATGAAATCAAGAGACTCTTACTGCCTACTAAAAAAAAATCTTAAATAGCAGCACTTATATGAGAAAAGAAACAAACAGAACTAGTCTAGATGCTCTATTCTGTTGACCCAAACCGTAGCCCATACTACAAAGGATGTTACCCAAGAAAAGAATGTAATACTCCACCTTTACTTGTCGAGCTTGGCTGATGACACATGGAAGACTAAAAAGTTGTTGAACAAAGGCCTTCAATTCTTCCACTGTCAGTTTGGTCCGAGTCCTCCCACTATCAGGGCTCTGCCTGATGTAAAATAATATTGAGACACAAGATAAGAAAAATTCACGATCATTCTAATACTAAAGGGGCTTCTAAGAATACCAGTGTTTGAGGGACTCCCCCTGCAACAGTGATCACTTCCAAATTTGGTTTTTAGCTCTTTAGTTAATGATTCATCTCTCCAAGTTACAGTTCTTCCAATCTTACAAGAATTAAATATTTCCAACATTCAATAAATTCTTCATAGTAAAATACTAAGTTCACTGAACAACAGAATCCTCTATCTCAAGAAGCTTAAGATGAGGAACAAGAGCACTTAACCTGGGTTAGGAGACAATAAATCCTATCTGAAAGTGATTCAAAATTTTGTTTGTATGTGCATTTATCTAAAAAAGGGTCCCTGAGCTTTCACTAGATTTCTAAGGGGGTCAGTGACCCAATGACTGGTGAAGATTTGCTTTCAATGTTGCTAAGAAAGGTTTTCTGATAAAACAGTAGATAAAAAATGCACAAAGTAATTTAAAACCTATAGAACAAGCCATTGAGATACAAGGAATGCATATGAAACAATACCACAGAAAATACCACATAGGAATTCCATTAAATCAAGGACCCATTGTTCTCTACTCCTTAGTAACAGCTTCCTCTGCATCCGAGGTTACTCTTTGCTACAACCTGCCCTCAACCTATAATGTTATATATTTATTCACAAATATTTACTGCACACCTACTATGTGCCAGGCATTGTACTAAGAATAAGGAATATAGCAATGAAAAAAGAGGATAAAAATTCATAGCATTCTTGTCTATCAAACATTCTAGTAGGGTTAGAAAGAAAGGAGGAGACAAACAATAAATAAGTAAATTAGTATATCAGAAGGTGACAGAGCTAGCAGAAAAACAAGGCAGAAAAGAAAAATAAGAAGGTTGCAACTTTATAAAGGGTTGTCAGAGAATGACTCTAAAAGAATGTGAAATCTGAAAATGACTTGAAAGAAGTGAGGGAACAAGCCACCTGGCTATCAGGGGAAGAGAATTTCAACCAGAGAAAAGAGCAAGTGTGAAGGCCCTGAGTAGGAATGCTGGTGCACATGAACAGTATGGGGAAGAGGACTGCAGTGGGGCGAGAAAGAAGGGGTGCAGGAGATAAAATTAAGGCATTACTGGAGGAGGGATGGATATGGCCACAAGAGGTCAAAGATAATGAAGGGCTTCATAGGCCAGTTAAAACTTTGGCTTTTCCTCTGAAAAAAAAAACAAAAAACAGGAAACTATTGAAGAATTAACCTCTTCTTAGTCTTACCTGAGTTTCTGCTTTTTGCTCAGAAGCAGTTGAGCCACAGAAGCACAGGTCTCAGCTTCTTTTACAGCATCCCTGAGTTTTCTAAAGAGATCATTCTCTGGGTATTTCCTATCCTCACCATCTTCCAGCATCACTCGTAATTCAATCAAATCTGTAAAATAAAGAGCCATATACCATGACCACAGATGACTTTAAAAGTTATTTAAAAATCTTCACTAACCTCTCTCAATTGAGTCATCAACCTATTCGAAAAAACACACTGCAGCTGTGAAAATCTCACTACTGCATTAACAGCTTACAACCGGGTGCTTATTCCTCATTCTTATACAGTCTCTCTCAAGTAAGGCAATTTCTCTATCTCAGCAAGTCTTTAATGTTAGTCCATTGGTAACAATGGCTCCCCAAAATATGTTATCTACTGCAAGATAGTTATCTGTACTATTTTATACCAATTTTTTCACTTAAAAAAAGATTCTCAAGGGCCGGCAGAGTGGCTCAGTTGGTTAAGAGCTCGCTCAAGAGTGCGAGCTGAGCTCTGAGCAATGGCGGTTCAATGCCAGCCCGAGCTGAGATGCCGTTGAGCTGCCAACAGGTGGCAGGGTGGCTCAGCTAAAAAAAAAAAAAAAAAAAAGATTCTCAAATAGAAAATTAAGACTATAGTCAACTAATCCACTATCTCAACTCCCAGATGAAACCTAGGATTTTTGCTGAGTGGAGGAAAGCACATAAAACAAGGCCTTTCAAAGTGAAAACCATACCCAGCGTATACAAACAAGAGGAGACTTAACCTTTTTTGTGGTTGAAGTTGGCAGATAATGCTTCTGTCACACGACTGACCCAAGTGTCATAGGACTGTGCCCTGACTTTCACACCATACAGCAGAGAAGGGAGGTCTTCTAATGGGTAACGATATCTAAAAACAAAACAAAAAACCAAAGAACATGGAAATAAATCCTTCAAAAACAGACAACTTGAAAGTCAATTAAATTTTAAGTACAATCAGCTTAAGAAGAGTACAAGCGCCCGAAGAATGGGGTCCTGGTACACATAAAGAGAAAATCAAAGAAGACAGAGTTCCAACACAGGGGGAAACAAGGACATGTGACATCAACTGGTAAAGAACTGATTTTTGTTGCCAAGTTGAGGGCCAACTTTAAAGGCTGGTCCTTGATCAGGGGGGCAGCAGCCCAGAAACAGAGAAGGACTTACAGAGAGCTGCATCAATACTTGGGTTTAAAAGAAGATAATGCAAGTTTCAGGAGAAACTTCCAGGTACCTAAGACATTTCTTCTGCATGGGGCAGGGGCAAAGATCCGCCGGATGGTAGAGACACACAAGACGCTCAGGGTTACAGGAGCATGTGAGAGCAGAGAGAAAGCACGTGGTTCTACACGCTGAGCACTGCCGCTCATCATCAGGGACGAGTTCAAACACTTCCTCTTCCGACATCAGGACACCCTGAAATACAGTGTATGTCATTAGATCAAGTCTTTCCATTCTTTCAGGTATCAAAGAACCCAATTTATTATGTATTTTTTCCTACAGGTAAATCTCTGAGTTAAGATACAAACATGGCAGGTACAATGGCATATCAACAAAATACTTTCTAAAAATAATCATTACCAATTTTTTAAAAATGGGTTAATCATGATTAAACCTTGGCGTCTAAGAATGTACATCTAATAAAATTATTTTAAAAATGCAAGGAAATTATTATTACAAAGGTCAAAATAGCCAGGGACGTTTTAATTGGGAGGTACTTTGGGCATGGCTGACAAAGTTCTGTTTCTTGACCAGAATTGTGATGACAACAAAGTTTATCATATAATAATTCATGAAGCCATATGTCTGTTTTATGTTATTTTCTCTTTAAAATAAGAAAGAAAAAAAATAATTACTCTCTCCAGGGACTATACACTCTTGAACCAGAAACATTAGTAAGCTGCTATCTGAAAATAAGTTATGTACAAACATATACAAGGATAAAGAAGTATAAAATTACTTAAACCATACAGATCAAAATATAATCTACTTCAGCAAAGAATCAAAAAGAAAGTCAATTGGGGCCGGCCGAGTGGAGTGCTGGCTAAGAGCTGGCTTGGGACGCCAGCAGTCCGGGATCGGATCCCACATATGAGGGCTGGTGACACTGCCCTCTACAGCTAAGATGGTGAACAACAGCTCCACCTGGAGCTGGACTGCTGTGAGTCCCCGGGATGGCATAGCTGCAGCCCCTGCTGCAGTGGGCTGCCACAGGCTACAGCGAGCGGCCGGCAGCCAGCGTGAGCAGTCGACAGCCGGTGTGAGCTGCCAAGAGCCGCTGTGAGCAGCCGTCCAGAGGCCGGAGACTGATCTGTCTCGCACGAGAAGAGCGCGATGATGATACCAACATAGGCCAGTGAAACAATGTCCTCCACAACTAGACTGAAGAACAAAAGGACAGCAACTTGTCTGTTCCCCTTCCATGGTTCCCTCCCCCAATTCCCCAATTAAAAAAAAAAAATCTTAAAAAAAAAAAAGTCAATCAAATTCAGTATGCCAGTTTTAAAAAAGAAGAGCATTTGAAGTGGCATTTTACAAAGACTGCCTTTAATATACAAAGGCTCCCTTTACAGCTTCTACTTACTTGAGCAACGTACTTATAAATCTAATCCACTGTGAGAGCAAACTTTTTTCACTTAAGGTGGGAACTTGATAATTTATTCACTGGCAGGCACAATCCAGTTCTTTCAATATATATTGTTTATGATATTAGTTTAATTTAGATGTCTCCTTGTTATACTCTCATATCTTTCCATTTTCTCAAACATTTAATATTTTCTTTAAAAATTATTTTTAATGCAAAAACCGTTCCAAAATGCACTGAAGGTATTTCTTAGATTTTAAGAATTTACACAGCTTTAGACTAGTTAGCAAACAGGGGTACTAATGCATCAGCTAATAGTCCTGACTGCTTCAAGAAATTTTATACCATTTCCAAAGTCTACCCCAAGGACCACTAGTCCTGAAAGATATTCTGCAGAAAAATAAAGAAATACATTCTTTTTGGGGAAATGCTATGTATTATATCACTCCTAACTTAGAGATTAGCAATGAACACCAGCATATTAAAGGATCAGTGTTTTACAGTAAAGAATCCAATTTAGTTTTTTCTTAACCCACCATTTTCCAAACTTGATCAGAGAATAATTTTTCCTTATAATGCCTTCTAACAAATTATATAGCTTATATTACTGAGAATGCACTTTGGAAAATGATAAATTATCAGGAGGGATTGGAGAGCGAAAAGAAGTCAGAGATATAAATTAAAAGGCTATTTGAAATAATCCAGATAAGAAAATTAAGGACTAGAACAGAATGGTAGCAATAAAGGAAAATGGGGGATGGGTGAGTAATGAGAGACATTGCAAAAATAAAAAAACAAGAACTTAAAACCAGATAACAGATGACTATAAAGAAGATGGATGATTTAAGGATCACATGAAGTTTTTTTTAAAGATTTTAAAGATATTATTGGGGAATTGGGGGAGGTGAACAGTGTTGGGGAATCGGGGAAGGGGACCAGCCAAGTTGTTGTTCTTCAATCTTCGTTGTAGAGAGTGCCAGTCAGCAGCTCGTGGCCTCTAAGCTCAAGGTGCTGAGTTCAATCTTAGTTGCAGGTGGGCGTAGCCACCATCCCATGCGGGAATTGAACCCGGCAGCCTTGTTGTTAAGAGCACACGCCCTATTCACTGAGACATCCGGGTTGCAGCTCAGCTCAAGGTGCTGAGTTCAGTCTTAGTTGCGGGTAGGTGTAGCCCATCATGGAAGAGGCAATCTTGTTACACCAGCTGAGCTACGCTGCCACCTGTTGGCACCTCAGCAACAGCTCAGCTCGGGCGCAACGTCACTGGCCCATGTGGGAATCGAACTGGTAACCCTGTTGCTCAGAGCTTGCACTCTTAAGCCAACTCTTTTTTTTTTTTTTTTAAAGATTTTATTGGGGAATTGGCGGAGGGGAACAGCGTTGGGGAATTGGGGAAGGGGAACAGACAAGTTGCTGTCTTTTTGTTCTTCAGTTTAGTTGCGAAGGATGTTGCTTCACTGTTGGTATCGTCATTGCGCTCTTCCCGGATGAGGCAGATCGGTCGCTGGCCTATGGATGTCGCTCACCGCGGCTATTGGCAGCTCACTCTTGGCTGCCAGCCGCTCACGCTGGCTGCGGGCCACTCACTGTAGCCTTTGGCAGTCCACTGCAGCAGGGGCTGCAGCCCACACCATCACCGGGGCTCGCACAGCCCAGCTCCAGGTGGAGCTGTTGTTAGCTGTAGAGGGCAGTGTCACTGGCCCTCATGTGGGATCCGAACCGGGGCCGCTGGCATCCCAAAACCAGCTCTTAACCAATGCGCCACTCAGTCGGCCCTTAAGCCAACTCTTAACCAACAGAGCCACTTGGCCGGCCCCACATAAAGTTTTTACATACTGGTCTTGGCATTTAGGAAATTAGGAAAGCAAAGAAGTTTGTAAAAGGGTTGAGAGAGAAGAGATGATATTCTATTTTAGATGCTGAAACTGAGATGACAAAAATCTAAATAGAAATGTACAGTAATCACATGGAGATGCAGATTATAAATGGGTTACTGGACATATCACCTCTTTCAAAATGACAATAATTCCTGTGTTTGCATCAAACTGGAGGAAACATCAAGAGGTGAGGACTGAAACTACAAGGTAATAGTTGAAAGTCAAAATCCTAAGAATGGCTTGAGAATCCCTTGAAAAATAGCACAAAAGGAAAACAACAAAAGGTCAAAGGCTGAACTCTACAAATACCAGCAGGTGAGGAAGAGGAGGAAAATGATAACTAGAAGTGATTGGCAAATGTTACCAGAGGTTGATGAAACAGTAGAGCAATAGGTAAAGAAAGAAACCAAAGCAGCACTATATAGTGCAGTACAAAGGTCATGTCGAAAGGAGACAAGACAATAACTGGAGTTGCCAATAAAGTTGTCACTAGCAAACGTGGAGAGTTTCAGAATGACAAGTGATGATGAAGGGATAAAGAGGATATGAAGGCATTGTCCATGGAAAAACCCCTCAAGTTTTTCAGGAAGAGAGAAAAATGGAATCTTTTCTCAAGATAGCAAAGACTAGTGTATAATGCAAAGAAAGGGCAGAGATGAGCAACGGGAAATAAGGGCACAGGAAGAAGGTAAGTTTAAAGGGAAAGATTCTATAGAGAAATTTGATCACAGGATGTAAGATGAACAGGATATGAGACCTTTAAATTATTATAGAAAAGGAAAAATAATGCCCTATTAATGACACAAGTTAAATCTAAAATATGACTATACCACAGAAACTTACTACATGAGTACCTACCAATGTATTTAAATTTCAAACTTCAAAATACTACAGGCAAAGGGGAAAAGAATCCCAGTATACACAAATATATAAAATGGATAATCTGAGTTTCAACTTTAGGAAACTTAAAAAAAATAGAGCACAGTGGTTAAGTGCTGGTTTGGGAAGCCAGCGGCCCCGGTTCGGGTCCCACATATGAGGGCCAGTAACACTGCCCTCAAAAAAAAAAAACCAAAAAAAAAACAACCCAGCAAATTAAATTCAAAGTAAGCAGAAGAAAAGAAATAATAAGGATTTAAGAAGCAAAAATCAATGAAACTGAAAATAGGAACTCAACAGAGAAAAGTCAATGAAACCAAAAGCTCTCTTTGAAAACTTTAATAAAATCGACCAGCCTCCAGCGAGGCTAAAAAAAAAAGAAAGAGGACACAAATTATTAAGATCAGAAATGAAAGAGGGGACATCACTACAGATCCCATGGACATTAAAAGAATGAAGGAATTCTATAAACTCTATGCCCACAAATTGTATAACCTAGGTGAAATGGATCAATCCCTTGAAAGACACAAGCTGTCAAAACTCACATAAGAAACAGTCTGAATAGGTGTATACCTATTATACCACATTTTTTTTAGAGTAGTTTAAGGTTCACAGCAAAATGAATGAAGGCACAGAGATTTCCTATATACATATCTTCTGTTCCCACAACACACACACACAGCCTCCTACATTATCAACATTCCCTACCAGGGCAGTACATTTGTTACAAGTGATGAACCATCATTTGACAAATCATAATCACCCAAAGTCCATATTATAGTTCACTCTTGGTGTTTTACATTCTGTAGGTTTGGATGAATATGTAATGACATGTATCCATCATTATGGTATTATACAGAGTATTTTCCCCTCCCTAAAATGCCCCGTGTTCCGCCTACTCGTCCCTTTTTCTCCCACAGCACTCCCACACCCCCAAACCCCTGGCAAACACTGATCTTTTTACTATGTCTATAGTTTTACCTTTTCCAGAATGTCATGTAATTGAAATAGTGCAGTATGTGGCCCTTTTAGATTGCCTTTTTTCACTTAGTAATACACTTTTAAGTTTCCTCCATGTCTTTTCATGGGTTAATAGCTCCTTTCTTTTGGGCACTGAATAATATTCCATTGGATATACCACAGTTATTTAACCATTTACCTACTGACCGACATCTTGGTTGCTTCCAAGTTTTGGTAATTATGAATAAAGCTGCTATAAATATCTGTGTGTAGGTTTTTGTGTGGACATAATTTTTCAACTCTTTTGGATAAATACCGAGGAGTACAGTTGCTGGGTTGTATTCTAAGAGTATGTTCAGTTTTGTAAGAAACTGCTACTCTGTCTTCCAAAGTGGTGGTACCATTATGCATTTCCACCAACAATGAATGACTTTGTTTTTTTAAAATCGGGAAACAGTGTTTTTCCAGGACCCATCAGCTGCAAGTCAATAGTTGTTTCAATCTAGTTGTGGAGGGTGCAACTCAGTAGCCCATGTGGGGATCGAACCAGCAAGCCTGGTGTTATGAGCACTGCACTTTAACCAACTGAGCTAACTGGCTGCCCCTGAATGAGCATTTCTGTTGTTCCACATCCTCACCAGGATTTGATATTCTTCATGTTTTGGATTTGGGCAATTCTAATAGGTATATAGTGGTGATATTTCATTGATGTTTTAACTTGCATTTCCCTGATAACATGATGTGGAGCATCTTTTCATATGCTTATTAGCCATCAGTGTACCTGTGGTATGTCTATTCAATGTAATACTATTTGGCAATAAAGAGGAATACATTATTAATACATGCAACAACATGGATGAATCTTAAAGTAATTATGCTAAGTGAAAGAATCTAGACAAGAAAGTGTAAGTTGTATATAATTCAATGTAGAAAAATGCTTTTTAAAAAAAAGCAAACTGAAGAATGATTAGCGTTTTTCCTGGAAGGGAAGTGAGTGGGGTGGGATGGGACAAGAGGGAAGGATCACAAAGGGGCATAAGAAAACTTTTGGGGGTGGCTGGTTAACTCAGTTGGTTAGAGCATGGTGCTAGTAACACCAAGGTTGCCGGTTCAATTCCCGCTTGGGCCATTATGAGCTGTGCCCTCCTTAATAATAATAATCATAAAATTTCTGAAGGTGATATGTTCGTTATCTTGATTATGACAAAGGTTTCATGGATATTTACATAGTCAAACATCAATTATACACTACAGACATATGCTGTTTATACTATGTCAATTATACCCCCACACAGATGTTTAAAAAGTACAAACAGCATATCTAAGTAGAGAAAGTAGGCTGTACAAGAGCACAAAGGAGCATGGTACAAATCCAGTGGAGCTACGCTAGCAATGTAGGGAGGGTTATTGAGAATGGGCCAAGATGAGGCTGAAGACATAGATTTTTCTCATATTAATTCCCATTTCAATGTGATAAATGTTTAGTGTATTCTAAGCATTCAAAATCCCAACACTTGGTTATTCAGTCCTTCCTACTTATTAAATTTCTCGGGGGGGGGGGGAGACAGATTAATTCACTATGACAGTCTGTAATCATCAGAAATATAACTTTCATTCAATTACAAAGCTCAAGAAAGAAAGGAAGGATTTGAACTTTCCCGTTTAAAGAAATAATACTATAAGTAGAAGGTTTTTAAAAATAAATATATACCTTAGAAATTCTATCTGATAGGATTCCATTTTTTAAAAAGAAATTATATCAAGATTCTTAAAAATTTTTCAACTTGAAGAAACCAAAAGAGCAAGTATAAAAACATGAAACCTTTTCCAAACTAGTGATTTTTGTGTTCAACTTCTAAAGGGATCAAAGATGAAAATGAATTATTTTATAGGTTTAATTTTTTTACATTCCATAAGCAATATCAAATACAGGAAATGTGCTCGGCAAACTCACCATTTGTACAACAGACTCCCTTAATCGTGTCTCTTCTTCAGTCATGAGAGTCAGCTCTTTGCACACCATGGCAGCTAGCCCCACATCTAAGCATTCTGGATCGGCTGCCATTTTGAAAATGAGTTCCTCATGGGAAAAGACACAGTGGCGCCTTAGCCGCCGGTAATGATTGACACACTGACGTCCAATGGGCAACTGAAACAACACAAGATTCTCAAATTAAATTACTTGCTTATAGCATACTCCAGAACATGCTCTATTTACCCGCCAGATCCTCTTCCTCTATTATAAGAAGACAGAATAATAAACTCCACTTGAATATAAAGGGCAAGGATAAATATTAAACCTTTATGGCCCAACAGGAATTTCAAAGGCCTTCCTACAGAAAATTCCCTTAATTTTTAGATGCTAAGCTTCAGGCATAATCTACATCAAGAAGTGCATGTTCCTTTTTACAGATGTATGTTTAAATGAGGTAGAAAACTCTTTTAGATGAGTCTAACATAAGGCTACCCTTATAAAAAAAGAAAAAAAAAGTCAGGCTATAAAGGGTTCAGTGGACATATTCAGACATTTTCATAGAACAAAAAGAACAGATGTTATTAGAAGTAAAAACGAACGAAAGAAAGGAGGGGAGGAGGGAGTACTACTTAAGCAATTCACTGACTGACTTAATATTTTTATAAGGACCAAAGCAAAAGATGGTTAGAGCATGGTGCTAGATTTTTGCATCTAGAAATTATTTTAAAAACATCCTGTCTGGCCTACAAAGAATTTAAAGTGGATCTTGAGATTATATACTTTTTCTGAAGTGAAATAATTCACTAAATGATCACTTTTCATAAATCAACAGATACATTCCATAAGATAAATACTGAAAATTTCTTTAACTATTAAGCTTTAAACCAAATGAAAATACTAGCTATAGCTATACTATACTGATACACACACACACACACACACACACACTCTCTCTCTCTCTCTCTCTCTCTCTTTCCAACTTCTTTCCTACACTCTAGTTGAAAAACTTAGGAGGCTAAAAGTAGTTTTTGTTTGTATTTGAAAAACTGTATGTATAATAGAAAAAAAAGAAAAGTGGACTTTTAAGAACCTTCCAGAATTCACCTCCATTTTCAAAAAGGAAACCACAGGAATCATAGTTCAAGAGTATAAAACTATCTCTGAATAAGCCAGTATTTCCATACTCTTCCAAAGGAAAAAAAATCTTTCCCATGAAAATATACATATAACTTATAAGAAAATATTTGTCTATTAACGATATACAACTCTTTCATTTCTTAATTTTTACATATTTACTCTTCAAACATTTCTCATATGGCCTTATACAAGGGCAGGTAAGAAAAAACCAAACTGTGAGATTTGCAGTTCTCAGTTATTACAATATGTGAGGAAGCCACATAAAATAGAGCTGATTATCGGGGTTGGCCGAGTGGCGCGGTGGTTAAAAGCTGGATTGGGAAGCCAGCGGTCCCGATTAGGTCCCACTTGTGAGGGCCAGTGACACTGCCGTCAGAAAAAAAAAAAGAAAAAAAAAAAAAGGAAAGCATTATTATGCACAGTTCCTAAAATAGAGCTGATTATCCAAGGTGGCTTATAAAAATTAGTATTATCACTTTATTCCAGATACAAAGTTGATATAACTTTTCATTTATAACATATCCTTTTTATAAAGAATATCGAGGTCTTTCACACATATCATTTCACTTGTTAGAGGTTATTAAGTGAATCTTAGCATCTTTACATACCAGGTAAAAAGCTTAGGCCCAGTGAAATTTAAAAAGCTGCCCAAGGACGTATGGTGCCAGGTGGGTACAAGACTTTAGACTTGCCGGGGGTGGGGGTGGGGTGGGGGGTGGTGTCACTGCATAAATTATATAAATCTCTAACCACTATGCTGTACACCTGAAACTCATATAAAATAATACTGAATGTAAACTGTAATTGAAAAAGGAAAAAAACTAAAAGCTGCCCAAGATCAAACATCAACAACAGTGAACACATTTAAGAGAGAAGCCATCTCTAACTCATTTCAGAATCTCCATTTTCCACTATACATCTAGCCAAGGAGTAAGTAAACCATAAACAATAAATGTTAGCTGAAGTTTTAAAAATAGAGCTCAAGCCCAAGGCAAAGTCCTAAGTTTGGTCTTGCTCTTACTGCTTCCTAAGCCTAGTGAAAAGTTTAAAATTACTACATCAAATAAGATTGTTAGTTATATCATTTCATTCATTAGCCAAGGAAACAAAAACAGTTAATCATGAAATTTAATTGAGGTACCCACAGAAAATATAAGATCCAATATTACTAAAGAAAATCTCCCCAAATGTTGAGAGGTGGAAAAAAATATCACTAAAAGAAAATTAAAGGCAGAGTGTATTATAAATTTGCAGTCTTTTTTCCCCAAACAATATGACATAATTGTAACTATTTTTTTTATAACTACCTCATACAAAAGCAAAATAGTAATCACTGGCATCATTTACATAGAAGTAGAGCCCACAGAGATCTCAATACTACAGTTGCTCTTTAAAATAGATTTTTAGGGGTGTCCGGTTAGCTCAGTTGGTTAGAGCGTGGTGCTGATAACACCAAGGTTGCCGGGTCAATCCCCACATGGGCCACTGTGAACTGTGCCCTTCTTTAAAAAACAAAAACAAAAAATAGATTTTTAAAAAGGGAATATAGAAAACATAAAATGGCAGAAAGAATAAAATCACCTAATATCCATCAGTAGGAAATAATAAAGGCATTGTTTTAAAATATAAATCACAGACCTAGATATCTGAAAATATGGTAGAATTAATTCTTGAAAACATCTGGATATCTTTACAAAATCCCAAAGTGCTCAGAAAAAGCAAGGACCTTAGTTAGAGGAACCATATTCTCTGAGAAAAGAAAGATTCAGAAAATATCAACCATTTAAAATTCAAACAGAATGGGAAAATAATGAATGAATAAGAACTATACAATCTTCCAAATAAAAACTATAATGGGAACTCTAACTTAACTTTCTAAATTACCACAGTCACTCCAGTCTCTATTGAAATATTCATGAACCCTACCCTCTCCAACTAAGGAAATACAGCAACTAAGATGCATTTTCCAGGGATGTTAGTAGACGTACAACAGCTACTTGCTATAGAACAGACCCAGTCAGCAGTACAGAAGTTCACAGCTTCAGCAAAGTTGTAGCCCTGATTAAATCCAGAATGATAGGCACGAGGAAACGTCACAACAAATTCGCCAGCACACTGATTGGTCCTGTACACCTAAATGCAAATTGAGAACAGTGATACAAAAAAAAAAACAAAAAAAACAAAATAAAAACAGCAAAAAAAGGGAGACAGGTTTATCAATCAGTTTCAGAAGTATTTTCTAAACTTGAAAACACTGCATTAACCTACACACACCAGAAGATAATCAGGTTTAAGAAGCAGCCAGAATTCCACCTTCTTAAAAATCACTGATAACAAGGTATAATAATTAATGACAAGAATCAGCTGCCAAAAGAAATTCTCAAAGACAAAACATTACTCTCACTGAGCTACTAGTTTCCTAACTTGATAAAATTTTTACAATTAAGAGAATTTTTATTCTGTTTATTATTGTATTATAAATAGAGGTAAAGGATGGAACTTCCCACTCTCAGATAATTTTTTGGAAACTAAGTAATTGATTAGTTCATAAGTAATATGGAGATATCCCAAATATCAGTTTTCCTGAATCTCACTGTTTTATAATATGAAGTGTCTTTTGAAAGTCCCAGATTCTAATATAAATTCATTCTTTAAAGACAAAGTAACACTACTACAAATGTACTATCTTATTAAGGCTATGATGAATATATGACTATATGTAAACAAACTTATCAAATTTATACTTTGTCAGGTGTTAGTAGCTGAAATGTGATCATTTCCAAAACTAAGTGGAAAAGTCGAAAAGGTATTCATGTATGTTTATTTCATCATCTCATATGAAAAAAAGCTGTGAAATCTTTACATGATATCCAAAAGGATAAAGTATTAGTTATTAAAACTACCACTTAGGGCCAGCTGAGTGGCTCAGTTGGTTAAGAGCTCACTCAAGAGTGCGAGCTCTGAGGAACAGGGTCGCCGGTTCAATTCCTGGCCCTAGCTGTTGGCAGGATGGCTCAGCTAAAAAATAAATATAAAAATAAAAAACAAACAAAAAACTACCACTTAACATGCTTAAACTTTGATTAAATAGGGATAATAAAGAACATAAGATTTTTGTAAAAACCTGGATATAATTGTTTACTGAAAACAGACGGCTATTTTAATAGACAGCTATATATAAAGTATGATTCATACTTGAAAGCACCCCTTTCTTTTTAGATTTTATTGGGGAATCGGGAGAGGGGAACAGTGTTGGGGAATTGGGAACAGCCACGTTGTTGTTCTTTAATTTTAGTTGTGGAGGGCACAACTAGCTCAGCTCCAAGTCTAGTTGCGCCACTCAGCTCAAAATGCTGTGTTCAATTAGTTGCGGGTGGACGTAGTCACCATCCCATGCAGGAGTCGAACTAGCAGCCTCGAACCAACAGCCTTGCTGTTAAGAGCACACGCTCTATCCACTGAGCCCTCTGGGTGGCAGCTCAGCCCAAGGTGCTGAGTTCAGTCTTAGTTGTAAGTGGGCCTAGCCACCGTCCTTTGCGGGAGTCGAGCCAGCAGCCTTGTTAAGAGAGCACACTCTATGCCAAGGACCCACTGGCAACTCAACTCAAGGTGCTGATTTCAGTCTTTAGTTGCGGGTGAGCATATAGCCCACCATCAAATCGACAGTCTTGTTATTAGGAAC